>JAAXCT010000013.1:1226930-2453860 GCA_012490785.1 Eragrostis nindensis
TGCTATTTAATCCTTCCACACGTTACAACGCGCAAGTATACTGTGGCTCCATTTATTTACACATGAAATTGCTAAGGCGATCGAAGCAGCTTTGCGTTGGTATCCAAAATCAATTCAGTAATATTTGCGTTTGAGCAACCCTGCCCTCAGCATGGAAATGACTTCCCTGCCTATATCGTTTTTCTGTTCCAGCTTATAAGCATGCCTGAAGATGTCACGCTCCTTGGACAGAGAGAAATAATTTTGCACCACCTTGACAGGGATGAGAAGGTGTCGGATCTGTTCCCCATGCTCAATAAGGATGTGGTCTTTGATTTCAATGGCAACTACTCCCTCCGAAGCATTCAAATGCCAAAATAGCAGGAGAGTAAAATGACGCATGTGCCCCTGTGGAAAGGTGACAGCAGCTGCAGAAATCGTGTTCCATTCACTGCATATTGCAAGTGGTACAGAAAAGTACAACACTCACTGGAGCTCATTTACAGCATCCAACAACCACACATGCAAGGAAAAGTCCACCAGAGCCAAAATTTTCATGCCCAGGCGCCAAACTGTCAACTAAAATTGCACAGGCAGGCACCAAACATGCTGGCGCCAAGTTCAAATAACCAAAAATCAAAATTGGTGACCACCATATATAAGCCCTTTCAAATGGTCCTTCCTTTCACAAAGCATTCAGATTTCACTCTTATGGCTGTGGACCTCAACTTTCCTGCAACACCAGAAGAAGATGGGGACCCTCTTCCCCTACTTGGTGCCCAGGACATGGGGGAAGTGCCTGCTGCTGGTGGCCACCACGTGGGAGTTGGACATGGACCAGCTTCTTTTGACCTTAACATAGAGGCGCACGGGTCAGGTAAGACATTCTTTTGGAGCACATCTATACATTTTTGCGCATGCAAAGCAGTATAGCTCACTTGCTAGATGATGATGCATGCAAAGAGTACATTTTTTAGGCATGCAGAGGTTTTACCTTAAAAGTTTGTTCCATTCCTCAATGTAGATGATGATGCCCATTTCAATGCGTCGGCTGAAGCTGCAAGCTATGATTTAAATGTTGATTTGTCTGAGTCCGAGTCAGGTAAAATACATGCAAGTTATTTCTATGTTGTCAACTACAAAATCTCAGTTTTGCTAATTGTGTTGTGCGGATAAGTAAAAAGCTGAGGAAGTTGATGCTACATGCAAAGGAGTAGAGTTTTCAAGCATGCAAAGATTTTACCTTAAAAGTTTGTTTCATTCCTTAATGTAGATGGTGATGCCCATTTCAATGCGTCAGCTGAAGCTGCAACCTTTGATTTAAACATTGATTTGTCTGAGTCCGAGTCAGGTAAAATACATGCAAGTTACTTTTATCTTTAAGCTACATAATCTCTGTTTTGCTAATTGTATTGTGCAGATAAGTAAATAGCTGAAGAATAACCTTGAATGAGCTCTAAGTTCTCAATACGTTATGTATCTGATATTTATTTTTGATGCTTCCATGTAGATGAGGATGCCGATGTGTATGCCGAAGATTTCCCTGTAACATTTCAGCAAGAGGAGCACCATGCTCCAACCTTCCAGCAAGAGGACCACCATGGCTCAACCTTCCAGCAGCAGCAGCCTCACGTACATGGTGAACAAGGTATACATAGAATGAATACAAATTTTTAGTTTCAGCCATGTGTAAATATCGACTTTATAATGTAGTAAATAATTTTACTGAAATATGTAGGCAACCAATCTGAAAATGGAACCTCAGTGAGGAGAAGAAAGAATTTGTCAGATGAAGAAAGGAGACAGATTTATGAAGCATTACTTCTCAGAAGCAACAATGGCACACAGAAAAGAAATTCAACCACAAGAGTGGCTGCTATGTTTAATGTTAACAGGTGTTATGTGCAAGCCATATGGAGGAAAGCAAAGAAATGCCGTGCTGCAGGTATACCATTCAATGTGAGTTCAAACAGAAAAGGGTCATATGGCCGCAAGAAGCTTACCATTGATTTGTCTATAGTTGCAACAATAGACTTAGACAAGAGGACCAATTTAGAATCCCTAGCTTATGAATTAGGTGTATCAAAGTCTACTGGTTCAAACAAGGCTTGCTACGCCGTCACTCCAGCACTTTGAAGCCATATTTGAGAGATGGAAACAAGAAGGCGCGCCTGCAATATTGTGTGTCAATGGTGAATGGTCAAACAGTGAATAGTGAACCAAAGTTTATTGATATGAAGACGGATTCATGCAATAAACTTGTCTGTTGATACTATTAGTATTCTATTATATTTGGTCCCACCTCAGCCTCAATCCCACATCAGTCTTGGCTACTTTTCTCAATATTCTATGCATCCGGCTGCACGGACGGAACCATGCTACGGTCGCTCGCAGACGCGACAAGCGCGGCACATATTCCGTTTCTCTCTCTTCCAACTCGACTTTCGTGCTGACGTGTTGGTGTCAGTTATTGGGCTTGCTCTAATTAATCGTGCGATAAGAAGTGCGTCCGCATACGGTTGTGTAAATGCAGTTTGCTAGCAAAAGTCAAGGGACATGTTTTTGTCAGAGAATTGAGACCATCAATAATTTTTAGCAAATGCCAAATACGGTTCTAATAAAGTTGCATCACCGTGTGTTTTTACCCATGACTGCTCTGCGCTGACCTTTGCCAGCAATGTTTTGGTTTTAATTTTTTCTATAAAGCTTCAGGAGTAGATGAACGTGCTCATTACAATTATTCCCCCCTACAATATCGTTTGTTTCGCTGCCTGAATAGTGAATACATAAAAAAGGTACGGCTAGCAAATCGAGTAACAAGTCCGTTTTCTATCGTGACAACCAAACGCGAATTCTCCTGGGGGCGGATGCAGCACTGGGGAGCGAAGGTAACACATTCCGCAGACTCCCTCCACGTCTCAATGGGCACACGCAACTGTCCTCATCAAGTCTGGGTGCGTAACATCCAGGCGACGGCGGCACGTCTTGCAAACGCAATCCAGATGGCCGCTGCGCCGAGCAGGCCCCCAGAGACGGTAGCCAAGGACGCTGTAGGCTTCAGTAACCGGCTCATCTAACAACGGGGTGCACGTGACGACTCCACTGGAGCCTCCTCTGAAAGCAATCTCGAAGAAGAAGAGGGTCCGTGGAGCAGGCGGCAGCAGGAAGGAGGAGAAGCAGCCGCAGGCCGAGCGCCTCCTGCGAGCCACGAAGTTGCCGTGGGTCCAGCGAGCGCCGTCGTCGAAGCAGTAGGTCCGGGTGACGCGGCCGGGGCGGGCTCGTACTCGCCGCCCGGGTGCGCGGCGTTGTAGCGGCGCAGGCAGTCCGTGACGAGCTTGCGGTCGATGGCCAGCTGCGCGAAGTGGCCCGGGGTCATGGCGCGGCGGCGCTCCTCCCGGTGCCTCTCGTACTGCAGCATGTCCAGCGGGTCGTCGACGGGGATGGGCTCGTTGGGGTCCGGGCGCGGCGCGGGAACTTGGACGGGAGCGGCAGGATGTACCAGTCCCAGCAGGTTGCGCGGACGGTCGGGCGCTGGCGGCGCGGGGGCGCGGGCCTCCTCCTCGACAGCAGCTTCTCCTCGGTGCGCATCGGGTCGTAACCGTCCCCTGGCTCGTGGATCACGCAGCCGGGTGGGTACATGAGCTCCTTGAATCGACGAGCCTCATCCTCCTCCGCGGCCGTCGCCGCCGTTGCGCCGAGGTCGGACGTTGTGTGGTGGGCCTCGTCGCCCGCTTTGATCCCGATCCGCGCCTTCCTTGCCTCCGCCTCCTGCGCCGGACCGACGGGCACGAGTCTCGTCGTCCTCCGCAGACACGTACCCCATGGCTGCACAACTCGAAAGGCAACGCGAGATAAACTATGAATCTGATTTTCTTCTTCAAATTATACAGTACAAATCAAACACTCACACACTCGCCTATAACGTATTTACACAAACTCTAATCTTATGTTATGTTTTGCACCTGCCATTATATCAAGAGCTCCGTTCAGTTGAGGTCCTTCCGATTAGGAGATCCAACCCGACGCGCGGACAGACAGAGCTTAAGGGTGGGCCGGATGGGCTGCAGCCCGCCCTAATAATTGGCCCAAGTGTGCAAGACTTTGAGGGCTTCAGGCCGAGTCAGCTGAGGCAGGGTCGCCGGCGACGGCCGATCCGACGCGCGCGTGTTCGCGACCCAAGGACCAGACGACGGCGGCAGGTGGCCGGCGCGGAGGCCGCGGCTCCTCTCCGGCAGGCGCTCAACCGACCAGGCCTCAAGGTAATTCAATTTGCCGTAGTGCCCCGCAGTGGTAGGAAATTTTAGAGCATCGCCCCGCCGCCGACGCCCGATTGCCCCGAGCCGCCGGCTCTGCCCCGCAGCGCGCGCCCCGTTGAGCGCGCCAGGCCTCTAGAAAACGTTGAGAAAAGGCGGCGTGGAAGAGCACGGAGAGATAGAGATGGAGAACAGAGGTTTCGTATGGGCCTGCAGATAAATATAGGGGAAAAAGATTAAATCAATCTGCTGGAGCACACGACATCCCCTTTACCCAGATATAGGGAATAGGGAACGATCAGTCTGATGGAGATGCTTAGGAAGTATGTAACTTGTTTTGTGCAATGCAATTGGACTTGATGGCAGGAAGATCAAATGGTACTTTCTGCTCTAATAGGTTCAGAGAACTTGACAGCAGTTGTAAGTGTCAATTGCAGGGAGAAATAACTTTAGTTTGGATATTCAGGTTTAGAAATTTCAGAAGATGGGGATGGACTGTAATGACTGAATAGTTCTGGTTTTTAGCTGTACAATTGTTACATAATATACTCTTCATCCGTGTGATCGGTAACAAGAGCTGGCTGATACTTCAGAGCAAGAGTTATGCTATTTTTTATACTTCAGAGCAAGAGTTATGCTATTTTTTAGTTTGATAGCTCACACCTCTCCTCCATGTGCTTTATCATAGTCTTAGCTGATCCCAGTCATAAAGCTAAGCTGCTACCTCCATCTAGCACATGCTTGAGCTTCAGCAGCAATGCCTATAACCTAAGAAGGTGTCGCCTAAATTGTTGATTTTAAGATGCTTGCAAAACACCTTATTAAGATTGCAGTGTTCATATTTAATTTTTTCAGTTGGACCGCTCCACTTTCAATTTGCAGTTTTGCAGTGTTCAATAATTTAAATTTTCAGTTGGTACTTTATATTTGCAGTGGGCTCGCTGATTCACTGGGACCGGACGCTCGGGAGAGGCAAGGCAGAGGGGAGCGGTGAGAGGGGCAGAACCAAGAGGGGTGAGGATTGTGGTCCTGTTCTTGTGCTTGGAGCTGCGGTTGAATCTGCAGCTGCCTCGCGATGGGCGGCCCCCCAGTCTGGGATGGCACTCTGTCGCTGGATAGCTTCAATGCCTCCGCGACGGCGCTGATCAATAGGTGGAAGGAGATGGAGGTCGATGAATCTCTTCCCGACTGGACATGGAGATCTTGCTGCAAACTGGGTGTGCAATCTGAGGTCTCTGCTTTGTGTTTTTTCTTCTTCTCCATCTCACTTTACTTTAGATTTCACATCGTCATCACTGATGATATCGCTTCATTTCTTTCAGGTAGAAGGATATCTGGCCCTGGAAGGAGTGTACCGCAATTGCGGAGAGAGCCAGGTGTAGTTTATTTGTCTATATCTTTTTTTTGGGGGAATAAAGATACAAGCATTTCACTAACTTTTGCATCCCTGAGCAGACTGAGGATAGCAACGACTTTGATGATGCAGACATCATCGCGGATGACTCTTGGGTAAATTTTTCGTATACTCTGACTTGATTAGTTCTATATAGAGCAATGACCTCAATTTTGAACCATACAAAAAGCATTAAAGCAACAACTTCAGTTTATGATTTCTGTGACTTGCTTATTGGTACATTGGCTTGCTTTGAATTTCCACTTCTCATATCTCAGATATATTTTTGTAGACATCAAATTTGCCAAAAGCAGAGGGGGACGCATATTGTTTGTGAATAAATCACTCAGGATCTTTTTCTTAAGCCTTTTATGAGCAAATGTTGTCCAGAAGAGCACAAATAGTCCTGAAGTAACTTTATGATCTCCTTCCCTTTGCAGGTCCAGAGCTCGAGTGATGTTCCTCATGTTTATGATTTCCATGTTGTCTACAGCCACTCTTACAGGGTTCCAGTGCTATACTTTCAGGGTCATCATGCCAGTATGCAATTTGACTACACGTGTGGATATTTACTTCCTTTTAATGTTTCATTTGACAGCAAAGATGTTTCACTTTTGCTTAGGTGGGCAACTGCTAACTCTAGATGAGATTAAACAAGAACTTCCTTCTGACTCGTTTAAAGTATTAAGCGAGTCAAAGTGGACATTTATTACTCGAGAGGTACGACCAGTTCACTCATGATTCTAGGTGACGATTCATAAGAATGTATCTTGGTCTGGTTCACTCATTGTCACAAGGTTAACCTGCACTCAAAGATATTGAACTGTTTCCGTCACTCCTGCAGGAGCATCCCCACTTAAGCAGGCCATGGTTCACCTTGCATCCCTGTGGAACCAGTGAGTGGATGAAGCTACTTCTCAAAGAAACTGAAGCGGCGGATAATAAGGAACAATGGCTGAAATATTTACCGGCATGGCTATCTGTGGTTGGCCAGGCTGTAGGACTGAAAATCCCTCTTAAGCTTCATTGCAACTCATAGATTCTTGACCCTTTTTTCATTTTCAATGTGTGGTGATTCAAAGGGAAAGCTATCACCTCCTTGGTATTTTTACTGATTTATAAAGCTCGCATGAACTCCTCACACTGACACCATTTTGTAATTGTGGTAAAAATATCTACTTTCATTGCATTTGCTCGAGTATTTGTGTTGAACATGTTCGTTTATAGTCCTTCACTTGTTTATAACCAGTAAATCCAAGGACCTGACTCGCTTTTTATTTGTGGGCTGGTGGCTCACTAATATTATGAGCGACAAACGGCGCACAATCTTGATTACCAGCTTATTACATCCAATCCACACTTCATCCAACTCTGATTATCACTAAAGCATTTGACAATTCTTGCCCTCAAAATATTTTTGATATTTCTCCCTTGGAGGCTTCATCTGATCTGGATTGGATATTCATCAATGGCATGCGACAAAATTATGTTTTTTCCTTTTCATTTTTGCAGCATGGATTGCTGGCATTTGTGTATTCTTTAGCACACACAGATTCGTCGTAGCCCAAGGCCGACTGACAAATGGCCCGTGAAGTTTCTACTCTATAATTAGAACGGTGATGAGCCGCCGGAGAAATCGAAGCGGAGAGGATCGAGGCACTTGCGGAGCAAGCTGGGTGGGCAGAAGAGGTGACAGTGCTGGCTACTACGTACGTTCAAAGAACCCGCATCATCACCAAAAGTCGTATACAACCAAACGAAGCTCCGATCAAGACCCCTGCTATACGTTTGATCCACCACCGCTAGGCACTCGATAGTCAGCTAGCTCTATCTCACGGCTTCCACGAGGACGGCGGCGGCGGTGCGGCCGGGAACATCGGCGGCACGGCGGAGAACATGCTGTTCTTGTCGACGGCGCCGGCGCCCGTGCCGCGGCCGCTGCCGGTAACGGCCACCAGCGCGGCCACGAGCGCGGCGTTGCCCACCAGCGTCGGCTCGGTCTGCGCGTGGTTGGTGCGCTCGTCCAGGAACCCGTCGTCCTTGTCCGGCCCCCCCACCATCGCGCCCGTGAGCACGTTCGGGTCCGCCTTCTTGCTGTTGAGCCACCGGTGCCCGCCCGTGCACGTGTACTTGACGCGGTTCCTCGGCGTCGACGCGCCCCGGTGGTGCACGTGCCGCGGGTACCTCTCGCCCACGCCCACCACGTAGCTCATCTTCCTCGGGTTGTCTCCGAGAACGTAGTTGATCTGCTCATGAATCCAAGCAGTGTCATTAGAATCCAACTAATGATCCTGACCTTTTTTTCGCCGGTTGATAAATTACTTACGTACGTACCTGAGACCTGGCGAACGCGCGGAGCACGTCGGCGTTCATGAAGTGCGGGCCGCAGTACCATCCGGGCACGCTGACGGCCTCCATGTAATCCGCGAAGAGCGAGGCGAGGAACGAGTTGGCGACGACGTACTGCAGGTTCTGCCCCGCGCCGTGGTTGAAGAGCGCGAGCCCTCCCTTGGTGAAGTTGAACGCGGCGAAGCGCGGCAGGTAGGCGCACATGTTGATCTCCGTGGCGTTGTGGTAGCCGCGCAGCGACTCCTCGTACGGGTACCCGGGGCTGACGAACATGCGCAGCCGCGACAGCAGCAGCTGGGCGCCCGGGAGCTTGTTGTCCCAGCTGAACACGGCGAGGTCGAGCACGCCGGCGAAGGCCCCCGAGCTGCGGGCCGTGGCCGGGTCGGTGGCGGCGCCGGCGTAGCTGGCGTTGCCCGTCGCGTAGTACATCCACGCCGCGCCCCACATGTACTCGTCCAAGTAGCCCGTCGAGTTGTAGTAGGGCTCGATGTCCGGCTGCCCTCGCGAGTAGGTGGCGCCGCCGCCGCCGGAGTCGCGCGCGAACCTGTACGCGGTGGCCGCGCCGCGGACGAGCTGCTCGGAGTAGGCGGTGTCGTCGCGGAACACGATGGAGGCGGCCGCCAGCGCCGCCGCGATCTCGCTGCCGAGGTCAGGGGCGGAGCCGACCGAGATGGAGGGGCGCTCGTACGCCATGTCCTCCGGCCGGTTCCAGCAGTAGTGGTCGTCCGGCTCGGTTCCGTTCACCTTCGCATGACCCACCTAGAGCAAACACGAACCAGACCAATACATAACAAACTTCAGCATTTGAAAATTGGACAGTATAAGTTCAACAAGACAAACTGTTACTATGAGACACATTGCCTGAGCGTAGATATGGTTGATAGTAGAAGCAGAGGAGTTGAAGGTGCGAAGCAGATAATCCGTGCCCCATCTGATGAGCTCCCTCGCGTGATCGTACTCCCCGACGTCCTTGTACTTGGCACTGTACTCGATCACCGACCAGCTCAGCAGCGTCATGGAGAACGCCATCGGGAAATGGAACTTTATGTTGTCGCCGGCGTCGTAGTAGCCGCCGACGAGGCCGCCTTTCTCGTCCTTCGCGTGGGAGCCGTCGAGCAGACCGGAGTTCCCGCGCCACGGGACGCCATTGTTCCTTGGAAGTCGGCCGGCTGTCACGATGAAGAGGAGCAAAAATTGTTGTCAGATGGATAGAACAGTATATGAATTCCCAGTTATCTTCGACCCAGATCCTAATGCCGATTTGTGCTAAGCTAAAAAGTGGATCAATTCCAGGGCATACATGAGTGACATTGCCAAGATTCGTGCTAGAGCAGTTGGCCTTGGGATTTTTCTACTATCTCCAAGCCGCGCTTTCTGCAAAGGTTTGAGCAGGTGACAGAGAACAGGACAGAACATGCCATTCGTGGGACTGCAGCTGCACTATGCACTAATGGAATGTCCAGCTGCATTCTGCAGTAATGACGTAATTCCATTCCAGAAATGTGCGCAAGCGAATCGCGATGCAAATTCCCCCATTCCCCAACTACGAACGCAATGGCAGATCCGAACAGGTCTCTGCCGATCAGTGATCGTACTAGAAAGCTGCGCAACAATTCGTTCTTCCTAAACCTCGATCGAAGAAGCGGTGGATGCACCAGATAGTAAGAACAGAAGGAGAAGAGGAAGTGTTTCTTGCTAGTAGTAGCTCACATTTCTGGGCGTTGAAGAAGAGGAGCGCCTTGCTGAGCGCCCTGGCGTACTGGTCGGGCGGCGGCGGGCCGTGCTTCCGGTGCGGCACGGACTTGGCGATGATGACGGGGAGGCCGACGAGGACGAAGGCGGCGGCGAGGCCCCAGAAGGCCCACCAGAGGGCCTTGCGCTTGACGAGGACGCAGCCGAGGTCGACGTGCCGATCCTTCTTGTTCGCCTCCGGCGGGCCCAGCAGCCAGCCCTGCTGCGTCTCGTCCAGCTCGTGGTGCCGCCGCGCCGACACCGCGCCGCGGTCCAGGTCCATGTTCAGGCTGTGGTCGTCCTCCGTCGACCCGTCCCCGCCGATCTCGAACGACCCGCCCCAGTGATTCCCGGAGTACATGGCGGCCGGCCGATTGGTTTGTCGCTTGGGCCAGGGGATGATGCCTTGCCGCCGGTGACGTTGAAGGGTTTCTTGGCGGACTGTTCAAGAGCCCGGGCCAGGCAGGGTGAGGAGGACTAATTAAGTTACACTGTGCACAGCGACCCCTTTGACCCGAAGCCAAACCTCTCTATTAATAAGAGAAGACCACCATCCACCATGTCTCTTGATTTGGTGATCCATAATTATGATTAATCACATATGACCGTTAGACGTATATATGGCTATCTAAATTCCTCCAATGCTAAAAAAAACACGTTTAAATTGAATTTGCGGGTATTTGTGGTTGCAGGTGCGAACACACAAAAAAAAAACCTTGGAAGCCTTTAAAAAAACATTAGTAGCAAGTATAGTATTTTTTTGGGAAAAAAATCAAGTTTACTCCCCCGACAATTGGCTGTTTGTTTCACCCCTGAACAATTTGTAAATTGTTTATGTTTTTTTGGGTGAGAGGGGGTGGGGGGGGGGGGGGGGGGGGGGGGGGGGGGGGGGAGGGGGGGGGGGGGGAGGGGGGGGGGGCAAAAGTGAAATAGATTTATCCCTACTTTGCTTAGTGTTTTCAATCACAAATCATAAGGGGTTTATTTTTTTGTGAGACACAATAAAACAAGTTTGAATCGACTTATCTTGAGAAATGTCGCCTCTAACTAAAAGAGAAAATCGCCCGCGCCGTAAATGTGCAACACCCGTCCGAGTCTGGGACTTGAACCTCGGGTGAGTTGGTTTCAACACAAAAAACCTAACCAGTTGAGCTATGTTTGCTCTGCAATCATAAATCATTAGTATATGTGCAATGTAGAAAAGGGACTATCAACATAGTATAGGTAAAGATATCACCATAAATCGGAATATAAATATTTCGATAGAGATGAGCAACCATGATAATAGAAATAATAAATAACGATATCTCGGAGATTATTTGACTAAAGAAAAGTTTAGGCGCGCCCTCATATAAATAGCTTTCGGCGCCGTCTAAGAGCAGGTATAATGAGGATGAGTCAGCCGGCCAAGAGGGCTTGCCACGTCAAAATATGCCTAGCTGGAAGAGGGGAGAAACGAAGTGAGAGAAAGTAGCAGGCGTCTGGATAGTCGTCGAGCCAAAGCGGGCTGAACACTTGGTCCAAGAAAAGTGATTCGTTTCCACCAATGGTACTGAGTGCATGCATACATTAACTATTAAATAATCAATCCAATAGCTCACTTTAAAATCCCATAGCACACTTTAAAAGCCATATAGGAGTATACCTCTAAGGCCAGTCTCAATGGGGCCTTTCATTTGCATTAAATTCTATGCCATGTGTGCATCTTTTGCTGATTTGGCAAGTTAATTATGATGAGAGAGATGAGAAACTTTCATATTTTGTGAGAGGTCTTTCATCCAAATGAAAGGAAGCTGGCTCCCTTTCCTAAAACTAGTCTTAGAAAGAGTGAAATGAAAGGTCCCATTGAGACTGGCCTAACGTGTGTGAGTGAATGTATTCATTGAGTGACATGTGGCACTGTGATTCCGCCGGCTGCCGGCGATTTTATTAACCTTGCTCTAACTCTGCTCATATGTTTCTCTCCACAATGGTGACACTGACAGAGCGGCCTGTCGAATACTTGTCACATTGCTGGTTGTCCTTGCCGTCCCCGCTCGTGGTAAGGAGCCAATCTCTGCGTGGTGTTTCCCTGTTATCCGATCGATCAGATGACGAGTTTACGCCCTCGCCGAGTGCGGATGCCTTCGGAGCTGCACTAGGCCTCGAGCTCAAGGGCTAGGAGTACCCATCTTGGAATTCCGGCGCCGCGAGAGTTGAACGGTTGCTGAGTTCAAGCTCACCGGCAAAGGCTGCGTGGATCGTGAAGGCGCCCGGACTGTGCCCGGCATGCAAGGTTGTACTCCGCGGCGCTGGGGCGGGAAGAAAAGATCGATCGGGTGCGTGGTGGTGGTGATGGGGTACCCCGCGGTGGTGGTTTCCCGCCAAGAATGTGGTTGCGAGGAAGGACGACGACGGGAACGCGTGGACCGCCGCGCTCGCGCGTCCAGCCGGGTAGCACGATCGATGCTGAGACGGGAGATGAGCAGCCAGGGCGAAATGTGGAGAAAGCGGCCGAGGATACAACATTAGGGTAGGGTGTTGTTACGGTGTCTCGACACCGGAGATGCTGCGCCCGACGCCGGCAGCGAACCAACCAGGAAAGCGCGCCGGCAAGGCGGCACCACGGCAGCGCCTAGAGCGGTGGAGCTGTGGTGGTCGCTGTTTCATTTGGCGACCGCCACTGGAGTCCAGATGGCCGTTGGATTGAAATGCGGCGGCTGCACTTCGACCGGATAAGGAAACAAGACCCTTTTATGGGCCAAGCGGAGGCCCAGTCACGTGAATCCATCTTTAGCTCGTGGCCCGTTGGGGAATGTGGTCCATCTTTAGTGCCACCGCCCGTTCGGCCCACCGAGAATGTGGCCTCGAAGGAGGAAGACGACGACGGAACGCGCAGCGGGCCGCCATTTCCAGCCGCCGAGCACAAATGCGGGTGGAGAGAGGAGAGAATACGACTAGGCGAAACGAGTTACGCCCTTTCGGTCGTCTTCCTCCTCATGACGAGTCGTCGACCGCCGCCCGCCGCCCGGCCGCACCCCAGCCCGCGCGACTCCGGCGCCGTCCCCAGAGCCGTCGGCGCCCCCCGCGCAGTCCCTCCTCCGCCCGCCACCACCTCCAGCGGCCGCCTCGCCGCGCCGCCCGCATCCGCTGCCGCCGCCCGGCCCGCCGCCGCCATGCTAAATCCTCCGGCGAGACGCCTCCGCCGCCTACCCCGCCCACCCCCCTCCTGCCGCCCCCGGCTTCGGCGGCGCCACACCGCCTCGCTGCACCGCCGCACACCGCCGGGTCGCGGCCGCCGCCCCCGAGCCCCTCCTCTATGTCTGGCGATCGACAGAGCTCCTCACCCCCGACAACCCGAAAACCCTAACTCCCGCCCACCTCCACCGCAGGCGGAGAGCTCGCCGCCATGCCACGCTGCACGCCCAGCCGCCCGCGCTCCGCCACCACACGCATGGGCCGGGCCGCGGCAGGACGCGCGCACACGCATGTGCAAAAGCAAGCCGGGTACGTATGTGCAACTCGTGGATGCAGCCATCAGACATGGCGCGCGCCCACCTACCCGGGCCTTTCCGGCTTTCGCTTGAAAAGGAAAACAGAACAGAAGAGGGAAAAAAAAAAAGCTATCCGGCTCTCTCCCATCTTGTGAAGCGAACGAGAGGCCCAAGTGATGGATGATGACCCACACACACATACACACACGCGAATGATGGATGGATGATGACCCAAGAGAGAACCTTCACTGGTCACTAATTTAAAGCATAGAAACAAGGAGAGCGTCGGCTCACGGCGGTTGGTACTGTCGGTGACGAATAAAGAACTCCCCATGCAACATAAGCTCGCCCGTCCCGCCGATCTGTCGGTGCGCGAGTTTCTTAATGCTCATGGGCTAGTGCTAACAACTCGATAACAATAGTTTTTTAGCCCGTGATCAGTGGCATGTCTCCGTCTCTCCGTCCCTCTCTCCATACCATTCTCAATCCATGCATTGTATACTCACTGTAATCGATGCCATTTTTCTTTTTGAAGCAAAACCGACGCCATTTGGTACTTCTTCTGAATGATTGACGCAGGCAAAGGCTTAAGCTTACACTTAAAACCCCTTTTTTTTTGTCCTACGAAAAACTCGAGAATCTGATTCTGCAAATTGATTCAGATTACCCAAACATTATATCAGACCAAATTCAAGTTTCAGATCACCTCCCTGGCAAAAAGAAAAAAAAAAGTTTCAGTTCATGTGTTACTATAACTGCAGTCGACTACTAATTGTTTCTTGACCCGCACTGTATGTAGGTATGTCCTCTATCTTTTTTTCCGGTGAGACATCGCTGTACAGCGGTCGCTCGCTGGTGATAGCTTGCCAGTTGCAACACGAAACTGGCTGGAAGATATGTGCACATCCAGGGCAGCCGCTACACGGACCATAAGAAAAAGTTTCAGAGATGTGTGCATATATAATTGGTGCCAGCCTCTCGCCAGGCTGAACATGCATATGCCGGGAACAATAAAAAAATGAGAGAAGCGGAATCAGCCACTGCTTCCGTGTGTTTCCCCATTCTTGACTAGGCGGCCGAAGCGACCGACACACATCGCACATGGTTGTTGAGCTTGCAGTTTTTGGCCTGTCCTACCCTTGATCGATCAGATTTTTCAGAGGCTCCCGTTGAAATTAATCCCCAGGTTTTTTTTTGTGTGTGTCAGATAAATCTTCTTTCAGATTGAGTTTTCCGAAATCGTGGTGACTGAATATGTTGGATATAGTTAATTCTTGCTGCAACTATTTTATTTCAGATCAACTGCATCATCAGGGGAGGAAAGGTTTATGCAAAAGAATCACAATATAACCGGACACAAGGAACAGCTTCACAAAGCTGATGCAGACAGATTGTTCGACATGTTACACACCAGCATGCATGCCAAAATGCTCATTTAAAAATACTCGCCATCACTGGAGAAGAGCAGATGCGAGCTCCGGTCCCTGACCAGTTCTCTTCCCTGCAGCAGCGAAGCGGGGGAAGGTGCAGCATCAACAGCAAAATCATCATGCTGCCCCACACGGCCACACCAGACCACCACGCGGCCGTGCTCCACGGGGCAAAATATGCCTTCACCGGACAGAAACACATGGAAACCGATGTTTTTCCTGTTCATCGTCACTCGGTTTTCGGGGGCCCTCGGAGTCAAATAATAAACCGACGTAGTCACTCAGTCCGCAGCTGGCCTTCCCCGGAAACGTCGCTTTTGACAATGGACAGATCCCAATGACGCCTAGAAACGAGAAGATGGTAAAGTGAGGCGAGGCCTGGTTGACGGAGCTTTGCAACGCGTACACTCTCCATTAACACATCTCGTGTTGTACAAAAAGGAAGCAGTGCTACTCGGTATCAGAAACTACTAACGAGTGGTTGTATCAATTTGAAATAGTGTCTGCTTCTTGATGTACCCATAGCAGAAACAGTAAAACCAATGTTAAGAAACAGATTAGGCTCTCACGTCTCAACAGAAAAGAAAAAGAAAAAGGAGGGAACCGTAGAATCCCCAAACCACCCTCCGTTTTCCCCTGTCCCACCTCCCCGAGAGCTAAGCAGTGTAGCCGGACGGAGCGGCCGCACCCGACCGACCCCTCGAGTCAACCACCGCGACCTCCTCTTCAAAACTCCCCCACCCAGCCTCCTTGCTCAGTCCTCACCCCTGCCTGTCCGCAACCCACCGCCAAGAAGGGATCGCGGCTGCTGGCCACCGCCGCGTGCATCCGGCAGCGCGGCCCTTCCATGCTCTGCTGATCCAGCCGCGATCCAAGCAAAGACAAACCCAAGGGGGAAGAAGAAAAAAAAGGCGCAGGCCGCAGCTGAGCCGGCCGGCCGGCAGCAGCAGCAGCATCAGCCATGTACGCGGCGAACCACTGGGGCGGGACCTTCGAGATCGCCGCCGACGGGGCGGCGGAGGACGACCACAGCCACAACATGGACCTGGACCGCGGCGCGCTGTCCCGACAGCAGCACCACGAGCTGGACGAGACGCAGCAGAGCTGGCTGCTCGGCCCGCCGGAGGCCAAGAAGAAGGACAAGTACGTCGACCTCGGCTGCGTCGTCGTCAAGCGCAAGGTGCTCTGGTGGGCCTTGTGGATCCTCGTCGGCGCCTTCTTCCTCATCGCGCTCCCCATCATCATCGCCAAGTCCATCCCGCACAAGAAGCCCGGCCCGCCGCCGCCCGACCAGTACACCGAGGCGCTCCACAAGGCGCTCCTCTTCTTTAACGCACAGAAATGTGAGTTCCCTACCAACCACACCGGCTTCCTGCTAGCTACTACTAGCTCCTTTCGATCGTCCTCTCTGTTTTGTGCTGCTACTATGCTCCATGCGTGCCCCTGAGAAGGCGACTTCTTCTTGATCGAGCTGAATTTTTCGAAGCTCCTGCTGCTAGAGTGAATCTTTGCAACTTTTACCATCTCTGATCGGATCGGTAGGAACCAGTGTGGATCTGCCATTTCGTCAGAACTTCGAATTTTCCTAGCAAGTCCCTACTAGTAGGAATTTCGAGCCTCGAACTGCCGTTTTTGACCCATCATCATCATCTTAAGTGCGCACAGCTAGATGTTGGTGATCCAAAGCAGAAGAGCCAACGCCAGCCCCGCGCAACAGTACAGCTGTGCACAGCTGCAACCCCACTAGTCGAATGTTCTGTTATGGTCTCCTGTCACTAAGTAAAAGCGACCGTCCGATCTAAAGTGAAAATCGCCCATCCTACTAATTGCTATTGGTAGGAATCTTGGCACGTTCACCCACATGTAGGCCATCATGCAAGTGGATCCATCGTTTAGTACGGCCAAAATACAGCATTAAGTAGGATATGAATCAAATAAAACGCGTAAAGGTTTTACTGAATAAACTCTGCTGATGTGGATCTTGTACTCTGTACCTGTAGATCTTGCCTAGCAGCACTAGCATTCTCCAAGATCTGTTTCCTCAAACATTTTCATACCGTTATCCATCTCACAACATTGCGCTATCCTTCTCTTCCTGACAGCCGGCAAGCTACCGAAGAACAACGGCATCAAGTGGCGCGGGAACTCCGGCCTGTCGGACGGCTCCGACTTGACGGACGTGAAGGGCGGGCTCGTCGGCGGCTACTACGATGCCGGTGACAACATCAAGTTCCATTTCCCGATGGCCTTCTCCATGACCCTGCTGAGCTGGTCGGTGCTAGAGTACAGCGCCAAGTACAAGGCCGTGGGGGAGTATGATCATGTGAGGGAGCTCATCAAGTGGGGAACGGACTATCTGCTGCTGACCTTCAACTCCTCTGCTACTACCATCAACAAGATCTATGCTCAGGTAAATTATCTCACATTTTATCTTATTCTCAACAATTACGCCATTTCTTTGTGAATAAAGAAGTAAATGGGAAATGTTAAACCGAGTATTATTCATCGACTACTTCATACAAGGAAAATAAACTTTTAGAAAATGCAGGCAGTGCTTAGCTTGATCTTCAATCTGAACTTTATGTGCGAGCATATCGAGTTGTATATATAATACAAACCGAGTCCCCCAAAATTTTGAGATGTTAAGAAATGGTGTGCAATCGTGTCCACGAGATCGGCCTGTTATATTACGAAAATTTCTTAAAAATCAATATGTACTAGACACTTCTCCATATAGTTTATTGATGGGCACACCTAACAATCATTGACTTGCCACATGACTCAACCATAGATTAAGGTCCAGCTCCCAAACATCTACATGTGCTTAGTGGCCACGCCATGTTCCTCTATACAAGCCAAAATACTAAATCTTCTCCTTTCTTCGTCTGGTCCGTGAGCTAGAACATGACAGAGCACATGATCACATCGACAATGTAACCAAATGCTACACTAATAGCTAGGATCTCATATGTCCTAGCATAATATAATTCTCCCCACCCCATTCCGGGAAACAGAGAACTAACATGGGTTCTCACCTTGGTGCGTCCGATTCACAATTACGAGCTAAATATAATAATCTAAAAGCATAGGGGACTTGACCGTGTTACATTTGTGATGACTTTCTCTTTGCACTGTGCATGGTGTCGGCGAGTATTGATTAGTGTCTCGTGCTTGCTCCAGGTGGGTGTTGCCAAGATCAACACCACCCAGCCGGACGACCACTACTGCTGGAACCGGCCGGAGGACATGTCGTACAAGCGCCCGGCCATCTCGGTCAGCTCCGCCCCCGACCTCGGCGGCGAGATCGCCGCTGCGCTGGCGGCCGCCTCCATCGTGTTCCGCGACAACCCGGCCTACTCCAAGAAGCTGGTCCAGGGCGCGGCCACGGCGTACAAGTTCGCGCGGCAGATGGGCCACCGGACGCCCTACTCCCTCCGCAACCCGGACATCGAGCCCTTCTACAACTCCACCAGCTACTGGGACGAGTTCATGTGGAGCGCCGGGTGGATGTACTACGCCACGGGCAACACCAGCTACATCACCTTCGCCACCGACCCGCGGCTGCCCAAGAACGCCAAGGCCTTCTTCAACATCCTCGACTTCTCCGTCTTCAGCTGGGACAACAAGCTCCCGGGCGCGCAGCTGCTGCTGTCGCGGCTGCGCATGTTCCTCAACCCCGGGTACCCGTACGAGGAGTCGCTCAGCGGCTACCACAACGCCACCAGCCTCAACATGTGCATGTACTTCCCGCGCTTCGGCTCCTTCAACTTCAGCAAGGGCGGGATGGCGCTCTTCAACCACGGCAGGGGGCAGAACCTGCAGTACGTCGTCGCCAACTCCTTCATCGCCGCGCTCTACGCCGACTACATGGAGGCGGTGAACGTGCCCGGCTGGTACTGCGGCCCCAACTTCATGACCACCAATGACCTCCGCTCGTTTGCCAAGTCTCAGGTAATTACTGACAAATTTCAACCTAAAAAGTTGCTTCATTGCATTTCTCATCAAGATTGCATTCGATCTGACTCGATCGAATCATCACGTACGTGCAGCTCAACTATGTTCTGGGGGATAACCCGAAGAAGATGAGCTACGTGGTGGGCTTCGGCAAGAAGTACCCGAAGCACGTGCACCACAGAGGCGCCTCCACGCCCAAGAACGGCGTCAAGTACTCGTGCACCGGCGGGTACAAGTGGCGCGACACCAAGAACGCGAACCCGAACGTGATCACGGGCGCCATGGTCGGCGGGCCGGACCGGAACGACAAGTACGCGGACTTTCGCAGGAACCACGGGCAGAGCGAGCCGACGCTGGTGGGCAACGCCGGCCTCGTGGCGGCTCTGATCGCCATCACCAACAGCGGCCGGGGCGCCGGCGTGTCCGCGGTCGACAAGAACACCATGTTCTCAGCCGTGCCGCCCCCGTTCCCCGCCGCGCCGCCGCCGCCGTCCTCGTGGAAGCCGTGAGAGAGCTCGTGGTGGTGGACCGGACGTTTAGTTTGCAGGGGGTTCGATCGGTGGTTCCTTTGGTCATACGATTTTTGGTGATCACGCAATTCTTTTGTACTATACGACGTTAACTGTGTAAGCAAATACTGCTGCCGGTGGCATGGATCATGCGTGACATGTAGATGTTTTTATGCATAATTGATTATGGTTAATGAATGGATACATATATATACTTGCGCAAATATCACTGAACATAAAATGGACAAGTGCTCGATAACTCCAATCTGGAGCACGGGAGAGCAAACAGAACAGGTGCACGCGTTACTGCCATGTCAAGTGACTACCTTCCCTATAAAGTACCTCGGTCTTCCTCTCTCCACAAAAAGGATTCCCAAGTCACACATCATGCCGATCATCGAGAGCGTGGCAGCAAGACTGCCGCCTTGGCAGGGTTCACTCATGGCAAGAAGTGGCCGGCTGATCAAGGTGAAATCGGTGCTCACCGCGATTCCCCTGTACGTGATGATGGCTGATCACTTACCGTCATGGGCGGTCAAGCAGATCGACGGAATTCGCAGGAAATTCCTGTGGGCGGGGCATGACCAGTCAGTACAAGGGAAGTGTGTTGTGGCGTGGAGTGTGGTCACCAAACCTACCAGCATGGGAGAATTGGGTATACAGGATCTGAAACTAGCGGGAATGGCCATGAGACTACGATGGATGTGGCTGCAAAAGACGGAGCAGGACAGAGCGTGGTCAGCTCTGAACATCAAAGCGGACCCGGTGGTGCAGCAATTTTTCGCTGCATCGATCAAAGCAGTCGTCGGCCGAGGAGACAGGATAAGATTCTGGACAGACTACTGGATAGAAGGAGAATCAGTGAAGGAGATTGCGCCGAACGTGCTACAAAATGTTGGAGTACGAACAGCTAAGTCGCGAACAGTACGACAAGGCATCGAGGCAATGCAATGGACGCAGGATGTGCAAGGCACTCTGTCCGTTTCAGTGCTTGCGGAGATGGTGCGCCTATATGCCAGAATCAGAGATGTACAGCTAAGACCGGACGTTGAGGACAAGTTCCTATGGCGTTGGTCGCCGGATGGGAAGTACAGCGCCAAGTCCGCCTACAACATGCTCCAGCAAGGAGGAACCGATCTAGACGGTGCCAAATTACTCTGGAAGAGTTGGGCACCTTTGAAGGTGAAGCTCTTCTTCTGGGTGGCGCTGCGACATAGGTTATGGATAGGGGACAGGAGACTGCGCCATAACCTGGAGGCTAATCCTACATGCTCGCTGTGCGATCAAGAGGATGAAACTCCGGAGCACATCTTCATCAAATGCGTCTACGCATGGGAAATCTGGACGACCGTCGTCACGTGGTTGACCGGGAACTCACCTAGTCCAAGAGCGCGAGTAACTGTTGCTTCTTGGTGGCGACAGGTCCGCAGGACGGTGGCCACCAGCAAGAGGAAAGGCTTCGATGCTCTCTACCTCCTCATCGTTTGGCACTTGTGGAAGGAAAGGAACGCCCGCGTCTTCGAGGGGATCAAGTCAACGGTTCCGCAAAGAATACAGAGACTGCGGGAGGAAGCTATGATTTGGGCGATGGCTGGAGCTAAGGCTCTAGGGAGTTTAGGTAGCGAGTAGTCCGTATAAGGCTTTGTTGTTACGGTACGTAGGCGGGCATTGGCTTGTTCTCTATGTAACCGAGCGTGAGCTCTGCTCCGCGTTGTGTAAACTTTCTTCTAATCAATCAATGATGCGCAGCTCTCCTGCGTATTCGAGAAAAAAATCACTGAACATAAAATGAACTGATGAAACATTTGCGGCAACTTGTCTCTCATTCGAAAATGAGAAAGCGCTTCTAGTCAGTCTGGACCGTGAACCTTGCGGTCGACTCTGGTGCACGCGGCAGCCAAGGTCGACACGCTGGAGCGGAGATGTTTTTTGCACAGGTCGGCTGGTCGGCATCGCCCATCGAGTGGTAGTGGAGGCCATCGACCTCGTGCCATAGAGCCATGGAGGTCAGGAGGAGCCCCGTACTGTACGTGGGGCCCCGTATACGGCGCACAACAAGGCCTCGAGCCCACAGCTGGGCCCGCGGGGCGGTTAAGGTCGACGGTGCGGCGACAACATTCTATCCGATGGCGGCCCATCAGCGAGTTCATCCCGGTTAAGTTGGATGCCCCCCTCCCAACCGCTGCTGCCTGCCTCCACGCTCCTCCACCTCTTCAGTCACTCGATGCCGCATCGCCAAGCGAGATGCTTGCTTTCGAGTCGTCCTCCCCATGCGGCGACATCTCCACTTCTCCAGCAGTTTGGTCGTTTCCCACGCGAGCATCGCGCCCCCTCCCCGCCTCATCCCGATCCAGCCCGCCCCCCGACGCGCGAGCGGCCGCCGCGACGGACCCCGACGCCCGGCCGATCCTCCCCCGTCACGGCCAGCGCGCCCCGGTGAGTGAGCCCCCCGCCACCCGATCGGTTCCTTTGACCGCGGTTTTTCGTCCTCTTCGATCCTCATTTGCGTGAGGCTCCGCGGGAACGGTTCGTAGGGGCCAAGGCAGTCCTATCCTGCCTCTCGGTTGGTGATTCTGGGCGACGGGGATCGCCGCCGGCGAGGTCGCTCCTCGCGCGGTCGCGGTGCGTACATACATACATAGTGGAATTTCGTAATTTACGTTTACTGAATGCGTCTGGGCCGCTGGTGTTTGTTTCGCCCGTTGGTTTGAATCGACCAGACGTCAATGTGGTGCGCCTGGTATCTGAAATCCGAACATGTTACGGATTCAAATTACAAGGATCGGTAGATAACACATAAGTAATACGAAGTAGTTGGAATCAAACGGTAGTTGTCAATACATGTTTAACAATCATAATCCCAGTCATCATATACTAATTTTCGTATGACCTGCATTTTTCAGTAATAGTTGGATTCCCATGTACTTGCTAGTCGGGTGTACCGTCACTCATCAGTCTTCTCAGTGAGCTGCTATTATTCCACTTTTACTTGCTGCCTAAAGGACCATTGTTGAGACATGGTACGGATATTCTGGATATAGTGTTTGTACACGGTTTGGAAATGGTGAGTTTATACTCACTTACAAGTAAAGGCTGTCTGTTAACTTGACACAATTGATATATATTTAGTAAAGCAAAAGACGCATTGCATCAGGTGACTACTTTTCCCTCCCATGATTCCCTAGAAAAAGGGCGAGCCTAATTTTACGGCAACCGTAGACATATGCCCTTCAGCCACTACAGCAGAGCTGTGGAAAGGAGAATCGATATAATATTAAGTATACAAACATTGTAAGCTGTTTCAAATGTAAAATATAACACATTTATTTATTTATTTATTTATTTTTGGGGGAGGGGGGGGGGGGGGGGTGTACTACAACATGGGTTTAGCCCGGTTCTACAACATCATACTCTGTGTTACTTTATTTTCCTTGCACATTTTGCATATTTTAGATGTGGCAGTGCCATAACTGGAGGTTTACCCCATTTCAGAGTTGTACCTGAAAAGGCATGATACCATCGTCGTCTTAGGAAAGGAATAAGTGAGCAAGAATGGCTTCGAGGGCTATCATCAGGAGGAGGAAATACTTTCTGCAGCATATTAATGTGCCTATTTTACCGCCTTCATCCACTAGTGCAATTCAGCAAGGAAAATTTGGAAAAGAAACCGGGCAGAGATCTGTGTGTTTGTTCTCGGATGAAAATTCACCAAACTCCAGTCATGCTAAGGCGCAGCATGCTTCAAGTATGCGAAAACTTTATGGCCTCAGTAATGGTTTCATGTGCCATCCAACTTGTTTGGTTTCTCTTCCCAGTAATATTTCTGGAGCACAGAATCTTGGATTTCCCTTGGGAGCCAAGTGTTTCTTGCAGTCAGTTCGCACCGCATCAAACACAACTGGGCAGCATGAAGTTACTTTCATGGGAAAGCAGAATGAGGAGGAGAAGCAGAGGCAACAGAAGAAAGAGGCATCCCCAGAACAATGTGATCAGGCAGTGGAAGGATTAAGCACTGCAAAAGCCAAAGCAAAAGCTAAATTGGTGCAGGAAGTGCAAAAGACTGACCAATCAATTATACACAAAGTCTGGGCAAAAATTCTGGGCATTGGCCCTGCTCTGCGACTTATTGCTTCAATGAGCAGGTCTCAGTCCCCATTTCAAATTGAAGCACTGCTGTAATATTATTTCTTACAGATAGTTTTTTGTCTGCACTCTTTAAAATTTGACATGTTTCATTTTGTGGGTTCAAGAGCTGATTGGGCTGCAAAGTTGAAGCATTGGAAGGACGAATTTATTTCTACGCTGCAGCATTATTGGTTAGGCACTAAGCTACTCTGGGCAGATGTGAGAATTTCATCAAGACTGTTGGTGAAGCTTGCTGGTGGAAAGAACCTTACAAGAAGAGAGAGGCAGCAGCTCACACGTACAACAGCAGATATATTCAGGCTAGTACCTGTTGCCGTGTTCATTATCATTCCGTTCATGGAATTCTTGCTGCCGGTGTTCCTCAAGTTGTTCCCAAACATGTTGCCATCCACTTTTCAGGACAAGATGAAAGAAGAGGTATTGACCCAGATCAAATATTGTCAACAGAATTAGTAGATGCACCATGGTTCAGGACCGCATCTGATCTTGTTATATACAGGAGGCGCTGAAAAGAAAACTGAAAGCAAGGATCGAGTATGCAAAGTTTTTACAAGACACCGCAAAAGAAATGGCGAAGGAAGTTCAAACATCACGTAGCGGAGAAATGAAACGGACTGCTGAAGATCTGGATGAGTTCTTGAATAAGGTACAAGCTTTTGAAGTACTAAGTTTGTAGTTTCAAGTTTAATCTATACCTCTAAGTGCATTAATCTTTCCTATGGCTAATTTACTTAAATTTTCTACTAGGTTAGGAAAGGTGGACATGTCTCCAATGAAGAAATTTTGAGTTTTGCAAAACTATTTAATGACGAGCTGACTTTGGATAACATGAACAGGTTAGCGCTTCGCTGAACATATATTCGATCCTTACCCTTAAACCTGATTAACTTTCTTCTGCAGATCACGATTGGTAAATATGTGCAAATACATGGGAATCCAACCATTTGGTACAGATCACTACTTGCGGTTCATGCTTCGAAAGAAATTACAAGAGTATGTCTTCCAATCACCTCGAATTTGGATGTTAGGGAAAGGAAAAGATGTGACAGATGATGTGGATGTGTGCAAATTTTTAATTCATCTTGAGAGTAAATTGGATTACATCTTTAACATTTAAGCATGCTTCTGTGCTGCACATAGTTACCACTAATGCAGACCTCTTGCAGATTAACTCGAGGAATTTAGTTGTTATACAAACCCCGAATCTCTTTCAATGTTTGAGTACCACTTTAGTATACCTTTGTTCATCAATTTATGTCTATGTTTGCAGCATTAAGAATGATGATAAGATGATTCAAGCTGAGGGTGTGGACACTCTTTCTGAATATGAGCTTCGACAAGCTTGTCGTGAACGTGGTCACCTTGGCTTGTTGTCAACAGAGGAGATGCGCCAACAGGTTTGCCCTGTATTACTGGGGCATCTGAGCCCTTTATTTATTTTCTTTCTGCCAGCTCGGGCTCTCGACATCCATGCCAGTTTCCTTTGTCTTTTTGGATGTCAAGATTCCTTTGTTCCTTTTAGGGGAATGCCATATTCCTTTGTCTTGATTACCAATCTTTAAGTTCCTTTCATGTTTTCACATGTATTTACATAAAAGCTCTTCTTGTCCAACTCACCCATTTGTGTATACATCACATGGCTATGCCTTTTAAGTTTCATACTATAACTAAGTGTCATATGAGGGAAATGGTGTACCATGCTCTATATAACTTATTTTCCCAATGCTTTGTATGCAAAATCTGTGTTACTGTGCGTTGAGAGTTTGAGACCAAACAATGAGATAAATCTGTGAAATGTGGTAGAAAGTGCCTTTAGTTCTCCGCGTTATTGTTAGGTGTGCATTAATTTACAAGAATTATATCTGCATCAGTTACTTCTCCTAATATTTTTAATAAAATGTTGCAATGAACTAAACACTTGCCTTTCTGTCCAGCTCAGAGACTGGTTGGATCTGTCACTAAATCATTCTATGCCGTCGTCTCTTCTAATACTCTCAAGGTAAACTTTGTGCTGAATGTCACATTGGTTGCTTCTGTTCAAATTCTCATGGAGTCAGTAATTCTGCAGAGCTTTTACCGTGTCTGGTAAAATGAAACCCGAGGAGGCTGTTGTAGCAACATTATCCTCCCTGCCAGATGAAGTTGTTGATACTGTTGGAACTGTACTGCCTTCTGAAGACTCTGTTTCCGAAAGGAAGAGAAAATTGGAATTTCTTGAGATGCAAGAAGAACTTATCAAGGTATTGTTAAGTATAAACATGAGTTATTCAAATCCATGTTTACATGATGAATATGCACTTCTCTATTTGTAAGAAAGAAGAGAAATCTAAATGAAATCCTTTGCTGTTCTTTATGCGAAATGAGGAAAACATGAAAACTACCCTTTAGTAGGCATGACTTACGGAGGCCTTCTGTTATTCTTGCTTTCTTGTTTGTATAATGAGATTCCCAGTTCCATGTATAATTGTCCTGTTCTTTGTTGAAAGTCCCTTTCAAGTGAGTTATACAGAGTGTTGAAGTCAAGTTTGGTTTAAGCACCTACATCCACTATTGCTATCCATCTAGCAGTTCTAAAGATTCTTAGTCGTATCGTTTAGTAATGAAATAAAATTATATTCATCACTAATTAATTGGCCAACTTAAAATTTATATTTCTTTTTTTTTTGTGTCTTTTCTTCAATGGTCAAATGAAATTTGTAAGTTGCTTATCCTCCAACATATATTTGTTATCTGAAGAATCAGCCTAGCTATAAATTTTTTTTCTAAATATACTATGTGATTATCCAATGCCATGTTGTCAAAACTAATTTTTTACTAATGCTTTTAATACCAATAAATACCCAGGAAGAGGAGAAAAAACAACAGAAAGAAGAGAAGGCAAAACTTGAGGAGCTGAAATCTGTTGAAGAAGATTTGGCTCTGAAGGAAATGGTTGAGCCTACTTCTAGGGAGGCAGAGGAACTAAAGACAGCAAAAAAGCTCGATAAGAAGGAGCAGCTTTATAATATCAGTCAAGCATTGGCTGTGCTTGCATCAGCTTCTGTATGATCCAAGTCACTTTCTTCGTTACTACTATTCCAATCCCGCATTTCTAGAACCTTGCATTAACATTGAACTGTACATTTTTCTCCTGTCTTTGCAGTCTGTTACCAAAGAACGGCAAGAGTTTTTAAGCCTTGTCAACAAGGAGGTGTGATTTGAATTTCGACCGAGTATTTATGATCTATTTACATGAGTATAATTGTGGATCCGCACTCTTGTGAAATATAGATAGAACTATATAATACCATGCTTGAAAAGAAAGGTACAGAAGGTGAAGAAGAAGCAAGGAGGGCATACATGGCTGCTAGAGAGGAATCAGACCGTGCTGCAGAGGCAGCTGCGGGAGAAAAAGTTTCTTCAGCATTGATAGATAGAGTAAGGGATTCTTTTCTTCACCTAAAGCTCTGCAAGTTGATCTATCTCTTGCAGAATTTCTACAAGGAAATCTCTTTTATTTTCAAGAAAATATGTGATGTGTTTCCGTATATGAGACGCTCGAACTGTTGGCTTTCATGCAAAATTCAATCCGATTGGCAGAAGTTTGTGATTAGATAGCCATGTGTTTCCTTATTAATCCTTTAAATTGTAATAAACTTTTCAGATAGGTATACATCTGCCTGCTGATAGTTGTAACCAATCACCTCCAATAATATCCATTTGTTCAGCACCTTAGAATTATGTTTCGTTTCAGCTTATCAAATTAAACCATGATCATGTACTTAGAGAGTTAGAGTGAAGTAATAAACTTTCATGGACAATTTCTAGCCGCATGTATTTGCTGGTAGAAAAGAAGTAGACATCACAAATGCTGATATAGACGATATATATTTGAGAGTGCTGACTACTTTGTTAACTTTATTTGTTTGCAAGTAAATGCTGTAGAATTCGCGTAACCTGTTTATGATGTGCTTCAAAACTTTTGTAATAATCTAAGGCTATTTGAGTTATTTATTCCAGGAGAAAAAGGAAAATATACTTAAAGTTCACCAACACATATTTGGAATATACTTACAATTTGATTGCTATTTTCTCCCTTGCTGTGTTTCAGGTTGACGCTATGCTTCAAAAGTTAGAAAAGGAGATCGATGATGTTGATGCACGAATTGGGAATCGCTGGCAGCTGCTGGACAGGTAACCTTAATGCCTGTGCGCTTATTTGAATCATTCAGCATGCTTTGTTGCTGGTGAAGCTTTTTTGCTATATTTCTTGAATCAAGGTTTTATGAATGAAAAATGAAATGGGAGTAAAAGGTGCTAAAGCTCAACGAGAGGAATAGAAACAGTATTGACTGAGGAAGGGAGTTGATAATGATGCTGCAATTTGCTCTCAGTTCACACACCTGTAGATTAGAAGTTGATTTAGATGGTTAAAGATCTAGTAGATATTGCAAATTGGGAATCATATCTATGATCTATCCCCATATAAAGAGCAGCGACTCAGTTAAATTTCATGCTCGCACTCATAAATTGCCCACCTCGTAATGTACTCCAATAACCGAGAGAAACTGCGCACATGCCACATCGTGCACATTTCCATTTCCCCTGGTCATTAATATGTTCATTCCTTTGCAGGGATCGCGATGGCAAAGTGACTCCTGAAGAGGTAGCGGCGGCAGCAAATTATCTTAAAGACACAACTGGAGCTGAAGGTGTACAAGAGCTTATCAGCAATCTTTCTAAAGACAATGGTCCTTGCTCTCAACTCTCCTGTGTATTCCAGTGATGGAAAGTATATAGCATACCTCCCTTACTATATCGCTAAGCCTTTTATTTTATGTTTAACAGAAGGGAAGATCCTTGTGGAAGATATTGTGAAGCTGGCCTCACAAACAGAGGAAAACAATGAAAATGAAGAAGCGGCAAGATGATGAGAAATAGCAGGATACCATTTTGCCTGTTAAAACTTGGCAGGCCTTTTTCTTCCTTCTTAGGGTCTTTTCATGTAAAGGCAGGACAGTCATTCTTTTTGTTCTGACTGGCTGCTGCTGAGAAAGTTGTATCCAGTCGCATAGCTTTCTGTCAAGATATGACATTCTTACAGTTAGCCGTGGTGCTGGGTCATTAGGTTAAGGAATCCGTTACGTGAATGGCAACTGAAATTTCAAACGGTTGCCATGAAATAAGTCAGCCGGCAGCATAGTCTTTTGGCTACAATCAGAATAAAAGTATAGGCATCCAATAAGTGTCTGCCTTTGCTATATGCAATTTGAGTGCTGATGTGCTACTCCTGTTTTGATAACGGAGGAGTAGATTATACGGCCTGTTCGGCAGGCTGTTTTACTGTAGTGGCTGCGGAAGAAATAACTGTGAACACTGTAGCGGCTGCTGAAGAAATAACTGCGAATACTATAGCGGCTGATAAGTAGTAGGCTGGGCGAACAAGCTGAACGATGTTTCAGTTTGCAAATTTGCGTGTGACAGTCTTGGTTTGTGTTTACCTGAGGCAGTGGATACCTTGACGCATGTTTCTTGTACCTTCAGCTTCAAAGGATAGCTGTGTTCAGACGCGATCTCGTTCTTCATCCTGTATTCCTGTTGTGTTGAGCCTTGCTCGGGAATGTATCTTTGGTTCTGAGAAGCAAATAAATTTTAGATCCGTCACATCAAAAAGAATCTTCATATTTTAGACTCGTCACATCAAAAAAATCTTTATATTTAAAAATATTTTAATTAGTTTAATGAAAAAACCTTTTTCCACATATGAGTGCTCTTTTCGAGACGAATCTAATGAGCCTAATTAATCTATATTTTACTACAGTGATGCTACAGTAACCATCTTCTAACCGTCACTTAATTACCCTCGTTAGATTCGTCTCGTGAATTAGATAGGAGGTTCTGAAGTTAGTTCTATAATTTAACTTTATTTAGTACATATAAATGATAAAATTCTATTTAATATGACCTTTATAAATTTAGACCCCTTAAAAACGAACCCATCCAAAGATTTAGAGACTGTTGATTTCCGATCCCCACGTGTAACTCGTTCAGTTGTTCTGAACCCGAACCGGTAGACTGTCATGCTCCAGTATCTGTATATGTGGATGCGCAGCATGTAGCTAAATCACTGTGCACCGTCGGATCGTAACACCAGCGGCTCAGATTAGACTGCCAGATCGGAAAAAGATAATTCCCTTTCCGCCTTTGTGACTCTCCTTATCACTTATCACCATCCAGACTAATCACCACCATCCAGTCATAGGCATAGCTCACGCGTGCCAGGGCCAGAGCCCAGGGCGAAAGGGACCTCCACTCCCGGCGCCGATTCCAATCTGGGCTCGCCGGCGACGACGGCGAGATGGGGAAGAACCAGGCGTACAAGGCGATGCAGCGGTCGCGGCTGGGGTCGTCGTCCGGCGCTCCCGGCGCCGCGGACGCGCCCGAAGACGGCATGGTCGGTCCCCTTCCTCCCCTGTCGCCCCCTTGCCTCACAGATCTCTAATTCCAGCTCCCGTTCCGAGTTCCAGGCTCCGTAATCCATACTGATCTGATGATTCTAGCAGCTCAATTAGGACTTTGGTAACAAGTTATCGAGTTAATAGCAGTTGGGGAATTTTGTTTTCTTCTAACACCCTAGAAAAGAAACAAGGAACTTTGGCTAACGAGGGCCGTCGCAGACGGACGGTTCATTTCATTCTCCAGAGTGGCATGCGGCGCGCCTGGCCAGCCTCAACAAGTCGCACACCCTTACTTGGGAGGAGTTTAAGAAGAAGCAGAAGGTACGAGAAAAGTGCACCCGCACCACATTTTCACTAGATTTCTTGCTCCCGTTTACTGCATGTTTACATCATGCTTACTTGCATTCACGCACTCCTTAAGTCCTCGGCCTTGACACGGCATGTGAATGTGATTGGTGGAAATTGCCTAATGTTATTGGTGTCAAGCATGTTTTTCATTCCGATATGTGGAAATTCGTTGCAAATTGTGGCCCTTGTTGTTTTTGCTACTTTGGCTTGAAAATGTCTAATTCTTTGCTAGACTTCGATTAGGATAATAAATGAAACATGGTGTCATAGGAAGTTATTCAGCAAGCTGAAGTTTGCAGAAGCAGACGATCTTAATGTTTTGCCCATTCTTGTCAAACCTTGCTCTCAGTTGGCTTGTGTTCAGATTTTTGCCACGTCTAATTTACTAATGGACAGCGTCACAAATATATTTGCTTATTCTTATTTGAAATAGGGTCCATTGGAGCAGCTGTCAGTTCTTTACCATATGATTCTTGCATGCCTTTTCATTTGACTTTGATATCTGGTAAAATTGGTTTGGATAATTGTATCAAATAATGAGTCAATTGTAACTCTTGTCCATAATGCCTCTGTAAACAAACTTACCATAATTCCAAATAGACCAGGTTAAGCTTTTCGGTATTGCTCAGGTTGTCTGATTTATTTTCTATTCATTCATGGATTTTATGCAATAGGTACTCATTGTTACATTATTCTTAGTATTGGCAGCTTTCTTAGTCCAAGATGTTTGTATTACTGTTACAATTATTCATGACATTATCGCTCCCTAATAGGAAGAGGAGATGAAAAGGGGTGAGATGGAGGCTGACAAAGATAAAATGATGAGAGAGTATAGAGCACAATTGGATGCTGAAAGGGCTCAGAAGCTAGCCCAGGGACGAAATCACTCTAGGTCAAAATCAAAATCGTCATCTTCCAAAAAAGGTAAATGGGAAAAATACTTCCTACAGTTAGATGTACTTTCATTCACTGTTACATTTCTTAAATCTATTCCATATGTCATCTGAATCTTCTGACAAAGAATTTGAAAACAGAGAGGAAAGATAAGGATGCAAAGAAAAGAATTAAGAAGAAAAGAAAGGTATTCTCTTAACTTTCCACCTACTTTACTTTGTAGATATCATTGTGGTCTAGCTACATAAGTTTGTACTCCCATTACTACCTCAGAAGAGCTGGCTTAACCAAGTATCTCAAAAAGTTCTTACTAAACTGAGTTTCACAAATATATTTTCTTTGTTTGATTATTTACATTTGCTCAGTATTCTCACATTTACTTGTATTACAGCACAGGAGTTCATCAGAGTCAGGTTCAAGTTCTGATTCATCATCAGAATCATCAAGCAGCGATGACGAGGAACGGGGTTCAAGGAAGTCCAGATCAAGGTCGAGGTCAAGGTCGAAGAGAACAAAGAAGGAAAAGAAGCACCGATCAAGGTCCAAGCACTCTGGCAGTGATAGTGAGGACGAAGGAGAAGGTCCAGTACGTCTCTCAAAATTTTTTGGGAAGTGAAGACACTGTATCCAGAACGCCTTCGCACAATTAGCTTGCTCCTGGAATCTCTTTTATTTGGAACTGTGCACCGGGAGATGTTCTGTATCATTCCTTAGATTGCCTGAAAGCTGGGGGAGCGATGTACTGTCAAGAGAATGCTCACAAATGGGAGGTTCAGTTGAATTGTATGGCCTCTTGCAACTTGTAAGAACTGTCCAATTCATTGTTAAATTGTTGTACTGAGAGGAGGTGGCGCCAGTATTTAATACATGAGAATTTGAACTACTAATTTAAATTGTTTGATCGATTTGTTATGCACAGTACTGTGTTTAGGTGCCTGGGTGGGTCACATCGGTGCACATTTTGTACATGTACGTAAAGCAACTAATTCAAGCGCTGTCCGCAGCAGAGTTCAATTGAGTTTGCAGTAATAACTTTTATAGCGATGTTCGTTCACAGCACCACCGTAAAAGGTGAAACAACACAAAATCTATATAGCAGTGGTGATGGTTGTTTGTCAAAATGATATCGTGTGGCCACGAATTAAGTTTGTGCAATTGAGTTAGCACCGCATTAACAACTTGAAGTTGCTGAAACATAGGATAGCGTAAATAAACCTTCAACCCGGATATTCCATTGATGTTGACATGTTGTCCAGAGTCCTACACCTACTTGGGCTGCCTTCAAGGAATTCAGGTTGTGGAATTCAATCCCTTTCCAAGCACAAATAACATTGAAAAAAAGATTTGAACTGTTATTATAATTTTTTTCATCCATCTTTCTGTGCATACAGTGTAACCATGTATTCATTTCATACCAGACTCGTCCAGTCGTTCCTCAAGCTGAGTAAGCTTTCACGGCAGAGTGTTTGATTGGCACTCTGTCAATACAAAAAGCAGGTTGCTTTCCTCCTCCAAAGAGCAACTCCAGCAGTTCCCCTTTCCTCTCCCCTATCCCAAAAAAACTACCATTTGATGCATGGGAGGGCAAAAAACCTGCTCCAGCAGTTCTCCTATCCCATCCCCTCTTTTACTCCATGCATCAAATTCTCCCCTCCATCCACTGAATAGAGGGGATCGCTCTCCTCTCCCCTATTCCAACTACCCCTGGGCCCCACACAGTTTTCTCCCCGCCTCCCTCCTTCCGCCTGCTCGCGCGTCTCTTTCCGCTCGCACCACCGTCGCCAAATCCCCACCACACCTCCCTCTTGCTGCCCAATCCTGCCGCCGCGCCGCCTTCCCGTAGTCCCCGCGGAGCAGCTCCTCCTCCGCCTGCCTGCTGCTCGCGCACCACCATGGCCCCCACTGGCCCCTCCCTGCCACGGCCTTGTGCTTGAGCACGGACGACGCGGCGCGTTTGGCGTGACGGCGGCGAGGCGGGCGGCTGGTTGCGGCGGGGCCGCGCGCCATGGTGGTGAGGGGCGAGTTCATCTTCCCCAAGTCCGGCTGCGCGCGGCGCGGGGCAAGCTTCAAGGCGCGGTGGCAAGCGACGGGGCGCGGCAGCGCGTGGCGGGTGCAGCAGGGTCACGGCGTCGGCGAGGCCCGGGGATGGCGCGCAGCTCGTGGCATTGCTCCCTGCGCGTCCCTGCTCGCCGGCGTGCGCAACACCTCTGACGTCCCGCTGCGACCCAGCTTGTGCTGCTCGGTGCCGGCGCCTCCTGCTGCCTGCGACTCGCTGCAACACCACCTGCTTCCTGTGCCTGGCCATTGCCCGCCTCCTCGAAGCCATGCGCTCGCCGCATGCGCCCAAGGTGCTCGACGAAACGACTGAGGGGCAGAGAGGTGAAGGGAAGGGCGAGGTGGTGAGGTGACAGGGTGGGGCCCATGAGAAGGGGATGAGGTTTAGGGAAACTGCTGGAGCGCCCATGCATCAAATACTGAAAATGGATTTGATGCTTCCCCTGTACCCAGATTTGATGCATGGATTTTAGAGGAACTGCTGGAGTTGCTCTTATCTTCTGAAAAGTTGGCTACCTAAGGTCAGTACAATGTCACATGCAAAAAGAATATGTAAATGCAGTCTAATCTAGAACCAAAATTCCAGATTACATCTAATAAGATATTTCCATTTGCCTATGCATAAGATGATTGTCGCCAGAAACTCCATTCGTGCCCTTACAAATGTGCTTTGCCATCAAATCAAACATCATCATCACCATGAGGGCCCATGCCCCCTCCTTGCCCCCAACATCAGAGAATGTTCATTAGGAATTTCTCCACCATCATACCATAACCCCTCTTGCCAATGGTCCGTTCCCAAATAACGATTCCGCAGACCTCCATCTGAAGGTATCAACTAGTCGGGCCAAAGAACAGCAGTAGATGTCGTACAGTGGGTTTGCAACGAGCAGAAGTTATGGTAAAAGGGGCTGGTAGCGGAAGAGATGCCGCATTACGAGCCATTGCTAAAAGTGGTGTATGGTTAAGTTGTATACGTGATGTAACAACTATGCCGCATAATGGATGTCGACCTCCTAAAAAAAGACGTATATAAAAGAATGAAACTGCTTTTAAGAGAAATAAATGAGTCAATAATCAAATAAATACTACTCTATTATGGTTCGAGAGGAGGTAACAGACCTGCCACCTGCAGAAAGAGCGAGAACATGTTAGAAATCCTTATGTAGTACGTAGTAATGACAAGTCATTTTAGGTAAAATGAGGGATCCTCTACATCATTATGCATCTATATTTAGATGTTGTTTTCTGGTTCAAATCCTTGGTTTCGTGATTTCATCCCGCATAACAGATTGTGGTGCTACTGTTTTTTCTTCATTTTTTCTCACTATCTAGTAGTTCTTCATGTTTTGGGTCCACTATAAATCCACCCGGCAGACGGGCCTGTCTGTTCCAGTCCAACGCAACTGCCGCCGCACTATCTTCTGGAACTAGACGTAGCCTCCGTAAAGCAAAGAAGTATTTAAATATTTAATTTAATTCTAGCGACTAACTGTCTGGGTGGTGTAGTTGGTTATCACGTTAGTCTCACACACTAAAGGTCCCCAGTTCGAACCTGGGCTCAGACATTTCTCCTTTTTTTTTCTTCATTTTTACACCACATATCTACTATAGTATTCTTCACGTTTTGGCTCTAGCCCTATTAACTTTCACGTCATTTGGTGGTCGGAATACGGAAAAAATGATTATTTTCCAGAGCACAAACCAAGTCACATGAGGCCATTGTTACATTTACACATTCTTCTTTTCGGGAGCTCAATTATTTTTTTCCTTTGCTGGCGCTGGACAACGCAGCTTGTTTGGGCTCACTCATTCGCTGCGTGATGCAGTGAGCAAGCAACGGGAGGATGCTCGCGTGGGACACCGACGCGCGGGCCCTCGCACACTCCAATCCACGGCCGCAACAGCCTGGCCCCGCCTCCAACGGCTGGCCAGCCAGCCGCTCCCTCTCTTTTCAAACTAGCCGTTGCGTCGCCTCCGCCTCCTCCCCCGCCGTCTCCAAACGGTCGAATCGTATTCCCCACCGCATTTAAAGCCCTCCTCCTTCCACAACTCCACTCCACTCTCCACTCCACTCCACTGCCTCCACTCTCCTCGCGCGCAAGCCTCCTTCTCGTCCTCCCCTCGTCCGATCCGCGCAAAGAAACAAGTCAAGACCATGGGCGGCCTCTCGGTGATCGCGCCTCCGGCTGGCGACACGGCGTCGCGCCCGCACCGCCGCGCGCGCCGCGCGTTCCTCGTCTCCAACTACCTCATCCTGGGCGCGGCGTCCGGGTGCGGCTTCCTCACGCTCTCGCTCCGCCTCGTGCCCTCCGTCGACGGCTTCCTCCTCATCCTCCTCCACGCGCTCACCGTCGCCGCCGCCGTCGCGGGCTGCGCCGTCATCGCAGCGCCCGAGCCGCCGCGGGGCCGCTGCTACACCGCGCACATGGTCGCCACCGTCGTCGTCTCCATCCTGCAGGGCGCCGCCGCCGTGCTCGCCTTCTCCCGCACCGCCGAGTTCCTCTCCGACGGGCTCAAGTCCTACGTCCGCGAGGAGGACGGCGCCGTCATCCTCCGCATGGTCGGCGGCCTCGGCGTCGCCATCTTCTGCCTCGAGTGGGTCGCGCTGGCGCTCGCCTTCGTGCTCAGGTACTACGCCTACGTCGACAGGGAGTGCGGCGGCAACCCGATGCGCCGCAGCGCCAAGGTCGGCGGCGAGGACGGCGCTGGCAACTGGCCGTGGCCGTTCCAGGTCTGATCGGCCTTGTCGGTCAGTTACTGGATGAATGGAGCCGTTGGATGCGGTCAGATTTACCGAGAACTATCAGTTCTTGGAAGAAAATTATTAGCGTTGAGTGGAGTGTCCTGTGTGTGGGGATCGGATGCGATATTATTCGTTTATTGTTTTGTGATGTGCTCTGTAATACAATATTGTTATGTTGTAATGCACCTTGATATTATGTGAAACCTCATCTGGATCAATCTCCCTTGTGATCTCGACAGAGTGGCACTGACACTGTGTAATAATCGTTTTGAACCTGAATTTCTAACGAGTCTGAACAAAAACAACGACTTCTCTTCAGGGATTTTACTAGCGCAACTCTGAAACCACTGGTCCAGTCCTAAAAGGATCAAAACTGCTTTTGTCTTGTTTTTTGGAATTAGCGAAAAATTAAGTTGTGCATTTGGTAGTCCGTGAAAGATGTTTAGTTGTAACGAGAAAATCGTGTGCGCATTTGGTACAATTCAACGCATCAAGGCACATAAAATTGGGGAGAATTAGATTTATATCACTAGTAAAGGAGGACATCCAAGAAAGGCCATTAGTAAATAGAGCATCCAAGAAAGGCCATAAGTTGCTCTTCTTCTCTCCAATCTTTAGCATTATCTTTTTTTTCGCCAAATGGTCAAAACAAGACAAAAACAAGAATCAATTTCGCCAAGGACAAAAAACGCGGGCGGCATTCTAGTGCAAACGCTGATCATTCTAATGTTATGAGAAGAGTTGACCAAGACGCGCCTGCTGCTACAAATGCAAGAGGAAGCCATGACATGGGGTGTTGCTGGAGCCAATGCGCTGGTTTCGTCGAGAGAGAGTCGGGAAAATGCTACATAGATTGTAAACCTTTGTTTCCTGATGTGATCCCTTTATGCTTTGGCCTTGTGGCGTAGCACACTTTGTGCAGCTTGCGCGCTGCATTGTTTCTGGCCTGTGTGCCGGTTTTCCTCACGGGGTGGCCCTGTGTGTCGCCGTTTTACCTTTCCTGGCATTATCGGTACTTCAGGTGCCTTTCTCCTCTTCCTAATTTAAGCATCCACATAATATATGCGACTTTCGAAGAAAAAAAATGCAGGCGGCAACAGCTACAACTTCAATGTCCCTTAAATAACATTTTGTTTTTTTTAAAAAAGGGAACTTTTTGTGGTTTTACATACTATTTTGTGTTTACTTAAGTGGTCATTATACTTTCCTATTTCTTATTGTTTTTGTAATCATGTTGTTTCCTTACAAATTGCTTCGACATATGTAGGTAACTAACATATACTGTATGGCACTGTTTCGTGCTGTCCGTGGCGACAGAGTGCCAACAGACTCGACGAGCCGCCTCATGCCAATAAATGACAAAGAAAAGTGCAATTACAACACGGGTAACGTATTCGATTGTCTCAATTAATTATTATTGCATCAAAATGCGAAGTCTAGGGTTTAGTGAGCGGTGGGCACTTGGGATCGCATTTGGGGCACACCTTTTCACAACCTTCCTTAGTTCTAAAACAGTGGGGTTCTGGCTTTTGATTCATGCAGCAGTAGCAATCACCTTGGTCGCACGACATCAAGAGACAAAATGTCGCAGACACTTTGCTCTCATCCAGTGTTGTAGCAGCATGGCTTGTGTTCGACGTGAGGTTATATGCGTGGCTCCTTGCAACGCCAGGTGCGATGAGGGTCAGACGACCTGTTTCGATTTTTTTCCATGTTATTAGTCAGCGTGTGGATGCACAGTTAAACTCCATACATATAGACAACAAAATTCAACAACAACAAAACAACGAGATGATGAGAATTAAACTTCTTACATTGCACGCTCGATACGAAGAGGACTATGACCATTGCATACACCAAGCTACCGCGCCTGATGTTCCTGATCATCATATTGGATTGTGATGAATGAAAAAGGAGTCAAGGTTAGACACAAGACAAAGATCGACTAATTGGCGGCACCGCATTATTATTCTTGAATCGAGCCCTCCGTGTATATATATGTACACACGCGCGAGTTGAAGTACGCGTGGAAAGCTAACGACTCACCGCAATCACGAAATTAAAACTCCTTTATTCTCTCTCGTGCGTATCGGAATGCATCCGCAAGAGTTAGGGAACAAATCAAAACTGTTAAAGTTTGTGATTGGTTTTGTAGATGCGGGCACATTGGGCGTCATCAACTGGGGCCGAGTCGCGAACAATCTCCCCAGGCCGGACGCGGTAGTGCAGCTGCTCAAGCAGCGGGGTGAAGCTATACGACGCGGACCCCCCACCCGCGTGATTAATAAACCAGCCGGCGTGGCGGCCTACGAGGAGTAAGTACCTCGCAGCGGCGTCCCGCCCGTCCTTCGCGCTGGAGTGGGTGTGCCGCAACGTGGCGGCCAACGAGGAGTACCCCTTAATTCCGCACTAACGACATGGTGCCGGGTTCCCCCACATGACCATGAACCCAAGATCGACGTTCCTTCTGTAGTTCAAAGCCCAGTTGCCCCGTAAGATAATTCTGATGCCAGCCGTCTTCCTCGTTCGGCGCCGCATCCGGATTATTACTCAAATCGTCATTTGGCTCTTGTTACGTCTTTCGCGTAGCCGCCGCTCTCCCTCCGCTCAAACGCCCGTGATCCCCTGCCACGGAAACCAAATTTGAAAGGTATGCAACGTCCCATCTGCCATCCTAATCTTTAATTTGCATTAGTACTAGAATTTAGGTTAATCGAGCAGGAAGAGGACGTGTTATGGATGGGATTGTACCTGATAGTGAACGCAAACTCGTTCCTCGCCTATTCCAGCCTCACCGACGTCATGTCCCTTGACCACGCGTTGTTCCGCCCCAACGTCGGGACGGGGCTCAACTACTACAGCCTCCTCAACAGCAGCTCGACGCCGTGTTCTCGGCGGTCAGCAAGCTCGGCGCAAAGTACGACGGCGTCCGCGTCGTGGTCTCCGAGACCGGGTGGCCATCCAAGGGCGACGCGGACGAGCCCGACGCCGCTGTGTACAGCGGCAACCTCGTACGCCGCGTGCTGTCAGGCAACGTGGGCACGCCGCGACGCCCTGACGCCAAACATCGATGTCTACCTCTTCGCGCTGTTCAACGAGAACCAGAAGCTCGGACCTACGTCCGAGCGGAACTTAGGCGTCTTCTACCCTAACCAGGAGAAGCTGACGTCGACTTCGTCCTCGGCGGCAGAGGCAACGCGGGCGGCAAGGACGACGGCGGGATCGGAACAGCGCCTGGCCCCGGATGGCATCAGCAGCACGGCGCCACGGCGACCAGCGTTAAGGCGAAGACGGGAGGTGAGGAGGGCTGTGCGTGGCGAACGCAATGGTCGGGCAGGCACGGCTCCAGGCGGCACTAGACTATGCGTGCTCAAATTTTAGAGACCAAATACAAAGAAACATAAGCAAATTGTGTGCAAGATTTTGGAGCATAGGGGGCCATGTGTCGACGTTTTTGTCGGCAATTATATGTTAGGGGGCTACGCAAGAACCAAGAATACGATGGTGAAGACAAGACGCCGAGTTTATACAGGTTCGGGCCTCCCGGAGGATAACAACCCTACGTCCTGTCTTGGGTGGTATTGTATTGTGTATGTTGAGATGAGATCCCTGCCCGCCTTATATATCCGGGGGAACAGGGTTACATGGAAAGTATCCTAGTCGGTTACACATAGAATTACTTGGAGTACAAGATAATAGACTTGCCGAATAACCGCGCCTTCCTTCTAGATGTTTGAGGCACTCGGGCTTGTTTGGGCCAGCCCGACTACCCTGTTTGGGTACTCGGCCTTGCTTGTCTTGAGGTACCCGGGGGTCATAGTAACGACAGTAGCCCCCAAGTGCTTTTTGATTGATCTTGCTTGCTTCCCGACTAGGAATTCCTCCATGTATGGATAGTCTTCTCAAATGATATTGAGAGATTAAAAAGGACTTGAATAAGTCAAATAAGATAAAGGTGAAAACCTTCCGTTACTAGCCTCGGGTAGACCAAGACTAGTAAGGCCTTGAATTAGGCATGCCGACTGTTGATAGATGATATCCGAGTGTAGGCTTGCATGAAGCTTGAATCCTTGATGAAAAATTTGAATATGCACGTTGAGTGCATCTATTAGATGTAGCCCCGAGCTTCTATATAATACGAAGAATTATACAGAAGATCAAAGTGAGCCTAGTCATGATGACCGTAAATTTGATTCCATGACATCTATTAGATGTGAGGAAATACGCACGCTGAGTGCATCCATTGGATGTAGCCCCCGAGCTTCAACTTAATTGGAACAATTGAGGTGAAGATCAAGGACGAATTCTGGGTAAAATCCGACTAAAGAAAGCCAAGGATGTAAAGCAACCCGTGTGCCTGGCATGATAGCCGAGTAATATTATGGAACTCACGCAAGTGAGTCCATATGGACTAGCCCCCGAGTCTGTGGACAATTAGAATAATTATGTACAGACTCAAGAGAGACTAGAAAGTATTAAAATAAGATGAAGCCATAAAGGCCCGTAGTGCCCGAGTAATCAATGATGCAGTAGCGCTGCTGTTGTAAATATCCAACTGATTAAAGCCATGAAAGCATGTGAATATTGAAGATGATGAGCCATAAAAGCCTGTAGTGACCGAGTAATGCTGTTGCCGCACCGTTGTTGTTGTGTTTTTAATCAGCCGCCGAGTAACAACTAGCAGTTTGGCACCGAGTAATTCTGTTTGAGCAGCAGACTTGGCGGATTGGTTGTCGATGAAACCCCACTCTGGTTGTAGTTGTCGTTGTGCAATAAACAAAAGGACTTTGCTAGTGCCGCAACCTTCTTTGAGTTGGAATTTGTGTGTTGGACCGACTAGCTTGAGCTTGATACAAGTCTGTCCGACTGATTTTTGAGCATGAAAAGCTTGAACCAGTGTTGCCCGAGTGGAAAGAGGAGGCGGTTGCTGAACATACACCATGCTGCCCTGACAGACATGCACAGCATAGGCTTCATTGCTGCTGACAAACACCAGGCAAAAGCTTAGCCCCGGTGAAGTGATGTTGCTGGCCAATGTGGTAGCGTCCCTAATCTTGTTCTTGTCTTGACAGAGGGTGACGTTCTGGTGTCGGTCCACAGCACCATCTGATGGACAGGTGATCTAGTGGCTCTGCATGAGGTGAGGCGAGCATCAGTACAGCCATGAAGGCGAGCTCCTCCCCGTCGTGCCCAGTAGTACAGCTATTGTAGCCGAAGAGCAATAGCCGAGTGCATTGTAGAAGATTTGTAAAAACCCATGAGTAGTAATTCCCGAGTGGCGTCAAGCCCCCGAGCGTAGGAGATACGCTCATGAACTCGGAGAAAATTATGTGATGAATCCCTGTGGAGAAAATAAAATAACAGATTATGTAGTAATCTGTAAAAATAATCAAGTATATAACCGCAATAAAAGGGTTGTTTTTAATCATCATGATTAAGTAAAGTGAAGCGGCTCAGCCGTTCTTTTCAACTCTGATAGCCAAGTAGCGTCCTATGTTTATGCACTCTGTTAACTTAGCCGGCCCTGTATGACGTGGGACACTAGGTCAGCATACGTTTAGGGAGACGACGGCGTCAGTGTTAGAGCTTCACAATCGGAGCAACTGCAGCGTACAGAAGTCTACAAGATTGACATAAGTCGTAAAATTAAATGAGGATGAGTGTTTGTCAAGTGAGCCTCTATGACTGTTTTCAGAGACCGATTGCCGCCTTATGTTTATGCACTCTCAGTCGGAGCTTCACAATCAGGACATGCAAGGCTTACTTAGTCGGCAAGAGGTACTCAAGACATAACTCATAAGAATTATACAGCCCCCGGCTCTGTATGCAGTAAAATGTACTGGATACAGAGTCAAAACCATAAAGGGAGAAAGCTGTATTTAATTGTAGATACGAGAGCTCGTAAATATGAGTGTGAAACACTCGAAATATGATAAGAAATAAAATAAATGACTTAGCTTGTCTGATAAGCCATGTCGTTGTCGCAGTGCCGAGATGAGCACATGGTTAACCGGATGACCAAGAAGTGTGTAGCCGCTGCCACATGCTGAGTAGAGAATTTTTTTTAATTTTGAATCCTTTTTTAATTAATATTTTAATAATAACCCAATCTAAACTAAATTTGCAAATCTAGCCCATTTAGTCGCGCCAAACTGATTGGCGTGACTAAAAGTACAGTCACGCCAAACTGACTGGCGTGACTAAATGCCACGTCAGCGTAGACTGCCACGTAGGAACGTGGGAGATCTGACGAGCGTTGAGTCGCGCCAAACGCTTTCGCGTTACAGATGTGCCTGTCGCGCCATTCCGGTTGGCGCGACCAGGACTTCTACAGCACCGGAGCAGGGATGCCTCAAGTTAAAGGTACGCGCGCCAAGAAAAAGAGAGCCAGGCGGCTCAGAGAAAAGGAGAGATGCAGGTGGTGCCATCAACTGGCCTTGGGAAAAGACGAATGGTGTCAGCTGCATGTGTGCTGGTGAACGTCAACGAGGAGAACCAAATCCTACCGATCTGGCCCACCGTTGGTAATCATTGTGGCTGGTATTTTTGTTTTTCATGAAGGATGTTGGCTGTGCGATTGAAGCCGGCATTCAAACATAATTACAGTGTACTCTCTCTCCGTTATAAATAGATGTCACTGTTGACTTTTAGACATCACGTACCGTTCGTCTTATTTAAAAAATTTATACAAATATTAAAATAAATATATAACAATTAAAATATCTTCAATAATAAAACAAGTTATAAAAACATAACTAAGATTTGCGTAAAAAATTTGAATAAGACGAGCGGTCAAATATTTATGAACGAAGGGAGTATTATAATTACTGCAGTATAATGAAAAAAGAAAATGTATATTTTAGATGGTAAATAAAAAAGTAATGATTAGGTTAACCAAAAAATATTTTAATTCTATATTTTGCTACTTCCAAAAATATTTTTATGAGCTCCCTACCTAATCATAATGCAAGAATTAAATATGATGACTGATCTATGAACAAAAAAAAAATGAAACTTATCATTGTTTTGCGCAAGACGATGGGTACAACGAGTCGTCGCCGCCGCCGCCGATGTCCCACGACGTACAAGTACTATGTGATGAAGTTAGCCGTAACCTATATCAAGGCTGGTGTGGGCCGAGTCTGGTAGACGGATTTAAAATGTAATAATATATATTTTATAATAAATTTTGCTTTAAGATTCATGCCACTTTTAGAAAACAGCTTCTCTTTATTTTTACCTCAATTCACCCTTTCCCCAACCCTCTCACTAATATTAAAGTTTGTCTTATTTATAGAATATTTTATATTTAAAAATTAAAACTCTAAAACGCTCAATATTCGAAGTATGTTGGTGTTAACTTTGTGCTGTACTGCTGTGCATGAGCGAAGAATGCGAGAGCTGGGCCAACATGCCCATCTGACAGAAATGCACTCTCTCTCTCCCATCACACCTCAATGCATGAGCTTTCTATCACATCACATCACACTCCAATCCTTGCAGGGCAGGAAGTTAATTTCATCTGTGGGCTACGTACACTCACTGGTACTACTCCAGACAAGGACAAGTTACTGGACGAGGCAGTACCCCCACCTGCATCTCTCCTTCTCTCCGCCGTCTCGCTCTCTTTCCTCGGCGCGCGTGTCACGAAGAGAAATCTCTAGCCCGATGCATCGGGTGTTGCAGGCGTGAAGTACTGGTCACGCCAAACAAAACGGCGCGACAGTCACCTCTGTCACGCCAAAGCGTTTGGCGCGACTAAATGTTGGTCAAATTTTTCATGTTCCTGCGTGGCAGTCTACGTTGACGTGACATTTAGTCACGCCAGTCAATTTGGCGTGACTGTACTTTTAGTCACGCCAACTAGTTTGGCGCGACCAAATGGGCTAGATTTGCAAATTTAGTTTCGATCGGATTATTATTAAAATATTAATTAAAAAAGGATTAAAAAATTTAAAAAATTCCTGAGTAGACGCATAGCTGAGTGACCATCGTCGTGGCCGAGTGGCTAATGCCATACGCCGAGTGATCATCGTAGCGGTCAAGAGACAGCCATCGCCGAGTAACCGTCTAGGCCGAGTGATCCCCAGAGTGGCCGAGAGGCGCCCATCGCCGAGTAGTCGTGATACATGCATCACTGACAAATACTCGTGCGTGTAATATCAAACATGCAAAAGCAGAGGGGAATCTCGTGAGATGAAGTCATCAAGTGATCAACCAGTCATTAATCTGATTGGTTAGGAATTAAATAATGGAAGCAAGAATAAAAGTAGAAAGTGTCTTCCCCGGACTACATGCGCAGCAGGGACTTCCCATCTTGAAAGTTGAAACTTGAAGTGTTGTGTCCTGAGGCATCAGGAGAACTCGACGAGTTGGTCCGACTAGCCCCCGGCATGTAGCCCTCGGGCATCAGTACATGCCGAGTAGTTGAGTCGGAACTCCCGACAAAATTGCTGCTGGTGTTGGAGCAGAAGGTGATGATGTAGGAGGTTTTGCCGCCGGTGCAGGTGAATATGGAGGTGGCATCGTTGGAGACGGAGGCCGCAGCAGCAGTACTACGCCGTCGTCCTGAGGCCGCAGCAGTCCACCATGCACCCATCGGCGCGGTTGCCGGCACCGGGCACTGCGCCCTGCGGCGCTTCCAGCATTGGTAGCTTGTGCTTGTCGACAAGGCTCTCGTTGGAGAAGTCCATGCCGCGGCTGCCGTCGAGCGTGAACTCCACCAGTGTCGTCGTCGGCGCAGAGCCCCCGCCAGCGCAATCCGCCGGCAGGAACCGCAGTTGCCCGTGATGCAGGCGAACTTGCCCGCCGTCGGTGAAGTAGAGCGTAGATGCACGCTGATTTTGCTCCCGCCAGAGTAGCCTGCCGGCTAGAGAATTGAAGCGTTGAGGCTTGAAGCAACAACACAGTTTTGCCTCTGGATGATGAGTCGTGCTTGCCTAGGACTTGTTCAGAAAGTTCATACGAACTGGAACTTCGTCTCCGAGCCAAACACGCCAAGTCGGCAAGTTACGAGTTGCCTCCAGATTCTTGTGTATGCATAGTTGGACTGCATCTTGCCACATACGCATATACGCCGGGTCGACGGAACACGAGCCGAGTGACGCTATACGTCAGAGTGGCCGTCGCCGCCGCCGCCGTGCATCGTGAAGAGGCCGTGGTGACCGAGAGATCACCATCGATCATACGCCGAGTAGTTGCCGGAGCCAGATAGCCGGCGTAGACACCAGGTAGTCGTCGAGCTGTCTGGAACTTGTTCAACCTCCGGTTGTACATGGCAAAAATCCATCACGTGAGAACATAAACTACTCCGGCGAGTAGATTGATTAGGAATAAAACAAGGAAATCAGGAATAGAAAAGGAAACAATCTTCCCTGGTTAAGCGAAAGCGCATGTACGTGTAGCTGATTTGGATTAACACGACAGCACCTAGCTTTGGAACTTGAAGCAGCTCAAGTTTTGTCGATGGAAAGCTTCGGCTCCGTGTCAGACCTGGACTCCGTCTCCTGTCTTCAACGCTAACCCGCCGGGTCGCCGGGACAGATCGTGTAGATCGGTCGTGAACCGCGCCTGCTGGCAAGGTTGCTGGGTACTGCTTGCCTCGGGACTTGATCAAGTCGGCGGATTGTCGGCTGCTTCTCTGGACGTCGATGCACATGAGGAGACCATGCATGCATGCGCCGCGAAGACAGCAGCTGAGCAAGCCGCTGCTTGATGGAGTATGTCTCGTCGCGTGAGCCGCCTGCTTGATCGACGCGACGACGGAGTTGTTGTAGAAGATGTCCATCGTACTCGACGAAGGATTCCAGCGCTAGCCCCACGGTGGGCGCCACTGTCGACGTTTTTGTCGGCAATTATATGTTAGGGGGCTACGCAAGAACCAAGAATACGATGGTGAAGACAAGACGCCGAGTTTATACAGGTTCGGGCCTCCCGGAGGATAACAACCCTACGTCCTGTCTTGGGTGGTATTGTATTGTGTATGTTGAGATGAGATCCCTGCCCGCCTTATATATCCGGGGGAACAGGGTTACATGGAAAGTATCCTAGTCGGTTACAACATAGAATTACTTGGAGTACAAGATAATAGACTTGCCGAATAATCCGCGCCTTCCTTCTAGATGTTTGAGGCACTCGGGCTTGTTTGGGCCAGCCCGACTACCCTGTTTGGGTACTCGGCCTTGCTTGTCTTGAGGTACCCGGGGGTCATAGTAACGACACCATGGCCCCCTGCCAGCCCTCCTTGGCTCTGTTATTGTTTATCAGCTTGATCGGAGTTTTGATCCTGGCCCTGAGCCCCTGACCGAATATATCCGCCGACGGTGCACAGCCGCACCTGCCGCCGTGGGGCAGCCCCAGCCCCAGCTGTCGCCGCTGCCGCCACTGCCGCCACTGCCGCCTCAGAACATCATTTAAGGTGGCTAGAACCATGCGACAATGGGCGGTGGTGACGTTGGCGACGACGGCGAGGCGAATACGGCGGCTAACTACCGCGGCTCGCTGATCTATGGGCCCGTTGCAGAAGTATATTCCATTTCAAATACTGCTAAAAAAATATTGCAAATAAATGGAGGCGACTATTAGTCAGCTCACTTAAAACAGGCACATCGATCAGTCAATGACGTGGACTGAATATAATCTTGTTTGTTCGTTGAAAAACTTGTTTTTTTTTTGGAAAAGCTAAATCTAACTCGGGTGAAAGAACGAGCTCCAGCACCCGAATTTTCTTTGACCGGCGGTCACACCACAATACCTTCTCTAGGCCTTCTTCTCCAACTCCGGTGGTTCTCCGGCACCAAAGCAAGACAGTATAATTCTTGAATCAGGTCACCCTTCTCCGATAAAACTCAAATCAAGTAATTACAGTACTCAAATGAAACATTTACAGTATAGATGATGGTGTAAGTACAGTAGTTTCAAACTGTAACTCGGCACCATGGGCTCGGCCATCGGCGGCGGCGGTAGCGGCAGCGGCAGCGGCGGCGGCGGCGGCGGCGGCGGCGCGGGGCTAGAAAGGGGGCGGCATCTGAGCCGAGCCCGTCGAGGTCGGGCGGCGGCACATGAGGGTGGCGGCAGGTGCTAGGCGAGATCCATTGGGTTGCAACAGCTGGAGTCGTGAGGTGGAAGAGAATGGGATGGCCGTTGGATGTTAATCCAATGGTTGGAAAATTCGGGTATTAGGGAGAGGTTTTTTACCTGGATGAGGTTTAGACAGGCCCTTTTTTTTTGCCCAAGCTAATGTTAATTATGTTATGTTCCTAAACCGGATGGGAAAAGTCGTATACTCGTATCCCCCGTCTCCTTCCGACTCGAACGCCGTGGTCCTCCACAGGCAAGAGACGGCGTTGCCTCCGCGAGCAGCAACCGGCCTCCCAGGAGAGAGACGACGCTGGGTCACGAGGAGCCGCGCATGCGGCCCGTGAATCCGTGATGCATCGCCCCGGCCTCCCAGGCGCCTGCGTCTCGGCTCCACCTCAGCCCGCTGCCGCCTTCAACTGCGTCTCGAGGTGTGAGCTCCGAGACCCACTCCTCCCTCCATTGCCTCTCTGCTACGACTGCTCCCCAACGGCCTACGAAACAGCACCCGCTCTCAGTTTCCGCCGCCCCATCTGCCGGCTGCCTCCGCCATCGCCTTCTCACCGGTGCCCTCCCCACCCTGCTCTCCCAAACAATACAGATATGATCCTTTTCTCCTTTCCCGCGCACGCGACCACCTATCCCATCTCTACCGCTCCACTTCACCAGGCTTCCCTATCCAGCACAGCCACTGTACCTCGCGTCGCCCGCGGTGCACTTCATAAAAAAATACGAGCTTAAGGGGGGAAAAATCACTGACCGGAAATTAGCAAATGGCTTCATTCATAATAGATGGTCACGGGGAACCAAGGTACTGTATCTAACTTCTATTGTTCCATAAATATTTAATTTTCAAATGTGCATGACAACCTAATTCAGGAACGAAAGAAATAGTAGCTTCCTTCAATCAATGGGTACACAGAGTGCCATGTGGTATATGAGTTATATATTTCGTCTCACCTGGTATTAGTTGGATAATTTGTTTGGCTATCTTTCTCCAACGCTAAAATGCGATAGAATGAATTTTATGTGTCTTATAAAATTGCTGATCATATAAAACCAAAGTACCTAACTCTGACACTCTGCTTCCATAGCATATGCGAAGCTATTACGAATGGTTTTTGCTAGCGAGTCGTTGGAGAAAATGTGTGTAGAGCAAGCGTGATACGGCGTCCATGGCTCGCTTCTTGCCGGGATACAGTGATGCTTTATTACTTTCACCACTGTTGTTGAGGTCGCTTCTTGCCCTAGTTGTTCAGAATCCAGAAATACAAAGGCAGGGATCCTAACTCTCTGTTCCGTGGCTCACATTGTATCAGAAAATGTGATCATGCTAAGCTTCTACGTACTGAATAAACGAGATATTAAGAACAGAGTTTTCGGCTTTGAGGCCCAATGACCGTTTTTTCAGTAATAGATGTACTCAAAATATACCTATGCTATGCCAGATTTGTGGTAAAATAATGGTGTTCAGTTCATGGCTGAAATGCTTCAAAGCTACACCAAGTTGACGCGACATTTTTACCTCAACCGCTTGATGACTTCTGGTTAACATGTTAAAGTTAGTACCAAATCTACTACTTGTCTTTCGAACAAAAAAAATCTACTACTTGTTGGACTAAACACCCTTCTGAACTGCGTCTCACAGAGCAATCACTTCTGTAAAAGGGATCATTATTCATTATCACACCCTAAATATTACAGTAAACTTGGCTCACCTGTTAAGTATTTGCCGTACGTTCTAAAGTGCGTCTCAGTTTCATAGCAGATTACTCTAAAATCTTTTTTCTCACAGTTGGAGAAAGACACTAGTTGATTCAGCAATCTTTTTGTAGAAAGGAAAAACATGCACATTAGTTGCAACTACAATTTTGGCTGAGCTATCACAATTAACAGATTGACAGATGACAAAGCCCGATCTCTCCACCTGGCTGGCCTGCAGGCAAGGCAAGACTTTGCTTTTGCGGTGGCCACTGACCCTGACCCTGCTTGCTTCGGATAACTATCTGAACATGACTGCAACGCAAGTTTCGCTCAGAGTGAAGTTTTCCCTTTGACAAACCAAAGTACCAACCAACCTTTCAGTGACCCCAAAAATGGGCAATTCCGATGGAGAGATTGCCACGAAACGCCGGAACCATTGCTGGACCAGAAGTTTGACTGATATCGACTCCACGCGCTTCCTTGGAGAAATTAACCACCGGTTTTCATGAATCATAGGGTGGGATCACGTACGATGCATAGAGCCAAGTGGACTTGCCACTACCCTCATAGACAGGTACTCCGGAATCTGCAGAATGATCTAACAGGCACCTGTTTTGGATTACCAACCCATCCTTATCAAGCCTGCTAGATCAATTAGAAGCACACAGACAGTCAAAAAGAAAAAAAGCACACATCATTCCGATATCCCCATTCATATGGCAACCGATTAAGCAGGCACACGAACTGGCAACCGATCAGGCGGCCGCTAAAATATCATGCCGGGCTCCACCATTTCAGGTAACGGACGATTGGGAGTTTGGCCCGGTTAACCGACGAATTCTTGTATTGGCGCTAGTATGTTTGTCTGATTAGGCAAGAATTTCAACCGATCAGGTATCGTTGAGCTACTCCATAATTGTTTCTTTTGTCAGCAAAACACATGGTCGGCGCTGTCACTAAACTATGCCATCTCCGTCCAGAATGGACGGCTGGAAGTGCAGTGCTCGATCAAAGAAATTGTACAATCCACCTAACACTCTAATGCGGGCGTGACAGTGAATTCCACTCGCTAATTATTAACTACTGTGCCTAGCTGTTAGTAGCTCTGTTTGAGTGACATGAGTTAGTCACCAGCAGGTGCCGAACGCTGATTGCCTATAAAGGCATAGACTTGAGGGTTGAGGCCAGTGTTTTGGGCAGATTCCTGTTCTTCAGGATTGTATACTCTTTTTAGGGAATTAACAGGTTTGATTCTTTTTTTAAAAAAAAGAAAAATTTGTGAAACACATGTAACAATTGATGGCACTTGTTCTGTGCTTAGTAATGCCCATCTCTGACGGTCAAGAACGTCTACGACATACGAGGCCGGATTGCCGAATCGAGAACCTCATGTTCCATTCGGAACTCAGAGATGCGTCACATATAAGACCCGGCCGGGAAGTTGTTTGATGGCGATCGGTTTCTCCGTCTTTGTCAGCTTGCAGCAGCGCGGCCTTATTTTGACGCCGCGATTGGACAAGCAGAGGGAGCCCTTATTCCGGCGTGTAAAGCAGCACGCGCTGACATTGTATAGGACCAACGGACCATGTCTCGACGAGCCTGGCTTACTTTTTCTGCTACTACTAGTCGTACTGTATTAGAACATTCGTCAGCGCCTAACAAATCGAGCACGGGGAACGAGCTTTGCATGGATGCCGAATTGTTTTTGCAAGGATTCCGAATTTGTCAGCGACGGCAAGCCGCAGGCAAGCACGCGAGGCCGCCAAATTTTTTTGTGCGCACCAAGTGGTCGGGGGGCAGGTCCGCCGGATTAGGTGACAAAGCCGGCGGGTTGTGGTGAGCCGAGCGTGCAACTGTGTCTGTGCGCCGTGCGCGCATGGCAGGCGGCATGCTCGACAAAGGGAAAACGAGACGGGAGCAGGTGTGTGGCATTTGCGGTTGGGAGTGTAGCAGGAGCAGGAGCAGAGAACCCGAGCGAGCCGGGCCGGCCGAGATGAGTGACCAGACCATCTCCGTGGAGTGAGAGCGAGAGGTGGTGACGACTGACGAGAGGAGACAGGAGGCTGCAGCCGCTCCGTCCGTTTGACTGGAGACGGCAGCCGCAGCCTCTGCGTCTTGCTTGCTTGCTTGCGCGTGTATAAATATCTCCGTGCCCCGTGCTCTTGCCAGTCGCCAGTCTTCGCCCGGTCGGCCACTCCCTTCGTCCCTTGTATTGTACTCCCCGCGAGCCTCGTCTCCCTCCTCGCGCCACACCGCGACGCCCGGCCGGCCGATCGATGGACTACACCAGTTCAAAGCAGCTTGAGTCGCCGCCTCCGGCCAGCAGGTAACCCGTCTCATCCTCTCCTTTCCCCTCTCCTATCACGTGCCGGCGCCTGCCTGCCTGACAGTTTCTTCCTCCTCGCGTCGCGTCGCGCAGCGCGTGGTGGACGAGGGAGACGGTGGCCGTGGTGACCGGCGCGAACCGGGGCATCGGGCACGCGCTCGCCGCGCGCCTCGCGGAGCGCGGCCTCACCGTGGTGCTCGCCGCGCGGGACGCCGCGCGCGGGGAGGCGGCCGCCGCGCCGCTCCGCGACCGCGGGCTCGCCGTCGCCGTCCGCCGCCTCGACGTCTCCGACGCGGCCTCCGTCGCCGAGTTCGCCGCCTGGCTCCGCGACGACGTCGGCGGCCTCGACATCCTGGTACGGCAATAAAGCCCGCTAGCCTCCCATCAATGAATGGCTCGTTATGGCGTCTTTTTGCATCATTTGTCGAGTAAAGTTGCCTTTCCATCGTCCCGTAATAAGCTTTGCACGAATTTAGCGCGGAAAGAACGGAGACATCAGTTTCGGTGGAGTAAAGCCAGTGTCCCATCGTTACGTGTCACTGGCTCACTGCCCATCAATAGCAGCAGCTCGCTTTGCTTGGGATCAGGATTCCCCGTCCCCCCCATTCCACACCGCATTATTGGCGTCCTGCGTGCGCCACGCTCCTGCACCTGGCGCGAGCGCACGCCAGCGACCGCCGGAATCAAAGCGTCACGTCGCTGGCGTCGCCCGAAAGGAAAGCCGGCAAGCAACCGCGCCCATAGATGAGTAGGGGTGGTGCGACGCCGCCGCGCGTGACCCCGCCTCGTCCGACGACGACGACGTCCGTTCCCCTCCCTGTTCGTCTCGCGTCCCCGTGCCGCCGGACAGCGACGGACGGCCCCCTGGTCCACGGCCTGTTCTTTGTCGAGGAGGGTACATGCCGTTCCGTTTAGGCAGGTGCGGTGCAACACACCTAGTCCGCTGCGATTGGTTCCGGAGACCAAAGTTGAGCTCGCAACCACGTCAGGTTTGGAGAAATTGACTTTTACTACTAGGTTTATACATTTCAAATAGCTTTTGGTCAGCCTCTGTTTTGCATGTAAACCGTCCACTGCCAGAGTAACTGGTTCACTGAATTCGTGCGTAAGTTTAGAAATTGCTCGATCGCCAGATCAGTGCTACTACATGGTTCACTGAATCAGATGATCGTCTCTGCCTTTTCAACTGCTTATACAAGTCCGCTCTAGCTGGAACACCATGTAAGTCACTGGTCCAGAATTCGCTTTATCATTGTTGCTCTCACACCACCATACCTGCAAGGCTGCAAAATGGAACCCAATCAACAGCAAAAGCACGATCGGGTGGTGCGATCCAAGAAGGGACATGACATTGTTCAGCTGTTGCCACGAACATGCAGGCTGGGCCAGGGTCAAGCGAGGTGTGCTGGAGTCAATCATAGCTCGAACCGTGGTCCATTCCTGAACAGCCACACGATATCGTAGTCCACTCCACTCGTGTCGAGCGATCCCTATCCGTTCGATGACCCACGCACAATCAACTCAACTCATCTCATCCCAAAAGGCTTTTCGCGAGTCCAGTTCAGACTCTCTTTCCAAAAAAAAAAAGTCCAGTTCAGACTTGGGAGGTCGAGAGTGAAAGCTGCTGTGCTGCGCACCACACACACACACACGTCAGTGGTGGTCGCTAGTGCTGTTGCCAATTCGAGGTGACACACGGGCAAGAATACAAGGAAAGGCAGTTGGATGCAGCGCGAGCATTTCCCAACAGCTCCACTTCACTCCTCCAACAGCCCATACACTACACATGTAAAAGTGACTGAACTTTTTGTGTCGCTGATATCACATTTTGTCGTTGCTTCTTTATGGCTGCTGCAGGTGAACAATGCTGCCGTGTCGTTCAACGAGATCGACACCAACTCCGTGGAGCACGCCGAGACGGTCCTCAGGACCAACTTCTACGGGGCCAAGATGCTGACTGAAGCGCTCCTGCCGCTGTTCCGGCAGTCGCCGGCCACCAGTCGGATCCTGAACATCAGCTCGCAGCTTGGCCTTCTCAACGTAAGTCCACGACTAAACTGTTCATGTTATTTCAGATGCTAATATCCTAGTGAGTTGCGACTTGCGACCCCTATTCGTCACACAGTTAAGACTGTTTGAATATCTGCTGAAACTGAAAGATACCCCGTATGATAATTAAGTATGTAGAGCATCCAAAAGCATGTTCCTCTTCGTGCTTCTCTGTTGTAGTACCTCTCAAATCATGCATTAATAGACAGAAAGGAAAATTCTATTTGTGACAGGGACACGAAAGAATATTTTGGTACTGTGTCACTGTCACCAACTAAAATTTCCGGGGAATAAGGGAATCACATAGACATAGTCAATTCTTATCACATGGAAAGCTTGAACTGCGAGTGAAAAACATCGGTGTCCATCACTTTTCATGCGTAAGTCTGTTAGACTTGCACTGGCCGAAATTTTGAAACAAAGTGCATCCTCTGATTGGACGAAGGCTTTCTTGGCTGCAACTATTGTTGAATCACAGAGCTATCTAACAGAATCACGTCACTTGAGCAATTACATATACGTAGTACTAGTTACTAGTTAAATTTGGCTGACTTCAAAGTGTGAATGCACGAGGCTGGCTAGCTAGTTGTAGGCATCCAAATAATTTTGAATTCTACTATCTTGGAGCATATCACATCACATCAGCAGATAAGTTAGGTGCACTGGCCATGCTACATACATATGACGCATATATGTCCAATGCCCAATTGCAAAGACAGTGGTAGTTATGTATCAAGAAATGCGCTGCTTGATTAATTAAGATGAGAACTCTAAATTTGGTTGGTTGTCTGATGTATATATGATGTGCAGAAGCTGAGGGACCCGTCCCTGAGAGCCCTGCTCCTGGACGAGGAGCGGCTGACGGAGTCGGCGATCGAGGGCATGGTGTCGCGGTTCCTGGCGGAGGTGAAGGACGGGACGTGGTCGGAGCCGGGGCGCGGGTGGCCCAAGGTGTGGACGGACTACGCCGTCTCCAAGCTGGCCCTCAACGCCTACTCCCGGGTGCTGGCGCGGCGGCTGCAGGCGCAGGGGCAGCGCGTCAGCGTCAACTGCTTCTGCCCCGGCTTCACGCGCACCGACATGACCAAGGGCTGGGGCAAGCGCACCGCCGAGGAGGCGGCCGACGTCGGCGCCCGCCTGGCGCTGCTCCCGCCCGACGAGCTGCCCACCGGCACCTTCTTCAGGTGGTGCACGCCGCAGCTCTACTCCAAGCTGTGACTGTGACCGGTGACCCCCCGATTGTTGCGCGTGACGGAACATCTGTTGTGTGTTGGGTTCGGTTTAGCTACTCCTATAGTGCTTTGCTTATGCACCTGCTCAGTCGTGTAACTGAATCCAGTACATCTGCTCAGGCGTTTCGATTTGCCAGTCAGTGTATTGTTCTTAGGTGTGTAACTGAATCCAGTACCAGAACAGGCTAGTTTGCTATCTCCGGCTACAGCGCTCAGTCAGTCCAGTACGTTCTTCTCCGGCTGCAGAATTTTTTTTTTTTTTTAGATCATTCTCCGGCTGCAGATTAAACCGTGGTCCGAGGATCGGAGTTGGAATTGGCCCTGAATGAAAGTTTAGCGTGGCCCACCATATTATGGGCCCGTTTGAATGAAGTTTAGCCCAGCCTGCACCTTCTGGGTGTGTTTGTTGCCCCCAGAAAATACGCGCGCCTCTCTTGCTCGACCTAGCCGCATCAGGAGCCCTCCTACCACCGACCATGGCCCCTCCATGGGTCTTGCTCGACCGCTCCGTGAGATTCACCGTGTCGGAACGAGCAGCACCAGTAACCGGCGGCACGAGCTCCAAAGACGAAGCCAGATCCACCCGCAGCGCAGGCAAAGCAGTCGCCGCCGGCACGAGGCCGTGGAGAGCACCGATATCAGTGCACGAGATGGCAAAGGCTATGGCGGCCAACCTGGAGGCCATGAAGCCCGATCCGCAGGTCTTCGAGCCCCCTCAAATGAACCGCCTCTCCATGGTGCAGCAGATCGGCGTTCGACTGACTGGTGGCGTGATCTCCAGCGCGCACAAAGCCCTCGTCGTCCTCTACGCCGGCTCGTACTCCCCTGGCTCCGGCAGGTGCTACACGAGCGGGTGTTGCCTGGTGTACGACGCCTCCGACGACTCGCTCGCCGCGATCCCCCAGCTTCCCGATCCGCACACCTTCCGCGGCCTCGGGTGCGGCGCTGCCATCCTCAGCCTCGGCGAGGGGTCATCCTATTCCTACGTGGTAGCAGAGCTCGTCGGCGCGAAACTCGGGTTTCCCCACGCCGAGCTCTTCCTGTGGCGGCGGTCGCCCGGCGGGAGCCTCAACCAAGAAGGCCAATGGATCAGGAGCGCGGTGCGCCTCCCTGCTCAGGTGATCTCTCCCGGGCCCTCCTTCCACATCGACATGGCGTTCATACATACAGGATCTCGGGTCTGCTGGGTCGATCTCTTGAAAGGCGCCCTGATCTGCGACCTGATGGAGTCACCAGAGCCTAAAGAGTTCACTTTCGTCCCATTGCCCGTGGCTTATTCCTTTGAGAAACAGACACCGGCCACGTTCGAAAGGATTCCGCACCATGGCCATCCGCAGCACTATCCAGTTCGTTGCCTTGGATGGTTACGACGAACGTTCGCCCCGCGACGAGAACATAATGATCAGAACCTGGACGCTCTCCCCTGACCTCGAGGAGTGGACGGAAGGCACTACGCCGCTGCGCGTTGGAGATCTCTGGGCAAGCGAGAGCTTTCTTCAAAGTGGCTTGCCGCTGCTCGCGCCCTCGTACCCTGCCATCAGCTTCGATGAAGCTGACGTCGTGTATTTTGTTATGGACGAAATTGATCGTGTGGATGCGGTGGACGGATCGGGGAAAGTTTGCGGGAGGCAGATTGTGCGCAAAGCCCGCTACGTGCTTGGCCTCGACATGGTGCAGCACAAGGTCCTTTGCCACACAAAATTCATTCCAGACAAATTGTCGCCGATATTCCCCTGTCTGCTTGCTAGTGAATTCAGTGCACACCTACGGAGCTCAGAGGGACATCAGGTACCCCTTCGCCCTCTTCCTCTTTCAGGTTTCCTTCTAGACTGCTTTTTCCCTCTTTTGCCATTCTTTAACATTGGGCCACTTGTATAATTAGTAACGAATCAGCAACCACAGCAAGGTGCATGCTCATCGGCAGTAATTAGTACATGAACTCAGAGCTTAAGTTAATCTGAACTTCTGAAGTGCAACGTGTTAGAAGCATTAGTTGAAAGTATAAGCCAAAACCGAAGTTATGAATGTTGACAACTGTAGAAGTATTAGTTCATGTACCATGTCTCGGTTAAATTCTGTTGATGACAACTGTAGAAGCATTAGTTCATATACAGCAAGAAAAATTCTGTTGATGACAGTAATCCTGAGGAACAATCCGCATGTTCGCCTGCTGCTGCTGCGACCGGTGGAGCTGCTGATGCTCAAGTGCTGAGTGCTGGGCTGTCATCGTCGTCCCAGCTGGTGCTGCTGGTCAAAGAAGCCTCCTCTTTGCTCACTCACAGTTGGAGCCAGCTGCCACCGATTAGTTTACTCTACTCCTACTGAGCAATGCAAATATTTTCGAACTCGTCATCGTCGCCAACTAAATTTCTGAGAAATATAAGAGCGCATAGTCAATTCTAGTCACTTGAAAAGCTTGAACTGATGGTGAAAAGCATTCAGTTGATTACATGTGTAGGAGTCAAACGAGACTTGCACTGGCCGAAACTTTGAAGATGTAACCATGCATAGTACACATGTAGTGGTGTGCCTTCCGCTAGGAACCGTGGTACTCCCGCCCGCCCAGCTCCCAACCGGCACCTTTTTCAGGTGATGCACGCCGTAGCTCTACTCCAACTCTCCAAGCTGTGACCGCGATGCGTATTGCCATGACGGAGAATGGTATAGGTTTCGGTTTTAGCTGCTACTAATGCTTTTCGATCTGCCAATATGCTTTGGCCAACCATCTCGTCTCTGACTTGATGCAAGTCATGACTGCGCCCTGTTCGGCAGCCCTACTACTTATCAGCAGCTACAGTGTTCGCAGTTATTTCTTTAGCATCCACTACAGTGTTCGCAGTTATTTCTTCAGCATCTGCTACAGTGTTTCTCCGCAGCCGAACAGGAAAAGAAAAAGGAAAAGGACTGGCTGTGGTGTGGGCAAAGTTGAGTTCAGGGCAGAAGACCAAGGAAGATAGGAGATGGGTACCTCCGGCCCATGGCAAACTCAAGATAAATGTGGATGGGGCTTACAACATCCAAACAGGAGCTGCTGGACTGGGAGTTGTCATCAGAGACGCTGCTGGCCAACCATTACTGATGGCATGGAGGAATGCAGGGACGCGGAGGAGATAGAAGCGGCGGCTTGTCTTGATGGCGTTCATCTCGCTGTGCGGTGGCCAGAAGTCAGCATGGTGCTGCAGTCGGATGCTGCACAGGTGGTGATGAAGCTGAAGTCCGATGGCTGTGACCGCTCATTGATCGCTGGTCTTGTCAGCGATATTCGTGAAGAATGCCAGCATTTGTTGGAGGTTGAAGTCTGTAAGATCGGAAGGGAGCAGAATGCAGTTGCGCATACGCTAGCGCAACGTGCATGTCGTCTAGGTGAGTCGTGCGTGTCGTTTTCTCAGGTTTCTGATTGCATTAAGGACTTGATTGTGGCCGATTGCCTTGTTGCATCGGTTTGTAATGAACCTAGTTGATTCTAATAAAGCTCCCTTCCACCAAAAAAAAAAAGAAAAACCTGAATCCAGCATCAGAACATCAGCAGGCTGGTTTAGCCGCGAGCGGTTCCTCTGCCGTAACTTCCCTCTGCAGTGGTCATTGACGCGTGGGCCCAGCCACGCCCAGGCCCGCGTGTGGCCCACACGTCAGTGACTCACTGCAGAGGGCAGTCCACTGCAGAGGATCTGAAATCGGTTTAGCCGGCCAGCCCATCAGAATGAAGTTTAGCCGATCCGGCACACCTGATCGACGGCCGACGGGGCTTGTAGGCGTGAAGCAGCATATCTCTACCGTCTCCAGCCGTTGTCTTAGCAAAAATAAATAAAAAAATCTATCGTCCAACTGCAGAACTGCTCCACGATCCGTTTGCCTTCCTCTTGCTCGACCTTGGCCGCCGGAGAGCCACCTCCTTGCATACCGCCGATCATGGCCCCTCCATGGATCTTGCTCGATCGCTTTGTCAAATTCGTGCCGGAAAAAGCACCAGATGAATCCACGAGCGAAGATGAAGAACCCAGATCCAACCGCCGCCGGGGCAACCAACCGCCCGTTAGGTTCAACCCCAGGGCGAAAGTTGAAGAGACGATGGAAGACAGAGTAAAGGCTATGGCGGCCAGTCTGCAGGCCATGAAGCCCGATCCGCAGGTCCTCGAGCCCCCTGAAGTAAGCCGGCTGTCCATGGTGTATCACACGGATGTAAGGCGGCTACACGGTGGCTATGTCTCCAGCACCCACAAATCTCTCGTCGTCCTCTACGCCGGCCGCTACCAACCCGGCTTCGGAGGCAGTTCGACCGGGTGTTACCTGGTGTACGACGCATCGGACAACTCGCTCGCACCGATCCCCTGTAACACCCTAATTTTCACATTTTCGAATAGTTCAAAATTTCCTTAATTTAATTAGGGTGTTATCACTTTTCCCAGGCAACAGAACTATTTTTTTTAAATTAAATAAATTAATTTAGGTTATAAAAATAATTGTTTGTTGCATTCATGCTGGAGTAGTCTGCAGTAGGGATTTTATTGTGTGGAAAATGTGTTTAAAAATTCGTGTAGAAAATCGTTTTCCTTTAGGGTAGAGAATAGAAGAGGAAATAGAAATAGAAAAGAGAAAAGAAAATTTGAATCCGGTCGCTGGGCCGAATTCTTTTGGCCCACTTCTTCTTTTCCTTTTTCTTTCTATTTTTCCTTCGCTATTGGGCCGGTTTCTTTTTCTTTCGCCGCGGCCCAGCTCCTCGCGCCTGGCCCAGCTCGCGCGCGCCCGCCTCAGCCCGCTCGCCAGCCCGCCCCACGGCCCCGCAGGCCCGCGCCAACCCTAACCGCCGCCGCCGCGCCGTACGCCGCCCTCGGCGTCCGAGTCGGGTCCGTCTCGACGCGCGCGCCTATAAAAGGGACGTGCCGCACCCCGCGCCGCCTTTTCGCCAACTCGCCTTCGCCCTATCGAGCCGCGCCGCCGCCGCCATTGTCGCCGCCGTCGAGCTCGCAAAGCCGGCCAAGGACGACGCCTCGGACGACGCCGCCGCCTCGACGAGGTTCCCCGTGACTCACCGCCTCCCCGCCGCCCGTTCTTGTGAAGCCCCGACGCCCGGAAGCATCTCCTCGACGACGCCGTTGATCCGCCGCCGTTCCTCATCGCCGAGCACCACCTTCCCGTCGTTTCCGCACCCGCGCGACCGCTTAGGTGGGTCCCACGTCGCCGTCTCGTGCCTCCCGGCTAACCGCGGCGAGCTTCCGCGCACCGGAACGCCGTTCCGGTGAGTCGCCGGCGATGCGCCGCCGCGCCCGTCACCTCCGGCGACCTTCGGTCCATGGTGGACCGGTAGACCGGCGGTTCCGCCCGGTCCATGGAGCTCGTGGACTCGGTCCACCGAGTTTCCAGTTTAAATTAATTCGTTTATTCTTTATTACATCAGCACGACGTCATGCTTGCGCAATAACTCAGTTTTTCAGTATACGAATAATTCCCAGAAATGCTAGATTTGCAGTTTAGCCCCTTTATCTTCAAGTGCTTATAACTTTTTACTCGTAACTCCGTTTTTAGCGATTCTTGCGCTCACGCGATCGTAGGAACGAGCTCTAGCTTTTGGTACAGTTTTTGTAGCATTTTGATACTGTATGGTGTACTGTTCCTTATTGTTTGTGTATGTGTGCTTTGCATGTTGCCGTTATTAGAAGAGGAGCCGTTTGAGAACTTCCAAGACCAAGAGTTTGACCAAGCAGCAGCAGGGGGAACAGGCAAGTGTCCTTGACCATTTTGAACCTATGTCTTTCTCCCTCTAGTTTAATTTGCATGCATAGCGTTTAATATGAATCCTATATGTCATTTATCCTGTTCCATACTATTTCCTTGTCGCCTGGTTGTGGTCGATGATAGTATGAGGATGGGTAGGTCTTGCTTAGCTTGCTGAACTGGGTTGGATGATAATTTGACTAATAATCTTGACTAATGGTTCACTTGAACATAATGATCACGGACCGGTTAATCTTTTTAGCAACATGGAACTTAGGTGATCCAAGCAGGAGGATGTTGATGATGGTGCGGGTATGCACATGTGCCTGTTATGGTACTGTTGGTTTGCGGTTAGTACCTGCTTGTGATCATAAGGACCGGTTCGTGGAGCGGCAACCCAGGACAACAGCGCAAAGCACAGGGTTGATTATGGTAGACTTGGTCAAGTATTATGCTGTGTTCCCAGTTTTGCTGGTGTTCAAGGAAAGAGGGAGGAAGGGTTACTTCTGAACTCAGGTGATGGAGGGGTACTCCTAGCCACGGCGCCAGAGGGGGCTACTGTTGCAGGGGTACTGGCAGTAGTGTAACCTTAGCGAGGATGTTGGCAGGCTGGGAAGCGCTTTGAAAGACCATGTGGTGTTCTCTTGGCCTCACACCTTGGTAGTGTGGTTATGGCAACATGGAGACTTTAGTCGCTGAATAGTGACGGAATCACCACCCTGTGGGTAAAGTTGTGCACCTCTGCAGAGAAGTAAAACTGTCATGACAGCCGTGCTCACGGTCAGGAGCGGCCTGGATCCTCACATGATTAGAGATGGATGGTTGGTTCTGGTGGGTAACCAGTTTGATGCTACAAGAGGGTATCTTGTAGTATAGCTTTGGGTGAGTAACCCGTTTTGCTACAAGTGGGTAACTTGTAGTGTCTCCTTTGATGGTAACTTTGGGTGGGTTCTTCATCATCTAGTAAATAGGTGCTTTAATTAAATGACTTAATTTATAGTTGCTTTCTGCTATGAACCATGTGTTAGCCTTTCTTTTGTTTAAGCTATGCATGTCATCTTTTCCTACACTTGCGGAGTACGATATGTACTCACACTTGCTATTCCCCACACTATGTTGAATTGCTGCTCAGAAGATGAAGGCGCAATGGAGTACTTCGATGAGGAATACTAGGCGTGCTGTTTCCCAGTCGACTGCCTGTGTGATGGGTGTTTTCCGCTGTCGTTTTGTTTAGTCATTTGAGACATATTAATTCAGATATTGTAATAATGCTACGATGAGACGATGTAATAATGACACTGGTTATACTGTTTATTTCACTATTGTCTCTATATGTGTGGAACTTGATCCTGGCACACATATGGTTATGCATTCAGTTTTGTCCTTAAAACTGGGTGTGACAAAGTGGTAATCAGAGCCGTGTTGACTGTAGGACGCAAGCCTAGTTAGATATGGTCGCTTATAAGGTTATTTGCTTATATCAAACCTATTTTCATAAAAACTATTAGTTCTTTATTGTTGATCTTTGTTTATGCTTCAAAATCTTATTTAGACTGAAACTGCTTATTGTCTATTTACTTTCTCCTTGTCCTTGTTCTTTTATTACTCCTTGTTTACTTCATCATTCTTTTACTTTACTTTTAGTCCAGTCTTTATTATAAAATTTTTATTTTGCTGATACTCTTCTTGTTTCAAAATTGTAGTGATGGTGCACTCTAGGCTTACCGCTCGTAAGCGTGTGACGGTTCCACCACCTCCTGTTCCGTTGTTGGTGTGGGATGAGCAGCCACCGCAGGAGCACCGCAGCGATGGCGATGGCTACTACTTTCCTGACAAGCTGTGGGAGGTTCAGCAGTGTTTGGGCTACCATGATCGTCCCGAGTACATTGGGATCAGGACACCTGGAAGAGATGGTACCTACATCTGGAAGGTTTATGTCGTCATGTTTGAGAGGTCTGCCCCAGATGGGATTCGGAGGGTTCGTCGCATCCATCATGCCTCAGCGCCCATGTCTACATTTGCAAGAGGGATGGAGGATGCAGCTCGCCGTGCCCTTACGGTGCTACGCCATGAGGAGTCAGCCGCCCTGAGGAACACTCAGTTCAGATATCTTATACGCCGTCCCAGTGGCAGCTTGCAGGAGCTGATGACTGCACCCCGTGGGGAGGAGTTCACTTTCAGGGAGACTGTTCGGTATGCCAAGGCCTTGAATGACTGTCTTAATAACGCTCTGGATGACCTCGATGATGCTGAAGAAAGGATCAAGGACTTGGAAGAGGAGAACAGACAGTTGAGAGCTGATCTTGCAGGAGAGGAGCTGGAGGAGGGCCCAGTGGAGGCGCCACCCCCTGTTCCAGCGCCGCACTCACCTACTCGTCAGGAGCTCCGTCGTGCTTGAGCAGTTTAGAGTGTCTTAGAGTTACCACATAGAGTTGTGAGGTCGATAGCTTCGTTCAATATCTTGAGTTAAACTTATGTAATAGGGATGTCTTAGCATGTCCTTTGCTTTTGTGTGGGTTTGTGCTACTTTGCTATGAGTGGTGTGATATGCTTGAGTTGGATTTTTGGTTGAGTGCGATGTGATGTAAGACTTGTCCTACAGACACATCTTAATATAGTTAAAGTTAGAGACTTAATACTTGGGTCCTTAATCTTTTGGGTTTCTTGAATCTTTATCTTTATGCACTATCTTGATATCCTGATGTTATCTATCTTATGATCAATCTTGTGGTATTGTTGGACTATCTTGTATCATGGCTATGTTATATCTGTCTTGTGGTCATGGATCATTGTGGAATGTCCTTTGGTTCTGCAATAGTTGATTATTGTTCTTGATGCATTATTGATATATGATTCTCTTATTTTGATATATCTATCTGTCACTTGGATATATGACATTTTACACCATGTTGCTGCCGAAATTTTCCACTTTTTCCAGTTATTCTTTTACCTTGGTCATTGCTAATTATTCTACACCACATCTACCTTTCATATTCATCTAAGTTTTGCTATATCTTGTTTCAATTCACTCCATGATTCCTTTAAACCTTGATAATCTGTTCTACCTGCTTGATGTTGTCATACCTACCACACCTTTCTTATCATATCTTTTCCTCTTATCAGATGTCTCGGAGGGGAGGTAACAACAACAACAACAATGATGCTGCAGCGCAACCTACCTTGGAGCAGTTTCTGACAGCGCAGACCCAGCTTCTCCAGACCATGCAGCAGACTATGATCAACATGCAGCAGCACCAGCCCCAGCCACAACAGCCGCAACCCCCTCCAAGAGACAAGCTTGGGGATTTTCAGAGGACCAAGCCACCTACCTTTTCTCACTCTGTGGAGCCAATGGATGCTGATGACTGGCTGAAGACCGTTGAGAAGAAGTTGCAGGTAGTCCAGTGCACCAACAGAGAGAAGGTCCTGTATGCTTCTCACCAGCTTGTGGGTCCCGCTGCTGATTGGTGGGACACCTATGTGAATGCTCATGAGGAGCCAGACAGTATTAACTGGCAGGAGTTCAGGAACAGCTTCAGGTCTCACTTTGTGCCACAGGGCTTGATGAAGCTGAAGAGGAAGGAGTTCCAGAATCTAAAGCAGGGTTCCATGTCTGTGGGAGAGTACCTCACACGCTTCACTCAGCTGTCCAGGTATGCTCCGGGAGAGGTTGACACTGATGAGAAGAAGAGGGATTGTTTTATAGAAGGTCTGAATGATGGACTTGCATATGCACTTGAGGCCCGTGGATTCCAGAACTTTCAGGCTATGGTGGATGCTGCTCTTGTTCTGGAGAACAGGAGGAACAACATGGAGAGGAAGCGCAAGATGGAGCGTCAGAGTCAGCAGGGAAGCAGCTCAAGGCCTCGTTTGGGATCTTCGTCAGCTGGACCTACATACCGCCCTCCACAGCAGAACAGCCAGCAGAGGACTCAGCCTACTGGACAGGGATTCCAGACCCCTCAGCGTCAGGTTCAGCGCCCCAACACCCAGACTCCTCGCACTACTCAGTCCGCCCCACAGAGGACCAATCAGGGACAGAACACTGGAGTTCCAGGAGCCTGTTTCCATTGTGGAGACCCCAGCCACTATGTCAACAGGTGCCCTAAGAAGCGCCAAGATCAGAACTCAGCTCAAGGTACAGCTTCTGCTCCTAACCGTGGTGCCAACAATGCAACCCCCGCTGGACAGAGTCAAGCTCGTGCTCGTGTCAACCATGTGGCTTTGGAGGATGCTCAGGAGGCCCCAGATGTTGTTCTCGGTATGTTTCTCGCAAACGATCGCCCTGCAGTTGTGTTATTTGATTCTGGAGCATCTCATTCTTTTATATCTGCCGCTTATGTTGATAAACACAACCTTCCCATATCACTGCTTAAGAGTAGATTGTTAGTAAGTTCTCCTGGGGGAGAGATGAATGCAAGGCATGTTTGTCCTAAGTTAAGCCTTAATATAAGGGGGGTAGACTTCTCGGCAAACCTTATAGTTCTTGAATCTAAGGGAATTGATATCATTCTTGGTATGGATTGGTTGAGCAAGCATAAAGGGCTTATTGATTGTGCTAAGAAGGCAGTGAGGCTGACAGCTAGTAATGGAGAGGAATTGGAGTATATTGCTGATCCACTTATCACTAGCAAAGGGGCAACCAACAGTATTGTGCTGAACCAACTGGAAGCAGGTACTGTTCAGGAAATCAGAGTTGTCAGCGAGTTTCCTGATGTGTTTCCTGAGGAATTGCCAGGTATGCCACCAGACCGTGATGTTGAATTTGTTATTGAATTACTACCTGGTACTGCTCCTATATCTAAGAGACCTTATAGAATGGCTGCTAATCAATTAGCTGAACTAAAAGAACAGTTACAGGAATTGTTAGATAAGGGTTATATTCGTCCTAGCTCATCACCTTGGGGTGCTCCTGTTATCTTTGTTCCTAAGAAGGATGGTACTCAAAGGATGTGTGTTGATTATAGAGCTCTTAATGATGTTACTATCAAGAACAAGTATCCTTTGCCTCGCATTGAAGATTTGTTTGATCAACTCAAGGGAGCTTGTGTGTTCTCTAAGATTGACCTCAGATCGGGTTATCATCAGTTGAAGATCCGTGCAAAAGACATTCCCAAGACTGCCTTCAGTACACGGTATGGTTTGTATGAGTATACAGTGATGTCTTTTGGGTTAACCAATGCTCCTGCCTACTTTATGTATCTGATGAATAAAGTGTTTATGGAATACTTGGACAAGTTTGTGGTGGTGTTCATAGATGATATTCTGGTATTCTCTAAGAATGAGGAAGAACATGAGGAACATCTGCGCCTAGTCTTGCAGAAGCTCAGAGAGAATCAGTTGTATGGTAAGCTCAGCAAGTGTGAATTCTGGTTGAAGGAGGTATCTTTTCTTGGCCATGTTATTTCAGCTGGTGGTGTGTCGGTTGATCCAAGTAAGGTTCAGGATGTGTTGAGCTGGAATGCACCTCAGAACGTTTCTGAAGTTTGGAGTTTTCTGGGTTTAGCAGGCTACTATCGTCGATTTATTGAGGGATTCTCCAAGATAGCGAAGCCCTTGATAGAGCTACTTGTAAAGGGAAAGGAGTTCAAGTGGACATCCAGTTGTGAGGCTAGCTTTCAAGAGTTGAAGACCAAATTGACCACAGCACCGGTGTTGATCATGCCAGACATGGAGAAGCCATTCTCAATCTATTGTGATGCCTCTCGACAAGGATTAGGATGTGTTCTTATGCAAGAAGGTCATGTTGTGGCTTATGCCTCCAGACAGTTGAGGAAACATGAGTTGAACTATCCGACACATGACTTAGAGTTAGCAGCAGTGGTTCATGCACTCAAGATATGGAGGCACTACCTCATCGGTAAGAGATGTGAGATTTTCTCAGATCATAAGAGTTTAAAGTACATTTTTACACAACCAGACCTCAACCTTAGGCAGCGCAGATGGTTGGAATTAATCAAGGACTATGATTTGGGAATCAATTATCATCCAGGAAAGGCAAATGTGGTTGCTGATGCTTTAAGTAGGAGATCCCATCTGAATGTGTTATCTACTAGAGAGTTACCGCCTGAGTTTTGCAAAGAGTTTGAAAGGCTCAACTTGGGATGGGTATCGAACACTGAAGTGGTTGCAGTGGAAGTGGACTCCACTTTAGAGCAAGACATCAAGAAAGGTCAGCTCAAGGATGAGAAGATATTAGAGATCAAGCAACAGATCAAGAAGGGCAAAGCACCAGAATTCGTGGAGGATGAACAGGGTATTGTTTGGTACAAGAAGAGGCTCTGTGTGCCAGATGATAAGGAGATCAAGGAGTTGATACTGCGAGAGGCTCATGATTCGGCTTACTCTATTCATCCAGGCAGTTCCAAGATGTACCAAGACCTCAAGACTCAGTATTGGTGGTACGGCATGAAGAGGGATGTTGCTGAATATGTTGCACTTTGTGACACTTGTCAGAGGGTCAAGGCAGAACATCAAAGGCCAGCTGGTTTGCTACAGCCCTTAAAGGTGCCAGAATGGAAATGGGAAGAAATTGGTATGGACTTCATAGTAGGTCTGCCTAGAACTAAAGCAGGGTACGATTCCATATGGGTCGTTGTGGATCGTTTGACTAAGGTGGCCCACTTCATTCCAGTGAAGACGACTTATAGCGGGCCACAGCTTGCGGAGTTGTATATATCTCGGATATTTTGTTTGCATGGTACGCCTAAGAAGATTGTGTCAGATCGAGGGACGCAGTTCACTTCTAGATTTTGGGAAAAGTTGCATGAGTCTATGGACACAAGATTGAACTTCAGTTCAGCATATCATCCTCAGACAGATGGGCAGACTGAAAGGGTGAATCAGATATTGGAGGACATGTTGAGGGCTTGTGCTTTGAGGTATGGCCGCAGTTGGGATAAAAGTCTTCCTTATGCTGAGTTCTCCTACAATAACAGTTACCAGGAAAGTTTGAAGATGTCACCGTTTGAGGCCTTGTATGGACGGAAATGCAGAACTCCACTGTTCTGGAATGAAACCGGTGAGAGCCAAGTCTTTGGGCCAGAAATCCTCCGAGATGCTGAGCGACAGGTGCAGATTATTAGGGAGAATCTGAGGGTTGCTCAGTCCAGGCAGAAGAGCTATGCTGATCATAGAAGGAGGGACCTTAGTTTTGAGGTTGGTGACTTTGTGTACTTGAAGGTGTCGCCTATGAGAGGACTTCGCCGTTTCAAGGTCAGAGGCAAGCTGTCGCCTCGGTTCATCGGTCCTTTCAAGATTGTGGAAAGGAGGGGTGAAGTAGCATATCAGTTGGAGTTACCACCGAAGCTGTCAGATGTACACGATGTGTTCCATGTCTCTCAGTTGAAGAAGTGTCTGCGAGTTCCTGAGGAGCAACTGCCACTAGAGGACTTGGATGCCAGCGAGGATCTCACATATCAAGAGTATCCAGTCAAAATCTTGGAAACATCAGAGAAGGTGACCAGAAACAAGAGGTACCGTATGTGCAAAGTGCAGTGGAGCCATCACTCAGAGGAAGAAGCTACCTGGGAGAGGGAAGATGATCTGAAGTCAGAATTTCCAAATTTCTTCTCCGATCCGTCCGAATCTCGAGGGCGAGATTCATCTTAAGGGGGGTAGGTTTGTAACACCCTAATTTTCACATTTTCGAATAGTTCAAAATTTCCTTAATTTAATTAGGGTGTTATCACTTTTCCCAGGCAAAAGAACTATTTTTTTAAATTAAATAAATTAATTTAGGTTATAAAAATAATTGTTTGTTGCATTCATGCTGGAGTAGTCTGCAGTAGGGATTTTATTGTGTGGAAAATGTGTTTAAAAATTCGTGTAGAAAATCGTTTTCCTTTAGGGTAGAGAATAGAAGAGGAAATAGAAATAGAAAAGAGAAAAGAAAATTTGAATCCGGTCGCTGGGCCGAATTCTTTTGGCCCACTTCTTCTTTTCCTTTTTCTTTCTATTTTTCCTTCGCTATTGGGCCGGTTTCTTTTTCTTTCGCCGCGGCCCAGCTCCTCGCGCCTGGCCCAGCTCGCGCGCGCCCGCCTCAGCCCGCTCGCCAGCCCGCCCCGCGGCCCCCGCAGGCCCGCGCCAACCCTAACCGCCGCCGCCGCGCCGTACGCCGCCCTCGGCGTCCGAGTCGGGTCCGTCTCGACGCGCGCGCCTATAAAAGGGACGTGCCGCACCCCACGCCGCCTTTTCGCCAACTCGCCTTCGCCCTATCGAGCCGCGCCGCCGCCGCCATTGTCGCCGCCGTCGAGCTCGCAAAGCCGGCCAAGGACGACGCCTCGGACGACGCCGCCGCCTCGACGAGGTTCCCCGTGACTCACCGCCTCCCCGCCGCCCGTTCTTGTGAAGCCCCGACGCCCGGAAGCATCTCCTCGACGACGCCGTTGATCCGCCGCCGTTCCTCATCGCCGAGCACCGCCTTCCCGTCGTTTCCGCACCCGCGCGACCGCTTAGGTGGGTCCCACGTCGCCGTCTCGTGCCTCCCGGCTAACCGCGGCGAGCTTCCGCGCACCGGAACGCCGTTCCGGTGAGTCGCCGGCGATGCGCCGCCGCGCCCGTCACCTCCGGCGACCTTCGGTCCATGGTGGACCGGTAGACCGGCGGTTCCGCCCGGTCCATGGAGCTCGTGGACTCGGTCCACCGAGTTTCTAGTTTAAATTAATTCATTTATTCTTTATTACATCAGCACGACGTCATGCTTGCGCAATAACTCAGTTTTTCAGTATACGAATAATTCCCAGAAATGCTAGATTTGCAGTTTAGCCCCTTTATCTTCAAGTGCTTATAACTTTTTACTCGTAACTCCGTTTTTAGCGATTCTTGCGCTCACGCGATCGTAGGAACGAGCTCTAGCTTTTGGTACAGTTTTTGTAGCATTTTGATACTGTATGGTGTACTGTTCCTTATTGTTTGTGTATGTGTTCTTTGCATGTTGCCGTTATTAGAAGAGGAGCCGTTTGAGAACTTCCAAGACCAAGAGTTTGACCGAGCAGCAGCAGGGGGAACAGGCAAGTGTCCTTGACCATTTTGAACCTATGTCTTTCTCCCTCTAGTTTAATTTGCATGCATAGCGTTTAATATGAATCCTATATGTCATTTATCCTGTTCCATACTATTTCCTTGTCGCCTGGTTGTGGTCGATGATAGTATGAGGATGGGTAGGTCTTGCTTAGCTTGCTGAACTGGGTTGGATGATAATTTGACTAATAATCTTGACTAATGGTTCACTTGAACATAATGATCACGGACCGGTTAATCTTTTTAGCAACATGGAACTTAGGTGATCCAAGCAGGAGGATGTTGATGATGGTGCGGGTATGCACATGTGCCTGTTATGGTACTGTTGGTTTGCGGTTAGTACCTGCTTGTGATCATAAGGACCGGTTCGTGGAGCGGCAACCCAGGACAACAGCGCAAAGCACAGGGTTGATTATGGTAGACTTGGTCAAGTATTATGCTGTGTTCCCAGTTTTGCTGGTGTTCAAGGAAAGAGGGAGGAAGGGTTACTTCTGAACTCAGGTGATGGAGGGGTACTCCTAGCCACGGCGCCAGAGGGGGCTACTGTTGCAGGGGTACTGGCAGTAGTGTAACCTTAGCGAGGATGTTGGCAGGCTGGGAAGCGCTTTGAAAGACCATGTGGTGTTCTCTTGGCCTCACACCTTGGTAGTGTGGTTATGGCAACATGGAGACTTTAGTCGCTGAATAGTGACGGAATCACCACCCTGTGGGTAAAGTTGTGCACCTCTGCAGAGAAGTAAAACTGTCATGACAGCCGTGCTCACGGTCAGGAGCGGCCTGGATCCTCACATGATTAGAGATGGATGGTTGGTTCTGGTGGGTAACCAGTTTGATGCTACAAGAGGGTATCTTGTAGTATAGCTTTGGGTGGGTAACCCGTTTTGCTACAAGTGGGTGACTTGTAGTGTCTCCTTTGATGGTAACTTTTGGGTGGGTTCTTCATCATCTAGTAAATAGGTGCTTTAATTAAATGACTTAATTTATAGTTGCTTTCTGCTATGAACCATGTGTTAGCCTTTCTTTTGTTTAAGCTATGCATGTCATCTTTTCCTACACTTGCGGAGTACGATATGTACTCACACTTGCTATTCCCCACACTATGTTGAATTGCTGCTCAGAAGATGAAGGCGCAATGGAGTACTTCGATGAGGAATACTAGGCGTGCTGTTTCCCAGTCGACTGCCTGTGTGATGGGTGTTTTCCGCTGTCGTTTTGTTTAGTCATTTGAGACATATTAATTCAGATATTGTAATAATGCTACGATGAGACGATGTAATAATGACACTGGTTATACTGTTTATTTCACTATTGTCTCTATATGTGTGAAACTTGATCCTGACACACATATGGTTATGCATTCAGTTTTGTCCTTAAAACTGGGTGTGACATCCCCCAGCTTCCCAAACCACACACCTTTCAAGGTCTCGGAACCGGAGCTGCCATCCTCAGCCTCGGTACGGGATCGTACGTGGTAGCCGAGCTCGTCGAAGCAACATCCGAGTTCCCAGATGCCAAGCTCTTCCTGTGGCAGTCGCCCGGCCAGAAAAAATGGACCCGAAGAAAGGTGCGCTTACCTCCTCCGTTCACTCCCGATTTCAACTTCAGCATCGACATGGCGTTCGCGCTTTCAGAATCTACTGTTTGCTGGGTCGATCTCTTGAAAGGCGTCCTGGTATGCAACCTGATGGACTCACCAGAGCCCAAGTTCACTTTCGTCTCGTTACCGGTGGTTTGTCCCACTGATGTCAGAAGCCGGCCACGTTCTCAACAATTCCGCACCATGGGCTGTGTCCGCGGCACTATCAAGTTTGTTGCCTTGGTTGGTTACAATGAAGGTTGGCCATGCGAGGAGATAGTGCTACAAACCTGGACTCTCCCGGCTGACCTCAAAGAAGACTGGAAGCCAGACAAATCACTATCTGTCAGAGATCTCTGGACAAGCAAGAGCTTTCTTGAAAGAGGTTTGCCACGGATGACACCGTCGTTCCCTGCCCTCAGCTTCGATGACCCTGACGTTGTATACGTTACTTTGGATGCTGCCTATCTCGTGGATGATGTTGACGAGGGGCATACCACCGTGCGCAAAGACCTCTACGTGCTTGGCGTCAACATGGTGCAAGGCAAGGTCGTTTGCCACACAAAAATTCCAGACGATCTGGCACCACGATTCCCCTATATGCTTCCTAGTGAATTCAGTGCACACCTGCAGGGCTCAAAGGACCATCAGGTATCCCTTTCAGCGTCCGTTCAGCTGCCTAGCTTCCTTTTTTTTTTCTTGATCTATAGGCGACCTGTGTTATTAATTAATGTGGCGAACTAGTAACTGATCAACAGTAAATATTTTATCAACTCAGATCTTAAGTTTTGTCTGAAGCGTAGCATACAAAAGCCTAAGTTGTAACTATAACCCAAAACACCTCGTTTATGCTCTTCTTGATGCCTGAATGTTTACAACCGTTAAAACACTCTTAAATTTCATTTGCCATGTCTGAGTTAACTATTTTGATTCAATATATGTATTTGTATTGACTCTGCCAACATGTCATCATGTGTGTTTATTGTATTTAGAAGCTACGTACAATGCTGTGGAAGGTGATTTTTTTTATCGGAACAACGAACATTCTTCCACATTGAACCAAACCTCAAGCGTTGTCCTTGTTGCAGTATTGCACAACTTCTTTTATTTACACCTCAGAACCTTCAAATCAATGAAGTCAATTTGGCCATTAACAGGCATGCCTCTTTTTGTTCCTGCTAGGGAGGGTTAGAAGCAAGCGAGCCAGGAGCAAGCGGGAAGCAGAAAAGACATGGAAATGAGGCGGGAGGAAGCAGCAGGAAGCGGAAGAAACATTGAACAGATCATCATGTGGGATTTACACTCTATTTTAGCGTTTCTTACCTGCTGCAAGAGAGCTAATGTGCTGTAGTTTAACTCGAGGAGTAGAGGACCTGTATCTGTCATACATCATAGCTTATATCGATTTTAGATTATACGAGAGTCGTAGCACTTGATTATATCATGAATTTATCTTTGTTACTATGTGATCAGCAGGTTTGGATTGTTCTGTTATTTCTTATTGCGCGAGTATCTATTAACCATTTGCAATTTGTCCTGTGTGGCATCACTCAGCAAGTGTAGCTTTTCCCTTTTCGTGAGCAGCTGTTAGCCCGTGGCCGTAACTGCCAAAACAAACCTGTCGAGCAGGTGCAGGCCGCCCCGATTCCGGGGCTCAAAACAAGCCCAGGGCAAGTCCGAGAGGGCCCGTGCGCGCAAAAAATTCTAGTCCTACTCCTACCCTACGATTTCAAAAAATGCACAGATCGGGAGGGTCCACCCGAGGCGAGGCTGGACGGCAAAGCCTGTGCTACAGTATGTGTGTGTTGCCCCGGCGCGAGCTTGCTTCTTTCGCTTTTCCAGCCCGAAAGAAGGCGACATCAATCATGAGTCCCTACTTGTACTCTCCTAAACTTATAGATTATAGAAGGCTGGAGGATTATGTTATTTGCAAGAGAAGTTGTTCTTCGCTTTCTCGCAGGGCCGCCCGTCTACACGTTAAATATTCAGACCATCGTCAGTGTACTGTACCATGCTCTTGCCCCTTAATCACACCTTGTTATGGACATTCCAACTCATCGGTATTTCTTCAGACAGGTGCAGAACGGTAGCGTTTCGAAATGGGACATGCGTTGCCTCCGGCTTCCACACCAATGAGGCACAGACAACTTGCGTGACTTGGGCTTGTGCGGCCATTTACCAACTGGGCGCATATCATGCGTCTCAATAATCATGCATGACGCGGCGCGACGCGAGCATCCTTCGTGCTAACACGCAGTGGCGGAGCCAGCATCTGGACGTAGGAGGGGCCGGATGTACGGACCGGCGACGTGGACGACGGGCATCTAGTGCGTTTGCATCCTGTCTCCTGCTTTCCCTTGCCTCGACTGATCGATCACCATGGCCTTGATGGTTGATACTCCAGCAAAGCTCCAGCAGGCTCCTATTTGGCATGTTCGTCCTTTCCCCTCGTTTATTGCTCAAAGTTGCCCTGGTACTTTGCTTGTGTGTGTCTGAATATGCGATTTGGACGCTCACTAATCCTTAATCCTAACAATTTTGCACGGAAGGAAGGGGGGGCCGGAGCCCAGGTTGGCCGATACCTGGCTCCGCCCCTGCTAACACGCCATGCATGGGGTCTTCAGCTGCTAGTAGGTTCTTGCGGTGGAATGTCCATTGGATTCCGCCAACTGGGCCTCCATAGATAGAGCGAGACGTCAAGCAATCTTGATCTTGCAGCGACAAGCTGAATGTTTGGTCACTGAGGCTGCGATGTAACTCGTCATTCTTGTGCGCCTAATGCTATTCTTTAAAACGTTATTTCAATTGTTCTTAATCGGCAACATTTCTATGGGACATTACAAATTAAAGTGTGGCTTCGCATCCAACACACTACAGAACTCAATTTTAGACACAGAACATTGTGAAATCATGATTATCATCTCTAGGACACTACAGCATGGAAAATGGTAATACCAACATTGTTATCTCAATGCAGAAAAAAAGATTATGACTTAAATTTTTGCATTAATATGTGGTGTTACATTATTTAGTTTTTTCTTTAGATATTTACTATTATCTCTATAAGATTTCAGCGAAAAAAATATTTAATTTCTAGACCAAGCTATGCAAACAATTGAAGAATAATTTATTAAAAAACACATAAATTCACATGGAAATACAATGTAGAACTCTTTATACATGAATGACGCGAATTATGAAACTGACACATTTCTCAAAATCTAACATTCATTAAAATTTTTCAATAATATAGGCACAATGAAGAGATATGTTTTATTGCAAATTTTGATGATGAAGATGCATTTTGATCTTAGAAAAGAATACACTTAGTTCTTTAAGGAATGTTTGTATGTCCACGTGAAACGGGGCAAGATGGGTCGATAGAATGACCCTCATCCGTGCCTCCACCTCGTCCCTGACAAATACCTATTCCCTATCAGGCCCCGCCAGAGTGTTGTATTTAACACAAACAAACATCAATGTAATGCACATATTTCTAGCGAAAATAGACTATTGGGCTAACTATTGAAGGACTCACAATAATATTTTCCCACATTTAAAGTCTTTATGGGTCTCAACATGGAAATCTCACTGACCCACAATGACACCTGCTAGCCCCACGGAGCAACAATCAAAACTGCCCCTGGCCCAAGCGGGTTAGGTTCCCGCGGAGCTCCATTTCAGTGGGGAAATCGCAATTTTGGATTGCAGGGAAGATTACATAAAACTAGGTTTTCTTTGTCTTGAAGACCCAACCAACATGTAGTATCGATCAATTGAACAACTTCATAACTACCTACATTTCTACCTTGGGGATCGATCAAGAATTAAGTCTATAATTTCATTTTTATCCAATCATCTAACGTTGGAGTTACATCATGATAGACATTAGAAATAAAATTTGTGTTATAACACATATTTGTGTGCTGGATCCAAACCATAATACTGCTTATCGAGGACGTATTGGAAATTTTCTAATTTTGTCTCACGAAGATGCTTGCCAAGTTGTTATAAGATATTCCATGCTGGAACATAGCTAGCCAACAGTTTTGGAATGGAGGATCCTATTAGGAGAGTATGAGATACAAATGGTGGGGCATCAAAAATTGCCACAATAGAAAAGGGGCAAGCGCTCTATGAACAGTGGAAATGCTCAATCTTGGATAAAAAAGGAGTGGAGGTGGTGCCATGGACATGGAGAAATCAGCCAAAAATGTGTCGAATGATGAATAGAGTCTGACATGCCTTTGCCCTCTCGGAGCCCTTTTTATCCACATGATTACATGAGGGGGTGGTTAATTTCACTTTTACTCTAGTATATTTTAGAGATCTAAGTACTCTTTGTAGAAGTTTACAAAAGAAAATTTGTCTTATTACATGCCATATGACCCATTGCATTGCAATGTCAAATATGTACTGTTGCATCCTTGAATTGTAGATTAAATAGGGACATGCCTCCTTTTCCCTCAGGGGGCCCTTCTATAAATAAAGAGGTGACAAATGTCACCTTTATCATCGTCAACCAGGGGGAGGGGGTACTTATTGGGTGGACATGAGAAATTGCAACAGCTAGGCAACGGTATTTATTCGTCGAGCCCAACCTCGGTACCACGCATGCTATTACACATGCTCTTTTTTTCTTTCAAAAGATTACTACACATGCTCTTGGCATCCAGAATTCTTAGAGTTGCAAGATCATGCATCGTTGTCACTATTGTTTTATCAGTTTAAAAACATTTGGTGAGATTTGATCTTTTCTTTTGCAATATATGTTATGATATTGCTAACAACAATCCAGGGTTATTAGGTTCATCAGAACTCTAGTCGTCGTCCAATGGCTATTTTTTAGCGTGCTTCCTTGATTATACCTCTTCAATTTCTAGTGTGCATTCTTCATTTTTTTTCACACAGTAGCAATGCTTCTATGATATTTCTTTTCATATGGTTCATAGTTTTCAAATAATTTTGTGAACATATCCTGCCAATCTGATGATGGATCTTGTAGAAAGATGGAGGTGGGGATACTATTTGTAGTTCATCAAGTGAGAAGAGGGTCAGATACACACGTAGGATGGTGAGAAGCTACTACTAATTATTCCAAGGCCCCGGGACACATCTAGGATGGCCTAAAGTTGTTACTACCCATTTGGAGGTCCATGAATTTCCTTTCATATGTTGGTGAAACCTGTCAGCCAAACGAACATGCATGTCAGCTGATCGAGGCAACATTGTTCATGGTTTGGTTGCATCTGGAAGTAGTTTGACCATGTTGATAGAGAATGTCGAGTGCAAAGCGGGTTGCGTGGACTATCAGAACATGAGCTGCCATTCGCTGGTAGGATACCGTGTGCCGATCATTCAGTACGCGTGCGTCCGTTCCGGCCAACCCGCCACACGCATGGCGTCGATCAGCCGGCAAGCGTGTTCCTTTCGCTGGACGTGAGTGAGCGGCCGCGAACGGCGACCGTGTCACTAGCTCGCCGCGGGCGGGGTGCCCTCTCCCTACGCGTGCGCGTACGCCGTACCCCCAACGGTTTCCTCTCTGGGATCACACGGATCGCGTCGCGCTCATTTACCACGAACCGAGCAGCCAGCATTCGCTCGCTGCTCGCCCGAGCGCTGCTGGTCCCCCGCTCGCGCTAGCCGTTGCTGCTCGCTCATTAACTCCTCGTTTCGGCGCCGCATTTTCGCCCGCGGCGCGCGCCGAAACGAGCCGAACCCGACGCGATGCATCACGCAAACCTTGCTCCGGCGGCCGCGTTGGCGGAAGCACCAAGCCGGGGTGCTCGAAACAGCCAGAGGAAATGGCGCAGGTGACGGAACGAAGCAGAAGACGACGACGCGATCGCGGCGGTCACAGGCTCGCTCACGGGCTCGCGCGCGCGTCAGCGTGAGACGCTGCTTGCCAGGGTCTGGTGTAAAACTGGCGCTACTCCAGATTCTCCTTCGATCTCTTGCATGACAGAGGCTGACGTGCAGCAGCAGCAGCATCAGAAAAAGACAGAAAAAAACAGGGCAGGCAGTGAGCGATCGCAAGCACAGAGCACACGACACGAGAGCCTCGCTCTGTTTCTACGCTACCGCGGCAACGGGCTTGTCGGTTTCCATCCTGGCGGCTTCCGCTTCCGCTTCCGCCTCCTCCTCGGCCTCCGACTCCGACTCCGCCAGCGCCATCCGGCGGAGCGGGCTGGGCCCCAGGCGCCGGCGCTTGGCCGCCGCCGCGTGGCGCCGCCGGATCACCTCCATCTCGTTCCGCCGCCGCGTGGCCTCCTCGTCCACCACGAACCGCCGCATGAGCATGTCGTCCGTCAGCGACTTGCCCCGGAACACGCGCCGCGCCTCGCCGCCGGCCTTGGCCTTTGCCTTGCCGCCCGCCGCGGACGGACGCCCTCGCCCTGCCCTGGCCTGCTGCTCGGCTGCCGGCGGCGGGGCCACCAGCGGGCTCACGCCGGGGCCGCAGCCCGAAGCCGACGCCGACGACGCGCGCGGGTAGCTGTAGCTCCGGCGCGGCGCCGCGTCGGCCGGGAAGCAGTAGAGCGCCTCGCTGTTGTACGACGAGATGGGCGCGCACAGGCACACCCGCGTGAACGACGCCGCCACGTTCAGCGACGACGACTTGCGCAGCTTCCCCGGCCCCGACGGCGCCGCGCCCTTCGACGTCACCCCCGACGCCGCGGCGGCCTTCGTCGTCGTCGGCGCAGCCGCCGCGCCCGCCGGCTGCTTCCAGATGAGGAGGAGCACCTCCACCGCGCGCTGGTACCACGGGGACTTCTTGGACGACATCCCGCCTGATGACCTCGCGCCGCCATCTTTTCTGCACGCACGAACACCAACCACACAGAAGCACGGTCAGGCGACACGATCCACTGCACTCCACCACCCACAGCAGACACAGAGCAAACGGTGACGAGAGCCATGAATGTACCTTGATTGCTGCGTGTTCTTTGCCATTTTCTGCACCAACAGGGAGTGGAGAAACATCTGGGCCGCCGCGGCGAGCGACAGATGAGATCCAAGAGAGGAGAGGAGAGAACAACTGATGTCACGTCAAGCGGTCACCACAACATTCCCCTGCGGGGAAGTGAGAGCCGAGCCTTCCACGGCGTGGAGGCACCGGGAGTTAGTTAAGGAAGGGGACGCGGGGCTCGAGGGCAGTTTGGTCATGTCGTCGCTCACGGTCGCAGCAGCAGCAAGGATGTCAAAGCTCGCCGGAGCGAAGAATAAGGCTGCGGGCGTGGCCCAACAAGGAAGGCTTTCTTTATTTTTGGGGACCCTTCCAAAACCCAATCACAGGCCTACCATGCTAGTACGGTGCCTAAATATCCATGATTTCAGGAGCGACTAATATAACCGGCATCCCGGAATTCCAGCGTAACAACGTCTCTAGCACCAAAGATATCTATCCATCACCGTAGCTTTTACAAGCTTGCTTGCTGCTTTTCGCTGCCTCCTTTCCTTTGATGCATGTTAGCAAAGCGCTGATGCACATGTTCCTTTTGCTCAAGCGACGCTTCTAAATTTAAATCATCCCGATGGCCAAAAGCAGCTCGATGCTAAGCTTTTGCATGGACCGTATGATATGAGCCACCACCAACGGGCGCTAAAGTACAGAGCTAGTACAGAGCTACAGGTCTATTGATATGGAGGTAGTTAAGGCTCGCAAGGCATATTATATCATCCTGTGTCGGTCAAATCGATCGATCAGGTGTGTAGAGTACCACGGGCCACAGTTTTGATTCCGCACTGTGGCCTGCATCCGCAAGAGATTTTTTTAGTCCTTGTTTGATACTGTAGCTTCTAGCTTTGCATATAGGACATGTAATGCATTTGTTGGTAGTACTGAAATTAAGCAGGAGCTAAGCAATTTTTAATGCTGGACTAGTATCCTTCATATATACTATATAGTATGTGGTACTAGTACCATAAAGCAGGATATACATCATCTTAGTGCTCTAATGAATATTATCTCAAACAACATAATGTCGCGTACTGAAAATTCAGGATACACTCGGTGCACGCTCAGTGAGTTTTCTTCCTAGGAACGACAGTTCAACAACTTTTCAAGCTTCGAGAACTAATTGGCCAAAATCAGGCACTCGATGGCCCTAGACGGCTCGTCTACTAGCCAACTTTTCTGTTTAAACAAGAATTAAGAGAAAAGAGTTGGTGACGGCGTGTCCACAGTTGGTGAGAAGAGGGGAACAGGAATGGGACAGAAAAGGCTCCATCTGTTTCGATCGTGGAGTGCGCACGTACATACATAAATGGCTGAACTAAGCAGTCAGCAACCATTTCGAATTTGTATACAATGTTGGAACGTAAGCCGTGTCCCCAACATGTGTCCAACAATTCCCCTCGGTCTTCAGCAAAAAGCTACGAATTAAGATTGTAACGTAACTGCCGTCCATTATCCATCAATCCTGTATAAGCCATCCAACCTTTCTGTGCCACAGAGCTAACTTGAATCAGTCGTACTCACTGATCTTTGCTGAAAGAGGTGTTTGGAACAGCACGCATGCCACACGGAGTACCTAGTGCTCGTGAGCTTAATTCTTCGAATCAACCAAGATGCATTGCATATATACAAAATGCAATGCATATGTCCCGCACAACACCACCAAGAAAACAAATGCAACGCGCACGAACATGCTTAAAATTTTGTTAATCCCCAGTGGACGGAACCATGATGATGATACCCATGTTGGATTAGAGGTGTAAAAACACCGGGGGCGCAAAAAAAGGCTACAAGGAGGAAAGGAGCCATGATCTCGCCGAGACCTTGATCGTACTACGCTGCTTTAGGCCGCCGGTAGCAAAGATTCATCATGCCACGGCGCTTTAGCTCAAGCTTTAGACCCCCCGCTGTAGTGTCACGCTAACCGAGCTAGATCGATGGAAACATGCATGTCGCCAAAGCGGACGGCACACAGCGTGGAATCGACTGGTGCCGGCGGCCCGATCCTTGATGCTCGCCGAGGATAGATGGACCACTGCTGAGCTGAGTTGAGCCCGATCGGATACGTACCGGTGATATTCTCTGCAGGCTGGGCTGGACAGCGCGGCAGATGGATTTGGTTGATCTCCCTCTCATCCACTTTAAACGGCCTTGTACAATGGCTTAGAGTAGACCGACGAAGTAATTGCTTCTTTTAATGGACGGTGCAGTACTGCTAGGGAGTACAACACTATAGCTTGCGTTTCCGATATACTACTTGGCACATTACGTATTCACTCGACAACGTTCTTTTTTTCTTTTCCAATCATTTCCCTCGTGCAGGAACAAGGAGGGCGCCAGTGGCAGTACCTACCTGCATGCGTCAGGTCCCCAATACCAAACTGCCAATGGCCCCAGCGTCCCACACTGCCCTTGGAACGCCAGAGTCTGAGAGATCGTCGTTCAGAGAGGCGAGAAAACGTCGCTTTAGCACTGCGTCTGGTCAAAAGGTTGGCCGGTCCGGCCGTGCCGCACAAGAGGAGGGATTGCTCGGCGCTTTGTCCGGCCGGCGCATGATGGGTGTCCTCCTAGCCGCTGCTGGTCCTCGCATGGCACGGAGGAGGCAGGGGAGCAGCAGGTCCGAGCAATCGAGTCCACTAGTCTAACTCGCGGAAGCGTCGGCCGAGCTAGCGATGCGTCGAAGGAAGCTGGAGTTCTGGACACTCGTGGGTGTGAGTTCTGTGGCAAGAACAGCAACGCGGCTTCTGGGGCCTGTGCCATTCGTTTGGGTGCTACTGATTTCGTCCACTGGGCTGATCAGGTATTGGGAGCCCAGGGTACAGAACGAATGGCCTCTTCTTCGTCTCGGTAGGCGACCCCGGCTCATTACAACCTGTTTCTGGCCCTATTGACTCGGGAACGAACGAACAGACAGGGATGGCAATGGGTACCCATCACCCGATACCCGATGAGTTTTTGCTCTATTAGGGTGTGGATTTGGACCTATTTCTCACTCCATAGGTCTGCTAATGGGCATTTTGTCACCCACTAGGTACCACGAGTATGGAGCCATTCTCTTGCAACCCATACCCATTTACCCATAGGGCCCTAGGAGTGTATCAATGTGCTCCACTGAGTGCAGCAGACCAGCAATTTTTGTATTCTTAATAAGTAGTCAAGTGTCATGAACTATTAGCGTTTGATTATGTGAACTATTAGCATTTGAATGGTTAAATTTATTTACCTTTGAACAATTTAATCATTTCGATATGTTACTATATGCAGTTAGATGTTAATTTCGGTGATGCCAATTAATAGGTATGGGCAATCCGATGGGTACCCACACCCGTATGGGTGTGGGGATGGGGAGAATTTGAGTCCCCAGGTAGGTATGGGGATAGGGACGGAATATAAAACTCTAGATGGGGATGGGGACATTCACCGCCACCCAGTGGGTAATGTACCTATTGCCATCCCTAAACAGACTGGATCACTGGAATACCCGGCGCGATGTCTCGCCTCAGAGCTCATAGTTGTGCGAAAAGCACAGAATCTTTGTGACATGGAATCTATCTATTATCTTAGTATCTGAAGAGAAAAAAAAGCCACCACGTTCGCTCTTAAGGCCACGAAATTCCCACATTAATCAGAAAAAAGAAAAGCTATGAGCTGTTGGATTTTATGAAGATTGGACGGTCTAGATTAACGTTCGCTCTAAAAGTCACGAAATTACCACGTTAATTAAAAAAAAGTTATGAGTCGTTGGATTTTATGAAGATTGGACGGTCTAGATTAACCCAAAGAGTCCTTGCTAACTCCAATTTGGAATAGCTAAAATTCGGAATAGATGAATTTAATAGGAAAAATATTTCTTGCCTAACGTTTCATGTGGACCACGTTAATCTAAATAAAATATCTAAACGTTTGGTCTTATCTTCCTTAATTATAAACGGTTGGATTCAATGTGCTGCTGTATTTGAATTCTGTGCGAAAAAAAAAGAAAAAAAAAACTACGGCCCTCTACGCCATGAGATGAGCACCTACGGCAACCAAAGCTGGAGATCAAAGCGCTCTACGAACTAGATCCGAGAGAGATACGGCGGGGAATAGGATTGACGCCAGATGTGTGGTCGTCGAAGAGGTAGTCATTGTGTGATGCTATTCCGTCGTTAGGCTTAACTGGAGGTGATGACCACGGTTTGGCTTCATCCTCGATATCATTGCGTTCCAGGAAAGCGAAAACCACGATAACACCTGAGATTCGGCAAGGCAAAGAGGCTCTCAACAATAAGATACAGTTCAGCGATATCGATACGCTCATCGGAATTGAGGATACGGTGGTTGGAAAATTTCGTTATGCTCATCGGAGTTGAGGATACGGTGGTTGGAAAATTTTGGCTTAAACTCACAAACTGATCAACTCTATCTGTCGATCTCTCGCTAGGCGCAAGCGAGTAACTACAAGAGGACATGAAATCGAGACGGCGTGGTAATCCGCAGTGTGACATAGAGTCAATCTATAAGTAATAGAGAGAAGACACACGCTCGGTTGAATACAGGTCTAGATGCAGGCTTTGCCGGCGGTGACGAGATAATCAGAGCCAACGGGACATGGGCAACAGCGAAAGCGAGATGGATGGAAGACAACTAGAAGGGAGAATGACAACGGAGGATGAGAGGAGCTCGCAACGATTGTGGGTGCTAGACCCCGACCTATAACATAGCCTGGTGCCGTCGTGCATGACGCCTGGACCCCGAGCGCGGCAAGAAGCTCCAGCGGCCTCATTGCTACAATAACATTGCGCTTTGAAGTCCCCTTGCACTGGCGCCATGGTGTGCATATTTGCAGGTGAAGCAAAATGTATCGCTACGCTACTTTGTTTGGATTTGATCGATGAGTGGCCCGAGACGCAACCACCAAGAAAGCCACCGAAAACATGGTTGTGAAGGTGAGTGCCTGAAAATGCGATCCACTAAACACCTTACTCCGTTTCCTAGCTTCTTTCTTAGAAAAAAGGACAAAAAAAAAAGAAAAACGCGCACAATTTAGACAGATGAATCACTAATAGCGAGCAGGTAGGTCACACTTCGGTCACATTATTTGTGCATGTCTCATTAATTCTACCCTTGCCACAATTTTAATCATGAGACCACTCCAAATAAGCTGACAACGAATAATGAAAAATTGAAATCATCATTGTCGAGACTTTTTTAAGATTTTTTATAAGAAAAACGTGTATCCTCAGTTCCAGTAAAGAAACCGGTTCTACGTATCATCCAACGGGAGGAGACTGGAACTCACCTAGGCTGCCCAGCTATTGCTGGTGCTGGCCACTCAGGACGCCACACGGGTTCCATTGTTGAGCCCCAATTTATCACATTTAAAAATACACATGAATATGTGTACACATAGCTAAACTCAAGGTGATGTTTTCAAGATATCACTTCATAAAAAGTTAAAAATATATTACTATTAAACTGCCCGCGCTATTAGCGCGGGCCATCTCGCTAGTTGACATATAATACTTCGATATTCAAAACTTGTTCTCCACAAAACAAAAATACGCCTTACCAAAAAAAAGGACCGGGGAGCATCATGTAGTGACTGATTTGCCCACATTTAAAGTTGGTAACAATGTATGCTTTCAATATTGCCTAATATGCCTTCATGAGATCTGCGAAAAGGAGAAATCGGAAGCATACAAAGCATGTCGACCGCTATGCCTTGCTGCCGACGGATTGCTAGTGGCAACGGTTTGGATTTTGGATACCCTGACATCCCTCTCTGAAAATATCGTGCATGTAAGTGACTCAAACAGCATCCATCTCTTGGATGGGGCTGTTCTTTTCCACCGCGATTAAGCCACCTCCCATAGGATCCCGCGGATGGACAGGGCAACATATCCGCGCCACGGAAACATGATGCCAGTTGCACATTGCACTGCTGTTGGCTATGGCTCGATGTCAAGCTCGCTTTGCCTGACGGCGAGGGCCAGCTGAACTTCTTATAGTTGAACTTCTGAAAGTCTTAATGCGAACAGTAGCTTTCCTGTCATACTCACAACTTGCGCTGCAATACAACATTGTGAGCACCGGCGATGCTTCGTGTGCTGGACTCGAAAGCTGCTTGCATCTTTAACCAAAGCCCAAATGAGGTGCTATCAGGGTGTCACTTTTAGAAGATCCGAGGAAAGATTGCTCGAAACCGACATCAAATCTCGTTGCATCCACATGGTTATCTAACAGTACAGGGGCACCAGCGGCAGCCGGTGCTTAGACAAAATCTGAAATAAAGCTGCAAGAAATGAAAAAAAAAAGTACTGCAATTTGGAACCACAAGAAATTCAGAACACTGGCTTCCGTCAGGCCGCACAGCAATGGAACTGGATTCTTGATATACAGGCATCGCCGCATTTTAAGCATCATGACAAAACAGATTATTGTCAAGATTTTCTTGACATTGTTTCAATTTCAGGATGAAATCTACGCGATGAACGCTACACTACCATTTTTGCCACTTGTACAATATACACGACACAGCGTGTACATAACACGTATGAAATTGCAACAAAGATTGAACTACTACAATAGGCTACAGCTTGAGGGTGATGCCTTAAGCCTTGCATCCTGTCATGAGCTATGCGCTTCCACCTGCAAGCAGCTGCTGCTTCCCGAGCTACTGATGAGGCAGGGAAGATCACGTACCTGCAGCTTCACGTTGCGTGAACCGATCGAGTCCAGGACATCAACACACTCCTGGAGATCAGAATCATTTGCGAGAATCACCCACTCGTCCTCGTCATCCTTGTACTTGAGCTGGAATGCCCCGGTTACCAGCTTGAACCTCTTAGCTATTTCTTCCAATAAGTTATACCAACCCAATGACGGCAGGAACTTGAACCGCACAGTATCTCCGTTGTATGTAGCCTTAACAGTTAGTGCAGGGCTGGTTCTGTCTTTAAGAGCATGACCTGGGTTCCCCTTGAAACTAGGCTGACTTGATGCACTGCCGCTTGAAGAATCAGTCATGCCGGAGGTGGAAGGATGTGTGTGCTCCTTGGCATCATGACCGTCAGCCATATTGACATCTGCTTGTTGTACAAATGACGAGTTCCTACCTATTGTTTGATCTTCAATGCTATCAATGCTTGGGTGAAGAGAGGTCGAAGAATCAATGTAACATGTTTCTCTTGTATGCAAGGAATCAATAGCACCAATAGGATAGAATAGACCTTGAGTGCCTTCAGAGTTAGAATGCTGTGTGATGTTTGGAATATTACTGCCATAGTTGTCGCTTGCTAACACTCCAAATTTATCACCTTCCCTTTTAGGCACACCAGGGACCTGCAATTGGCTACTTTCTCTTTGACATCCATCAGGAGAAGAGAACCCTTGTTCTGACTTTGGGCTAGATTTTGTCTCCGTTGTTTTTCCAGACGGAGTAGGCAATGTATCACAAGGAGAGAACGGCATCTGATCTGGAATAGACGCTGCTGGAACAAGAGACCCAGTAGCAGGATCATACTGCAAGGATCTGTCCACACCATGAACTGAGTTGATGACAGTTTGGATCTTCTTCAATGAGCGATTGACCTTATTTATCTTGCGAGAAGGCCATCGTGAAATCCCATGCTGTCTGCATATCCGTTTCAAAGTCGTTGGACAAACTGCAATGGTGTTCAAAAGTGTCAGAAGTTGTTGTTCATTGCATTATGTCCTATATACATGGTCTAATAATTACTGCAATAGTATACAATTGAGAAGGACTTGGGGCTCACCACCAAGGCTAACCGCAGCATCCCTTAGGCTCCCAGAAAAGTATTTGCGAAGAACATCCAAACTGAAATTCTTCTCGGATGTATTGCGCTTTTTCTCTGCAACTCGTACTGAGCTAGTCTGTGCCTGCAGGGTAGAACAAGGTAGAACAAAATAGGTCCCTTATTATTTCTACACTAAATGCTCACGTACGCATCAGGTGGTATGAGTTATGCATATGGGCCATCTTGATGACACTTACAATACAAGAATAAGTACTGGTCGCTACTACTACTGCACATTCATTCCAAGTGTCTAAAAAGCTAAGGATTTCAATTAGATGTTTTGCTACTACTGTTGATGTTTTGCTCAATCACTCTCATTATGCTTCTTCCTACATCAGACAAGTATGATTGGATATCTCATTTAAGAGGTTGGAAATAATTAGCATTAGAAAAGAATTTCATCTCAAGTTATGCAAATTCAGCTTGCTCATAAATTCAAGTCAAGATGAATTGGATAGAACAGCCTATTTATAGTGGTAAAACACCTGCTCATGTTCCATGTCTCGACGCTTATCAACCAAAGATAGATCCTGGAGTGCCGATTCTGTGACTGGCTGATCATCCTGCGAAGAACTATCAGAGTTGCCAGCTTGTAGGTGGCATTCATTAGCGTGCTTATACATTGCTGCAGAACAAGCATTAACATTATCAACCTCTGCCTCAGAAACTGTACGTAAACTTTTGCATATTCTTTGCATAGTGCTGGAGAGGTTGTTCAATAACATTTGCTGTTCTCCACTGCCCTTGCAGTTGACTGGGAGAAAGAACTCTAGTATGTAGTCATCACTGCCAGTGTACGTGCTCCTCAGCCGGATGGCCACGGCAGCATGCAAACCAAACTTACGAGCATGGTGTGCAAGTGGGTAGTCCTCAATACTGTACTCTCTTATGTCAGGCGAGAAGAATGGCAGATTAGATTTAAGTGCTCGGCCTGCAATACCCTGCCCTTTCTCAAGATGACGTTCAGCGCAAGCATGAAGAAAGCCTTGCATCTTTGCATCATTGACATAACAAGCTGATTCATGGATACGGAGTATTGCTTTTCCTGATTCCGAATCAATGCTGATATCCTTTCCAACACCATTGCCATTATCAATGCCGTTTGATGTAGGGACCCATGTAAGGGCTAGTGGGAGCATGTGTGCATGACAAATAGCTCTTAGAACATCCAAAATCTCAGTGAAAGCAGATTTCTGATTCTCAGAATAAACCTGCAGATGAGGAGACCACATGCAATGAACATTAGTAGGTAAGAAGTAAACACAAAACTAGGTGAAATGTCACGTGGTCGTGGAGCATGTTATAAGCGAAGAGCGGCACCTTCTGACTGCTGCGATCAATTGTTGTCTGCAAGTTCACAGCCTACAGAAGAACATTGGATAAGTATCAATTATAGTGCCAGTTCCAATGCATGGTGTAAATGAAAGTACTTCGTCCTTGCAAATATACAATTACATATAAAATTGGACTCATAACTACATGGCAGTATTCTCGGTTTTGCTAACTAACACCGTGTAATTTTAAAATTTTGACAGAACCAAGGGCCTGTTTTAATACATAAGAATGGAAGAGTAGTGAAAAGTGAACAGGTCAAATACTGGAGCTAAGAAATGAAAACCATGCACCTGTACAGGTCTATACAAAACAAGAATAATTCGGGCTGGATTATGATCAAACAATTGATGCTATGCGGTATTCTTACAGCATTTATACTAAATTACTCACAACATTGATGAACTGAATTGGTATAGCTATAGCATGCAAGACCTAAAGCAGGAAGAAGACATGCCACAGCATTACACAATGATGTCACAGAAGTAAATATTTGTAGTTCGCAAGTCCAAACTTGCCTGCAAGGCATGGCAAACACTCTCCATCTCTGCATCAAAATCAGTCTTTTCCGTGTTTGTGACAAGTTCGAGCACTGCACAGCAAGAGCCTTTGCTGGGTTCGTAAATCGGCATAGCCAGTGACCCTCGTATTTCATGATGAACAGCATGCTCCATCCGCAAATATTCTGGCTTACTGTAGTAGAGAACATTAGATGTCCATTCTGGGACCCCAGATATGAATACCCTCCCTGGAAGCCCCAGGTGTAAGCCAGGCTCTTCCTTCACTGAAAACAGAAAATGCCTAGACACTTCTCTGTAACCTGCAAGAACCTGGTCAAGCAGAAAAGGCTGCTCGCATGTACTCAGCAGGACCTGACCATTGTGCTCAACAGGCATCCAGACTTGGGCAAGAACACCATCGCTCAATGACTTTCTAAACAAGGACAGTGCCATTAGCATCTTGTCAGCAAATAAGTTGCCCTGAACAGACCTTGGAATGATGTTACTCCCTTGCAGCTGGCTGTTATTGGGAACAAACTCGTCTGAATCTTTAATCACTCTGTCCCCTTCAGCTGTACTCACCTGTGGTGCCAAATTGATCTTTTGAGCAGGTGTTGCCGCCGCCTCCACAGGTCCGGAACAGTTTTCAAACAGCATATCTTGATTCATCCCAGAAGCACGGGGTGACGATCCCAAGGATGACCACATAGCAAACATCTGCTGTGCAGACGAGGGATCATTCAGCAACGAGAATATCTGATCAGCAACCGAAGGGCTACAGAGCTCCGAGTATCCATCAAAGTTCATCATGGCTGCACCACCAAATGGATCATCTGACGACCCCATCGGGCTGCCGATGTTGCCGTTGCAGCCAGCACGGTTGGAAGGTGCAGGCATATCCATGGCTTTGCTCCAGCTGCCTGTGACTCTGTATAGCTAAAGATACTTATCCTCTCCTAGTACGCCAATATGGATTCCAATTTCCAAGCACTGTATTGAGCTCCGGACAGGATCCTCTAAAGAGAAGCACTGCCTTCTGTCCAAACAGAATCTTTGTTCAGCACAAGAGCAGATTTAACAGTTCGGCAGTATCTGCAAAGGAGAATACTTTTCTTCGGAAAGAAATATACTGTTGATAGCGTAACAAACCAACCGAAGCACTCGTCGATCACTGGTTCACCAATCAGCTCCGGAACTCAAAAGGTGAAGCCTTTGGAAAGAAAAGTCAGCAAAGGTAACAGCTTAAAGCAGCCTCAAAGCAGCAAATTTCTCCCCCAAAATCCAACTTTGACGCAGGAGGGAGCGTGCGCAGGAAGCACGGCGCCAATGGCGACGAGCCTACAAGCCAGCAGGGTCCCGAGATGGAGACAAACTCCCTGATCCCAAACTTGCTATCTTCTTGGCAGAAGAAATCTCCACAGGTTCAAATTACACACCAATTCGATCCAACGAAAGAAGATTCAAATCAACACAGAACTTCAGGTCTCCAGAACCAATCGAGGCGCCAACAATCCGCACCAAATCCATTTCTCCAATCAAACAGAACACAGCCTTCAGCACCGAACCACCGAACTCCAGCCGGGAAGAACGGCGCAGACCCAACCCCAGCTCGGTTCAATTCAACACCCACCTCCTAAAAACCTCCAATCCCCAGACACCACTTACAAAGAATTGGAACAAAGAAACCAAACAGCAGCCTATCCACGCCTTGGCCCCGAGCGCCGGCGGGTAAACCCCGGGACAAGGATCGCAGATCTGAGGAAGCAGCCGGGGGAGGAATCAGGGGCACATAGGACACCCACGACCACGGAGAGAGGGAGGGAGGTGGTAGCAGAGACGGGAGGAGATTCCGGGCCGTGGAATTCCCAACGACAGTGCGCTGTTCTTTTACACCGGGCGCTGCTGATTCCTCCCTTTTTCTAAGCTTCACGGCCGCCTCCCGATAAAAACTCCTTTTTTTTTTCTCTGGCACTGAGAGGGCGAGACGGAACAAACTCCCCAGTCACGGCGCGGGCGGTGAACGCTTGGCGCCTAGTTATTGCACAGCACCAGCACAGCACAGCCCGGGCGGAGAGCCGTATCCGCGCAGCGATCGCTTCCGACCGAGAGGGCTCATTGATTAGTTCATGGGGTTAGTGCGCGGATTAATCAAGTGGTTAGTGGCACTGGCGCCGTGCTAGTGGTCCGAGTAGTTTTTGCGTCTGCGAGGGCTGACCAAACATGGTCCAGGCAGAAAATTTCCGTGCGATTCCGTCCTCTTTTGCCACTGGTTTGAATTTATATTGCCACTAGGCTTTTAGAAAGGAGGACAGGAACCCGGTGTTTGAGTTGTTTTTCAGTTCTTTTACTGTGCAACTAAAAATCAACGTCGTTGGCACACGGGATGACAATAATATCATCGCTCGTCAAACTAATACTATGCTCAACCTCCAGAGAAATGGGGGATGTACATCATGGTACACCGCGCATAAAACTCTTTTCAATTTTTTTTTCGGTTGATTAGGTCATCATACAGAGTAATTAGCATGCAGATGTTGCCAGTGCGCAGAAGACAAATTTTTGGCATAGAAAAGTACGTAGTTTATCGCATCCTTGTTCAGCGTCTCTGCCTGCCAAGACTTGGCTACCTGTGGGAGATCAAACCTATGTGGCGTACTACGTTTTATCAGCAACAGACCAGAAAGACACATAGAGGACCAGAAAGAACATGGAGGGATTCTCGGACGCTTTTTATGCAAAGCTGATCGAGTTAAATCTTTGCTTCTTTCCAGAGACCCAAAAAGGATTTATGGGATACTTGGCTGCAGTTTGCTCGCCACTGACGCGCGGTGCGTCCCGCACGCAGCCCCCTCGTCGTCGCGTCAACATCGCCGGGAGCGCACATTTTCGCTTGGGTGACGGCCGCCTGGGTTCGCACTTGCGCAGATCCTCCCCACTACTAGATTGTTAATTAGTTGGCGTCTGGGCAAGCTGAAGCTGACTGACCGCATAATAAGCCGAGGTAAGCAGGCCCGTCGCCATCGGACATCCCATGGTGAAGTGAGATGCCCGTGTGGGCACCGGACAAGGGCGCCCTAGATTCTTCCGGGCCACGCGCCGATCTCCCTCGCGTCCGCACTCGCGGCGCAGTGCCGGCTCCGCAGGCGCGGGGGCTCACGCATCGCACGGCGGAAAGCGGCCGTACGTCGCGGTCGCGTGCCGCGCTGGGGCGCGCGGCGGCAAATATCACCGCGCGCGTGGATGGGGCAGGGAAACGCAGACGTTGCTGTGCAGCGCTGTTGTTTTCCGGGTTTTTTCTCGCTCGAGAGGGAGCAAACTGCCGTGTATCCAACTACAACTACTACCCGATTGTGCGATGTGCACCGCGACAGTAGTGACGCTGACAAAGCGGGCTGTGAGACCGTCTGTGACCGTGCGTTATCTGCGAACGTCGTGATACGAACTGGTTTATCTGCTTCTGCTCGGATGACAGCCACACCACACGGACGGACTGGGTAGGCGTCTCGTGTCGAAACTGTGGCTGATGCCTGATGGGGGGAAAAGAAGGAACCGAAGCTGGTGCCACCGAGCTCTGTTTTTTTTTTGCCCCCCTCCAACGACGACAGACTTCAGAGGTGGTGGACAGATCCACGTACGGGTACGACAATATACGGGCCTCGCTCCACTGGCCGTACGTGCCGCATGCAACGAACAATGGATGGACGGCCGGCCGGCCGGCCGCGCTTCCCGCTTCGGAACCCGTCGTCACGTCGAGGCAAATCCGTTAAACTTCTCTGACGCGCATGCAACCAGCGACAGAGCACACTGCGGGCGCCTCCCGCCATCCGCGGGATTTGCCGAAGCTAGCTGCTGTGCGTCGTCGCAGCGCGCGGAGCTTGGGTAAGGGGGCCTGCATGGCAGCCATGTGTTGCGTCGCGGCGCCCCCGGGATCTGATCTGCCGATTCTGCTCTGCTCTGCGCTCGCGCGTTGCCGAATGGGTTTTGCGTGGCGGCTGTATGGAAGCCATGTACCCTTTGCTTAGACCGACTCTAACAAGGGCATCCATTTTCTAGATGCAAATCGACGTTTTCCTCGCATGAACAGTCGTTTTCGATTCCTTCGCTGGGCAGCAGCTCCAACAGTAGCAATGCATTTCTTGCATCGCCGCAGCTGCCCGACGCAGGAAGAGTACCTCGCGCTGTGCCTCGTCGGCGAGCGGCCGCCGCGACGTCCCTGCGCCGGCGCCGGTCACGGACCACGCGTGCTCCGTCTGCGGCAACAAGGCCAGCCACCGCAACAAGCCACCCATTCCAGCTCCGGCGGAGGAAGACGAGCGAAAGCCCCAGGTGACGGCGGCATCGTCGGCGGTGGCGCCAGCGTCGTCATCGGGCAGCGGCGATGCCACCTCTTCCTCCAGCGGCAAGGCAGCCTCCCTCCCACAGCCTCCGGGCCCCCGCCGCCACGGCCGCGTCCCGCGTGCCCGGCGATGTCCCTGCTCGCCGCTGCCGTGGGCCCTGCGCGTCGTCGACCCCTCCACCGAGCCGCGCCTCCCCTGCCTTCCTCCTCCCCAACGCGTACCGCCTGCCTCCTTCCCCAAGCACTCCGTCCTTGCCCTCCCTGCGCCGCCGCGCGTGCAGGGTCCGGCCACGCGCCGCCCCGCCCGGCCCTGCCCTGGCCACGTTCCGTCGCGTCTTGGGGGCTCGGTGGCCGCCGTCGATTCGAGTCGATTCGCGCGAGGCCGCCGTCGTCAATTCGAGTCGATTCGTCGATTCGCCGCTCGCGCCTCCTCTTCCTCTTTGAATCTATTATCTTAGTATTTGAGGAGAAAAAGAAGCCACCACGTTCGCTCTCAAGGTCACGAAATTCTCACGTTAATCAGAAAAAAGAAAAGCTATGTGCCGTTGGATTTTATGAAGATTAGACGGTCTGGATTAACGTTCGCTCTAAAAGCCACGAAATTACTACGTTAATCGAAAAAAAGAAAAGTTACTAAAAGCCACGAAATTACCACGTTAATCGAAAAAAAAGAAAAGTTACGAGTCGTTGAATTTTATGAAGATTGAACGGTCTAGATTAACGTAAGAGTTCATGCTAGATACAACCCACATTAGAAATATTTCAGAATAAAAAAAACAATACCACGTGAACACTTCATATTTCCGTATGCCATACGATATCAATTTAGCAATCTTTTCCGTGAAACGATAGGAAATCAATAAAACTCTAAGCTAGACAGTCCAATCAAAAAAAAAAACTAGGCAGTCCGGTCAGAAAAAAAGCTAGGCAGTTCGATCTGTATGTCCAAAACAAACAAAGAAAATTTCTGATACATAAATATTATTTTTCCTAATCGGTTGAGATTGATTTGGAAGATCTCACGCACGCACTAATTTGAACACGTAGCAGATTGGAAATAAACAACAATTAATACGGAAGCATTGGAGAGTCCTATTTGGATGCCTAGAACATACCCAACATAAATTATACGGGTCAAAGTATAGCTTGGCAAGATCTCATATTTGCACGACCATGAGAAGCCAGCCCTTGGAGCTTGCACGGCAAGCTTTGTTCATGAAACTTAATTGCTGCGATGTATGTGCCAAGGATCATTAGCCTCGCGTCAATTGCGGAGGACGACTGCATGTAGAATCGATCTTGCATAAGCATGACACTATGAGCGTGACGTTGAACATGGAGGCAACCGTGTTTTCTCTACTCTAGCATCACTGCCGCGACGATTGCTGACGACCTAATCTATGTTTGAACGACCGTCTCTGCCACGGTACATGTTTCCTAACATCCAGCCCCAAGCGGTTGCTGGTTCATAGTGCTTCACGTCAATGGCATGAGGAATGACCCTACCATCGTGATGCTGAACGTGGAGCTAGCTGTGTTTTCTCCACTCTAGCTTCACAGCCGCGACAATCGCTGGCCTAATCTATGTTTGAACGACCGTTCATGCCCACGACACATGGTTACTGCCATTTGGCCCAAGCGGTTACTGATTCGTTGCCGCAGAACCGTGCCTCCGTAGACCTCCTTCACATCAACGGCATCGGCATGCATGATGAACAAGAATTCCTAACCCACTAGGTATCGATTTGTACGTCATGGATATCGATTGCCTCTGCGCACAACTGGAAAACAAACAGGCTCTCACGAGTTGGTCTTTGCCAAGACACCAACTCAATTTGATGATATTGCTTTGGCGGGAGCTAGCAGGATTTGCTATGTTCGTCGCAGACTCCAAAGAGATTTAAAAGACAGTACTCCATGCATGCTCATGCTGAGCGCTTGGTCACCGGCGAGCTTGACCTCAATGCTTTCGTGAGGTTAGCAAAATCACTCCGACCGCTACGGAGTCTAAAAAGGTTGAATGGGCACTGGCTAGATCGTGTCGTTCCATTGGGTGAGCAGGTTCTATATATCAACAAAGCTACTCCCATCTATGGAAGCCTAGCAACGTAGGAAGATGCAAATTGTCCAGTATGGCACACTGCATGGTAGACACCTTCATATCCGACAACACATGTGCCTCAACACATGGGCGGCGGCTAGGATTTCTATATATTGGCTAGGATTTATGCTTTATAGTAGTTTACAGTATATACATGGCAAGGATGGCGAGCCTTGGACTTAAGGAGAGAGTAAGACATGGTTTGAACTTCTGGCATAGAAGCACGGTGCAAGAAAAATTGTCGGCTTTTCACGCAAGGTTATTCATGAATTTGAAAGTGGCACAACTAATGGTTGACGACATCAGAGAAATGACCACACGAGGCTGAGAGAAGAGAAGAGTGGTTAATGGTGGGATCGAAACAGAGGTGTGTGTTGTGCTTGGATTTGGTGCATTTGAGGCGTGGCTCGACGTGGTAAAAAATATTATTGTTGGCCACTCTATATTTTTTAAAATAATTGTTAGTCTAGGTTCGGTAAGTCAAAACTACCTATCTTTGACCCAATATTTTTTAAAAACATTTGTATATTTAAATAACATAAGATTTGTGTTTTAGGTTGAAATATACTTTCACACATATTAAACTATATAAATAAATGATCAAAAATAGATATATTTAATTTTGACCACAACTAAAACTACAGTTGCTTTGAAATGTAGTGAGATATAGTTGCATGTCAAAATAGGTAGATGTCATGTCACAACACACATATAATAGATGTTGAGCAATAAAGAGCTAACAAAGCAGTAACAATAAGATCGACGTTTGCAAAAAAAAAAAACTTAATAAGCCAAGATAATAATTTATTTTCGTGAATCTAGCCGCGCAATATGGGCGGGTCATTTTGCTAGATGACCGACGATCTTTGAATTCCCGCTGGATGAGAGAGGGCCGACCGACGAGCTGCCGCAGCAACGCGGCCCCTCGTTGCGCACCGCCTCCGCGAGTAGCCCGCGGCCGCGTCCGTGTGACGGCCAAGCTGCTGCAGCCACGCGGCCCCACGCCGCCGAGGTCGTGCCCCTCGCCCGCCGAGGCCGTCCTCCACGGGGCAGGAGGAGGAGGAGAAGGACGGCTGTGACATCCCCTGTCACTGAGCCCAAAACACTGCACAAACTTTCCAAACTAAAATGGAACAAAGTCCAAATCAAATTTGAATTCGAAGTCAATAATTCAAACAATTGTCAAAACCCAAGCTTGTGAAGAAATTAAAAATTTTCAGTAACAACTTGAGCCAACCAAAAATTCTGGTGATAGCCCTTCGGATATAAGAATTTTGGAGAATTTTTGGTGATTTTAGAAATTCTTTTCGAGGCTCAAATAAATCCCCAAAGCTGAAAAAGTAGCCAACTTTGACCAGCTGCCCTTTGCAATTCCTTTGGATTCCAGATGTGCATGTTAGCCAGATGGAAGAGCTTTGCAAGACCTTTCCAAAGAGACCAAATTTTTGAATTTTGGAGTTCATTTGCTACTTCAAATAGCGTGCACAAATTCACGGAAAACTGCTGACCAGAAATTCGTGAAAAAGGAAAAGATGGCACCGGGCCCACTCGTCAGCCTCCCTCCTCTCACTGAAGCCGTCGGAACCCGGCCGCCACGTCGCCGCCGATGTACGGCACGCCCTCGCCGCCCCGGTCCCGCTCCCCCCCTCGACGCGAGAAGCTACAAGACGAGCTCCTCTCCCTGGGTCTCTCCCTCTCTCGCCTATTTCCCCTTCCCCATCACCAAAACCCAGCCACCGTTCTCCATTGCCGGTCGGGCAAGCTCGTCGCGCCGCCACCGAGCCTTTCCGAGCCAAGGGAACTAGCTAGTAAGGTTGGCGAGTCCATACTCAACCTCCGCCATGGCCTCCCTCCCCTCGCAACCGCCCTGAGTCGCGCGAATCGCCGTCGTCGTTCTCAAGCTCGGCCACCCCGACCTCGCCCTTCGCCGCGAAATCCCCTTGCTCCGGTAAGCCCCGTTCCAATTCCTCGCGTCCCGAGCTGCGCAAAGCACTCGCGCACCTGTTTTCATACTCTTTCCCTTGAATCTGCAGCTCCACGCGACGCCGCATCCTTTTTCCCCACCGCCGGTCGACCTCACCCCAACGCCCCAACTGGTCAACTTCTCCTCGGAGTTTCCTCGACGTCGACGTGTTCTTCTCCGAGCTTCCCCACGAATCCATGAACCTTATCGACCAGCTCCTCCACGTTCCCGTGCCCTGCATCGACCCCACGATGACGCCGGAGCTCCGCCACCCGCCGCTCCTCGTCGCCGACCACGTTCCGGCCTGCCCCGTAAAAAGCTAGTCATCGAGGTGAGCTCTCCACCACGCGCGCTACCTCCCCGTACCCTCCTTTCGCCGAGCCGCCGCCAGAATCGCCCTCCGACGAGCCGCGCCGCCGCGGTCCGGCGACCCTCCGGCCAGATCCGCCGGGGCCCAAACCCCCAGCCCAGACCGGGTCCAGCCTGTGGCCCAGCTAGCCCAGCCCGAGGCCCAGTTCCAGTTCGGCCCTTTTCTTTTTCTTGTTTCCCCGAATTTCTTTAATTCCTCAGAAAATCACAGAAGCTTGTAAAATTCATATAAAATCGAAAATAAATCAGAAAAATGTGAATCCAATTTTGTTGGACTCCTTGTGACTAGACCTATCCAACAGAATTATCAAACTTCAAAAAATCCTTTTTCTGTTTTCTGTAAAATTCAAATAGTAAATCTTGTCTAAATCATAATAAATTCCCTGTAAGTCCATAAATCCTAAAGTCTTGCATGCTAGTAAAGTATCTGATAACACACTTACAGAGCATTTTTCCACTATCATATCTTGTTTAATTATTTTATTATGATTTAAATTGTGTTCTGTCCTATTTAAATCATTATAAATAATTCGTATTACGATAAATCACCAAACTTCACTGTAAATAACTTCCAGTGGTGCTCTTCACCAGAAAAATGCCACTGGACATAGACGTATTTTCGAAATACACACTTCTGCTTAATCAACTCGAGTTAACTTATTAATTAACTTAAACGAGAGTCAATGAAGGAAATACTTCAGACGAAAGTATAATTAAACTTAATTGCATCATTTCTTTGCATCTAACTTGCATTTCCTTGTCATGCCATATAGTTCGCGAGGTGATCCAGGAGTAGGTGGAGGACTACGATGCTGAGCAGCTCAGGAGGAGCCACTGACTGATCATTTTGCTGATTGTGCTAGTTCTAGAGTCTTCCCTGAGTCAGGCAAGCCCCGGTGCATTCTGTCCTATGTTTCCGTTTTCTTTTATCACTATGTATGGAGTCTAGTATGACTGTGCACTAGGTTTATAGGAGTTGATTGAAACCATAGAACTGCATTAGGTTTATCCTTCCTGATTATCCTTGTTTTCCCTGTTAGTAGTATGTTGGACTTTTGTCGATCGTTAGCACTGCTATGCTTCGTTGCTAGTGATCGGTAGAAGTCGAGTGGTAGGTCCCACTCGCATGGTAGGACCATGACACTTGGATTGTGCTAGAAGGATTATAGGTTGTTGGAGACCGGACGGGGATTGTTTGTATAGGATGGATTGGGAAGGCTGGGCCTTCACGGTGGTAGCCCCGTCTGTGTCGATTAAGGACCGTTCGTTGTTGGCCCTATTGAGCAAGTTTGACTTGTACTGATTCACATGCTGGTGATATGGGCACTAGTAAACCGACGTAGCTTAGCAACCGTGGGGACGAACCTTACCCTGCTGCTACGGGGGAATGGGACAACCCGCGGACAACGGCGGGGCCAGGTGTCGCATGGGGGTGGTCCTCATATTTCGCCGGGAGCAGCAACTAGATTTCGGCCTTGCGGGGGCTTTGTGAAAGGTTGCCATATGTGGTCTGTTCGCGGGCGCATATGTCGTGTGGTCAGGTTTCTCCTGCAGGATGTACATCGATGCCGCCGCTCTCGGAAATGAGCACCCTTGTTCAGTGCACTACATCGTAGTGTGATTATGGATGATGATGATATATGATTATTGCTTTACTTACTGTATTTACTGTACTATATTGCCTGATTATTTTACTTGCCTGTTCTAGTTGTTAGCTGCAAAACATGATACTTGGTTAAATACTAAATCTGAACTAAATTTGAAAATAAGGACCAAGTAATTAGTGCTGTTTTCGCAACGTTGAGTCAGCCTACCCCTTGTGGCCTTTGCATACTAGGAGTCGGCTGTAGATGGCCATGTTGACGGGTAAGTCTCTCTATGTTTTTGTGCAGGTATCATCTTTGTTTCCGCTGTCGCTTGTTGCGGTGATCGTCTCCAGGTCCACATCGTAGGGCTTCGATGTGCGGCCATGTATCGTCGAGAGTTGTAGTTGATGTACTTTTAGACTTCCGCTGTTGCTATTCACGTGTTTTAAATCATTTGACTCAATGTAACAACTTAAAAATGTAAATTTGTGCTATTTATGTGATGTACTGTCTGTGTCCGTTCACCGGCACTTCCGACTCGATCCTGCGGAAAGCGAAACGCTACAACGGCGGCGGCGGGGTGCTGCGGCGGCGAAGAGGGGCTGCGTGCCCATAGAGGACGGCGGCGCGGGCGTGGTGGGAGCTCGTCGCCGGCTCCTCCAGGGGAGAGGTGGCGCGGGCGCGGCGTGGTAGGAGCGTCAGAGGGCGCGGGGTCTGCGGGGGCCATGGAGCCGGTGGAGGCCGGCGCGGCGACGGCGGCTGGGGAGGCGGTGGTTGCCTGGGAGGTGGTGGAGGCCGGTGTGGGGTCGGCGTTGTGGACGGATGAAGAATGCGTCGGAGGAGAGAGACGATGTATTTTTCCATCCCCTCTCTCGGTTGGCAAAATGCCTGCTGGATTGCAACGTCTGTTGGAGGCCAGGTTGATGATGCACAGTGTCAAAAGGGACCCAAAAATGAGTTTGCAACGCCTTGTTGAAGTCAGTCTTAGCCGGGTCGTTGGAGCCTGGACTGGAGCGCTACCTTGTCGTTCTAGGCGCGCTGCTGGACCGCACGGCGGGCGGCTGGGCGTCAGCTGATGGTGCGTGCTGTCTTCGCCCGTCCAGAGCTATTGATAATTTTGGGTGAACTCATGATGTAAATCTTTATTCACTTCACCAGAGTCGGGAGTATCATGATGTAAATCTTTAATAAGAGCTTGTCATCCCTCAGTGCGTGCTGTCTCCGCAAATGGTGTGTGCGTGTGGGGTACACACGCCGAGTCCAGATACATAGGCAACACGAAAACATGGAAAGAATTTCAGACGTCGACATGCAAAATTGGTACAAATCAGGTCGCTAAAATTCAAGAAGCCACTTTCAATCACGCAAATTATCGATTGCGTCACAAAATCAGCACATAAATAACACGAAGCAAACATACGCTGCCCACTGTCCATGGGAATATGGAATTCGGCATTTCATCAACATGTGTCGTCACTGTGAGCTACGTACGCATCTGTGTTTGCCGCCGAGGGATGCCAATCTCACAAGAGTTCACCCTCGCAGCAAACCGAAGCGAGGTAAGAGACTCCGCCGTGGAAGATGATTCAGGGGCCAGATTCACAAACATAAGTGTCTTCGAATCCCCTCCAAGGCATGGCTGTGTCGAAAGGAATAAGAAAAAGAGGGGAGGGAGGATGTTAAATTGACAATAACAGTACATCAATAGGACGAGTGCGCTACGAGAAATCAGAAATTACCTGAAGTAGGTAAGTTAATTTTGAGTTCCTAAATGGAACATGTCCTTCTTTGTTTTCAATTGCGGAGACAACATCACTGAGGGATGACAAGCTCTTATTAATTGCCTACAGTCATTCAAGTACAAACATAGCAATGGTTACTTATGATATACTACCATGAAAGGGGGGAAAGGGGGGGGGGAGGGGGGGGGGGGGGGGGGGTGGGGGGGGGGGGGGGGCGGCGGCGTCCGGCTGGAAAAACCGAATTACCTGAGCCTCTTTCAGCCTATCACCTGTGGCTCCACTTCTGTTAAGACGCTCCCTTCCCGCAAGATCTATTAGATTGAGCACTCCTTGCACTTGTTGGTCCGTTCCCTAAAGAGAAAAAGAATCAAAATAGCAGAAAATACATTGCACCTCGCACCAATCAACATTGGGTGTGCATTCGTACATACCTCATTTACGCCGAAAATTCGAAGAGTTAAAACAAAATGGCTTCTTGATGATTCCTCATTCATTTGGGTTCTCCCAACAGACCTGAAGCAAACAAAAATAACTAGATCTTCAAGCGTATAGCCAATTTAGCCCTGCATTGTTCGAGAAAAAAAATCTCCATTCTGGAATAAAGGATCAGGAAAAAGTTTGACAATGCGGAGATGTGATAAGAAACTTTCTTATGTAACCATAGTTTTAGGAAAATGGCAAGCAAAAAGAATGGGTAAAATTTGCAAAGATTCAGTAAAATGAGACTAGCCACAAAACTGATCATGTGCATCATCCAAGGTTATCCTTTTTCTGTGTGGAAAATATGGGAAAATAAGAACAATGAATAAAAGCATAGGAACACGAGTGTAACCTGCTCTGAGCAGCCCGCCTAAGGAGTAAAGACACTTCACTGATGCTTGTCACGTTAACAACCGTGAGATCAGATACATGGGTGTTACCATTGGCGTCATGATTAATATTATACTTTGAAGAACCACCATCTTGAGTGGCCACCCGATTCGTAGAGAGCAAATCACGTATTGTTTCATTGTAAATCTCCAGCATTGAAGCCTGTAAAAGCAACGTTCAATAGGATGACAGGTACATAAAAAGTGGTCCATTAGTTAGTTCATTTGAGCACATTAGTTAAAATAAAACCTGCATCTTATATTTCCAACCCTGTGAATTAAGAACTTGGCTAGCTTGGAAAATCTGTTCCAAAGATCTAGGTATCATTCCCTTTTGTTCTTCTACCTCCGGGTTACCCATCATTGTGTATGTTTTGCCTGATCCAGTTTGTCCATAAGCAAATATGCACACCTAAATGGTTTAGCATTAGTCAGTTTCTGACAAGAACAGGGGAATTCAGTTACAATTGCCAATCTAATGTAACCTCACGTGTACCTTATAACCATCTAGGGCGCTTTGGACCAGCTGGGAAATTTCAATGAATACGTCTTCTTGAGATGCCAAATGGTCAAAAACTTTATCAAATGTAAATAAGTATTCTTGTGCTAAAGAACAGAAAAGAAAATACAATCAAAACATGATAAATATTCCAGAGGGCAAATATATAAAACTGTTAAATGCATAGACAACTAAGACAATAGTTAATATCACTTTACCATTATGAATCAACTCAATACCACGACCTATGTTCTCTCCACTCTTGGGATATGTGACAGCTCCGGATTCATTTGATAGCACAGGTCTTACTCTACAGAACACCCTAATGTTTCCCTTCAGCTCCTGCAAACAAATATTCTTCAGAAATTACAATCTATATTGGGTGATGTGAATACAAGATAAGAGCCATTACAAGTATTGTGTTGTGTAGTTTTTTGCGCAGATTCTCCCCCTCCAGAATCTTTTGCTTATCTTCTTCGCGGCATGCCTGAAGGTCAGCCAGCATTTTCTTTTGGTTCTCATACTCGGTCATAGCCTCCATGACCGTTAAATCAGACCTCTGTAAAGTAAACTTCGAGATATTAAACATCTACACCGTGGATAAATACTCAGTACAATGGAAAGTTAGAGATTGAACATTTGCTAAAATGCTCAGCGCTATATGGAATGAAGATACAGACATGTACAAACCTTTAATTTCTCGGTAGCAGCTGCGAGCTTAATCTCTAAATTTTTTATCATCTCTCTTTGGTATGAACAAGTTTCCTGCGTCATTAATAGCATGTTAGATAAACTGATTCATGCTGATAAGAATCAAATTATTTGAACATGTAATCGTACCTCAAGTGCAGTGCTTTGTGCCACGGCATTGTCCAACTCCACAGCAGTCTTTCCAGTCATTTCTTTGTATTTCCCTAGATGGTTCAACAAAGAATCTACTTCAGCTGACATATTATCGCGGTCCTTCCGTACACGTTCAAGCTCAATTCTAATACTGTCAGCCTCCTTCAATAAATCGTTCTTTTGTTTTGAAGCTTCACTTTGCAAGGCCTACAAGGAGACAACACAGCAGTAACTGAGGCATCGGATTACTTCTATTTTCTTCATACAGAAATAGGAGAATAATGACATTTAGAAAAGGACATATTGTAAAAATGTAACTAAGGCACTTACCTTTGCCAAATCAAGCTGGGTTTTTACAGAGTCAACACGACCCATCAGATTATTCATTGTCACAAACATAGTGTTCTTCTCTTGTTGCAACTTAGCTATTGTATCGCCGTGCTTTTCCGCATCTGTCCGAAGGGTGCAAATGTGTGTCTGCAAGTTTACGTTATAGTCTTGAAGGTTCTTATTTGTTACCTGAAGCATCTCGATCTAAGGAATAGAAGAAAAAAGAAGCAAAACATCAACAAATAGAGAATAGGAAATGCATGAGTAGAACTCGAAAGAATAATTCCTTTGTGAAAGGGAGAATAAAAAGCTGTAAACTTATACCTGGTGATTAAGACGTTTTATCTCCAACTGGGCTTTCTTGAGTTCTTCAAAAATCTCAATCTGCTTAGACTCGACAGCAAGCTTCGCCTCCTTTTCATCCTCAAGAGACCTCAGGGCATCCTGCACTTCTTAAATTATGAGCACGCAACACTTCCGAACGAATAAGATGAAAATGAGCTAAAGATAAAAGCCACACACCGTTTTCTCAGCTTCCACTTTCTTTAGAGCCTCCTGTAGAGAAGTATACTGTTTCTGAAGCTCCTCATATATTTCTTTTGATTCTCGTAGAGCATTCTGCAGCTGAGTCACTAGATGGTGCAACAAAATTTCAGTCAGCAGCAAAGTTAACAAATGATGCACTATCCTAACGTGAGAAGATAAGAAACGGTACATTTCTCAGAGTGGTGTGTCTCTGCAGCCTCCAGGTCAGCACTGAGCTTCCTGATTTGAGGGAGGTTTGCATCCTCCCTCTCAAGCAGCCATTTAATACAGGCCCGCAACTTCTTGATGTATTCCATCATTTGTTCACTTTTCCCCTGCCCAGCCAATTAGGGGAGCAAGGGAAATAAACAAGATATCAGCACAATTTAATGCAAGGGTAGTCACGAAATAGTTGAATCATAGTATGTAAAAAGACAAGGCAGGTAGTAAACATATCAAAGGTTGTAACAGCCTATATACGAGCACCTGTTTCTCAGTAATACAGATAGAAGCTTATGTAGAGCACTGATCCATCAGAACAGGGTAAGGTTTGAAATTTTCTGTTTTTATTTTTCTTTTAGAGTTCCAGGGGTGATACCCCCTGCCCATCTTGCATTGCAAACAAGGCATCAAAAGTCAGTTTGATATATGCCCCTCTATTATTCTTTCAAAAAACGGTTTGCTCTCCAATTTAATATTGGACATTTACTGCCGCCCTCAGCCGCTGACTAAATGATACAGCGGGTTGACGCATCAATCTATCATCTGGTTTACATAGCTAGAGAAGAAGCATATTCATGCCAGAAACGCACTGAATATGAGCAACGGCAGAGCACGATTGATAGGAGCCAAATGATAAAAGAGAAATAATAAGAGGAACAAGATTTGTGCAGTCTGCCAGGTCCGAATCAACGTATCCAGAGGGCTAATCGGACTACCGGGAACCCATTTGAGCTGGTGACGAGAAGGCGCTACTGACTAAATAACCGGGGCAGAACAGACCTAGCGAAGAAGGAGGGGAGGAGGTGACCTTGTAGTCCATCTTGTTCTTGCCCTTCATCTTCTCGTTGAGGAGGGTCTCGACGTCCTCCCTGCCCTCAAAGATCATGGGCTCCTCCGCGGGCAGCGCCTGGGCCGTGGAAGCCGCGGCGATCGGCTGCCTCCCGGTGGCGGCGGTGCGCAGGCGCTTGCCGGCGGGCTCCACGGGGATGTTCTCCTTGTTGTGGAGAGTCCCTGTGCGAGCGCCCCGCGCAGCCATGTTGGGCGATCTAGGCCTTGCCTACCTAGGGTTCGAGGAGGAGGGGGGAGGTATTCGTTGGCCTGGAGTGGCTGGGATTTGGAAAGGGATGCTGGAAGAGGGAAAGGCGCTGTGTGGAAGGAGAAGAGAGGGGGATTTGAAAGTTTGAAACCGTTCGAATTGCGGTGGAGACGCTCCTGTGCGAGAGACGCCTCCGAAGAAGAGTTGGTCGGGCCGGGCTTGCGTGCCGCACTGCTCCCTCCAATCTAGTCCAGTCCAAGCCCACCGCAGATGAGAAATCCAAACTATGAGCGGAAAACTCTATATAACAACTGGTTGCCAGTTCTAAAGAGCGAGCGCCCACACACAACTGGTTGCCAGATTGATGAAAGTAGCAACCGGGCCGGAGGCGGTGAGTGAGCGCCCGCCAGTGGTGGAGGCGGGCGGTGGTGAGGACGTCGAGTTAGAGTGGTTTGGGGTTTTTTTTTTGGGGGGGGGGGGGGGGGGGGGGGGGGGGGGTGTGAGTTGCTTCTCCCCTCGACCATAAAAGCAGGGGGAGAAGGTCGGTACCGGCGGTGGACGGACGGCGAGGACGCCACTGGCCGTGGTGGTGGGGGAGGGCGGTGGGCGGTGCTGGGGTGGGGGAGATTCACCGGACAAGTTAGCGGCGGGCGGGCTTGCGTGGCGGCGGCGGCGAGGGCGCCGGGAGACGCCGGAGTCGCGGCTGGCAGGCCGACGGGGTGGGGGTGGAGGTCGACAGGCGGATGAACAGTAGATGCTGGTCGTCTGCATCTGGACTAGTAGCCAGCTTCATTGACCTAGCTATTGGTAGCCCGTTAGTGGCTCCCTATTTTAAAGCGCGGAATCCAAATGCAGGCCCGGCCCGACCAAGCAGGCTGGATGAGAAATCCAAACTATGGGTGGAATCCCTTTACATCGAGTGCACGATTTTATCCTCAAATCAAACAGCTTTAAAATTCGTACACAAGTTATATTTGACGGCTCCCAGGCTTCTTCCTCTTCCTGCACGCTCGACACGAGATGGCCAGTGGCGGAGCACAGCAGTGGGGCAGACAGTGCAGCGCAATGGCAAGGGCGTCGCCACGTTGTCGAAGGTGGAAGGGGTGGGTGCAGGAGGGGGGGGGGGGGGGAAGGTTGGGTTGGCTGGGTTGTCTGTGTTGATGAAGGAGGGCGGCGACAGTTAGGGTTCCAGTGCTTTAATTTCCTCTGACCATAGAGGGAGGGTTCTTGAGGGCGGTGGCTGCGATACAACGGTGGGAGGCGTTGTGGCGAGGCAGTAGTGGCGGCGCCGTAGCCGCAGGCGACAGGAAGGCAGTGGGGGCGTCACACGTCGAACAAATTAGCGGCGGTCGGGGATGAAACGACGACGGCGGAGGTAGTGGGCGGCATGGCAAGGTGGCGTTGGCGGCGCCAGCTGTCTACGGTGGTGGGGAGCGGTCGAGTGGCGGGAGCTATGGCACTGGGAGGGCCGGATAGCGATCGGGGAGGCGGGTTGCAGGACGGGGTAGGGGCGCGGTCGTCGGAGACGTCGATGCACAACTACTTTCGGGGAAGACAATGATTGGTGGGTCGTTTGATGCCAAAGCAACCATGGATTGTTCAATTTATAGGTCCCAGCTACGAGAAACGATAACATATAAGAAACAGCCTGTTCGGCTGGCTGCATGGCAGCCTGCTGCGATGCAGCAGCTATAGTGTTCCAGCTATTTCTTCAGCAGCCGCTACAGTAAAACAGCTGCAAAACAGCCTGCCGAACAGGCCGAAGATCAAGATCCTGAAATCTGAAAAAGGCAACACCCCCCCCCCCCCCCCCCCCCCCCAAAAAAAAAAATCTCAGAGACGACCTGATATGGCCGTCTTCACCATCATGCCTCACTACAAACCGCTATCACGCTAGCACCATGCAACACCACCTCACATGCAGCTTAGTCCTCCTCTTGGTTGTTATCGAGTCTCTACCTCTCCTCTGCAGCGTCGAGACGATAGATGGAGACTCACGCAACGTTGATGCACGAGAGCTCCAACCTGAGGTTCTCACTGGCACCATGTCATTTCGCAGCCGCTCTTGCACCTCTGCGGGGGTTGAAGTCATGACACCCCCACTACCAAACATGTTGTATGCGGGCGAGCATATCACGACCAAAGAGGATTCTAGCTCGCGATCGAGCCACCCTCATTGGCCGGTCATGCCATGGAGGCTCGGAGTTGGAGGGGTGGCGTCATGGGGACTCGACATCGTGCAGCGGGAGCAGGAGAAGATTAGGAGAGACGGATGTGTCTAAGTATTTGATTTGTTTGATCTACTCTCTTCTATGTCAAAATTTTTATCATTTAACGATTTTGAAAACGTAACTTTGAATAATACTTTTACATCTAGGCGCTATGTATAGAGGCAAACCCACCTCCCTCCTACGTTGTGAACAAACGCGCCCCAAAAGCTACGTAATCCCCAAATAGATCAAAAAGACACCCAAAAAAGAAACTGAAAACCCTTTTAATTATTACCTCATCCACTCGGAACGCGAAGTAAAGCGGCTTCCCCACCACCAACACAGAGCAGCAACTTCTCGGAGGGAGCAGCGAAACATTCGCGCCAATTGGGGGGCATGGGCGCCAACGGCCATCCGCCGCCGGCGAGCGCCGCCGCGCAGAACGGTTCCCACTCCGGAGGCGGCGGCGGCGGAGGAGGAGGTGGTGGAGGGGGAGGAGCAAACCCTAGCAACGGGGGCACTGCGGCGGCGCTCCGGCACGACCCGGGCCTGGCGCGGGAGTGGACGCCGGAGGAGCAGGCCATCCTCGACGAGCTGCTGGCGAAGTGAGTTGCTGAATTGCTTGGTTCAGCGGGTTTTGGGTTCCGGCAGTTTGGGTTGATTGGGGGCTTCGGGTTTTGACATCTGACTAGTGCAAACAATTGGTTGATAATTTGGGGGAATTGGATATTATTAGATAACCTTCTTATCATTTTTTCGCGGATAACCTTCTTTTCAACTGGCACATAAACGAGTTCGGTTTCGTATAGGAGTGGATTTCAACACCCGACTGCCTCCTTTGGATTCAGTTCAAGTATATTTATTTTTATTAGGTTCTCATACGAATTTGTAATTTAAAGGGATAATATTTTCAGAATATTTTCCCTTTTGCCCTTTAGTCACTGATGTGCATGCTTTATCATGTTGTGGAGCAAGGGAATGCTCGTTAGTTACATAATACTACTACTACTATGCGCAAGGCACTTCTGTTAAAATAATTATATAGAATATAATTTCATTTTGGGATTGCCAATAGATTTTAATTCAGCATTGCGAACGTCTGTATTGTGAGGACTGTTATTTCAGCACGTTTCAGTCCCATTGATATTCCTCGGCATTTGCTCTCAGGTATGCATCTGATGCTCCTGTAATTCGTTATGCAAAAATAGCCATGAAATTACCAGAGAAAACAGTTCGAGATGTAGCATTGCGCTGCCGATGGATGAATGTAAGTAACATAAACTTAGCATCTGTATTATTGTGAGGCCCAGCCTTTTTAGAGGCTGCATTTTAGCAACCGATTTGAATGCGTTGAACCTGCAGAAAAAAGAGAGTGGGAAACGAAAGAAAGAGGATCACAACTCGTCGAAGAAAAGCAAGGATAAAAAGGTGTTCGCTAATACTTCCATACTTGTTACTCCATTTCCATCCTGTTTGTGAGTGTGACCAATGCACTCTTGTTTGATAAAATGTGAAAGTGTAAACTGACAGACATTCATTGCAGGAGAAGGTTTCAGATTCTTCATCGAAACCACCTGTTCATATGGCTGGAAGGCCTAACGTTCCCCCATATCCCCTTCCAGTTCTTCCTTTGGATGATGATGAAATCTCATCGAAAGGTAAGTGGTATTGACATTCACTCCATTGTTTTTTGGTGTTGCACTTGTAAGGACTGATGTTTGTGTGGCATAATGTTTGTGTTTCTTATGGAGTATTTTCATATTTTTGGTTTTAAAAATACACTGAGGCATTGACACCAGTTGATTTTAGTATGTTAGCAAAATGTTTGACAAATTATATTAGTTCAGCTGATTTCAGGATACAGAAGATTTTGAAAAGGCTAGTGTCAACCTGTAGTGGATTTTGTATTAACTGATTTCTCGCACAATTTGCTGTAGGGAAATTTATCATATTACGTTCATTTGAAGGCTGATCTTCTCACTATGATTCTGCTCTATTTTTCCTTATTGGTTTAAGTCACTAGTAAAGTAGGCTGGTCTATTTCGTTAAAAAAAAAAAAGCAGGCTGGTCTAGGATTATCAGTACTTAAATTTTTTTTTGCATGCTAACAGTACAAAGTAGATAACAGTTGCATGACATCTCTGTGCATTCCCAAACTCTTGATTTGGCAAGAGAGTATTTATAGATTTTCACAGTCACTGTTTATTTTAAAAAAATATCGTTGCTGATTCTCAATGTTATGCGTGTATTTCCTTTTGGCAATAGATTTTTTTATACTCCCTCTGTCCCACAACAAATGACATCCTGGAAAATATCAGACAGGGAGCAAAATGACCCCGATACCCCTAATTATTAGTGATAATATGCCTAATATAAGACAACTAAAAGGGAAACAATACTTTTTCTTAGGTTTGCCTGCCTTTTAATATTGTGCATGACGCATGCACCAAATCAGCTTTCCACAAATACCAGATCAGCTTGCCATAAATTAGCTAGGTGGACCCACAAATTGGCTACAATGCCATTTGTTCTGGGACAAAATTTAAACGCTTCGATGCCATTTGTGGGACGGAGGGAGTAGCAATTATGGTTTACGGGTGATGCTTTGGTTACTGATTTCTTGGATTCTTCAACTTTGTTATATTTATGCAGTGATTGGTGGTCCGACAGGCGAACTCCTCGAAACTAATGCCCAGGTTTTGAGTCAAATCTCAACAAATCTTAGCAACATGCAGGTATTCTTTCTATTTCAAGGTGGCTTTTGGTCATGATTTATGCAAGTGAACTTTGTTTCAGTTCTTCGTTAATGTTTGAAGTCCTGAATTTTCTTTTTTCTTCGCTCTTTTTAAAACATCATGTTTTCCAATGCTAATTTTTGTTTACTCATGGTTCAATTTCACCGTTGCAGATACAGGATAACATCTCTCTGCTCTGCCAGACTCGGGATAATATTCTCAGGGTCTTGAAAGAGTAAGTTTTCAGACATATTTTGTTATTATTTTTAATTTATTACCCATGTCATTGTGCATAACTTTTAATTACCAGCTACTTATTAAGTTCATCTTGTTTTGGAACATATCAGAAAAGTATTTATGTAGGATATGTAGTTTCTTTTACCATAACAATTGCTTCATAGGGGAAATCTTGTCATTTCATTTTTGCAGAATTAGAATATATTGAACCGAGTCAGTAGTTTAGTTTTTCCCATGCTAGTGACCCATAATTTCGTCTTTACAGTATGCTGATGTTCCATGTCGATGAATCAGCTAGTGTAGTAATTATGGAATCTACTACTCACTAGCATGAATTCTGGAAGTATATGTGCCAGTGGAGCCTGTTTACTCTTCACTGTAAAATGTGCCGAATTCTTGCCAATGAAACTGCAAATATTTCTTCTACCCTTTATTTATTTAGCAGATCTAAGATTTAACCTATGGTTTCCCATGCAAAATGTTTACAGGATCAATGATGCTCCAGAGATCATGAAGCAGATGCCACCGCTACCTGTGAAGATAAACGAAGATCTCGTCAACTCGTTGCTCCCAAGGCCGACCGTACCTATGCAGTAGTGATAGTGAGACGACTATACCGTCTGTAGTCCCAAATAGCTCTTCAGATAGGCAGCTATAATAAAATGCCGGCCCTGGTACTTGTTAGTTCGTTCTGTAGCTCCTTTCACCTTATCTGCCTTACTTCTCCCGTCAGATTTTGATCTTCCAACCACTCTCAAGTCGGGCGGTTGGACCGTTGGAGTGTGTGCTGAGTTACCAATGGCTGCTCCTACAGCAGTATCGGCCTCTCAACTCTTTCCTGTTTTGTAATCTAGTCGTTTGAGTAATATGATGGAATCAGAGTAGGATTAGCTTGCATTGCTCTGCAGTTCGCATGCATATACATCTTGCGAAATGAATTGGACTTTCTAATTCTTCTGTACAGATAAGACTTCGTGCGAAATCCTTAATCTCCCCTTCTTTTCGCTCTTCCAAAATATCACGTTTTCCAACGCTTATTTGCGTTCACTCATTTATTTTTCTACCACAAAAGAGATTTAACCGAACTCCATCCAAGACGAAGGTTCCAGATTCTTAAATTGTCGGCAAAAGGCCGCGAGAAAAGAATCTACTACGAGATTTCTCTTAACAGTTTGGGGGATAGAAGAACCACGTTTTCGATCTCAATTACACCCTTTCAGCCATACTTTCATGGAGCTTTCATCAAAAGATTGAAGACACATCGGGGACAAGCTTATCCACATTATAACTGATACAAGATAGCGATTTGTCCATTGCCTCCTTTGATGGATGCTTCGCCTTCATCTTGAATGGAGGGTATGATTACGTAACTTCCTTGACTATTGAGTATGATGATCGCCGCCTGTACCATCGTTGCAAACCCAAGTTTGATGACTTCTCCCATCTCTGACGGATGGAAACCAGCTCAATAGCGCAAAAACACACTAGCATGGATTATTATGTCACATGGGTGCTTAATAAAGACTTTGTCAAAGCAAGATTTGTTCCTTGCTTCCAATTAACCTACTGCAAGACCACCTATAAATCATTTGTGCGCTCTCTCTCTCTCTCTCTCTCTCTCTCTCTCTCTCTCTCTCTCTCTCTCTCTCTCTCTCGCTCTCTCTCTGCGCGCGGGAGGGGGCTTCGTTTAGTAATTTTGGCACCCTTACGGTTACGGGTTTAGATTGATTGACTTTTCCATGTGCTTAGTTTTTTTTTTTAGACAACTTCAGTCGTTTAGAAACTTGTTATTACTATACCCTTTAAGTACCATATTAGCTTATGGGCATGAAATCAAAGGATGAAGTGTCTCTTTTACCCCAATTATCAATTGATTGTACCCGGTCACCTTCTTCCCCTGAAGATAGGGCGCGGTATGCATTCTCACGCGCTTGAAAGGAAATCTTGATGACGTAGCAAGATTACAACCAAGAACATGAGAAGGAGGGGGTTATGCGCTTTTCTAGCCTGTCCGAACGGCATGACGGGCCTCGCCAAGAGCACTTTGAGGTCTGTCGTGCATATCATGCGGGGAGTCCATGCTGAGGGGTGTGAACAACTCGGGGTGGGTTAGCAGCGGCTCGCCGGTCTCATCCCTCCCACGCACTTCTACTCTTCGCACACAAGAATGTCCTTGTATGTGATGCTTTGTCTCTACATTGTCGAGGGAAGACATGGCGATCGAGCTTGTGTTCGCAAGTAGCATGCCAATTAATGTTGTGCCCGTCACCTCGTTCGTTGAGGGCGTGAAGCAGTGGCGGAGTCAAGATCTGTAGGGACTAGGGAGGGCCGGACAAGCAACCAATATATGAAAAATTGAAACACATGTTTAGTTTGCTGTAGAAAACCACGTGCTTTAACAAAATTAGTACCTCTTACTGTGACCAGCTTCACTAGTATTCAGACAAAGCTATCATAGTTGCGAATTTTTTGTTTTCACAAATGTGTGTGTGTGTGTGTGTGGGGGGGGGGGGGGGGGGGGGGGGGGGGCATGGTCCCTGCCAGCCCCACCTAGGCTACGCCACTGGCATGAAGAGCCACAATCGAGTGGCGATGGAGTTGCCATGAGAGTAACCACCAATGAAGGTGCAACGATGGAGGGTGCTCACACATGAGGAAATGTGAGTTGAAGCGGACGTTTGCTAACATCTGACGGGCCACGATGATGTTAAAAATGGCCACACTGCTATGGCAGAGGTGGAGAGGGAGGAGAAGATGAGGGATAGATAGGTCATTTTGCTTGTGTCTTCCAACTCATCGTGTTGAAGTATGGTTTTCCAATGAAATGCAACGTGGAATGCTTATAAACAACTAGATATAAGTTATTAAAATGGGGTGACTATATTTTAGTTGGCTGAAAATAGTCTTTCTATCACTCGATGTACAGAAGCCGTTGGGTCAAAGATCAACGGTTGTTAGTTCGTCTTCAATCTCCCGCCGTGAGCCCCCCCCCCCCCCCCCCCCCTCCCCTTCTCAAGCGATCATGTTGTTTACTTGTGTCCTGCCCACTTTCTTCGCCCATCTCCTGCGTCATATCCGTTGTGCTAACCACTGTGGCTCACGCTCCCTCTCAGCCTGACCAGATCCAACCGACATATTCTTCGATCCAGTGGCGGAGCTAGACCTCAAACCAAGGAGGGGCCAATCAACGAGTCCATGCAGCAGCTTGGTTTGATAAGTGCACTGTTAGAGGAAACCAATTGAAATTCTACATGATTTTGGGAGAACAACGAAGGGGATTGGGGAACGTGTAAATTTGCGACATGTTGCTTCTGCGTTTATGCAGGCTATCAGAGCTGATTAGTGATTAAATGCATGCAAAGAGTAGAAATTTGCATAGAGGAAGGAGGGGCCAGGGCCCCGGCTGGCCCTCTCCTGGCTCCGTCAGTGCTTCGATCGTCAGTTTGTCACCACCGTCATCTCACCATTAAAGTCTTGCCTCCACCATCGTTGGGCTGACCTGCCTCTCTCAACCCGTTCTAAATTTCCCTGGCCCTCTCCTGGCTCCGTCAGTGCTTCGATCGTCAGTTTGTCACCACCGTCATCTCACCATTAAAGTCTTGCCCTCCACCATCGTTGGGCTGACCTGCCTCCCTCAACCCGTTCTAAATTCGGCGGCCATGAAGGCCCCCAAACTCCAAACAAATCCTTCGACCTTAAAGCTCGCTGGATTTGGACGTCCATTCGTCCAATATAATCCAGCTCGTGATGTATCCATAAAAGCGGCAAATCGCTAATTTCAAACTCGGTTCGAACTTGTGTAAGCACCGAACAAACCGCTGTGTCCAGAACCAGAACCTTGGGAGGTCTCCAAAGCCCAGCGAACTTCGAATTTTTTTTATTTTTAATCGAATTTTTAATTATATTTTTATTAATAACCGCTCGTTTTCGAAATTGGCAAAACTAGTCGCCTATTCGCCCAACAGATTGGCGATAACCTCTTGTCGCCCGTTACTGGGCGACAAGGCCGCAAATATCCCAGCCAACGGGCGACAAGGCGCGGGGCGCGCGCAGTGGGCCCCAGTCGCCCGTCAGTCGGGCGACAAGGCGCGGATCTCCCACTTGGCGGGCGACAAGGCGCGCCGCGTGGGCGGTGGGGCCCAGTCGCCCGTCTGCCGGGCGACAAGGACCCGAATCTCCCGACTGGCGGGCGACAAGGCGCGGGGCGCGCGCGTGGTGGGGCCCAGTCGCCCAACGATCGGGCGATAAGGCCCCACTCGCCCAACGGTGGGGCGACAGGACGCCCCTTATAACAACCGCGCGCGTTTCGGCCGCGGCCGCGGTGAGCAGAAAGAGAGGGAGAGAAGAAGGGAAGAGAGGAAAAGAGAAGGAAAGAGAGGAGGGGAGGAGGAGGTGGTTGCGGCGTACGACGCGTCGTAAGTTCGGTAAGTTTTCGATTCGTATAATAGTTAGAGTATGACTAGTTATAAATATAGTTTTAGATGTAGCTAGATCTAGATTTATTAGTATTTAAATAGTGTAGTATAATATATTCGTATTAATACAATAGATACAGATTTAGGTTTAGATGATTATAAGCTAGATGTAGAGTTAGTAGTATTTAAATAAATAGTGTAGCATTATAGTATTTAAATAGTATAACATTATAGTATTTAAGCTAGATCTAGATTTAAATAATGTAGCATTAAATAGTGTAGCATTATAGTATTTGCTATTATTTAAATAACAGCGTTATAATATTTGCTAGTATTTAAATAGTTTAGTATTATAGTATTTAAATAAATAGTGAAGCATTATATAGTGGTATTAATATTTACTTACAAGTATTGTAGATGTGTGACTCTGTAAATAGGTATAGATATATTAATATATAGATGTAGCATATTAATATAATTTTGATTAGTACGTGACAAATACGAAAATAAATGAAAATCTCGATGTTTGACAGGTATGTCAGAAAAAATAGTGTTTCAAATTTATTATGGAGAAGGGGATATTGTTCGTGGGGAACAGGGGGTTGATCTATCAGGGTTTACGTCAGTTTGTAGAGGAATCACAAGGCCAAATGAAAGGACAATTAAAGGTGTGCACAATTGGTTGATGCGGCTGTTTCAGCTGGATACAGACCAACACGGATTGAACCTGATGGGCATGGTTAGCCGTGCACGTGAGGGGTTTTACTGGGAGTTAATACCGTTGAATGCAACATCAACATGGAGGAAATATGTGGATAAGGCTGTAGAACGTGGATGGCCTCTCGTCCTCCTTGCTCAGGCATACCTAAAGGAGGTGGTTGAGGTAGATGCCGTGGATGTGGACGAGGTAGGTAGGCCAGCCACGGAGGATGAAGAGGATCGCGAGACAGAAATTGAGGAGGGTGAACAAAATCTGGCATCTGTGGAACCGATGGGTGAAGCAGACGAAGGAGAGCGGATAGAACACATAGTTGAAGAGATGAGGAGGGATGACGAGGAGTATGAGAATCTTCCCGAAGTTGACTCTTCAGACGACGAGAATGAAATTCCAGTCCCAGCTGAGTGGAACAATCAAAATTTTGCAAATCTGATTATCAATGAAGGGTACTCCGTCCCATGGGAGTACCACGGGAATGAGGTGACAGAGGGAGCTCTGTACAAAGACAAGGATGATGTGATGAATGCTGTGAAGTACTGGTCTCTGTCGGTGAAGAGGTCCTTTGTAGTTGTTAAGTCCAGCAGGAAACTGTATGACGTTAAGTGCGTGTTCACTCATTGTCCGTTCAGGGTGCACGCTTACGAGCAAAAGTGGAGTCTGCTATGGAAATGCTCTATAGTGAAGGACCATACATGTGAGTTGGAAGAATTAGAGAAGTGCAATACAGCTCTTACCTCTAAATTTGTTGCTGACTACATGTATAGTAGAATTGTGGACAACATAAGGTATGAGCCAAAATCTATAATCAACATGATAGAGGAGGATTTCAAGTACACCATAAGCTACTCTAAAGCTTGGAAAGCAAAGCAGAAGGTGATAGAGAAGAGATTTGGTTCATATGAAGCCTCTTATGACAACCTGCCATCGTTGTTAGAAAGCATCAGACAGAGAAACATTGGTACGTATTACGATATCATGGATTTGCCAAATCCAAAAGAACCTGGAAAATTGATCCTTCATCGTGCCTTCTTTGCATTGGGTCAATGCATCATGGCATTTCTGCATTGCAGGCCTATTCTTTGCATGGATGGTACTTTCCTCACAGGAAAGTATAAAGGACAGATTTTGACTGCCATTGGAGTCGATGGCAACAATCAAGTCGTACCAGTGGCATTTGCCTTTGTGGAGAGTGAGAACGCCGATAGCTGGTATTGGTTTTTGGAGCGTGTAAAGTTAGCAGTGGTGCAAGGACGACCTAATGTTTGTGTCATACACGACCGACATGCAGGTTTGCTGAAGGCGATATTGGACATCAAGCATGGTTCTGTTGAGCGTGGTGTTCCACCTCGTTGGCCTGACATACAATCTAGGTGGTGCATGAGGCACTGGGTGCGAACTTTTATAGTCATTTCAAGAATAAGCATCTGATGAATATGTTCAAAAGGCTGTGCAATCAGAATCAACAGAGGAAATTTAATGCAATGTGGCAGCGGCTTGATGAGTTGACAACAAAACAAATTCAAGAGTTGTCGAACAGGCCGAACCCTAATCCTGATTGGTTTGTTCCTCTTTCTGACCTCCCCACGGATGGCCCGAGGAACGTCGTCCGGAGAGCAGGGTCATCTATCAGGTGCTTCTCTGATTGGATTGAGCATGAGCCAAAGGAGAAGTGGTCATTGTTGTACGATACAGATGGTTTCAGATATGGAATAATGACAACAAACATGGCAGAGGTGTACAACTGGGCTATTCGTGGTTTCAGAGGATTGCCTCTTGTTGGAATAGTGGAGGGGATTTTGTATGGGACATGCAAGTACTTTCGTGAAAGACATGCAGCAGCTTGTCATGCTATGGCTGACAACAGATTGGTATTTTCAACATTCATGACAACTTACATGGAGAAAAAGATTAAGAAGGCAAGTTTGCACCGTGCTCGAGCAATGGGCACAACAGAGAATCGTTTTGAGATTCTTTGTAGAGACAGGGGCCGTCGTGGCGGCAACCGCGACAGGACGGTACAAGAGTGTATTCTCCGCAATGAGTCATGCATATGTTCCTGTATGAAGCCGAAGCTCTTACACAGGCCATGCTCACATGTTATAGCAGCTTGTTCACTTACAAATTTGGCCCCGAAGCGTTACGTGTCGCAATATTTTTCAAAAGAGTATGTCATGACGACATGGAATGCAGAGATCTATGGCTTTGCTATATTTGGCACATTTACAAACAACCCTGGTGGTAACTACCTACGTGGTCCTGATAAGGAAAAATTGAGGCAGAAGCGTGGCCGTCGCAAGACACGACGTATTAGAAATGATATGGATGAGTCTGAGACAGGAAGGCAGGAAGACCGATGTACGACGTGTGATGGCACCGGACATACCTACAAGAAGTGCCCCGGTAAGAAGTCAACAGGGGGTGCAGCTGAAGCAGGCCCTTCTGGGAATCCCCAAGATGGTCGTCGTCCTCGTGCACGTCGTGGAGTAGCAAGGAGTCAAGGAAGTGCTCGCTGAACAATTATTGTTCTTTACCCTAGGTTGATCCATGTTGTTATATATGACCTTACGTCTTTAATGCATTCTGTATTGTGTAAACTATGTTATGAGAAGTAAGTTATTATGGACATTGTATTTCATGTTGTAACGTATTGTAAGACCTTCAGTTGTAATGTATTGTAAGATCTTCAGTTGTATTGAAACTACATTCTTGTTGTCACATATTTGCTGTTATACGTATTTTATTTGCTGATTTCACAAGCAATGTGTATAGGTATGGCGACCGAGGGTGGAGATGAGCTCGAGTTACTGGACTCCCGTTTGGACCGACGGCACCGGTCCTACTTGAGTGCTGTTACTGCAGCGGAGCTGCCCGTTCTACGCCCTAGGGTACCTCTTGAGTTGTTGCGGTTAGACGATCGTTGGATTCCGAGGTATGCATCAGTATGTTTTCATTTATTGTTTACTTTTTTAAATATTTTATCTTAAACTAATCACATTTGCTTTTGTAGGTTACGAGCAGCTGGACTCCTACCACTTTGTAGGCTTGTTGAGGCCACCGGGCCTGAGGAGCAGGCGGATCCGGCCCGACGGTTCTGCTTCGACCGTTCTTTGCTAGCTGCACTAGTGGATCGCTGGAGACCTGAGACTCACACCTTCCACTTTCCTTGTGGGGAGATGGCACCGACACTTGAGGATGTGTCGTTCTTGCTTGGAGTACGCACTGCTGGTGAGGCGGTCTCCTCTCCCGACGTGCCAGACACTTGGCGGCACGACCTTCTTGCCCGCTTTGAGGGTATCGTCCGTCGGCCAGGTGCTCCACCGTACCGGACTATTCCTGGTGACCAGCACCACGGCCCGACGAAGAAGTGGCTACTACAGTTTCAGGTAAAGTGAATCATCTTGTAGTATATTTCATTTAACTCCATAGTTTTCGATACCTATGGCTAACGTTTGTTTCTATGTCGTGACGTACAGGCGGAGTACATTCACCCGGAGGCGGATGACGACACTGTGTCGAGGCACTTGGAGGCCTACCTTCTTTGGTTGTTTGGTTGGATCATGTTCACAAGTTCGCACGGGAACTCTGTGGGCAAGCAGCTGGTTTTCTTTGCTCGCCAGATTGCGGATGCACCGCTTGACGCTGTTCCGCAGTACAGCTGGTCGTCTGCTATCTTAGCAGCGACGTACCGAGGACTTTGTGACGCGTGCACAAAGGCGGACCCCTCAGCCATCCTGACTGGTTGCCCACTGCTCCTCCAGATGTGGGCATATGAGCGGTTCAGTATCGGACGTCCTCTCATGGACCTGTCCACTTACGGAGGAGTGCTCTACGGTGACAGCGAGGAGGATGGCCCAACCATGGGCTCCTTGTGGTGCCGACGTCGGGTTAGTGCCGCTCACTTGCCGTAATATTCTACACTTGTATTCAATTTGTTACATCCAATTGAGTCGTCCGATTTCTATGCAGCCTACTTGGGCAAACCTGCAGGTCCACAGGGCTTATCCTGAGTACGTCTCGGCGTTCGACAGGATCCGAGGAGACGAGGACGTGCGCTGGAGACCTTACACCCCCGACGAAGTTGCTGCCCGGGCACCGGCTGGGTTGTCGACGTTCTGCACGGTCGACAGCCAGTACTGGCTTACGCGGGTGGCTCTCGTCTTCGACATCTGCGTCGAGGAGTACTCACCTCACCGGGTGATGCGCCAGTTCGGTCGTCACCAGATGTTCCCGTTGGACGTTCCCCGTGTTGTTCCGCCGTCAGCTCACTCGTAAGTTATTGAACTATATCTACTAAATCTATGATACATTTGATTTGTTGTCTTATTCCACTCTTTCTGCAGTTACACGCGGAAAGGAATGGCAGCAGGCACCGTTTGGTCCATACGTATGGAGCCGTGGGTGCAGCAGTGGGGCCGGGCGTTGCAGGAGGTCACGCAGGAGACGAGGCCGTTCACCTCCGAGGCTTACGAGGAGTACCTACGGTGGTACATCCCTCGCACACGGACCAGGGTGACGCACACACCGACGGTGCCAACAAGGCACATCCCGACCCTGAGAGACACGTACCCGACCCACAGGGACCAGGCCTCGTCGTTGGCGGTACAATCCTTACAAACATATTCCTTTCACATCGTTTTATGCTATACAACAATACTCATTTGAAATATGTTGTTCTCTTTACAGGCTGACCTAGCACAGCGGATCGCCGTGGAGTCGGGATCAGTTATTCAGCGGATGAGGCAGGGCATTCAGCTTACCGGACACGAGATCTCCCTTGCGATGAAGAGGATCTACGACGCAGCCACGGACATCGGGAAGCTCACCTCTTGCAGTTCCTGCCGTCGGCATACCGATGCCGTCCCGCACCCTGCGCAGTCCGAACCCAGGGCGGAGCGACCACAGTTTCAGCAGCCGTCCTACACACCTAGGACTGCAGCACCACCTCCTCCTCGTCCGATGTTCACAACAGGTAAAAACCTCTATTATTTCGTTCTAATGATTATTTGTAATTAATAGTCATATTTTTCTTACTGTCATGTCTTATTCGTTATGCGCAGGTACAAACTACAGCGGTTGGCCACCAGCTGGTGATGTTGCAGGCTCCTCTTCACAGATGCCACGCATGACTCCAGGTAACGTTTACTACTAACGTTTCGTCCTATTACATATTATTGTTACGTTCTGCATAACAACAACTTTGCTTTTATAGGTTCAGGGATGGACGACTACGACTACAACGACGAGGAGGTCCCCGAACACCCTGAGCGTTACGGCCGACGATCTCCGACGCCTTTCGACTTCGACGCGTACATGGCTGACGAGCAGCAGCATACACTTCCTGCTTCACAGTTAGCTGGTGCACCACAGATGACACAGTTATCGCAGGACCACTACGAGACACCAGCTCCTGCTGCTGCAGGTCGTCCCGCACGTCAGGTGGTTCCTCCTTCGCCGTTGACGTACTCAGCCGATCACGTGAGAGCGGGTCGCAAGGCGCCTAAGCCTGGCACAGTTAGGGGTGTTCCCCCTAAGCGTGGCAGGCATTAGCTACTTATCTCGTGTATCACTTGTATGTGACCGTGACTTTATTTTGTATGAGTTGTATGCATGCACGATGTTATACATCTATTTGTTCGTCCATCGTGGTAGGACCTTTTATGTTATGCGATGCTACTTTATTTTCTTTTACTGTCACAGCGATGCGTAATACCAATTATTCTGAACCATGCGACAGAGGCATTACGAGGCTTTTACGCTCCCATCGTCCACTCCAAAGTGTGAGCCGCATCTGCAGGTGCCCGCATGACCCTGACAAATAAACCAGGTTGTCGCCAGGGCTAGCTTCCTGTCGCCCATAGGTCGGGCGACTGCACCTTGTCGCCCGACATCTGGGCGACTGACCCTTGTCGCCCGAAAGTAGGGCGACTGGTCCTTGTCGCCCCGAAATCGGGCTACTGGCTCCTTGTCGCCCTCGGATAGGGCGACTGGCTCCTTGTCGCCCGGCCCTCGGGCGACTGGGCCCCACACATCGGCGCGCGCAGCCTTGTCGCCCGTCTGACAGGCGACAAGGATATATCGCCCAACTCTCGGGCGAATAGGCGACTAGTTTTACAAATTTCGAAAACGGGCGGTTATTAATAAAAATATAATAAAAAAGTCGATTAAAAATAAAAAAATTTCAGCGAACTTCCTGATTCCGGACCAGATCAGCCGCCGGTCGAGCCCGGCGTAGCTGGACCCAACTCGCCGCTCGTCTCGGCCAGATCAGATCAGCGGCCCAGCGCAGCGGCCACTTACGCCCCCACATCTCCCATTTTTCTCCGCAGAGTCAATGCCTCGGTCAAAGCTCAACGAGAGCATGTCTTCCTCCTCCACCTAGCTCCTCCACGCCGCTCTTCCTGCTCCTCTTGTCTTCTTGCCCCACCTTCTCCGCCGCCTCACCGTCCCCCGTTCCCCGGCCCGCATTACCCAGATCTCCATGGACCCGGCCCCACCCGCTGACCTGGCCTCCACCTCCACTGCCGCGGCGGCGGCGGCGTCGCGGGACGTCGCCGCGATGCTGCCGGACTCGCCGCCGCGGCGCGGGGCGGGGCACCGCCGCGCGCAGTCGGAGATCCTCCTCGGGGGCGCGCTCCCCGACGACCTCACCTTCGACGCCGACCTCGGCGTCGTCGGGGAGGCCGGCGGCGGCGGGGGCGACGAGTACGAGGATGACGACGACGAGGACGAGGAGGAGGGCGCCGGCGGGAGCGGGGCCAGCGGCAGCAGGATGTTCGAGATGTTCCTCGAGAACAACGGCGGGCTCGCAGAGCCGGCGGAACCCTCGCAGCACCCGCACCAGCAGCAGCAGCAGCCCGCGGCGCCCCCCGCTCGGCCGCGGCACCAGCACAGCATGTCCATGGACGGCTCCACGTCCCTGGGGTCTGCCGCCGCGGGGATGGCTGGGAGGTCCGGCGCTGACGCCAAGAAGGCCATCTCCGACGCCAAGCTCGCTGAGCTCGCGCTCGTTGACCCTAAGCGCGCGAAGAGGTGAGAACCTAATAACCTAGAATGGAGAGACCCCCCTTTGCTTTGCTTCAGACTTTGGTTTATCAGTTTTTCTGTTGTCTGTCGCCTTTGTAGTTTTTCTGTTTTGTAACTATCGCGCAAATATGATATTGATTGCCGCGCTTGACAATGACTGATCAACCGATGAGTATGTCATTACTAATTTTATAGAAGGGGAGCAGCCTGCTTGAAAAGGAGTAGCAGGAATAAGAATGTGAAACGGAACAAAGTTGTGGAATCTTTGTACACTGAAATGAGGCCTCACTTACCCAAATGGAGTATGGTATCACTATTGGCCTTTGGCACCATTGATGAAAATACGATTAGCGTAGTTAATAGGTCCAATAAATCGTGGTAGTTCACATGTGACAAAACTAACATGACGTTCTTGTTCAGTAGAAAATCGAAGTAGTCCTCGTCTAGGGCGTGACCTGTACTTCGATTAAATCCAGATGATTCAGCGAATAGCAATTCAGTGTCTTGTGGTAAGAATGACGTTCTGCTAGTTAGGGGAGTATCAATCTTTATTCATGAATATATGGTGTCATTCTTAGTAGATTCTCATTCAGTTTCATAAGAAGGCGGGGGCCTATAACAGTTTATTCTAAATATATTGCAGTGGTCATATATCGCTGTAATTTAGTGTTCTAGAAACCTCGTGCGATATGCAGGTTTGTCTATTCTAATCATGAGAGTCATTTCTGAAGGTATGCTACAGATATTTTTTTTTTTGAAGCAAAAGCAGTGGGAGAGGCTCCCACTGCATTACAGAAACTTTTGTTGGTTAGAAGTTGTGTCAATGTTATTATTCTTAGTATATTAATGATTAATCACTCCTATTATAGTAAATTACTCATACGATTAACTTTTATGGCATGTTGTAGGATCTTGGCAAACCGGCAGTCAGCTGCTAGGTCAAAAGAAAGAAAGATGCGCTACATTGCAGAGCTTGAGCGAAAAGTGCAGACTCTCCAGACAGATGCAACTACACTATCAGCTCAGTTGGCCATGTTACAGGTTATTTACTTTTGTGTTATCTTGAATTCTTGCTCATATGTGCTTCAGTACATAATTTGGTTATGGCTCGCTATTACTTCTCAATTGAACAGGCAGCCAACAAAGAATTTAATGTTTAGGTAGAGATTTTTATCGTATGAACTACCTTGTAGATCTCGTATTCTTTCCCGTGTCCACGCTTTAGTCCAGTAATTAGTTATGGCTTACAATTGCTTGTCAATTGGAGAGAGAGCCAACACCAATTTTAACGTTTAGGTAGTTCAATGCTTGCATATGATTTGCTTTCATAACGCATTTTGAGATTTATTTATCACATGAACTACCTTTTATTGTACTTTGTGCATGTGCCTCTTATGATTGCTGGTTGCTATGCATGCCGAAGATTGTTACGGAAATAGTCAAAATTGTGCCTTATTTTCAGTTCTCTGCGAGTGTAACTGATTTATCTGTATGATGCAGAGAGATACTAGTGGTTTGACAAGTGAAAACAGTGATTTGAAGATGCGGGTACAAACAATGGAGCAGCAGGTCAGGCTGCAGGATGGTAAGATTTTCTTCACATGTTATTTGCAGCAGAATTCAGAGTGAATACATAAGATTCTGGAAACTAGGGGGCACGGTCGTGGTGCTTATTTGATATTATTCTAAGTCTTAATCTCGTGTGTACTATGAAAAGATCAACTGGGAATATTGTCCTGGATTTTTCTTTGGCTGCCAAGATATCCAAGGGCATTCACACCTTTTTTTGTCAGAGTTAATGTAATGGAAAAGAAAAATAAAGCGAGATTAAAATCGATAGGATATAACATTAAAAATGTAATCTGAAACCGGATTAAAGTTTTTTTCCCCAGTGGAAAGCTTATTTACTTCACATACTAGTACATTTATAACTATGGTTTGGAACTAGTACAATCAAAACTTCGCAGAAGATTCTTTTTCTATATTTGGTACTGAAACATTTCCTTGTTTACCTGTAGCACTGAACGACAGGCTAAGGGATGAGATTCAGCAATTGAAGATTGCAACAGGACAGGTTAATGCCAACATTGGAAAAATGGGAAACTTTGGTCTGTCCTCGTATGGTGGCAACCCAACAAGTTACCAGCGCACCCAGTCCCAGATACAATCCCTTCTGGCCGCACAGCAGCTGCAACAGCTTCAGATCCACTCCCAGCAACAGCAACAGCAGACGCACTTGCAGCAGCAGCAGCAACATCTGAGCACGGCGCAGCAGCACCAGTTGCTGCAGGAGGCGCTTCCATTTCCTGGGGACCTCAAGATGATGGGACTTGCTACGACGTCACACTCACAAAATACAGGTGTCTCTGACGGTCATGGCGAAGCATGAGATCTGGCATAGGTACATTTCAGTTGTCAGCAATAATATTGTGCTCTCACTCTCTCTCTCTGACTGAGCGATTCATCCATCGGCTAGCGCAGTGTCTTGGTGAATTTCAAACCGTTTAAGGCACTTAGAGTTGTGCAGCCTGTAGATCCCTTTCAGTTGTAAGCTGTAGCCTTTAGACTAGAGCTGATAAACCAGGCCGAGTAATGTACCGCGCCGATTGTTTCAGCTTGAAATGGCCATGACGTTGTGCCTGGACCCGTGATCGGTTAGGTGCAGCCGTGCAGGAGATAAACAACGGCTCTTGTAGTGGTTAATTGAGGATCTGTATTAGTGGTCAATTGAGGAACTATTATGACTGTCTGTGTGCGTGTTTGTTGCCCGATGCCGATGATCGAGCTGAAATCAGGGCAGCAGGTCTGCAGGTGTACCATCAGCTATAGCAAACGGCATCAGACGAAAATCGCTGTTGGCCACTGACCTGGAGGCACAATGATCCGGACCACCTCAGCACGTTGATTGTGCTAGCTGTCGGGCTGAAATTGTAGCTGGGACTGCACATTTGGTTGGACTATTTCGAGGTGATAATGACCACGCCACGTTGTAAGGTCATACACGATCGAAGGATCCAGGTCACCTCGATCTGAAATGCTTTTCGAAAGGATCCTCCATCCGAATGTGATGAGCAGGCTCGATGAGTGTGTTGGTTCGATCGATGTGGCTCGTTGGCTACGTTTCGTCAGGCGTGTGCTCAAGCACGGTCCGCGTCCCGTGAAGCGGGCGCGTGAGTTTCGTGCCGTGAAGGAGTCGAGCGGCGGCCGCGGGTTGCCGGCGTTCGGGAGGTGCGTGCCGTGGTCGTCGGACTGTCCGCGGAGCACGAGCATGCGCGGCTCCCTTCGTCGGCGCGGCGCGCGCGCTGTCACGACACGGATCAGCGAGGGCGAGCACCGCTCAGCGACCAGTCGGTGCTGGTGGAAGAATACTCCTGGTCAGCACAACGCGAAGAACGTGCAACCATACTCCACTAGCTGTTGGCGTTGTGCCGAGAAAGTGACGCATCAAGGCATGCCAATCTCAGAGTCGGAGTTAGCAGTGGTATCAATCATTGATCAATGCACAGGGGAACGGAAATGTGAAGAGCAAGCTAGTATCGTCCAAAAGGGTACAAAACACCACGCAACCATGTACCAATGTACAAACATGAAGCAGAGGAGCTGAGCTAGCAACGGCAGTTCCGGGCCTCTGCTTCACATCCTATACTCCAAAAAAGAACAAATTTAACACGTCTCTGAAATACACTGTCCAATTGCCAATCAACTGTGAGCTAGTAGTAACAAGGAACAAGAATATGGTGTCTGTGTGTGTCACGCCACCGGTCGTGTGAGCGTTGTTCATATGTGATTTATGTCCATCGATCAAATTCCTTCCTCCTATGGCCGGTCGTCCGGAACGCGGTTCTACGTGTCGTGGTCGCCGCCGCGGTGTTCGGCACCGGCGGTATGGATCAGTCGTCGTCCGCGTAGAACCGCTTCAGCTCGAAGGCGGCGACGGCGAGCACCCACACGGCGGCGAACACGCCGTAGGAGACGATGTAGGCGTTGACCTCCTGCGAGATGGAGAGGCCCAGGAAGACGTTGCCGATGGCCAGCAGGATCGCCGCGCGCCCGATGTTGTGGTGGTACCAGTTCCAGAACCGCCGCACCTTGGACGTCTTGTCCGGCCGCGCCAGGATCGCCATCACCTGTGTGGATCAGAGCACGGTTAAGAGAGCAGTTCATCAATTCAGGAGTAACATCGCATCAAACGTCTTTTATTAGCTCTTCGTCACAGAAGAATTTATCCGCTGTCGTGCAGTTTTGCTGAAGTCAACTTGACGCGTTTGGTAAATCAAAGCGTAAGGCAATTGGGCAATGGCTGCGCCGAGCCAGCCAGTTCAGCCAGCTACCGTGCTTTGTTGGTACCCATCTTCTGCCAGCTCCAGAACATGCAACGCTGCGGTGTGCATTGTCTGGTCTTCGTTGTCAAAGAACATGGCCATGGCATCCTTCGCGGGGAATGTGCATGTGCAACCGCACACTCAAAAAGGTCCAATCCAATGTGACGGCATGACGAAGACGCGCGTGAACCAGAATCGGACACAAAACTACCATTGTCCCACCCCCCCACCCCCCCTACTTTTCCCCATGTTTATCGCGTCAAGACTAACTTACGACCGATGAGGAGAAAGTTGTTTTACTTTTGCGGTTCATACCTGGAGAGTTGACATGACCAGGATGCCAATGCCGAGCGCCTTGTGAATGTCGACGTTCTTGATCCCGGCCGAGTTGATGCGGAAGCCGAGGACGACGGCGGCGATGCCGATGACGTAACCGATCGCCTGGATGGCCATGTGGCCGTAGAACCACCACGGGTCCAGTTGCCGGAAGTAGCGCGCGGTGATCATGCCGATGGGCAGCAGCACGCCCCACCCCATCATGGACAGCAGCCCGTGCTGCCTCTGCGGCGGGAAGCCGCCGTCAAGCGCACCGGCGGTTTTGTAGGCGATTCCTGAACAGAAGATGAACAAAATCCTACTATGTCACGTTACTTGTAAATTGTAATTGGAGAAAGGCTGCGTTTTGTTACTTCCAGATGCGTAATTTGGAAGGAATGAATGGACACATATCCGTCACTCTGCTGAGTGCTAGCTGCTGACTCACCGGAGGTGTAGTTGAAGGCGTGGGAGGCCATGTTCCGGTGCACGGGAAGCAGGCCGTCGGAGGACGGCAGGTCGTTCTCGGGCCCGACGGCGTAGATCAGGTGCGGCTGCGGGTAGTCGGTTCTGATCTGGAAGGCGAGGTAGAGGCGGTCGGAGTGCGAGACGACGACGGCCTTGTTCTTGACCAGATTGAGGAGGCCCTTGTTGGGGAACACCTCGTCCTGGCTCTTGCCGCCGAGGTAGTACTGCTTCACGGTGCCCTTGCCGTGCGGCGCCCACCCGACGACGGCGCTGCTCCCCACCATCAGGCCCTTGCCGGAGAAGCCCACCGCCACGTAGGAGCCCTTGTCCGGCGCCGAGAGGATGAAGCTCCACTCGCTCGGCCCGGTGTTCTTGTACTGGAGACACGACACGAGCAGCAGCAAATTGGATCAGATCACGTGAGCTTACTGTTCGTTCAATCCTCGATGCAATGCGACGCAATGGTGTGTGCAGGCAAGTGCAGTACCGACACCAAGTGAGGTAAAATCGCAGAAACGGCAAATTCAAAAAGCTTCTAATAACAGCAACAGACTAGCTAGCTGCTCCCATCTGAGGCAGTGATGCATTGGCGAGTGGGATCTGGAACGAATCCAAGCTCTCCCAGAGGCAGGCGAACTCTAAGATATGGAACGAGAACAGTAAATGCGGCAGGTAGGCAGGCATTCATACCCTCAAGATGAAGTCCTCATCCTTCCAGGCGGCGATGCAGCGGAAGGACGCGGTGTCGAACGGAACGAGGTCGGAGACGGCGAGCTTCGGCTCGCGGCACGAGTCAATCGACTGGCTCACCGCGGCGCAGAAGCCGAGCAGGCAGAGCAGCACCAGGCGCACGGAGGAGGAAGAAGGCGCCGCCGCCGCCGCCGCTGCCATTGGCGTCAGTCGGTCAGTCTCGCGCCGCCGCCGCCGCTCTCTCCTCTGGTCTGCTCGGCTCGCTCCCCTTCTCTCTCAGCGTTTCTCACCCTCTATACGAATCTATACGAATTTGGCAGGCGCTGCGACAAGATTGGCTGGTGCGTGCGAGCGAAGGGAATGGGCAGCACGGAAAAATGTGAGCCCCGGGGGGGACACTTTGGCAGGTCAGAACGCTGCTGCCCGTTAATCGATTTCGCCGTTGGCGTGCTGCCCTGGCCCTGGAAGCGTCTCTCTCTGCGTGTTGATGCCTATCTATATATGTGTCGTCAACCATGTGGCGGTGCGCTTGCTCGGTACTAATAGAGCTGTGGTCTGGTCGCGTGGTTTACCTTGGGTAAGCGCGCACATGGTGGCAATCAAGCGAAACGAACTGATGCTAATGGCGACGGCCGGCCACTTGGTTAATTAAAAAACAAAGCGTTCTCAGTTACTAGAATCACGGTCTTAACCAGGCGTAGTGTTGTCTCCTGGTGTACGGCGCTGCCAACTTGGCCACACTACAATTACAAGTCCTCGCAGCAGTCAGCAGTGGTAGATCGAGCGTGACTAGGCACTCCAATAATCAGGAGCGTGTTGCTTATGATAGCACACCAGAATCGGAATCATCCAAATCAGGTCCAACCCAGTCCACCGCATACGCGCCAACATGTCGCGTGTCCCGTAGAGCTCGAGACAAAAGCGGACTGCTACGTACGTATTTCCCTGTGTCCCGTGGAAATGAAAGGGAGCCGAGCTGAGCTGAGGATGATGAGCTGCCAGACAGCGAGCGGAACGGGGGCGGAAAAGGCCGCGCGACCACCACCGGTGGATGGTGGGGCAGCCCCACCCAACAGCGGTGCGGCGCCAGCGATTGCCTTGCCTGTGCCGGATCCATCATCGATCGATGGCCGGGGGAGGAAGAAAGGCTGGCCCCAGACGATTATTGCGCCCCGGAACAGCTCACGGTTTAGCTGCACGGAGTAAAGAAGATGCGAACGCACATGCGCCTTGCCGCGGATCGTTCCCATCCATCGATCGATCGGTTTCTTTCTAGAGGACCCCTGCTGCTGTGCTGCGTGTGGCATATCGTCTCCTGCGATACAGTGAGTTTGGAAGCTGTCGTCCCACACCTTTTTTTTTATTGTATTTTGCGAGGTGTTTCGATGGAAGGATATACATATACTATAGCTTAAGTAAATTTAGTTAACATTTTCCATACGGACATATTGTTTCGGTCAAGGAACATTTGTGCGCCTGTAATTCTCCTGGAAAGTACAGTGACCAGTTGGTGACAGGCTAGTTTTTTTTTTTTTTTTTTTTTTTTTGAAGCCTCTCCTACTGGGTACAGCTGTAGCATCTGTTCATATACGTACACACTCACACACTCCTCACGCACACCACCACACACACCCACGTACACGACCAGACCTACAACTACACTCAGCATCCTTGAAGATTGCGTCCTTCGAGAGATCGCCAGAAACCACCAGGCTCTAACGCGCGACGAGGGACGTCGCACTCCCTTTGTGTCACCACGCATAGAGAGGCACCTGCAAATTTATTATGCGAACACTACAATGAACAGTAACCAACACTGGCACTGTTCACTGCAAAGTGCCCGCGGGTGCCGCGCCTCGAACCCGGGCTGGCTCAGTGCAACCCTGTGCAACTGGCCAACTCGCCCGGGAGAGCGCAGGCGAAAGTACAGTGACCTGAATGTGAGCGGTGGTGATCCGAACGTCGAGAAGCCGGGTACGAAGAATGTCGGTGGCATCGTGGACTCATCGTGGCAAAGGCAACCCAAGCTTTCGGAGCTAAATATTGACGTGCCAACCACCGTAATGTGGCAATTTGGTTCACACACTTATTTTCATTTCTTCGTGATCTTTGTCCCATTATTGTACAAGAAACAAAAATCCTTTGGGATTACTCTAACTTCTTTTGTCCACTAATGTCTGCCGACAAAAATAGGTCCCATTTAACTTCGCAAAACTGTTTAAATTAAATCAATTCACACTTATCTATACAAGTTCAGTTTTCAAGTTCATATTTTGTGGGTTGATATGGGTATGTTCATTATACAAGCGTTTATAAACTCGATAATTTTCAGTCAATAAACTTCAACCATCGAATCTTCATCACGTGAATATTTTTTTTCAACCTCTAAACTCTAATGTGTCCTCCATAATCCCTCTTTTCTCTAGCAAGCAGGCTACCATCACGTCTCAGCCTCTCGCCCCACCTGTCTCTCTCCCCTGTGACGTCCCGATTGCCGGGCATACCACCACCGCTCCCGTCACAAGCTAACCACTTACACTTTGAGCTCCCTCGCCCATGCGTCGCCCAACGGATTGTTCTACCACCACAAGGCTGCTCTGCCGCACCAGCCTATAGCCTTCTCCAAACCCCCAAAAGTCAAAACAAATAGCTATGAAGCTCATTATTTGCCGTTGATCAGAATCAATCAAAATTTTAGCACAAGTTAGTATGACATCAATTGCATCCAAAATTAGCAAAATAAGTATGATCTCTGACATTTTCATGCCCCAAAAGTCAACCATAATATTAGATGCTCCAAGCTTTGAAGATCATCCAAAATCAATGTAAGGTATGTTTTGTACATATATTGTTGGATTTCATGGGTAATGACCCATAAATCTGAAATTCCAAAAGGCACATTTATTTGATAGGAGTTTTGTGTAAACTAAAGAGCCATTATAGAAATCATGAAGGCATGCAATTGTGTGTGTAAATGGTGCAAGAAATTAACAAGAGCATGAATTGTTTAACTGGTGGCATGCACACATAAGTGCTGATAACATTTCAGCCATAAAGTGCATGCAAAGTTAATATATTCAAGTGATCAAATGCTCATGTTACTTGTCCTATGGTCTTTCACCTCTCACCCATTTGTGCATGCAAAATAAAAGCAATTAAGAGAGTAATTGCTACAGTTGCAAGTTCTTTGGCTTTTCTCCTTCTCATTCACGTATGGCTACATCAAGAGCTAGCTACGGGCTTGAGAAAACGCTAAGAACACAATCTCTTCTCTCTCAAACACACATCAATAGCTGCCAAGATAATCATCCTCGTCCCGTTGTCTGCGTGCACGGACTGCGGGAGAGCAGGCCTCCGGAACCTCGACCCTCTCGCGTTCTTGCACCGGGATAGGAGGGCGATAAGGTTTTTGAGGAGCGCACGGCGCGACTGCTCGCTAGTGGTGGTGATCGACTACTTCCGCTTCAACACGTGTACGACTACTTCCTCTACTTCCCGATGGCTGGTCCAGGAAATGGTGATGGTGGCATTCCCACGGCAATTCCTATTGCGGCGCCCGCTCAGTACGTCATCTTCCTCTTCTCGTTGTTTCTTCTTGCTCTTCCGTTTCTTTTCAATAAAATAGACATGGCGGTGTCTATGTTCGTTCTCTCCGATCGCTACCTATCTTTAGTCATGTTTTTGGTTTATGCCTTTAATTTCTGGATTAAATATTGTAGAATATTGCCTCTGATTCCAACAATCCAAAAACCTTATTTTTATAGGCAATTTTCTACTACTGGTTTTGCTGCCGCATTGAAACCCAACGTGTTCGATGGTGCGAACTACAAACGTTGGAGAGCAAAGATGGTGCTTTGGCTCACCGCCATGAACGTTTTTCATGTTGCACAAGGGAAGCCTGAAGGAACGCTTACTCCTGAGGAAAAAGCGTTTGAGGCTGCCGATAACCTTTTCAGAGGTGCTGTGATAAATGCGATTGGTGAAAATATTGTGGATGGATACATGCATCATTTCACTGGCAAGGACTTGTGGGATGCTCTTGAGGCCCAATATGGAGTCTCTGATGCGGGAAGTGAGATGTATGTCATGGAGCAATATCACGACTACAAGATGGTCGATGATCGCTCAGTGGTGGAGCAAGCTCATGAAATACAGTCTCTCGCAAAGGAACTCGAGAACTTTGCATGTGTGTTGCCAGACAACTTTGTTGCCGGTGGGATTATCGCTAAGCTCCCTCCTTCATGGAGGAATTTTGCCACAATTCTGAAACATAAGAAACAACAATTCACAGTGGTGGATTTGATTGGGGCTCTTGATGTTGAGGAAAAGGCAAGAGCTAAGGACACACGTGTGAAGGGGCATGAGGAAGGAACTTCTAATGCAAATATGGTGCAAAAGAAGAACTTTCAATTCCACAAGAAGAAGAACTTTCAGAAGAGCAAGTTCGATGGCAAGAACAAGGCCTCTCAAACAACCAACTTCAAGAAGAAGAAAGAAAAAGGAAATTGCTATGTGTGCGGTGGCTCTGACCATTGGGCTCGGGATTGCAAGGACCGCAAGGACAAGCAACAGCACAAGCAGAAGCCTGCAAATGTTGTTATTGGCGACACTGAGATGGGAACAAGCGGGTATGGTAATCCAACTGTTCTTTCAGTTTGTCATTCTCCCGATTGGTGGATTGATACGGGTGCCAATATACATGTGTGTGCTGATATCTCCTTATTTTCTTCTTGTCAGGTCACAAGGACTTCCTCCGTGCTGATGGGGAACGGCTCTCATGCTTCTGTACGTGGTGTTGGTACGGTCAATCTGAATCTTACTTCAGGAAAGACCATGCAGTTGAAGAACGTGCAGCATGTCCCCTCAATAAATAAAAATCTTGTGAGCGGATCTCTATTGTGTAGAGATGGTTTTAGGTTGGTATTTGAGTCCAATAAAGTTGTATTGTCAAAATATGGAACTTTTATTGGTAAAGGCTATGAGTGCGGAGGCTTGTTCCGCCTATCTTTGTCAGATGTGTGTAATAAAATGGTTAATCATGTCTCAAATGATGATGAGTCTAATGTTTGGCATTTACGACTTTGTCATCAATCTTGGATGCATGACGCGGCTAGCAGCTTTGAGTTTAATCCCGAAATTTTCCATTGTGAAAGGCTCAAAATGTCAGGTGTGTGTGCAATCGAAGCAACCTCGCAAGCCTCACAAGGCTGCTGAGGCAAGGCACTTGGCACTGTTGGAACTTGTTCATATGGATTTGAGCGAGATGAATGGCATATTGACTAAAGGTGAAGGAGATATTTTATGACATTGATTGATGATTCTACTCGCTTTTGTTACGTGTATCTCCTAAAAACTAAAGATGAGGCTTTGTATTTTTTTTAAAATCTATAAAGCTGAGGTTGAAAATCAACTTGAGAGAAAGATCAAACGAGTTAGGTCTGATCGTGGTGGTGAGTATTTTTCAAATGAGTTTAACTTGTTTTGTGAGGAGCATGGCATCATCCATGAGAGAACACCTCCCTATTCTCCCGAGTCAAATGGTGTGGCTGAAAGGAAGAACCGTACCCTTACTGAGATGGTTAACGCCATGTTAGGAACTTCGGAACTTCCTTGGGAATGGTAGGGTGAGGCTATGTTGACTGCATGTCACATCCTAAATCAAGTTCCTACAAAGAACAAGGAAAAGACTCCATTCGAGGAATAGGAGAACAAAAGGCTCACACTCTCTTATTTGCGAACCTGGGGCTGCTTGGCGAAGGTTAGTGTACCAATAGTCAAAAAACGTCAGCTTGGACCTAAAACAGTGGATTGCGTACTTCTGGGGTATGCTTTCCACAGTATTGGTTATAGATTCTTGATTGTGAAATCTGAGGTACCTGACATGCATGTTGGTATAATCATTGAGTCCAGAGATGTTACATTCTTTGAGGATATTTTTCCAATGAAGGAGACACGTGGCACATCGAGTCATGAATCACTCTTGACTCCCGAGCCTACCGTTCAGACGGAATTTGTTGAGAAGCCACTTGTGGAACATCATAAGGAGGAACACAATGATAATACTCGTAAGAACAAGAGACAAAGGATTGCAAAATCCTTTGGTGATGATTTCATTGTGTACCTCATAGATGATACTCCAAGAACCATTGAAGAGGCTTATGGATCTCCTGACGCTGACTATTGGAAGGAAGCGGTACGAAGTGAGATGGATTCCATAATGTCTAATGGAACTTGAGAAATCGTTGATCGTCCTTACGGATGCAAACCTGTGGGATGTAAGTGGGTGTTCAAAAAGAAGCTAAGGCCTGATAGTACAATTGAGAAGTACAAGGCAAGGCTTGTGGCTAAGGGTTACACCCAGAGGGAAGGTGAAGACTTCTTTGACACTTACTCGCCTGTTGCCCGATTGACTACTATTCGAGTACTACTATCATTGGCTGCCTCACACGGTTTTCTCGTCCATCAGATGTACGTTAAGACAGCTTTCTTAACGGAGAGTTGGACGAGGAAATTTACATGGAACAGCCAAATGGATTTGTAGTAAAGGGTCAAGAAGGAAAAGTGTGTAAGTTGTTGAAGTCTTTGTATGGCCTCAAGCAAGCACCCAAGCAGTGGCACGAGAAGTTCGATCGAACTTTAACATCTGCAGGCTTTGTTGTCAATAAAGCAGACAAATGCGTATACTATCGCTATGGTGGGGGCGAGGGAGTTATACTTTGCTTGTATGTCGATGACATACTGATTTTTGGGACCAACCTCAATGTGATCAATGAGGTTAAGGAATTCTTATCCCAGAATTTTGAGATGAAAGATTTGGGAGTAGCCGATGTGATTTTGAACATCGAACTGCTTAAGGATGACAATGGTGGGGTGACACTGGTTCAATCTCACTATGTGGATAAGGTTCTCAGTCGCTTTGGTTATAGTGACTGCAAACCAGCTCTAACTCCTTATGATCCAAGTGTGATGCTACGAAAGAATAAAAGAATAGCAAATGATCAATTGAGATACTCTCAGATCATTGGCTCGCTTATGTATCTGGCTAGCGCTACCCGGCCTGACATCTCATATGCTGTGAGCAAACTAAGTCGATTTGTTTCAAATCCAGGAGATGATCACTGGCATGCTCTTGAGCGGGTTTTGCGCTATTTGAAAGGAACCGCGAGCTATGGGATTCACTATTCTGGGTATCCAAGGGTGCTTGAGGGATATAGTGATTCAAATTGGATCTCTGATAAAAGCCACTAGTGGATATGTATTCACACTTGGAGGTGGCGCTGTTTCGTGGAAGTCTTGCAAGCAGACCATCTTAACGAGGTCAACAATGGAAGCAGAACTCACAGCATTAGACACAGCTACTGTAGAAGCAGAGTGGCTTCGTGAATTCTTGATGGATTTGCCGGTGGTTGAAAAACCCATACCGGCTATCTCAATGAACTGTGATAATCAAACTGTGATAATCAAAGTGAACAGTTCTAAAGATAACATGAAATCCTCAAGACATGTGAAGAGGAGACTGAAGTCTGTCAGAAAAATGAGAAACTCCGGAGTGATAGTTTTGGATTACATCCAAACAACTAAGAATCTGACAGATCCCTTCACAAAGGGTCTTTCACGAAATGTGATAGACATTGCATCGAGGGAGATGGGTATGAGACCCACTTAAGTTATACTATGGTGGTAACCTGTCCTATGTGATCGGAGATCCCGTGAAGTAGGACGGCGAAACAAGCCATAGGTTAACTGAGAGGAGAGTGTATTTGATAACAAACTCACTCCAGAAAGATGCAATACTCTCCTAATCTGTATGGTAGGCTGATTTTTATCTTAATGTGTTCCCAGTGGCTTTGTGAGCAAGGATGTTGTCCTACAGAACATCTTAAAGAAACACACCTATATGAGCCCGACTGCTAGTCACAGTCTGTGAGATATGGGTAATCTCTAGGAAGCTCATGAAAAGGCTAGGAGTTTGACTTATATGCTCCAAACCGAGAGGATGCTTACAGTAGTCTAGTATCAGTAAAGTACTTGAGTGAAACCCATTCGCACAAAACTGCCAATTCAAGGCTTAGTCCATTGTGCAGTTGTGGATAGGTGTAGCTCCTGTTCTAGGTGGATGTTCAACCTTAAACGGTCTCCATCAAAACACTGATATATCAAAACTGGTGTGTGACTCAGAGAACTTTCAAATGTGCCATTGAAATTTGGTGGGGATTGTTGGATTTCATGGGTAATGACCCATAAATCTGAAATTCCAAAAGGCACATTTATTTGATAGGAGTTTTGTGTAAACTAAAGAGCCATTATGGAAATCATGAAGGCATGCAATTGTGTGTGTAAATGGTGCAAGAAATTAACAAGAGCATGAATTGTTTAACTGGTGGCATGCACACATAAGTGCTGATAACATTTCAGCCATAAAGTGCATGCAAAGTTAATATATTCAAGTGATCAAATGCTCACGTTACTTGTCCTATGGTCTTTCACCTCTCACCCATTTGTGCATGCAAAATAAAAGCAATTAAGAGAGTAATTGCTACAGTTGCAAGTCCTTTGGCTTTTCTCCTTCTCATTCACGTATGGCTACATCAAGAGCTAGCTACGGGCTTGAGAAAACGTTAAGAACACAATCTCTTCTCTCTCAAACACACATCAATAGCTGCTAAGATAATCATCCTCGTCCCGTTGTCTGCGTGCACGGACTGCGGGAGAGCAGGCCTCCGGAACCTCGACCCTCTCGCGTTCTTGCACCGGGATAGGAGGGCGATAAGGTTTTTGGGGAGCGCACGGCGCGACTGCTCGCTAGTGGTGGTGATCGACTACTTCCGCTTCAACACGTGTACGACTACTTCCTCTACTTCCCGATGGCTGGTCCAGGAAATGGTGATGGTGGCATTCCCACGGCAATTCCTATTGCGGCGCCCGCTCAGTACGTCATCTTCCTCTTCTCGTTGTTTCTTCTTGCTCTTCCGTTTCTTTTCAATAAAATAGACATGGCGGTGTCTATGTTCGTTCTCTCCGATCGCTACCTATCTTTAGTCATGTTTTTGGTTTATGCCTTTAATTTCTGGATTAAATATTGTAGAATATTGCCTCTGATTCCAACAATCCAAAAACCTTATTTTTATAGGCAATTTTCTACTACTGGTTTTGCTGCCGCATTGAAACCCAACGTGTTCGATGGTGCGAACTACAAACGTTGGAGAGCAAAGATGGTGCTTTGGCTCACCGCCATGAACGTTTTTCATGTTGCACAAGGGAAGCCTGAAGGAACGCTTACTCCTGAGGAGGAAAAAGCGTTTGAGGCTGCCGATAACCTTTTCAGAGGTGCCGTGATAAATGCGATTGGTGAAAATATTGTGGATAGATTAGTTCTATAGGTGATCTCTTTAGTTGTCTTTAAATATGTATTCCCATATGACTCCAGCTACATTTAAAAAACCAACTTTGCAACGTTGTGGTTGTTTTTTCCTATTCAATACTTGCGTTGTGAAATGAAAATAGTTTTTACTCTACTATCTCACTGGAGCAACGCTTCTTACACTATATAAGATCAATGTACTTGAAGAGATGGATTTTGGCGTGTTGGTACACAACATGTAGCCCAATTAAGCTTTTATTTTATAAAGAACAAAAAGGTCAGCATATGTATTAGGTTGTCTTCGTCTCTGAATTAGTAGATCAAGGTCTACTATGCTCTTTTTCTGGTGTATATCATTTAAAAATCCTTTGTCTGATTTCATATCTTATGATAAATTAGACAACAAATGAAACTAGTGTTGCTAAAAGGAGCCCTTAACAACTTTCAAGATTAATGCACCAACACGATCTAGGTCGTACGATAACGAATATACTCCCATCTTTAATTCATTATATAGGTCATATTCATATGCTTTCGGTTATAATGAAGAGCAATGTGTATAGGGCATCTCTATTTCAAAAAATAAACTGTGGTATGCTGGGGAAAAAAAATCACGTCATCTAGGTAAGTTTGGTGATAGCTAAGATTCTTGTTACTACACATGATGCTTGCGTTGTAGTCCATCCAAGTCTCTAACTAGTATTTATAGTAGGGCTTACATATATTGTTTTCACAACTCCACTTCTAGAAAAAATCTTCACAACTTCGCCTCTCTTGTTTTTCTGTCCGTCTTCTTCTGCTACATACAAGTACTTTGTCACGCTCTCATCGTCATCGATTAAACATCGCAGGAGAGATACGAACTTCTCACTCACCTGACCGTATGTAAGTTCTCAAGTCTTGCAATGCGCTAGACGGAAAAATGATTGGAAATATGAGTCATCAATAACTTGGATAATTGATGCTAAAAGGACTAGTGAGGTGTATGTGCGGCGTGAATAATGCATGCACCGTAATGGCTGCCAGAACCGGAAATTTGACTCTCAACCGTGTCGCTCAATAACTAGCATGGTCACCTATATCACTTTCGATCGTTGTAAGAGATTCGAACAAAAAAGCTATTGTTTTATCAAATTGAGGGTAATATTGTAAAAAATAAGAGTGACAGTTGAAATAGGTAGTTTTATTTTCATAAATAAAATCAATTTAGTAACTTTATTACTTTAATAATCTCTTATCCTCATTAATATAGTGAATATTTGTTCATTATTATTTATTTATGTTGGGCCTAGCCTAATAGATGCCTTTCGTGACAAAAATGTAAATTCCTTAATTAATAATGAATCAAAATTAATGATTATTATTTTAAACAATAAAATTGCTCTTAACTTTTTCATGAGGGAGCCATGATATTATTACAAGAAGCTGGAAAGACTAGAAAGGCTCGCGGAGCATTGCAGCTAGACGTTACAGCGAAAGATACTGAATAAAATGCGCGTAGGTCACTGGACTTGCGTGGGTTGTTGTTTGGGTCTTCAAACCTTCTGATTGTGAATTTAGGATGCAGATTTTCATCTGCTTGCTGATTACAACCGCATTATTCATGACGCTATTCAGTATGACAGTTGGTGAGGAGTACTGAACAATAGAATAATTGCTCATTAGTGATTAGTACGTGTGGAAATATGAAGTCTGCATATCGATCCCGTTGTTAAGGTCTGGACATTCTTTCAGATCCTTCACATTATACAACCAACAGCGATACCTCACATGGAAAACGGGGAGAGAAGGACAGATCTAGTTCGAACGCAAGACACGCGTGTTCCTCACGTTCCTCTGTCATTACATCTAGTCAAACAGTGAAATTTCAGGTATCAACTGATCCTTCAGCGCGCGCTTGAAATCTAAGTAAGGTCTCGTTTCTGTAAGATGCAGAAAATAAAAACTAAATATTTTTCGTTTTGCTTTATTATGTACTCTCTCCTTTTTTTATTATATGACACCGTTGACTTTTTCGTTGAACTTTAACCAACAATAAATATTTAAATAATTACTCTTTGAATGCTACATGAATATTATTGGATGCATCATCAAAAGCACTTGAAAGTTAACTTATACACATAGCTATTTACACAAATATTTATAGATAAGACGAATGGTCAAAGTAACGAAAAAAGTCAACGGCGTCATATAATTAAAAACGGAGGGAGTAACAAAAAAAAACATCAGATGATGCGTGTGCAAAGTAGTAGAGGTCACGTGATAACACGGCCTAACTATTTATCCCTTTGTGCAGGAGTGGAAAGGGTCTACAAGAAAAGCCTGAAACGCCGCAGTGAAATCACCGTGGGTGGGCAAAAGGGGATCGCCGAAACTGAAGAGGAGACATCAGCAGGATCTACTCACGCTTCCTTTTTCAGTTTCCACACTGCTTTCTTCGCTTTCCTCGGAGGCTACCTGTGGAGCTCTGCTTCGCCCCTTTTAACCTGCCTGTGGAGGTCACACGCCTCCAGCTCGAGTCTTGTATTTTACTGCTAACTGCCGCCCCTAACTCGGAAATGACAGACATACTAGAAATCCGACGAAATGATCCTTGGCTTGACAGGAGTTCAGGTGGAACAAATTGCAGAGCAGAGTACAGCTTGTGCGCACGGACTGAACACTAGCTGCAGCAGTGCAATACTACTACTATCTACGGGTAGTTGGGATCACGGTACACCACCGAAAGCTAACGGATCCTTTTGTCCCGAGCTCGGGAACGCGGCAACAATGATGGAACGAATAAAAGGAATCATCTAACCCGTCGGTCCGTTGCGAAAACCAGCGCAATTAACTAGCGCGACCGCCGCGGCGGGAGGGAGCCGTACCATGTGGGGGCGCCGCGTTGGCAACACGGACCGGTGCCGACGACGTCGACGTCGGTCGCAAGTGGGCGAGAGAGAGAGAAAGAGAGAGGCGTTACCGCGCGAACGGCGGGCCATGTGAAAGCCGCGGCACCAACTAAGCGCTACGGCGGCGTGAGCTGGAGCAGGATATTCTCCAACCGGGCGTCGCTTGGCTCGTCGCGCGTGGCCACGAGGTAGGTGGCGTCGCGTCTTTCTTTCTTACCCCATTTGGTTCACTCAACACTCGGTTAGGCCGGCAGGCGCCAATCAATGGAAGTCCGGGCACCCATGGCGGTGTCACCGGCTTAGCACGAACGGAGGAGCTGACAAGCTTGTTGCTTCTGGTCTGGCGCAGGCGAATCGAGCTTGCTCTCCTGGTGTTACTGCAGCTGCAAGAAGACGACGCATGCTATGCCACGGCTCAGCGTTCTGGACCGGGGAACACGTGCGGTGCGGGGCCGTGTTTAAGCGCCCGACCCGGTTGTTCCCTGTGCCGTGCTACTGGAGGGACCGTGCCAGCGCACGCGTGCAGCTGCATCGCACATGGTGGAACGCAGAACCTGTGAGCGGTTGGTTGTGTTCGACTTTCGCATGTGTGTATAAGCGCCAGCAAGCCAGCTTGGTAGTCAACGAGGCCCATCGGAAAACTTTGCCGTGATGTCAGAGTCCAAAGAGCGTTTCCCGGCTTTCAGACGACGGCCCAGCGAGGAAGTGAGATCAGATTAGTGAGAAGTGAGAGCAGAGTCCCATTCCTTTTTATTTCAGTACAGTTTCCGTGTAGCAGTAAACCACCGGAACGTCTTCAGTGTTCTTGAGATTGCAGTGCAGGCACACAAATGTTGCCGTGCAGAGAGCGCTCGTGAAAATTCAGACGGCCCCGCTAGGACGCCTTTGTTTCTTTCTCTCTATTTCGTAGAGAGAAACTGGTTGTGTAGCTTAGGAACATGCGAGGACGGTTTCCCTGTTTCTGAAACTGTATGTAGAAATGAACACATGAATCCTGGCTGAACTTCTTTAGTGTCCTCTAGCTTCAGGCACAGAAGTGTTGCAGTGCAGAGCTAGGCATTGAGCACTTCGTGAAGTTTCAGACGATCAGCATTGGCACCTTGTTTCTTTCCCTCCATTTTGTTGAGAGAGAAACACACTGTGTAGCTCTCTTCGAAAGAAACACATTGTGTAGTTCAGTGATAAGTGGGAACGTATCCCCTGTTTCTGAAATTTTATGTCCAAGCAAAACACCAGAATTCCTGAACTTCTTCAGTGTCCTAAGCTTGCAGGCACACAAGATTTTCAGTGTGGAGCCAAGCATTGAGCTCACCGAGAACGCTGGGTTTTCGAGTTTCGATCCGTGCTTTGCAAGATATATGTATCAGTCTAGCGTGGTAGCATCAAAATCCGCGACGGCACATTGTAATCGTTTCAGACTTGAAAGTTTCCAGTCCATTGATCGATTCCTTCTTGTTTTAGTATCTTATCTAATCCTAAGAGGAACCAGAGCACAGCTGATTCAATAGCATCCCAGCTCTCTGATCAGTCTGTGAATTATGTTTGTATGTAATAAAAACTCCCATTCTGAGTTTTATATAAATAATAACAAGCCCCATTCTTAGTTGAACAACTACATAATGTACAACAATATTTTCGGACAATTACACAATAAACCCTAGCCCAGGCTGAGGTAAACAGCGGTGGCGACGCCGGCGGCGTAGACGGCGACGACCCTCCCGACCACAGCGGGGGCGGCGCGTGCCACAACCCCTACCCCGACGATCCCGGCCGCGGCGGCGGGGGCGCGGACGAGCGCCGCCTCCGCAGCGCCGGCGAGCACGGCATCCCTGAACAGCTCGGCGGTGAACGCCCGGAACTGAGTCCGCGTGAGCTCCGCCTCGCCGTCGAGCCCCGCAGCTCGGAGCGCGGCGTCGACGCGGACGCGGGGCGGTGGCGTAGGCACCCAGCGCCGGACTATGGGGAGGGACGCTCGGAGCTCCGTGTGAAGATACGTGGCGGCCTCGGCGAGCTGGTAGAGGCGGACGCCGGGGAAGGCGTGCTGGGAGTCGGCGAGGCAGCGGTCGAAGGCGGTGTCGCAGGCGGCGGCGAACGCCGGCGCGCGCCGGAGCGCGGCGTCCACACGCTTGGAGGGGCTCAGGCCCATCTGGATGCGACTGGCGGTGCTGGGCTTCGGAGCGACTCGTGTGATATACTCTTCTATCAGGTAACTGGGCTGGGCTGAAAAAAATTGGTTCGTGTCATTAGGTATTTTATGGATTGGGCCAGTGATGTTTCCTACATCAAAGAAAACAAACTGAAATAAAAAAAAGAAAGAAAGAAATTAGTTCATGCTGCATGCTCCTCCCTGCAAGTGGCTGGCAGCAGTTAGTACAACGTTGCAAGCCATTTGTTTCCAACATCCAATCGACCACCGACCGGCATGTAGCCCATAAAGAAATGCATAGGGTCAATGGTTCGAGATCAAGGCCATATCATATGGTTGGATAGACGTATAGGCCGGTTAGTTCCGGTACTCCATCTGCATGGTTTTGAGCGGCAAGGGGCGCGAGATTTGGGGCTCTTGTGCTTGGCGCTGCCCGGCCCTGAAACCCACACACCCCACGACGGTGACGACGTCGGGGAAGGTAAACAATGGTGGGGAGGCGTTCGGACGAAACTTCCATCACCGCCGGAATTTCCGAGAGCTCTAAATGCAGCCGCGTGATGTGTCTAGCTACCTGTGTATGCGATCGGTCCGGCAAAACTTGCGATCATGTGATGCGAGGAGTTGAAAAATAGGTCTGCACATGATATGGTGAGATCATGAGAATCAGGATACTATATATTCTCTGAACTCCCTTGCTGGCTGTAGGCTGTAGCCTTTTAGGGGGTAGCTTTGTTCGATCGGCAGGCAAACATAGCTTTAGCAGAATAAAATGTGTTGTTGAAATTGCAAAGCAACTGTTGTTTTTTAACTGGATGAAACCTTATTCCATGACAGATCTCCCAAACGGAGATGCTAATAATGCATGGTCCACCCCATGGTACTGGAACTTAAAACGCCTTATAAAATGGGGAAAAAAACTCATTACCTACCAGTCAAATGCTTAGTTCAATAGATCAAGAGTTCTTAGTTACATCTGTTATTTCCCCAACTTACTAGTAGCTCTAGCTCATCAGCCACAAGGAGAATCTACTAGTAGCTGTTTACAAGACTTAAGAACAGTTTATATTGGACGTCATGCCATTGCCACCGAACCAGGCTACAACAAACTGCCCATTGTCCGCGTGTGAAAAGTCGAGCGAGATCGACCTCGTTTTCCAACCGCAATTAAGGCAAACCCTTGTATCCAAGCAATTCAGCCCTACACTATGGAGCTGGAGTGTAGTAGGGGAGTCTTCTTTTTGAACTGTACACAAGCACACAAACTAATTCTCTCGTGCATTGGCCTTATATATAGGCATGCCACAGATGGCTAACCCACAAGCAGCTCCCAACTGTAACTACTTACTATACGTCGTATACAAACACCTAGCAAGTAGGGCTTCTTCAACCTCTCGCCCATGGTGTCGACAAAGATGAGAGGAATCCTCACCATTTTGGTGCTCATCGTGGCTATCTCGTCCACTGCTCTTACGGCCGTTGAGGCGGCCAGGCGGCTGCCGGAGGATGGGTACGCCGGCCATGCCACGCTGCACGAGAGGGCGAGGTCACTGGTCATGACGTGGATGGCACAGCTCAGGGAAGGGCAGAGCCCTAGAGGCCCAGGGCACTAGAGAAAAGATTCACTCTACAGTATGTTCAGGCCAGCACCGAGCTAGCTCATGCATGCACGTACGTTGGTCACAACACTAATTTTCTTAAGACTAGCTTGTTTCACGTGCTGGTCGAGAGAAAACTCATAACTTTATTTGATAGCTTCAACACTCTGCTTATCTGTTGATTTTAATTATGTATTTTCTCCTTGCACTTTTGTTACTCTTTCGGTGTATGTCTATGAACAAACAATAAAGGGGAGCTTATATATCCAGCTATGGTTTATGATCATTTTGGTCTAGCTATCGCACTGCCAAATTAAACTGACACTAAGCCTGAAGGTATGCAGTTGCAATGATAATATGTTACTATGCATAACTGGTGCATGCTGATAATTCTGCATCTTTTCTTTCTCTACACATATAGTGGTACAAATACAACCGTATAGTACTAAGCTCTTTACATATTTATGTTTTTAATTATTACTATTTGGTGGATTAATTTCGTCATGATAATAAGTTGGTGTTTTGTTATATTTTGTGCATCTCTACTAGACTGACACAAGCTCATGAATAAAGTTGATCTTATCATTTCTCGAAATCATAAAATGTTATTGGCCCATGTATACCTGGACAGACGAATTTCCATGGGTCCAGTAGAGAACAATCTGTTAGATTTGGCCTGAAGACCGAATATATTCGTATAATTCTCATAGGCTTATGCGAATGGAATTCAGGTGGGGAGTCCCCCCCACACCTTCAAAAAAAAAAAATCCTCATAGGGCCATTCATATGGCTTGTATATACATGCTGCAGTATCCTGCTACACCGCACTCGGACTCGGGAGTCTTATCAAGTACTTCGAGATGGATCTAGAATACATACTGCAATGCCCTTGTGCGATAACTATGCTGAGCTAGTATTCCCAAACAACGAAATTAGTTGGTACATATGTAATATCGAAGTTATCCATGTGAAAACATGTTGTAAGCATCATTAGCAGTTTGACCGACCTAGTGCATAACAGAAGGCTGTGGCTTCTCTTGCAGGGACTGCAAAGCGATAAACATGCACACACACATTACACTTGCACATCCGGGACTGCGACTCTATCACAAACACATGGGTCGACCACGTAACTCTGGCTCTGTCGCCCTTTATATCTTTTGGTGCCCATTAGCAGGCTCATTGCATGAATGTTACAACAAATGTATTTTTGTTGTCTTAAACCGGAGAGTGTTGCCAACAGGTTGGCAGGTAAGCAGAATTATGCAGCTGCCAGGTACTTCAGCACATCTTTGATAGTAAATAAAACTACTAGCTCGATGTCTTATCGTCTTAGTTTAGCTTGACATGAAACCACATGTGCAAAGCACCCTACAAATTACGTACCGTAGAACGCATTTCGAACGTCGTAAAGACGTGCTCTACAAAACTACGACATGAGCAGCCGGCGGGCACCGTCTCCGGGTATGTGTTGCTGGTACGCGTCGTAGGCCGGGTAGAGCGACACGTCGTCGATGACGGGGCCGCACAGGGACGCCTGGTACGTCATGTAGTGGTTCAAGCTCTGGAACACCACGCGCGTGACGCTCTCCACCGCCTCGAACTCGAGCTCGGCTTGCTTGTGCCCGCCCGTGCCCTGGGACTCGTACGACACCTGCGCCGTCGCGTGCGCCGCGTACACGTCCACGCCCAGGGGCCCCTCGCACTCGTTGCCCGCGTCCCCGACGGAGAAGCGCAGCCTGTAGCGCCGCCCGGGCACGGTGCCCACCTCCTGCACCAGCGCGGTCTCCACGCCGGACACCAGCTCCACGGCGTACGCGCCCTGCGGCACCGCGTGGTGCGGCGCGTCGATGTACTTGACCACCTTCGTGTTCGACAGGACGATCCACCCCGGCAGCGGCGAGTGCGCGTCCTCCGCGAGCGGCGGCACCAGCACGCCCCCCGACACGTCCGGGAAGGTGTACGGCCCCACCTCGAAGTCCCCGTTCTTCAACATGTTGCCTGCACGATCGAGTTGGGTATGACATACTAGGTTAATTGATTCTGTGCTTCTTGGAATCAAGACGGTAAAAGTTTGAATCTTCAGAAGCGAACATTACCACTGGTGCGAGGAGGAAGGCGGAGGGCCTTGATGCCGATGAAGTCAATCATGGGGCCGCACGCCGGGTCCTCGTCGTAGCCGGGGTTGTGGATGGAGAACCACACGAGGCTATACTTGGCCTCGAACGCGAAGGAGTACGAGTCCCAGCCGCTGCCGGTGTACACGGTCTGGATGGGGATGATGCTAGAATGCGGCTCGGCCGACACGTTCAGCTTCTCGTCCTGGGAGCATGACCGCGCGGCGGCGAAGGTGACGGAGTAGTAGGTGTGCGGGTGCAGCTTCAGCCTCTGCCGGATGGACGCGTCGTTGCCCAGCCGCACGGCCCGGACGCCGTTGGGCACCGGCAGGATCATGTCCTTGTCCATGTGGCCGGACTCGATGTACTCCACGAACCCTGAAATCTCCCAGTTCGGTATGGAGTAGCGGCCCATCACCCTGGTGCCGTTCAGCTCGGATTGGGGCGGGCCCTCCTCAAAATTGCCGTTGGGCAATAGGCCTGTGTTCACAAGATCATCGAGTTTGTCAGAAATGTCAAAAAGATGATCGAACACATTCAAGGAACACTCTGAGCAGTGGCAAAAAGATGAACACAAAGGTCAAACATCAACTTAACACGAGGATCAAACAGTAGTTTGGGGTTGCGAGCTAGATCTCACCATCGTCGAGCGAAAAATCAGCTCGAGCAGGCGCGCTGAGGAGCAAGACGAGCGCCACGCAAAGTGTGCTGGTCGTCGTCATTGCCGGTTCCCGGTGTGGCTGCCTGACTGGCACCACCTCGCTTGAGCCTTGAACGTACTACCTCTCTACGCCATACAGTACATCATCCAAAAGGGACAGACGCACGGCTTTATATAAGGCCCTGCAGCCCCTGCTCGTACTACTGCTAGCTGCTACAAGTACTCTTAGCAGCTGGTGATCTGTTGCCTGGCTCTCAGCGTAATCCTCAGCTGGCATGCGCGGCGGAGGTGGCGCCGCGAGACGCGCCGGCCGGGATCGTGCCGCGCGCGCGCGCGTGGCAGCGAGCATCTCTCGATCCCGTTTCGATACGGGCGATCAGATGGCCGCGCTTCATGGCTACCGCGGGTTCGGCGTTGCTGCCACAGGCTGACAGGCCCTGCGCCCCTGCTTCGCGTTCACGTGGAACCCTGCCGTCTCTGCTTCGCATGGGCAACAGCGCGTCGAAAGATTCTGCTTCAGCTTCCACACGCGGCCGCAGCGCCGACGCGGCCGTGTCCGCAGCGATCGCCCCCTGGAACGCTCAGGTCAGGTGACAAGAGCGCCGCGCCGCGCGGCACACATGTGCCTGGATCCGATCGGATCAGGCGCGAGTCATATCATTTGCTGGATGCCATCTGCATGGTTACAGCAGCATGTCATTTTCCGTGCAGATACCGGCGACGCGACGTACCGAGCCGCGGCCATTCCTGCGTGAACGGTGTACTAGTCCGGACGACGGTCTTGAGAAGCGGCGGAGGGATGCAAAATGCCGGAACTGGCTCTTTTCCATTTGTAAAGAAAATACTTGAGTATGCATTTCCAGTGCAAACTTGAGGCCACCTGCCATGGTGCCTTTGCAAATTAAATAAAACTGGGTTTGACCAGTCAAAGGACACGAGAAACTATTCTATGGTCATGATTCAACACACTATGGATGCTAGTAGCTGTTTGACTAAATAGCACCTAAAACATGATCACTTGTTGGTTCGGTGCTTACTGCGTAACCGCAGAACATGCACCGGTCTGATAGAAAACCTGTCATCTGGCTTCTGAGATGTACATCTAGGGGTGCCTGTGCGCGTGCACGGGCATGAGGGAGACGTCGTCGATGACGGGGCCGCAAAGCGTGGCGTCGGACTTCACATGATGGTTGGAACTGTGGAATGCCACCCGCGTCACGTTCGCGACCGCCACGAACTCGAGCTCCGCGCGCTTGTGCCCGCCCGTGCCGCGGGACTCGTACGGCACCTTGAGCGTCTCCCGCGCTGCGGACGCGTCCACGACCAGGGACCCGTCGCACCCGTTCGCCCCGTCCCCGACGGAGAAGCGCAGCCTGTAGCGCCGCCCGGGCACCGTGGCAACCTCCTGCACCAGCGCGGCCTCCCTGCCGGCCACCAGCTAGCTCCACGGCGTACGAGCCCTGCGGCACCGCGTGGTGCGCCGCGTCCACGTACTTGACCACCTTCGTGTCCGACATGATCATCCACCCCGGCAGCGGCGAGTGCACGTCCGCCAGGACCGGCGGCACGAGCACGCCCCACGGCGTGTTCGGGAAGATGTAGGGCCCCTCCTCGAAGTCCCCGTTCCTCAGCATGCTGTCTGCTTCAGTTGAGTTCAAGGATCAGTTGATTCAGTTATAGCGTCGCCCGTGCCAATCTTCGCAAGAAAAAATCTACTTCGGCACGATAAAGGTTGCTGGGATTCGATTTTACCAATGGTGCGATTGGGAGGGCGGAGGGCCTTGATGGCGACGTGGTCGATGATGGGGCCGCACGCCGGGTCTTCTTCGTGGCCGGGGTTGTGGGTGGAGAGCCACACGGTGCTATGCCTTGCCTTGAACGCCCAGGAGTATGTGTCCCAACCTGTGCTTGTGTACACGGTCTGGATGGGTAGGATGCCGGACTCCGGGGGCGCCGACACGCTCAGCTTCTCGGCCTGGGCGCAGATGCGCGCTGCGCCGAACGAGATGGAGTAGTACGCGTGCCGGGTCACGCTTAGCCGCTGCCGGATTGTGGCGTCGTTGCCCAGCCGCACGGCCCGCTCACCTTTCGGCACGGGCAGCATCATGTCGCCCAGCTTCTGGGCGCCGGACTCAATGAACTCAACGAACCCTGAGGTCTCCCAGTGCGGTATGGCATGGGGACCTGATACCCTCGTGCCGTTAAGTTGCGACTTGTCTGGTCCTTGCTCAAAGTCGCCATTTGGTAGCAGGCCTAGGAGCACAAGAATCTTGATCCTTGTCAGGAGTCAGAACACATGATAATATAAAAGCCACAACGAGCCATGCCACACTCAAGAATGCTACCCTGGAACTGGCATGTCACTGGAGACATATTGCACTTAGGGCCTAAGATAACTAAGACGACAATAACAAAAACCTATCTGCTCAACGTAGTGAAGATGAAATATAATCGCATATAGTACTAAAGAAAAAGTAGTAGAAGGGAAAAAAACACTAGTGAAATAGAAAATCCTATTGAGCAGGAAAAGGGAGGAAAAAAGTAAGAAAACACTAGTGAAGCTAAAAAACAATATTATCTTTTTTAAACAACTAACTACTTCTGTTGATTTTTAATTGATAGTGTTAGGACAACACTTATCGTTCACTTTTAGCTAATAGAATTGTTGTAACTCACTAATCAATACCGGAGCGATTATTAAGGAACAAAATATGATAAAAAAGAAACTCTGCTTCATAAGAATCAACTGGCAATTCAATATCACTGTTCAACAAATCAAGAGTGAACATCAACAGTAACAACAGCGAGCTCTCACCATCCATCACGGCGAAAACCGCTCGAACAGCAGCACAGACGAGCAAGAAAAGCATCACGCAACACCTGCTCTTCGCCATTGCCGTCTCCCTTCTCCCCAGCTAGCCCTTTGCTAGTTGCTCTTCAGCCGTACGTACGGAGCATACAGGCCTATCTACCGCCTTGCGGCTTAAGCGAATTGATAAGGAAGCAGGAAGTCGCAGTAAGGGGCCAGTGCACACAGCTTATATATAAGAGCAGCTGCGTATTCAGAGAGCGAAGAGGGCCCGCTGACCTTTCGTAATCCGGGGGCGTCGTGTCGTGCATGCATACGAACATGGCGCCGCGAGACGCGCCGGCCGGATCTTGCAGCAGCAGCAGCTGGCATCTCATGGTTTCGAGATAGGAAGGCTGGCCGTAAGAACTGGCTGGTTGAGGGACCTGCGCTTGCTCACATTCACATAGTCACATGGCACTGATCTGCTTCGGTTGCACGGTCATGACGGTTCCGTTTCAGGCTCCCCACACGACCGCTGCACCCAGTGGCCCGGCTCGATCGTGGGATGGCGGCCAAAGGCAGGGCTATAGCCACCGGCTATGGCTGCACCGACGGACGACACGTTGCATGGTCCTGCCGCCAACTGCCGAAACGTGCGCATGCCAGTCTGCGCCCGGCATGGCCTGATGCTCCTCCCCACCGGAAATGGCATCTTGAAAGTCAAAACCTAAGCTTGTCCCTAATTAAAGTCAAAACCTTGGACTATGCCGACGCGTATTGTAGAGTGAATAATTTCAAAGTCAGCTTGTCTGTGTACCCAGCAGGCCAGCACATTCATTGGTGCGAAACTATGCATGCATGATGGTGCCATCAAATATTCTTTTTGTTAAACCATAAGTAAATTGCCAATTTTTCCCCATCAGCTTAGGCTTTTGGGTGAGTTGGTGATGCATGCAACTCAACATGGTATCAGGGCCAGAGGTCTTGAGTTTAAATTCTGGTGACCGCATATTCCGCTGCGCCGCTCCTATTTCCACGTTTGCGCCCACGAGAGCTGCACGTGAGGGGGAGTGTTAAACCATAAGTAAATTGTCCACCTTTTCCTATCAGCTTAGGCTTTTGGGCTTTTGGGTGAGTTAGTTGGTGCATGCAACTCAACACTTTTGAGTACATCTGAATCTCGAATTAGCTCATCTTTGTGCGTAGCCTAGCAAATGTAGTGGTGCTAAGGTATCCATGATGCCATAGCAGTATATATTAGTCTCTGATGATGAACACTGATACCTGTTAATAACATGCATCTGCACTGCTAGCAATTATTTTGAATTTTCTAGCAGTTCGTCGGTGAGTGACGCCTGGCCGCAAGATCGGAGAGCGGCAGTGCCACGGTATTGGAAACTGCACAACCGAGCGCACGTCTTAGCTAAGCAGCTCGGGGTTTCCGATCTTCACTTTAGCCATTAATTGAGTCTTAACCATCAAGTGCGGCTGATAATTACTACTCGGATCCGTTGCATCAGATGCGGCAGACATGCACATGTTCATTGCTCAACACGGATCAGCAGACCGTAAGTGAAAAAATTCTGCTCCCAAAACAGTTACTAGTAGGTGTAAGCTACAAGAGGAGCCGGCGCGCGGCGTGCTTGCGCACGCTGACGAGAGTGACATCGTCCACGACCGGCCCGCACAGCGTCCCGTCTTGCTTCATGTGGTGGTTGTTGCTCTGGAACACCACGCGCGTGACGTTCGCCACGGCCGCGAACTCGAGCCTGGCGCGCTGGTGCCCGCCCGTGCCTTTGGGCTCGTACGGCACCCGCGTCGTCGCCCGCGCCGCGTACGCCTCCAGGACCATGGACTCCTGGCACCCGTTGCCCGCGTCCCCGACGGAGAAGGACAGCGCGTACCGCTTCCCCGGCGTGGTGCGCACCTCCTGCACCAGCGCGGCCTCCCTGCCGGCCACCAGCTCCACGGCGTAGCCGCCCTGCGGCACCGCGTGGTGCGCCGCGTCCACGTACTTGACCACCTTCGTGCCCGACATGATCATCCACCCCGGCAGCGGCGAGTGCACGTCCTCCATCACGGGCGGCACCAGCGCGCCCCACGGCGTGTTCGGGAAGATGTACGGGCCCTCCTCGAAGTCCCCGTTCCTCAGCATGTTACCTGAACGAGTGGGATAGTGTGTAGAAGATAAATTAAACTGTCGGTTGCCTAAAACAGACGGGTTTGAATCTTCGCGAAGTCTTTGATGCCGGGACATTACCCTTGGGACGAGGGGGAGAGTGGACAGTCTTGATGGCAACGGAGTCGATGAGGGGACCGCACGCCGGATCGTCATCGTGGCCGGGGTTGTGGATGGAGAGCCAACCCGTGCTATGCCTGGCCTTGAACGTCCAGGAGTAGGAGTCCCAGCCGCTGCTGGTGTACACGGTCTGGATGGGAAGAACGCCGAACTCCGGGGCGACCGAGACGTTCAGCGTCTCGGCCTGCGCGCAGGTGCGCGCCGCGGCGAAGGTAACGGTGTACAACGTGCGCCGGGTCACGCGGAGCTGCTGCCGGATCGTTGCATCGTTGCCGAGCCTTACGGCGAACGAGCCTTCTGGCACTGGCAGGATCATGTCGACCATCTTCTGGCCGGATCCGATGTACTCCACGAACCCTGAAATCTCCCAGTTCGGTATGGAGTTTCGACCCATCACCCTCGCCCCGTTTAGCTCGTACTTGCCCGGCCCCTGCTCAAAGTTGCCGTTTGGCAGTAGGCCTGAGGAGCTAGCATAAAGAAGAATGAGCAAAGATTTCGAAAGTAAGGAACTCATACGTAAGATGCAGGTATTGGCAGCGTTGCGGATGTTTTGCTGGATGACAAAACAGTGACAGAAATGATCATTTCTCAAACAAATCACTCCTTGTGCTACATGTACTGGTCTGCACTCACTGCTTTCGAACACATCTCGAGAAAGTACTAGTCATGGTTCGTCAGTTTTTTTTCTTTCTTTCACCAGGATTTCTGTCACAATACATTTATTAACAAAACCTACGAAACTGATCTAGGACATTATTACTGTGAAGTAATCAAGAGTTTGGCATGCTGACTGTCGTGTTATTAAACTTGGCCCAGTTGAAACATAAACCTCTCACTATACTAGACAACAGAAACTATAAAGCTGATAACAGAAAGACCAGAGTGAGTAGTCAATAACTTCTAAGAATGGGATTAAGAAAGGAAACTGACTAGTATCTGAATAATTAGCGCCAGTAATTAACCTATGCAAGACCGGCGAGAGTTAAACCTAGCAATTTCTCAGTGGCGTTTAGGTATTGCAGAGATCTACAACTATGCATTTGCAATCAACAATGGAGTGCAAGTCTGTGAGATCTCACCGTCGGTGACTCCTGAAGCCGCTCCAGCAGCCATGCCGAGGAGCAGGAGCAGCAGCGCATGACGTGGTGCCATGCTTTCCGCCAAACCGGGCACTATTCTCTCGCGCGAGCCCTCTCCGGCTCTCCCACTTTTGGGGCGTGCGCTCTCGAGCGAGGCCAATGGGCATCGACGGGTGGAACAGTCTCACGAACCGTGTCTTGCGTGAGGTGAACTCCACTTATAGAGGCGTCGCAGGGGCCGCGGCGGAGCGCGAGGTGCGGGGAGGACAGCAGGCATCTCTCGGTCTCTTGATACGAGGGGCGAGATAGCTGTCCCTCTCTTTTCTTTGGCAACTAGGGAGCTTCATCTGCACGAATACTGCCCGCGTGTTGTCACGTGGCGTTACCTAGCGTACGAGTCGCCGCCATTAGTGGAAGATTCGACTGCAGTTCTCCTGACGGCCTTGGTGGCCATCTGCCTGGGGTGGTAAATGTGCTGGCTGGCCCTCCGTGCTCTGGCTGGCTATGTCGGCAGTGAGCTAGTGGGTCGTTGCATCGACGTAGGTCATGTTCAGTAAGCACCGTCCTGTGTGCGTCTTTCTGTCTTTAAAGAGAAAAAATATCTTAATATTCGACAAAGGATACAAAACATCAATTTATACGCCAGTGTCCTTATTATGAATGTATTAGCGTAAGTATCCCTATACATATTCGTATTTATAATTTACTCAACAATGGCATTAGGGAAAACAACCGGAAAAACCCTTACATATATTTAAAAAGTAGCTGCAAATACCATTACGAAAAATTACCCCCAAAAATCTCTGCACATGTTTATAAATTATACCATGGCTCCCACTATATTTGACTACCTGAAATTGAGCAGAGCTTTTCTCTCTTTCATTGGATTGGCATATTAAGATGCCTGTCACATGAAAGAAACAGTAGCGGCAAAACAAATAGTTATGATAAAACAAAAAAATGATGGAACGAGCAAAATGATACAAAACTACATATAATACAATTCATAGATATGCCGAGCCACCTTGCTAGTTTCATACATGAGGAAAACATTTGAATTCATGTATTTTCAATCAAATCTGAATACTCACTCGCAAAAAAAAAAAAAAAATCAAATCTGAATACAGTATATTTTTCTTTACATACAAACAAACAATTACTAGTGTTTTTGATAGGCATCGGAGGAGATCTTGTTGTTGTACACATAGGAGCGCGCGAAGGCGAGGAAGAGCACGAGCTCTGCTGCGCTGAGGGCCGCGAGCAGCCAATAGAAGTAGTCTAGGTGGCCGCGGTTGAGGTTGTCGGCGAACCAGCTATCCCCGCTGGTGGCGGTGAGTGCGTTGATGAGGGAGATGAGGAGGCTGCTGATGAATCCGCCGATGCCCATGATGCTGAGGTAGAACGCCAGGCCCAGGCTGCGCAGGCCGTGCGGCATCTGGTCATAGAAGAGCTCCTGCAGGCCTACCATGGTGAGCAGATCAGCCAGCCCCATCATGGCATACTGCGGCACCAGCCAGGCCCAGCTCATGGGCACCGTGGCACCAGGGTCGTCCACCAGACCGTGCTCCCGCGCCGTCGCCAGCCGCCGCCCCTCCACCAGCGCCGCCACCGACACCGCCGCCAGGGAGATGGCCATGCCGGTGCCCACGCGCTGCAGCATGGTGAGCCCCGACGGGTTGCCCGTGGCGCGGCGAAGCGCCGGCACCAAGGCGCGGTCGTAGAGGGGCACGAAGAGCAGGATGCTGACGGGGCCGAGCGCCTGCAGCGCGGAGGGCGGGAGCTCCAGCACGTCGGAGATGCGTCGGTCCAAGGTGCGGCCCTGCTTGTTGAAGAACGTCATGATTTGCGCGTACACCACGCCGTACGCCAGGCTCGACGCCCAGATGGGCAGCAGCCGAAGCACAGCTTTTGCTTCTACTCTTGCTTCTGCGCCCTCGCGATCCTCCACTTCCGGCAGAGGAAAGATGCCGCGGGCGAGGCGGACGAAAGGGGAGGACTGACCTCCAGCAGCAGTAGGAACCAGGCGGTAGGTGGGCGTGCCGAGGAGGAAGATGGCGAATGCGCAGAGCACGATGGCGCAGGGCACGCCGAAGCCTGCGCCCCATCCGACGTTGTCCTGGATGTACCCCACCACGGAGACGGCCACGGAGATACCCACGGCCATGCAGAAGTACCACCAGTTGAAGAGGGACCCCCGGGAGGCGCGCTCCTTGGGGTGCTCCGCGTCGAACTGGTCGGCGGCGAAGGCCAGACCAGAGGGCTTGTCGGCGCCCACGGCCAGGGCGCTGAGGTAGAGGGACACGTAGAACAAGCCCAAGCTGCTGCTCATCCTAGGTAGCGTGGCCGACAGCGTCAGCAGGCCGTAACCCTGTAGGTAGGATCATATCCTCTCGTAAGATAAACTTAGAGATTCTTTCTTACAGCAGCTAGTAATTCGCAATGGGCATTAGTAGTGTCATACACTAGTCATTTAAAAAAAAAGTATCATACTACACTAGTAAATAATACTACACAGGTTAGTAGTAATCACTTGATAGAACAAAGTCAACAAACGGATAGGCTAGCTCATTGACTTTGTCTAATTCTCCGATTGCTTTGCTGAATGGGCATGATAGGCCAGCTTGGCGGGAGGGAATGGAGGAACCAACGACGACGACGACAGCTCGTTTCCCAATCCAAAGACAACTAAGCAGCAGGGGCAGAGGAGTGCAGTAACAATTAGTAAGGAACGTACTAGGACGTAGAAGGCTCCGGCGAGGATGATGGATCGGTATCGGCCCAGGTATGCGTCGGCGAGGAAAGCCCCCAGCAGCGGCGTCAGGCTGGCCGTCCCCGACCAGGCGTTTACGGCTGCGGCGGCGGCAGCGTTGGAGTGGCCGAGCGGACCCGTGAGGTAGGTGATGAGGTTGGCGGAGACGCCGAAGTTGGCGAAGCTCCCGGCGATCTCCACCGCCACCACGAACAGCGCCGATCGCCATCCGCCCGAGCTGCCACGGTACACGGGGCGCCCGCGGTAGTCGGACACGCCGTCCACCACCGCCGATTTCGTCGTCGGCAGGAGCGGAGCCTCCTCCTCCATGTCTCCTCCTCGACTTCCTTGGCTGGACGGGGAGATGATTGGAATTATCAGTGGAGCCTCCTTCAGATGATATTGTCTCTTCTCGTCGCTCGGCTGGTCAGCAAGCCCGCGGTTGGTGGCCCTACCTTTTTTTCTCTCGATATTTATATTCTTAATAAAATATACTACATGCGTGGCTTGAAGAACGCATGAAAGGGACTACATGCGTGGCTTCTCAGTAAAGATATTGAGGGAAGGAACTCGCTGTCTTATTTTGCGGGAGAAATGAGAATCGAATCCTTCCCTTTCACATCCAGACAGTGACAGACCATTTTTTTTTTAATATTGGGTGTGCCAAATTGGAAGGATAGGGAATGTAAAATGTTAAAGTGGGTTTGTGATATTTAAAACATACAATTGAAAAAGAAGAAGAAGCCCTGTCTAAATCCCAACTGCAGCCACTGGTTCAGAAAGTGGCGGAGAAGCTACCGGGTTGGAAGGGATCTCTAATGGCCAAGAGTGGTCGCCTGATATGGATTCAGTCAGTCATGTCGATGGTGCTAATCTACCTCATGATGGTTGACAAACTACCACCGTGGATGATCAAGGAACTGAACGCCATCCAACGACGTTTTTTCTGGGCCGGACACGATCAGTCCGTGTGTGGTAAATGTGCCGTTGCCTGGCCGATCGTCACCATGCCGTATAAATTTGGAGGCCTTGGCGTTCTCAACCTGGAGGTGGCTGGATATGCACTTAGGCTGAGGTGGTTGTGGTTGCAGAGAACTGAACCAGACATAGTGTGGGGCGAATTGCAACTGCAAGTTGAGCCAATCGTACAGGCGCTCTTTGATGCTTCAGTCACAGTGCAAGTGGGGAACGGACAGCGAACTCTATTCTGGACGGGCCACTGGATCGACGGCAAGAGTGTGGAGGACATTGCTCCTCCTCTGTTTTATAGAATCAGCAAGAGCGCTCGCAAGATGACAGTCGCGCAGGCGCTGCGCAACAGGAGACGGACCAAGGCTGTGCCAGGCGGGCTCTCAGTTCTTGCGACCATGGAGTATGTAAGGCTCTGGCACAGAATGGCACAAGTGCAACTAGAAGACCGCGATGATAGTTTCATCTGGCGGTGGACTGCAAGTGGCAAATACAATTCCAAGTCGGCATATGAGATGCTACATCAGGGCTGCACTCCCTTCCGAGGTGCGGAGCTCATCTGGAAGTCATGGGCGCCAATGAAAGTAAAAATATTCATCTGGTTGGCCGCTCGGCATCGCGTTTGGACAGCTGACCGTAGGCTCAAACGAGGGCTGCAGGCAAATGCTACTTGCTCGCTCAGTGATCAAGCGCCGGAGACAGTGGATCATATCATTGTTTCTTGCCCTTTTGCGAAACAAGTCTGGTGGGACTGCCTGACAGAAGTAGGCTGCAGCTGCACCTTCCCACCGCAGGAAATGCAGCTGATGGACTGGTGGATACATCTTCGATCCATTCAACAGCCGGCCAAGCTTCAAGCCTTCAACACGCTATTCATGCTTGTTGCCTGGCACATACGGAAGGAACGGAATGCGCGGGTTTTTGACCGTCAGCAAGGGACACCCGCTCAGGTGCGCGACCGAGTAAAGCGAGATGGGGAGCTCTGGAGGACTGCAGGAGCGACGCAACTAGGTAGCATAATCCATGAGTAGTCAGGCTAGTAGTGTGTGTTGAAATCCTCCTTTGGCCCAGGCCGTTGTGTGTTTGCTGGTGCCTAAGCACTAGTGTTGTAAAACTTAAATTTGCTTTCTACCTTAATACAAAGATACGCATACTCATGCGTATTCGAGGAAAAAAAAGAAGAAGAAGCTAGCAATCGTATAGCAGTGCTCTACCAGTTGTGGTTGTTTATGAAATTTAAAACATACCTTGATGATTTGGCAGTTGAACAAAAAAAAAAAAGAAGGAAGCTTCTGCTCTACCAGTTGTGGTTAAATATTCAGAGCATTAAATTTTGGGTATGTGAGTGGGTGCTCTACCAGTTCGCCGCTGGGCACCACTTCACAACCTTGATGATTTGGCAGGGTAGCGTGGTCTCTCCTCGGCGGATAAGGATTCCGAGCTGGTTTGACCATGTTGTACATGGATATGGTCGTGTTGGTGATGCCACTAGCATCACCAGCATCATTTTTGTATGTTACCGATTATTGTATTGTGCTTCTCTTAAGCAACTTGATCAACAACCCAAGTTTTTTCAGTTGCAAGAGCCGGTCTACCAAAATCGCTAACCAACAAAATTTTTAAAGATCACACGTTTGACGTACAGCTGTCAATGTCAAAACGCCGGTTCAGATGCTAGCCGTGCACATTGTGAGCTACTACCGCCAAGGCTCGGTACATATGTTCTCCGCGCGCGCGGAAAACCTCTATCTCTACATGAATAATCGGCGGGCAGCGGGCTGAGGCAGTCTGACGAGGGAGATGTCGTCCAGGACCGGCCCGCAGAGCGTCCCGTCGGGCTTGACGAGGTAGTTCATGCTCTGGAACACCACGCGTGTGACGTTGTCGACCGCCGCGAAGTCGAGCTCGGCGCGCGTGTGCCCGCCAGTGCCCTGCGACTCGTACGGCACCTGCAGTTTCCCCCGCGCGACGTCGACCTCCACGACCAGGGACCCCTGGCACTGGTTGCCCGCGTCCCCGACGGAGAAGGCCAGCTTGTACGACCGCCCCGGCGTGGTGCGCACCTCCTGCGACAGCGCGGTCTCCCGGCCGGCCACCAGCTCCACGGCGTACGCGCCCTGCGGCACCGCGAAGTGCTGCGCGTCGATGTACTTGATCGCCTTCGTGTCCGACAGGACCGTCCACTCCGGCAGCGGCGAGTTCTCGTCTTCCGTGATCGGCGGCACCAGCACGCCCCACGGGGAGTTCGGGAAGATGTACGGCCCCTCATCGAAGCCTCCGTTCTGCAGTATGCTATCGGCTGGACGAGTTGGATAACACACAAACGAACAGGTTGATTAAGTTTGTTCCGTGATTGATATATAATAAACCAGACAAGAAGTTAGATCTTTGAGAATCTTTCGACGTAGTAAGAAGAACAGCATACCCTTGGTGTGAGGCGGATGGTGAAGGGTCTTGATGGCGACGGAGTCGATGAGGGGGCCGCACGCCGGGTCGTCCTCGTCGTCGGGGTTGTGGATGGAGAGCCACGCCGTGCTGTGCTTGGCCCTGAACGCCCACGAGTAGCAGTCCCAGCCGCTGCTCGTGTACACGGTCTGGATGGGAAGGACGCCGGACGCAGTGCCGACCGCCACGTTCAGCTTCTCGGCCTGGCCACAGGTGCGCGCCGCGCAGAAGGTGATGGAGTAGTACGTGCGCTGGGCCAGGCTCGTCAGCTGCTGCCGGATCAACGCGTTGTTGCCCAGCCGCACGGCCCGCGCTCCCTCGGGCACCGGCAGCATCATGTCCGCCTCCTGCTGCCCGGACTCGATGTACTCCACGAACCCTGAGGTCTCCCAGGAAGGTATGGCGTTCGGAATCAGCACCCTGGTGCCGTTCAGCTGAGAACTGTCCGGTCCTTGCTCAAAGTTGCCATTTGGTAGTAGGCCTGGCCACCCCCGGACGCATGAACACACGTTAACTCATCACACATGTATGCTCATTCGGAACAGACTAACGAAATAAAGGTGCATTGAGAGCGAAGTGATCAGACGGATGCAAATACTGCTGTGCTGACGGACTGCAATGCACACTCATCATTCAGTCCAACTGAAAATGAACATTGGCCATTGAGCTCAGTTCTTCTATGTCAGTCGTAAAGTAAAAGCGTCCTCGAGCTTCCTGATGCTATTAATTAGTTAATCACCACTTGCTACGTACTTGGCATTCTCACCAAGATGTTTAAATACTCAAAGCCAGCCTAGATGACAAGAATGATTTCAGCAGCAAATCAGTCTCCCTTTGCCTAGATTGGGATTTGGAGCTACACGTGCACGCACTCACTTCCTACCGCACATCGCGGTTCTCAATAGAGTGGCCAATAGGGCCCTATTATTAAAGGGTTATCACCGAATTAATAATTAACAAGTCAACGCTCCCTTTCAACAAAAACTATAGCGTTTAGTGCAGAATTGTAAAACAATAATCTTGGTTGTTCTGCTAGTATTATTTCATCTGTCGAAATGTAGATGGCACCAATACTAGGAAGAAGAACAGGAGGGTCAATAGTCACTTAGTCAGTAAGCGCTTCTATCTTCCAACAGAGAGACTAAACAAAAAGAAATAATGGAAGAGTAACAAGCTTCTGACTGCGTGAAACTCACCGACGCGCATGCATTAAGCAACGATCTAAACAACATGATAACAGGTGCCGGCGTTCGAGATATCTTACCGTCGATGAGGCCCGACGCCGCTCGAGCAGCCACGCCGACGAGCAGGAGCAGGAGCACGCAACGTGACATCGTCGTGCTCGCCGCCATTCCGCGCGCGAGCCGCTCCCTTCTCTCTAACTTTCCTCCCTGCCGATAAGCAACGCCAGTCGTATCTGAAGCTTAACGGGGATCGATCGATCGAACAGTGTGACGAGCCAGGCCGTCGCGCGGCTGCACTTTATAGAGTGGCTTCGCGGAGCACGAGGGAGCGGAGCCACGCGCGGACAGCAGATGTCCCTCGGTTGCGGGATGATACTACTAGCTGGCTGCTGGCCCTTCTGGGCAGCTTCGGGCGAGAGCCTGAGGCTGCAAGAACACGCCGGCCTCAGCGTGCGGTGGTCAGGTCACGTGGCGCTCTGTCACACCAACGATACGGGACGGCGCCATTAGTGGAAGATTCGGCTTCAGTTCTCCATGCGGCCGCGGCGCTATCCAGCCCGGTGTATCTGCCCGCCGACGACGGGCATGGTGGTGGTGGGATCGTTGCCACGCGCGGGAAGGGTCCGCGGTGGGGTGTGCTAGGGTCCATGTGCACGGGTCAGATACATTGCTTTGTTTTATGTTAGTGCACGGGTCCATATGCACTGCTTTGTTTCATGATCGTACACGGTTGCTTCACGTACTTTTCAGCCAGTTCGACTCCTGAACGACCAGTACATGTGAGCGCACTGAGCTGGTGTGACCAGCTTGAATTACACCTGTAGCACAAACAAAATCGTACGCGGGGCGGGAGGTGGGAAGCTGCTCGAGACTAGGGTCGTCCCGGACGATGGGGGGTCGCGGGTTTCAGACGCACACATGAAAAAAAAAAACACCTCCAAGACGGCTAGAACCATGAGGCTGTCCGCACTCGTCATACTCTATTTCCATTCTCTAAAAGGAATATTCTAGCCTGGTCATCGAAATTCTCTCATCTATATTCAGTTTTTCCGCACCCATCATCCTCTATATCTCATACTCTATATTAACTATCATATATTTTATTCAACTATCTCCAACTACTATCTCTTCTCTCCTCACTATTTCCATTTTTTTTTCTATTTTCTTCTCTCTCTTTCCCACACGTCGCGCGCCTGCTGGTCAGCCTGGATTTAGCGCGCCTGCTGGTCACGCGCTGGGAATAGCGGACGCCGGGGCCATCCGCTGCTTTAGCGTAGCTGTCCCGTACCCCGGTGCAGCTCGCCGAGCGCTATATCCATACTGCAGGGTCACATGCAGTAGCCCAGTGCGAGCAGTCTGATCCGTCCATTTCCGGTTGGACACAATATTCAGCCTGTTCGGTTGGAGGATGCAGTTGCAGTTGCAGTTTTCTGTGAGAGAGAACACTGTAGCGGAGGAAAGCCGTACTGTAGCAACAGTGAGAGAAGGAGCAGCAGCAGCCGGAGGATTTTCCTCCAGCCGAACACGCCCAATGAGGGAAGAAAACAGAGGCGAGCGAAACGGCACGGTTGCCATGCCATATTGCCATGCATGCGATCTGCACAACATTGAATGATTAAGCCCAAACGTACCTTACACTCTTCTCTCCCTTCAAATTACAACCAACGCGTCAGGACTAGCATTACAATTTTTTACATAAGCAACCGGCGACCAGAACGAACCCTGACCAGCGAGGCGTCGTCGACGACTGGGCCACACAGCGTGCCGTCGGGCTTCATGTTGTAGGACATGCTGAGGAAGACCACCCGCGTCTCGTTCGCGACCGCCGTGAACTCGAGCGCGCCGCGCGTGTGCCCGCCCTTGCCCTGCGACTGGTACGGCATCCTCACGCTCCCGCGCGCCGCGTAGGCCTGCACGGCCATGGACCCGACGCACCCGTCGCCGGCGTCCCCGGCCGAGAACTCGAGCCGGTACCGCCTCCCGGGCACGGTGCGCACGTCCTGCGCCAGCGCGGTCTCCATGCCGGACACCAGCTCCACGGCGCGCTCGCCGCGCGGCACGGCGTAGTGCGCCGCGTCCACGTACTTGGCGGACTTGGTGGACGAAAGGATCAGCCATGGGGACAGCGGCGAGTACTCGTCCTCGTCCATGGGCGGCACCAGCACGCCCCACGGGGTGCCCGGAAAGATGTACGGCCCCTCCTCAAAGTCCCCGTTCCTCAGCATGTTATCTGCCGGAGGCCCGGAGTTAGGTAATTTTCAGCACCTCAATTCTAGCTACGAAACCATTCGTTCCTGTTCTGTTTGGGAAAATACAAGAGAACCTTACCCTTGGTGCGCTGAGGAAGGTGAAGGGTCTTGATGGCGAACGAGTCGATGAGCGGGCCGCAGGCCGGGTCCTCGGTGACGCCGGGGTTGTGGACGATGAGCGTGACGGCGCTGCGCCTGGCCTTGAAGGCCCAGGAGTAGCAGTCCCAGCCGCTGCTGGTATATATTGTCTGGATCGGGAGCACGTCGGAGTCGACGGAGATAGTTATGTTGAGCTGCTCGGCCTGGGCGCAGGTGCGCGCCGCGCAGAAGGTGATGGAGTAGGCCGAGCTGCGGTTCACGGCGAGCCGCTGCTGGATGGAGGCCTCGTTTCCCAGCCGCACGGCGTACGCGCCCTCCGGCACCGGCAGGACCATGTCTCCCTGCTTCTGGCCCGAGCCGATGTACTCCACGAACCCGGAGATCTCCCAGTGCGGGATCGCGTAGCGCCCCGTCACCCTGGTGCCGTTGAGCTGCGACTTGTCCGGCGCCTGCTCGAAGTTGCCGTTAGGCAGCAGGCCTGCGCATACCACGAGTCAGTTCAGGAATCCTTCGTGCGTAATACACACACTCGATCAGAAATCGTATTTGCTTATGGCACGAAATTAGGATACGAAACATATTGCATAGATAATGTGCAAGCGCTCACCGTCCGGTATGCCGGAAGCCGCTCGAGCAGCCAAGCAACAAACGGCCAAGAACACCAAATTGCGACGAATGCTCTGCATCGTCTCCCTCTCCCTTCTCATCGCGGTTGCCTTCTCCTTGTGAAAAACAGTATGTAGTACGTACTCTGAACAGTCAGCTAAAACTCGATCCGATGGAGGAATCAATGCAAATCGATGCATGCTTCCACGCGTAGTTATAGAGGATACGTGCTCGTCAAGCATCTCCAGTTCCAATCATGTATTGCCATTGGCCAAGTTGGCCACTGTGTACGCAAGAGGCAGGTGAGCGGAATGGGAGCTCGCACGATGGCCATGGCTGGCAGGGCATCACGGCCCTGCGCGGCGGCGGTGTTTTGTGGTTGTGCCCTTACCGGCCGGGTGGTGACTGGGAACGGCGCGCCGATGCTCAGGCGTCTGATCCACATGACCACTCTGTTTGGAACTTATTTCTTTTTGTTGGATTCTTCTTCATTCTTTTTTTTAAATCCTGTTAGGACCTTGGAGTAGCAGTAGTTTTTCTTTCTCGGAGGCAGTAGTCTTTAGTTTAATTTTTCTAGCCGTTAGTGCTTCCCAATCCCAAGGGCGTCCCGATTCAGCGCCGGGATTTGGGTTGCAGCCTATGGATGGTAGGGCCGAACAGGCAAAGGCCCAAAATGTAAACATGTGTGTTGCGTGAGCCATGTTCCGCGTTGTGTGACTATGTAGTTGTAATTTTCCTTCGATCAATCAATAATATGTAGCTCTCCTGTGTATTCGAGAAAAAAAATCAAAAAAATTATTCCACTTGTCTAGTTGGGCTGTTCCATTTGTCTTCACACACTCACACACAAAAAAGGTTGTTCATTAGTACAAAGCATAAGAGTTTTTAAAAAAGAGTACAAAATAGAAAAATATCATGGCGAAAAGTCCAACTTTTGCCACAGAAAATGGTCACAACTCGGGACATGGTGCGGTCCTTTTTTTAGCGCATGGGTTTGTCAACCTGGTATGTTCATTTTGAAATTATTTTGACCAAGATGTTGTTTAATGGTTCACATAAAAAACTGAGGTTCATCTTCATACATTTGTTTGTTTCCAAAGTTGAACAATTTCAATATTCTATAATAAAATTATTGTATATGGTTACAACAAATCGGATATAGCATTGATAAAAATCAAGTTTCCATATAATGTTGCATAAAAAAAACCCTTGCTGAGTGCTGCTCATATCAGTATCCCTACCGCGACTCCTATGTATTTTTTCAAGTGCGCACAGGACTATGAATAACTTCACTAAGAATGAGAAGGGTGTTGCAAATAAATTAAAAATCCAAAGTACATTCAATTCTCAACATGATAATTTAAGTCTCCCTATTCATGTATTGGACCACGAACTATTCTATTTTCGCATAATTTCGTGTAAAATAGATTAATTTTTGTTTAAACATGAAAACTTTGTACTCGAGTGGCACCTCAAAGTATGACAGGACATTGAAAAAGCACAAGAAGTCAGAATCTTGAACCTGCTCGGCTCACGGCGTATCATTTCTCGGAGAACGAGAATGGCCTTGCAAATGAAATACGAACGAAAGCAAGTTTTCGACATCATGATTTGGGTCCCTTTATTCTAGTTTTGGACCAGTTTAGGAACATATGAGAAAATTCTCGTGTTCGCAAGCGCCTCGAAGTATGATAACACATGGAAAAGCGTAAGAAGTCTGAATCACAAGCATGTTCATTTTCTCTTCTGAACACATGCGCTGGTAGCCTGATACTGTGTCCATGAAACTAGTCAAACTTTAATTTACAGCGTAAACAGGATGCACATACATGCATGTCCCTTGAGTAAAAAAGTCGTTTGAAGAATAAAAAGAAACAGAGATGCAGTATACAATTGCAATGCAATCTGCATGCCCAACCTTGGTTAAGCCCAAGCAAACTCCCGTTCCTTCACTTAACCAATGAATCAATCAATCACGTCAGTCGTATAGTAGTATCACAGAAGCAACCGGCGATGGTTGCGCGTGCGGACGAGCGAGACGTCGTCGAGGACGGGCCCGCAGAGCGTGCCGTCGCGCTTGATGTTGTACGACATGCTGACGAACGCCACCCGCGTCTGGTTCGCGATCGCCGTGAAGTCGAGCACGCCGCGCGTGCACCCTCCTCTGCCCTGGGACTCGTACGGCACCCTCACGCTCCCGCGCGCCGCGTAGGCCTGGATGGCCATGGACCCGGCGCAGCCGTCGCCGGCGTCCCCGACCTTGAACTCGAGCCTGTAGGGGCGCCCGGGCACGGTGCGCACGTCCTGCACCAGCGCCGTCTCCATGCCGGACACCAGCTCCACGGCGCGGGCGCCGTGCGGCACCATGTGGTGCGCCGCGTCCACGTACTTGGCGGACTTGGACGACGACATGATCATCCATGGCGACATCGGCGAGTAGTCGTCCTCTTCCATCGGCGGCAGCAGCACCCCACAGGTCGTGTTGGGGAAAATGTAGGGGCCTTCCTCGAAGTCCCCGTTCTTCAGCATGTTATCTGCCGGGAAAACACGTTAGTGTTTTCAGCACACGGTAGCGTGCACAATGGTCGAAATGCTAAGCCTTCGCATTCGCCGCGGCTTCAGTTTTAGAGAGGTTATTATAGAGTCTTACTCTTGGCGCGTTGGGAGGTCTGAAGGGTCTTGATGGCGAACGAGTCGATGAGGGGGCCGCAGGCCGGATCCTCGGTGACACCGGGGTTGTGGACGATGAGCGTCACGGCGCTGCGCCTGGCCTTGAAGGCCCAGGAGTAGCAGTCCCAGCCGCTGCTTGTGTAGACCGTCTGGATGGGGAGCACGTCGGACTCGGGGGCGACCGTGATGTTGAGCTGCTCGGCCTGGGCGCAGGTGCGCGCCGCGCAGGTGCGCGCCGCGCAGAAGGTGACGGAGTAGGCCGTGCCGCGGGTCACGGCGAGCCGCTGCTGGATGGAAGCCTCGTTTCCCAGCCGCACGGCGTACGCGCCCTCCGGCACCGGCAGGAGCATGTCGCCCTGCTTCTGGCCGGAGCCGATGTACTCGACGAGCCCGGAGATCTCCCAGTGCGGGATCGCGTAGCGCCCCACCACCCGTGAGCCGTTGAGCTGCGACTTGTTCGGCGCCAGCTCAAAGTTGCCGTTCGGCAGTAGGCCTGCAATATTGCAACGTGATATCGTCACTTAATTCGGAGCCCACGCGTGCATTCCATGACACATTTTCAAGCTATGCTGTTTGTTTATGGAACGAGAGAGCTAATTTACGAATCATAGAAGAGAAGTTCATGCCCTCACCGTCTTGGATTGCCGAAGCGGCCGCTCGAGCTGCCACGCAGGCGAACAAAGCAGCGCCGCACGGCGGGCGCTGAGCGCCATCGCCCGTCCCTTTCCCATCCGCCTTCTTCTTCTCCGATGGAACAAGAACCAGCGCTATGAACGCTTGACTGTAACCAGATGGCTGGCAGGAACCAATGCACCAATCAGTTCGTACTATATGCAGATGGTCTGTGGTCCAGTTTGAACTTATAGGCGAGAGCTAGCGAGACGTCGTGCTCGTAAAGTACCACGAGCTCGGAATCATCAATCATGGCAGCCAAGTTGGCCTCAGGCAGGCGGCCGAGCGAAACGCGCGCCGGATCCGCGGGCGCCTGCACGATCAAGACGGTTGGGCAGGGCATCGCCTATCCTGATAGGAGGTGCGTGCGGTGGGAAAGGAATGGCCGTTCTACCCACCTTCCTCCTACGGGTGGCGACTGGGGACGGCGCCTCTCATGCGGCGGCGTGTGGTCACATGGCCGTCCTGCTTGGACCCCGGAGTAGTAGTTTACTTCGCAGCTTCGCGTGGCCACAAAACGAAATCATCGGCGTTCCCCACGACCGTGGGTGCCTGGCTCTAGCGCTTCGAATCTTCGATGCGGCGCCGGTTTCAGAGCCTCTCCAGTCTCCGCGTGGATCGGCATCAGGACCAAATTAGAATCTGTAACAGGAGCGTAGCATGGTTGCCAGGTTGTGGATGCGGGAGACGGTGCAGAGCGAATAGGGAATCTGTAACATGAACGCCTGTGACTAGTTGACTCGTGGCCATGTGGACTTATCCAAACAAGAGACACGTAGCATGTGGGTCCCATATTGACTGTTGACAGGTCAACATGTGGTGCACATATCAGCCACCGCACGGTCCGCACCAGCATCATGGAATGTCTCGCCATTCTTCCTCTGTTTTCTCTTCACTATACATGGGCCATGTACATTACTTTCTTTTACTAGTGTGCGGTACCTTTTTTGCGAAAAACAGATGCATAACACATAAATGCATGATAAGGGGAGTATCCACGTTCATCGTGCGGTGATTTGGAACAGCCAGGGATTCAAAAATTGCAAACCGGTCGGTTGAACCCGTTGAAAACGGCTTGGTAAACCGATAAAATCAAGTGGTTTTGAAATTGCTACAGTATCTAGATCTGGTTTTGGACGAAAACCGAGCGGTTTTGCACAGCAAGCCAAACCAGTTTTTCCAAACAACATTCATTTTTTTCCGACCCTCATATCTTTTTCTATTTTACCATGGAAGACACAAGCAAGCTTAGTGTCGTGACAGCAGGAGGCTCCTGGTGACACCATTCTCTTAAAATCATGGGTCCCCTAGACTCAAAGAAAAAGAGGGGGCACATCTGAATTTCTGGAATGGTAAATGAACATGCTGTTAGGGATCTGCCAAATAATTAAAACGATGTATCAAAGAGAGGGCATGCTTCTGCCCCCCTTGCATCCTGAAAATCAATGGAGATAAGGAGACGGTTGGAGGAGAAAAATTAGGGAGAGGAAGAAGAAGAGGGGGGCTAGAGGAAGGAGACGAGCCCCCCCCCCCCCCCCCCCCCCCCCCCCCCCCCCCCCCCAGCTCTCTCCTGGATCCGCACTATTTGGCATGTCAATTTCACGCCCCCGTCCAATGTCGGTCCTCCGTGTCACTGCAGATGGTGTCGCCTATCCCACCACCCGCTGGCATCGCCAAGCCAACCCTATCGAATGACCTTCAAACTTTCCCCGTAAGAAATGTCAGCCAAAATATATTTCATATCTTTCCTGAAATAGCCACAAAATCAAAATTCAGCTACATATGAATATGTCGAATGTTGAGATCGACTCAAGAATAAGTTACAACTCTCCCAACAAGAGAGGAGATGGGTATAAATGTGGTAGTACATTGCTAACAAGCCAAATATATGCTCTACTAATCCCAGCACAGTCAGTTTTTCAATACACCACGCAGTACGAGCATGACTGGCCGAAAAAACCGCGTGTCACGTATATGAATCAGCGAAGCAACCGGCGAGCAGGCGGCTTCGACGCAGCGACGAGCGAGACGTCGTCCACGACGGGCCCGCACAGCGTGCCGCTGTTGTCGGACTTGGTGTGGTAGCCCAGGCTGACGAAAACCACCTTGGTGCTGCTCTCGGCCGCCTGGAACACGAGCTCGGCGCGCTGCCATCCCTGGGACCCGACCTGCACGGTCGTCGTCCCGGACTGCCCCGCGGTGACCTGCACCTTCATGGGCGCGTCGTACGCCTCGCACCCGTCGCCCGCGTTCCCGACCGAGAACGCCAGCTTGTACCAGCTCCCTTGCGCGGTGCCCACCTCCTGCATGAGCGCGCTCTCCCCGCCGGACACCAGCTCCACGGCGCGGGAGCCCTGCGGCACCGCGAAGTGCGCCGAGTCGATGTACTTGACGACCTTCTTGTGCGCCATGATCCGCCACCCCGGCAGCGGCGAGAAGAGGTCCACGTCCTTGGGCGGAATCAGCACCCCGTTCTGGGAGTCCGGGGGAATGTACGGGCCCTCCTCGAAGTCCCCGTTGCTCAGCATGTTGCCCTGGGTGGGCTCGGGCCGGTGGAGCGTCTTGATGGCGACGGCGTCGATGATGGGGCCGCACGAGGGGTCCTCCTCTTGCCCCGGGTTGTGGATGGTCAGCGACAGGAGCCCGGAGTCGGCCTTGAAAGCCCAGGAGTAGAAGTCCCAGCCGCAGCTGGTGTAGATCGTCTGGATGGGGACCTCGCTGGTCTGGGAGCCCGGCACGACCGTCAGCGTCAGGCGCTCGTCCTGGGCGCAGGTGCGCGACGCGCTGAAGGTGATGGCGTAGTACGTGCCCCGCGTCACGCTGATCTGCTGCTGGATGGAGGCCTCGTTGCCCAGCCGCACCGCGTGGGAGCCCTCCGGCACCGGCAGGATCATGTCCCCCTGCTTCTGCCCGGACTCGATGTACTCGATGTACCCGGAGATCGTCCAGTACGGGATCGCGTTCGCCCCCGTCACCGCCGAGCCGTTCATCTGGTACTTGTTTGGCGGGTACTCGAAGTTGCCGTTCAACAGAGGACCTGCAGCACGCGTGCATGGTATGGTGTGTCAGAGACAGAATTTGTGCAAGCAAATTAGCAAATGTCACGAAAATAGAGCAATGCCAGGTAAGCTTCTTCACGTAACTAACATGGTTGTACTGAACAAAATGATCCTTATGCAGATCGTACACTACATATATGCCCTTATTTGTCATGACGACTTCTAAAGTTGACGCACATCATTCTAAGCATATGACCACCGCCTGCCAACGACCCATGCAGATTCATGCATGTGACCACTACGCGACGGTCGGATAATCCCACGGTCCTCAACAATCACATCATGATCAGGAGATGCTGAAGCCAATCGTCTCACGTTAGGAGATCGATCAAAGGGTTTGCATCTGAGTCTCACATGATGATATTCTACTTGTGTAAAATAATGAAGCAGAACGTTCTACTTCTCTGAACTCACATTCCTACGCACGTGAGCCAGCAGACTCCTTCGGGAACCTCAACTGACAGGTCAACGGCGGCATCTTTGGGACAAGTGAGATAGATCCAGCTCACATGAACAGAACTGATTGTTTATCAAGAATAGGAACCTAGCGCACTCCAATGTTTGTCTTGGTTGCACCTTAAAGATTTCCTAATAAGTAGATCTCTCCCCTTTTAAATCTATGCGGTCTCATTCTCTTTGCTCGAGCACTTCTAAAAATATTATCGAAGTGACACGATCGACCTCCCCTTGGGTATTCCCTAAAGGAAAACAAATTATAGAGATTTGATACAAGCGCTTGGCTATCATGAAATGGAGCAACCTGGAGAGGTTATGCTTCCATCTTTCTTTTCTAATCCCTAGAGGCCTAGACAGCTTAAGATCACTAACCACGTAGAAACTAACACTTAGTAACAGCATTCTTTCTCTTATTTTTCCTTTTCTTGTTATTCTGGGAATAAGAACAGTAAGAAACTGAGCACTAGCTGGCAGATATGGCATGTCAACTAAAGATGACGACATATAGTAGCTGAGTGCAATAAGTCTACAGCACACCGGCCACAATCATGCAAATGATCAAGAACAACTAACAATGCATACTGCAGCATTCAAGGGCTCTCACCATCGCCAACGGCCGAGACAGCCCGCGCAGCCGCCACCGCGCAGATGAGAACGAACAGCGCGGTGAACCGATTGCTCCGCTTATCGGTCCCCATCTCTGATCTGTTTATCTCCTAATCTCGTACGCCGGCCTTCAGCTTTATCCTACACTTCGGGAACTAAGGGGCAAAAAATAGTTATACTCTCGGGTGGAGCTCAACTTCTCAAGTGCTCAACCGGGCCAGTGTCTTCTCCACTTATAGGCGCAAGCCTCCTGCACGCATGCGCTCTTGGCGAAGGAATAATCCGGCGTCGTTGCCGCCGATGGGGCGCCGCGGAACGCGCCGGGTCGGCGCGCGCGGGCACGAGACCGGCCACCGCCTCCAGTGTCCTCCTGGACGTGCACTCACGTGGCGTTCTGCTGCGGGCCTGCGGCCTCATGGCCGTTGCAACGTAAGGATTCCAGTCGGCAGGGCGGGAGGCGTACGTGGCGGCGGCGGGGTGCTCGGGCAGGGGACTGGTCCTCGTCGGCGATTATTTTTGAGGTTCAGGGTACATGGGGGCTTAATTGCTCGTGTCAGCTCAATGTTCGCGCCAGTCTGTACCTGGTCGAGATTTTTTTTTTCTGACAGGATACTTTGATCTGGATTTTCTTTTCTGACAGGATGGTTCGTCAGGTTAGTGTTCATGTGGACGTTGACTAGATTAGCAATAGTTGCAGCAGTTTCGAGTTGTCACAGATCTAGGCTGACTTCTAGGCGTTGAGCTATGATGCATTACATTTCATTTCTAGAGAAATGGAAGTGCTTATATTCAGCCATATTTTGTTAGAGTCGGTATTGATCTGGAAATTAAGCGCGAATTTGCCATGGAAAAACAAAACAACAAATGGCCTGAGTGGTTCATATATAACCGCGGAGTAGGCAAGTGATGATGGGCACAGTAACAGCAAAACATGAACTCAGACTAGCTAGTCCATCAGCAAAAAAAAAAAAAAAAAAAAAAAAAAACATTTAGGAAGTGTTGGGTGCAGCGAAGCCTCGAGGTGGTTTAGCTTCATGGCTTGCTGCAGGTTCACCTCGGGTTGCTTGATCAGTCTTCGTCTTTTGGTGACGCTTCAGCAGTAGTCTGCATTTTCGTGACTTCACGCTACGAGCTGTGGAGGTCGCCTGTGAGGGACTTCCTTTTTTGTTTTTTTACCCAAAGGGACTTCCTTTTGTGAGCGTGTGCCTTCTTCCGAAGTCTATACGTACGTGACAGTTTGGGCTTAACTCGAATCATGTGATCATATCTGTTGTGTCTTCGATAGCCCAAGCCCATTATGTATTTTCAATGCCCATCCAGAACAAATACGGCGGGGCGAGCGGGCCATTATGTATTTTCAAGCACATAATTGAAATAGATTGCACAATAAAAAATTGGTGATAAAAAATAATGTTGGTGGCGTTGTGGCACAATCAACAATCTATGTGCAAGGATGCAATGTGCAGGAACTTATGGATTCTTAGGGGCAAGTGCACTGGATATTAGTTGCAAGCTTTATGGGATCAATTACACTCGAGCTAATAACAATCAACGAGTTGCGCTAAAGAAATAACAATCAGCGGGGTCATCTCTTACGCGCTTGATATTGGTGCCTCATACTGTGTGGTGGCTTTTGACCACTTCGAGTTCGTCACAGACTTAAAGAAATTGATCATGCACATACGGTATGAAAGAGATTCAAGGCCACCTTAATCATGATTTAGATGTCTAATAGCAAAGATCGTGTACTCTTGCTGATGTTAAACATTTGTAGCTCCTATACACTCAAAATTAAATTCATCCATGTACCGATTCCCATGATAAAGGAATTAGTATCTGTCATTTTCTTAACAAAAAATAATATATAACCTTAAAGAGTACTTCCCCCCGGTTTTGTTTAACTGTCAGCCAGGTTCACTTTATTTGGTTTGAGAATACTTGTCACTTGAAGCCTGCAGTGCTCAAATTACATTTTGTCCTTTGTGGTAGGTCTGGGCGTTCGGTTAATCCGGTTAATTCGGTTCGGTCAATTCGGTTGAGAGAAAATTCGGTTAATAAAAAACGATAACCGATTTAGTACCAAGAAAATGATTAACCACACAATTCGGTTCGGTTATGCGGTTAACCGCATTAACCGCAAAACAGGGCATGTTTCACTCTATTGGATAAATTTATACAACAAACGCAAAAATAAATAGACCAATGCGCCGTCGATAGCGATGTCGATGCACGGGTGGTCGTCGAGTGAAGATGTGCGGAGAGGATGAAGTTGGGAAAAGGTCGGGTTGGAATGAGTTAGGACCGAGGAGCGTCGAGATCTATTAGGTTGAGATGACAATATTGGTTAATTCGGTTAGTTCGGTTAACCGTATTTTGTAAAAATGATAACCGCAATTTTTGCGGTTAACCGTACTTTGCAAAAATGATAACCGCAATTTTTGCGGTTAACCGTACTAGCGAAAAATCTTAGGTAATTCAGTGCGGTTAATGCGGTTAATCGGTTTTGCGGTTAACCGCGCCCACCCCTACTTTGTGGGTCCACAAGCAGTATGTTGGGAAGTCTCTAGAGCACGAAGTGCCACAGAATTAGTTCCAGAACAATCATGCTGGCTTATGAGACACAAATGCAACTAGGGGCATTTTAGTCATTTTAAAAGAAACATCTGGATGTCTTGGTATGCGTGCCATGGTTTCCGCTGTCAATTAAACAAAACTGGAGGGAAGTAGCTGGCTCCATGGTTTAGTTATTGTCCCTCCCTAATCTTTGTTGAATTTATCACTACTTGCTCAATTTGTAAGGGTCTGTCTCTTTATATGAGTAATTTCAGATTTACTTATCTCTTCATTTAGTTTTTCTATATCAAGTTGTTATAGCTTTGTTTCCTAATATCTTTTACAACATTAGTTTACATGTAATTAATTCTATTGGAACCAACTCCCTTTTATGAAAACATTGTTGATGATTGACTTCTAGTTGAGGTGGTTTTAGCAAAGTCTCTTTTTTCTTTTCCATGTACAACATTTGTCACAAGGTGCAAGTTCTATCTATCCATGAATAATTAATATTGATAGTTTACTTCCTGCAACTGTGATCACCAACAATCATGTTGTTGTTAAAATATCCAGGATTATTGCCAAGGAAGAACAAGAAGTTCAATGAAATTATTGCTAAAAGACTTGACGATAAATTGTTATTCGGGATCTCCAATATAAAGTAGGTACTCATGCGCTTGCTTGATTATTTTAATACAAGCTAGAATGTTCTTTCTAAAGAAGATCTTATACAAATATAGGCACATAGTGAATAATCTATAATAAAAATAGTAGTTTTATCACCATGCAAAGTTGATAATAAAATATCTGAATATTCCATAGATAGAATAATCGCAACAGTCATAACTAATATATTAGATGAAGAATAAACTATATGTCAAATAGGAATAAGGGAGATTTGAAATGAAAATTAAATGCAACTTGTTGTCTGATTTTTAAACTTTTAAGGTAGGACACAAAATTTGTTTTACGTCCGTGTCAGACTAGAGACTAACATAGTAGCTTATGAATTTGCTCAGCCATATCTAGAATAAAATATGCATTATGTAGCTTAGATGGCACACGAGCCTATTTGTGTTAAAGAATTATGAGTGGAGTGTATGATTGTGCTAACTATATATGCTCCTCAATTAATATAGTTATCACAAAAAAGTTTCAACTCTCTCAAAAAGGGGCCCACAACTGGTACTCCAACACGCCGCCACCGGTACATGCGTGTGACTAGCTAGGCCTGCGACACACAGACGAGCGAGGCGTCATCGATGACCGGCCCACAGAGGGTGCCGCTGCCGTCGGACCTCATGTAGTAGCCCGGGCTGACAAAATACACCCGCGTGCGGCTGTCTCTCGCCGTGAACTCGAGCGCGCCGCGCGTGTACCCGCCCGGCCCCGGGGAGAAGACCGTCACGTCCGCCCTCCCGTCCGCCGCGTACGCCTGCACCTCCATCGGCGAGTCGCACCCGTCGGCCGCGTCCCCCGCCGAGAACTCCAGCCTGTACTTGGCCCCGGGCACGGTGTCGACGTCCTGCGCGAGCGCGGTCTCCACGCCGGACACCAGCTCCACGGCGCGCCCGCCCTGCGGTACGGCGGAGTGCGCCGAGTCGATGTACTTGACGCCCTTGGAGTAGGACATGATCATCCATCCAGGCAGCGGCGAGACGCCGTCCTCGTCCATCGGTGGCAGCAGCACTCCCCACTCGTAGTCCTGGCAGACGTACGGACCCTCCTCGAAGTTCCCGTTCTTCAGCAAGTTATCTGCTCAATTTATATTAGGCGCATGTCACAAAAAGAATTCGCCGAAAATGCTTAGATAGGTAAAGTGGAATGCACAGCAGAGAGATCGTCCATTTAGAAACAGCTAGGTTCAGCGTTTCTTCTTACCTTGGGTAGCCTCAGGAGGGTACATGGTCCTGATGGCGACGGAGTCGATGATGGGGCCGCACGCCGGGTCGTCCTGCTGCCCGGGGTTATGGATCTTGAACGTCACGGTGTTGCAATCGGCCTTGAATGCCCAGGAATAGGTGTCCCAGCCGCTGCTGGAGTACACGGTCTGGATGGGGAACTCGCCGTTCTGGGAGCCGGGGGTGATGACCACCTGAAGCTTCTGAGACTGGCCGCAGGTGCGCGCGGCGCTGAAGGAGAAGGCGTAGTACATGCCCATGGTCACGCCCATCTGCTGCTCGATGGAGGCGTCGTTGCCCAGCCGCACGGCGTGCGCGCCCTCCGGCACCGTCAGGACGATGTCGCCCTGCTGCTGCCCGGACGTGATGTACTCGACGTTCCCGTCGATCTTCCAGTTCGGGATCGCGTACTCCCCCGTCACCGCCGTCCCGTTCATCTGGTTCGGGTCGGGAGGGTACTCGAAGTTGCCGTTCTGTAGCGGGCCTGCGACAGGAGCGTCAGAGACAGAATTTGCACTTGCATTCCTTCCAGGTCACATACACGAACACAATGCAAGCTGATACTGTCTGTCATGTTGTAGCCACTCGCGAAATTCCTATGTCACGTTCCCAATAAATCTAAAATGCGATACTGCTATGGTGTACTACTTCCCGGAGGAAAATCACGCTGATGGAGACTTGACTGAAGGGTTCAGTTATCATCAGGAAACGGAGCCGGTCATTTTGATGCTACATTCTATAAATTAACGGGATGGCAAGTATGATGCAAACCTAATCTACAAGTAGATCATTGAAAGTGGTAGAATAATGGTCACTGGAAATGTAGCTATATCTAACAGTTCTCATATACTTCTGCGCTAAGAAATTAAACTGAAACTAGCCGTGCAAAACAATAACGCAAGTACTACATTACTACAATAAACATCTTAAGATTATTCCAAGCAGCATCAAAATCAGTTAAGTAACTTAGCAAACAGTAATCTAATGACATAGTGTGACCTAAAGCATGGCAACTAAATAAGTAGCGTACCATATCACCTCCATTCCTCAAATCGGCGCTTGGCACTGGCAGCAATGCAAGACTACGTTTACAGTACTGACAAATATGAACATTACGAACTCAGAACATCTAAACATTGCGAGATGCAGCTTCATGAGAACTCACCATCGCTGACGGCCAAGGCAGCCCGCGCCGCCGTGCAGACGAGCACCAACAGCGCGGCGCGGCGCGCGCTCCGCTTGTCGACCACCATCGCCGGCCGGTTATTCTCTCCTGACCTCGTACCTCTCTAGAGCTTGGAACTACGCCCTCGAACGGAGCTCACTCTGGGCCGGTGCCGTTCCACCACTTATAGAAGAAGCCTCAGTGGCGCCAGAGAAGCCCATCATCAGCTCCAGGATTCAGATCAGTGAACTGAAGACTGAAAATGCCTGGTCACGTGGCGCTCTGCTGCACCTGCATGCCCGACGTGGCGCCAAGTTTTGTATCTGTACTTTTAGAGGAAAGTGGGGGCTTAATTGCGTGTCGGCTCTATATTCGCGCCTAATTAACCCGTACTCAGTCGGAATTTTCCTTTTCTGACAGGATATTGGATCGGGATTTTTCTTTTCTGATAGGGTACTTCATCAGGCTGCTGTTCATGTGGACTGGATTGGCACAGGTTTCGAGGGCCGTACCTTGGCTGACTTCTAGGGGTTAGAGTTAGTATCTTTCTAGAAAAATGGAACGCTTTCAACAATCTCGTCAGAGTTGAAGTATAGTACTCCCTCTGTTCAAGTTTACATGTCGTTTGACTTTTTTCATCTCAAGTTTGACTGCTCGTCTTATTCAAAAAATTTGTGCAACCATAGTTAAATTTAAGTCATTCTCGAAGAACTTATATTAATAAAGCAAGCCACAACAAAAAATATGATATTTTGCATAATTTTTTGAATAAGACGAGCAGTCAAACTTGAGATGAAAAAAGTTAAACGACATGTAAACTTGAACAGAGGGAGTAGTAGTTTGGAAATTAGAGCCTGTCATCTGAAGTACCAAAACAACAAAGAAAACAGAAACAACAGTCATTTGTAGGGAACAGCATAAAGCAACGACACAGGGAAATGCATGGCACCGCAAAAATCCTCAGGGAATGATGGGCGCAACAAATGCTCGAGTCGGTTTGAGTTTCACGACCTGTTGCAGGCCGGCTTGCAGCATCACCTGTGTCGCTTGATCCATCTTCGTATCAAGAGGACGCGGCATGACGTGGTAACTTGCATTTTTCCTTTCACATTGCGAGCTGATGGCCAGTTCGTCTCTAGAATTCACGTACGGTGTGTGCATGTGTATGTAAAACGGGTCTGTCTATTACACGGGCGCCTGACATTTTCCGGTGAAGTGTTAAGTTGCATGCACCAATCAGTTCACCCACCAACCTAAACTGATAGGAAAAGGTAGACAATTCACTTATGGTTCAACACTCCCCCTCACGTGGTGGAATATTAGAGTGGACTGCAATTTATTTAATAAGTCACGCCAGACAGGGTTTCCCCATCAACTTAAGCTGATGGGGAAAGATGGGCAATTCACTTATACTCTAACAGAAAGTACCTTTTTAGACAAGAGCATCCGACTTCACGGAGGAATAAAAATAAAGAGAAAATATTTATTTCTCTCTGTTCTGGTAGCTCATCCCTTATAAGTATTTGCCCTAGACTAAACCAGCTTCCAACAAATACCTGGATTTTAGAACTGGATCTCTCATCTATCCTCTTCCGTCAAACATGTCATGCGATCCAACGTAGATTGCTTGGTTAACAATGCCCACGCCGTTACAGTTTCCCAAATGGCCAAAATGCCCCCATCGTTTCTGAGACGAAACCCATCAACTCATCTAGATGTGAGCGGTGAGCCCCATCGCTCCAAACAGAACGTTTGCCTGTTGCTAGTCACCTCACCCCAGCGCAGCTTATCCTCATGCTAGGTCACCAATCACGACCCAACGTTTAACCTTGAAAGGGCAACAAATCTAAAAACCGGGTATATAAAGGAACTTGCTCATTTCAGAGACCTTATCATAACGCTCAATGTCGTCGTTGACGGAGAGATGTGCCATTTTTAGTCGCGTGAATATTAGAAAGTGCGGAAAAATGTATCTTTTTTTTTTCTTGAGCCAAGGAAAAAATGTATCTGACGTTGTACCATGCCTGGGCTCAAATGGGCTCATCTGACCAAGTCTTTTGTGGGCTTGGGTTGTCACATGAATGACATACCTTATGTTTCTAGGCTGAGACGCCCACGCTTTATCCGGATACTGGGAGTATTGTTGTACGGTCCAAATTAGGCAGCCACGCGCCCGGATCTCCAAGCTCCCAAGTCTTTGCTTTTCTTCATTGATCATTCAAGTTGATTGCGGAACACGCTGGCCGTTCTAATGAATACCCACTTGCGTGATGCATGGAATCGAGCACTATAAACGAGCTGCCACCTGCGACTGGGTGACGGCAATGTCTTCGCAGACACGAAAAATCACGAGAACGTAACGACTCGTAGGCAGTAGCGCCCACTGATTTCCACAGTGCAGCAAGGTACACGGCGGCTATCCAAATCGAATACCATAAAACTATGCACGATAGTCGCATGTACGTGTTGGAAGACGTGCCCCAAGTTCAAACCGTGGAACAGTCGTGCCAGTACACTGCTAGACCGATCATCCACGTCGCATGCATGCCATGCATCGAGAAGATGCAAGTCGATCTACCCGCGGCCGCGCGATCGATCTCTATATAAACGGCAGCAGAAAGCCATGTCGAATCACCTCGTACCAACATAGGAGTACTTCGCTATATGGCGAACTCACCGACGATGAAGGCGACGATCCTGGCCCTTGGGCTGGCGCTCCTCTGGGCCGCCGGTCCGGCCGCTGCGCAGAACTGCAACTGCCAGCAAGGCTACTGCTGCAGCAAGTACGGCTACTGCGGAACGACCAGCGCCTACTGCGGCGACGGGTGCCAGTCGGGCCCGTGCACCTCAGGATCAGGCGGCGGTAGTGGCGGTGGCGGCGGCGGAGGCGGCAGTGGCGCGAACGTCGAGAGCGTGGTCACCCAGTCGTTCTTCGACGGCATCAAGTCCCAGGCCCCGAACTCGTGCGCGGGGAAGAGCTTCTACACGCGAAGCGCGTTCCTCACCGCCGCCCGCAAGTACTCGGGCTTCGCGCACGGCGGGTCGGAGGTCGAGGGCAAGCGCGAGATCGCCGCCTTCTTCGCGAACGTCGCGCACGAGACCACAAGTGAGTTGGCTATTACTAAAACGCCGTATAACTAAAATACCATCATGTTGATGATCATGCATGTATACCAACACGGCCGTGCAGATCTTTGCTACATCAACGAGATCAACGGGGCGAGCATGAACTACTGCGACCCGAGCAGCACGCAGTGGCCGTGCGTCCCGGGGAAGAAGTACTACGGGCGCGGGCCGCTGCAGCTGTCGTGGAACTACAACTACGGGCCGGCGGGGAAGGCCAACGGCTTCGACGGGCTGGGGGACCCCGACAAGGTGGCGCAGGACCCCGTGGTGTCGTTCGAGACGGCGCTCTGGTTCTGGATGCAGAACGTGCACAAGGTGGTGCCGCAGGGGTTCGGCGCCACCATCAGGGCCATCAACGGCGCCCTCGAGTGCAACGGCAAGAACACCGCCCAGATGCAAGATCGGGTGCGCCTCTACAAGCAGTACTGCCACCAGCTCGGCGTCGACCCGGGGGGCAACCTCACCTGCTAGAGGTCGTGCCTGGCTCGAACGTGGAGAATAAAATGTTTGGCGTCGCACACTTGTACTGGCGCCTGAAACCCAGAGTTTAACGAGAGTACGCACTAGCATAAGAATAAAAATGCAGGGGCTGGGCCCTTGTTTTGTTGGACCAGGATAAAAATGCTCGTTGTACTTGTGTCACAACAAAAAATAATGAACGTTCATTAAGAGCAAAAGTTATTCAAATTTTATTGTTTTAAGTAGATTGATTTGCTTTTATCATAGGCTTAGGCTAAAGCCCAACAAAAAGACTAGCCTGCGCATCAGCGCACTTGGAATGTTGGGCCTAGCCTAACCCAAGCTATCAAGGAGAACACATGGATGGAAACAATGTTCAAACTAAATATGTTGTCTTTATTCGTTTTCATCCTTAAATGTAGGAATAGTTGATTTGCATCTCAGAGAAATTCAGAATTTGTCCATGTTTTCCCTACCGGAACAATTATCTCTCTAGGTGCTGACACGACATGCAAAATGACAATTATGAGTTCAATTAATATCTTTTAACATATGAAATAATAACAATATTTAAAAGACTATACCGCTCATCGCGCATGCTCTTTAGCTCTAGCGGCATTAAAGAAATTTTGAATTCGTGGAATGCCTAACAAGATTGTGTCCGTTATGGACCGTAATCGCTGTAAGAAAATGGCATTAAGGAAACATCACGGTCGACGGATTGACTCACAAAGTCACAATACATCATTATCTGTTTCTATCTCTGTTTCTTTTAAGAAAATGGCATTAAGGAAACTTCTCGTGCTTTGACCTTTTTTTTTCGTTTACAACACAATACCCTTGGCAAAGAATATTTTGTGCTTTTGTTAAACTTTGTTGTTGTTGAAGTATGAGTTCATGTACGGTTCGATATTTTCCCCTTTAATTTTAACCTTTTCATTGTCCAGATCGAACCTGTCATCCACATTTACCAGATGTTTTAACCGCATTATTCACATCTGACCATGGTAAAAGCAGTCTGGTTAGCCATCATCGAGTTACAAACGCCGTGGTATACAGACGTGGTTGGCATCTCCTTTGTTCGATAATTTCCATTATTGTTTTATTTCATTTTGTATGTTTTCTATCATCAAATTATTCGTGTTATGTTAAATACTATTATGATCTAACCATTACATATGCTAAAGGTCATTCAAATCTATTTTGGTTCATGTGTAATTAATATTGGTCAACAATTCTTCCTGGTTTGTGGCTCAGCCATTATTTCAAGCTAGGGGCAAATGAGTCAATGGTAGTAGGTATTTATGCCGAAGGATAATCATTATTATTGTGAGTAGCATTCCCTGGCTAGGCACCACAATTTTTTTGATGGCGTCGATTCCGTCTGTGCTTTGTGTTGTAGTATAATCTATATTTTTCCATGCATTTTTTGGAGAGTACAAAATATTTAGATTTTGCCTTGTTTCTTTGAACAATTGCTGTGGTCCTTGTCCTTCTGTCTATTTTTTTATACCGGCCAAGCGAGTTCTTTTTGTTAGATATTCCCCAAGTGTAATTTACAGAAGAGGTGACATTGATCTTTTTGTTGAGAATTCTTGATCGATGATATTTGGTTGGTTAGTTGTTTTCACCCTCGCACAAATGTCCAATTTAGAATAGGAAACTCCCAACCACTTAGAAAATTTATATAAAAGTACAAATAACCCTTAGAAAAATTGTAATATCTTGTAATGTGTTATATAGACTGAGCTTGAGATTATAAAGTTTACAATTTGTAAGTTTAAAATCTTAAACCACTTACAGCATACTTCATGATTAGAAATGAAAGACTCCAAAGGCCTGAACCGATAGGTCAAACCGGACAATTTACTAATAATATTACAAACAATGAATAAGCTGTCCAGCAGTGGCGGAGCCAGGCCCATAGCTGGGGGTGGGCCGAAGTGCTACTGGGCCAGAGGGGCTAGGCCGAAAGAGGGAAAAATCTTTACTACACATAAAAACATGAGAAAAGTCTAATTTGCCTCCCCCAACTATTGGGGGTCGCGCAATTTTCACCCTCAACTATAAAACCGGGTATCCACAGTCCCTCAATTGTATGGGTGGGTGCAAATCGACTTCCTCGGCGGTTTTCAGAGCGGTTTTGTCCTACGTGGCACAGTGGGTCCCACATGTCAGGTGCCGCTGCCGTCGGACCTGGCGTTGTAGCTCGAGCTGACGAACACCACCCGCGTGCGATCCGCGATGGCCGTGAACTCATCTAAACCCCTGGGAGCCACACGCAGAACGGGAATCCCACATGTATACGCGCGCGCGGCGCTTATCTAACGGGCAGTGTGCCCCCGAATTCCTCTAGATTCGTGCCCTGTGCCCCACACGCCTGCCAACTCGGTGCAGCTGGAGTCAAAGAGCCTGATGCACTGGATTTGCAAGAAGCGGGTAGAGTACCCGGCTCCATTAGAAGCCAGTGTAGCTCTAACCAGAAGCTGAAGCCAGTACCTTTTCATATAAAATGAAACTTGGAGCTGTTTCTCCCATTTGCCTTTTCAGTCCCGCGCGACGAACTCAAGTTCCTTCTCTGTTCATCGCCGCCAACCCGAACCCTAGAACCGATCGAAGGAAAAGAGGGGTCGTGCTCGAGTGAAAGAGCTTTGGGATCCATGGAAGGTGCGAGTCCTCCGGCTAGGAACCTGTCAACGGCGGCTGCACTGCAGATCGTTCGCGAGGTACATCTTGCTTTCTTTTTCTGCAAATCCTTCCTTTTCTGCAGTCTTTTTAGTCTAAATATTTCCTACGAGTTGTTCTTTCCGTTCGAATCAGTGAATCTATACAAAGTTTAGTGGTGGTGGTGGTGGGAGGGGGGGGGGGGGGGGCCTTATCTCTGAATATTGTCTGGCTGCTTACGAATTAAGAATCTATACAATGCCACTGAATTTAAAAAGCCCCTGCTTCTGCTTGGTACCTTACTGATGCTCAACGAATGATTCTGGAAAAGAAACTGTACTACTTATTAAATGCTTGTTTGATTTTCTTGGGACTAGTTTTTAGTTTTTTTCTTCATATAGACTGTACTAGCTATTAAGTTCACTACCTCTGATTGGGCTTGTTTCTTTTGAATTGACCTTGTTAACAGACCTGCTAGCTTTACTTGTAGATAACTGTAGTTCTATGTCTCCAAATGATTATTTTGCTTGGAAGGAACTGTGATTACTCTGTTAACTGGCTAGTAATAGTAGTGCTACTTAAGTTATTTGACTAGTGATAGTAGTGCTTGCGACTTATTAGAGTTCTTTTCTTTTTCATAGAAACAGTGCCAGGACAGAATGCATTTTGGTTCCACTTCATTGAAGAGAAATAGTGTGCTCCGTAAGAAATCTCGTACACCTTATTTTGGTTCCACTTCATTGAAGAGAAATAGTTATGTTTGTCCAGAAACTATATTAAGTGGTGAATAATTTCCAGCTACAAGGGACCAAGTAAATATTTGCCCAATCAGTAAGAATATTGGACGTGTAACGGCTCCAACTAATAACGAGCATACTGAGCTGCTGTCAATGGAAGGTAACCAGGCCACTTCACCGTTGAAGAAGAAAATTGTGCCAAGTGAGAAGGTTATCCATGAAATAGATGAGTAGTAGAGTTGGCACGTGTTCTGATTTTTTGTTATTTTGTGATTGAACCAAGTTTGGAAGTAGTAATTAGCTGAGTGAAGCTAAAGTCTTATTTTTCAGAATGGCCTGTAGCCACCTTATCTTGTCTTGTACTTTATATGCAAGCAGAGATACAATACTCTTACGTCGCCCTGCAAAAAAAGATTGGGTTCTGTACAAGATTTATTTTGAATCGCTTGGATTGCTTGGGTTGACATTTTTTCCTCTGATTAAACTTTATTTTTCGCTGCCATAGTCAGGTAATTTATTTTGCTTGTAAGACATTCAGTACCAAACGTGGTGGTACTTTTGGGGTCTAATATAGTACAAGAAAAGTACCATGCTGTGGCCCATGTTTCTTGCTTTTGGTCTGTGAAGGAAGTCACATAGCACAAATATAGCTTAGCTACCATTCCAGGAAGTATGAATTAGAATCATGCGCTATTCCATGAATTCGACTGTAATTTGGTGATAATACAATGCTGGTTTAAATATCAATAACTGATGTACCATTAATCTTAGTATTTGTCACTTGCATTCTGAATCAAATCCTGTGCACCAGAAAGCTGGGGTAGTACAACAAAAGATAATACACCTGCTAGCAGGATTCAATGTGTTATAGATGAGGTACACTGGAGGGAAGGGTCATGATGGTGCAGGATTCTTTTGGGTGCAACAGCTGGAGATCAGGACATTTGGGTTCAACTATAATGGCTGAAAAGTAACTGCCAAGAGGTTACTTCATACAACCAGAAAAGTACACGCGAGACAGTGTAACCACAATACTAAATAAGTTCTTCACGATGTTCCAGTAAATGAGATAATAGCTGACTAATAATCCAGCAGCTAATTAAGGTTAAATCTATCAGGATGCAGAAATTAAATGGTCCTCTACAATTTAAGCGTACATGCTCAGGTCACAAATGCTAATAAGGTGTTGGCGGACTAATTTAAAGTACACACTAAACTTCGACATTTATCCTCCTCTTATTAGAAGTTTTCTTTTTTTTTTTTGCAAAAAAAATATTTTCTTGTTCGGGGCAGTAATCTTTGGCTTCAAAGCACGGAGGACCTTCTAGTATTTCCCTCTGCCGAAGACCTCAAAAGATTTGCTTTGGATGTCCTTTAGGATGGTTAACATCTGGACCCAAAATACTCTCAATATCAGAGTCACTCATATATGCGCTCGAGCCAGACGCTCCATAGGAGTTGCCAACAATGGCATCAATATCCGAAACAAATGTCGTTGTGTTGCAATCTGTTTGCTCCTCGGCCGGCTTCAGGCTGTTTGCTCCTCATTCCATCAGGCGCTCGATTTCCTGCTTGGAGATCTTGATATTGCAAGCAACGATTTCATGGATCTCTTTATCCTTTTTTGCTCCGCGGACAACATCAAGATTTTGTCTCAGCTGGTCTCCAACAGAGTCACTATCAATGCTGCAAGCATCAGGGTTAAACAACATCTCTAGCATTGCGACTCCACCTCTTCAGGATGTGAGCTTCTGGTATCCTACTAATTCCTGTATGAATCATGACCTGCAGAGAGCATTACAATACAAAGTTTAGATTGTTAGGAAGTGGATATATATGCAGAATGTTCTCCTTTTCTTTTTCTTTTTTTTTTGGCAGTTTGGAAGGAAAGAAACTTTGGTGAAAGATCCATGTGTTGGGTTCTACACTTCTGTGTTGCACTTCTGTGACTAAATAGGTGATGAAAAGAATGGAAGTCTGTTGCATACGAGAGTGAAGATGGGATTGTAAGAGGAAATAGGAAAGGTACTGGACCATTTTAATGAAAAATGTTCCACTAAGATATAATTGGACAGAGAAATACTGACAGCAGCCTAATTCTGTTAACTCTGAAAATACGGCGTGTTGATCAAGACCAAAAGATAGTGAAGTAGAGCATGTCATAATGAATTCAATCTTTTCAGAACTAACCAGTTTTTAGTGTAGCACAAACAGCGATTGGATAATGTATCTTTACTGAAAATATAAAAAGGTACTGCAGTAGATTAACAATAGCATATTTAACTCAGGTCCATCAATGCAAACAGAGGGATAACAGACGGATCCTGGTAACATTAGGCAGCTTGAAGGTAACAAAACTTATAATAGATAAAATACAGTGTATGGATCGAGACAAACTGATTATTCCAAACCTGGTAACCTGAATGATATGTTTTCAGAACTAACCTTGATGGTGTGGCAGCAGATTATTCCAAAGTGGTCGAACAGTCCACATTCACAGTTATACTTTTCACCGTTCTCTTGAACCTTGACCTCGAAAACACCACAAGCCCAATGTTTCTGATGTAGTTTTGGACACAACATAAGCAGGAGACTGGACACCTCCAGCATCATGAACAGAGTTAATTTTTAATGGGAACATATTTGTTGGCAAAACTTGCTCAACAACAGCAGCTGTGTCATTACCAGGAAGAACAGGGCTTGGTGTGTTGTCGCTGAGAAGAACACTAATTGGGCTCTTTCCAGATTTTTTGCAGCTGGACTAGGTTTCTGACGCCTAATCTTCAATCTTCTATTCGCACCTTTAGAACCCATACTAGCAGAACCTTTAGTGCTCTTGAAGAGGATGAACTAGTAAGAGCATTAACCACTGGACTACTGGTTGTCACGAAATCAGTTGCGCCATCAGCAACAAGGTTTGCCTTGTTATTCATTCCTGACTTTGAAACATTCAGACTGGAGCTTGTACTGTTCACATTGGATGCACTAGTTGCTATTTTCTCATGACCAGCAGAAATACTGGAGATTGGGAAATAGCAATTGTAGTTTGGAACTCTCCACGCCCCAGATGATAAATCAAATAGCAAGGACTGGAATGTGGCATTTGGTACTGCACCTACAAAACAAAGCCGGCAAAATAAAACTACTGAATAAGCCAGCTGCTACTTTTAAGAAAGAACAACGTAAACTACTAGCAGAAGAATCAAATAGCAGCAAAATCAACTAGCAGTAAAATAATACTAGTGCAAAGGGTAACAGGCGCCTAAGTAAAACCCAAAAATAAACTAGCAGCAAAAAAAAAGCTACTGCAGAGGCAAAATGAACTGCTACTTTTAAGACAGGACAAAAAAACAAAATGACGGTGAAAGATGCAAAAAGGAAGATAGGAACATACCAGCACTGCAAAGGCCCGAGTTACAGGGAGGAACCATGATCCCGGAAGGGAGCATACCCCCGGTTGGGAAGATGGGACCGGGTTGAAGAAAAGCGCCACCGGCCGGGACATTGGGACCTTGAGGTCCAAGAGTACCAGGAAAGGGGCAGTAAGGTTGGAAAATGGGGGATTGGTCGGCTGGAGGTGGCGCCTGGGCGAGAGTGAAGTTGGGTCGGGCAAAGGGAACCGGAAAGAATGGCGAGACCGCCGGAAAGTACCGCGCCATCCCACCGGCAACAAGGGCATTGGGTGGGATGACGGGCAAACCAGCGAAGGAAGATGCCATCCTCAGGATGGCCGGAGATGCGCCGCCGCTGGGAGAATCCTTTTGAAACGAGCTAACCCTAGGAAATGAGGAATCGAAAAAGAAGAGGCAGGATGTGCGGTAGTGTATACTGGAAATAGCGGCAGAAGCTGCTTTCGAGTAGAAGCTGGTAACCTTTGACCGGAGGGAACTGCAACAGCTGACGGTGCTGCCAGCTCAGACCTTTTTGGGCATCTCGAGGAAAAGGAGAGCAAACAGAACCGTAAGATAGGCTCCGCGCGCGCGTGTATAAGTGGGGAATATATTCGCGAGCCGCACGGCACGCTGGTCCTCCCCCTGCGCCGCGTACGCCTGCACCTCTGGGCGAGTCGCTCGCCGCGCACGCCCCCTCCGCGGCTCCGCCTCGCCGACCGTGAACTCCAGCCTGTACGAGCCCCCTTCCACGGTGTCGACATCCTGCACGAGCGCGGTCTCCACATACGCCGGACACCAAGCTGCTGCTCTGAGCACGAAATGCACAGCAGTAGGAGTGCCAGCCGGTGCCGGATTAGACGGGATCATGAAGGCCTGGGAGTGAGCCGGGGACGACGGACACCGGGTGCTGAAGGCGATGGAGTAGTAGGTGCCCGGCGTCACGGTGAGCTGCTGCTGGACGGAGGCCCCATTGCCGAGCCGCACGGCGCGCGCGTACCGGCATACCGTCAGCACGAAGCCCCCCTTCCGCTGATCGGACTCGACGCGCCCGGAGCTCTTTCACCTTGGGATCGCGTTCTCCCCCGTCAGTCCGTCACCGTCGAGCCGCTCGATCATCTGGGACCTGTCCGGCGAGTCCACAAAGTTTCCGTTTGGCAGCGGACCTGCATCACGTGCACGTACGTGAGTATATTGCATCATCATCAGAAACTGTGCGTGCAATGTTGTACAGAGGTAAGCCCAGAAGGCAGGACGGTTTTGCCATGCCAGATCGTTCTCCAATATACAGTGAACTTACTACGGTAACAAACAATCAACACGGTAGTACGTACGTGCGGGCAGGTTTGGACGTTTGGGAGCGCCAACATGTGCATATTGTTTTAAGAAACGCATGTACCTGCGTGCATGTGAATTCGAAGGTTCGATTACCCCCTCTGGTCCTAAAAAAAATCACGTCATGATCCGCTACAGGCGGCCGTGTTGAAATTTGAAACATTTCATGTTACTAGGTAGATGGGGGGAATCTAGTTTCACATGATTAGATTTAGATGAGAAGCGTCTGTAAGTAGTCAAACACACGATCTAGTTCTCTCAACATTGATCAGATAGAGAATTGTATAGTGATGACGTTGCTCTAGCTAGTACCCGGGGCAGGGCTCAACCGGGACAGTGCCGTTCTGCTTCGCTTTATAGGTGAAAGCGCGAGCGTTCGGGTCACTGGGGGCAGCCGTTCGAGCGCCGCATGCGGAACGCACGGTGAGCACGAGGAGGGAGCGCGCCGTCACTGCACCTTTTTTTTTCCGAACTTTTCGGGCGGTGGGGGGGGGGGGGGGGGGGGGGGGGGAGAGCTTCCCCACCTACTTTTTGTTATTGATCGAAAAGTGCTCAGTCTTACTACTACAGATTGTGCCGGCATTTATGTGGACTAGGGTTCCCGATCTTTCGAAAGGTTCATATAAACAACGATTTGGGCGGAGAATTGACACAAATCGATCCGGCTTCCGAACAACACGTTCCAAACCCCGCAATCGCAGCACCACCTCTCCTCTGGTTATCGACCGATGTTACACGGTCGACCTCGCCAAGAAGGCTAATCTTTGCCTGCGAATCGAAGAACACAAGCAAGAACAAGAAAGAATGCAACCAAATTGCAGATATATGAATAAACTCACAAGTTGGGGTCTCACAAACCGATGAACGGCGAAACTGTTCTTGACAGAATAATCTAAGCAAAACCCAACCCTAACTTGGGCGGCGGCTACTGATGATATAGGGTTTAGGGGCGTGCAACACCCCTGGACGCGCCCCTAATGGGCTCCAACACGATACAAAGCCTAAAGGCCAAAATACGGCGGCGCAGCACCGAGACAGATTCTGGACGTCAACTTATTTCGACGATTCCCGATGACTCTGGACGAATTTTGACATGAGACTGGTGCCATTGGAAAGGTGATCAAATTATCTTTCCGTACATATAAAGAACGTCCAAAACCGAGCCCGTATGCGACCTGGGCCACCGTTTTAGTGCAGACTGCTCCTGGACTCCGAAACGGACTCAAAGTCGACTTGGATTGGGCCTCGAACTTGACATGGACGCCCTTGCTGGTCCCTCCACGCCTCCAAGCTCCTCTCCAGCTATCTCGTCATCATCACCATGGTTCCTAACAATAATTAAATCATTAGGTATCATTTTATTCTTAAAATCATGCATACAAAGCATTAGAAACGAGCTCACCCGTAAATTAAATTCTCGTGCATAATTTCTAGTGATTGGACCATGCATATACAGCGGAGGAGCTTTGGTTATATCCGATAGAGTGATGTCCTCATCATCCTCCCCTTCTTGAAAGCAAACCGTCCTCGGTTTGACCGTAGTTGTAGAAGATATTGTTTGTAGCACCCACCAAGACTTCCCTTCTTTAAAGATAACATGTGTCTTGACAGCAAAACTAGAAGAACTGGCTGTGATAGGATTAGTGTTATTGCAGCCCTCTAATTGATCACATTGTTGCACAACACATGGTTCCTTTATATCTAAACAAATGTAAACTCTATGCACCATAAACACACCGTTCTTATCATATTTTCCCATGGTATGAAATTTGTTTTTAGACAAACAAGACAATTCAGACTTGGAAAATATTCTCCTCCCTATAAAACTTAGATCACAAAGAACGTCAAATTCAATATAACCCAAAGTATTTAGAGAAGACAACAATTTCAGCTCATCATTTTCAGAGGTAATGGGAATCAAATGATTAATTTCAGCACAGATAGGTGAATCAAAAATAGAAGTATTGTTCCCATTCACTAGTTGTGACAAAGATATAAGTGAAGCATCAACACACAACTCCTCTTTATCACAAGGACCAGCAGGCAAATCAATTTGTGACAAAGGTAAATCAAAGCAAGGTTCCACTAGATGTTGCGCTATATTAGCATGATTAGTGGAGAAATTCAGCACATTAATAGAATTCTCACCTTCCGTGTGCATAGCACTATAGGCATTACCGTTGACCTTAAATTCAGAAGGAATAGTAGGTGCATGATTAACTGATCCATTTGAACTTTCACATGAGGCCATGAGCATCTCATTTTCTTTTGCGTCATCCTCTTCATCTTTTTGTTCATGCTGCAAGGTGTTAGTTCCAACAAGAGGCAAAGAAAAATGTTCCTCTTGTAAAAATTCAGATTTAGATGAAAACGTTGCGTCATATAAACCCGCCTATTCTTTCCTAAAAGGTTCATTCTTTCTTCTCTCGAATCTTTCTAGATCAGCTTCTAAAATTTCAGCAGCAGACATAGGTGCAAGAGTAATTTTGCTGCCTTTGTATTTAAATGAATATCTATTGGCAATCTTATTGTGCAAAACATTATTCGAACAAATCCAAAGTTTACCTAGCATCAAATGACAAGCTTGCATAGGTACTACTTCGAAGTCTGCACTATCCTTGTAAGAACCAATAAAAAATTCAATGCGAGCAATTTCAGTTACCTTTATCTTATCATAAGAATTTACCCATCGGATGTAGTGTGGACATGGGTGCCGCCGTGTGGTCAAGCCAAGCTTCTCAACCAACTCAGAACTTACAAAGTTGCGGCTACTCTCACCATCAATGATCACACGACAACGTCCATTCTTCACAACAAAGAAAGTCTGAAACAAATTGTTCAATTGATTTTGCTCCGCCTTCTCCATTTCAGAACTCAGCACTTTTTGTGCTAGAGAACTCAGCAACTCATCAATTCGAGTGGTGTAATCTGTCATTGTTAGTAGAAAACAAGAAAAATACAAGAGTATATTTTCCTACCACTACTAGATATGAGACCACAGTGGAAACTCTCAACAAGAAAATGGAAGCATCTTACCAAGCTCTTACAAGGTTCTTAATAGCAAAGCAAAGGATACCTGAGGGTGTGATCCGGCGATTGCAAGTGTTAAAACCGTGTTGTTTCGAAGAGTATATGTGGAGCTTGGTAGGCCAGATATGTGAGTAGCAAGGAATAGCAAACTTGAAATTCAGAAATTGCAAAGTTGAATAATAGTCCAAAGTACAATTCTATGTTGCTGGCCTAAACCCGTCGTCGGACCTAGACCAAGCTAGCAATGAGAACATACCATAGTACCTCAGACTAAAAAAAGGATGCAAGCACTCTGACTTCTTTTTTTTTTCCTTTTTGTCTTTTTTTTTTCTAGGTGCGGCTCTTTCTTTCTTGATTTTTTATCTGCACCTTTTTGCCTTCTCTTTTTTTTTCAGAAGTGCCGCAATTTATACAACTCAGACACAAAACAATTCTGAAAAACAAGCTGTTGGTACATGTACCAAATATCTATGGCAGCCCAAAATTTGGAAAGCACAAGTAGTGCAACTGATTTAGGAAGACCCTACTAGACTATTTATTCCATCGAGGAAAATCGGATCAGCAGATTTTTTTTTCCTAAAAAAACAGGTTGTGGAATCCTGAAAACTATTGCCTTCCCTTCGTTTTTTTTCCTAACACATCAAAAGGAACTAGACAAACTGCTATATGAGCTTTGGATGTGTAGCACGCAAGGAGAGACAAATAAATCTGATATATGCGCAGGTGCGTAGCAAATTAGGTGCCGGTATCAATAGTTAACAGCAGGGACACGCGCACCGATTTTAAAGCAACAGGTCATGCACTCTAGCAGATGCAAATATGTTGGATATTCTTTTTGGGGCACATCAGAAATTGGTGCACAACAGCTGCAGATCAGACACGAACTTGATGACCAAAAACGACGCACAGGAAGACTAGATCAATCAAACTGTTACACGAGACTCTGACCTAACAAGATCTAAATCCAAAAACGAGGTGAAACCAGCAACACTAAGACACAACGATGGACGAGAATTCAACAAAACAAACTGAAAACAAATTTTGCAGCGGCACAAAGGGTGATAGGACAGCGGAAGATAGAACAAATAAATCTTTTTGTAGGGCAATTTTCTGGACTCAAGGATAAGGGCGAACCTAACGGAATACCTGAAGCTCTGATTACCAACTGATGTGGACTAGGGTTCCCGATCTTCCGAAAGGTTCATATAAACAACGATTTGGCAGAGAATTGACACAAATCGATCCGGCTTCTGAACAACACGTTCCAAACCCCGCAATCGCAGCACCACCTCTCCTCTGGTTATCGACCGATGTTACACGGTCGACCTCGCCAAGAAGGCTAATCCTTGCCTGCGAATCGAAGAACACAAGCAAGAACAAGAAAGAATGCAACCAAATTGCAGATATATGAATAAACTCACAAGTTGGGGTCTCACAAACCGATGAACGGCGAAACTGTTCTTGACAGAATAATCTAAGCAAAACCCAACCCTAACTTGGGCGGCGGCTACTGATGATATAGGGTTTAGGGGCGTGCAACACCCCTGGACGCGCCCCTAATGGGCTCCAACACGATACAAAGCCCAAAGGCCAAAATACGGCGGCGCAGCACCGAGACAGATTCTGGACGTCAACTTGTTTCGACGATTCCCGATGACTCTTGACGAATTTTGACATTAGACTGGTGCCATTGGAAAGGTGATCAAATTATCTTTCCGTACATATAAAGAACGTCCAAAACCGAGCCCGTATACGACCTGGGCCACCGTTTTAGTGCAGACTGCTCCTGGACTCCGAAACGGACTCGAAGTCGACTTGGATTGGGCCTCGAACTTGACATGGACGCCCTTGCTGGTCCCTCCACGCCTCCAAGCTCCTCTCCAGCTATCTCGTCATCATCACCATGGTTCCTAACAATAATTAAATCATTAGTTATCATTTTATTCTTAAAATCATGCATACAAAGCATTAGGAATGAGCTCACCCGTAAATTAAATTCTCGTGCATAATTTCTAGTGATTGGACCATGCATATACAGCGGAGGAGATTTGGTTGTATCCGATAGAGTGATGTCCTCATCAGGCATTCCGGGCAGAAATTACATGAGAGAAAGGAAAAAGCAAAGTGCAGATGGGACGTAGCCCGTAGGTGTGTAAAGAAATCAGGCAGCATGAGTATCATTAGCCAGACAACTTGAGATGTAATCGCGCCATTCGTCGATGTGAGCACGGTGCGCCGGTTTGTACCTGTGTCTCCAGGTTGTAAGGTCTTCGACAGCTGCGCGTAGAGTATCCTCCGTCCTGTCGTCCCTGCTTTCAAAGATCAACTTGTTCCGAGAGTTCCACACTCGCCAAAGAAGAACCATTAGAACGTCGTGCCAGGCTTCCGGGGGGAGGTGAGTGGGGTGAGTTGCGTTCCACAGGTCGTCCAGGGCGTGTTCAAGGAGAGTGAGGCCAGAGAAAGAGACTCCGAGACGAGACCACGTAGAGGAGGCCGCTGGACAGGAGACGAAGATGTGGTGATCTGTTTCAAGGATGGTAGTGCAGCGTTCACAGAACGATTCCTCAGGCTTTCGGATGTTTTTGTGGAGCAGGTTGGACCTCGAGTTCAGTCGTCCATTGAACAGGAGCCAAGAAAAGAATTTGATTTTTGTAGGTAGTTTGGTGTTCCAGATTTTGACCGAGTTAGCATCAGCCAGGCCAGTGTGTCTTTGCATCTTGTAGGCTGCAGCTGAGTTGTAGCGGGGGGAGCCGCTGCCGTCCAAGTAGCGCTCATCCGGGGCATGAGATTTGTTAAGGCGGTCAGCTCATCTCGTGCAGCGTGGGTAAGGCACGGTCGAAGAGCAAGCTCCAAGGTATCGCCAACTACACGACTGACAGAGGCGTGGGGTTTGGTGGTGTGAGTGAAGAGGGCGCCTTTTACTGGATTCGACCGATCGATCTCGATCGCCGCTCGTTGACATGCAGCGTCCGCAATGCGCACGCGTGGTCACGTGGTGGCCGGCCGGCGGCGTCTGCCAGCCTGCATCATCGTACAGCAGGGCCGTTGGAATCGAAGGATTCATGTGTCCCCCTCCCTTGACCCGGCTCGGGGTCCTGATAAAGTCAAGTGACGCTGAAATCTGTGTCAGCTCTATGTACGTTCGTGCCAATCGATGCGCTATTTGGTTTGGTTCTCGATCGGGTGTGGCAGGCAGGCGCAGTATTTTCCAGCTAATGTTATGACTTGGCGATGACATGATGACTGACATGAGGCAAGAAGCAATCTAGGTCGTGACAGGAAAAACAAGCCCTCAGGCGTATAGAATTAGATAAGGCCGGACGCAGTACAACGGAGCTTCCACATGGTCGCATGTGGACATGGCATGGCAAGTGGTGACAAAATTGGCGAAAACGGTGCCAATGAAGAAGAAACTGTCTTAGCAGGCCACCCAAACTGATTTGGCGCTTGGCGGGTACGGTTCACTAAACTACGGCCCAATTAATTTGAAATGTTGTTGGGCCTAACAGAAAGTTGATTGGAACGGAAAGTGCAAATATTTGGCTACGAGTTTCGTTGGGCCGGGAGGCCGGGAGCTCTGTAGTCGGCAGCTGCCCCGGGGGACCCATTCACAGCACAACCCAATCCAGCAATCCTTCTCTCTTTTCTCCGTCCGGCCGTCGCCGCCCGCCCCCGCCGCCGCGCCCCCAGTCCCCTCCGCCCCACTCGCCGCAGCTGCGGTTGGTTTCCCAGGTGACCGCAGCAGCATCTCCTATATCTTGTACCGTTAGTTTCTTCGTATGTGATGGGTACAGGCACCCGTCTTCCTGTTTTGTACGTCGTCCAGGGTTTTAGAGTTTGATTTGGTGAGAAATTAGGATCTGTGCGCGTGTGGAAGTGGATGAGGGCTATCTATTCCCAGTTCGTGCTGATTTATAGGGCAAAATAGAAGTTCATACGGCTGCAGGGGCCCCTCATATGCGCCTTATCCACAACTTTTCATTGACCTGATGTCCTGTAGCTCATCGGCACTTGCACGTTCCTATCCCAGGTATAATGATTTGTTAGATGTGCTACTCTTTTCGAATATTTTCGAGCTAAAACTGAGAATCGAGGCTTTGGAATGTGGCAAACCTGTGGCATAATTTAATTTCTAACATGTCGAATGCATCCTAATGTTAGGACTAGTAATGAAGAACGATGCTGATAGTAGGGTAGAGGGCTGTATTTCAGCCTGGATTAGTATGTTCCACATGGCCTTATTGGTTCATGAACTACTTCACTCAGCCAGCAACTATAGGTCCTAGGGTTCCTCTCTGGTGGAGTTACCAGATTGAACATGAGTGCATACCATTTAATCTTCCTTACAGGTCCACTAAGCTCTGCTGAAAAAAAATAAATATTCCAGCATTCATTCTTAAGTTTTGTGTTCACATTATCCTTGCACAGCTCTCTAGTCCTGAATTAGGAACAAATGGTCCATGCCATGTCGTAGCAAAAGCAGACCAGATCACCTTGTTTGACATGTTTGTTACGGAAAATTGGGACTTCTGAATAATCATATTGACCAGTGAATACTGAATACATATTCATGCCAGTTTTATGTCAGTTCAGTTTGATATTGATTTTGTCTTTGGACTGAACAATGCTCCTATCTCATATCTAAATGTGCATAACTTTTTAAATATACAGATTTGGTTCAAGGCAATTTAGGGACTTACAAAGTACAAACATGAGCTACTTCCAAGCTACAACACACAGGCCTCGTGGCGTGCTCATTGCGCTCAGGCCAGTAGCTGGTCTTGGAAAGGCCCGCGAGTTACTTCATCGAGATTCTCTGTGCGCGCATTCTGCTCGATCTTGCAATCTGCAAGAACAAGTGTATCCAAGGCTTGTTCTTGTTTCTGCTTGCCATAAAAGGCTTGGTCCTCTATACGCGTTGAGTGGGAAGGAGAACCCTGATGTAAGCAGTTATTTTGCCTTTCCCCATAATGTATCTTTATAAGTTTCCAATTTAAGCTTCCACACAAGTACTGTTTCGTTTGCTTCGTTTAATTCATACTTTCCAACCTATTCTTTTATATGTTCTAACATGATGAATTGTAGCATAATGATTGTTGGTTTAATGATGAATTGACACCTGCCGTGTCACTTCTGTTTGTTTCTCGCTTTTTTTTTTTGCGAGGGACTGTTTGTTTCTCGCTGCAGTATCCAAATTTTGAAACATTTTCTCTTTTACTTCTATATAACTAACTTAGCGTTTTGCCATCATTGATATGGTTGGTACTCTGTTAGAGTATTCTGAATTGTTTTATAAATGTTGAAGTGATCTCATTTGGTAAACCTATGCATTAAGTATAGAACATAGAGATTTGTAATTTATTTTCTAGATTTTCATGGCTGGATAATTTTGTGATATTAGATAACCATATTAGTATGTACAAAAGCTTACTTTGTAAATCATGTGCCAACTTGCTAATTTATTGGTGCTTCCTTTTTAGCCCTTCTCTATGGAATCGTTGAACAAAGCTATGGCTGAAGCAAAAAGGCAAAGGCCCATAAAAGACTTGCTAATGGAACAAATTGCTAAGCTTCGAGGACAAGGATCTGGTGGGAATGGAGGCAACAAAAATCGTTATGGAGGTAGTGGTGGTGGTTCTGATGGTCCAGATGATGAGTCTTTCAAGGAATCATTTTATGAACTGATCCAGATTCTGTTAGCAACTGTCGCCTTCATACTTGTGGTAATTTCATTGCTTAATATCTCCTTCCATAGCGCAATGTTCTGAAAAATACTTTAGTTGATGGAGATCTGTCTTTGGCCGCCACTTTCTAAACTATAACTACGTCCCATCGGTTTTTTTCTTGTTCAAAAGATGTGTATTTATAGTTGATGGTACAAATGCATCGCCATAATATTTTATTTTCACTATCTTGAGTATCATCTGCTCCCACTCATGATTAGTTAATTCCAAAGGGAATAGGGGATAATGAAGACTGTTAGAGCGCATGATAGTGAAATTTCCTCTCTGCTTGCTAGACAATATGCACATTTTACCAGCATTTATATGATTTCACTTCTGTCAACTCATGTATGGATTCGACAATGTAGAGTTATAATTTATGAATAAATAGCCATTCGTTGGCACTAGCTTACTGGGAGGTGCAGATAGCAACACTAAACTGTTCTCTTGGATTGTGCTTGAAATTTACATGAAACTCTTTTATATCTGCCAAACCAAGACTTATGTGCATATCCCACTTCATAAGACACAAGTGTTTTGATGTGTTTGTCTTTGGTGTAAGCATTACGGAATCTTGCTTCTGCTTTTCTAATTCACCCTTTCACTACCTTCGTTGTGCAGTATATCCATATAATAAGAGGGGAGGAGTTGTACCGCCTTGCCAGGGACTACACCAGATATCTCATCACTGGTAAGAGAACAGCTCGGCTGAAACGGGCCATGATGAACTGGCGTGAATTCTCTGAGAGCATCACCAAGAAGGATAGCGCGCAAGAAGACTTCTATGGAGCTTCTGAGTCCACATGGTGGCAACAGCCCCAAAAGTTTGTTCATCGTTTGGAGGAGCTTTGCAGAGGCTATTCGCGCCCTCAAGCCCAGGAATCTTAGGTCTGGTGGTACACCGCCATCGCTGTCTAGGCCTTTGAAGTTTCTCGTTGTGGTCTTATGTTGATGTATAGATGAGCGTTGGTAGTTGAACGAAAGAATGCGTACGCTGTGCTGTGAAGTCTCTCAGGTAGTACCGAGCAGAAAGGAGGGATAGACTGTAGAGCTTTTGTTCGGTTTTGTAGCAGCAGCTTGTTGTCGTCCGCATGCAGGTCAATGAGATGCTGGTGACAACTTGAATGCTGCATCTGAATGGGAGGTAACTGCATAGGGACGACTAGTGAACCATTGTAGTACTAAGAGGTTGTAATCACTGTGAGTGCTGTGTTGTCGGATTTCCTTATTAGTTTCCCTTCTTTCCGATGGAAGTTCAGCTCACATAAAACTTCAATCGATCCGAGTTGATCTATGATTTGCAAATGCAATTTTTAGTCCTGTTTTACCGGGAAACAGCCCTTTCTTGTCATTGTCGAAATGATGGCTGATTGCTTTCTATTGAGTATAACTTGTTCGTCCTGCTTTGGCTGTTCCCTCGATTTTGCTAACGACATGTATGATTCGTTCTACTCAAACCGGTACTTGAGCCACTTTTAGCGGTTTCGTAAGCTCTGGTAAGCAAGCAACTCATGCTTAAACCAGAGGTTCACGTCATTTCCCTAACAAATTTGAAATGGAACGGAACACGATTGTCTATCCTATCAAACTGGTCATAGACTAGAGAGCAGGTCATTCCAAAAACCACGATTTCCGGAGGAATGATAGTGCTGAAAGCGAGGAATCTCAGAAATTAGCAAGCTAAAGAAAACGCCGTCAGCAAAAAAAGGGGGGCAGTCAAACAAAAGATCGCATCGGCATAGCCACGTAGGCTTTGCGACTTCATCGGGGTCAATGACCAGCCCACTTGAAGGAACCGTGTCCTGAACTGCCGGGCTTAATCAACGAGTGAGAGAGTGATCAACGGCCTCCCCGGACGAGGACGAAGCCCCACCGCGACACGATTAGCGGCAGAGACTCAGGAATTCAGCAGCTCAAAATATTATGGATGGTACTCGGAATTCGGAAAGAATGCAGCAACTCAATTTAATTTCCCTTTTTCTTTCTCTGTTCTGTAATGGTTCCACAGATGCTGCTGCTTCGCTCACGACATGTGCATCGAGTCAGCGTAGGTGAAGTATAGAACCATTTGGCGGCTGCCTGTGGTCCTTGGTCTTTTACCAGTTCAGCAGTTTGTGCGATTTGTTTTCCATTGGTTCAGGAAACTGCCGGCGTAAATTTCAGCTCGGAGGACTGATTCATGCAAGACCGGCGCCTCTCAGTCTCAGCTGGCATATCTCGTCGACGTGGTTCATCCACACACGCATACACGACCAACGTCAGTAACGTACTCCATTGTAGAGAGCTTGCTACAATATGACCCGTAAGGTAAAAAAAAAAGTCAGTATTCTGACGTAGCGTTCGCAAAAAGAGGAGAGGCAAGCGATGAACGACGCTAGCTGCGCAGATAAAAATCTCTTTCAGCTTTCGAGTGATGTGATGATGAAGAGAGAAAAAAGGCGGTGGAAGCGCGTGGACCCCGTCCCTCCGGTCCAGGGCCGCGTAACCGTCGCGCTCGTGTGTACTCATGCATGGCGAGTTGGCGTGGGGTAGGCCCGACCCCGCGCCCGCGGTCGCCGTCGCGCGGGGACCGGGACGGCCGGACGGCGACGACTCGTCGTCCGTCGCGTGGAATCCTTGCATGCGCACGCACGCATCAGCTGCAGCGAAAGCTGTCGAGGCCGCTGTTGGATCATGTGAGGCGAACCGACCAGGGGGAGTGAAACGGAATATCCCATGCTAAACACAGTAAAGGTTTTGCTGAATGCTGACTAGTAGTAGGAGTACTAGTAGCACTCTCATAGTGGCGTCGTTGTTTTCGGTCGGCAAAGTTGGTCTGAACTGAAAGGACGATGCTGATTCGCTTAGCATGCAGCTACATCATTAGTCATTTAGCCTGTCGTCCTACTTACCATAAACAGGTCGCTTTAGACCGACGTGCCCAAGAGCATACAGTAAGAACTTGCATGTTTCAGAAACAGAGAGCATGCATGAAGTCGTTAAAGCCGGACCAAAGACTCCCGTGGAAACACGCATCGATTTACGGACGCAGACGTACACATCGGATCGGATCGTTATCAGCTCGCGATTCGTCTGGGTTAACATGCTAACCTGGACGCGCGGAAAAGACTGGACTGGAGAGGGAGGGAGGAGGGGGCAGACGCGACAAAGAGAGAACACGAAAGCACACGCTCCCACTGCTTCAATTCCATCATCCCCCGAAACCAGTGCAGTGCAGGCGACAGGGCGTACGTGCGGCGTCCCTGGCAAAAGCGACACGCTACGCCTACGCTACGTATCCCTGTCTCGACGCCCCGGCGCCCGGAGGAGATCGATGCCTATCCGTTCCTCAGCCGCCCGTATCCTTGTCGCCGCCGCCCCGGCGCTGGCCTCGGCGCACCCGTACGCCGCACACGCCCGGATGCCCCGTCCCCGTGGAAAAGTCAGTCGCCTCTTCCCGCTCTGTGCATGCGGTTCGCGCGCGGGCTCGGCGCCAAGCGGACCGGACGTGGGGAGATCTCACGATCAGGCCAGGCTTGCGGCCTTGCGCGGCGGTGCCGGATCGGCCGAACTACAATAAAAACCCGCGTGTCCCTGTCCCGCGCTGTGGGCTGCGCATATGGCGTCACGTACCACCTCCCGTCCTCTTCCTCGCCGCTCGCTCTCACCATCGATCCTCATCTGGATATTAGCTGTCACGGAGCCAGACCGACCGATCGATGCGTGCGTGCGGCGGCCAGAAAACCAAACCAAAACAAAAAAGTGGCCGGGAAAAAGGGCTAAACCGAACACGTAAAGCGAAGCCACCTGTTTGCTAGGGACACACAATAACCGCGCAGATACATGTCGTGCACGCGCTCTCAGGAGTGTCTCGTCCCCGCCACGTCAGCTCCATTTCTGCTGTCCCTTGTGGCCGGTGTAGGTCTCTTCTCGCTTCTGGGCGGTGCACCTAACGATTTCGTCAGAAAAATCACCCGTTTCTGTGTCGTCGTCAGGGCTGCTATAGATAGAGTGGAGAACTCCTTTTCTTGTCTCAGAAAAATAGAAAATCTATCTATCCATCCACGCCCACCACCCAACCAGGTGCCCTGTTCTCTTCTGCGTATATAAATGGGCAGGGCCTCCCTGATCCCCAAATGTCCCCGGCCCCTCAGCTTCCATTCTTAAACCCCCCCATAAGCCTCTTCCCGGCCACCAGTCCACACCTGCAGGTTCCTCTTCCTGCTGCTTCTCCTCCTTCCTCCTCTTCTTTCTGGCTCTGGCGGATCATCAGCAAGCGGGAGGAAGACGTGCACCAGCCAGCCCCGCCACCGGGCAGCCGTTTCCCGGCTGGTGACAGATAGCGCCTGCCATCCCTTGTTTCGCTCGCTGCTGCTCTCCATCGATCCGGAGGCAACGACCATCGTCGATCAGGTGAGAAAGCTTCCCGTTTCCTTTTCCCCCCGTCTCCTAATTTGTTATACTTCTTCTGTTTGTAGTTCTCCTAAGTTCCTTTATTATGAGGTTAATCACTTCTGTAGCTCTAACTGCTTAGTAAGCCGATCAGTAATAATAGCATGCAGCTGCACCACCTAGCCATGGTGATTTTTTCTCTCTTATGTACGCATCGACCGCGTTACACCGTGTTCTTCCCTTCTGCATACACACACCGAGAAGAGAGGGGCGAGGTCAGAGAGAGAGCGGGCGGGGCGGCTGCCATGGAGCCATGGAGGAGAGACGGTGGCGTACGACGTATGGCGCGGCGTAAAGCGCGTTACGTGTCAGTAGGCGGGTCTCGGTTGGCACGCGTCGTCCTTTCTGCACAGCTGGCTCCCGGGTGGATCGGGTACCTGCCTACGTCGGCGAACCGATCGATCAACCAGAGACGTGATGATTAGTCTCTGAAAACGGTTTAATTAGCTTGCCGGGAAATTAGGGCTGCGCACTAAACGCCGGCCGGCGATTGCGTCGCGGCCAGGGTACGGGAGTATTAAAGCCTCCTCCTGCTACCGCTTTACTCCTGGTTTGGAGCTAGTGATAAATCATCAGGGCACGCTCTCGCGCGGAAACCTTTTTCATCTTGCGAAATGGAGGAAACCATGGTAATGTTTCGGTGAAGGAGGAGCAGTGAGAACTGAGAAAAAGGGTGCCCTGGATTTGGTGCCTAGAACTGGAAACAGAACAACCTGATGCTACTTGACAAATTCGTCAATCATGCATGGTTTCCGCTACCAGCATGCATAATCGAGGGGGACAAGCGTTTTGTCCTTTTTTCCTTGATTGAGCATAGAAAAGTTTGTGCTAGTACTACGAAATATACTGGGGTTTATTCAAAAACTAGCTTTGTTGCCTTCCAAATGGATTGACAGCGGCTATGCTAGTTCTACTAAGTTCTAACATCACAGTACAGTCCAAGCCTGTTTTATCTGATGCTAGTACTAGTACGTAGTGAATGGACCTAGTTTGTCTGAAAATCACAATCCCTGGAATGATGCACAAATGGAAGAAGCTAGGCAGGTACAGCGACGTCGCCGCTAGCTAGCCTGAACAACAGCTGGCACCTGCTTGCTGTCTTCCCCACCTAGTAGATGGGGCCCCAAACTAACTGGAATATGTGATGACAAGGATCCGTGTCTATTGATCATGGCTGATCATGGATCACAAATCGCAGTACGTAACAACATCGTCTAATGTTGAAGGATATATAATAGATTCGTATGATTGTGCTAAACTGGTAGCATGCGTTCGTGATCAGACAATATTATGATTTGTGTAAAGCTATCTTGTTTGTTTGGTATATACATGAGACTACGTGATGATAATGTTTAGACAATATTATGATTTGTGTAAGCTAATCCTGTCGCTTCTTGGGTTATCGAAGTAGAGGATGATGCAATGATATTTCAAGATATTTCAGGTTGTTTTTTCTGTACCATATGGTGTACGGTGCACAATATACAATGCACAGCACCCAGTACATCGTAACACATCGCCTCCTGATGCTGCAAGAGTTGGAACTCTGCACCCACACGTTTCTAACTTTGATAGATAAGGATCGCATTAGACTATTTGCTTTGACCATTCTGTTCTGCAATTAGTAGTATTTTACTAGCTCAACTTGGGAAGACAAGGTCTCGTAAGTCGTAATCTTTGGGGCAGGCTAATATGTCAATCCCTTAGCTTAACTCCATTCACATCCTTGCATGATCAATCCTTAACTCCATGTAAAGACACACTTCCGACCAATTATTTTATCTCGCACGAAGAACCTTCGGATAAGGTCCAAATGGCAGCACTAGAATCAAACAAAATCGTCAATCAACAACCGAACAGTATAGTATTTTAACTGAGAAGATCATGGGCCTTCCTGAGAGGAAAAAACATGGAACAGCAATAGGACAGTACTTCAGTCCAAAGATGAACAGGCTTTGGAGGGAACTGAAAGATGGACTGATTTTCTAGAACAAAGTTTCTGTAGAGAAAAGGTTCTTCTGACTAATGACACCTTTGACCGTGTCTTGTTATGTCGATCTTTCATTACTCGTTACTTGTGAGTAGTTGAGTGCTAACTCATTAGAAAAAGTAGTTTCCTTTGTCCAGGGCGTAGCTTCTGAATAGAGTGATAGTGATTTTCCATGAAACCGACCTATGAACCGGCGACTCCAGCTGTAAAAGTCAGCTTTTACCAAGTAGGAGCAAGGCAAGCTGATCCCGCCTACACCTTTTCCTCCTGAATTTCAGCAGGGAATCAAGGCAAGGAGATAGTGAGCAGGCGGAGAAGATGATGATGGCTGAAGTGGCCAATCACAGCAAAAGGAACCACACCGACAGCTACTTCAGTGGAAAAGCAGTCACCCCCACCAGCTCAGAGGAATTCGGAAGCATGAGCTCGAAGAAGCCGAGGAATGCGAGCCCAAGAGCCGCACCAATATCGCCTAAGGTGCTTTTGTTGTTAGTTCGCATATCTAGCGAGTTAAGTGGCTATGATTTCTGAAGTAATTTTCCGTTGTTGCAACTGAGCAGGAGAAGAAGGACAAGGTCGGTGAGAGAGTGGCAGCGCTTCAGCAGCTAGTGTCTCCGTTCGGAAAGGTACGCAGTTCTCCAACTTTTCTCTGCATTTCTAAACCTGTTGTTTCAGTCTGCAAGTAGAATTCTGGTCTTGCGAGTTCTGCAATCATCTCTGCTTCTTCTGGCAGACGGATACAGCTTCAGTCCTGCAGGAGGCCTCGGGGTACATCAAGTTCCTCCACCAGCAACTTGAGGTCTGTTCCAAGTCCCTGCACATCGCATTAGGATCTCAAGTTTGTTTGACCTCCGTTTCATCTGATACCAGTGCACTGGTGGCTGCAGGTTCTTAGCTCCCCCTACATGCGCCCTCCTCCAGTGGCCGGCGCTGTGCCTGAGGTGAGCTCACATTTTCCACCCACCGCCTCCTCTGAACTCTGAATTCAAGTTGAAGAAGCCGAAGTTACATGCTTAAAGTCCTGAACTTGACCATTTCTGATAGAACAAAAGTCAAGGAAATAATTTATCTTTTCATGCTGAAAATCTGATGTGAAGTCATGACACGCCTCCTGTCTGCTAATGTAATCCAGGATCCCGACCACTACAGCCTTCGGAACCGTGGCCTCTGCCTCGTGCCGGTGGACCTGACGGTGCAGCTGACCCAGAGCAACGGGGCCGACCTGTGGGCGCCGGCGAACACGACCAGGCGCAGGTGAGGAGAATGTCCGCCTCATCAGGAGCCAAGAACCGGTGGCTGGTCCGGAGGAAGAGGAGGAAAGTGCTGCATGTGTGCAGGTGTAGAAATTCCAAGCGCCCGAGTCTGACCCAATTCAGAGTCTTCTAACAAGAAATTAAGCTTCTGAAATTCTTGTATTATTGTATTATAGTGACGTATATGTATATGATCTGTGGCGAGAGACTGCGTCTCTGTATGGGGAGAAACTGCGTCTCTCTGTGACATGTCTATGTGTAGTAACATGCTACTACCAACCTGTGGCTGTCGGTGGCTAAATCGGCACTTTAATTCCGGCTGTGCTGAAACTGAAAATGAAACAGCATATCCTGGTAGCCTAGCTGTCCTGTGCTCGCGCTTGGTATTTCACTGTTTTGATTATGCAAAAAAAAAAAAAAAAAGAGTCGAAAGAAGAATTATACGAGTTTGTAATTGAGTACGTCGTTCTCATGTTACAAGCATTATGTAAAACAAAAAAGATTACAACTAAGTGCACCAAACATGTAGCTCCAAGACTCCGCCTAAAACCTGTACGAAGATGCAATCGTTCGTGCCAAAAATGGCATCACACACCATGGGGTTATCTTTTGGGCCGTTTGGCAGTCATTTGCAGGTTCGAAGCTTTTAGATAAAAGGAAATATATTTCATCAAGCAAATGAAAGCATTCCTGTCTCTTCATGTTCCCTGAATTTAACCGTTCATTATTACAAATTCTCACTATGTGTATACTCTATCTACTCTATAGGGCAAATAACAAGTCACCAAAACCAAATATGAAAGATTAATAAAAAATTCATATTAACACAACCTATTACTAACTTTTTATTCATGTTTGACGAAAATATCCATTATCAGCATCTCCAAAAGTCGACAGGCCTTTAGCATGGAAATTCTCTCTCCTTTCAGAAAAGTGATCATGTCCTCATCCAGTAGTTCGAAGCTGCCGATGGTTGTGCTGAAAACCTCCTTGATTTCCTTGAAACATTACAATTTGCGAACTTACCAATCTCGACATAATTTTACACGAAATGGTATAATTCCCTACCATTCCGCTGGTTTTGACGGGCCTTGCTCATCCGATGTCGAACTGAGAGCCAGGCCCATCTTTATTGGGCCTTGCAGTGATCAGGAAAAGAAGGTCGCCTCCATGGGCTGGCGTTCGATGCCATGTTAAATGAAGTCAAAGTTTGTCGTTTAAGCAGTGTGATGATGATGATGATCATGGACGTCAACCGGAAGGACGAACCTAAATGGGGTCCGACTCTTACGCCTTACGGCCTCGCCATGGAACGCTGGCCACAATTGAGATCGACAGGGTCCCAGCAGCGACTGTTGCATGAATAGCTGACAGTTCCTCTAGTCCTTTCCCGCGTCGTTTTCAATGGGTTGATGGCTTTTATCAAAGAAAAATAATGGAGCAATTTGTTATGATAGCAAAATTTTCAGGTTGGATTTTGAACGGGGAGGTCTGGAACCGAAAATTTTCCAATGGAGTTCAGTCGCTCGTCGAAGCAGAAGCATAAGTGGCGAATATCTTAGTACGTGGTTTATTTGTGTCGAGTCCTATCCTATTACGGCCTCTCGAGACCTGGACGGACGCTCTCCAAGAGCTGCGACATGAGAGGCCGTGCGCTGTGTTCGAACTTCGAAGCTACTGGTCCTCGTTGTAAGCTTAACCTGGACGAACCTGGCGCGCTCGTCGTACTAGCATTCATCAGCGCGCGGCAAGAAACTGACCGCGGAACCTCTAAGGGCCTGATTGGTTCTCTTCCCAGCGCTGCTGGCTCGTTTCTCGGCAGCCTGGCCTCGACGGGACTGCAGCGTGCGAGCCTGGCTGCGGAGAAACGAAATCAAGTTTCGTTTCCCGGGAGCCAGGCTGAGGGCCGCTGGCTGCATCAACACGTGCAAGCGAAACGAATTCACAAGGAACCAAACATCCGTGGATTGCATGCGCCGAGCCAGGCTGATGCGCAGCAGGCAACCAATCGCTAGCAGGTAGCATTCCACGGGCCTGGTTGGGTGATATACACCCAACCAATCACGCCCTTAGAGCAACTCCAACAGAGTACCTGAAACGGGCTACCTAAAACTAGTTTTTTCAGCCTACCTAAAACACATTTTAGAGTTTAGGTAGCCACTGCTTTTCCAGTCTACCTAAATTCGAGTACCTATACTCTTTTTTCTCTCTTCTTCTCCGTGAGATTTCGCGAATTTGAGCTCCTCTCGCCGCACCGCAGTACCCGCACGAGCTCAAGCTCCTCCTCCCCTCCTCGCCGCCCGTTGGAAGGCACGACCTCCGTGGCACGCGCGCCGCAACCACTCCGAGCTGGGCGAGCTGAAGCCCCTGCACCGAATTGATCGAGCATCAAGCACTAGAGCAAGCAAATTCAGACAGCTTTGCTCTATTGTTTCTATCAGCAACAAAGGACAAGACGGCCTACATGCTTGACTGCCGATTGCAATCACGGTCAAGCAATGAAGGAATGAAGGAATTCGAGACAACAACGACGCAGCCAAGAACAAGATTGGTGGCGAATTGCTCGCCCACACCAGGCAAATTGGTGGCGAATTGATCCCGAGCTGTGTCTCGGCCTACTCCCAATCCACAGGCGTTCGACGCCAGCAAGATTCGCGGGCGTCGTATCCAAGCTCGCCGCAAGAAGCGCAACGCGCTGCGCGTCGCCGGCGTCTCGAGTGCCGTCAGCGCCGTATGTTGCTGGGATGGAGGCAGATCCGCTGGGGACGCGGCTTCGCCGGGCTCGTGCCCGCCGCAGCTAGATGAAGGGAGGGGCGGACGAGCGTCGCGAAGGTGAGCTCGGCGACGAGTGGGCAGGCAACCGTGGACGGCGTCGCGCGGCCCTGCTCTGGGGCCGAGCGGGTGTTGCTTGCTTGTAGCCATAGGCGGCGAGCTTGACGGGGGCGACGCGCCTCCTCGTACTGCAACCGGGGACGGACGCCGTAGCGGGCGAGCGGGTGGGCAGCCATCGACAGTGGTCGGCGTCGGGGAAGACGAGTCCATGGAGGCAGAGGGGCCTTGGATTTGGCTGGGAACACTCCAAATCGACCGGGATTCGATGGGGAAAGGCGGTGTAAGGAGTCGGGGCGAAGGAACGGGGCCTGCCGTGCTCGTCGGCGGCGAAGGAGGCGGCGGCGTGTCAGGCGGTAGGAGGCGACGCGTCGCGCGGGAGAGGAAAAGTGACTCCCGCCAAGTGAAACCGTCGATAGGTAGCCAGTTCTCACGACCTTTCTTTGGGTACTCGACTCAAGCGTTTTGGTAGGTACCTAAAACTTTTAGGTATTGGTAACCAGATGGGTACTCTGTTGGAGCACTTTTGGCTACCTAAAAGACAGTTTTTAGGTATTGGTAGCTATTTAGGTATTCTGTTGGAGTTGCTCTAAACGAATCTGACGCGCCACACAGAATAGACCAAAATAACAAAGACTGCCACGGGGAAGAACCTGTGCAGGTACCCTCCGTGTAAAACGATATACTTCAATTTGGAGGCGCATGACCATGACGGGAACACAGGGGCACACGCTTGTCCGTGAAATGAATCCGGTCTTCAGTGTGGATCCGTCGTCCTGTCCGGCCGCATTGATGTCCCGTCAAGGATTGAAAAATCGTCGAAAACCAACCGGTTTCGCGGTCCGGTAAGTCCGGTATTTCGAATTTAAAATTTTTTGAAAATTTGAAAAAATTTGGAACAAAAAATATGTAAATAAACTAGACGTTATTTCCAGATTATTGGTGGAAACCATACACGAAAACGACTTGGTTTGATGGGTGAAATAATTCTCGGAAGATTTCTGGGAGAAAAGAAATTAATTAAAAAAAAGAAAAGGACCCTTATCCCCTCCCGAACGGGTGAATAGTTGGTCCCCACGCGCTCGCGCACGCGCTCGGTCCCCAGGCACGCACGCGCTCGGTCCCAGGCACGCGCTCGCTCTCTCCGCCGCTCGCCGTCGTGAATCGCACGCCGGAGCCGCCGTCCGCCGTCGAATCGGCGCCGCCAGCAGGTCAACCGACGTCGCCGCCTCGAAAATCGGTCGATTTCATTCGGTAATCGAACGAGGCGTCGATACGATGCGCGAGCGGGTCGATTCGGCCGATTCGATCCGCCGATTCTCGGTCGAATCGACCGGTTAGCCGAGCATATCGCTCGGTAACTGGCGGAGTCGGGTCGATTTGAAGTGGAGGCCGCGCGTTGCCGAGGTGAGGATCCCTTCCTTTTTTTTTCTGTTTTTTTAAAATGTGGAATGAGGATTGAGGGATAGCTTGTAGATTTTTGTACATATTGCAAATGGATGACATCAAATTTTGGTATAGTGAAGGGATTAGGAAATACGAAATGTCGATGATTAACCATTCTTAGAATATTTTAGCAAAAGTCATGCCAAAAATTCTAACATTTTAAGGCTCTTTTCGCCCTTTTTTGTTCTTGCGTCGATAACCGGTAAAATCGACCGACTGACAAAAACCGGTCGATAACCGGTCAAAATTGGTCGGTTTGATGATTTTCAACTTTGAAATTTGGTTTTTGAATTTTTAGTCGAAAACCACTCGGTTATCGCGATAACCGGTGAAATCGGCGGAATCGGTGGCGGCCGGTTTGCTCCATCTGAACGATAATGTAAACCTTGTGTCCCGTTGCCGTCCCATTCTTGGATCTCTCATTTTCTGATGCTTCCCGTGGCGTGCTCAACAAATAAACGCTTCCTGTGGTCATCCTATCTGAAATTGTACCGGCACGAGTGCGTTGTTCCGAACTGTGTGTAATTTTTTTTATCCGTGCGACGGTTTACACGAACGGAGTTCGGAAGACGACTACTTTTGCGTCGCATCGCATGCTGTATTGTTCGGCTGAGTGCGGTCTTGTGAATGTTCGTCCTCTGCTCCTGGCATTTACGCATGCCGAATTCTCAGCTCTGAGACTTCATGTTCCGGGCGTCGAAAATATCGAGCTCCGTACGGCTGAAATCGAACCAATCGAGCTCTGCAGCGCCGCCGCACACACGCGTGTAGGTCCGTGACAGTGTGAATGGAATGGTTATCCATCAGAAAAATATCAGCGCTCCATCGCCCCGAGTCCACAAACATCAGGGAGCTGATACAGACAGCCCGGTTCCCTGATTCCATCTCGCCCAGATCTTTTCACCTCAAGCGGCTCTCTCGCCGCCGTCACTAGTTCCGTTGTAAGGAAGTTCTGGATGTGGCATCCGCAGAATAATCACACCGTTGCCGCCGTCACCAGGCTAAAGCAACATGATGGTCGATCATTCCTTTCTCTGCTAATTTCGGGACGGTCGGTTTCCACCTTCAAGTTAGTTTGGCTTGCTTCACTCCCTCGTCGTCCATCCAGAACTGCTTAGTTGCAGTTGAGAAGCGAACGGCTCGAGAGAGAGAGCTGTGAGCCTATGAGTCTGTGACGCGCTCATGTCGACACAATGACGCATCCTTGAAGCAAGTGGCGTACTGACCAAAGACCCCGTCAGGTCGCTGCTTGTTGGGTGCTGGCGTGCAAATGGCCACGATTTCCTCGTCTCCAATTCCACACCGAACGGACGGAAGGCGAACCCATCCCGTTGCGAGGGGACCCCCACCCGGCGGCGTCATCCCATACCTCAGCAGATCAAAATCTTGTCCGGCGCCGCAGCGCCCGAGATCCCGAGGGAGATACGGCTCGCCCGCCGAGAGATGGACGTCTGGACTGGCGCGCGCCTCTCGTACACACAACCCAGCGGCACGCCTGGCTCCGGTGGGTCCCTTCGCGAACACCCACCTCCCTCGCGCGCTGGCACGAGGGCGTCGCGCCATTTATACACGCCCGCCACGACGCGCCCCGTTCGCTGTTCGCTTCCGTCCAGTCCCTTGCAGATTTCAGCTGTGTGTCGAGCCGAGCAAGTAGCAGCCAGCAGACGGACGCGAGAGAGGAGGAGGCCTCTGCTGAGCCCTGCTGAGGTGGAGATCGAGCGCGCCGCGCCCGCGCGCCATGAGGATCCAGTGCGACGCGTGCGGGGGCGCGGCGGCCACGGTGGTGTGCTGCGCGGACGAGGCGGCGCTGTGCGCGCGCTGCGACGTCGAGATCCACGCCGCCAACAAGCTGGCCGGCAAGCACCAGCGCCTCCCGCTCGCCGACTCGGCCGCCGCCGCGCTCCCGCGCTGCGACGTCTGCCAGGAGAGGCCGGCCTTCGTCTTCTGCGTCGAGGACCGGGCGCTCCTCTGCCGCGACTGCGACGAGCCCATCCACGTCCCGGGGACGCTCTCCGGCAACCACCAGCGGTACCTCGCAACCGGCATCCGCGTCGGCTTCAGCTCCGTCTGCGGCGCCGCCGGCGCCGGCGCCGACACCCTCCCGCCGCCCAAGGGGAGCTCCAAACCCGCCAGCGCCAAGGCAGCGGCCACCAAGGCGACGGCCCCGGCTCCGGCACCGGCCCCCGCCGCGCAGGAGGTGCCGACGTCATCGCCGTTCTTGCCGCCGTCGGGATGGGCCGTCGAGGACCTCCTGCAGCTCTCGGACTACGAATCCAGCGACAAGGCAAGCAACTCGCACCCCAAAAACCGTTTTTCTTGCTGAACCCGTGCGAACAACTTGGGAGTTCTTTATCTGACAGTTTCCTTCTCTTTGTGTCTTGCCACCGCAGAAGGACTCGCCTCTCGAGTTCAAGGAGCTGGAGTGGTTCGCGGACATCGACCTGTTCCACGGCCACGCGCCGGCCAGGACGGCGGCGGAGGTCCCCGAGCTCTTCGCCTCGCCGCAGCCGGCGACTAACGCGGGGTTCTACAAGACGAGCGGCGCCCGCCAGAGCAAGAAGCCTCGACTGGAGGCGCCCGATGACGACGAGGACTACTTCATCGTCCCTGACCTTGGCTGACTGTGGCATCTTACATATGCTTCTCGTACGGTGTGAGTTGTAACTGTGTGTATGCAAAGGATTCTTCCTGCCATCATGAGACAAACCGATTGCTCGCGTTGGGCCAATACTCTGTGACTGAGATCGAGATGAGCTTTACTTGTGTGTGCCAATGTTCAGTTACCCGTTATAAACAGTTGTATGAAACTTCATTCATTCGAACAGACTAATACACGGACCCATTGAAAATTAACACGAACGGGTAATCACACAAATGTGCAGCTTGGAAAATTTACTTTTATACACCTCATACTCAAGTTATTTTACAAGAGCGAGATCAACCACGCTATAGTTGGGAGATCAACCAGCACTAGTCACCTGGTCACCAATTTTGATGAGCTTCAAGAAAACAACATGGAGCCCTGCAGACTGTTTTGGGATAACTTGCGCAACCACCGTAGCTTCCAATCCTGAGAAACAGGTACTTCAGTTCACTGTGCCAAGATGTGCACAGTGATATTTCTAGGACAGCGCGTCCAGCCGTCCACAAAATTTAGCAAGTACATAGCAGGGGTGCGGCCAACACCGGGTGCTGAGGATTCCCCAAATTTTGCAAATGCCATGGCGATTAACAAAGCATGTACCCATACATGATAATTTGGTCTTTGATATTCGAGCTCTCAATTTCCCAACCAAAATGAGCTCACAAAATCCCAGTACTGACCATATAAGCTCCCGTGATTTGTTCGTTCCCAAAAGATGATCAGTCCCTTTAGAAGATGCTATATTAACATCAAGAACAACTTATGCAAATTCCAAACTGTCACCTTTTCTTCAGCAACGAACTAGCTCTCAGAAAGATTTTATCAATCTCGTCAAGCTCGGACACTTTCAGTTCTTTTGACGGTGAATCAGTTTTATCAGAAAGTGAAGCGATCTTCCGTAGATGCGCCTCAAAGTCATCTGGTTCATCGTCATTATTTTGCGAGGGAAACTTATCCAGCCTGTCAAGATACAGCGGGCGTTCCTCCTTGTCTTCTTCTTGTTCCTCTGATTCTGTCTCAAAAATGTCAGAGAGATCCTCGGACTCTGAAAATGACAAAGACTCGGAAGCTGAATCGTACTCATCCTCATTACTTCCATCCTCTAACCTCTCGGATCCCTCTACACTTTCTGGAAGCAGGAGATCAGATACACTTCTACTGCGAACCGAGCATGGGGATTCTTTTCTCGCTGGCATAGAATTTGTACTATCTGAAATTAAAGCAACATCTTTAACTCCAATTTGCCCATTACGCTCCCCAGCTAACTTCATCTGTGCATGAAGATCTTCGAGCTCCTGCTCAAGCCTGGGAATGTATCGCCTAAGAGCTCTGAGACGATCTCTGTATTTGGATTTATCCAGTGCCTGATTGAAAATTTCAAATATAAAAAATGATAAGCGAAGCAATAAGGAAATTATGGTTTCCCTTAAAAAATAAAGTAATTATGGTAACAAAAGATCAGCATTTTTTTTTTATCAATCAACTGCATATTTGTCCGGAGTATTCCTAACATACACGGGAACATCCTTCCTTGCCTCTACCTAAATAAAATTGGCTTGATACATCTTCTATTTTTCCATAAAACTATGCTAACTTCATGAATATGATTACACAAATTAGGAAAACCATATTGTGCCTTATCTAGCCCTGCCCACCATTGCTTGAAAATCTTGGAACTGTCTTGTTTACTAGTAGTGTCTTTATGTTTTTCGGCCAATACAAATTAAAAGCCTATGCTAAACACATCAATATCTTATTCCATATGTTATGGCAGAAAAAAATGAACATTACCTTTTTCCTAGAGAGAGAAACTTTTGGAGACATGATTTCTGGTGGTGGCTGTGCGTAGTTTTTCCCTCTGTACATAATAATTGTATTTCCTTCTTGAATATCAAGCACAATCCCACCACTTAGTCTGGCTAACTCTGAAGCAATTTCCTTGACCTCGTCTGGTGTGAATGTCTTCACAATTACCTGTAGCGTTTGGTGTTTTTTCCAGTGCAAGTGCATATTTAAGATCACTCCCTGGTAAATTCCACGTCTTCCAACAGGCACATAATTTTTACATTTTTGTCCCATCTTTAGGAAATAAAAGTGCTCCTCAGGTGTAAGCACCTCGGGGTCATGTGTAGGTTCTGCCGGATCTTCTGGTTCAATTTTTTTCAGTGCCGCAACAAGCCTTTCTTCCTTCTTTCGGGCCTTTATGGGCAATCCAAGTAAAGAATAAGAAGGAAATGGAAATTATTTTTCTGTGTGTCAACAAATTTAGGAATATCCACAGCAGTATGAATGAAAATATGAAAAGAAAAACTATCACCAGAATGTTAACTTTAGAAGAACTGAATGTATGTTGCATTGCGTGCAGAATACAAATGACAATCAACATCAAATATGAATTGCCAGAACTGACATTTTTTAAAGAGTGATAATGAACCAGAAGTATAGCGATCAGTTTTTGTAATGATGGTTGACCATTTCTTAAAACAAAACATGAATAGGAGTTGGACTATATCACATTAAAATAAGCAAACTCACTCTTCTATAGCTTGTTTTTAATACTTTAATCTGTTCTTCACAAAGAGTTGCCAAATCAAATGGATACGTATGGATGGAATGACAATGCAACTTACTAGCTTCAGTTTGTACAAAATCTTCTCCTCTGCTGTCATTCTCTGAATCTCCCTTTTCTTTTTCCATCTCAAGGATTTCAAAAATCTTGTTACTGCCCTCTTTCCTTTCAGCTTTTTCCTCTTCGGTTTTGGTTCACCAGATGCAACCACTCCTGGATTTTGTGGAGTCTCCACCACAGCCTGACCTCCACTATGAACTGATCGAGTTGTATGCATACAACGGTAGGATTGACGATTATAAATTTGCAAGGAATTGATGAATCCAGCATCTAGGTTGAAAACCTTGTGAGAAGTATAACTACATCAGCAACAGAAAGAACTCGGAGTTAAGAAATCTTGTAAACAATGGCACCATAACACGAAACATTCACCATTGATAACCATAAAGTGTGCACAGAAAACATACTACTAGACATCAGAAACGTAAAAGTTGAAGCCGTGCGATGCAACTTCTCAACCGGGCATTTCAACAAACACTTGACACCCACTATGCTCCGGGGCACTCTCAACCTTTGAACACATACCAATGGCAAGCACAGGGACCATTTGAAAGCACAGTGCAGATACCAAAGCATCTCTCTACATTGTCTCAGCATATTATCGGCTTGAAGCGATTAGGAAAGCTACTAGGATCAGCGTATTTTCTTCACACTTACGGTGGTGAGCTGGGCGTAGGCGCCTTCATCTTCTGGCAGGAAGACGCCAAATCTCCACCGTCGCACGAAGGCCAAAGAGGGCGCGAACATGGATGCTGCCGCCACCAACCCCTGGTGTACCGCCGCAGCAGCAGGAATCGGCTGGCCATGACCGCACAGTACGGCGCGCGTCGTTGGCCGCAGAAGAATGTACGCGGAGAGGGCGGGAGGGGCGTGTGAGGACCCAAGTGCCAGCCGACGGGGCTAGCGCCGGGGCCCGTGCCGTTGATATTAAGCGCCGCGCCGGCGACGGCAAGGAAGTCGAGGGGGACGCCGGGGCAGGCTCGTCGCGCTCGATATTCTTCTGTCGCGGGGGACGCCGGGGCAGACGCGTTGGGCTTGATGGGCTGTTCACCTTACTGGGCCTTAGCACGAGAACAAGACAGCACGCACGCGCGGGACTCCAGATTTTCTCTCGCCCGTGCCGTGCGCTCAACCGACGGGAGAACGCAGCGCGTTTAGTCCCACCTCGCCCATCGACTCAGATCGGAGGCGTCGACTCCCTACATAATGCGACCCAGGCCTCCTTCACAACTCATATCTTTCTCGGCCTTTTGGCTAATGGGGTGTTCGGCGCATGGGGTTTAAACTTTAGAGGGTTTTTCCAACGAATATTGTGATTACAAATAAAGTTTAATTACAAAACTAATTTCAGGACTCCGCTCGAAATCGCGAGACGAATCTAATGAGGATAATTAAGGCGTGATTAGACGATGGTTATTGTAGCATCACTGTAGCAAAACATAGATTAATTAGGCTTATTAGATTCGTCTCGTGATTTAGAGGGGGGTCGTGACATAGGTTTTGTCATTAAATTAATAAAAATATGTTTAAATAGTAAGATTCTCTTTGATGTGACGGGTGTTAAAGTTTAGAGTGGGTGCGCCGAACGCCCCCTAAGATCAAGTGTAGTATCTGTTCTTATATCTGATATGTGGGTCATGTGCTCATTTTGATATTAAATCTTATTTTTGTGGGGGAGGGTCCATCACAGTGGCTTGCCACTGGGGTCCTCAAGTGTCGCTCAGGCGTTGCACTACTGCCCGGGCCAGGCGTAACCCAACCAAATCCAAAGAAAAATTGTTGAAGAGGCAAGAGGCCTTGATTAAGATTCTGTTTCGTGCGCCGCGAGTCGGTTGAGTTGCCACAGCCTCTCGTGCTGGGCTGACTAGAGTGGGGTCGTACTTTGAAAAAGGAAGTGAATTCATTACTCTTTCCTTTTTTCATAATCGTACTTAGCTTGTGCATAATTCAATTGGTCCGCACAATGCAATAACCGAGAGTGGTTTTTGGGGTACAACTTTGACCATGATGAGTATTTTTGAAGATTAGTCGCATGAGGTTATTTGTGAAGATTTGGTCAGATAGAGTTTCTGAAAATTTACTTGATAACTGTTCAGATAGAAATATCTGTCATCACACGTTCTCGAAAACATATGTCATCGAAAAATTAATAAATAAAGACAGAAATACACGAGTAGGCCTAATGTTAAGGCGTGAATTGTTTAATGGGCTATCTGGGGCAGCAGAAAAGACCAGCAGGCCCAACTGATTTACCAGCTGAATCGAAAGTATTTGATTGGTCAAACCCGATTAACTTGTCCCAAAGAATTTGTTTGTTTTATTTTTTACCTCATCGTTCCAAAACAACTGGTAGGACGAGACAGAGAGGGGAGGAGGGGAAAAGAGGGGATGGGCGGGAAGAACCGGAGGGGAGAAGAGGGGAAAGGATGCTGGAGGAGAGCCGTCTTGCAGTCTTAATATACTGAAAAACAAGCGGCGGCTCGCTGCGTTCCTCGCAGTTCCCGAACCCGTTCTCCGTCTCGCATCGCTCAATCGTCGCCGTCTTCAGATCTCTGCGCCATGGAGCTCAACGCCGCGGGCCAGCACGCTGCCTCCGGTGACTCCTCCGGCAAGCGCAGGCGCTCCGTGAAGCGGTCCCTGGAGTACCCCTGCGTGTCGCGCTTCCGCCACCGCCGCCTCCTCGCCTACCTCCGGCTCCACCGCCTCGACGACTCCTTCGAATCGTACGTTGTCGTCCTCGCTCTCCCTACCACTTCGGCTTTCGAGTCTCCATCACTCGTCGTTGGAGTCGATCTCACCTGATCCCGTGTTTGCAGGCTGGCGCTCGAGACGAACGTCTTCTTCTACGTGGAGCACCTGCAGGACCTCGCGAGGCGAGGCAAGTGGGTCGACGCCATCAAGTACATCGCCCGCTTCGCGCCGCCCACCGACGTCCTCGGCGACGAGGGCCTGGTCTTCTACAACTTCGTCGTGATGCACAGAGTCCTCGCCAGCATCGTCGCCGGAGAGGAGTACGGCGCCTTCATCGCCGGGGAGTACGAGAGCTACCTCAAGGAGAACCCCGGAGCTCCCCCGGGCAACGTCAAGCTCGTCCGCATCCTCTTGTCCGTGCTCAACTCCGAGAAGCTCAGGTGTACTGCAAGTCTGATGAAATCATCGTCTTGAATATCGTTCATTTGGTCAAAAAGATCAAACTTAATTTAGGTTCCTGACTATTTGTCGCTGCTTCAATGTAGGGCCTCCATCAACTGGTATCTCGTGAGGCACAAGGCCGCGGACATGATCGAGGGCCTGATCGAGCAGGCTCCAGAGTTCAGTGACCTGCTGCGGATGCCAAACTGCCCAACCAGGCCGCACAACGTCCTCCCCATTGGTTTCAGGTATTCTAATTTTTCCTACCTCAGTCGCGGTGGATCATGCATGTTCTGAATCTCAGATCAACATGATCGATCACGATGTATTGTACACTTGGTAGCAGCACTTTCTGCTTCTCCAAAATATTTGAGCTGCAGTTCCTATGTCAGCAGCGAGTGTTGATTTACAAAACTGTTGCATGTGTTATCTCTTATAGTTCTCGTCGTCTGAGGCGTCATGTAAAGGAAATAGATAGGGTGCCAGCATCTAATCTTGCCCGGTTCTACCTTGAGAAGAAGAGGAGGTACAAATGGCGTAGCAAATCGCTCTTGAATTCTGATGTTTCTACCTTTTGACATTTTTTCACATATATGTGCTCTGCATTGTTCAGGCTGCCCTCTTCAAGTTACTGCCAGGAGACAGCTTCTTTGGGTATATTAGCTGATAAATAATGACCGCTTTACAAACATCTTCCATACTGCTAATCAGCTTATCTCATTGTTTTTGTGTATATGTGCTGGTTGATAAGCATGTTTACCAATTGCAGGTCTGTCATTTGAGGCCACAGCCAGGCTTGCAGATGTTCTAGGTAAAAGTTCATGTTCCTTCGCCTCTGCCCCTTAATAATCCATAGTGTGCATCCACTGTTGTGAACACCTTGTTATGATTCTGTTGCACGAGCACTCATGTAGTTAATTAGTTACGATGGCATTCTCTGTTTCCTATGACATTCTACTCAGGCAATTCCGATTCCAATTCCAATGTGTTACAACCACTTGGATTTTGTTTGTGCCTATATGCTAATTTTTTGTGATATTCAGTCGAATCTGTGGAAGCTGGAATGCGTATAGTGCCACGTGCTCGCTATCAGATCACTGAGACAAGTGAGAATGAAGCTTGAAAATATTCATGCAGCAAACGGGCCGGATATGCTTCGAGTCAGATGACAGACGATGAATCATATCATATATATAGTGGAATTATGCTCCTATAGATATGACTCTCCATCCGCAGTTAGAGCAGGAGCAGCAGTCACGGAGGCAACGAGCTGGGATTAACGTTACTACATTTTAGAGTAGGGATTTTAGTGAGAAAAATGTTGCTGTCTCTTCAATAGGTACGTACGTACGTGGTGGTGGTGCAACAACATTGTGTTAAGCTGCGGTACATCTACTACTGGATACAGCACCATCTTTTTTTTTTTTTTAGACACAGCACCATCTCTCCTGGCAACATTGTGATAAAACACAATTCAAACGACCCACAGTTCAACACAATTCGTCTGGGCCTTCCTGGACCAAGTCAAGTCACGTCCACGATCCAACAAACCGAGCCCGTTGAAATGTACTACTATGAGCGAGCACAAGTGCTTTGTCGTTATTCAGCTCGAGCAACCGACCGGCTCCCGCGTGGCGACGGTCGATCCGCACGGCGGCCGGCCGGGGCGCGTGGTCGGCTAACCGGTCACATGGCATCGCGCGCGCGGGCGGGCGGGCGGCTGGCTCGCCGCGGTCCCCGTCCAACGGGCACGGGCGATTGGTTGTCGGCCAGCCGCGCGGCCGGTGCCTGTGGGGGCCGTGGGTGGCGCTGGCGTACGCGTCGTTGCGTTTGCCATCTGGCGCTCGACGGCGTTCTGGGATATGTAGCGAAAAAACTCGTCGCGTTTCGGCAATATCCCAGCCGACGGAAAAACATCATCCATCGACAGCCGATCGAGTTCCTGCTGCTCAACGGGGGACTCGGGCGGATCCATTCCGTCCTGACGACAACGTGAGCGTCTGAACGGCGGAAACTGGAGAGGACGGCCAAACCCGGCCGTCGTGCAGGTCACAAAGCTAGCTAAACGAGCTGGCGCTGGTGCGCATGTTGCTCAACGGGAAAAAGAATGATCGGACAAGTCAACTACTCTTGAACGGAACAATGCCTTCTTTTTGGCATGGTAAGAGCAGGACTCTCAATTTCTGACGAGAAGTGTTCACAAACAACAGAAGCGCGGGTGCGTAATTTGGAGCTAAGTGCATAGCCCTCTTACTACGAGAAAGCGAGTCTGCTCATGCGAACAGTCTGCAGAAATACTGTAAAGAAAGGAAAGCCTTTTCCCTTCCCTTAAGCAATTCTTGCGAGCAAGAAGAACCAATACAATAGTTAATCAGCAAGCCCAGACCATCAATCTCTAGTAGCGGGAAAAGAACAAAAGAAGATATATAGGTAGCGAAACGTAAAATGCAAGCGTGGTTACTACTACGAACCAATATCTACAACTTCTAGTAGTACGAATCAATAAGCAAGCACGCCAGAGCTTGCACGCCGCTGGCTCGATCGATCGATCGATCACCCGAGCGTGGCGAGCCCGCCGGCGCGCATCATCTGGCTGAACTCTTGGAAGTCGACCCTGCCGTCGCCGTCGCGGTCCACCCGGCCGATCATGCGCCGGCACTCCTCCGCCGTGCGGCCCTGCTTCAGTCCCAGCGACGCCAGCACCGCGCCGAGCTCGTCCACCGTGATGTACCCGTCGCCGTTGGCGTCGAACACACGGAACGCCTCCCTCATGTCCTCGTCCTCCTCCTTCCCTTCTTCTTCTTCCGCCTTTCCGTCGCCCGCCATGATGGCGCGGTACAGCGCCCCGAACTCCTCCACGTCCACGCACCCGTCGCCGTTGGCGTCGATGCGCGCGATCATGGACGCCAGCTCGTCGGCCGGCACGGGCAAGCCCAGCTTGCCCAGCGACTCCTCCAGCTCCTCCCGCGTGATGCGCCCGTCGCCGTCCTTGTCGAACAGCTCGAACACGCGCGTCAGCTCCGCCGCGTCGGCCGCCTTGCCCGCCGCCGCCTTCTGCTGTGGCTCTGTCGTCGACGATGACATCTTCTTCTTCGGAGACGGCGGTGGCGAGGCTGCTTTGGTGCACGCGGCGACGTCGCGGCCGCTGCTCGGGAGGATGGAGGAGAGGTTGGTGGGGAGGTAGGAGAGGAGGCCTGGGATGGAGGGGAGCTTCACGAGAGGGGAGGACGGCGGCATGGCGGATAATAATGTGTTGGCTTGGCAGTGCATTTGTTGGCCAAGAAAGGGTGCTCCGCTTGGAGGTGGCTGCAAGCAAGCTTTGCCTTTGCCAAGGCCTGAATTTATACCAAACCGTCTGCGTGGTTAGCTCCTTCTCTTCTTTTCCACAAAACACAATAAACTGTATTTGTATGTCAGACGGAGGATCTTTATGTTTCCACATCTTGAGCTGACTTTGCGATAAAAGTATGAGTTTGTCATTATATGACACCGATGTTGCGTTTTCAACAAAGATGGTGTGCAAATGAACATGCATGTTTGACTGAACTACGGCCGTGGTGAAGAATACTGTAACATTTTTCTTCGAGAAACAAAAGGGGGAAATAGGAGTTTTATTTTGCTTTCTTCTGGTTTGTCGTACAAGATGTACTTTGCCGGTATTATGTTTCTCCACGAAAGCATAGCTTTGGAGAGAAGGCATGTGATATGCTTGTTGCCTGTTCAATTTTTGTGACTTTCTCGAAACAGATACTGAACACAATATTACCCCTGTTGACGAAAGCTGTGACCATCTCCCTGATTTGATCCCTAAATGTTTTTTGTAGAGTCGCAATTCGCAAGAGAAGTGTCAGCTATGATTCTTTTCTCATAGACTTGTTGCCACGTTGAAATTCATGGATACTGTTAATTCGCAAGAAAATCAGAAGATATTTAGAATGAAGAAATGACAACTGTTTGCCCCCATCTGGCCTTAGTTTTTCATAGCAAAACCTGATCATGCCGTCGACATTTTCGGTCCGTACTTAAAGACTTGTTGTCACGTTCATGTTAGTACAGCCAGAAGAGAACTGTTGGAAAAGCATAAATAGTCTCTCCATGTCGAGCATAAATATAGTTTTTGTGGAAAAAGTACTTTCCCTTTCTTCCCGTCGCTCCAAATGGCTTTCCCATCTTCCCGATCACCTCGACACGTCTCCAAAAGAAAAATGAAAACATAAACTGAGCTCCTGCGGCCGGTACCCTGGCCCTCCAAACGTTCCTTTCAGAAAGGAACACGACAGCAATTGAAAAACCGTGTAAAGATGCCGATGAACGCACTTGCACCTGTCATGCTGCGTGCAGACGCGTTTTAATTTGCAGGTAGTTGGTCTGCACTCTTTAAATCCAAAGTTTAAAAGACGCAGTGCCAGGAAAACGGAAAAGAAAAGCAGAGACAACTACAAGTCAACTGAAACCGCGTCGCGCGTCGACTATCAAACTGTCACGGGACCGTCGGGTGCGGATCTGGGTCGTCGATCCCTGTCACCTCGCTCACCGTCCGATCGGGCATGGACGGCTTGGGACGCGACGGGTGTGCTCGGGCCGCACGTGGGGCCCCGTGCCGGCCGCACGAGCCGACAGTCCGATGCGTTCCAGAATCTGCAGCGGCGGGTGAGCCAGAGATGGCGGGTGATGACTGATGAGCGCTTCACTGGATTGCAGCTCATTGCGGCATGGCGCGAATTGAAAACGGCGGCACTCACTGGACGTGAGCTGTGGTGTTCGTGCATGGGCTTGGTAGATTAAGTCCCCGTGCTAAGAATCTTTCGGACACCGTGGATTAGCTTACTATAGGACGGGATGCTAAGATGATACCCTCTTCGCCCTAAAAAAAAAAAAAGATGATACCCTCTTCAAAGTCTTCGAAACCGTTGCATGTGCTCTTTGCAGTGGTGGTGTATATTTCTCACGGAGACAGGCAGGCGAGCAGTGGTTAGATAATGTGATTAAATAGACACACCATCCCACCTAAATCGATCAATGTGGTGCAATGAAAATCTAACATATGAAGCGCTCAAAATGAAAGGATGAAACAGCATCATGACAGCCTCTTATGCTGAGTTGCCTACAGTCATCACATCACCATGAAATGCAGTTCCTGGAGAAGCACAAGCAGCATCTAAGCACTCGTGATGCTTACATGTGGATCATATGTTGGCACAGGGCCACAAGAAGGCATGACACATTCTACTTTCGATCATAACATGATGCAGCAATTACATCGTCTTGTTTACTTTCGCCTCATCTGGATGCAAAGTTGAGTACTTCCTATGAACCACCCAAAAATGTAATTTTTTTCCCTGTACATGATGCATTAAACAAAAGAAACTATGTACAAGGTAGTTCTGTAGGGGGAAAAAAAAATCACGCACGCGAACGCACAAAATATGGCAAAACTAGGACTACTAACAGGAAAACTATGCAACGAGCAACGCTCCACGTCTAAGTAACCCCAAAATTGCAGATCGCACCAACTACCCGCTAGCTTGTACATTTAGTAACCTTGCATAGCCATTCGTCCTCAGTAGGACAACCAGTATTACACCAACCGATTAATCACCGCACCATGTTGATCTGATCGAGGTTACACCTTGCCGCCTTGTCCATCTGGTCCGCAAGACTGCAAAAAGGTACCAACCACGTCGCTATTTCACATGAAGCAAAGATTGCTTTTCACCTGGAAGTTTAAGAGAGAAATACTAGTAACCATACAGTTCGGCTCAGTCTGGAAAGAATGGATCTGAAATATAATTTGATAGATAAATAAAGATTCAATACAAATAAGGTACATATAGAGCTAGGATTGCATGATACTTTGCTAGAACAAACCTGAACATAGAATGAATAAGGAGGAATGCGGGTCAGCTCCAGATTGTAGGATTTTTGAATTGTAAACATATAGCGTCAGACAGGAACTTCACTAGTTCCTCTCTTTTAACTTCCTTCTCCCTTTTAGCATCAAGATGTCGAACCTGAGCCAAGCATGCAAAATATAAGAACTGAAACTGATAGACATATCTCAGTATCAAGAATATAGGAATTGAAACTTTTGTTGCGCAATGAGCCAGTAGCATATTTTTCTTTATTTTCATTTCTGAAAGATCATTTTGTATGCATAATAATGAGTCATTATTTTCCACCTCCCATCTTTAAGAATAACAACAATAAACATGAATATGACACATTTTTCAGATGCCCCTAACGGAGTTCCTGTGAACATTTGATACAACTAGCAAATTGATCATCATTAATACTAATCAAGCAAACATCGGTGCTGCTGAGTGCTGACATTGGCCACAAGGGCGAAAACAGACATGGATGCTATCAAGAAAGAGCAATTAAGATGTAGGCAGATCTGAAATGTCTTTGAAATTTCATACATCAGAAACACACAGCAAAACTGCAATGAAATGCATGTCAGTAAAAGAAACTTCTCTTAGCATGTTATTGTGATAATAATTTGCAAATACTTCAGGCCACAAAAAACACAATACACTAACACAACTTTAATGTATTTACCTTCACAAGATCTGTTTGTGACAGGCCTGCTTCGGTGATAAACACAAGACATTTGATATCATGATCACTTGCATATTCATATTGCTCTTGAAGACTTGGGTCTTCTTGAGGCACAAACTCAGCCTGATAATAGTGAATCTATCAGCATCGATCAAAATAGGTGCGCTCGTCTCTGATCCGTGCATGTGGCACTTTAAGAACTCACCTTTATGTTAGCTTTCCAAAGCTCTGCAACAAGTTCCATGCGCTCATCTAATAGACCACCACCTCCCCTTGAACATACAAGTACACTGATGCTAGGATCGATCCTGAAGACCACAGAAATTATTAGTAGCACGGAATCAATAACAGAGGGGGATGTGTAGTTCAGATATATCTATGATACCTGGACAGCAACCTTGGCAAGCCCAGGTCAGATGAAGGGTTGTTAGGAAGAAATTTCTCAAGTGCAATGCTCACACCAACAGCACCTGGGGGTTTTGATTTCTGTACAGGTCACATTAGATAGAGAAAACATCGAGATAAGTTGACAGTGTTATTTTACATTCTTCAATCAAATGAAAGGCATTTGTGGGCGAAATACATATTTAGATGCCTTCTATCATTTTCAGAAACTAGTGAATGTGTAGATGAGTGAATGGTGACTGTACTAGTAAGCCATCAAGGAGTGAGATTAAAATGTAAACATGTGGTATAGCTATGATACAACCAACTTCAAAAATATCTTAAAGCATTTTTCTTGTCACATTGCCCGATAGTACGAGCTATTATTGGTCGAAAAGACGTGTAAAAATCATAAAAATATAAATCAATCCCTCAATTCTAAACCCAAACATTACTACTTCAACTTTTTTCAGCATAGGCCAAAACTCCTCTTGTGGTAGTAAATATCTATTTGTTCTTCAGAAACACAGTCCAAAAGGATGCAGGCCACCCATCACATTGCTTGTGAAAGGGGGCACGTCATACAGCTGGTATTGAACTTTTGACCTGCACTGTGTAGTCAACCTAGTGTGCAAACATTTTCCCGTTCAGTTCAGATATATACTATTGTGCAAATTCGCTTCCATGATAAGTAAAAATATGGGTCTGAAAGAGGTACAGTTACGAAGTTAAAATTTGCACCAACTATACGTAATTACTTGTTACTGCCATTAAGGGTCCCTGCTTAAGCATAACCATGCAACAAGTGCAACTTACATAAGCCTTGTCCCAAGCTTGTTCCATCAACCAATCGTATCGTCCACCAACTGCCAGCAACTTTTCATGGAAATTTGGTGCATGGTTACCTTCTTTTGAGTAAACCTGTATCGAGACGAAGTAAAATGCATGCACCAGAAAAGCAACTATGAATTAACTTTAAGAGAATCCTTTGCACATATTCAATAGGAAATGTCATATTCTATAAATCGTAGACTGAACTAGGAAAGACAGCTTGTTTCTGTTTCAACTATTTTTCTTCTCAATTAGTCAAACATCAACATATAAAACATTATATAGAAGTTCCATGCCAAGGATTGGTTTAGGATTCTCCTCAAAGATGTGTGCTCTACAAACTGTTCAACATTGATATTTGGGGCCACAAAAAGGGTGTAAGGTTACAGAAGTTCACCTGAAAAAATAGATCTGTGTAGTAACATTCTGAAGGAGGCATCAATACATCAATAGCAATATTTTTGTCAACTGACCATACTCTCAAACATTTGAGAAATGTGGATAGATCATCAAGAGCCTTGCATGCAGATTTATCTAAAACAATAACAGAGAGTAATGGTAACTTAGATATCCCTAAATTTAAGCAACTAATAAAAATAGGATGTGAATTACTACCGTAGAACAGGGTCCCTCTTAATCTAGCAAGTACTTGATCTGCAGAGCCACAAAATCGCTGATCTGCTTTATGTAGCTTCTCGACAACTTCTTCAGAAAGCCGAAGATCCTGAAGCATTCAATAAAGTAGCCCATATCTTATTTGCTTGGAAATTTTTTCCTTTCCTTTAAATGATGTTATATGCATAAACCTAGCACAATTTCCAGTAAAAAATCTAGCATAACCACTCACACAGAAACTAGAAGATTCCAGGAATAAGTTATTTCCAGCAGAAATTGCGTCGACTTTACAAAGTCTGAGTCAGAATATTTTGTTGGCTTTTGTGTGAACAAAAATTAGTGGGTGCAGAGAAGCAAAGCATACATCATTCATAAGACACTGTAATATGGAAGATAACTTCACGTAATATATTCTATTTATTCCACAAGTGTACAATGAACATATTTCCTTGTAATTTAGCAATGATGCTCTCCACTGATTGTACATTGTACTGTCTATTTTTTCTTATACCTGTAATAGTTGCCCCCTTATCAAACTCCATTGTGACTTGCGATCAGCCTTATTTGGCCAATATTGAACAAGAGTTGAAGAAAGAAACTGGACAGCAGAAAAGAAAAAGATATGAGTAAAGGTGATTGCAAAAATTTCACAAACAGATAAGGAGGAATATCCTACCTCAGCAACATTCTGTCTTCGTTCCAGAGGAACTCCTGCCCAAGAGCAAACTGCTTCAGCGAGTTTGCTGTGATTCAGACGAATAACTAGTGCCTTAGAATCATAGAAACGGCTCCCAAGGTCCAAAACCACCTATCATTGTATGGAAATAATGATTGTGAAAACACAAAACTGCATTCTCAATACTAAGGTAGATCGACCTCCTTCCCCGAATGATTTTTTTGCAAAATAAAAGATCATAACATAATAATAGCAACATTGTAGACACCAGATGAAGGTAAAGCGTGCCAGTAAGCCACTTAGAGATGGGATACCTTAATAATTTCAGCCTCTGGTATTGGAGAAGCACCACCAATGATGTCAAAATCACCCTAACAGGACGTCAATACAATCTTTGAGAAAAGGCGCCTTTTGTTGAGTTTAAATGGCAATTTAGCATAGTTAAAGCATTGACCTGAAGAAACCGATACGGAGTTGAATGGCCAACCGCCCTTCTATGAACCCAAGATATTTCATAACGCTTAAACGAAGATGTCTGCAGATGATTTAGTGAGTATGGAGGAAAACAGGTACAGAAAGAGAGAGCAACTAGATGCTACGTGATTCTGAAATATCCCAAAACAGTGTCTCAATAGATGACCAGTTGACCTGATCCTATTGAATGTAGTTTCCCAGAATACTAGCATGAAATTTCATAGAAGGAAAATCAAACAAATGCGACTACAGAAAATGCAGTCAAATTTACCACATTGACATCTAGATCAAAGCAAAACTTTATACGTTTAAACTAATGTTTCCTCCTATAATTGGTTCAGGGTCACAAAGAAAACCAATAACGTCATCACAAACCACACATCAGGTACTACTGCATTCACCTTCTATTGATATAAGCGATGACATTTAGTACATCCGCTGTTCTCTTTTATATGTCCGGTGTCATATTTTTTAGATTTTTTGACCCCAAATGATGTAACAGTACTGACAAACGCCACTAGAATTTTCTTTTTTAGGCAAACCACTTGAAAATTTCCCTACACAAATTTTCATAAAAGTACTCTCTTCTCTTATCATAATCTTATTAATGTATTTTACTACTACTTTTTCACACAAATAGTGACAGATATACTAACTTGCAAGAATAAAAATGTAATGTTTTCCCTAAAGAATGGAAACTGATACAGTATAAAAAAATGAAACAACAATAGAAGAATACCTACTGCAGTATTCCCCTACGGTAAATTCCTCAAATAAAATAATAGAATAATACATTTGCAGATTAATACAAAGAGGAAAACTAACAAGGCGACTAATTACATACCTGATTAGCAGCAACTGACATAACAAATGGTGTCCGCAGCTCGTAGCAAAGTTCTAGCATTTCTCCTCCTTGAGTCAAGATTTTCACTGTCTTTCCCCTAGGAACAGTAGCATCAAATTTCAGTACAGAGTGCTAGTCATATAACAGGCACCACTCATCAGTTTGCCTCTCCTTTAAGATCAAATATCTGCCAACCATTTCTCCTAAGAAAACATTTGTGGCACGTAAAGCAACATACCTATTTTCAGTAAAATTCCCGTCCAGAGTATTCAAGGGTGATATCTGGAACCTTTTAGCACAATGTCGCTTGAAAACCTCCTTAGCAACCTCAATGATGGTATCCAGAAGTTCACTATTATCAATATTACTGGTGGGCTTTTTATTGCTTTCATGTTGGCATTGCAATTTGGCAATCAGCCTATCCTCGTTAAATATTGTAGATATAACTCTGTCATAAACATATGTGTCTTCTGATGTCTGTATCATTCTGAGTACATCTGTATCATTTGCAGAAAAGCAGTAGCATAAATTACTCAAACTGATTGATTGCACTTCAAGTATATTCAGTTCAAGGCAACTGCAGTATCTATTAAGAAAGAAAAGGATCTACAATTTTTATATTAAAACCTAGATTTAAAAAAAGATAAAAACCAATCGATTCATTCAATTAAGACAGAGAATGTGCCTTAGGCAAAAGGTGTCCATTTGGGCAGCTGAATCCACTTGCAAATAAATAAAGTACAATGAGCAAGACTACACGGCAGGTGCACAATAAATAAAGTAGACAGTGCGCCAAGCTATTTAACTATTTCTGCGGCAGGACTATATCAAAAGAGCAGAAACCTCAAATTCGTCAATCTGTTTTCATTTAGCAGTGTCATCTTCAAATAACATTCGGATCATGACCTGTCCTTTATGTGGTAATGAAGTAAAGTAAAAGCAGAAAAGCTAATATCTTACCATTCAGCCACTCATCTTCCATCCGAGGAGGCAGTTCGTTTTGCAAAATCTCGACAGCAGATGGACGGTCAGAGGGGCTTGGGGACAGTAAGCGCCGTAGGAGGTTTGACTGACCAGTAAATTGTGCTGCCCATGATATTGGAGGATCTCCCTTCTGTTTAAGATCAGAAAGAACAAGATGCCTTTCCATTGCCGTGGCAAATGGATGCCAAAGCTCAAAGAAAATAACTCCCAGACTGTACATATCAACCTGAAATTGAGACAGATAAGAGTCTGGTAAGTTAAAAATTACTATAGCTATCCAGTTACTGTTACCATCCAATCATTTCACCTAGTTTTAAAAAAAAAAACACGGCAATCTCCACCATTCATTTCAAGAACAAAAAAATAAATAAAAATACAGGGGCCTCTTAAGGGGAAGAACCGCAGAAGAAAAAAAAAACACATCCCACTAGAACACACTAATAACCTTTCTTTTTTTATAGGGAAACACACCAAGCACCTTTCAAAAGATAGTTTTTATTGGAGTTTTTGTAAGATGAAGAAATTAGTAATTCGTTCTAACCTTTTCATTTATCTGTGGCCATTTTTGCTCTACCTCAGGTGCCGTATAAAAATATGTGCCAACTTGGCCTGTTCCATCCATTGAAACACCCATAGACTCAGTAGGAAGATATTGGTCCTGATCCAGCTGCTCCAGCTTGAGAAATTTGGCTGAAAAGAAAATGGTAAAATCGTTTTCAGTTGAAAGTTAACCTCAATACGGAGTATTGTTAATGACCAAGAATCGAATTTCACTAATTTAGGATAGACCTCCAAAGAAAAGCAAGTAGATATGTATGTTCGTTCGACAATTCAAGTCTGAATATACTAGAGATCTATATATCTTATATAGATGCAACCCACTACATGTCATTGATTGCTATAAAGCTTGCACCAGATTTAGCCACATCACTCGAAAAAATACAACCGTTGGATGTACTTCAGCTTACTACATCTAGCCATCGATATCCCTGAAACCTCACAGCCTCAAACGCCCACTGTAGCAATCTTCTTAATAGCTATTAACAAACCTAAGCATTTCCTCCCCCCAATTTGCATCAGCCCACGCCACTTCTCTTGCCCACCAGACCACGCCAATAATGCACCACAATTTATTTTCAGACTGAAAATTGTCGCGTGCCGGCTCTAATATATGCATCACCATCAAACATATTAATCGTCCCGTTGGGCCAGCTCTACAACTCCTATATAAACCACCATCGAATCATGCCCGGCATTATTCGCAGGCATCACCAGTAGCAGGTGCCTTTTCGTTCCCCAGATTGCGCTCTTGCCATTGGCCTTATCTCCAACCACTGAATCATGTGCCAGGCATGGTCAGGGGTTTTTTTTATCATTCTAAATTTTAGTAGATTGATTCGTTCTGGGTAAATGCCTTGCTTGCTCAGGCATGATATTTTTCTTCCGGAGCGCCTGCTTTGTAAGGCAGATGTAGAGGTCACTGATTAGTACTGCTCTTAAGAACCACAGATGTGCTTTGATTGAGGTGCACCTTTTCCGTTGACATCTTGCTGTAGTTTCATATACTATAGGAGGATAGCAATTGTGATTCCATTTTCTCTACTATCATTTTCATTTTCCATTTTCACGCTAACAATTTTTTTCCATTTCCCAGTTTAGAGGGTTCATCTAACTCATCCTTTTGTGATGTGCAGCAGCAAACAGGAAATGACTTTTACATTAATTGCAGCGATATTTGAATGTATATGCTTGATTATTATCTATTCATCTGATTTTAGTTAGTTTCGAAATATTTTTCAAATTACTTCAAGAGTTTTTCATATTACACGTCTTTCATGTATTCATTTAAGCATGTCATTTTCTAAATGCCTTTTTTTGCTCCTTAACATTGTAAGAAATTTTCAGAAAACAGAAACATGTAATTTTAAGTTACTTTCATAGTACTGGGATTCTTCAAACCATGTCGTTTACCATCTTAACCACACTATTTTTTTTCTAAAACTTATCATGTTTCATGCATAGTAGAAACAAATTTGGAACTTGAAAATATTTGGCTCATCTTCAACGGTCTTCTCAAAGAACTTAAGTCCCCGCAGCAATGCGCGGGGTAGTCACCTAGTATTTCATACGATCACACCTATCATATTGTCTCTAAAAGTTAGTACTTTCAGTACCGAATTGGCAAATGCATTCAACATTCTATTTTCCAATCCCACATGCAACTATGAATACTTAGAAGCCCATTCGATTATATATCACTCATATAATATATGCTAATAGATCACACTTTAATAATTCATATTTGGAGGACATACTCCACATTATCGGGTATAATAACACGATAAAATAAGAGTACCATTTGATGGCGAATTGGTGATACACAAGATAGATAACTCACAGCACCATAAAACCGATAAAATCAATAACTGTATCTTCTATAAAACTCTATGATTTTTTGTTCAGCCAGTATATACTGAAAGAAAAAACCAGACCAATATACTGAAAGAAAAAACCAGACCAATTGAAATGAAATCAGTTCAGGATATCATCACGGAGTGACATACCAAGACCAAAATCCCCAATTTTAATATCATTGCGAACATCAAAAAAGATGTTGCTAGGCGTCAGGTCACGGTGTATGATTCCTTGACTATGGACATGAGCTAGGCCTTCCACAATTTGTCGAAATAGGTGCCATGCATGGTCAATATCAAAAGAAGAATTGTATGTCTCAAAGTCCTGTCGCAGGGTCCTTCAAACAACAGTCGAGAAGTTAGTACAAAGAAACCATAATCTTCTTACAGTAGAATGGTATTCAATGACTGAAAATAAAAGAGAAAGATTTGATTATCTAAAGTTATTCATATTAGCAGGCCAAAGAGATTGCTTATAACTATTAGATATCCATCATTTTATAAGGTGTTTTTTTTCTGTCGAGGCAAATGACCATAACACATTGCGAATAAGAGAATTCTTATAAATAGTGACATCTTCCAGTGGTATAGGTATAATGTAGCTATGATCAGCTTATGAAGATAGGTTAAGATACACCTAACATGCCAAGCATCATGAGTTTCTTAACTAAGTAAAAAATGGCAAGCAAATCACAGCATGGCTTCCCTCAGTTCATAACTGCAAAATGAAACGCACCTGGGACAATACTCCATTTGGATGTACAAGTACGTGGATTCCTGCTTATTTCCCCCACCTGCGTCCGATAGGCTGATGTCTTCATAACTGAAAATAGAGCTCTCAGCAGTGCGAGACCCACCGGCATTCAGAATGTCATGATGTCCATACTCGGTTTCAACCCATGCCTGGGATCAATCAGATGGTTAAGAGCATAATTATAATAAATGTTTTCAAAGTAAAAAAGCATATCTGTGGGATGTTCACATGGTAATAACAGACATCATGTTGATGTTGCAATCGTGAAAGTGTTATACAGAAGTTAATCTTAAGATCATAATTATAATAAATGTTTCAAAGTAAAAAGGCATATTGTGGAATGTTCACCTGGTAATAACGGACAACATGTTGATGTTGCAATCGTGAAAGTGTTGCTACCTCTCTGAGTACCTTGTCAAAATGTCAATGAAACAAATCAAAAAGGCATAACAAATATATGGGCAAACTCCAAGGAAGAAACACCAAACATGAAAAAAAGAATGAACTAGTAACTAAAACGTTTGTAAACTTGAACGCCAATTCCCATTATGTAATAATATCAAACATAAACAGCAGTCAGTTACAGGCTCATTACAAGCATTGGAGAAATGACAGGAATTTAAATAGTAATAGTGCTTCTACAGCTACAGAAACTGCTTTCACCATCAATGTCATCTCCAAATATGAAGTAATGAACACAAAAAGGATACAAAAACTGCACGAATAAACAAAACCTTTCAGCCACATGAAAAAAATTGGGATATACAAACCTTAGAATCTTTTGATTCACTTGAGGACTTCTATCCTTCAGTCGTATCTTTTTTACAGCATATTGGCGTCCATCTAGCTTGTTTTGGCACAATGTAACACGACCAAAGCCCCCTTGACCTGCACAAATGATGCCTCAAGGGTTATTTCAATGGGGACTTGCATACCAAACAGTTAAATTTGCAACTCATACATTTCAAATAGGTTATATCTCTGGCATATCAACACTACGAATCTGTTACTACAGAATGTGGTACACGAGCCACTGAAGGTGCCATTGAATTTCTGATAATATATTCACAATGAATATCAATCACTGTGAAATAAATACAAACTGGCAGACATAGTACACACAGCACAATGCATAGCCTTCAGCACCAGAATGACAATTATTCATGATGATCAACAAATTATAGCAGGATTTAAGTGCCTCAGGTCAATAGGTACTGACAGAAGGCATTAAATAACATAAAGAATGGATCAACTGTTGACAATAATCGAACAAGGGTGCTACCCCACAAGTTAACATAGTGGGCAGCTAAAATGCCAAAGGCTACTGCCAAAAGGCCTCAAATAGCAGGAAGAATGGTCAACCAACGGACAGTAACTGGATGAGGGAGTTATTAAGGTTCCTGGCTTCCTGCTGACCTGTCACATTGTTGACACTGGGAAACTAGGTACCTCAGGCCAAGAGCTACTGTTGGTAAGCCTCAAACATAAGATGTTCAACATTTGACAATAATAGACCAAGGGAGCTATCCTCAGCTCTGCTGGCGCTAGTCACCAAATTAACATAAACTGAGATTAAAAAAACTCAGGCCCAGTGGCACTAAAGGCCTAGAATAACCAAGTACATTCAGATCAGAGCGTTGATACAACCTCCTATGAATTATTTGTTTTAGTTTTTTTCATAATATTACTCCCTCCATTCAAACATATAACTTTTTTTTAGTACCATCCTTTTTGGTTTCTGAGATGCACTTTTGAGCATTAATATTTCTAAACATATTATGCTAATAAAAATCATAAAAACATACCAAGTGAACGGAGTTCCTCAAAATCATTCAAATAGCGGGAGTTCGGCCTAGATGAAGAATTATCAGCTCTCCAAAATAGAGAGCATTCCGACGAGATCTACATGATATCATCACAAAGACAAGTAACAATTAAAGATGACGAACACTATTTTGTATTGGAGAATTAAATCATTAGTTACCAGAACACAATCAGGTGAGTCTTACCATTTGTTGCCCAAAAACGTTACCAAACGTTTCTCCAAAAGCATCAGGAGATTGAGAAATTAAATCCTTAGCCCATTCAGAAAGAACCTGATTAATACAGAAGAAAAAGACCATTCAGTTGGAAATGATAGCTGCAAGAAAGAAAGAGCAAAGGATGAAAACAATAATAGCCACACCCCTATGTTGCACAGCTCTGATGATATTGCTGGCAAAGCAGCTGAAAGAGAATCCTTCGACGCACAGGCTAGCCGAAGCAGGTGTACCTAATTAAGAACAAAGATACCAAACAAGGTTTATTACATAAGGAAACAAATGTCAGAAAGAGATGGTGACCTGAAAAATTACCAGAATCAAATCCCTTTTCTTATTCCGTGAATCATCATCTAACAAGTCTGAAGCATCAGATGGCACATTTGACGAGCCAGAGTCTGAATCACAATCTTCGTCATTCCAAGTTCCATCTGCAAGGTCAGAGACCTACCAGTATTGATAAAATCAGCGGTCAGATTAAGCGTGTTGTATTCCCGTAACAGTATTTCTCAAATAGAATAAGCTTCATGATTTTTTCCTTTGTAAATTTATGAAAATATAGGGCATGGTTTATTCATGCAAAACACTAAAATGTTCACGAATTTGCACGAGTTATTTTTCTTTACCCCAGGTTCATGAAGGCTGCTGAAACTCCTCTCTTGAGTATCTGATGTATTTCCCGCATTGCTAGAAGACGATGTTTTGGTATCATTTTCAGTTTCCTCATCAAGAACATGTAAAATTGGTATGTTCTCCCGTATAACACCAAGCTTCGTGCCATGTCGCAATTCAGATTTATTCTCAGATGAGGTTTTTGCAATAGTAACCTTATCGGCTGAAACGCGGGATTTTTCAATGATTGCTTTCCTCTTGCTTCTAACATTATATCCGACTTGAGATCCAGTATTTTTCCTGCTACTATCAGTTGTCTGGTCTGGACTTTGTCCACCCCAACTACTATCATCATATAACTGACTATAGAGGTCAAACGTGTTATATAGATAAGAGACTACAGGGTGACGATCATTGTCAAGGCTAACTTTCAAATCTACATCAGTAGATTGATGAATCGTGCTCGAACCCAAGTGAAGAGCCTGCAACATAAGATAATAAGAACCTCAGCTACCAATCAATAGCAATAGGTAAAAAATCATGAAGTTATAGATCAATGAAAAAGGTTCAGTACACATAATGAATCACGACGACTTCGTGAAAGAAAGGAAAGTTCTAAACAACAAAAGGAGCAATGCATGCTATGTTTTTAACTAGGCATAAACCAATTTCTTTTTTAAAAAAACATGTTTTACATTATATTATATGCCGTGAGAAAACTAACTTACATTGTTCATTGAATCATGAGCTGGAGCAATTTCTGACAAAAACTCTTGGGCAGCCTCTACCAAATCGAAAATCATAACACGTCCTTCTCGGGAATAAATGTTTGCCTAGAAATAGACACACAAAAAAAAAATGAGTCAAAGGTGCTTAAGCTATGTACATCAAAAACAACACAAGGAAAAAAGGCGATTATCACAGTCGGCATTGCTTACTGAAAAATCTGGAACTACCAAGATACTCTGAAAGAAGAATTTTCACGTTGCAGCCTTAACAGTACAACCTTAAACAAAATGCCTTTTACTCAACGAGAAGTGATAATCATATCAGTGTTTCAGCTATGAACAGAACCGAAATATAGTACTCCAGTACATGCTCATACAGGAGCAGAAGTCGTTTTCGGTTTTGAAATTAAACGCCTAGAAAAAGGATGCATACAAGACGCCTGCACTGTTCTTAAAGTTTTGTAACATGACAGTTCCAAGACTAACAGGGTTCAACGGAAGTTACTTTTACAGTTTACAGCAAGCCAGTAAACAATATGACCTGAACCCATATGAGAAATTCATATACCTGATCAACAAGAAGAGAAAGTAGCCGATCAGCATCTTCTTTAGACAAGTTTTTTTCAGGTATGATCCGCAACTTCGGACACTTGTGGGGATAACCAGGGAAGCATCTATATATTTTAATCAAAAGGTGACTGTTTATTACTGCAAATGAAAAACAAGCAATGGCTCAAACATAGACACTTACATTACATCAAGAATAGCTGAGACATTCAGATCTTCAAAGCCCATGCCGTCAGAATAAGGCCTGTTAAAATAATCCATCGTTATGAGGACTTCAGTTGCTAAATATGTACATCAACACATCTATACGTATGCTTGAGCTCACATTACAAAATACCTGATACATATTTTAAGTCGGGTCTGAGGTGAGTCTGATGTTACTTTGAAGTCCTCCAGGAAAATTGCGGCCCTAACAGGTGTTGTATCAAAAGGTGTGGTTAAGATCATACAAACAGGAAGCGTTTAAAAAGGGCACAAAATTGGCTATAAATAAAAACTCTGACTGCTTCTACATAAACTCCACGAGTGAATCGATCATAACTTGTCTTAAAGAAACAAATCAATCAGTCTCATCAAACACTCCAAATAAAAATCCATGTTAGCATGTTTTTCTGCTATTAATGGGCATGCATACAACAGACCAATATCTAGTTCAATAAAAAAAATTACCGGATGATCCCACCATAGACCATAGTTTGAATCTACTACAATCACAAGGAAAGGAGTAATAAAATGAGACCAGAGTGAACAGCGCAGAGTGTTGGCAAGTGATAACTGATTGAGCTTGGGCACCCAGTGTACATGTTGGACTCCTCAGCAACTGAATTAATGAAATGACACTACATTCCACCCGACAACAACATCTATTGAAATAGGCAAAAGCTGCAAAACTCTCTGTTGCATTTGAAACTAGCAGTAAATTCGAAATTCGAGACAAAGCTAATACATCTCAGAACGGTGACTAATGGGGGAATCACACTGCAATGGGATCATCGTCAGGGGCATATCAGCTTCAACAACAAGCAATGAGATCAACCAGTCGCACCCCGGACATCGAGGAGCGTAACTGATCCCAAATGCTTCGCAATCCGAAACCAGCGAAAAGCGGCTAAACAACCAGACACCACCACCGATTAAACACCACACGGCGACTTACAGGGCGGTGAGCTCCTCGTCGAGCGCGGTCTGGTCGCCCTCGAGCTGCGCGGCGTGGTCCTTGGCCGCCTTGCGCCCGGCCGCGCCCCGCTTCTTCTTCTTCCTCGCGCTGTGCCCCATCGTTCAGCGCCGGAGCGCCGCGCCGGGCACCGGCCCGACGAGAAACCGGATGGCGGAGGCGACGGGTGAGGTGAGGTGGTGCCGAAGCGAGGAGATCTGCGCTCGCGTGGCGTCGCGCGGCGAGGCGGGTTTTGACGAGGTAATTGGGAGGGAGGGATGGGGGCGCGTCGAGCCGTCGGACTCGAGTCCAGCACGACTGATGAGTGGGCCCGGGTAAGGCTGCAAAGGGAGGCGAGGCGGCGAGATTTTTGCGGGCGACGGCGGAGCGGCGTGGATGACTTATCGAATGGACCAGAACCGGACCCACAGAAGGCTGCGCAAACTGCTCGTCGTCATTGACTCATTGCTGCACAGTGATGGATCCTGGCTGTTAGCCGTGCGCGCGACGAAACGACTTTCCTTGAGGAAGTGAGATTTGATCTCAATCTCTCGACGTAAAGAAGAGTTGAATTCGTAATTTTTGCCACCTGCCACGACGAAAAAAAGTCGTTCGTAAGAGAATATTTCGTTTACCTGCTCTACTGAATGCGTTAAGGCCTCACTACAACTCAGGACAATGTGTTTACCCAATTTTGTGTGATTTTGTGCAGTTTATGAGGCTCCTTCGAACACCAACAGTCCGAACCATTGTTTAGGCTGAAAGTTGCATGTCGATAAACAAACCATGATTCTTCTAAAAAAAGATAAACAAACCATGATGTCGAACTAAAATTCTAAAATCTTGAAGAATGTCTGGCAAGGTACAAGGAGCAGTGAGCAAGCAAGCTAGATAGCCAACTGCATCGACTTATACTATCTAGTGAAGAAGCACAAACAGTTATCAAAATGCGGAAAAATTTGAACATCATGCTCTGATTGAATTGCCATCACCATGTATTTGGCCTACAAAAGGCCGATACAAATTGCTTTCTGTATCTAACAGCAGGAAATAGCATATCAAGTTATCAACGCTTGGACAAGCTCAACTACACATATTTTTCCGGACTTTAGCCTACTACCAAAGAATTAATGGAACTATGCTTCGCACTATGTACAACATTGTGATTAGGAACCAAAAAAATCGTGTATGAGGATTTCCTCATCTTCTCGGTTCCTGGATTTGTTTACTTGAAAAAGAACTTCCATATCTCCCTGTCAGACACTTCAGTCAAGAAATGCCCACCAAGGACACCTTCCTCTTCCATCAGAGCTCGAAGTTGCCTCGCACCACCATTGGAACCGACCAAGTTCTTCTTTGAAGCCACATACAAGACTCCATATGGAGGACGTAGGCACTGCAAGAGTAATGCAGAGTCTCAATACGGTATTACAAAGGTCATTCAAATAAACCAAGGGGAATACCCTAATCTATGGTCCTGATCAATCAAGATAAGCTAAGAAGCTTCACTTGTTATGTACTTATGTTGCATCACAATTTAAGCTAGAAGCACGGGAAACAAATACAGATCCAGTGAGGCGATAAGGAGGTCAAGGAACTGACCTTGGAAATAAGAGCGTAGAGCTTCTTCAGAGAATTCACTGAATAGGGGACATCAGAAATCAAAATTACATCGTAGCCACCATCTGCTTGGTCGGTCTCACTAGCCCTCTCCCATGCACGGCTACCAGAAAGTTTCCTGGATCGCCTGGGCAGGTAGTCATGACCAACTATACTGCTTCCGTCATGGCTACTGCAGCCATCCATAAAATCATCTTCAGAGAAGCTGAGGTTCGTTGGTGCTGGAGGAGGCTGCACAACTGAGAGAATTGTGGGAAGCTCATCCCACTCCCCAGCGTAGAAATGTACATTGGGATCCAACAGCTGCCTAGATGGTGTAACAGGGCTCTCTGATGGTCTGTTTTGCCTATCCCTAGCCTGCTCAATATTTGCAAGAACATTGGGTATTGTTCTGCATCGAATAGTTTCTGCACTTACGTCCTGAAAGTGAACAGTTGATGCACCCTGCAAGTAACATTTAAGGAATAAGTCAGAACATTGCAACTTTGCTAGTCAAGTGACAATGGAATGAAAAATCATATGGCTCCAAAAACGAATAGTAAATTTAAATGAAATAAGAATATCATTTTGGTAGATAATTATCATCAGCATTCAAGATTAACAAACCTTCAAGCAAGCAAAAATCCCAGACAGACCGGATCCGCATCCAAGCTGCATCAATTATACAAACAAAGGAATCATGAAACAGCCATAGATTTAAGAAAAAAAAAGGTCCCATGCTGAAAGTCTAAGGCTTCATTTTGAAAATATATAAGAAACTATATGGCTATTGCAGGTGAGTCGATGACTAACTTATCATCAGCATTTAGCAGGTAAATATCAAGTTCACAAAACTGAAGAGCCATAATAGTACTATCATTATGCATGAATATAGATTGCCTGGCATACATTTTATTTCTGTGGATACAAAAGCACGGATAGTCACCTAGCAAGTCTGAGCACCAACCAGATGAAAGAACTAGCTAAAGAGGTAAATTTTCTGATAGGAGTTACCTCTAGAACCCGCTTGCCCCGGAAACTCAACTGTCCATCACGGATCTCATTTTTAATAATGTTGACAAGAGTAATGGAACTTTCCCAATATTTCAGAGTTCCTGAGGGGAACAGAATTTACATTAGAACACAAAAATATATGAACTAAATCGTGGAAAGTTTGGTCATTAGATGGTTACCGTCGTATTTTGTTGATGCTACTTCAGAAGGTGAAAAGGCTATCATGTCCGCTACACTGACTTTTCCCTGAAGATCAGAAAACATACAAAGCATTGACTATCAGAATTAACAGCTCAAATATTTGAGCAACTTTTAGCAAAAAGCACATTTTGTAGTCACTGCTAACCTTGAAAATATCAAGGCCTTGTACATCCACCTTCTCTCCAGCATACTTGTAAGGATGGGCACTCTGAAACAGTTCAAAGCGAACCATTATTGTTTATTCATGAAAATTAATTTTAAAATTAACCACAAACAGTTCAACACAATAGGCACATAACTAGCGCCCATATATGAATGGCAACAAAAACGGACTAAATATGTGTACCTTTGAGGGAATTATCTCAACAGCTGGTGATGGTAGATGCAGGTCCCTCTCAGATACAATAGGCACACAACTAGCGGTCTTGCTGGGAACCAAGCCAGGGAAACATTGAACCAGTAGCGAAGGTGCTTTCATTGTGCTAACTGTCAATTTCCACTGTTATTAAATCTGAAACGAAAACAGAAATGATATCAAGTTTTGCCTTTAAACAAATTTTGACCATTGCAACAGCAAAAATTATAATCTCATGCAGAATCACAACTCTTCAAGCTGAAAATAGATATTTCTGATGAAGCTGGTATTTTATGACCCTTAATCTCTTTTACATTTGACATATCTTACAGAAGATTTGAGTACATTGTTGACAGCATTAAATTTCTAAGAAAACTGCAATAGAAGACATACTAGACAAATTTAGCAGGAGTGACCAAACACCTGAGAACTGAGTATTGACCAATAATTTACCGTATCAATCTACCCACTATCAGACAAAAAATGACAGTCAGCTGATAAGTAACGCATGATAATTCATAACAGAGTTATACGGTTATACCCCTTACTGAAACTGACGGACAGCAGGACTGTTAACAATGTGACGCCAGACAAAAAGGAATATCGATGTTTTGCGCTAACTCATAGTGAGGCTACTCTCAGGACCACCAAAATCTCGGACACAGAGAATGTACACATCAACAAAATGGAAACTCCCTATCCAGAAAACATATAGGACACCTTTTCGGATGGATTACCTCAAGACATAAATATTAGTGCCAGAAGTTAATGTTTGTTGTTGCATAGCCATCTGATGACGGTATCTGTAAAAGTAGAATGCGAAAAGTACCCAGCTAAAAGCTATCCTGCTGTCTTGCCCATGAATAAAGTTGAACACCATCAACCCCAAAAATCCCAAAATGCGACAACATAACACTACATTCTAAACATTCGTCCCAAAACCCATCGATCAAAGGTGCCCGCACATAGGGATTGGAGTGGAAAAATCAGCTAAAGCTAACTTCTTATCTCCATTTCTCGTCAAGAAATGAAATTCTGAACATTCGTACTAAAACCGCCCCTGATTTTGTACGGAACTCGCACATTCTTTACATCAAAGTTAAGTAGTTAACTCTACAAATAATAACACTCTCAAGCCACCTGAATCATACGGATCAAGCCTGCACGAGGGGCTTCGTAACCACCGCATACGAACACAAGCACCCGAGACCATAAGACCATGACAAAGGGGGGTTACTAAAGCCCAAATCCGCGCACCAAACCAAGCAGCCGGCCGAATTCTCAAACAATCCGGTCGGTTTCCTTCAGATCAAACCGCAAACGAACAAAAATCAACCGCGCGTGAGAAGGAATCCGACCAGTGGCCGGAGCTTCGAACAGTATCCACCTAAACAAACTCCTCTCTTTGCGCTCTGAAACCTTGGACCGTAGCCTGGAACCGCAAGATTCTACTGCTCCCCAGCCAAATCTCAAGAACGGAGAGATTACCTCCTCAACCGGAGCCCGGGAGAAATCCCAACGCAAAGGCGCTTCTTCCTCCTCCTCCTCGACGAAAAGCGGCGCCCTTTTCCTTTCCTTTCCCTTTCCTCTCCAAGAAGCGCCGCGGCCAATCGGCGGACGCGCCCGTCCGGATTCGAGAGCCCCAGCGAGGATCCCTCTCCCCCGTTTCTGAAAGAAAAATGCTTCCGAATCCAAGGTCAGAAGGTCAAACCGTCTCGACTGGAGCAGCCCCGGGGTCGGTCGACTGGAAGCAAAGGTGGCCGCGGGGTTTGTTTATATACACACGCGCGCGCGCAGCGGAATGGGAAAAGAAGAAGGTGGGGGAGAAGCTTCGCCGCGTCTGCCATGGCTGCTCGTGTACAAGTGTCGAATATTTTTCTCCCTGACACTGTCGCAATTACCGGATTGCCCTTGGTGGTGGCGGAATATACCGCGCCGTGCGGGAGACGACGGTGTGTGTGAATCCCGAGGGTCGCTTTCAGAACTGCGCTGCGCGGCTTTTCTTTTTCTCGCCCTCTCCGTCGTCGTCTGCGGTCTACCTTGTCTTGGGGACTTTTCCGCGGAACCGGCCGCCGCCCGGCGCTGCCGGCCTGGCCTCCTCTCCTCTCGCGTTCCATGAACATGAACCGTGAATCATTTATCATTCACACGTGACTTCGAGTATGACTGTAGGACTTGCAGTACTCCTTACAGTCATGGTGGCAGGGCTGCAGCAAGTAGTAGTGACCGGATTCGCCAGGATTAGGACGAAGGGCCGAGCCGCACCATGTGACGACCAAGGATTGTTCGAGGAGAATACGCGACGGAATATGAACTGTACGTCGAGCGAGAGACGCCGCCGACCACGTGTGCGTCAAGGTCGACGCGACACGTACGCGCGCGGGAGCCGTTAGGTCGTTCGTCCCAAAAGCGTGCGCGGGATCCTTCGCGAGGCGGAGATCTCTCTCCTTTTTGTTGACTTTTGCCCTGCTCTCAGTCTCGGCCGCCTTTCGATCGTGTCCTCCATCTTTTCGACCGGAGATGTCAAGACCCCAGCCAATTAAGGGACAACACTTGTGAGTCCTGATGACTCATACATAAATCACATAATGATGTCGCCTGCTGCGGCCTTGCTACTCCTAGTGCAGCGACCTGCATGGCAAGAATTTCTCCGTCCTCTTAACCAAACCAATTTGATAACTAGCCTACGGCATTATGAGTAGTAGTTTAAGCCCAGCCAAGCCAACGAAGCGAAACCAAGAGAATAAGACAGGTTGTGCCATGAGCTCGCCTCGCCTCCTGCCTTTGCATCCGGATCTGGTCCTCCCGGTCGCCTGCTGCACATGCATGTATCATCCATCCATGGCGCGATCAGTGAACCCGGCCCGGCGCCGTTCGTGCAGCTGCTCTAGTTTATTTATTAATTCGTGTCGTGCGTGCAAACTGTGCTTAAACAAGGGCAATGCGCGCGCACGGACGCCGGTGCGCACGAGCGCCAAGTTTAATGAGTAAAAATCTGCGAGAACATGAGCGCCAGCTGTTCTAGCGATCAAGTAGTCAACGGAAATGAAGGTCTTTGTCCGGTACTGTCCATTAGCGATCGAGTTCGAGTAGTCAACGGAATTACTCCCTCGTCGCAATATGGCAAAAGCGCTCCGCTTCATGTTAGTATACCAAGTTTCACTCAGGGAAAAAAAAAATAACACTACCGAGTCACAGAGACAAGAAACGTGCGCGCAGCGTGCTCAACCTAGTACTTGCCGTTTCTACGGAACCGTGCAAGCACACTTCCACTGACTTGTCCTTTGCTTAGTAGAAATTTCCAAACGCTCGCGACGGCTGACGGCAGCTGCAGGAAGGCGCATCCAAAATGCGATTCATTTTACGATAGCAGCGCACGTGGACCGTTGGACGCGCTCCCGTGTGCGGTGAAGATAGCTTCTGGATCTCATGTTCCATTTTTACTTTTCTCCTCTTCTTTTTGGATCATGTCAAGATTGTTTCTGACTCTTCGCGCGCTAGCTCTCCCTCTCGACGTCTGAACAAACAAACGAAGAAAAAAATATGTATGGTTGACAAACCTTTTTTCCCCACTTTTGGTGTGAATTTGTTGGGAGAGCTTTGACAAAACGACGGCATGATACGAACGGGAGTGTATGATTTAAGCACGTCCAATTTCCTATGCCTTGCTTTGTTGTTTCGTTCCTGTTTCATGCATGGTCCCTTGTCAAGCAAGACAACAAGGACGGGTTCCTGGTCGCGTAGAGGATCTATTTGACACTCTCGGGCCTTCTCCTCTCTTCTCCTCGCTACAGTAAAGAGCAGGCGGAAGAGGAGACTTTCGGCCGTCGTCGATTTCCTCGCTTCCCCCTCCTCTCCGGCGTCCTCGTCGGCGTCGGAGAGGGCGGGGAAGCGGGAGCTCGTCGCGTGCTGTACAGTTTAGGCTTAGGATAGATCTAGGTCCTAGTTAATCTCGCCATGGAGGTGTTCGTCCATGGTGCTCGTTTCTTCCCGTCCGGCGATGTCGTCTGCGGCTCCGTCGGTTTGGTGAAGCTTTTGTTCCTCCGTTGCGGCGCTGGTGGTCGGGTGCTCTCCACCCCTGGTTGCCAAGATGTGAGGTTAGTTTCCCTACCTTTTTGCGAAAGGGTGGGTTCTTTGGTCATCCTTTTGGATGTATCCCTTGTTCCGGTTGCTGATCTTCTCAGCAACTGTGGACTGCTGTTCCGGTCGCCGGTCTTTGGCTGGTGACGGCGGATTTGTTGGCTCCTCTGTTTCCCCATGAGTGGATGGCCGATACTCTTTCAAAGCTTACGATTCGCGCTGGAGGAGGGTCCGGGCGATGGTTCTTGCGGCAGATCCAAGGTTGGAAGTCCCTCGTGGTGAACGGAGGTAGCCCTGATGCGGTGGTGACGGTTCTTGTCGGTGGTTCGCTACCGGCGGCGACGGTCGGCGCCGTTCAAGAGATGGTCCTTGATGTTGAAGGAGTTGCGTTTGTAATTTTCCTTTTCTTCAGGGGTCTATCTGTAAAAGTGGGATGTACTGTGCTTTCCTTTTAATATATTCCCATCCCTTTCGCAAAAAAAAAAAAAAAAAAAAAAAAAAAAGAGGATCTATTTTACAATCCGGGGGAAGGGAGTTGGTGAGGAAGCCAATTTGTCTCACACGGCTGTTGGAGCAAGTCTAACAAATGCTAAGCTCCCTTGACCCTTCTAGATGCACACGAGGCTGTACCACATCTGTGCGGTTGACAACCTTAAAAAACTCTCTGGTTGACGAGCAAAAGCCATGAAAAATGCGTTACTGGGATTTGGCATCAGCAAAATCCAGCCTTTACATTACATGCATCAAAGTAGCCCAACATGAATAAGAACGGCTCACCCTGTTTCACCAGAGTGGAGTATAGAAAATGTGGCAGCTTGCCTGCTCTTCTGTTGAGTGTTGACTAATATACAGCAAGGAAAAGGTGCCCTACGCACCATACAGCAAGAAAAATGGTTGACGTTTGTAACTTGACTGTAACCTCATGAATGACGGAAGGTGTTCCTCTCAAAACTACAGTTGCCGCGGTTGCCCTATGCTTACGTACCTATGCTCCAACTATATACTATGTACAAAGTTCCAGCTTCAGAAGACGGATCACGATGACAGTATCGGGTCAGGCTGGTACTTGAATTCAGGAAGATGCTGGAGCCTGCAAGGGAAATGGCACCCCGTCAACAAATCAAGCGGTTCTTCGTGGAATTCATACACGCATGATATGATTGCAAACTTTTCAACAAGTTACGTAAGGAAGCTAAGTGCAACGAAGGGTGCACATCCTGTTGAAACATCACAAATTTCAAGGGTGTAAGCAAAGTGTATGTACCTTTGCCTGACTTTGAGAATGCCCGTGCCAAGTTGCATGGGAATGCCCATGATGATGCATTCACTAACTCCCTCTATCTTATCCTCACGGCCACTGTACGATGCATTAAAGAGATGTTCTGAAGTTTTCTCGAATGAGGCCAGCATCAGCACGCTGCTTTTCATTTTTGCAATGCCATATCGAGTAATGCCGAGAACTTCACCCTGCTCAGAGCATCAATACCAGTAGAAAGAATGCACGTGAGTCTGAAGCATATAAAGCACATAGGTAGAAAATAATAGCTGCACACTAAAGGTCACATGGTATTACCTTGTATGTCATCAAATCTGCCAGAAGCATCATATGTCTTGCATCAATGTTCATGCCATGACTCTTCATTGTGTACTGAATTTCGTCTATAATAGATCTCCTTGCAGCTTCGATACCGAGTGTTTTGTTCACTTCCATGATGTGATTGCTTTTTGTTTTCGTAGCATCAACTCCCGGAGTGCCCATGACTGCCAGAAGGTTTGTTCTGTAATTACAATTTACTTTTAGATTAGAATATGTAATACCAGACAAATACTTCAGAAATCATGCTAAGTAAGCATACAAACATTTTTAAGATCCAGCAATTATAATGATCCGCAAACTTTTTCTTTTTAGACAAAAGGTCGCACACCGCTTTTATTGAAAGCGCTAATGATCCGCAAACTAGTTGTACACAAACAGTTCAAGGTTAACAAAGCTAAAAATGAGAAGTCATGCTGCTAAAAGCCATAAATGAATAGTTTACCCTTCAACCAACAAGTTGTATTCGGCTTTAGTTCCGTCTTTCTTGTCTTCCTTCTTAGTATTGTTGATAACAACTCTTTCAACAGTTGGAATGCCCTGAATTTAGTTGCAGAAACGGTGACATAAATAGTTTTATGAACAACAATGGCAGAAAATTAAAAGTAGAGATCATTACCTTCACAATAACTTTTGGAAGCATGGATTTGAGGTTATGCAGCTCAAGCTGAAGTTTGCTTTTATCGGTTCCAGATGGATATATTCTCAATTTCGATTTATCAACGACACGAACATGCTGTAAAGGTCATGCAAGATAAATGCAACCACAATAAAATTATTCTCACAACAATGTATCAAACCTGGAGTGTTGTCATACCTCAGATTTTAACTTTATCTTTGGATGATTCAAAATAGACCGCTGTACAGAGTCAGCAGATATTCCCATGTACAGATCTTCTATTAGTTGCATATCAAGTTTGACAACCAAGTTTGGCTGGCTTGATTTCAAGACAATCTTTATGGCTGCTGAAACCTAATAAAAAATAGGTCACCGATTCAAATTCAATGCCAAAAACAACTATGTAAAATCTAACCAAGATTGAACTTAAACAAAAATACAAGTTGTGCCACTGGCACAACATATGCAAAGAGCATTCTTTCGATCGTTTTCTACAGTTCAGGCTAGTGTATGACTAAGAGAGACATGAAAACTAAAGCCGTTAAAAGTTACTGAATAATTCCCACCTCAAGTCAACAAAGTACTATAATGTGGCCTCAAATTTCACAAGCAATATAATGTAATTTGATTTTGGACTAGTAGATTGCTACTCTGATCATGGAACTTGCAGATGAAAAGGGCAGTTAGTATGCTTGATATATTTGTATCACACAAGAGACGGCTAAGCAAGATTCAGCCTCCATAGCACACACTAAGGCGATGAAGAAACTCTCAGTTCTACTTGTGCATGTTTCATGAACCAAGATAGACAGCCCTGGACCCAAGGGGCGCGGCCTCGCCGATGGCGGCAGCTGCACCCTAAGACTGACTCCAACAGGTGAGGCATTGAGGGAGGCAAACCCATTTTGGCTCCTCCGATGCTACTGTTCATCCTCCAACAGATGAGGCATCACCCGATGCATCTTTGCATCGGAGGAGAGAGGGAAGCCAAACTTGGCTCCCCTCTCTCCTCCGATGCATTCGCTGCGGCGCGCGCGGAGGTGGGCCCCGGAGGCGGCGGCGCGCGCGGAGGTGGGCCCTTGCCGAGCTCCTCCGCCACCCAGCAGCACCACCAGGCCACCATCCTCTTCCCTAGCTCCGTCGACGAGCAGTTCGTCGTCTTTCCCGATCCCGACGGCCGCGCCGTCAATCTCTCGCCGCAGCTCGTCCCAGGTTCGATTGAGTCGTAGGTGAGCATCCTTAGCACCACCTCCACCTCCCCAGCTTGCTCAACCGCCGTCTCCTTCCTTCTCCCAAGCTCATCTCGGGCAGCCATGGCCGCCGCCCTCTGTGCCCGTCGCAGCCGCCGTTTCCCATGACCTCCCCTCAAATTGATACCTCAAATGGATGCGCCACGGCCTACTCCTTCGATTCCCCCACTTGTTGGCCGCCCTCCTGCCCTTCCCCCGTGTGGATTTGAGCTCCCATAGCTCAGCCATGGCGAGGAGAAAACAGAGGAGCGCTGGATGCCTATTCTCTGTTGGAGATGGTGTGGTGGGAAGGAGAGGAAAAACACTGTAGGCGTGATCCAAAGGACAATATGCCTCTCAAAAGTGCACATTGTTGTTGGAGTCAGTCTAAGGGCATGTTTGGTTGCTGCCCTGACCATGTTGCCTGAGGAAAATGTGTGCCTGGTCAGGCATCGCATACTTGCCTGGTCAGGCATGCAACAGAAGTGGCTGTTTGGTTGTACCGGTGTGCCTGAGTTAAAACAGAAAATAGAAAATCCGCTTTGTTGCTTGAGACACGTAAAAGAACAAAATTTCTTTCACTGCTTCGTTCCCAGCCACACCAGCGCATCATCGCCTGAGAGAAATTCGCTCACCGGCGGCGAGGCTCAACCGGATGAGTGCCTGATACTATCAAAATGGATTCGTTAGGAGGCGTAGGTGATAGTGGGTTGATTGATTTGGGCTAATTCATGGTCAGTTTTTCGAATTTTTTGGATTTACAATCCTTGTCACCAAGAACCGCCTCCATGGAGATGGATCGCCGGCGACGAAACTTGGTCGTGGGGGTGTCAATGACCACTGGAATGAATCCTTAAGGTGGTATATAAGATACTGGCTTGATCAATTTAGTCTATGTCATGGTGATTTTTGCGAATTTCATTGATTTGCGGTTGAAGCTAGGGTTTGGAATGTGGAGATCAAGCTGAGGGCGCGATGGAGACTGCTGCTTGCGGGCAGGAGATTGGGGAGGCAGCCGCGGCGGCTCGTGCAGCTATCCGCTTCGCCTTCCTGCAGCTCCGTGCTCTCGACGGTGGTCGGCGTGCTCGTGATTCCGCGTCGGGACCGAGCAATGGAGGGAAAGGAGTCTCAGGCACGAGCGGTAACGAGACGCTCGAGCTCAGGCGCTCGATTTCGGACGCCTGAGCCTGAGCGACTTGCCTGAGTCAGGCAGCATCTCAGGGCACCATCCAAACACATCGACGAGACTATCAGGCGCGAGCTCAGGCCAGGCAGATGCGACGAGGGCAGCAACCAAACATGCCCTAAGAGCAGGGGACTAGGATACTAGATCTATTCTCTTCTTGCTTAATCCCTCGTACACCCTAAGCCTTATTATATAGAGGCAATTTACCCCAACCCTAGCCGCCACTACAGTAACCGCGCAGGTACCGTAGCGGGATGTGCTACTGTAGCGGCCCAGCCCAGCTGGCAGACCATGACAGCATGTGTCTTCCAATCACTCTTTGCAAGTATGAATACTAAATTCATGACTAACAGAACCCAGAGGTAAAATGGTAAACAGGTCGGCTTCCTTTGAATCCATATAAAAATGCATGACAAAAATCTGTAACAATACCAAGCACATGCCAACTCACCTCTCCCAGCACTACTTTCTCCATAGATCCTTTAATAATACGTGCAGACAACACATCTTGCTTAGAAAGAAGCTCAGTAGTGATAACAGGTGTGCTTATTTTCTTAGCAGCATTTATAATTTCCTTGATGCGAGGAACCCCAAGAGTAACATCTTATTTGTTGTTAAGGAAACAAGTTGTGAAAGACATCTATGTAGTGAATCCGCATCATATTTTCTGTTTCTGTGCTTTGTATCCCAATACTGTAATAAATCAAGAGTTTAGTACTCCTAGGAACAAATCATTGAAAGTTTAGTACTCCTTCCATTCATAAATATGTGATGTTTAGGACAACAAATAGAGTTCAATTCGAACTAAATAGGCTGCCCTAAACGCCATATATTTAAGAAAAGAGGTACTATTATTTTCCTGAGATATTTAATCCCAACAGTACCTCCCTGAAGTTGGTAACTTTAAGAAACATTTGAAATTTCATACATATTAAATAAAAATGCCACGTAAAAAGGATACTCATGCTAGCTACTCCTGCAAAATGAAAGGTTTTTAGTGTCATCTGAGTCCCTGGCTCTCCGATACTTTGAGCTCCAATTGCTCCAACAGAAGCTCCTGCTTCAATTTTCTTTGAGTGATAACGAGATAAACAGGTGTCCAAGAAAACCTGAGTCAGGAAAACAAATCATTTATTCGGCCTACACAAGAAATGCACTGATAAAACAAGCCCTTGGAACAGAACTAAAACATAGCTAAGCGTTTGTTATTGCATCACCAGGCAAGCATTTTATTTGTCTCCACAAACTAGACATTTGGAGCGTCACAAAGGCAATCTGCTGGTAACCATATGACGGTAAAATGTTTACACATGGTTGCTGCTGCAACTTATTTATTGACACAAGACAAAATGTTTGGATTCAAAAAAAAAAAGGATCAGGAAGAACAAGTCACAGAGATGAAACTTCTCGAACCGACACACAATTCATATTCACTCAAGAAGCATAAATTACCATACCGATGCATCCTATGGGGCATCGCTGCAGAAGTTTGATCATTCACGGAAATCAAATTGGAAAGTAGCAAAAACTGATATAATTTAAACCAAAGTTTACAGTCTTTTTCAAAGCGTAATGAATTTGCTAATCTGGTGAGTAAACACACACCTGTAACTGTTTTGCAGATACACCAGAAATATTAGCAGCAATGCGCTCTTTCTTGCGAGAATCTTCATTGCCTACATCTACATGATCTTCATCTAGATGAAATGCCCTTCTTGTGTTTTTCAGTAATTCTATACGTTTCTCAAGAAATTTTGTTATCTCTTTCTTGAACTCTTGGCTACAACCACCATCAGATGAGGTGCCATGTTCTGAGACCTTATCATTTAACATCTGTAGGATATCATCTGGAGATAATGTATCATGTCCCCTTTGAGGACATGTGGCCTGTCAAAGTTAAAATGATTAGAACACTCTTCCATCATCAGCTAGACATACTATTCTATACGTTAAAACTAACCGTGACTTTCATAAACAATTGATCCAAATTTAAGGGCTTGCCATCATGTCCTTCCATCTTTGCAGGATCCATGCCATCATCTCCGTAGGCAAACTGAACTATACCACCGCTAGCATTGCGAACTGTCTGATCATAGAAAACAGATAGATCTTCCAAACCCTTCATTAATCTGCGGGACATATACCCAGTTTCTGCTGTTTTGACCTATGATAAAAAGTTGACAACCAAAGAAATAAGCTGATCTTAGGTCCCCATTAAATATTTTGAATGAGAAATGCACATAAAATTACCATCAAACTGCTCTAAGTGAACAGGTAAAGTGTGGATGAGATTCTCATTCACTATTACTTGATCTATTGTTGTTCTGTCATAGGCTAATAGCAGCTATACAGATCTTAAAAACCATGTTCTGCTACACGCCAGGTGTCAGAAGACTAATGGTATACCTTATATCTGTATCTTCTCTTATACAGAAGTTGCGGTTAAGTTTCTCCGCAATAATTAGGAGGCTTGCCATTTTTTCCCCCTTAAATATGCAGCAGAACTGCATATCTTTGAGAGGAAAAAGTCAAGTCCAGCCGAAACCCCCTACATGGGGACCCAACGATACGACATTCCCATTACATATGATCTATTTTTACTTGATTGAGATTTTTTTCAAGCAAAACTGGATTTAGACATCAAACTTGCCTATTTATAGCTACTAGATCATATATCATCATAATGGATAAATAATTTGATCAGAAAAAAAACAATAATATCATCATAATCTCCTTCTGTTAATTCAACTGAGCAACATATTCTGCAAGACTCGTATTTAAGCCTCTACGAACACTTGCTCCATATTGTATTCTGCAATGTGGGGATACAGTGCAAAACATTAACACATAAAACATGTTTAAATTTAGACATACCGCTGTGTCAACAAGACCTTCTCGTCCACCCATTGTATGGAAAAAGAACTCAGTAGCAGTCAAACCAGTATAGAATGAATTAGCAACAAAACCTTTAGCCTGGAAATGGAAGACAAAACCTTATTAGAAGAAAACATACTAAAACGTTAAATTCATCGATTTCATGATAGAAATTCAATGAAATGGAAAATCTGCAAACGAAAAATGGAACCAATATCCAAGATATTGCTACAAAAAAAAAATGTTCCAAAGCTCCAATTTTTCTGTGTGACATATCAACCGTCGAAAACTTAAGTTTCCTTATTAGCCACTGAGAAATTTCAATTTCCTTATTAGCCACCAACCTAACTTTTGTTCCTCAATAACCACTGCCATCCAGTTCATGGCTTGACGGTGTTATAGTGGAATGAGAAAAGACAAAATTACCCTTGGTAGTAATTTTTGCCAAAGTTTCCTCGTTAGCCATTTCAATAGACAGCAAGTCAATTTGTACAACAATTTATTTTTTGCCAAAGCCCCCTTCTCGTTCAGCACAAGTTTGGATGGCATGAACTTTTTTTTTCTAGAACACACAGGAGACCTGCGTATCATTGTATTAAGAAGAAAAATGAGACTAGAGCCCGTAGAACCCACCCACTCACACAAAGCACGTCACTCTAGACTTTACATTTTACATTCACGCCTGTTTATAATAAAGGTCGACCAAAATTAAAAACTACTAATTATTAGCAGCCTAGGCAGTCAAGGAAGACAAGCCCTAGAACCTGCTAATTCCAAAGACATCTGGGGCAGGTCTTTTCTTACCGCAGGGGTCTTTGAATTTATAGGAAAGTGGGGAAGAGTTCTATCTATGAAGCCATCTGGGGCACGGCGCCCGCCAACTGATTGTTGACCCACACATGCAACCATCTGACTAATATTGATCGGAGAACCTTTAGATCCACACTGAGACATAATCAAGGGGCTGTTTCTCCAGTGAAGTGTATCCATGCACACCTGAAAAATAAATTTCATTCCAAGTAATTAAATAATCCACTTATTAGTAAGCAAAACCAGCGCGAACAGGTTATTTCGTTACATGACAAAATAACTATATCAAGCATGTGTATACAGAATTGTAGTGCTACAATTAGACAAGCAGTTAGGAGATCACTGCAAAAGAAATTGACTGAAATAATACTAGAGAGAGATGTGCCATTTGGACCATGCGATCAATTGTTACTGAAAATGACGTTATCCCTAACTTGTCACTCATACATAATAGCGCAAAGAGGATCAGATTAGGAATGTTCATATGCAAATTGTCAAAAGAAATACACAAGAACATTGAAATTGGTGAGAACTTACATCTCCAGCTTCTTTCCTGATATCATTCAATATTTTCGTTATTTCTGCCTCCAATGTTTGAGCTGCGTTGCAGCCAGGTAGTAACGTGAGGGCACCTTTGGAAAACGAAGAAATGAGATCATGACATTGTGTGTATCCTCCATCTACTTTTTCCTTTTTTTCCTGATTCAGACGCTCTCCTGGTTGGACATCATCCACACCAATTGAAAATCCGTGGTTTCCGATAAATCTTGCACTGCAGAGGTGAAAGTGCATCATTCAGATCAGAAACAAAGTTTACAGATATACCCCCTCCGTCCAGAAATATAGTGTCCATCTAATTTTGTCCTAAGTCAAATTTTTAGAACTTTGACCAACAATATATATTTTTTCAAACTAAAAGAGTTACATATTACAATAGTCTATTTCACGATGAATCCAATGACATATTTTTTGTGTTGTCAACATTTATAGTTTTGTCGATATTATTGGTCAAAGTTTAAAAAGTTTGACTTAGGACAAAACTAGATGGACACTATATTTCTGGACAGAGGGAGTATATATATTTCTGTTTACAGATAAGTTCCCCTTGTGGCCAGTAAAGTGTAGGGTTAGCATACTTAGCGCATGTGGCCCATTAAAGGCATGTTTCACTTATGCTCCCAAACAGCCAAGGGGATATTTGGCCACGCCAAATTCAGTATAAACAAATATTGCTATGTCACCCTAGTTTCGCCAAAGTTTCCCATAGAAAAAAAATTGGCTGGCCAAAAATTTCAAGGCACGGACAAAGTTTGGCCTCAAAATTTCCATGGCACGACTAAAATTTGGGTGGCCTGCCAGAATCAAAAACAAAACAGGCCCTATCTCTCAAGCATATAAAATAAATGGGACACAACGAGCTTTTATAAATAAATGATATAAGTCTCCTCTCATCATGCATTTACAAAGCCTATAGAAAATGTCTCACCTAAATTTTGCCAAGCGATTCATACAGCTTGCTGCAGCGTGAGAATTATAATCTCTTAAAAGAACTGAGTATATGCCATTCTTATTTCCATTACCTGGAGAATCAAAAGGCAAACAATATTTTTAATGCTTCCAAATCTATCAATAAATACAAAAATAATAGGGGACCCATAAACTACAGATAAGTAGAACTAGTGGACAAAGTTTTTAAAAAGCATATTGGTCAAAATGCCACCAACTGTAATATCTAGTACACGTAAAGATCCATGAGTAAATGCTGTCCAAAAAGAGGGAAATAATACACTACAGTATGCTACATTCTGCGGCATATAATTTGGCATATATCAACCATTCCTAGTTGTCACATTTTTTTATTTGTCCCGTCTCTATAATAGTTAATATAACATCTCAAGCAAACACGAAATATGGTACATGGTGGAGGTAGGATTTCAAAATTGGGTGTGCAAAGTACCGGAAAATTCTCCCATAAAGTCAAACAGTAGAGCATAAATGCATCCTTAGTCCATACACTAATGTATGTTAGAAACTTGCTACTAATTTGATGAAGGATTGCAACTGAATTTGACGAGATGTAAAATATATTTCACACTTTAGGCCCAAACTGAACTAATTTAGCCCAGTTATTAACATGCACAAGCTGAATTAGGATTTTTTTTTTTCAATTTATTGGGTGCGCATCTGCACAACCCTGCCCTAAGTAGCACTGCCCCTGTACGTGGACAGTAATCAATCAGATTCGCTTTACTTGCACCGCTACAATTGCTTGAGGGTGGGAACTCATAGGCCGTAATACAGCAAAAATAAAGAACTACCCTTCTAACATCAATGAAGAATAAGAGTTCCAAGGAATTAAAGCAATATGAACCATTCGTATTCACAAGCTCTAGGGAGTTTTAATCAAAATCAGGATAGTATATTAGTTCAATATTCTAATCTCAAGAAGAGTTTTAGATGAACTGCGTGAAGCAGTCATTTGTCTTCTCACCTAAAGTGCCCTTTCCAACCTGCCCAGATAAAAGTTCACTGTTTCGGAAGTAGACATAGCCATCAGCAGGACACATTGTTTCCCATTCCCTATTTGCCGTGGGGAATTTTTCGCATTCCTTTCCTTGTTCTCCTTCTTTTTCTTTTTCCTCTTTCTTTCCCTCTTCCTTTTTCTTGTCCTTTCCCTCGTCCTTATCCTTTCCTGTATAATTCTTCTCTTTAACTGTAAGATTCAGAAACACCTTTGTAGATGCATTAGGTCGCACTAAAATACTGAATAGTTGTTTGCCAGTCCAAAGCTCAATAGGCTGCAATAATTAGAAAACACACAAAGAGATCAGTACCGTAATAAGTATGACATGTATGAAGATGCAGATCGATGAAAGGTAAGTGTGCAGATTTCATTCCTGAATAAGTAGAATGATGTCCTCTTTGCTGTCTTGTATTATACATGCAAATGCTGAAATTTTTTTCATAAAGAGTAAGAGTGATTTACGTACTTTACAATTTCAAATAATGTTACCTATTCTAAGTACATATATTACTAGAAAAATATTTTATTAGAATAGTAGAAGCACATTTATATAACTTATATTCTCAACCAGTTTGTTTGCAGTTGCAAAGAACTTTGAATCAAGAGAATGGCCATACAACAAAACTCAATCGTTACAGATGTTTTACTTTAATCAAGGCTGGAGTTGGTAAATCAATGTTCTCCATTGCATCACCAAGATATGAGCACAGAAGAGAAAAGGATGATCTATCATAGAAATTATCTTTTCTTGTAACCAGAAAAGATGAGGTCAAGAAGTCTTGCGTGGAAGCAACCAATATTTCCCCATTCTTAGGCGTACACAAATTATTCTGAACCTGAAAAGCGATGATCATAAGAAATATCAGGTATCAAAACTGTGCAAGCGCAAACAATAAAATATTGATATTGATGAATCCTTAGTAAAGAGAATTCGAAAGGACTACCCCCATGAGCATAAGTGCTTCAGTGCGGGCTTCCTCTGTCTGAGGGACATGCAAATTCATTTCGTCTCCATCAAAATCAGCATTATACGGGTTACAAACAGACTCATTAAATCTCAGAGTCCTCCAGGGCATTATCCTTGCCTGTGTTCAAACAGAAAAGCAAGCACATAAAGGTGAGGCGAACGTAGGTACAGAAAGCACAATGGCATATGGGGATGTCCATACCCTGTGAGACATAATTGACATTCTATGCAAACTCGGCTGTCTATTGAAGAGAACAATGTCTCCATCTTCCAAATGCCTTTCAACTATACAGCCATACTTCAGATCCCGAGCAGCAATCCTTCTGTCACAATACTTTAAGTGCCTGAAAATGAAGGGAAAAAAACAGATGTAAGACATATTCTTGAAGGGGAAAAAAACACAGATGTAAGACAGGCTAATTAACAGCTAAGAAGTTCATCAATCATAACTTACAGCTTTGTGCCATCAGGTTGTATAATAAAATTTGCCCCTGGATGTTTATAAGGTCCATTTCGTATACAATGACGCAGTTTCTCAATGTTATAGAATGAAACCCTTTCAGGATAAGTCAAGACTCGAGCCATCAACACAGGAATAGCCACCTGACGCATCAATTAATGGTGAAAACGATCGAAAAGTGGAAATCAAAGACATCAATCAAACGTGAACAGGTACCTCTGTTATTTTCAAATTTGGATCAGGAGATATGACAGTCCTTCCAGTGTACTCAGTACGTTTTCCAGACAAGTTACCACGAAATCGGCCGGTCTTCCCTTTGAGTCGTTGAATAAGGCCACGATGTTGTGAGTCAGTAAGAGAAGGCGCATCACTATTGATATATTCAACAACTTGAAGTTGAAGGTGTTGCCAGCAATCCTAGAAGGAAGGAAATGACAAGCTAAGCATCTGATAGAAAGTTACAATATGACCCGAATTGATTAAGTTAGCAGATGGAAATCACAGCAATACAAACTGTACGATCAATATTACCCCTGCATATAAAGAATCATATCACAAAATAATAACTGGAACATCTAGAAGCAAAGTAACAAGAAATTTTTTGACAATATCAATCCTAGCTACCAGAGCTGGAAAAAGCTGTTGAAGGATGAATGCAAACTGCAGGCTCATCGTTTTAGAGAGGATGATTGTACTAACTTCTGTCTTTGGGTGGATTCTATCCACTAGCTTTTTGATTGTACAATTTTCTCCTTTTGTTTATATTTCTATTAATAAAATTACACAGTAGGGGCCTCCCTTGCTGTATTTACATCAAAAAAATAATTTTATGCAGCCAGAAGGAAAATGGTTCATCTAAAAACGATTGTTCAATATCTGCACACCTTTAATTTTGTATTGACTAAATATCTACAAATCCGATATGAGTCTTATACTATAACACTATGGATGATGATTAAAGTCAAGCCCATAGATGCAAATCATGAATGTCATAATTGGACCTAATGATTCAAATAAATGATTATGTCACTTGCACACAGCCACCAAAATTTTGGATTACATTGACTAGGATTTCAAAGAACACAATGCGGAGACACTAATTTGTAAAAAGGATCCGAAAAGAAGTGAGGACGAGAGATGGAAAATTCAGGACACATGAACAGACACAAGTGAGGAGCTCTGTGTTCACTTACAAAGCACTTGGTGACCAGACTACCACTTTGAAGGATCTCCTTAAGGATAGAATTTGTATTAACAATATTCTTCAATATAACAGTAATGCTATCTTCATTACTGCAAATAACAACACAATTCATGGTACCACAATTCACCGATGAATGAGCATAAGCAAGGATAGTAACAGGAAAGAAAAAGTAAATAGCAAACCTTGTTCTACTACTACCAACAATAACAGAAGGCCGGATAGGTACAGGTGGTACTGCAATCTCCGTCACAATAAGTTTCTCTGGTCTATCACCAAGGTTTAGCAATTCACAATCCTGAAAAATATTGAGGTATGACTGAAATATTATTGTAAAATTAGCTGTACAGAATTGGGAATGTGTCAAGAGTGGAGAATAGCATCCAGTGTGCAAGCCAACAATGCGGCTCTGTGCAACTTTAACAGAAGGCCTAATATTATTCTCAAGCTTTCATGACAGCCATAGTGTTCTTGAGTAATGAGTACTAAAAAACTTGAGTGCATTAAAGTGCATTAAAGAAAAAGAAGAAAGAAACTGTATCCCATACAATATGGTACTCGCTGCATGTAGTACTCTTGAAAGATGAAAAATGGCATGTACCTCGTCAGTCATTCTTCTGAATAGAGATAGAACAGTTGCAGGATCTAACATGAGAACTGAAATATTAGATAAATTTTCGTTCTTGTGTTTTAATGCATTCGTCAGGTCTCCTGTATGCCCATCCAAAATTTTGCTACAATCATGAACAATCGTCAAGCCTGATCTGCCCTTTTTAACTACACCTGTAATTCAAACACAAACAAGAAAGAATTGAGAGGTGTTTTTAAAACATTAGCATTCAACAATAGCCAGGTATTCACTAACAGGGCATTCCTATATAAAAAAAATTAGATGTAATGACGACAATACAGGACAGCTTACCGTTTCTATATTCACACCGGGGGCAGCGGGATAGTTTGCATTTGTCCCTCACTTTTTTCATGATAGCACTTTTCTGTAGCGGGTCTGCTCTGGGATTTCTCATCTTCTTCAAAAATTCTCGGCGGTCCTTCTCCACGAGAAGAACCCTGCTACAGTCCTGAGCAGGCACATAAGAACAAGAATAACTATCATGACAGGTTTGACAAGCCAGTTGTGTAAGCTTCTTCAAGGGACTACCTTGCAGATACACTTCAAGACATCCAGTACACAGTTAAAGAAGCCGACATTAAAAACTGGAAGCGCCAGCTTCAAGTAACCGAAATGACCAGGACATTCAGCAAATGAACCGTGGCAAGTACTGCAGTGCCCTAGCTTGTTTGGAGCTCCCTGAAAGGTTGATACAACGAAATGAATTACACAAGCCATAGCAAAAGGGGCAGGAACAATCACAAGTCCACAACTACGCTACAGAGAACATAGTACAGCAGCTCTGCTCAACTACATTACACGTGATGAACATAGCATAGGCAGTCTCGCTGAGAACCGGAGAAAAGACTAAAGCCAGCGTGGATCATTACCATTCGAGCGTCGAGTAGTCCATGGGAAATCCGACTCATGTCTTTGTCGTAAATCTGGTTGGTCCAGACCTGCACCTCGGCGGACTTTCGTATCTCGTTGCCCGACAGTGTGCTGAACCGCATGCTCTTTCTGAATCAAAGACAGCAATCAGAAGCAGGATCGCCGAAGTCAGTGAAATACTCTTTCTAAAATAAACTGATGGCAACAGGGAGAAAGGGGAAGAGAGGGCGCATGCTTACATCCTCTGGGTGCCAACGATTTCGATGAAGGGCTCCTTCGTGCACCGCAGCTTCTCCTCCGGCCGCGCCATTGCCGATGGAGGGCGGCGGCCGAGAACTGCCGCGTCGCCTTGAGCAGACGCCCTATGCCGCGGACGTTCCCGCCACCGGATCTTCTCCGGCGAGGAGCTCTCCCGGCGGAGTGGTGGCGGGCGGCTGTGTGGGGGACAGAGGGCGGCGGCGGCGGCGGCGCGGGTGCCGAAGAAGAATTTCACGTTGCGAAGTTAAATAGGAACGCCAAACAATTCAACTGATAAATAAGTTAAGTTCAGCCAGGTGACCTAGGAAGTGTGTCGGTTGGATTGGTAAAGTCGCGAGAATGCTACCGCATCCATACAGCGTTCGATTCCTTCTTTGTTTTACTTTTATATTTTTGCTTTTTTTTTTTGGGTACTCGTTCTTTGCTGAAATATCTTTTATTCTTCTCATTGAATAGAGCTGCCTTTCCATTGAATAGAGCTGCCTTTCCAGGTTTTAACATCTTTGTCTTCGTTTTAGGGGGCTTCAAATTTAATCCTCATAATTTAGCCTTGACGTTGCCTTACAACGGCTTTCATAATATTTTGTGAAGGGAAGTAGCGTTTTCACCATAATTATAAACTCTAATTATGAAGTAACTATTGATTTTTAGATTTTGCAACTTCACCACAGATTTTTTTTTTTCAAGTTTTGTAAGATCACCTTAGAGTTTTTGAAAATCTATGATGAAATCGCAAAATATTTTGCAAAATCACCATAGATTTATTAAAACTGTGATGAAATCGCAAAATCTGAGTATTGATTGTTGTTTCACAATTAGACTTCAGAAGTGTTTTTTTTTTTGATTACACAGTACAACTCAGACACTCAAAACGCACGCACACTCATCCTATGGACGCACATACGTAAACTCTACTCTTATGAGCATTTTCAAAGACTGAACCGGCAAATCCTCGAAATTTACGAAGTCGCCACTGACGCCTCGCTGTCGACGGATACGTCGCTTCCCGCTGAACGCATAACGTTGTTAAATCCTAAAAAATTCGCTCTCACGAGAGTCGAACCCAAGACTCAGGTGCTACTGAGGCTTTTGTCACCATTAGGCTACAAGCCCTTTGGCAAAAGTGTTCTTAATTTGCCTAAAAACGGATGGCTCGATTGAAACTCAAAAGTTTTCCGTGTCAAAAACATATTCAACTTTGGAATTTACCTTTGCAAGTGGGAATGCGTCAACCCGTTCAAACTTGAAATATCAATTTTCTTTTACCTAGAAACTTTAAAAAACGCATGTGACATTGTCATCACCTTTCTCCGTATACACAATGAATGTGTACCTTACCAAAACACAACGTATATTCGTGATTCAGTTATTGGCTAACCTAAACATATCTATTGAGGAGAAATACAGGGCAAGCATAGAGATAAGTACGGTTGAGAACAAACAAGTGGGTTCATTTTGGTGAGTTTCAAACTCAAGTCAGCATGTTTGAATTTGAATTTTTTACATGTTTTACTTACATACTTCAGATAATTTTGTAAGTTTTGTTATACTAAGTGTACATTTGTACCATCCGAAATCCTACGGCTTTAATCACTTAAGGGATGATTCACTTGGTTTTAAACCATTAAAATCTTTTGTTATAAGGATTTTTCAAATTTTGTTGAAAACAGAAGCACCTTTTGACATTTCAAAAACAATCTAAACTTTGTAATATTAAAAATTAAATATTCTTTCTAGAACCAGATACACCGCTCTAAAAAAACTTGTAAGACTTAGGACGTATATTTGGTTCCACGCCGCAACCAACCCCTCCGAAGTTTGGCGTCCAAGCACATGTGGCCGAGTGTGGCAAGTTTGGTGCCGTTTCTAGGCACCAAAGCTACGGCGACACTGTGGTGATTGAGATCTGGGAATCAAACACACCCTTACTTCAGGTTATAAACTTATACTTCCTCCATCCTAAAATACTTGCATTCCAGCCATATTAAGTTTTTCCAAAATACTTAGCATTCTCACTTCCCGAGACATTTTTTCTCTCTCTTTCAAGGGCAGGTACAAAGGTGTTGTTTTATAGGTAGTCTCATCATTATAAGACAATTTATAAGACCACATATACAATGGATGGTTGTTTTAGTTATCTCAAAGAAGAACCATGCTTCCTTTATTTGTGGATGAAAAAAGGAATATTTATGAATTGCATGGCAACTACAACTTCTACAATGGTGTGAAAGCCGTCTCATACTCCTAAATTTTAGCGCATGAGGTGGTTGCCTCGCAAAACAACCGCCTCTTTCTCTCACCTCCCTCTCTCTCTTCCATGTCATCAAAAATTCCATATGGCAACGCATGAGACGGGCTATGAGACTGCTTATGTGTAGTGTTGTACCTGCCTTAAATACATATTTATCTCTATCTCTCTTTCTCGTTTTATGTGCATCCACTTTTTTATTTTTTTAAGCTCTGTGGCTAGAATGCCAACTATAATGGGACGAGGGAAGTATTAGAAAACGTGAAACAACTTATTACAAATTCAATATAATAGTTCCCTAAAAATACATTTCTCTCCTAACAACATATTAGCCTGAAATTTGAAGTTAAATGAAATTTGTTTAAGGTTTTTTTTTTGTTTTGTAACCTGTGCACCCTACAAACACACCTATGATGATTGCCTTTATTTTAATTCTTAGTATCATTCTAGTGCCGCACAAGTTACACTAGGACAGAAATAGTAACTTTTTTGTTGGGGTAAATTCATACTCTGCACAGCAGAAAAAACTAAGACATTTGCTTCAGAAATTACCGAATCAACAAAGCATCAACGAACAACGTAAAAATATGTTTGTTACAGTATTGCACACTAGAATGTTGCAGTCCCATTTCACACAGAACAGATTGGTTTCCCATTTCCTTCAATAACAGTTTGGTTAAGAATAGCAAACAAAGAGGGCCAATAGGTGAAACTCTGCTGCCGTTCACGAAGAACATTTTAGTTTTCCATTTCCTTCGATGACGTTCTGTAAAACAATGCCAGGGTGCGTATATCCTCGTAAGAGGATTGAAGAACACAAAATCTTGTTTCTCAATTAAGAATGAAAAATCACCAACAAATGGTTTGCATTGAACCGCTCCTGCATGCTAGCACACAAACTTATTACATTGCATGGTTACAGAATCTCCAAACTAAAGAAGCAGCATTGCCGCGAGCAAGTACACGCCGACGGCGCCGAGAAGCCCGGCCGATCCATCGGCGACAGCGACGGTAGCAGCAGAACTCTCCGGCGCCGGCGCGGGCGCGGACGAGGAGTAGTAGTATCCAACCGGCGGACGGGCGTAGTCAATCGGAGCAGAAGCCTCTTCGCCAACTTGAGCCGGTGCCGAGGCCGGCGCTGTCTCTTGATCATGCGCGTGGTGCCCGTGGTGAGATGGAGCCGGAGCCGAAGCGTGGTGGCCGTGGTGGTGCGGAGTTGGAGCCGAAGCGTGGTGGCCGTGGTGGTGCGGGGTTGGAGCCGAAGCGTGGTGGCCATGGTGGTGGGGGCTTGAAGCCGGAGCGAGGTGGCCGTGGTGATGCGGGCTTGGTGATGGAACGTGGTGGCCACCATGGTGGTGCGTAGCCGGAGCGTGGGCCGACGGCGCCGGCGATGACGCGTGGTGCCGGCCGTGGTGGTGCGGACCTGGAGCGTGGGCCATGATCTCGTACACCGGCGCCGGCGCCGGCGCGTGGTGGCCGCCGGCATGGTGGTGAGGACCCGGAGCATGGACCGTCTCCGGCGCTGGGGTGTGATGGCCATGGTGATGATGATGCGGGCTCGGGGCATCACCGCGGTGGTGGTGAGGGGCAGGCGCGTGATGGCCGACGTGCGCCATGGACGGGGCAACCAGAAGCAGTGCGAGCACCACAGCCATCGGCAGAGTCATGGCACCCATGGCTAAGGGCTAGAATTGCTAGATGCTAATCACAGGCTACCTCGTGTCTTGGTAACCCAGGATCTGCCTTGTATATATAGTCGCTAGTCCAAGGTCTCTTCTAGCGAAAGACTTGAAAATGGAAACGTGCTGCGATTTTGGAGAGAAATATCTTGCTCGCCCAACCATTGAATGTTTTTCATTAAAAAATGAGGAGTAATTGACGGTGCTTAGTTGGCGAGTGCATCTTTAGGAAACAAAACCAGCTGGTTAATTAATTTTTGGCTAAATGGAGATCACGTAATTACCGCTTTCTTTTTGAAGTGAATCACACAGATTTCTCCCCAATACAAAAAAATTAATTGCTGCTTAGTTGGCATATCACGTGCTATTAATTACTTTCCCTACAATGACGAAATAGACAGATTCCCGTGACATATTGCCAATCTCAATGTTACTTGACACCATAACGTGCAAAATTAATTCACAGACCCTCGGTGTACAATTAGGAACTAGAAACCGTTGCAGTTTGCCACGTCCACAGAAAAAAAAAATCAAATCAAAAGGAGGAAAATAGATCTGATAGTTCACATTGTCAACTGGTATCCAACAGTTTTGTGGGACTCTGCGTTGTGGAGCAGGAAGCATAAATGGAGGACATTTGAACTGTGAGCTCACAATATAACTGGTATCCAAGAGTTCTTCGAGAGCTGTGGAACAGGAAGCCTAAATTTCTTTAAAAAATGGTCAATGCATTATTACATTACAACATCTCACTACAACAATTCGTTCGTTTGGCGGTGGGGCACGTCCAAGTGCGCCTCTACTTCCATAACACAAAAACATTGTTACAGATATGGATGTACTTATATACACATCGAACTGGATGATGAGTTGAGGCAACAATGGCACTTTGGTCAGCAAAAATAGTGGAGGGTACACGAAAATCAACTTCATTTGCCTAGCTGCAAGCACCAATCTTCCAACTAGTAACTCCTCACTTGCCGCATAAATCAATTTCAGTTTCATGTATGCCGTGGATCATGTGTAACATCCGAACATCAGAGAATTCTCTTGTAATGGAGTCAAGATCTTGAGGACTGACTAGCGCTATCGATGTTGGCGGTCACAAGCCTGGCAGGCTCTGGCAGATTTGGGGTTTGCATATGTGCACTGATCACATGTCCAAACGTTGCTGTCATCCACACCCCGGGTTGAGCCCCCAGATTTGGTGTTGGTACTTGATGCTCTGCTCTTGCCACTTTTACTCTTACTACCTAGGCTCTTGGAAGTTGTGTTTTTACTGCATGTGCCCTGGCTAGTTGAAGGACCAACATCATTTAATCCAGTTTCCAAAGCCCGGACGAGGTTTTCAAAATAATTGCGAGTCACGCTGTAAAAACAAAGAGGATGTCAAATGAAGATTTAGTAAACTGCTACGAGATCATCTCATACAGAGTTGTGGAAAGCTAAGTGCTCAAAAGAAGAAAATTGAAGTCTTTTATGCGATATAACATAGAAATAGAGTGCAAGGAATGCTGAAATGAACATAAGAGTGATTTGTACCTAGTTAAGCCAGCCAATTTTGTACGGAAGTCGTTGAAATCTTTTGAGGGAGATTCAGCATCAAGGTATAATTGAAGTTCTTTCTCAGCACATTGATGTAACCGCTCCAAACCTGATTCCGCCTCACCTAGATAAATAAAAGCCACAAATAAATCAGTTCAGTAAAGATAAATTACCACAGGCTCATTAACGAAAATCATAAACAGGACAAGAAAAAAAACACTATCCAACTGTTTACACATGGTACGTATGGGAGCAAAACTGCAAACCTTGGAGATATTCAAAGAAGTGTCTTTTCGCAGTCTCATGCTCTGGCAGGTAAAATCCATAGGCATAAGTCCATTTCAGCACCCTTCTACATTCGACAATCTGCACATGTAAAGAAAACCGGTCATGAGAAAACAATGCCACTTGTTTTAAACTTGGCAATGTGAATGCTAATGAGGTAATACCTGTAACCATGCCTCTATGATGAACTTCAGCTGTGACTCAGGTTGGCTTTGTATGTCACTTAATTTTTCAAGCTGAAGAAAGATTTGGACAAGTTATCATTAGAAGTTCTGGATAGTAAATAAGGAGGCAATAAGATAAATAATTGCAAGAATAAGGAAATAAAGAAAGAAGAATAGAATTGTAAGTATTATACACATATTATGTACCTTGTCATTCTGCAGGCTTTGAAGATCTCCCAGTGCTTTTTGCCTCGACTGGTCATGAAGGAAAAAAAAAAGATGTTGAAGTAACAAGCAAATGTGCCTTCACAGTAAAAACATACATGAAAGATGATTGGAACCAACAGCGTGTTTTGCAAACAATATCTCAACAGCTGTTTTTCTTTTTTCTTGGGAAATTGTTGTGTATGCCTTTTCTTGCTTACTCCCTCCATCCCAAATAAGTTTACTTCTGTTACTGGCCTTGGGCCCATTCGAGAGTGCAGGCTAGGCAGCAGATCACGTGAAGTTTAGATTAGGATCAGTTAGTTTGTTTAGTTCGGATAGTTAGGACTAGGAGATTGGTTACCATGTTTGTGAGCCGGATGGCTTAGTCTCTAAGGCATCTCATCTATAAAGGCTGACGTACGATGTATACGGAGAATTAAGCAAGAAGAAACCTAAAGAGCAGTCAGAGCTTCCGCAAGGAGGGCAAGGCGTCGGTTTCGTCTTGCCACTCCCATCTAATCTAGTCCATCCCATATCATCTTTAGAGATGGTTCAAATCAAAATAGTATTAGTTTGACTAAACTTGGCAAAAAAATATTTGGGACACCAAATTAGTATATGACTGTCATGAATTATATTTTTGTACTGTACTTATCTGATGATGTAGATGTTGGTATTTTTTTCTCTATACAATTGCTCAAATTTAAAACAGTTTGACTTTGACCAAATCTAGAAATAAACTTATTTTGGGACAGAGGTAGTATCAATCAACATTCAACAATAATGGATACGAGGATATCTGCCAAAAACTATGGCCAGTAGAATATCTAGCCATCAAAAAACCTTGGCATGCAATAAGTGTAAGTCTGAACTCCCAGTTAAGTGCCAATGAAAGATCTAAACATTCGGGTATTTTTTCTTCTTCCTCGCACTCATAACTTACCGATTGATTGGCTGCCCATCGTTCATAATAATGCGTATATCTCTCAAGGGAGTTCTTTGCCATTTCTCTTCTCCTTTCAGATTCATCGTACTGTAGCCACAATAAAGCAACACAAGGATTAAAAGATCTGGTAAATAATTATAAGTTGTGGGAAATGAAGGTCAGAAGTTCAAAAACATTACCGCCCCTTCTTGCCTTGCAGCCTCATAGCGGTTACAAGCATAAAACCCACCAGTCCTCTCTCCATGCTCTGACCATGGACCAAGACAAAGCCTGTATACATCGTAAGTATGATTTTGGGTTTGCAAATACTAATAATAGAATGTAAATGAGATAAGACTGCGTACCAGCAGAACTCAAATTTACACGGAGGAGTGCATGTAATGTGCATGCATCCCTGATTTTTCTCAATAGGCCGCTTGCACTTAGGGCAAGGCTTCGAATTAGCCAATATCCTAAAACCAAAACCAACAGTTTGTTAGTCAACACAACAGCACAGTACACACTTCAAATAACTGAGATTAACAGAGCCAAAGGTATACTTCCAAAGGCACTTGGGGGGGTGCGGTGGTGGTTAGACCATACTAACAGATACCAGCAAAGAGTGTTAACTAAGGTGAACTTTTTATGCACGGCCCCTTTACACGTAATGTAGAACAAGAAATAGAACAAAACCAATATAAGAAAATAATAATAATCTAAGCCAAAGTATGCAAAATTATGGCATACTGGGTCAATATTGTACAGAGGCCGGTTGCCTGCATGGGCTTGTTGGACTTGGCAGGAATGCAACGGCAAAAGGATGTAGGCATCGGTAACACTTAATCCTAGGGTCTCTAGAGCTTTTTAGGATCAGATACAACAAAAAGAAAGGTGTGCTGTATCCTTCTATACCAGTTCATATTCTCGGACTCCGCGCTGTTCTTGAGGATCCACTTTGAAACAGTGGCACAGTCTACTGGTCTATGAGCTTCCTCAGTACACTGCGAAAATAGTATAACTCATGGTCTGTGGATTATGGGGGGAAAAAAAATAAACTGACCAGACAGATACTCACATTCCAACAAAATCCATATGAACAGTTGCAATTGACATCGTAACTGCCACTGCCCATGACGAATTCTACCGCATATTCACATCCAGGAGCAGGACACCATTTTGTCTGTTCCAAACAAAATCCACTTTAATCAACATGGATTAACATGAAAAGTGTCAAATTCGACACATGACTAGACATAGTCATAGATCATACCAACTACAGTGCAACACCATCATTTTTTAAGGTAATTCCAAATCATACGAAAAATTCAATTGTGGAATGAAAATGATAAGACGGTGGCCAATTATTCAACATGCATGAGATATGAGTCCTTTTTGAGATATAGGAATTAAACAAAAACTGGTATGTCTATTCAAATTATCCAAAAGGAATGGCCTCCCTATATAAGCGAGAAATCCAAAAAAAAATATTAAAAAAATGTTCCCTCTATAGAAGTGACTAAATCCAAATACAAAAGTTTTGTCGGTAAAACTATTATGGTCAGTACCAACATCTATATGCAAAGAATGGCGCAAAACGCAGTTGGTTACAGCTCTTGGGCGAGCTGGCCGGCCAGGGCTCGAACCATGGCTCTGAACAATACTGAACAGGGAAGGCCCCTTCGTAGGAAGCCAGAACCCCCACCACCACCACACACACACACACACACACACAAAAATGCCAAGATATATTAACTAACCTTCCTGTTATCTTCAATGTACGATCTGCGAAGATATCGACCATACTTGTCCTTGTCCTCGTCATCCGCTAGTGAATTTACCATATCTTGTCCAACAGCAGCAGCACAGGACGGATCAGGGCACCTCAACATCAAACATCCTGGACCATCATTTATAGCGGTGCTAATGTAACCTGTCATAAAAGCAAATGTTAACCAGTGAAATAGTACGAATAGAAGTGAGAATTCTTCCACCATGCTGCTTCCATGAAATGTCGTAGGAACAGCAAAAAAGATATTAAAAGCTACTACCATTAAAAAATTAAAAACAGCCAACCAAGGAATGGAAACGATGCAACACCACACCATAAAGAGAATGTATAATACATTGGTGCATGTAAAGGAAAAAAATCCTCTGCGCTCTGGAAAATTTTGAATCTGATCAATTTATACTCTAAATAATCCATTTTTACTAAATAGGATTACATCTGAATGCAGTATGGGCATGTCTGAACAAGATGCAGTACATGAAAGGCAAATGAATTAAGCTTGAAAACAAGGTCAGATGGTTATCAAGGTACTAGCGTTTCATCTATACTACAAATATCTGACATAGAATGGTAGAGTGCTGGAATCTTGCAAACTTGGCAAATTTATTGAAACAATTGGTGACAATTTTGGATGCCATAACAAAGCGTAATTGAAGATGATAATAACTTAAAAGCTAAACTGCTGCCATTTTCCTGTTTAAGCAAGCTTTATAAGTAATCATGACATCAGTCAAAAGATATGAAGCAGAAATGACTATCCCAGTATGAAATCTGGTAGCAGAACAAACAATATGATCCGCAAAGACGGTACCAATAACAGTCACAAGTCATCACCCAAGTATAAGGTGGAGAAAAGGAAGTTAGCAACTTAGCATAAACCCATGGTTTGACTTAATATGGAGTGGAAAACTGATTTGATGCAAATGGACTTCCAAGGTTCATGTACAAACACATTTCAAGACCAAATTGACGAACCTCTCCAACATGTACCGCAGAAAGGATGGCCACATGCAGCAGAGCTCATCGACGCACGAGGGCAACTTTCAAAACATATTCCGCATGTCACCTGTAATGATATGAACAGGTGGGTAAGTATTAAGGAGTTATTCATTCAACTATTCAGAAGTCTTAAGTGCCTTAATCAAGGTTTTGTAGAAGATAGTGACAGAAGGCATGAAAAATAGAATAGCGGTTGTACATGCTGTTCAGATTGTATAACACATGAAATTGTGTGCCCTTGGCAAATCTGCAACCTCACAAACACGGTACCAGCTTTTTTGGTGGCGAGTTGGGTACTTGGGTTGGGGGTGTGGTTGGATGGGATCTAAGCAGGTAGGTATGCATATTGATTTTTCGTAAAATGTTTGACCATCTATAAAAGTAGAATGATTCTGTATTGATCTCATCAGACTTGCACACCATTTATTTATGGTAGGCAAATAAAATAGATTCGAATATGGACTTTATTTCTAAGATTTTCATCTCTAGTCTAGAACTTGATCAATCTCTACAGAAATTAACATTTCATCCTAAAATGGGATTTTTTTTCTTTTTTTTTGGGTGGGGGGTGGGGGGGGGGGTACTGCAACAGCTACCTCTAAGAACTATTATGTCACTCAATTTGAGGAATATGCTTAGGCAACTGAAAAAACAAGTGGAACTAATGAAGCATGAGCATACTTCTCTGTCATTTGGCAACTCACTGCGCTTCTCCGGTAAACCGACAACCTTACGGACATGTTCCTCATCAGCAAACCATTCATCATGCACCTTACTAACACTCCTGTGGGATGGACATTAAAAAAAATGATAGTGAAATTAACAACACATAAAATCACAGAGCAGAACCTTATGCTCTGAATTGGTGAATCCAGACATAAGGAAGAATGAATCAGCACAACCGGATAAACAGTGATTGATTCTATACAACTACAGACGGTCCCACTATTAACAAGCTAAAGCAACAATTTTACGCAAACTAAAATGTGACTATGTGTGTAAGCTGTAGATAGCGCCCGAATCGCAACAGGAATCTTAATAGCAGTAAATGATAATGCAGAAACTATGAAGATTATCCAAACCACCAGAACTAGAAGCAAATTTCAATAGCGAAGTTACAATCATGGTCGGTGAGAACAATACCAGTTATAGTTGCGGAGAAGAACGCATGCTTCTGATTTGGAGATTGAAAGAACAGTTGAAACCCTATTTATGTCATCCTCTTGGCGCTGCTTTATATCAGCTTCGCTCAATACACTGTAATTTTGCTGGGGCACAAACAAGAACATGACTGTCAGAACACAGTAGGTCTAATAAGCCACTGTATATCTGTAGCTGATCAGTTTATCTAGTATAAAGCATGATCAAACGATCATCGATTAACGTAAAGATAATCAAACAGGGACTACCGAAAAATAATCTAATGAAATTCTTAAGCAACAAACTCTGGGTAAACAAGACAAAATATACGTGATTACCGAAGGGGCCAAATAGAGCATTGTTATGAAGATGCCCAACAATGTAAACTTTTCCACTGCTCTAATATATACCAAATTATGTTTCAGACCGGCTTTCCTAAGAAGACACTTTCAGATTGTTTTGGAACTTGCCAGCTTCTAATAAAATCCTAAAACTGAAACATGCTTAGCGGCATAACTGTCTTCCAGGATACGTAGTTGCTTCAGTAGATTTGGAAAGCCAAAAGTGTAAAACTATATTCTTTTGTTCTGAAACAATGAAGGTGTTTTATTGCCTAAAGGCAGTCCAGGAAACAATGAAGGAGTTTGGAAGGAAGAAACAAGCTACACCGGTCCAGTAGAATGTCAGTTAATATAATCAGAGACAATGTACCAATAATCGGTCACAGAAAATGTTTCTGAATAAATAATTATTACAGTCGTTCGCCATCACTGTCCAGTACCAATGAAATATCATATCTATCAAGTATTTTGGTTATCACAAATTATGAAGTAAGCATCTTATCTATGAGGTTTTTGGTTATATGTACCTGGTTAGAACTGAAATTCAGCACAAAGAATGAAATAAGCAAGACATGAGACATTGTAATCTAGGTAAGCACAATAACACGGCTGTTGTGTCCAAGGCATATCAATTATCGTTGCAACCCGCATGCCTGCATGACATTGGCAGCTTATATGCACTCGACACAATTTGGCATTCAATAAGCAGGACAGAGCCTTGCTTAGTGTGCCATGACTTGCCACGTACCAGTTAATATGGTTTAGAATTACAAATCTCCCAGAATTTCCATCCAAAATCACAAATTTCCAACATTCTTGTTATTAAAATGTACATAATTTTCATGGAAATGTTTTGTTGTCTAGCGCTATGTGGCTGCCTAGTTATGGACACATACTTTATATGTCAGTGTTGCTCGCTCTGATCTGACAGACACGCCTGGTTGTAACACTTCTCCTTATACCAAAAAAGGGCAATCAATGCAGGGAGTCCCTAGCTTGCATCACCCCCTCGCATTCCTTTCATGTTAACAACCAATGCCAGACCAGTCACTCGCATGTACTACTAAAGCACGATAGCTATATCCGGCACATGCAACAGAAAACAAACGTCACGTCAACAGCCGCCTAGATTCAGCTCCAATTCCAGCATTTCCCGCACGGGAGCAGATCCATTCCCACACACGCCACGCACCCTCAGCGTCTGGGGCCCGGAGATCACCTGTAGCCGATGGGAGAGGAGCTCCCCGGAGTCGTCGGAGTCGTGGTCGGCGAAGTCGTAGTCGGCGTCCCCGTCGTCGCTGGCGGCGAGCCCGGCCTCCCCGCCGCTGTAGAAATCGTCGTCAGCAGAGTCGTTGGCGTCGTGCATGTCGTCCTCGGAGTCCATGGCCCCGGCACCCGCGCCGCTGCCTCCGCCGCTCGCCGCCGCGCGCCGGAGCCCCAGGAGCAGCGCGGATCGGGCGGATCGGAGCGGCGCCCACCACGAGGAGGTAGCAATCGGGTCGGGCTGGCGAGGCGCCCGCGCGGATTCGGGGGAGCTGGATGCGGAGGCGGAGGGGGTGGTGGCCCGAAGGATTGGAACAAGGAACGGGGGAGGGAGGAAGAAATGGATGGGTGGGCTGGGTTGGATTCGCTCGCTCCCGGTTGTAGAGGACGCTGGGAATGAGAGCTTTCCTCTCCTTTTCTTGCACCTTTTTCCTTTCCCCTTGTTTTTAGTTGTGTCTAGTTCGCTCGCTAGTTTTTGCTCTCTTTTGCCGTTTTCTTACTTATTACAGCTTGTCTCCGTGTTTTTAGCTGGCTTTCGATTTTTTTAATGGAATTTTATTTTATTTCATCATCGAAGGATATTCAAGATAACATATAGATTCCAACCGTATTCTTTCTTCCGTCGCATTTTTTAAAGCATAAACTAGCTTTCAAGATAGAAAATAATACTCCCTCCTTTTCACAATACTTATGATTCTCATTTTTCGATACACCATTATCACTTTCCAATACATGTCAATCATTATATCTCTCATCCTCATTTTCGACGCACTATACGCTTTTTATTTCTCCTTGTTTCCTGTGTCCAGAGCTAGAATCACAAGCATTGTAAAACAAAGTAACTACATAGGAGGAGAGTGTGGGCAAGAGACGTCCAAGATGAACATAAAAGACATGGTTAAGAGGAATGCATAGATGTAGTGGATATGGTTTCATAAACTTGTTGACAAATAAATACAAAAGTTAGTAAATTTCAGAGTGTTATAGCTTAAAACTATGATAACTACAGAGTCAGAGTTGTAGCACAAAATTACATATATACTTGCATATTTGTATCTTAAAGAAACAAATTCATGTATGAGTATCATGTAACTACATATCCAACTTACCTTAAATATGTAATTAGTTTGTGGTTTAACTCACTAAATATGTAATTTTGTGGTCAACTCCACATAATATTTTATCAGACTATCTATTTTTAACCCGAAATAGATTAGCTTTAGTTTTATAAAATTTACTCAAAATTATAGTTTATTAAAATTGAATTTGTATATATGAAATTCGTTCATCACGTCATCAAACATAATGTAATTGTATTCAATGAAAAGTCAGTCAGTATATAATTTATAGTTACGAAACAATAAGGAGAGAATGTCTCCATTGCATGTGGTAAGATCACGACTACCAACAGGCTTCAAACCTGGACTTTTTTATAAAAAAAAAAACCTTCGTTGTTGTATGTTAACACTTAGAAAGCGATAGGCACTCTAGGTTGATAAATGTTTGGGATATGTTTTTGGACGTTAAGTGAAACACTATCAGCTGGTTCTGTAATATACGCTAACAGCTTGGTTCCTAGGGTCTCTTTTTGGGCCTAAGGCCTTTGTAAACCTTGTAAATAATCTTTTATATAAATAGAAAAAAATGAGTAGGGGGCTCCCCTGCTGTTCCGACAAAAAAAAAAGTGAAACGCTATCAGGATGTCTTTCCATGTATATCGTGTTTTCTAGTTTCTATTATGATGAAATAAATTTTGGTTTATATTGATATTTCTGGTTTGAATGTTGATGACTGTTATTGTTCCATGTAATTTTGGGTGCATAATTCTACCATTTGCCAACAGTGTAACAGTTTCCAGCATACCCAATTGGCATGCTATTTTCAGGGTATATCTAGCTTTTGTTACGATTATTTATTCTGCAAATGATGTCCATGATAAGTTTCAAATAGACACAACAATTTTAGAGCCTACAACGAAGTTGCGCTCGTGTTCTAGTAAGTAGTTCTAGCTAACGCATTTAGAGATATTGCCTTGAAGAGTTTAAGTTCTCTGATGGTAATCGCATATGTAAATAGGGTGAAGAGTACTGAGTTTTTTATTTTTAATTGAACAATTTTACGGAAACTAGTCCTGATCATTTTAAAAGCATATATATATTGTGTTAAATTCCTTGCGCAATATGCCCGCCTACCTAAAGCCCACACGTTATTTGAGAGCCCAAGTAGTGTCCCCCGTCAGCCCAGACTCCTATGAGCATTATCACCATACCAGGCCCATTAAGGTCAACAGAAAGCATTTTGGTGCAGCCCATAAAAGGAAGATTTTTTTTTTCAAAAAGATTTGTGCGTATTATATCCAAATGAAACCAAACTCTCAATTTCTGTGCTCCGTCAAAAACATGGAGAATTTTTTAGCCCTGGTGATTGCTCAAGGTGATAGTAGTCAGTAGGTTTCTGTTATATACGAGCAGTTTTTTTTAGATGTGTGTCCATACGAGCAGTTGGCAACACACAGACGTCAGAGCTCCGATTGTGCTCGAACCATGTCCCGGTCGGGAGGCCCACCGACGAGGGCAAGTGGCGAGCTCTGCGCCAAGAATTTCTTTTCCCACGTGGAAGCAAATGCACAGCCACAAAGCAAGGCCCCCCTGTACAGGTGGCGCGGATGTGGATCGGGCGGGACCGGGGCCGTGTCGACGACGGTGACACCTTGCGGTGCCAATCCTATCGACGAACCCGAATTACGCGACCCAAATGAAGCTACAACGGCGACGAAATGGCTCAATCAAAGCGTTCGTGTTGCAGCTTGCCATCTCAGCCGAGGGTCCACGGCGTCCAGCAGCGCAAAATTTCACGAAGCTTCTAGAGCATGTGTTTTTTTTCTCTCGCATATAGACGTTTCTGGGCGTGCAGACCGACAAACCAAGCAATCATATGATGCAACGAGGTCGCCCCTCGCCAGTGATCCGTCTCATCGGCTGGTATCGTTCGTGCATTTTGGCGTGGGTGTTCTACGGTATTCTCACAGCAAACATTTCCCAAAGCAGAGGAAATGGATGGGCAGGGAGGCTCATGCGCTATTTTTACACGCCGTGGTTTATTACCACGCACGAGCAAACACGAACGGCATCTTCCGATTTCAACGGAGCCGCAGGATGCATAGAAAGAAGAAGAAAACCGCCCATCATTTCTTTGAGAAGTCCAAGTTGATCGGGCAATGCCAAAAAATTGAGTAAAAGTTATATTCCAAGCTTACAAGCTTCCCTCTCCTCCGATCATATCCACCCACCAACTCAAGCCGGCAAAATCCTCCTTCCTATTTAAGACGGGCGTCGTTGGCACAAAAAACTGCTCCCCCTCGGTCCATTCGCCCGATCCCCCTTCCCCCATTCCGGACCGGAGAAATTTCTGGCGTAATTTCCTTCCGGTCCGGTTGTTCCTCCTCCCTTCCACTGCTCCGTCCGAGGTTTGATTTCGGAGCGGAAGCTTGCACCAAAGATTGGATTTTTAGCAATTTTTGGTTGCTTGGGGGGTGCTTGCCTGATTCGGAACTTCTCTGAGGGAAGGGCGGAGGGGCTGGATTAGGGGGTAGATTTGATTTAGTGGCTTGAGATTCGGCCGGTCGGAGCAATATGACGATCGACATGTCCATGCCCGGAAGCTCCGGGCTATTGACGGCCGTGGGGAAGAGGGACATGAAGTTCTTCAGCAATCAGTACGTGCTTGTGCTCACGGGCTGCGCAGGAATCGGTGGATTCCTCTTCGGTTACGACACAGGTATAAGCGGTTGAAGTTTCTTTTGCTTGAGCAATCTATGCTTTTAGCGGTTGTTCGCGGCTCGCTCTTGTTAGGAACCTTAGTTATAGGAAATGGCAGTTTATGTTGGTCGGAGCAAGGACTTGATTTGAGGTCATTTCATAAGTAAAAATGGCACGGAGCTTTTTTCTCTTTAAAGATTTGTTTGGCTGAATTTGACACTCCGTGTCTTCTCTTTAGTTTGATAGGTCCTCGTACATGATTGGAATATATAAATTCTAGATTGAAATGGACCTTACGAATAGCCGACATCGTTCAAACTTAAGATTAACTTACTCCAGAGCTCCCTGATGTCGGTTTTGCAGTGGAGCTGAAGAGAATTTTGTATGAGCCTTTTTATTACCACGTTCCATGTAGTATCAGATAGTTACACTTGGAAAGCTTAGAACTCATAAAACTTGATTTGAGGTAAAAAAAAAAGCATTTGAAGCTGAGGAATTTCTGTTACCAGGTGTCATATCTGGAGCGCTTTTGTATATCCGCGATGAATTCCCAGCCGTCAAAGACAATTACTTCTTACAGGTTCAGTCTGTTTACTGTTTGCTGGTCGTTACAGTATGACAATCCCACATGTACTGAGTGTATCTTTCTGTTTAATTCCTCAGGAAACAATTGTTAGCATGGCCATAGTTGGAGCAATAATTGGAGCTGCTGGAGGTGGATGGATAAATGATGCGTACGGCCGCAAGAAATCTACTCTTCTTGCTGACTTGCTGTTTGCACTTGGCTCCCTTGTCATGTGTGCTGCTGGCGGTCCTTACATTCTGATCCTTGGAAGGCTCCTCGTCGGTTTGGGTGTGGGTATAGCATCAGTCACAGCACCAGTGTACATTGCCGAAGCTGCTCCGTCAGAAATTAGGGGTGGTTTGGTTGCAACTAATGTACTCATGATTACCGGTGGACAGTTCTTTTCCTACCTTATCAACCTTGGTTTTACGGAGGTAATATATTGATTCTCCACTCCGAATTCTCTATCGAGTTATTCCCTGAAATAATTCATAGCTTGAGTACAGTTCATTTAGAGACATCTGAAAAATAGGATAACACGCATCTTACATCTACATTTAAACTAAGTGACATATATAAAGTATGTTTTGTTTCAGTTGCATTGCAAGACATAGACAACTAGCCATCTATATTAATGGATGTGACTTTGCATTGCACACAGGTCTAACAATTTAAGAACCGCGTAAAAAGGATGCATCAGCTATTCTGTACACAAATTGAACTCTCATTAAAATATTTTGCAGCATCAGTGACAAATTTATCTTAATGCTTGTTTTTCTCATATAACTTCACATGGTGTTAATGTTCTTGCTGGTGCTAGTTAATTGCGTAACACTGTTTATCATCAATGAACAAGAGTCGCCTCTCCTACCAGCATCAATGGACAAATCAACAACAAGATGTTGTTTGGTGCGTACCAACTTTGGTGTTGGTGAAATACTCTCATCTCTCTGATTTGGAAGTTCATCAAATTAGCTGCATTATTAATTAACTTTGGATTCATGACAAATGCTTTTTAAAGCACTCCTTGTGGCTTTCATCTTTTGGTGCCTTGTAGAACAAAAAAACATGGCACTGTCATTTTAAGTGTCTGGAGGGCTAAAGTAGATGAAACAGTTAAGTGGCAAGGTCTCTATTTTGCATTTTGAAACATTAATCACAGTGGACAATATAATTGAACCTTGAACCATACAAATGCTATGTTATGCAGCTTGGGATATCAAGAAATATCATTCTGGCACTATTGTTAAGTAAAAAAGTTTGCATTAAAGAAAACGGAATGAGAATATAACCTTCATTGCTACTCACAATCTGTTGATACATTGGTGGTTACTGATTAGTATGTTCTTGTGGTGATATGTATGCTACATGGAATAGGTTCCTGGAACATGGCGATGGATGCTTGGAGTCGCTGCTGTGCCTGCTGTCATACAGTTTGTGTTGATGCTCTATCTGCCAGAATCTCCACGTTGGCTTTACTGGAGGGTAATATCCTTTTGGCCCAGTTATGTATTGTCTTTTTTGATGTAGCGTTCTGCTCTTATATTTAATTTTTCTTACAGGATGAGAAAGCAAAAGCTATTGCTGTCCTAGAGAAAATATATGATTCCGACCGTTTAGAGGAAGAGGTAGAGCTGCTTGCTTCATCTTCCATGCATGAATTCCAGTCTGACAACACTGCAAGCTATTTGGATGTTTTCAAGTTGAAGGAATTACGGCTAGCTTTTTTCGCTGGTGCTGGTCTTCAGGTATGTTCAGCCTCTGGCTCACTCTATTACCTAAGACTTTACTTTCAGTTGTTGGTGAAGCAGGCACTGTACTTTGCTAAAGTTCTAGATCTGAATGTGGGGTTCGATTCGTGCATGGAGCTAGAAAAATACATGTTAGTTTCTCTAACATGCGCTAATCAAACTATGCAGGCTTTCCAACAATTTACAGGAATCAACACCGTGATGTATTACAGCCCTACCATAGTCCAGATGGCTGGTTTCACTTCCAACAAGCTGGCCTTGCTATTGTCCCTCATTGTTGCCGCCATGAACGCCGCTGGAACCATTGTTGGAATCTACCTCATCGACCGTTGTGGCCGACGCCGCCTGGCCCTTACGAGCTTGTGTGGCGTTGTGGTCTCCCTTGTCATTCTTGCCATGTCCTTCATTCTGCAGTCATCATCCAGCCTCTGTACGGATGGAATGAACGGCTCCTGCCAGGGCGCACTGGGATATTTTGCAGTGGCAGGCCTCGCCCTGTACATTGCTTTCTTCTCTCCAGGCATGGGACCGGTCCCATGGGCTGTGAACTCCGAAATCTACCCTGAGGCGTACCGTGGAATGTGCGGGGGCATGTCAGCCACTGTCAACTGGATCTCCAACCTTGTCGTGGCTCAGACATTCCTGTCGATCGTGGGGTTGGTAGGGACCGGCATGACGTTCCTGATCATTGCCGGAATAGCGGTGCTGGCCTTCATCTTCGTGGCCGTGTACGTGCCTGAGACGAAGGGCTTGAGCTTTGAGGAGGTCGAGCAACTCTGGAAGAAGAAAGCTTGGGGAAGCCAGGACAACTGCCAGAGCCTTCTTGGAGCTGCGGCGTAGGCCATCTGACAGCTCCTCGCCTCCTCCCTCACGAATGGGCAGCACAGCAGCGACTGCGGTGAGCCTTTTAAGATGGCCGCATCGCCCGCTTGTGTTCATCGGCGGTATAGTTAGGAGGAAAATTTGTAAGAAAGGTGAATGCAGGTCCAAAGTGTATTATATGGTGGTACACTGGTACGTATATTCTGTTGCCTGATTTCATCTTGTATGGAAATGTTCGGTTTTAGATAGTGAGTGCGGGTGTGGCTGCCTTTGTTGTAGATACAGTCCGGTGGCCGGGTGCAATGTAAACGAAATACAATTGTTTCTCTCGAGAAATGGAGGAAGATACAGTATTGCATTACCATCTCTTGGATACAGCTGAAAGCTGATATTATGGGACGTGCTGTGCGGCCGCCCTTTCTACCATTTCCGGTGGCATCATCTCCACCCATGATGCTTTTCTTCGAGACTTGCAGTCTTACATATCCTTCTCCATGGTATAAATCTTTGCGGCGCGTAGTTTTGCTTGCAAAGAAATGATGAAACTGTAATCCGGCGTACGTACGCCGTCATGTAGCCAGGATGCCACATGACGCTGCTGTAGTAGGAGTACAACAACGACCGATGGCCTAATTAGCGCGTGTACCGTGATGTAGACAGCAGCTGTGAAGACTCATTCTGATAGCACAAAATCAATTGTTACAATGCATTGTGTCTTCAAAATTAAATACAACGCTATAGAAAACAAATAGTTTGTATACAATAGTTTAGATGACAAGCGTTGTCTATTAGACGACAATGAGCCGTCTTGTAATTACTAGACAACTTTTTTTTTCTCTCCTTTCTTTCTCATCCACATCAACTAAAATCATGGGTAACACCTCTCGCAGATAATTGACGTCACTCCACTGTACCTGCCTAGGCACGGTTAATCCGTCCATTGGAGTTGTCACGCCGGTAGAACATTTTTTGAACCACCCGAGCACGATGCCCACACAACTTTGATAGAGGCTATTCCCACCAGCAAAATTAGGAGAGCATTTTTCACATAACTTTTTTTATGTTTTCAAACTCAGCAGGTAATCCGAGCAAAATCGGGTCAAGTTTCCGAGTACTAGCACTCCTTCCAATCATTTATTCTTAACGTTAGGATAATAAAATTAGTTTATTTTTGAAGCAAACTGTTTTTTGAATTATTTTTGAACTAAACGTTACTCCCAATAGAAAAGAAGGGAGCTGGTACACGATAACATCAGTATCCAGTAATAGCCTCCGGTTTTTCAAATTAGTTGCCACTTTTACTTTTCAATGCAGATTTCTCTTGACACATCTTTATCTCTTCTTCCCGCCTCGTTTTTTGTGCATTTTTTATCTCATTTAATTTTCGTGTTCAAAGCTAAAAGAATAAGTAATTTGAGATAGAGAGAGTGCTAAACATCTAATTCATTTCAAGTACTCGATACAACTGCTACCGTACCCAACCCAAAAAAGAACGGCTGCCATACAACTACGCGCATTTTAACATTGTCTATTGTAGGAACTATCAGCATGCGAAATTTGAATTTCAAATTTCACTTGTAAGCCAAGAAAGAAAAAAAGACAAACTTCATAAGGCGTATATTGCACCGATTGAAATTTTTTGAGGGAGGAAAGTGAGCCATTATTTTGTTTAGAGTGTGAAATTGACAAATTGAATTATTTAGAAGAGTAAAGTGGACTTTTTCCTTTATTTTTTTGAGCTATTGAAATTTGAAAGAAACTAATCTCACACCCATCTCTTGCCTTTCAATTCTAACCGGAAGCCAAAAAAAAAACATGTATTTTACTCCCAACAGCAAAAAAAAAAAATGTGTCTTTAATCCTGAATCCGAACAGCCGCTTGCATGTGCCTGTGTAGAAATATCAAAATGCATTTTTTTGCTACTGTACACATCAAAAAATAAAGAGATTTTAGATTAATTTTCATAATGATAGTGGTGGGTAATTTTGTGGAAGGTATTTTAGACTTATTTTTTAATAATGGTACCGTTGATTATTTTTAAATTTTTTATCCGATTAATGTAGTAATTTCTTGACGTTGTGGTGGCTCTATTTCGTCGCTATATATTTTAGATATTTTTTTTCATAATGATAATGGTGGATAATTTTTTTCTCTAATTAATATAGTAGTTTCTAGACTTGAAAGTGTTTGTGATAGCATAGCCTCTAAAGCTAGCAGTATGTGAAAGGCGTCTGCATGACACCGAAATTAGCACGTGTAAAACACCAATACAGCATGCACGTTCTCTAGGTTATCCTTCAATCTCAACGTGTCCATTCCGAATGCGGTGCTTCCGTGTATGAGTGAGGAAAGGCTCGGGGCATTTGCTAACAGTTTTATAGTTTTTTTTCGAACAAATGAGCAGGAGCACTGCTCTTTCATTTAAGGAGAGAAAAGAGGTACATGGTTTGTTACATTTTATTGATTACATAATAAAACAGCAGCAACTGAACACCGCTACACCAATTACTCTTGCTGGTGCTCCTCCACTCGGACGCCATAAGCAATTTCTCGCAGTCTCAGATCCTCTTTAATTAGACTTAGCACCTGTTGCGGCTGCGCTGTTTGCAGCTGAAAAATCTTCCTATTTCGTTCCTTCCATATATTCCATATCGTGTACAGGATGATCGCCGCCTTGTCTCTTTTCTGCCTTGCCGTGTAGTCTGTCATCCGGTCATTCCACCAATCTCTGAATATCTGCTCCGGGTTGACAGCTTTGTATATTTCCTCCTCTTTCCACTGGTTTACCAACTGCCACACCTCCTTCGCAAATGGGCAATGCAAACATATGTGACTAACAGTCTCCTGAACCTGATCGCATAACGAACATACTGGGTTACATGGCCAGTTTCTTTTAACGAGCTTGTCTGCAGTTAGTACTCTGTTCTGAACTGCTAGCCACGCGAAAAATTTCTGCTTGCCCTCTGCCTTGGCCTTCCAAATTGATTTTGCATCAAACTGACAGAAAGAGCCTTGGCACTGCACATCATAAGCAGACCTTGCTGTGTATTGCCCATTTGCAGTCCATTTCCATGCAATCGAGTCTGGCTGCTCGCTTAGTTGAACATGGCGCACCATGTCCCAAAGTCGTATGAATTCAGCGATTGTGTTTGCATCTTGCATCCTCCACAAACCTCTCGTCCAGTTGTAATCATGAAGCTCGTCCCTCACAGTCCTATTCTTACGCCAGGCCAGCTTGTATAATCTTGGTGCTATATCCATGGGTGCCTTGCCGTTCAGCCAAGATGATTGCCAAAATTTTGCTTTCCTTCCGTCTCCAATGGTGACCACCGTGCTAACCCTGAAAAGTTGCCTGTCCAACGCATCACAAGGTATCACCGTTCCAACCCATGGTCGGTCTGGATCCGTCCACTCATACCATAGCCATCGAAGCCGCAAAGCTCTGCCAAACATGGCCAGGTCTAGTACTCCAAGTCCACCATTTCTTTTTGGTCTCTTAACTTTCTGCCAATTGACCAAGCAGTGGCCACCGTGAGCTTCCTCTGAGCCCTTCCACAGAAAGCTTCTCCTGATTTTGTCTATCTTCTTGATTGCCCATTTACTAATAGCAAACACTGTTAAATGATATGTCGGCACCGATGACAACACCATATTTACCAAGTTCAGGCGTCCTGTTTTGTTCAGCAGTTTTCCTTTCCATGCTGGCAGCTTGTTCGCTATCTTCTGTATAAGAGGCATCACTTGTGCTCTCGTGAGCTTCTTGGTGCTTAGGGGCAGCCCAAGGTATTGGCAAGGAAAGCTCTGGACTTGGCAGGGGAATGGTTGCATGATGTCTTGCAGATCCACTCCGTCACACTTAATCGGATAAACGGCACATTTAGTTAGGTTTGTAATCAACCCGGAAGCCTGTCCAAAAGCCCAAAGTATTTCATATGTGGCTCTCACTTCCTGTCTAGTAGGTCTCAGGAAAAGGGCTGCATCATCAGCGTACATGCTGGTCCGAAATCTGGCTGCTGCATGCCCAATTGGCTGAAGTACACCCTCTTCTGTTGCTAATTGTAGCAGTCGCTGTAGAGGATCAAAAGCGATGATGAACAACATCGGGGATAATGGATCTCCCTGTCTTAATCCAGTTCTATGCCTGAAACTTCTCCCTCTTGTCCCATTTAAAATCACCGAAGATGATGCTGTTGCTAACAATGCCGAGACCCACTCTCTCCATTTCACACCGAAACCCAGATGCTGCATTACCTCCATCAGGTAGTCCCAACGAACTGTGTCGAAAGCCTTTGCTATGTCCAGCTTTATGAAAAGAGTGGGTTCTTTTCTTCTGTGTAGCTCCTTGATCAAGTTTTGTGTAAAAAGGAAGTTATCATGGATGCACCTTCTTTTTATAAAAGCGCTCTGGCTTCTGGAGACAAGCTGATCCAAACATGCAGCTAACCGATTGGCCATCAACTTAGAAATTAGTTTGGCTACACTGTGTGTGAGGCTAATAGGTCTGTAATCTCCGATGGCTTTTGCTTCTGCATGTTTTGGGATTAGAACTATATGTCCTGAATTAAGCAAATTTAACTGTTGGCTGTGCTGATTAAAGAAATATGTTATTGCTTCAAGCAAGTCTTGCTTGATCAACTCCCAACTTGACTTGAAAAAACTGCCAATATACCCATCAGGGCCCGGTGCCTTTTCTGACGGCATTGCATATACTGCTTCTCTTACTTCTTCTTCTGTGAAAGGTGCTTCAAGGTGCCGTAGATCATGTCTCCTCAGACCCAGTTTCTCCCAATCCAAAGTTTGTTGTCTCTCTGCTTGGTGTCCAAAAACTGCACTGAAGTGGTTGTAGATAGCCTGAGCCTTCTGATCGTGAGTGTGTAGCTGCCCCTCTGTTGTGTGCAGGCACTGTATGTATTTTTTTCTCCTTCTCCCGTTGGCACTAAGGAAGAATAACTTAGATGATGCATCACTAGCTTTAATCCATGTGAGCCTCGACTGCTGCCTTGCTCTTAGTTTCTCAATGGCTGCGTATCCGAGAAGCTTTTGCTTCAGTCCTTGCTTTAGAGATACTTCCTCATCACTGAGCTGCCTGTGTTCCTGCACAATCTCCAAGATGCTAATCAGTTTCTTGGCTGCTAGCATGAGTAGCTTGTTCCTTCCTATTTTTGATTTTGCCCATTGTTTCAGCTTTTTCCCAGTGCGTTGAAGCTTGATATGGAGGTTCAAAAATGCGTTGTAAACCCCTGATGGCTGGCTCCATGCTTCAGACACCACTTCATTAAATCCCTGTAATTTTGTCCAAAAATTCTCAAATCTGAATCCCTTGTACCGATTTCTGGCGACATCTCCCACCAAAACAATAGGACAATGGTCTGATACGGCAGATGACTCAGCTTGCAATGCACATTCAGGGAGCATTGCTTCCCAATCCACTGTGCAGAATGCACGGTCTATCCTCGTATGCGTCCTATTATTCGTCCACGTGTATTTCTTTCCTGTAAGCTTAATTTCCTTCAACTCTATATCATTTACTGCCTCCCTAAAGGCCGCCATGATTCTGTAGTTTAATATATTAGAGCTCTTGTCTTCTGCATCCAGTACCATGTTAAAATCTCCAATAATAAGCCACTTCTCTTCTGTGACCTGCCTTAGATGTCTTAATTCTTGTAAGAATTCCAGCTTTGCCTGGTCTCCTTGCGGGCCATATACTACTGTGATCCACCAGTTGATTGGTGCCAAAGTTGATTCTATTTTGGCTGTTAAAGAGTATCGCCTTATTTCAGTTTGAATGATCGTGTAGAAGTCCTCATCTAGGGCCAACAGTACACCACCACTTGCCCCCTCAGCCGGCAACACAGCAAACTGGCTCTTGAATTTGTTCCCGAGTGATTCAGCCACCACTCGATCATCAATATGCTCCATCTTGGTTTCCTGCAGGCATGCAATAGTACATCTTGTGTCTTGGATAAAGTCCCTGACCACCTTCCTTCTAGCCGAATTATTCAAACCTCTCACGTTCCAATTGAAAAGCACACAGCGTTGATCATTCATATAGATAATATTGGACACCGGACACCACCAACTGCCCTAATCCTCGCTCCATTTTCCATGTCAGACCCCCTCCTCTGTCTCCTCCGTGCCAGCTTCAGCCATGAGGGCCTTGCAATCCTCGTTTTCCTCCATGCCAAACAGAGTACGAAAGCTGGAAACAGTTTTCTTCGGCAGCGGCTTAACGAACTGTTCCCTAAATCTCCCGTTTGCAGCTTCATCGGGTTCTTTTTGTGGCGAGAGAGTGCCACTCTTTTTCATCAGGAGCTCTATTGCCTGCTGCTCAATGGTTTTGTTTGTAGCCGGCCTCTTTGCAATCCTGCCACTTCTTCTCACCGGGTCTGAAACCTTGCTGCTCTTTTTGTTATTTCTAGGCTGGCTTTGGCGAACCCGGGTTCCCGGATTGCGCAGCACTGGAGGTGTCACTTTCTTGATAATGGAAGAAGTAAACGGCAAGAGTTCTTCCCCATTCTGCGGCTCTCTTCCCGTCTGCTCCTCTGCTCCATTGCCATCATTTGCATATATAATTTGCAGCATGCAGGGTCGGTCCTCGAGGCGTGTACGAGTGAGGAAAAAAGAGCGAGGATCGAGTAGGAGGGCGCCGGCCGGTCAACACACGTCTGGAGCCCGGGGGACACTGTAGCTTGAATTTCAAACGACCCTGAAGATAAAATACGCACGCGCATGCCGAATTCCCAACTATAAAACCCCCTCCACGCCCCGCGTCACACCTGACATCTTCAAGCTTCCAAAGCCTCATCCGTTCCCTTTGAGCTTAATTAGCCAACTTACTGCCGCTCCCTGCTCACAGTCACTCGATCGATCGCGCCTCGAGCTAGTAACAATCAGTCGTCGATCTGACATGGGGAGCTTGGACACCAATAACCTCGCCTCCGTCGTCGACGGCTTCCAGCTGCCGCCCAATGCCGCCGCCTCCGATTTCAAGCCGCTTGATGCCGACGACGTCCGCTCCTACCTCCACAAGTCCGTAGACTTTATCTACGACTACTACTAAGTCTGTGGACTCTCTGCCCGTGCTCCCGTACGTCGAGCTGGGGTACCTTCTCCCCCTGCTCCAGGCCGCGCCGCCCACGTCATCAGCCCCGTTCGACGTCGCCATGAAGGAGCTCCGCTAGGCCATCGTGCCGGGCATGACCCACTGGGCCAGCCCCAACTTCTTCGCCTTCTTCCCGGCCACGAACAGCGCCGCGGCCATCGCCGGCGACCTCATCGCCTCCGCGATGAACACCGTGGGGTTCACGTGGCAGGCGTGCCCCGCGGCGACGGAGCTGGAGGCGCTCGCGCTCAACTGGCTTGCGCAGCTCCTGCGCCTGCCGACGAGCTTCATGAACCGCGCCGGCGACGGCGGCCGCGGCACCGGAGGCGGCGTCATCCTCGGCACGACCAGCGAGGCAATGCTGGGCACGCTGGTCTCCGCACGCGACGCCGCCCTGCGCCGGAGCGGGTCACGAGGCGTGGCCGGGATCGCGCGGCTGGCCGTGTACGCATCCGACCAGACGCACTCCACGTTCTTCAAGGCGTGCCGTCTCGCCGGTTTTGACCCGGCCAACATGCGCTCCATCCCTACCGGCGCCGACACGAGCTACGGGCTCGACCCGGCGAAGCTTCTCCACGCCATGCAGGCCGACGCGGAGGCCGGCCTCGTGCCGACCTACGTCTGCGCAACGGTCGGCACCACGTCGTCGAACGCCGTCGACCCGGTGGGAGCCGTCGCCGACGGGAAAAGTTTTTGTAGCTCTTAAGAGCACGTCCTCTGCAACATGCGGCCGTCCATTCCTTTCCTTGAGATCCGCGCGAGTTTGGCCCACTGAAGGAAATACCTTTGGGGAAATCTTTGTATTCCTGCCATATGTATGGCATACGGTGGTCTGTTTGGGTAAAATACGGGTCCCCTCTTCCGGTCAGTGGGTCCCACACGACCAAAATGTTTTCGCCCTTCCCCCCGGGAAAAAAATTCGCTAAGACTGACTCCAACAGAAGGAAGACACCCAAACATGAATAGGTAACCAAAACACTCAATCCCTCTGCACCCAAAACATTCGATCTCCAACAGAACACCCAACACACCGGGACCTTCTTCCTCCTCCCGCTCCCTCGCGCCCCCGCGTCCTGCTCCACCCGCGCCGCGCCGCCGGGGCCGCACCTGCGCAGCCCGAGCCCGCGCCGCGCTGCTCCACCCGAGCCGCGTCGCGCCACGCCCGCGCCGCCGGGGCCGCACCTGCGCCTGCGTCGCCGGGGCCGCACCTGCGCCCGCGCCGCGCCGCGCCGCACCTGCGCCCAGCTCGTCGAGCTGCACGACGGCGGCGGAGGCGGGGTCGAACTGCACGACGGCGGCGGCCTGCGCTGCGAGGGAAGCAGCGAGCTGCCCCTCGCTCTCCCTGCTCCGCCTCTGCCCCTCGCTCGCCCTGCTGCGCCCAGCGCTCGCCTCTGCCCCTCGCCCGGGCCCGCTCCCGCTCCGCGCCGCCGCGCCCTCGCCGGGGCCCGCTCCCGCGCCGACGCGCCCTCGCCGTGGCCCGCCGCTCGCCTCTGCCCCTCGCTCGGGCCCGCTCCCGCTCCGCGCCGCCGCGCCCTCGCCGGGGCCCGCTCCCGCGCCGACGCGCCCTCGCCGGCGGCCTGTCCTCCCTTCCCTCCCGGACCGCGGTGGAGATCTCGACGGCGTGGGTGGCGCGAGGAAGAGAAGAGGAAGACGAAGAGAACAGAAAGAAAACGATTCGACGGCGTGGGCGGCGGCGAAAGAATGGGGAGCGCGGCGCAGCAGCCCGATTGCTGGGTCACGGGGCGTGTTTTGCCGAAAATGGGTAAGATTGCTAGGTACTCTGTTGGAGAACGTTTTTTTGTGTTTCAACACCCATTTTGGGGTATAAGTGGCATATGGGTAGACTGTTGGAGTCAGTCTAAGGACCGTCCGCAAAGGGTCACCGTGCGGACCCTGTTTGGATGGAGGACGCGGGGACTGGTAGAGGCATCCAACGAGGCCAGCGATGGGGCTTAGCTCCCGCAGGCCGACGCTCTCGGCTACCGGCTCCCTCCTCGGCTCAATGCTGCTTGTTACGTAATCGGAACTTGTTACGTCGATTCTTCTTCGCCGTCTGACGACGCAGGCAACCATAGAGATGCCATGGAAGGATCAAGGGACGAGTAAAAGGACGATGCTGGTAACCATAGACGCCACGGAAAGGATCCAGGGACGACGAGTAAAAGGACGCCGCAGACGTCACGCACAGGAGAAAGATTGGATGCGGGGGAGGCTATCGCCATTCTTTGGCGCAGTCGGCTGCGGCAGCGACGGCGAATCCTGCTCTTGCAGGCAGTGGCGGCGGTGTCGGATCGAGCCGTACCTTTGTTTCGCTGGAACTGCGCCTGGAGCCGAAAGCGACGGTTACCAGAGCCGAGCCGATCCAATCGCTGCTTCCGTTGGATGCCTCTACCAGTCCACGCGTCGGTCATCCAAGCAAGGGCCGCACGGTGACCTTTTGCGGACGGTTCGCAGCAAATTTTTTTCCTCCCCCCGTGTTGGTTGTTGGCCGCTCCTTTCTCCCTCCTCTCTGTCTCGGCCGCCATGGCAGCTCTGTCTGCCTTTCAGGCCACGCCGGCCATGGCTGCTCCTTCTGCAGGGGAGGAAACACCGGCCAACGCGCAACCTCCGCCCTTCCTCGTAGCTTCAGATCCGCCCGCCGTTCATCGACAACTCGTTTGTATGGTTCCCAATCTCCATGTCCCGAGCTTGTTCTCTGTGCCTCCTGTCTCCCGGCGGCCATGGCGGAGGCAACGCCGGCCAATGGTGTTGTTCTAGAGGTTACTATGCTGTCGCAGCGGTCCTTTTCCATCCGTCGCGTGGAGCTCTCGCCGGAGCTCCCAAACACTCACGGATTCCTCTTGCCTCATCTTTCTTCTCCTGCCGCATCATACAATTATTGGCCCTCCTTTATTCCTCATCTAGCTGTGTCCTAAATTCCCATCCAAAACATCTAATCCAAAGCTATTCCGGCTGGACATTTCAATAATTAATCGAAGAAAGAAGTTGAGCTTGATCCTCGGTGAGTTTTGTCTGATCCAGTTGCCCTTTCCTCAATTGATTCCAAGCTCTAGCTATTTGATGTGTAAACCTGCAGCATACTATTGTACCTAGACCTCTGAACCATACAAGAGTAACGAATATTAATTCTAGATCTAATTGATTCCAAGCTCTAGCTTTTGTTCTTGTTAAAACATAATCACTTGATTCTAGATCTCATTTACCAGTTGTAGGTCCAGAGGAATTTTTTTGCCCTGCATCTGCATGTCAACAAAGTGTCAACATATTAGTCAGAGTACAAGCACACAATTAATATAAAGGATATGTTATGACTGTTGGTTTTTTTTTTGGTGTTTTTGATTGAAACAGTTACATAAATTAAATTTGACACTCAATAATCTGTTTGCGTGCAATATATGTGTTATTCCCTTGCCGTTGAGATGTTGAAAAAGCGTTGATCACTCTGAGCTGGCCCTTGCAAATTGCTATTTGAGGAAAAGGGTCTAGCCTAGCTCTGCATCTCTATCTCACCTGGATACCAAAAGTGTGTTGTCCCAAAACAGCACACACATGTAACTACAAACTTTTACAACCTGCAAAATATGTGATTTATGATCAACATTTTTAAGTATAGATGCATGTAAAAAACACGCATATTAGAAAAGGTGCAAGCTCACGGTGCACAAATTTATTAATTAGTTCCTTTAAAAATCATTAGCATGTTATCAGTTGTCATGCCTAAATAATGTAAAAATATGCCTAAATAATGTATGAATTGAAAATTATGTAAAAATAGGAATCATCATATAATAGTTACTAGTTATAATAAAAATGTTAGTCTCAACAATTACAGTAGTATCCTGCATGTAAAACAAAATTTCGGATTGTTTTCTGGGTGTAGCAAGGTGGAAAGGTACAACATTGGTGAGAGATAAAGAGAGGACAAAAATAGTAGTATGTGGAGAGAGAAGCTGTTGCACTTTTTAATGGTGTTGCATCAAATAATATTGGTCTGAAGCAAGTATGTTTATTAATTCTGCTTACAGTACACTCCTGTATGTAGTGAATCAGCTTGACACATATGTGTGTTTATTGCTGAATTAGCTTCACACATAAATACCATAAGCAACTTTTGAGGGAACAGATAGTGACATACCACTTTGTTGAATACCATAAGCAACTTTTGAGGGAATAGATCTATTCAAAACATCTTAGTGTTGACAGCTGACATGCAAATGCAGGACAATACATGTATATCAGTGTGAAACTTATCAGAAATAAAGCACACATTCAACAAAGAGGCATTTCACTACCTATTTCGTCAAAAACTGCAATGGTAATTTAGCAAAAAAAAGTGTATATTCAGATGAGTGTTGTGATTATGTAAGTATTTCGGCATAAGAGCAAAAAGGTAAAACATATGGTAAATTTAGTCCAGATGAAGCTAGCCTTCAATATTATATGAAGGCATCTGAAGATAAAGGAACAAAAACATAGCTTAATAACAATATATTCAACTGAAATTTTATTTATGTGTCAAAAAATAAAGTCAGAACAAGTTGGTCATTATCTAACTGCAGCATCTCAAGATCGCAAGATTGAATAATTTAAAGTTGAACTAGATCTTACCACTAGGCAAAACCTGAAGTTAAATGAGCTAACTTTTTTCAGTTATGCATGAACGCTAATTACTATAAGTATAGATAAACATTTACTATTCAACAAATAGAAGAACACAGTAATCCCCTTAACCATTGATCATTTATCAATTAACATGTCTGCTTTTATGCAAACAATGATCAGTTATGCTAATTCAATATAACACACATGACCTTATAAACAAACTGAAATGTTGCACAACACCATAGGGCAGCCCAATGTTTGGAATGTTGCACAAACTGAAATGTTGCACAACACCATAGGGAAGTCTGGAGTTCACATGCTTGCTACGTGCCCACTGTCTTGTTTGAAATGCATTTCCACAGCCGGCTAAGCAGCCTAGTGCAGCTGTTGTACAGCAGTGGGGAACCATGCTACTTATAGTAATGCACATGGCACACCTATGCAGATGCTTTTGTTACCTGTCTAGGCAGCACATATGAATTCAGTTGTTTTGCTTTGCATCCCAGTGCTATCGACATCAACGTGTTTGTATGCAGTGTACTCTTTTAGTTGTGATGGAACAAAACTACTCCTATATAATTAGTAGTTTCACAAATGTGCCTGGTCAGTTACAAGAAGGTCATTACTTTATTAGAGTGCTGCCGAAAAGGCACGAACAAAATGTTTTGTCCTTCTGTGCTTGGATTCTGTATTTGGAGTAGCTATGGAAAGTAATACTGCCATGGGACCGGGCTTTTGATCAGTTGCCATGGCAGGAGCAACTCGTCCAAGTGTTCACCTTTTTGACTTTTTTTTAACCTATCTTTTTGACTTGTCATGTTGTAAACCTCATGCACATGACAACTTCCTCCCTACATTGCGCGTGTTTTAATTACACATGGTCTGTTTACAATATTCGTTACTCATTTGACAATATCTAATACTCCCTCTGTTTTTAATTATATGACGCCGTTGATTTTTTTGTTAAACTTTGACTATATATATATATAAATAATTTGTTGCTTAATGTGAAATGTATATTGTTAGACCTATCATCAAAGGCACTTTAAGACTAACTTATACATTTAGCTATTTGCATAAATATTTATGAATAAGACGAATGGTCAAAGTAATAAAAAAAGTCAACGGTGTCATATAATTAAAAACGGAGGGAGTATAATATTACGCAATTAACTGTTGTGCTACTCTTATCAAATTTTAGCCGAAGAAATCACAACGGATCTTCTCTGATCTTTTTACTACAACTAACTGCAATGTTTGGTAGCATTACCTTAGATGCAATTTTTCTCATTAATGTTTGGGTAAGCAATGTAGATGTGACATTGCTACATAGAGTTAGCACAATACAACCCACAAGACATTATATAAAAACTGAAATGTTGCACAACACCATAGGGATGCCAAAGGTTTGGAATCTGCATCTCCCAAAGTATGGAGTTCACATGTGTGCTACCTGCCAACTGCCTTGTTTGAAATGCATTTGCACATCTGGCTGAGCAGCCTAGTTCAGTTGTTGTACAGTAGTGGGAACCATGCTATTTATAGTAATGCACATGTCACACTTCTGCAACTGCATTATTACCCGTGTACAAAACACACTTTAATTCCTTTCTTTTAGCTGACATCCTAGTGCTTTCTACATTTTTTTTTTGTATGGGAGCAGAAGTGTGCTACACTTTTTTTGAGTATGTTGTTGACCGGTTAACTTTCCAAACGTTTGCTGTTTTTACCTAGTACAGGCTGAGCTGAATCTGCATTGGATGCTTTTATGTGGTGTTTATTCCTGCTTCACCTCCTTCATTTGGAGGCCGAAATCTGATTTCGAGTAAAGGATGTGAATACATTTCCTCTGTCATCACACCTGTGCTTGGGACGTTTAATTGTTTGTCGGTGAACAAAACTGTTTGTATGCTATATATCACTAATTTTTTTTTTTGGGAATACTTGATAGTGCTGTTATTAGATAATAAGTTCACACAGCAATTGCAGAGCTATTTTGTCCTTGCCATTAAAAGACTTCAGAAATGTTTCAGAATATTGTACTTGCAGTTTATTGCAATATTTATTAATGAGTTTTGCCCTTTAATTATATATGCTCCTTTAAGTATATGCCACATCAATGTGTTCACTAACAAATTTTTAAACAATAGTACCCATGTGTACATTACAACAATTGCATTCAAATTTTCTTAATTATTCTGTTATGGAACTTGAAAACATGAGCACAAGATTATTTTACTAGCAACAGTTTGAACACTGCGGATAGTTCTTGCTAGTGTCTGTGCACGAACGATTTTATCCATTAGCTAGTACAAGAGTTGTGTAATTGACACTAACATGCAACATATTTTTAAGTATATAAAATCATGATTAAGCAATGTTTTCATCTAACAGAGTAATGAGCTAGTACAGTGAAGTCATCATCGACTGGTAGGTCTGACATGTGAAGTATAGACATACTATTTTTAGTAAATGACATACTCTTGAAAGTTAGATCTGTTGTTCTAGTCAAGTTATGGTCCTCTAGGCATGTATGTCATTTTGTTAAGTGTCTAAGGATTGATTGCTGGATTTTAGGTGCAGTGGATTTCCTATTAATGGACAACAATATTATTTTCTTCAGCAGGCGAAATTGTGAGGTAGTAGACAATGGAAAGCTTTTATTGTTGTTCCATCCAAAGGGATGCATATGGTGCCAAATGTTCCACGGGTCTGACTCACATGTGAAGAAGGCATGCTATATTTAGTAAGTGACAACCTAGTGAAAGATAGATGTGTTATTCTATGTTAACCTTTTCCAATCAAGTTGTACTGGGAAAGATTCTTATCTAGCCTCAGCACCAAAGGTTATGTGTCCACCTCTTGGCTTATTCATATTCTGAAATGTTGGAGAACAACATGGTTTCACCCTTATTTATATTCTGAAATGTTTTTGAACTTCATTAATGAACCGAACAACATTAGTACTACTCGTGATCATGACATGTTATATACAAAATCCATCTCAGTAATTTTGATGCCAAGTCCTTTTTCCCATAAAGTAGTACAGACACATGCTTTGATGCAGCCTTGTGACCTGTCAAAAGTTATGCAGCTTTGTGACCTGTCTTATAGACTACCAATATCATATCACTCTTCTTGTATGACGTGCTGCCCAAATCTATATCAACGGTAAAGTAAACCTTTCTTCATATTAAAGTTATTTGTGATTTTTTCTCATATTGACCAATGAAGCTGATAGATTGAAACAATTGCCTATTCTTGACCGCAGGAGTTGTGAACTGCATAGTGAGGAACTTGATCTGCAGTACATGACTGCTGTATGGATCAGAGCTATGGGTACAAGGACAGAGGCTTGGTAGCATACTATTTTAGGCAACTGAATGGCCGCCCATGGCTTCAAGCTTGGGAAGAACTTGTAAAGCTGATATATACTGATGCGTTCATCAATATACTTAACGTAGTAATTTATTTATTTTTGTTATAGCAACGTTGGAACATATTGGGATGCAAATGGATTGCAGAACTATAACTTTAAACCATTGCTCAGGTGAGCAGTTATTGAAAAAGGTCCTTCAACTCTTTTTGGCAAGACTACATGTGCACATAGTACTTGGTCAAATACAAGTACTAAAAAGGAAAATGATAAGCTGGTATCCCTGAATTTTAAAGTGTTCCATCCCATAAACCTAGTTTCTGATAATGGCTGTTCTTATCACAAAGTTCATGAGAAAACTGTGAACGCTGGCCATGGGTGTGCTTACATATGAAATATGGAAGAGAAAAATATAATCCTTGACCCTATGTTTACTGGCAACATAACTCAGACAACCTCCCAAGCATGTGAAACTTGTAGGAGAACACCATAAAGCTTTCGCATGTTCTATAGCTGAATTCTTTGATGGTTGGACGGTTAAACTGGGTGAACTGGGGAACTGTAATCCCTCCACGTGGGTGCATTGCTATGGACAGGTGAGAAACATATCAAAAAGAAAAAATGTCCAATACAAACATTACATTGACATGGAATTTTTATTGGTAATTATGTAACCCTTTTTTACTGCTGTAGCACAGGGCTATGTGTACCCTTTTTTCAGCTAGGAAATTTGATGACAAAATATGTTCAAGAATCAACTAAGTTAATGGTCCAAACTCGTTTTGATATGTAAAATAAATTAATCCACTCAAATATCACAAATAAATTATCTCCTTCATAAATAATTCAAAGTCAAAACACTTTGTCTGCTACTGTGTATGACATTTTTACAATTAATCTATCACTTACTACAGTTTCTAGATAATAATCTGTTGAAATTGGTAGCGCAAGAAGAGTTGGTGGGTGCCCCATGTTTTCTTGCATGGCCCATCTGATACAACACTTGTAGAACAGGGAATAAAATTCCAGACTGACCACCGCATACCAAAAGCAAACATGTTGTACTAGAAAAGGCAAAGAGCAGAAACAATCTGAAAAAAAATGTTATGTAGCGTGGCCAGCAATCTAAAAAGTTTTCAACAAAGCAAGATTTCCTACTCTTGCCAACAACAGACGGGGACTGGGTCTTCTTCCTCGAAACAGCACGCCTGGTCGGCAAAACAAAGTCGCCACTACTGCCTCCCTCGTGCTCGAGAGAGGCCTCCTCATTGCTGGCCATCTGCAAGATGGAAAATCAAGCAAAATCAACTAATGAAAGGGGAAGTGCCGAACAAGATGCTATGAACGAAAGGGGGATTCGAGGTTACCAGAGCGCCGCTGTCAGTTCAGATGCCGTCCGACGAGAAGAAGTGGAGGAAGAAAGGGGAGCCGCCGTCGTCGTCCGGGTAGGCATCATCTTCCTCGAGACACCAGCTCTGGATGGCAAAACAAAATCTCCACTACCGTCCCCTTCCAGATCGAGAGCTGGTTCATCACTACGCGCCATCGAAATAATGGAGTTGCATGAGGAAAAAGAAAACTAATCAAGAGGGGGTACAGTTGAGCAATGCAACTTCGTGGTCTAACCAATCGAAAAAAAAAGGAAAACAACGAGATGGGACCTTACCGTAGCGCCGCCTTCAGTTCCTCCGTCGTCCGTCGAGAAGGGGAGCAAGAAAGCAGGCAAAACGATTGCACGGGATGGCAGCGGGCGGGGAGTTTAGTGTTGGAAAAAATTTAACTTGTTGGGACGGCGCCGACGGAGACGCCGGCGTCGGACGGGGCGCCGCTGTCACCCACCAGGAAGGAATGGAGGAAAATGATTGAGCTGCCGATGGATGAGAAGTAGGAGGTAAGTTCTCGTGACTACTGTCCCCACTGGTGGTCCCAGCTCAACGAAATATGGTTCCCACAGAAAACAACATGGCCTCAGAATACAGCTGCAAATACCTACACTCATTCAGCCCCACAGCTGGGCCCCACCAAGAATGATTGGCTGCATGTGTAGGAGCACATGCTCTCAAGAGTTACAATTCCGCTTCCGTCGCCGACGTCGCGGACCGGTTCGGCGCGTGGGTCCACGTCGACGCCGCCTACGCCGGCAGCGCGTGCATCTGTCCGGAGTTCAGGCACCACCTGGACGGCGTGGAGCGCGCGGACTCCGTCAGCGTGAGCCCGCACAAGTGGCTGCTCACGTGCCTGGACTGCACCTGCCTCTGGGTGCGCCACGCGCGACGGCTCACGGACTCGTGCGGGGCCGAGCAGATGAAGTGCCTGCGGAACGACGCGAGCGACTCCGGCGCCGTCACGGACCTCAAGGACATGCAGGTCGGCGTGGGCCGCCGCTTCCGCGGGCTCAAGCTCTGGATGGTCATGCGCACCTACGGCGCCGCCAAGCTGCAGGAGCACATCCGCCGCGACGTCGCCATGGCCAAGACGTTCGAGGAACACGTGCGCGCCGACCACCGCTTCGAGGTCGTGGCGTCGAGGAACTTCGCGCTCGTCTGCTTCAGGATCAGGCCCCGCGGCGACGACGAGGAGGATGCCTGCAGGGAGGACAACCGTGAGCTCATGGAGCGGCTCAACAGGTCCGGGAAGGCCTACGTGACGCACACGGTGGTCGGCGACAAGTTCGCGCTGCGGTTCGCGGTGGGGTCCTCGTTGCAGGAGGAGAGGCACGTGCGGAGCGCTTGGGAACTGATCAAGACGACGGCCACGGAGATCATGGGGAGGAAGCGGAATATTTCCACGTTTCCTGCTAGTACGATCGCTACGCCGAGCCCAAGCCAAGGAGATGGTAAACAAGACTAGCAAGCGCATCAAAGTTTAAAGGCCCAGTTCGCTTTTCCTGGCTTTGCTATGGGCCTGGCACCGGGCAAACACACTGTGGTGACGAATGGAGCAAGTGTTTTCCCCATGCGGAACTACCCATCTCCACCTGACTCAAAAAAAGGCATCTCCCGCCCCGGGCGAAGCTGCTGGCCTTCCCCACTTCCTCCCAGTCATGGGCCTCATGGCTGGCTTGTTGTTCTTTCTGAACACTAACTTTGGTTTTAGAGAAAAACCTATATATGAATAAAGTTTTCCTTGTGGATGTTGCTTGTTGCCGTGATAGCCGTTGTACCCGTCGGCTTCCTTCCCGACGGATGTTCTCTCTCTGTTCTTTTGCTTCGTCGCGGTGCTACGGGTACAATGGCTTAGTGGATTTCGCTCTAGCTCTTCCTTGGCTCTAGTCAGATGCTTCGAATCCTCTGCCCGGGTTGATCGCCAATGGCTATGACCTATGAGGCGGCTGCCGAGTGGACCGCTGGTGGAGGATTTGATCTTTGTTCATGCCCGGTGTTGCTCATTCTAGAGATCTACGGCGTCGACCTCCTCCCCTTACTGGCATGAGGCGGTTGCCGAGTGGACTGCTGGCGTGCCAATCGGCTTGCACAAAGAAGGCCCTATCCCTAACTGCCTCACGATGCCTTGGCGGCTATCTGTCGCTCCATTGTCAGGTCCCATCACAGTTGGAGGCATCTGCACTAGAGGTCAAGATCATGAAGGCTCACGTTCGTCGTGCACGAGTCCGCGGAGGATCAGCGACGGTGTGCATCTATTCACAGATGTCAGCGTGATTCTCCTGTCAAAGACCTAGCTATTGTTTCTATTTCTTTGTGTGTCCTTTTTTGTTTTGCACAAGGCCTATATCTTAGTTAGAAATCTCTTGAGGGTTTTTATGCACAATTCTTGTACCTCTTGAACAGCAATGAAGCTTCTAGCCCCTTGTGGGCGTCTCCCCTTCCCAAAAAAGAAGAAGAAAGAAAGTGTTTTCTAGCTCCTCCGGTGCCCGGCCAGTTGCTTTGCTGCCTACCATGAGTTCGGTCTACTGTATTTGTGTTATTGTGTATCAGTAAAGAGGAACCTCAATGCCTCAATGGCCCATGTTACCCAGATTGGTTTGCAATGTTGCTGGCAGAAGTGTAAAGTTCCATGCGCCCAGTGTGCCAGAGACAAGGGGGGAAAACCAGATTATTTCTGTGGAGAAAAAGATCGCACCATCTATCTTTTATATATTTTCTTCTTCATCAGTTAGCCGACAGTATGGGCAGTGTGCCATGGATTCCGTCCTCCGATGGGACCATTTCCGCGATCCTTACCGTTTCCGGCGTGGCAAGTTAAGAGCCGCAAAGGTAAAGGACACCAATCGCGAGCACGCGGCGGCTGTTGGGGCTGTCCAAAGCGCAGCGATGTAACCGAGCGAGGCATGGGCGTGACGTCGCGCTCGAGGACGCGCCGTATAGTAACGGAGCAATGCGCACCCACAAGCCCCAGCAGCGCGCGCTTCGAGGCATGTGAAGCATGGATGACGAACGAACTCGCCTGAGCCGCGCCGCGCGTACGTATGTCCACGGAAGAAGGCGCCGCCGCCACGCGCGCGCCTGGGCGTGGCGGTTCAGCGGACGGTTAGCCTGTTTCCTGAGACTCGCCAGGTCGCTTTGCCCGGCAGCTCGGAAGCATTGTGCTGATCGCTGGACAAAATGATATTGATTGCTCGATCAAGAATGCCATCGCGAACTTGTACTTTAGCGTATTAGCACGCGTGTTTCTACCAGGCCAAAGGCTAGTCAAGTTTGCAGAGAGCGTCTTGTTGTGTAGTATACTGATTATTGTCTAGACTGCTTCCATTCCAACACTCGACGGTTCTGAAAATCTTACTGCTCTTACGTGTGAAAATATTGTGATGTCTTCTCAACGCCCGAGAGACATCCAGAAATCTTTTCACCGTGGCTCGTCTGGTTGCTCCATGTGACCCAATCGTATCTCTCTCTGTTCCATTCACGCTTCCGAGTTGCCTTGCTGTGCGTATCATTCTCTTGCCCCCTTGTTTGGTCAATATGCAGATGATCTCGTAGTTGGAAAAAAGATGATATCAAATCTTAAGTTGCTTGCTAGCTCATGCAAAATGTTGTAAAAAATCATTCTGTTTAGTGTTTACTGAATCAAAACCTTATGACACAGCATAAAAAACAACATAACCTGAGGATCACGTGCCGAACGGAGTCTATTACACGAATGCTAATCGAAAGGGACTGCGCACTAACATCTCTGGTACTGTACTTGATATTATGTCCTAATAACTAGCAACGGCATGTAAAACATGTTGCCTGGTGGCACACAGCTAGCTAGAGCAATTTAAATTTAATTAGCCAAGTTTTTCCGCTGAATTATTATGCCTTGCAGACTTGTATTCGTTATGCTAGCGAAAACGTAAAATTGCAAAACTATGTTTTTTAGATAAATCGGATACACTAGTGGAAGATAATAAACCGAAAGTCATTTGCACAAGTCTCCAAACAAACTTAGCAAGATATATACAATCAAAAAACAAGTATGAATAATGCCATTGTCTAGAATTGTGCTGAAAATATTCCACTATGATGTAAAAGACAAAAGGAAAACATCTTGTTCATCTGTTAAATGTATACTAGCAATTCTAACAACAAGGTTATACAAAACTTTGATACATGTAATAACACAATAAGCTATCAGTAACCCAGATAAGGGACCCTGTATATGAACATATAGATGCATATCACCCGTTGAATATTAAACACTGTACTATCTTAACAAAATTTAAATGCAAGCAAATCTTTACACAGACCAGGATCGAGAAACCTGCTGCGTGCTGTTGTCAGTTAAGTAATTAGTTCACTGATCAGTGTCAATCACATTGCTGCTTATATAGATCTCCGCTGTGTACATCTTGCACCTCGTCGTCGGGGAGGAACAACAAATTACGGCCGGGCCTAAGACGTACGTGTCAGCTCCTTGCCTCTGTCCGGTCTCCGTTATTTTCTTGGTCGCCTCCATCGATTGTTTATTTTTCATTTCCTTTCAGATTCGAATATCCCGCCAGTTTTGTTTTTGACTCTAGCTTGATTGGAGCGAAAAATCTAGCTCCATAATATTTTAGGGAAATAGGTCAAAAAGGTGATATACTTTTGTATGTGATCAATGTAAGGCGTGAGAATTCTCCATTTTGCAGCAATTATCCTTCCCAAAGGCTCCCCGTGCCGCCACCAAACTGCATAGTTTTGACGGTGTAACTTGTAAGGGAAGCCCAAAAATGATGATTTGCTGCTGCGGCGTGAAGGAGGACACATATGGCGGCAGAGGAAAGTCCACGACTGCATCACATGGTTAGCGGCTAGCGCTTACGACTTGCGAGAGCGATCTCAGGTGAAGTACAGGACAAGCCGTAAACAACTCGCGTCCACGTCGAAGCCGCGCGGGCGATACGCGGCGTCACCTCGAGGGAGGGCGGCATCCGAGCGCACGGGCATGCTGACCACGTGATCCTCCGTGTATAATGGAGTATAATAATATTGTTAATATTAATGCACTAGCAGCTACGGGATTCTGCGTTCTTTTTTATTTTAGAAAACTGAAGTAGTTTCAGACCAGCCTTGACTTCTCTCTCCTGTACTTGTCTTCCTGTGCCTCCTGCCTCATGTGTGTATATATAACGGAAGGTACTTCTTTGCTCTGCGACCCATGGAGTGATATAGCATTATGTGCAGTGGAGACAACTGAACTATCAGTCTTGTAGTGCGTGTGTGCTGGGAGAGGGCTGGCTTGAGTGGTTCTTTCTCGTTTTCAATAAACCGTGTTGTATGGCAGCTGCAGAAGTGGTGTATGTGGATTGGAGAGGGAATGCAGTGGATGAGAGGAGGCATGGAGGCATCAGAGCAACGATCTTTCTCTATGGTAAGCAATTGTCGGCCAGCTGTATTGTTGTAATTTATGCAGTACGTTTGTTTGTTACGGTTTAAGAAATGGATGATCATATTTGGTTTTGATTTTTGGATCTGCTCCTATTACATGTGCATCTTATGTACTTGCACGATCGTGTTAGTTGTTAAGTTCACGCAACTCTTTGCAGTGTTTTTGCGTTGTCCTCGAGCTTCAAGACTTTAGCCGTCAAGAGGTCTGTTTCATGGTTGGAGTTTATTTTTGCAAAGTAGAAGAGCTTGTTTTAGTACTGAGTGTTTAGTTTTGAAGTGTGGAGAGCTGAAAAGGAGGTCCATTGATGTGGGTGACGGCATGTGAATTGATCATGTACTGTAATAAGTGGTAGTATTGCTACAGGCTCCTTTTCTTTTTCTTTTACGCAAATAGCTTCGTTTTCCCTCCTTTTCATGCACACCACGGATACTGTATTGTATCTTACTGCACTTGCACACTGTTCTGTTACCCAAACAAAAGCTATGTGTTGATAAGCTAAGAACAGGACATCAATGTTTTTCTTTCATTTGAAACTTTCTTTTTCTGGCAAAGGAACCATTTGTCTGCACATGACCAACCTGAACTTTCATTATAAGTTTCAGAAGAAGCATAGGACGTTTCCCAGTTATTACAGGGTATGTTAGCAGTGTACGAATAGGCGACTGACAACTTTTCTTTCAAGAACTGACAACTTGATCTGTGACAGCCTGATAGGACTGCAGGAGGGTTGTACTAGGACACTTGAAATCATAATGCTATCCCCTTGGAGAAGGATGCGTTTAGTTACCAAGGTTAATTAAGAGATCACGGTATACAGTGTGCGCGGGCGCGTGCGTGAAAAATTCGATAAACCGACTTGACATGTAGTTTTGGGTGAATTTGAACCCAAAAATAACACGGCAAATATATATATTGCTGGACTGCCACCAGTTCACATGTTAACTCTAGTTTCGTTCTAACATGATATCTTTTTAGTTCATGTGCTAAATCTAGTTTTAAGATACTGATTGGTGCATCTAGCCTTACGTTGGTGTGCAGACGCATGCTAAAATTCAGACTGCAACACATATTCTGCTATGAAAAAAATTGTAGCTATGTTTGTGAATAACACCTTCTGTGTTTTTAATTCCTCCTTTTTATAATTTTCCCAGGATTTGAACAAAACTTTTCAAATTTGAGTAGATTTCTTCAAATGTTACCTCTGCAGACTTGATTTAGTTTTATTTTCTCCAAAAGACCCAGACTTGATTCTGCATCACTGTGTACTATTTCCAATAAATTTTATATACCACTGTTCTGCTGTGCACGATCCAAGGTCTGAACGACACGTGGGAAAACTTCAACTAGGGTTGGGAACAAGCAGAGACGACAACCCTCAGAATATTGAACCTGTAGCTGAATCAAAATGTGTTTCAAGTTTCAACAATAAACTATGAACAATTTTATTTTGTTTCATATTTGATGGAAGTGCAAGTCTAGTGATCTCAATCGATCCCAATTTCGGTGCCAAATAAATAATTAGTAAGATACAATAGAATTTTGGTAGAAGATCAACTCATATACTCCGTACAGAAATGTTTGACCTGAGTTCAGAGTCACCCTTTGGCTCTGATGCTGCATGTGCAAAACAACTCTACCATCCAGAGGATGTCGATCAGGCCGAATAATGGAGTTCGGTGCATTTTTTGAATAAGGTACAGACAAATTATTAACTGAATTTTATGTCCATTGCAGTTTTGTTCATGCTGAGAAGCTGTCCTAGCAACTCGAACTTCAGTATAGTGGCCTATTTCCATGGGACATTGCATCTGGATATTGTGACCTCATCAACTCTGATCGGCTATCTGTTTGGTGCCGTGCTAATCTCTGCAGCACTGATGAACTTCATCTCTGATGCATATATCAAGCGAACCACAGCTATATTTGTATTCAGCCCCTGTGTGGTCCTGGTAATTTTCTTTGCATGCTGCCCTGCTAAATAAACTATTTGAAGTCACATGTTTAAGTTGCATTTTTTAGTTCACTGTCCCTATTAGTATAGAACATGATAATGTATGCTTTATCTACAAGGCTGGAGTAGAGCTGCTGCAGTAATGCCTAGCATGTAGAATAAAGTTCGTTTGCTTGTGGCTGTACAGAAGAAATTATTATACAAGATAGGCATTATTTACAATGGTAATTGCTTTTATTTATGCCTTTGAAATGAGAAAAGAGATGACGAAAAGTTCGAATTATAAACATTACCTGCTGGACAATGCAGGGTTATATGTTGCTAGCACTGCAAGCACAATTACCTTCACTTCATCCTCCAATCTGTGCAATAAACAAAGAACCCAACAACTGCGAGCCAGCTCAAGGTTGGAACTTTGCACTGCTCTACCTGAGCTTATTACTGTTCGGTGTTGGGGAGGGCTGCATGCGTTCTTGCATACCATCCCTGGGTGGAGATCAATTCAGCAATGATGATACCAAAAAATCACAGCTCAAGGGTACGTTTTTGATCTGGCTCAAGTTTGGAAATTCTATTGGAGGGATCATTGGACTGGTCTTCTTGGTGTGGATGGAGAACAACTTGGGTTGGAACATTGGCTTTATGATGTGTGCTCTTATAGTTCTTGCGGGGCTGCTTGTGGCGGCCAGTGGAACCCCTTTCTATCGAATACAGAAGCCTAATGGAAGTCCCCTAACTAAAACATTGCAGGTAAAAGTTCATGTGACACCTTTACTATAATGAATTTACATCTGACATCAAAATTCAGTATGTTAACTATATAAAGGCTTGATTACCATTGAATTGTATGCCGAACAGCTCGTTCCTGCTTTATAATTCCGGGTTTCAATGAACTTGCCGGGATAATTCTGTACTAGAAGGACATAAATTTCCATGTTTTCAGATATACTTTGAGTTCGCATGACAACAACTCATTGCATTACTCATTCATAGTGCATATAGCTGAAAGCTCATCGCATATGATTTCTAGAAAGTTTAACAAGATAAATGCTCATAAACTTAAATAGCCATTTTCAAGTTAAGATAGCTAAAATTTTCATCAAGCTCAGTTCGTTTGTCTAGAGAATTCAAACAGAACTTAAATACGGTTCTCAAGTTCTGTCACTGGCACCTCTACAGGTTCTTGTCATTTCATCAAAAAAGAGACAAGCTGGTGTCGATGTTATAGAGCTGCAACAGACCGACAGAGAAGTCTGCTTTGACAAATCCAGGTAAGTTCCTTAGTGCTCACATTTCCATGTAACCCACAAGGAATTACGTTTTATGGGGAATACCATATATTATCTCAATTAACATCTCCCAGAGTAATCATTGGACAAATCCTCTATACGAGATGGAGGTAACACCCAATTTCGTTTTGCAGCACTATTCAAGTTGAGGAAACCAAGTCCAACATCCAAATGCTTCCAGTATTCATCAGCTGCTTGCTCATCTACTTGCCCTTCACACTGCTAATGACATTAACCATACAAGTCGGCAGCACGATGGACACAAGGGCAGGCAAGATCCAGATACCCTCTGCTTCTCTCATCGCGATCCCAACAGCATTCCACATGCTGATGCAGCCATGCTACAGGAACATCTTGACACCACTGCTGAGAACAATAACAGGTCATGCACACGGGATCACCCCACTACAGAGCATCGGTGCTGGCTCAGTGTGTGGGACAGCAGCAGCATTCGTCGCAACATTTGTGGAAACAAAAAGACTGAAGGTTGCAGAACAGCACGGGCTCATATCAACTGGTACTAGTGCGCCGATGTCTGTTTTTTGGCTCGTGATCCAGTTTTTCCTACTAAGTATCATGGACATCACATCCTTCGGCGGGCTGACTGAGTTCATCAAGAGCGACGCACCTCTATGGATGAAGCCCGTTGCACCAACAATGCAATCCTTTTTGGCTGGTTTGGCTGCCTGGTCAGCTTGCGCCTTCATTCAGCTTGTAAACTGTGTGACTAGGCATAGCAATGGTGGGAAAGGATGGTTGGATGGAGGAAATTTCAACAGAACACGCCTTGATTGCTTCCTCCTGCTGCTGGCAGCCTTCGAGCTGATGGCATTCATCAACTACACTTTCTGGGCCAGGAGATACACCAGGAAGCAACAACGCATCAGTTCTGTCGGATCAGATGAGGATGACATAGAGATTTAAATAGCCCAATAATATGCAGTAGATAGGTCGTAAAGACCGCACAATTTTGCTGATGTTTTTTCTTTAGAAAATTTTCAATTGATTTAAATAGCCCAACAATATTCAGATTGTTATTTAGACTATAGCTATTAATCGGTAGCAGCTTGGAGCACCATGAACCAATGGCAACTTGGCAGCATTATTACAATTATTTTCTTCAAAGATGCCGATTTTGCAATGCGCAAATTTATAATTTCGTAAAGATATCACTTCTACAACCATTCTATGATCACCATTTGCAGAAAATATATGAAACATAACATATAAAAGGCTCGCCCAACGGTAGAACACCACAAAAAATGGAAGTTTTGGCGATGGCCAAATTGGTCAGAGCCATCTGGCTTCTGGATACCACACAACCCTTGCTGCCTCCCGAGGCCGGACGGAATCCTCTAAAGTCTCCGCCTTCGACGCCGCAGATCGCTAAACGAGCAGGCAGGATGCAGTGACCGAAAGTAAGAGAGAAACGACAGTACAGGATTGGGGATGGTTACCGCAACATGTCCCCGACGGTTGGAGGTAGACGACGACATGATCGCTGGTGGTGCGCACCCCGTGGCCAGCCTTCCACGTCCCACATGACCGGTTCCTCCGCCGTCGCCACCGCGCCTCCTCCTCCCCTTCCGCGGCCGCTGCTCTGAAATAGCTTTGGAATTAGAGGGGTCCCAAAATAAGGGCTGATATGTAAATTATAGGATCGCGATCCAAAATAAGGACCTGTTTGCATAATTTTAGATCGTAATAAATAATCACGATTCAGTTAGGGGGCTATTTAAAAATAATGGATCGCGATTGATGGCGATCCAAATTAGGGACTGGTTTGCAAAACTAAAAGGACTGATTTGCGCGGACATGGTCTCCTAAGCCGGCGCCGGCGCCGGCGCCGCTCCTCGCCTCCGCCAGCCATGCTCCCGTCACCGCACCCTCGCCGCGACAGATCCCGAGCAATCCATCCTCGCGTCGACTTTACGCACCCCACCAACAGCGCCGGCGCTGGCGCCGGAACCCTCGATCCCGCGCGCCGTGTTGCGTGATGCTAGCCACCGCCGCGCCACCGGCTTCACCTGGTGTCGGCGCCCTACTGCTTGTGGCATTTGCGTGGCTGCCTACAGCCAAAACAAGGAGTGCTTTCGCAAATGCTGTGCTCGCCAATGTGAAACCGGTGCGCTGCCGTCCGCCTCAGTTTCTCTGTCGCGAGCGGCGGTTTGAGGCGCTCGCCGGAGATGCTGCTCCAGCCCATCGCTTCCTCCCTCCCTTTGCCTGCCTGCGTAGAGGATGGAAGTATGCAGCCTGTCCAATGTGTACTTTATTCGTCAATCAGTAAGCCGATTTCGTTCGATTTACTTCACCATGCGTGTCTGCAGTTACTGGCATTACTGATAGGGTGAAAATTTGCAAACCGGGATCCAGATACTGTTCACAGACACTTTATGCAGTGCAGCGATGAGGAACGAACTAAGGTGATTGTACCAACTCCGAGGATTTATTCAACAGCTAGCAAACAAGATCTTGCGTCCAAGGCTTATATGCTCACGTATTATTATGGTGACTGTTGAACTAATACTCCTATTATTTTCTAATTTTCTGTGTCGTGCCGTTCTAACAGAACTTGTAATTTTTCTGATCCGTGAATAATTGTTTGGTAGGCTTCATCTACAAAACAGTAGGTTTTTTACACCAATTGTTGAAGTTGTTTGTTTCTTCTGTATACGTTTTCTTTCAGCCACCAGCATTTTCCCCTCATAAGTTAAGCTGTCTATATACTTCCCATAGGAAAAGGCTGTCACTCATAACTATCAATAGATTAACAGTTTAATTTCTTAAAAAATTGTACCCAGTATTATGTCATGCAGAAAGCACATGTTCTGTATTCTAGTAGTTGGTACCTCTCATTGTAAACGTTCCTGATTTCTCCCCTTTGATGTTAATGCTTGTTATAGTGCGATTGCTTGTTGCAATGTCCAAAATTCAGTCATCAGGAAGTAGGTACATAAGACATCAACTAGTGTAGGTAGCCGGCATTGCATGAGCTAATAGCAATTTAATAAAATAAACCGGAACTTTTATTGATCATGTTGATCTCACCCTTTTGAATTTGAATGCACATCTGCTTATTTATAGCTTTGTGCCGCTCATTTGTGTGGGATGAAATGGTGTGCTTGCTTGTTCTAATGTCCAAATTCGGTCATCAGGAACTATTAGAAATCAAACCAGTATAGGTAGCCGTAGCCGGCATTGCAGGGGCTAATAAAATAGGCCAGGATCTTTGATTGGTCATGTTGTTGCTCTCACCCTTTGAATTTGAATAGTTTTATACCCCTTATTTGCGAGGGATGAAATGGGCAGGCATTAAATAAGAGACAGAAGAAAAACTTTTCTACAGTACCGTTTCAGTTAGAGTTTCAATCAGAGCTTCTATTCGCTGAGTTCCTTGTTCCATTTATCGAGTTTCATGTAAAGTCAAGGTACAAGGACATTATAAGGATACTATAACCTTACAAGATGCTGACTTCATGCCATGACGATGAACTAAGGAGACTGAAACAAAAAAGCTCATTTGAGCTGGCTGTGGCCTGTGGATTGGACAAATGCTCCTGACATGAATTCTGCGCTTAGGTACGGTGATGGTTTCATTTTAACTTTTTCATTTGTTACTGCTATTATACCTCATACTTGTCATCATGTGTCCCTGACTAATTATTTGTTAGGTTTCCATCTTCCAAAACAATATGGTTTGGGGGGACCTAGGAAGATTTTTTTTATTCTTTCATTATACTTCTGATATAGATAGGTACCATGTCGCATTCAAGAGTAAGGAGATCGCCTTCATAAGTTAAGGTCTGCTACTGTGTAGAGGGAGTTGGTTTTCAAAAAATACTCAAAACAAATATTTACTGACAGTTAAATTACAGATATCACAATATGAGTGATGGCAAGCTGATAGGAATTTCTTCCTCCCTTACTGACATGCCTTATTTTACGTTCCTCAGATTGTTATTTTTATCATTAATTATGCCTGTTGTAGTAACTGAATTTCAGTCAGCAGGAAACTAAAGCAACAGAGTCAACTTTAGAGTTGGTAGTCGGTGCTACAGGAGCTCGAATAGCAATGGGATAAAATAGATTAGAATCTTTGGTTGATCATGGTGTCACCATCACTTCCTTTGAGTTTTAATATCCATACATCTGTTTACTTATACCCCTACTCTTTGCGAGGGATGCAACAGGCAAATAGTAGTCAAGAGGAACAAGAAATTTTTCAGTGGTACCATGGCGATTGGAGGTTTTGTGGACTGGAGAGGAAAGCCCATAAATAGAAAGATGCATGGAGGGATCAGAGCAGCATGGTTTGTGTATTGTAAGTCTCTACTTGCTAAATTCCTTGATCTTTCTTCCTGAATTACATGCACAGTCATTTGCAGACATTCATCCTGGATGAAATGAGTTCTTACTCTGAAACTTCCTCTCGTCCACCTTTTTTCCCTTACAGTCCTAACATTTGTATCAAGCTTGGTGAATATCCCGAATTTGCTGAATTTGGTCACCTATGTCCGAGGAACATTGCATATGGGAGTTTCAGGCTCTGCAACGACAATCACTAATTTTGTTGGTGCAACATCAGGATTTGCTTTGATCGGAGCTTTCCTCTCAGACTCTTATATCAGTCGCTCTAGAACTATACTTCTCTTTGGTCCATTGGAGTTTCTGGTAACTTTTCTCTTGGTCTTTTCAACCATCTACAGTTCACAAGATATTTTGCATTTGCTGGTGCTATTGCTAAACGTGGACCTTCAGTAGTATAGAAAACAGTGATAGTTCTCATAACCTTGCCAGGTAGAAAAGTGAATAAAATTGGCTACGAAAGTTGGTTCAAATATTGCATGGAGTTTTTTTGTTGTTGGTGGTGGTGATAGATATTCTAGCTCTATTAAGTTGCGCTACTGCATCAGCAATATAACTACCACTGGAGCAAAGATTGCATAGTGAGTCATTATTTTCTAGTGATATTTCAGAAATTGACATCCAGCGAGACATTTTCAATGCCCCAAAACAATCAGTTAATTATCCTTGCAGTCAGGATAACCCTCTGCCTGTATTGAACACCTCAATTATCACTGGCCATAGAAGATTAGCGCCCAGCACGAGTTGCTTTCCTTTTATGTAACTGTCCATGTTGGGTTCAGATTTTATCAGTATTATACTCAACTCTCTGAAGCGAAAGTCTGAAGCACTTCTCCGAACATCGAATGTAGTTAGGTATACAAACAAAAAGAAAAAGAAAAAAAGGAGAAGAGATTTTGTGTTTGCAGAATTCAGGCCATCCTGTTAGGTGGGGATGGAGTGGATGGTCACCGTATTTACCTTACTATAAAGCAGCGATAGTGTTCAAATCTATTTGAGAAATACCTGAAACTTAAATAGTCGCTCCTAGGCTGTCTTGCTTCATGAATTTTTAATTAATGACAAGATACCTACTCTGGCTGTCCATGTTCATATTGATTGTGATTCGAGTGAGGTCCACTTAGTCCAGATATAAAATAGTAACTGGTTTATCTATAAAATTCGCTCAACATATTCATTGTCAGCTTTGAAAGCAACCGAAAGAATAGCCCCTAAATTTGATCGCGTTCATGTCATAACATTCGATTAATTCTTAAGCAATTATGCACTGGCTCTGAACCTTTTCTTGGTTACTGTGTGTATTTATTATTTGTGATTAAACATGCACTTGTGTAGGGCTTTGGATTGCTTGCACTGCAAGCCTACCTACCATCACTCCGTCCACCACCTTGCAATATTGAAGACGAACTGAGTAACTGCAAAGAGGTCCATGGTTGGAACGCTACCCTATTTTACGTAGCATTGTATATCAGTGCATTTGGTGAAGGTTGTATACGTGCTTGTTCGCCATCCCTCGGAGCAGACCAGTTTGATCATGAAGATCCTTCCGAGTCTCGCCAACAGTCGAGCTTCTTCAACTGGTATACCTTTGGGATCTCCTTTGGAGGTTTTGTGGGGCTGATTTTCATTGTATGGCTCGAGAACTACAAGGGGTGGGACATTGGACTTGCTGTGTGTGCCATCCTAATTCTGGTTGGGTTGCTTGTGATTGCGATTGGTCTTCCTTTCTACCGCAATCAAGTACCTGGAGGAAGCCCTCTAACTCGAATGCTGCAGGTTGCGTTCCTTCCTGCATCGACACAAAAAATCTCATCTAGCTAATTGACAAGTGTGTCGTGAATATTAAATAATTTCAATTTTGCCTCTCCAGGTTTTTGTGGTTGCATTCAGAAACAGGAGGTGTGAGCTTCCTGAGAAGCTGGAAGAAGCAGAGGAAAACAGTGCTGAGAAAGGCTCTACTAGCGTACCCTCCCAAACAAATAGCCTCAAGTAAGACTCAGTAAAACACATATCAATTTCTATGCAGATTACTAGTGACGATAGCCTTGTTGCTTCTGTTACCTATATAAACTGTTCCATGCATCTTTTGCCAGATTCCTTGATAAAGCTTGCCTCAACCGTGGCCAAAAAGGAGCCTGGTCACTTTGCAGCAAGACGAGCGTGGAGGAGACGAAGGTTGTGCTCCGTATGCTTCCTCTGTTTGTCAGCTCAATGATCGGATATGTGTCAAGCCCTATCCTCTTCACATTCACAGTGCAGCAAGGTGGCATGACAAACACAAGGCTGGGCAAGATTCATATTTCCCCTGCTACACTCTTCATCATCCCCATCACGTTCCAGATGGTAATGCTCGCCGTCTATGACCAGTTCATCGTGCCCTTCTTGCGCAAGCGCACGGGCTATGCAAGTGGCATTACCCATTTGCAGCGCATTGGCATAGGCTTCGCCTCCATGATCCTTGCGTCAGTTATCGCAGCAGTTGTCGAGAGGAAAAGAAAAGAAGCTGCTGTGCAGATGTCCCTGTTCTGGCTCGCCCCTCAGTTCTTCCTGCTGGGAGTGTCAGACGTGACGTCGTTTCCTGGGCTCCTTGAGTTGTTGAACAGTGAGGCGCCGCAGGGCATGAAGTCGATTGCCTCGGCATTGTTCTGGTGTGAGGTAGGGCTCGCGTCATTGCTGGCGACTTTGCTGGTGGAAGCAGTGAACAAGGCCACGAGGCACGGGCACCAGGGTGGGTGGCTGGAGTACAAACTTGAACAACAGCCATCTTGACCTGTTCTACTGGGTCGTGACTGTTATCGGATTGCTTGGGTTCTTGAACTACCTCTATTGGGCAAAGAAGTATGTCTACCGTCAGGATCCACGCGTCGTTGATGAGCCATCAGCCGAGCAAGATTCGCCATGAACTACCACAGCACTCTGGTTCACCTCCGGTATGGATCAGCCAAGTTGCAAAAGAAGCTGATATGTGTTTGTGAAAATGTCGTTAACGAAGGCCGTGGCCGCAGTTTGTAGTAACAGATAAGTGTAACTAGTGCTTCTCCGTGGCAATGTAAGTTTATGATACAAAAGTCAAATCTGTATGTTATCGTAAATGTCAAATCTGTATGTTAGCGTAAGTGCCATCTTCGTTCTTCGATATGTATCATCATTGGCTAATGGTTCACCATGAATGCATCAAAATGGGTTGATGGTTCGCCATGAACGGATTTGTCAATGAGTGTGTGTTTTTGCACAGCCTTGACCCGGCTTCTTTGATTAAAGTGAAACAGAACGCCACCCGCTAATGGTTCACAGGGATTGGCTCGCTCGCTGACATGCCCGATGACCCCCGAACTAACGCGCCGTTCACCGCCTCCGCCAGACTCGCCGCGCCCTCGACTCAGCCACCGTGAGGTCCACCGACCACCGGCGCTGTAGATCCGGGACTCCGTGCTGCCTCGTGCTATGCGACCGTGGAGGCACCGCCCATTGACTAGAGCCGCAGCCGCCACGCTGGTCCTCTTCCACCTCTAGATGCCACTCCATCTGGGCCGGCGGGTTGAGAGCCATCGCCGACTGAGATGCTGCTCCCGGCCATTTCTTTTTCACCCCTCCCCTGCCTGCGTAGATAACGAAGGTATGTAGATTGCCCAAATGCCCAATTTATTTCTTCCTCTTAAGAGCAATGTTTGCAGTGGTTGCAGAGCACAATTGACACACCTGATGTCCTTGGGACACATCCTGCTTTTTTTCTGTATTGCAAGGTAATGGGGATTGATAATTTGTGGCGTGCGAACCTGACTATCCAAGGAAGGAGGCAATAGTATGTTGGATGCCTGAAATCCCCATCATCCCATGGCGTAATGCATAGAAAAATTCTGATACAAACAAAAGACTGGGGAGAAAAAATGGTACTATATGCATTTAGTAACATGTGCGATTTGGTCAAGAATGACTGCTTCTCTGTATCACTTGCGAGATCACTGGCTGTTCAAACTATGGGGTCTGGTTTTCCTTGAAGACACTGTTTAGTGGCTGCTTCTGTGCCGATCGCTGCTGTGAATGACTGATGAAACCCACTTCGATTTCGTCTATTGGATAATATCTTCTCAGGATTGGATAATATCTTCTCATGGATCTTCAACTACTTACGTCGGAAAGCAGGTGTTGACTTTTAACTGTATCGTTAAGAACACATTCCTGCTTACTAATTCCACATTGATGGCCCTGGGGTCTTGTGGAAATAGCACAGGTAACAGACTGGATAAGATGGACATAACTGTAAATCTTTCTAACTTAATTAGTCTTTAATTCTGACATCAGTGTTTAATTATTTTATATATATCCTCGTAGTGAATACACTGGCTCATTGGAATAGGACATCAGTAGAACACCATATCTGTATAAGAAACTATAGTTAATTTAACTCCTTCGATTATGAAGTAAGGTGGTAGTGCCAAGTAGCTCATTTACGCCCTCTGTCTGCATGCAGGAAAGTGATATGATGTACAGTTTATTTTCGTCTGGCAAGATTTATTCAATAGTCAACAAACAAATAATCTTGAGCCTTGACTTAAGACTCTCTCCTCAGTTATGGTGACTGTTGCATTGGAACTTTTTTTTTTATTACTGTTGTGCCATTGTGGATCTGAAAAGTGCTAGCGCATAGTTTCTTTTCGGAAATAGCTGTTTGCTGGTTTTTGTTTTCTAAAAATGTGTTTACAGACCGATTGATGTACATAAGCGATAATGTCACTGACAGGTGTAATCATTTCCTATTCACAAGTTAACTGAACTATTCAGTGTCACATTTAAATGCTTGTGAACCACTGTCATGTATATTTCGTTGATTTCTTATCTTTTAATATTGTTCAGTGCTTGTTGTAGACGTTCAAATTTCACTCTCTCAATCAGCAGGAAATATGGACATTAGAGGTCAACTGTAGTTGGTACTTGTGGGGCTTGTGATAGCAATGGCATAAAATAGCCAAGAAGCTTTTTTTTTTGAAAGGGAATAATCAGGCAAGTTTGACTGATCCTGTTGTTGCTATCATCCCTTTGAGATATATATATCCCTCCCATTTGCAAGGGATTCTGTGGGCAGGCAGTATTCACGGCAGAGAAGACAAACTTTCAGAAGTACCATGGCAATTGGAGGTTTTGTGGACTGGAGGGGAATCCCCATCAATCGAAGTGTCCATGGAGGAGTCCGAGCAGCATGGTTCATATACTGTAAGTGTATATATACCAGTTTTTTGTGTATTCTATCTTTCCTGTCTTGTGTAATTATGTGTGGATGAATATCCTGGATGAAAATTTGTTTGTATTTTTAAATTTCACCTCTACTTTGTTTCCCCCTTGCAGTCCTGACACTTGTGACAAACATGGTGAATGTTCCTCTTTTTCTGAATTTGGTCACCTATCTCCATGAAACAATGCATATGGGGGTGTCAGGCTCTGCAACTACAGTCACTAATTTTATCGGTGCCACATGTGGATTTGCTTTGATCGGAGCTTTTCTCTCGGATTCTTATATCACCTACCTTCACGCTTTAGTAAATAAAATATATAACATATATCTATTATATATTAAGCTAATCTGTATTATTTTCTTCACTTAATTCTTCCACTAGATTTATGAGAGTAATTTTCTTTTGTCCTTTCATTAAACACTCAGTAGATCGATATAGATGCCAACAGACAAACCTTTTTACTATTGCTGTTAACCATGGTATGACTTCTCAAAGTATAATTATATAAATAGCATTTTAGATGAATGCATGACTCAGTTTGCTGTTTGCTAATTTCAGTTAGTTTATTTGTAATCTGGGCATGCCATGCCATTGGTAAGCCAATTGCTGAGTAAGGCCTGTTTCTAAAAATATAGAATTACAAATGCCAACTTTTGGTTATGCTGGTGCTTTTAAATTTGTTTTCTATATAGTGACAGTTAGGAGCTTCAGATTGGTAGTGGTGCTTTTAATAGTTTGACGGAACTACCTTACAGTCATAGTATTTGAAACAGCCAAATAGATTATCGTTGAATATGTGAAGCATTACAAATGGCATTGCTAAAGATCACTTCCTCTCAGTACCGTATAGTAGTTGAACTATACTCTGAATGAATGTATCTGAATACTTCTCCCAAACATAAACCAATGATTTCTGGTTGCTTGGCAGGTTTCATAGGTTGTAACTTACCTTTATAAACGGATGTTATGTTGCTGCAGATTCTACCTTTATAAACGGATGTTATGTTGCTGCAGATTCTGATTAGCTCCGGTCATTAGGGACGAAGAAGCCAACCAGGTGGTTGCACGCTAGGTCTTCGATCAAATTCCCATGTACACATCCATTGTGTTTTCTTATGATTATTAAGTTTTTCTCATACACCTACCTAATACTTTATTTCCTTAATCATCATTTTGAGAAAATGATCACGGATACCTTTAGCTGAACAAGTCTTTTGGTTGCATGTAAACAACTTGACTACCAGGAAGTGTCTATTCTTTTGTTGCACAGTTCTATTTCTCCTATCCACTTCTGATTTTTCCCACTATAATTCATCATATCACGGTCTAAGCAGTAAGCATATGCTTATGCTCTATCAGTCAATTAAACTTTATTAACTGCTCAGCTCCCTTAATGCAGAAATGAACCTTCTTTAATATCTGAAATTTTTTCAGACATCATTGATACAAATAAATGTTTTCCTTGCAATGGGCTAACTTGCCATGGGAATTTAGATATCCAGGATTGGATGGAGTTCATGTGGGTTATCAACCTTGTGTGAATGTAGAGGCAAGGCGCCCAGGAACTTCCAAGTGAGTTGGTATGATTCTTTTTACCTCCACTCTTGAGTTTTTTTTTTCAACTATTCTAGTTTGAAATATATTTCTGCAATTTGTCTCTTAGCATGACAATACGACATGATCACCATAATTGCAGTTCATACTCTGTGCTGACGTCGTTGCTTGGTGTTCTTTCAGTCTTGATAACCATAGATTTTGATGCTGTTGCTCACTTTTTTTCTAATATCAATTTTACTTTTTTTTTGAAAGGAATATCAATTTTACTTAGCTCCGTAAACATGTCATATAAATGAATATGTTCCTACATGTTTTAGGATATATGCAACAATTAAGACCCTGGCATATGTACACGTGTAGATGTAGTTATGATGAATGATAGTATCAAGCAAAACATCTGTTTGAGTTGAAACCATATAATTGAAGAATGACCCTTTCTCGGCATGTTTTAGGAGATATGCAACAATAACAACCGTGGCATACCTACCCAAGAAGATTTGTTAGCTTACGCAGCGGATGGAGTATTCGACTGCGATGAGTGCATAATAGACATGCCAAGAACCAGAGAGGATTTATTGCAGATGGCATGCGACCAGATTGCACTAATGGATGGTGTATTACAACGCAGGTAAGTTTCTTCCCCTTATTGTTTTAGATAGATATAGCTAGGTAACTTAATACGACTTGTTTAAGTAGATACATTTTTATTGCCTTTTACTTACTCGTGGTAACACCTTGCTCAGTACAATCTGGGTGAAAACCTATGGGGAAAGTCCAATTGACGTAAGTTTAGCGGACCTTCAAACGTCATTGGATCCGACAATGCCGATGCCTGAAAATGTTTTCAACATTGGTGTAAGGATGTTTGCTAGCCGTGCAACGACTGCAGCAATTCGTGCCGGTGTAAAGGTCGACAAACATTTCATGGATTTCACCTTCTGTGTAAGTTACCGAGCTATTCATTGAGTTGGAAAGGACGTACGAATTCTGACTTAATGAATTGTTACCTCTTTCGACATACTCTAGGCGATTTCTGGCGGCCTAGCAAGTACCAGAAAGAGCTTGATCTTGAAGTGGTGACATGTGCAAATGAATGGCGACCCGCGGCACAATATTTTAACACCATTGCTGCACTCTATGTGCAAATAAAAACAAGAAGAGGTATCGAATGAAGACATATTTTGAAATGAACACTTATGTTCTCACCATTGCCTGCTTACCTCTCATATCCTCAAATTATTTAAATGCAGGTGTTCTTGTCACTACTCGATATAGCAAAATTATTTTTGAGCCCGACAGGCCAGAAGCTGAGGCAATGAGAGGTAAATATAGCAAAAATGTGTTCTGGTCCATTTCATTTTTTGTAACCTACATCTGAATTGGCGTTGATTTTTTTCTTCATTAAATTGTAGGATTTCAAAGGCGTCTAACAAATGCGCCTAATCAAGTACGTCAGCTTGGCCGTGACCGCCTGAAAGATATGAATGTGCTTTGAGGGTGCATGAAAATAAAGACTCTCAAATAAATATGGTCGCTATCGTTACCAACAATGAATAAGAACTATGCGTCACGTCATGTCTTTTATGTCTCGAAATCAATTAGCGTCTTTAAATTCAAACAATGTCGTTATTTTAGCAGATTCTTGAGCTTGTCGTGTTAATGTCGTTATAGTACTTAAATACAATGATGTGTCAGAAGTGTGTTTTTTTTTATACGTACACGGTACATCATATTATTTTCTTTGTCAAAGTCCTGCCAAGTGATGTCATTTGGGCGGACACGTGCGTGGAGCACGTGCATTTTTACTAGTACAGGGTATGTTAGCAGTGCACGAGAAAGTGTTTCATTTTCAACACCTGACTGCTATGGATCCGTTAGCTGTACGAATAGAAAGTAAAAATAAAAAAGACTTGCAGCACGAGGCATCCTGCGCAGATCAACATAGGCAACTGACAACTTTGACCTGTGGTTTAGTTTTTCTTTCAAGAACTGACAACTTGATCTATGATACGGCTGCAGGAGGGTTGTACTTGTACACTCTGAAATCCTTTCTCGTGCATGGGGTCTAAACTTTAGAGAGTTTTTGCAACGAATATTGTGATTACAAATAAAGTTTAATTACAAAAATAATTTCAGGACTCCGCTCGAATTCGCGAGACGAATCTAATGAGGGTAATGAAGCAGCGATTAGATGATGGTTACTGTAGCATCACTGTAACGAAACTTAGATTAATTAGGCTCATTAGATTCGTCTCGTGATTTAGAGAGGGGGTCGTGACATAGGTTTTGTCATTAAATGAATAAAAATATTGTTAATGCTATCCCTTGGAGAAGGATGCGTTTACAGTGTGCGCGCGCGCGTGCGTGAAAAATTCGATAAACCGACTTGACATGTAGTTTTGGGTGAATTTGAACCCAAAATAACACGGCAAATATATATATTGCTGGACAGCCACCAGTTCACATGTTAACTCTAGTTTCGTTCTAACATGATATCTTTTTAGTTCATGTGCTAAATCTAGTTTTAAGATACTGATTGGTGCATCTAGCCTTACGTTGGTGTGCAAACGCATGATAAAATTTCAGACTGCAACACATATTCTGCTATGAAAAAAATTGTAGCTATGTTTGTGAATAACATCTTCTGTGTTTTTAATTCCTCCCTTTTATAATTTTCCCAGGATTTGAACAAAACTTTTCAAATTTGAGTAGATTTCTTCAAATGTTACCTCTGCAGACTTGATTTAGTTTTATTTTCTCCAAAAGATAAATTATTAACTGAATTTTATGTCCATTTGCAGTTTTGTTCATGCTGAGAAGCTGTCCTAGCAACTCGAACTTCAGTATAGTGGCCTATTTCCATGGGACATTGCATCTGGATATTGTGAGCTCATCAACTCTGATCGGCTATCTGGTTGGTGCCGTGCTAATATCTGCAGCACTGATGAACTTCATCTCTGATGCATATATTAAGCGAACCACAGCTATACTTGTATTCAGCCCCTGTGTGGTCCTGGTAATTTTCTTTGCATGCTGCCCTGCTAAATAAACTATTTGAAGTCACATGCTTAAGTTGCATTTTTTTAGTTCACTGTCCTTATTAGCATAGAACATAATAATGTATGCTTTATCTACAAGGCTGGAGTAGAGCTGCTGCAGTAATGCCTAGCATGTAGAATAAAGTTCGTTTGCTTGTGGCTGTACAGAAAATATTATACAAGATAGACATTATTTACAATGGTAATTGCTTTTATTTATGCCTTTGAAATGAGAAAAAGGATGACGAAAAGTTCGAATTATAAACATTACCTGCTGGACAATGCAGGGTTATATGTTGCTAGCATTGCAAGCACAATTACCTTCACTTCATCCTGCAATCTGTGCAATAAACAAAGAACCCAACAACTGCGAGCCAGCTCAAGGTTGGAACTTTGCACTGCTCTACCTGAGCTTATTACTGTCCGGTATTGGGGAGGGCTGCATGCGTTCTTGCATACCATCCCTGGGTGGAGATCAATTCACCAAAAAATCACAGCTCAAGGGTACGTTTTTGATCTGGCTCAAGTTTGGAAATTCTATTGGAGGGATCATTGGACTGGTTTTCTTGGTGTGGATGGAGAACAACTTGGGTTGGAACATTGGCTTTATGATGTGTGCTCTTATAGTTTTTGCGGGGCTGCTTGTGGCGGCCAGTGGAACCCCTTTCTATCGAATACAGAAGCCTAATGGAAGTCCCCTAACTAAAACATTGCAGGTAAAAGTTCATGTGACACCTTTACTATAATGAATTTACATCTGACATCAAAATTCAGTACGTTAACTATATAAAGGCTTGATTACTATTGGATTGTATGCCGAACAGCTAGTTCCTGCTTCATAATTCCGGGTTCCAATGAACTTGCCGGGATAATTCTGTACTAGAAGGACATAAATGTCCATGTTTTTAGATATACATTGAGTTCGCATGACATCAACTCATTGCATTACTCATTCATAGTGCATATAGCTGAAAGCTCATCGCATATGATTTCTAGAAAGTTCAACAAGAAGATAAATGCTCATAAACTTGAATAGCCATTTTTCAAGTTAAGATAGCTAAAATTTTCATCAAGCTCAGTTCGTTTGTCTAGAGAATTCAAACAGAACTTAAATATGGTTCTCAAGTTCTGTCACTGGCACCTCTACAGGTTCTTGTCATTTCATCAAAAAAGAGGCAAGCTGATGTCGATGTTATAGAGCTGCAAGAGACCGACAGAGAAGTCTGCTTTGACAAATCCAGGTAAGTTCCTTAGTGCTTACATTTGCATGTAACCCACAAGGAATTACGTTTTATAGGGAATACCATATATTATCTCAATTAACATCTCCCAGAGTAATCATTGGACAAATCCTCTATACAAGATGGAGGTAACACCCAATTTCGTTTTGTAGCACTACTCAAGTTGAGGAAACCAAGTCCATCATCCAAATGCTTCCAGTATTCATCAGCTGCTTGCTCATCTACTTGCCCTTCACACTGCTAATGACATTAACCGTACAAGTCGGCAGCACGATGGACACAAGCGCAGGCAAGATCAGGATACCCTCTGCTTCTCTCATCGCAATCCCAACAGCATTCCACATGCTAATGCAGCCATGCTACAGGAACATCTTGACACCACTGCTGAGAACAATAACAGGTCATGCACACGGGATCACCCCACTGCAGAGCATCGGTGCTGGCTCAGTGTGTGGGACAGCAGCAGCATTCGTCGCAACATTTGTGGAAACACAAAGACTGAAGGTTGCAGAACAGCACGGGCTCATATCAACTGGTACTGGTGCGCCGATGTCTGTTTTCTGGCTCGTGATCCAGTTTTTCTTGCTAAGTATCATGGACATCACATCCTTCGGCGGGCTGACTGAGTTCATCAAGAGCGACGCACCTCCATGGATGAAGCCGGTTGCACCAACAGTGCAATCCTTTCTGGCTGGTTTGGCTGCCTGGTCAGCTTGCGCCTTCATTCAGCTTGTAAACAGTGTGACTAGACATAGCAATGGTGGGAAAGGATGGTTGGATGGAGCAAACTTCAACAGAACACGCCTTGATCGCTTCTTCCTGCTGCTGGCAGCCTTCGAGCTGATGGCATTTATCAACTACACTTTCTGGGCCAGGAGATACACCAGGAAGCAACAACGCATCAGTTCTGTCGGATCAGATGAGGATGAAATAGAGATTTAAATAGCCCAACAATATGCAGTAGATACTAGATATGTCGTAAAGACCGCACAATTTTGTTGATGTTGTTTCTTTAGAAAATTTTCAATTGATTTAAATAGCCCAGCAATATTCAGATTGTTACTTAGACTATAGCTATTAATCGGTAGCAGCTTGGATCACCATGAACCAATGGCAGCTTGGCAGCATTATTACAGTAATTTTCTTCAAAGATGTCGATTTTGCAATGCGCAAATTTGTAATTTCGTCAAGATATCACTTCTACAACCATTCTATGATCACCATTTGCAGAAGATATATGAAACATAACAAATAAAAGGCTCTCCCAAAAGTAGAACACCACAAAAATGGAAGTCTGGCGATGGCCAAATTGGTCAGAGCCATCTGTCTTCTGGATACCACACAACCCTTGCTGCCTCCCGAGGCCGGACGGAATCCTCTGAAGTCTCCGCCTTTGACGCCGTAGATCGCTAAACGAGCAGGGCAGGATGCAGTGACCGGAAGTAAGAGAGAAACGACAGTACAGGATTGGGGATGGTTGCCGCAACATGTCCCCGACGGTTGGAGGTAGACGACGACATGATCGCTGGTGGTGCGCACCCCGTGGCCAGCCTTCCACGTCCCTCATGACCGGTTCCTCCGCCGTCGCCACCGCGCCTCCTCCTCCCCTTCCGCGGCCGCTGCTCTGAAATAGCTTTGGAATTAGAGGGGTCCCAAAATAAGGGCTGATATGTAAATTATAGGATCGCGATCCAAAATAAGGACCTGTTTGCATAATTTTAGATCGTAATAAATAATCACGATTCAGTTAGGGGGCTATTTAAAAATAATGGATCGCGATTGATGGCGATCCAAATTAGGGACTGGTTTGCAAAACTAAGGTGCTGTTTGGATATATGGAAATGATGATTGGGTTAGGGAAATGAAAGGTGGGATAGGCCCAATCTATTGTTTGGATTTCGGGTTAGGGAAATGAGCAGGGTTAGGGAAAGGGAAATGAACCCCTCATTTCCCACTGGTCCAATCCCAATGGAGGGGGTGGGTTGAGCAGGGAAATGGGCATTGCGGCGCCGCGCTTCTCCCTCTGGCTCGGTCGTCCCCGGCTCTGGCAACTGCGACGAGGACGTCGCCCCGCGCTCTCCTTCGGCTCCCTGTCTGCTACCCTCAAAAAGCTTCCGCCGCTGTTGCCACTCCCACGCGGGCACAAGGTCAAAGCGGAGGCAGGAGATGGGAGTGAAGCCGGCGAGCATCAAGAGCAGCGCGTCATGGCTGTTCGTCCGGTGCAGCTCACCTGCTCGCCCTGCTTCTACTCAAGATTCTTCTGAGATTTGGAGATTGCTCTGTTCATTTTGCTTCTCTCTTTTTTTCCACGCTACCTTCTGCTTGACTGCTAGTCTTCGCTACATGCGCGTGATTTTTCCTCACTGCACTTGCCGGCATGTAATCCATGCCTTTGCTCGACTACCGGCATCATTCCAATCGTTGGAATTAACTAGCATCTACCTAGTTGCTCTGGATTCCTTTCAGATTTGGCGATTGAGATTTTACTTCTCTATTTCCTTGCTTCCCCTTTTCTTATGATTTGACGAGGTAGAGAGATAAAGCAAAAAGAACAGATCTGCTTCTTCCCAAGCCGGATCTGCTGCTATTATGGAGTAGCAGCCTGTGCTTCTTCCCAAGCCACAATTGACTACCGGGTACTGAAAGACAAGCAGGGTAGAACGAGATGCGTAACGGAAGCAGGGCAACAAGCTGAAGAACAGATAAGCTCGAGGTCAATGTGACTGGTCCTAGGCGGGCCCCACACTTTTATTCTTATCCCAAACCAAGAACCCAAACATGGGAATGGGAAATAAAACTAGATATCCCAAACCTCAACCAGGCCATCATATCCCACTCTATATCCCTAACCTCAACCCATGTTGCATCCAAACACCACCTAAAAGGACTGATTTGCGCGGACATGGTCTCCTAAGCCGGCGCCGGCGCCGGCGCCGCTCCTCGCCTCCGCCAGCCATGCTCCCGTCACCGCACCCTCGCCGCGACAGATCCCGAGAAATCCATCCTCGCGTCGACTTTACGCACCCCACCAACAGCTCCGGCGCTGGCGCCGGAACCCTCGATCCCGCGCGCCGTGTTGCGTGATGCTAGCCACCGCCGCGCCACCGGCTTCACCTGGTGTCGGCGCCCTACTGCTTGTGGCATTTGCGTGGCTGCCTACAGCCAAAACAAGGAGTGCTTTCGCAAATGCTGTGCTCGCCAATGTGAAACCGGTGCGCTGCCGTCCGCCTCAGTTTCTCTGTCGCGAGCGGCGGTTTGAGGCGCTCGCCGGAGATGCTGCTCCAGCCCATCGCTTCCTCCCTCCCTTTGCCTGCCTGCGTAGAGGATGGAAGTATGCAGCCTGTCCAATGTGTACTTTATTCGTCAATCAGTAAGCCGATTTCGTTCGATTTACTTCACCATGCGTGTCTGCAGTTACTGGCATTACTGATAGGGTGAAAATTTGCAAACCGGGATCCAGATACTGTTCACAGACACTTTATGCAGTGCAGCGATGAGGAACGAACTAAGGTGATTGTACCAACTCCGAGGATTTATTCAACAGCTAGCAAACAAGATCTTGCGTCCAAGGCTTATATGCTCACGTATTATTATGGTGACTGTTGAACTAATACTCCTATTATTTTCTAATTTTCTGTGTCGTGCCGTTCTAACAGAACTTGTAATTTTTCTGATCCGTGAATAATTGTTTGGTAGGCTTCATCTACAAAACAGTAGGTTTTTTACACCAATTGTTGAAGTTGTTTGTTTCTTCTGTATACGTTTTCTTTCAGCCACCAGCATTTTCCCCTCATAAGTTAAGCTGTCTATATACTTCCCATAGGAAAAGGCTGTCACTCATAACTATCAATAGATTAACAGTTTAATTTCTTAAAAAATTGTACCCAGTATTATGTCATGCAGAAAGCACATGTTCTGTATTCTAGTAGTTGGTACCTCTCATTGTAAACGTTCCTGATTTCTCCCCTTTGATGTTAATGCTTGTTATAGTGCGATTGCTTGTTGCAATGTCCAAAATTCAGTCATCAGGAAGTAGGTACATAAGACATCAACTAGTGTAGGTAGCCGGCATTGCATGAGCTAATAGCAATTTAATAAAATAAACCGGAACTTTTATTGATCATGTTGATCTCACCCTTATGAATTTGAATGCACATCTGCTTATTTATAGCTTTGTGCCGCTCATTTGTGTGGGATGAAATGGTGTGCTTGCTTGTTCTAATGTCCAAATTCGGTCATCAGGAACTATTAGAAATCAAACCAGTATAGGTAGCCGTAGCCGGCATTGCAGGGGCTAATAAAATAGGCCAGGATCTTTGATTGGTCATGTTGTTGCTCTCACCCTTTGAATTTGAATAGTTTTATACCCCTTATTTGCGAGGGATGAAATGGGCAGGCATTAAATAAGAGACAGAAGAAAAACTTTTCTACAGTACCGTTTCAGTTAGAGTTTCAATCAGAGCTTCTATTCGCTGAGTTCCTTGTTCCATTTATCGAGTTTCATGTAAAGTCAAGGTACAAGGACATTATAAGGATACTATAACCTTACAAGATGCTGACTTCATGCCATGACAATGAACTAAGGAGACTGAAACAAAAAAGCTCATTTGAGCTGGCTGTGGCCTGTGGATTGGACAAATGCTCCTGACATGAATTCTGCGCTTAGGTATGGTGATGGTTTCATTTTAACTTTTTCATTTGTTACTGCTATTATACCTCATACTTGTCATCATGTGTCCCTGACTAATTATTTGTTAGGTTTCCATCTTCCAAAACAATATGGTTTGGGGGGACCTAGGAAGATTTTTTTTATTCTTTCATTATACTTCTGATATAGATAGGTACCATGTCGCATTCAAGAGTAAGGAGATCGCCTTCATAAGTTAAGGTCTGCTACTGTGTAGAGGGAGTTGGTTTTCAAAAAATACTCAAAACAAATATTTACTGACAGTTAAATTACAGATATCACAATATGAGTGATGGCAAGCTGATAGGAATTTCTTCCTCCCTTACTGACATGCCTTATTTTACGTTCCTCAGATTGTTATTTTTATCATTAATTATGCCTGTTGTAGTAACTGAATTTCAGTCAGCAGGAAACTAAAGCAACAGAGTCAACTTTAGAGTTGGTAGTCGGTGCTACAGGAGCTCGAATAGCAATGGGATAAAATAGATTAGAATCTTTGGTTGATCATGGTGTCACCATCACTTCCTTTGAGTTTTAATATCCATACATCTGTTTACTTATACCCCTACTCTTTGCGAGGGATGCAACAGGCAAATAGTAGTCAAGAGGAACAAGAAATTTTTCAGTGGTACCATGGCGATTGGAGGTTTTGTGGACTGGAGAGGAAAGCCCATAAATAGAAAGATGCATGGAGGGATCAGAGCAGCATGGTTTGTGTATTGTAAGTCTCTACTTGCTAAATTCCTTGATCTTTCTTCCTGAATTACATGCACAGTCATTTGCAGACATTCATCCTGGATGAAATGAGTTCTTACTCTGAAACTTCCTCTCGTCCACCTTTTTTCCCTTACAGTCCTAACATTTGTATCAAGCTTGGTGAATATCCCGAATTTGCTGAATTTGGTCACCTATGTCCGAGGAACATTGCATATGGGAGTTTCAGGCTCTGCAACGACAATCACTAATTTTGTTGGTGCAACATCAGGATTTGCTTTGATCGGAGCTTTCCTCTCAGACTCTTATATCAGTCGCTCTAGAACTATACTTCTCTTTGGTCCATTGGAGTTTCTGGTAACTTTTCTCTTGGTCTTTTCAACCATCTACAGTTCACAAGATATTTTGCATTTGCTGGTGCTATTGCTAAACGTGGACCTTCAGTAGTATAGAAAACAGTGATAGTTCTCATAACCTTGCCAGGTAGAAAAGTGAATAAAATTGGCTACGAAAGTTGGTTCAAATATTGCATGGAGTTTTTTTGTTGTTGGTGGTGGTGATAGATATTCTAGCTCTATTAAGTTGCGCTACTGCATCAGCAATATAACTACCACTGGAGCAAAGATTGCATAGTGAGTCATTATTTTCTAGTGATATTTCAGAAATTGACATCCAGCGAGACATTTTCAATGCCCCAAAACAATCAGTTAATTATCCTTGCAGTCAGGATAACCCTCTGCCTGTATTGAACACCTCAATTATCACTGGCCATAGAAGATTAGCGCCCAGCACGAGTTGCTTTCCTTTTATGTAACTGTCCATGTTGGGTTCAGATTTTATCAGTATTATACTCAACTCTCTGAAGCGAAAGTCTGAAGCACTTCTCCGAACATCGAATGTAGTTAGGTATACAAACAAAAAGAAAAAGAAAAAAAGGAGAAGAGATTTTGTGTTTGCAGAATTCAGGCCATCCTGTTAGGTGGGGATGGAGTGGATGGTCACCGTATTTACCTTACTATAAAGCAGCGATAGTGTTCAAATCTATTTGAGAAATACCTGAAACTTAAATAGTCGCTCCTAGGCTGTCTTGCTTCATGAATTTTTAATTAATGACAAGATACCTACTCTGGCTGTCCATGTTCATATTGATTGTGATTCGAGTGAGGTCCACTTAGTCCAGATATAAAATAGTAACTGGTTTATCTATAAAATTCGCTCAACATATTCATTGTCAGCTTTGAAAGCAACCGAAAGAATAGCCCCTAAATTTGATCGCGTTCATGTCATAACATTCGATTAATTCTTAAGCAATTATGCACTGGCTCTGAACCTTTTCTTGGTTACTGTGTGTATTTATTATTTGTGATTAAACATGCACTTGTGTAGGGCTTTGGTTTGCTTGCACTGCAAGCCTACCTACCATCACTCCGTCCACCACCTTGCAATATTGAAGACGAACTGAGTAACTGCAAAGAGGTCCATGGTTGGAACGCTACCCTATTTTACGTAGCATTGTATATCAGTGCATTTGGTGAAGGTTGTATACGTGCTTGTTCGCCATCCCTCGGAGCAGACCAGTTTGATCATGAAGATCCTTCCGAGTCTCGCCAACAGTCGAGCTTCTTCAACTGGTATACCTTTGGGATCTCCTTTGGAGGTTTTGTGGGGCTGATTTTCATTGTATGGCTCGAGAACTACAAGGGGTGGGACATTGGACTTGCTGTGTGTGCCATCCTAATTCTGGTTGGGTTGCTTGTGATTGCGATTGGTCTTCCTTTCTACCGCAATCAAGTACCTGGAGGAAGCCCTCTAACTCGAATGCTGCAGGTTGCGTTCCTTCCTGCATCGACACAAAAAATCTCATCTAGCTAATTGACAAGTGTGTCGTGAATATTAAATAATTTCAATTTTGCCTCTCCAGGTTTTTGTGGTTGCATTCAGAAACAGGAGGTGTGAGCTTCCTGAGAAGCTGGAAGAAGCAGAGGAAAACAGTGCTGAGAAAGGCTCTACTAGCGTACCCTCCCAAACAAATAGCCTCAAGTAAGACTCAGTAAAACACATATCAATTTCTATGCAGATTACTAGTGACGATAGCCTTGTTGCTTCTGTTACCTATATAAACTGTTCCATGCATCTTTTGCCAGATTCCTTGATAAAGCTTGCCTCAACCGTGGCCAAAAAGGAGCCTGGTCACTTTGCAGCAAGACGAGCGTGGAGGAGACGAAGGTTGTGCTCCGTATGCTTCCTCTGTTTGTCAGCTCAATGATCGGATATGTGTCAAGCCCTATCCTCTTCACATTCACAGTGCAGCAAGGTGGCATGACAAACACAAGGCTGGGCAAGATTCATATTTCCCCTGCTACACTCTTCATCATCCCCATCACGTTCCAGATGGTAATGCTCGCCGTCTATGACCAGTTCATCGTGCCATTCTTGCGCAAGCGCACGGGCTATGCAAGTGGCATTACCCATTTGCAGCGCATTGGCATAGGCTTCGCCTCCATGATCCTTGCGTCAGTTATCGCAGCAGTTGTCGAGAGGAAAAGAAAAGAAGCTGCTGTGCAGATGTCCCTGTTCTGGCTCGCCCCTCAGTTCTTCCTGCTGGGAGTGTCAGACGTGACGTCGTTTCCTGGGCTCCTTGAGTTGTTGAACAGTGAGGCGCCGCAGGGCATGAAGTCGATTGCCTCGGCATTGTTCTGGTGTGAGGTAGGGCTCGCGTCATTGCTGGCCACTTTGCTGGTGGAAGCAGCGAACAAGGCCACGAGGCACGGGCACCAGGGTGGGTGGCTGGAGGGTACAAACTTGAACAACAGCCATCTTGACCTGTTCTACTGGGTCGTGACTGTTATCGGGTTGCTTGGGTTCTTGAACTACCTCTATTGGGCAAAGAAGTATGTCTACCGTCAGGATCCACGCGTCGTTGATGAGCCATCAGCCGAGCAAGATTCGCCATGAACTACCACAGCACTCTGGTTCACCTCCGGTATGGATCAGCCAAGTTGCAAAAGAAGCTGATATGTGTTTGTGAAAATGTCGTTAACGAAGGCCGTGGCCGCAGTTTGTAGTAACAGATAAGTGTAACTAGTGCTTCTCCGTGGCAATGTAAGTTTATGATACAAATGTCAAATCTGTATGTTAGCGTAAATGTCAAATCTGTATGTTAGCGTAAGTGCCATCTTCGATATGTATCATCATTGGCTAATGGTTCACCATGAATGCATCAAAATGGGTTGATGGTTCGCCATGAACGGATTTGTCAATGAATGTGTGTTTTTGCACAGCCTTGACTTGAGCCCGCTTTTGATTAAAGTGAAACAGAACGCCAACCGCTAATGGTTCACAAGGATTGGTTCGCGCGCTGACATGCCGGATGGGCGATGACCCCCGAACTAACGCGCCGTTCGCCGCCTCCGCCAGACTCGCCGCGCCCTCAACGCAGCCACCGTGAAGTCCACACACTAGACGCGGCGCCGTAGATCCGGGACTCCGTGCTGCCTCATGCTATGCGACCGTGGAGGCACCGCCCTTTAACTAGAGCTGCACGCGCAACGCTGGTCCTGTTCCACCTCTGGATGCCACTCCATCTGAGCCGGCGGGTAGAAAGCCATCGCCTCCTGAGATGCTGCTCCCGGCCATTTCTTTTTCACCCCTCCCCTGCCTGCGCAGATAACGAAGGTATGTAGACTGCCCAAATGCCCAATTTATTTCTTCCTCTTTAGTGCAATGTTTGCAGTGGTTGCAGATGAGCACAATTGACACACCCGATGTCCTTGGGACACATCCTGCTTTTTTTCTGTATTGCAAGGTAATGGGGATTGATAATTTGTGGCGTGCGAAACTGACTATCCAAGGCAAGGAGGCACTAGTATGTTGGATGCCTGTAATCCCCATCATCCCATGACGTAATGCATAGAAAAATTCTGATACAAACAAAAGACTGGGGAGAAAAAATGGTACTATATGCATTTAGTAACACGTGCGATTTGGTCAAGAATGACTGCTTCTCTGTATCACTTGCGAGATCACTGGCTGTTCAAACTCAGGGGCCTGGTTTTCCGTTGAAGACTGTTTAGTGGCTGCTTCTGTGCCAATCGCTGCTGTGAATGACTGATGAAACCCACTTCGAATTCGTCTATCGGATAATATCTTCTCAGGATTGGATAATATCTTCTCATGGATCTTCAACTACTTACATCGGAAAGCAGGTGTTGACTTTTAACTGTATCGTTAAGAACACATTCCTGCTTACTAATTCCACATTGATGTCCCTAAGGTCTTGTAGAAATAGCACAGGTAACAGACTGGATAAGATGGACATAACTGTAAATCTTTCTAACTTAATTAGTCTTTAATTCTGACATCGGTGTTTAATTATTTTAGATATATCCTCGTAGTGAATACACTGGCTCATTGGAATAGGACATCAGTAGAACACCATATCTGTATAAGAAACTATAGTTAAATGAACTCCTTCGATTATGAAGTAAGGTGGTAGTGCTAAGTAGCTCATTTACGCCCTCTGTCTGCATGTACAGTTTATTTTCGTCTGCAAAATTTATTCAATAGTCAACAAACAAATAATCTTGAGCCTTGACTTAAGAATCTCTCCTCAGTTATGGTGACTGTTGCATTGGAACTTATTTTTTTTATTACTGTTGCGCATAGTTTCTTTTTGGAAATAGCTGTTTGCTGGTTTTTGTTTTCTAAAAATGTGTTTACAGACCGGTTGATATACATAAGCGATAATGTCACTCTGACAGGTGTAATCATTTTCTATTCACAAGTTAATTGAACTATTCAGTGTCACATTTAAATGCTTGTGAACCACTGTCATGTATATTTCGTTGATTTCTTATCTTTTAATATTGTTCAGTGCTTGTTGTAGACGTTCAAATTTCACTCTCAATCAGCAGGAAATATGGACATTAGAGGTCAACTGTAGTTGGTACCATGGATGCAAATAGCCCGCTATAGCTCCGCTATAGCTTCGCTATAGCTTTTTGAGATAGATGCCGCGACGATATTGCAAATATTACCGCTAATGCCGCTAACTCCGCTTTACGGTTAAATAGCTCCGCTAATTGTATCCGCTAACTCCGCTATAACTAGGTTATGAACTTATGTACTTATGATTTATGATTAAGTCAAACGAGGTGATGAATTTGTTTGTTCATAGTCAAAATGATGCTTGCTTTCTTGATTTTATGGACTGTTTCACTGCTTGAAAAGATGGCAAATACATGCTAGGACGATGGTATGCTTGGACTAATGACATGCATTTTAAAAACATGGGTTCATATTGATGAATTTACCAATGTTTTGGTCAAAAGTTTGCTTTATTTTGCAAATCGCTATTGGCAATAGCTGCCGCTATAGCTGCGCTATAGCTTCTATAGCTTTTTTGAGAATACTCCGCTAAACTCTATAGCCCGCTATTTGCAACCTTGGTTGGTACTTGTGGGGCTTGTGATAGCAATGGCATAAAATAGCCAAGAAGCTTTTTTTTTTTTTTTTGAAAGGGAATAATCAGGCAGGTTTGACTGATCCTGTTGTTGGTATCACCCCTTTGGTATATATATATCCCTCCTATTTGCAAGGGATTCTGTGGGCAGGCAGTATTCACGGCAGAGAAGACAAACTTTCAGAAGTACCATGGCAATTGGAGGTTTTGTGGACTGGAGGGGAATCCCCGTCAATCGAAGTGTCCATGGAGGAGTCCGAGCAGCATGGTTCATATACTGTAAGTGTATATACACCAGTTTTTTGTGTATTCTATCTTTCCTGTCTTGTGTAATTATGTGTAGATGAATATCCTGGATGAAAATTTGTTTGTATTTTTAAATTTCACCTCTACTTTGTTTCCCCCTTGCAGTCCTGACACTTGTGACAAACATGGTGAATGTTCCTCTTTTTCTGAATTTGGTAACCTATCTCCATGAAACAATGCATATGGGGGTGTCAGGCTCTGCAACTACAGTCACTAATTTTATCGGTGCCACATGTGGATTTGCTTTGATAGGAGCTTTTCTCTCGGACTCTTATATCACTCGTGCTAGAACTATACTTTTCTTTGGCCCATTGGAGTTTCTGGTAATTTTCATCTTATGTCTATTCCATTGTCTATAACTCTACATGCTGTGCGATACTTTACATGTTTATTTTACCAAATGCAAAGCTACAAATAATACAGGATGTGGTAATACTTGCACGTAATAAATTTATGAAATAAATGGCATTCTGTTTAGGTGTAAAAGGCTAGTGTCCGTGCCTCCTGTGCCCATAGCTAATTAAGACTTTCCTACACTAAAAATTTAAGACCCTCCAGATAATCTTCTTGTTTCTGAAAGCCATTAAAAGAGTGGCCTCGTGAATTTGATTAATTCTTAAGAAAATATGCATTGTCTGACAGCATTTTTAGACCCTTTCTTAAGTACAGTATTTGTTATTAGTGATTGAGCATGCACTCGCGCAGGGCTTTGCATTACTTGCACTGCAAGCCTATCTTCCATCACTTCGTCCACCGCGTTGTACTATTGAGACAGAACCAAGTAACTGCAAGGAAGTCCATGGCTGGAACGCTGTACTGTTGTATACAGCCTTGTATATCAGTGCATTTGGTGAAGGTTGTGTTCGTGCTTGCTTGCCATCCCTTGGAGCAGACCAGTTTGACCACGAAGATCCGACCGAGTCCCGCCAGCAGTCCAGTTTCTTTAACTGGTTCACCTTTGGTATCTCCTTTGGAGGTTTGCTGGGGCTAATTCTCATTGTGTGGCTCGAGAACTACAAGGGATGGGGCTTTGGATTTGGCTTGTGTTCCATCGTAATTCTAATTGGGCTGCTTGTTATTGCGACTGGTCTTCCTTTCTACCGCAATCAAGTACCTGAAGGAAGCCCTCTAACTCGAATATTGCAGGTTGCGCTTCTTCCTAGTTAAAACCTAAAGTATCATCTGAAAGATCGACAACTGTGCTGTGAATATTGATTAGCTATAGTATTGCCCCTCCAGGTTCTTGTGGTTGCTTTCAGAAACAGGAGGCTCGAGCTTCCTGAGAAGCTGGAAGAAGCACAGGAAACCAGTGCTGATCCAGGCACGGTTGAAGTACACCCCCAGACAAATAATCTGAAGTAAGATTTAAAGAAATGCTACCATTTTCTGTGCAGATTACTAGGCATAGTGAGTAGAGGCACAACCATTTTAGTAGTATTGCCCGTTTTGAATATTTCGTGCATCTTGTCAGGTTCCTTGACAAAGCTTGCATCAATCGTGGGAAAGATGGAGCCTGGTCTCTTTGTAGTGTAGCGAAGGTGGAGGAGACGAAGATTGTGCTCCGTTTGCTTCCTCTGTTCCTCAGCTCCATGATCGGATATGTATCGAACCCTATAGTCTTAACATTCACTGTGCAGCAAGGCGGCATGACAAACACGAGGCTGGGCAAGATCCATGTTTCCCCGGCGACACTCTTCATCATCCCCATCACATTCCAGATGGTAATGCTTGCTCTCTACGACCGGTTCATTGTGCCATTCTTGCGCCGGCGCACAGGCTATGCCAGTGGAATCACTCATTTGCAGCGCATTAGCATAGGCTTCATCTCCATGATCCTCGCTTCAGTTATCGCAGCGGTGGTTGAGCGAAAGAGAAAGGAAACTGCAGTGCAGATGTCCCTATTCTGGCTCACACCTCAGTTCTTTCTGCTGGGAGTGTCAGATGTGACTTCATTTCCGGGGCTCCTTGAGTTCTTCAATAGTGAGGCGCCAAGGGGCATGAAGTCGATCGCTGCAGCGTTGTTCTGGTGTGAGTTAGGGCTCGCGTCACTTCTGGCAACTTTCCTGGTGCAAGCAGTGAACAAGGCCACGAGGCATGGGCACGAGGGTGGATGGCTCGAGGGCACAAGCTTGAACAACAGCCATCTTGATCGGTTCTACTGGGTTGTGGCTGTTGTCGGATTGCTTGCCTTCTTGAACTACCTGTACTGGGCGAAGAGGTATGTCTACCGGCAGGATCCACGCATCTTTGATGAGCCACCTGTTGATCAAGCCTCTCTTTAAACTGCTGCAGTGGCCTCGTTTCTTACTTCGGGACGTATGCTCTGATTTACCATTCCATGGGTTAGTCAAGTTTGCAAAACAATCTCAATCTTGTGCCGGTATCTTTGCCCTGTTGCCTGACTGTATTCAGCTCCATTGATTGGATGTCAAACTGTGACGCTTCACAACTTACTATTGTGCAAATGTCCTTAGCAAAGCCTAGCACCACATTTTGTAACATGTTACTGGTGGGTTTGGTTTGGTTCTCTCTATGACAGAGAAATTTCTGGACTCTCAGAGCTGAAATGACAGCTCAAGAATGCTGCATCATTGGCCATCCAGAGTGTTTGTATTATCCACCAGGGACGCATTTGTCCGATGAATGCTTTGCAAAGAAATGACAAAGCAACTCTCAGACCTACCACTTGACGGGGCACATATCTGGTGAAAATAGCTCAAAGGGTTCGAAACTTGAAAATGATAGATTTCATATGCATGTCTACCAATAAAATTTTGACATTTTTATAGATCCTTCTGATATGATTTATAACAAAATTTTCAAGGTTCTAACGGTAACTCATTTCGCCGGATATGCACCGTGGCTACTTATACGGCCACACCCTTTCTGATCATTGGACTGATGAGAATCTTTCCGGAGCCTCGCATACATTTCGTTGCCTCCTACCAAGTCGAACACAGCCACAATACTAGCACACACCCCAATCCCTCATCTCTGCCTTTCCAGCCACAAATCCAAAGCAAACAGGAGAATCCCTGCCCTGTACATATACCGTTGCGCTTGCGCTGCCAGACTGCCGCCGGAACCCAGACACGCACGAACCAAACGACACCCAGATAAAAACAGAGCAATCAGCCACGATGCTTCAGGTTCGCGCGTCCCCCACCTTCCCTGCCTCCACATCCTCCCCCTCCTCGTCGCAGGCGCCGACGCCCTCCGCGTCCTTCGGGAGGAGCATCCATCGGCGCGGCGGAGGCCTTATCTCCGTGGCTGCACCGTCACAGCACCACGCCGCGAGGCGGCGGTCCGTGATGGCGGCGGCGGGGGCGGCGAAGCTCGAGGCCGCCGACGCTCTCATCGACTCCGTCGAGACGTTCATATTCGACTGCGACGGTGAGGAACCGCCGGCTTCTTGTTCATGATAATTTCTCACTTCAACTCGCTTATTTCGTTGAGTGCCGCGCAGGGGTGATTTGGAAGGGAGACAAGCTGATCGACGGCGTGCCGGAGACGCTCGACTTGCTCCGATCAAAGGTCAGTCCCAAGACCGAGACGCAATGCTATCAGCTCACACGCTTCCTGAAGATTTGCTGAGGCTGTTGGTGCTCGCGGTGTTGCAGGGCAAGAGGCTGGTGTTCGTGACCAACAACTCGACCAAGTCGAGGAAGCAGTACGGCAAGAAGTTCGAGACGCTAGGACTGACAGTCAATGAGGTACCCGTTCTGTGTTCTCCTCATGAACAGCTTGTCTTGTGTTAATCAGCTTCTCCTTCCTGCTAACGGACGAACGAACGCTGCGCAGGAAGAGATATTCGCGTCATCCTTCGCAGCTGCCGCGTACCTGCAATCCATCGATTTCCCCAAGGACAAGAAGGTGCCTCTCATGATTCGAAAGACATTGGTTCAAACGATCATGCACCAAATACGTACGCGCAAATTGATGTTTTTCAGGGATGGCTCAGGTTTATGTCATTGGAGAGGAAGGGATTCTGAAGGAGCTGGAACTGGCTGGATTTCAGCACCTCGGTGGCCCCGTAAGTAAAAGAGATTTTTGTATGAACTTCCTGATAAATTCAACATCTGTATAGTCGTGTATTTTTTTTTCATAGTCGTGTATGCTGCAGCATGTTGTAATGTTAGTGAGCCGATGTTGCGTGCATATCAGCATTGACTGATTCAAGTGAGTGAATCCTGACATGTAACAAACTTACACACCTTAGATTGTATCGTTATGCAGTCCGATGGAGATAAGAAGATAGAGTTGAAGCCTGGTTTCTACATGGAGCATGACAAAGATGTATGTACTATTATTCCTGCTCTGGTCTGTTGTATGTATTAGAACCAGCACAGTGGCGTTTTATTCGTGTTTATTATTTGTTTATTACAGGTCGGAGCAGTTGTGGTCGGATTTGATCGCTACTTCAACTACTACAAAGTTCAGTAAGTTGCCTTTTCATTCTTCCCTCCCGAAATAATGAACATCAACAAATTTCTATGCGGCAAAGGGTTAAACATTGCTAGGATTCATACAACTGATGCATTCAGTAAATTTCAGATGTTGAGTGTAGTTTAGTTCCTTTGGAACCTAATGATCACTAGGGTCTTTCGTCCTATATAATATGACGTTGGTACTAACCATTCTACGAGACATGTAAACTTAGGGGGTGTTCGTTTCTCTAGGCCTAAAGGTCGCATCAAGACTAATCTTGTTATTTAGGCATCTTAAATAAGTCTAATTATAAAACTAACTGCAGAACCTTGTACTAATTTGCGAGACGAATCTAATGAGGGTAATTAAGCTGTGATTAGACGATAGTTACTGTAGCAAAACATAGATTAATTAGGCTCATTAGATTCGTCTCGTAAATTAGCCCACATCTATAAAAAGGTTTTGTAATTAAACTTATTTAAGACGCCTAAATAGCAAGATTAGTTTTGATGTGACCTTTAGGCCTAAAAACACGAGCACTTACTACCATTTCACATTTGAAGGTATGGGACACTCTGCATTCGTGAGAACCCAGGGTGCCTTTTCCTTGCAACGAACAGGGACGCCGTCACCCATCTTACTGATGCCCAAGAGTGGGCGGGTTAGTCAGAAATTTGTACTCTTTCTACATACTACTACGCAGGACGTGCCAGCTACTTACAGTACGAACATTTTGCCTTGGCTCAGGTGGTGGATCAATGGTCGGCGCTATTCTTGGCTCAACTAAACAAGAACCTCTCGTAGTCGGAAAGCCATCAACATTTATGATGGACTACCTTGCAAAGAAGTAAGTGGTCTACTCAAGTTTCAGAAATGATTATGAAAAAGGACAACTATTAAAGCGTAAATCACACAGCTGAACAGCAGCTTCCAGATTCTTAAACTTCTTTTCCACCTCGGCAACAGGTTCGGAATCACAACTTCCCAGATATGCATGGTGGGTGACCGGTTGGATACTGATATCTTGTTTGGTCAAAACGGAGGTTGCAAAACACTCCTCGTTCTATCAGGTTTCGTCTCCGAACTCTGATACAATCATACAAGCTCTGGGGATTGCCGATTTACATTATTATAAGCATTGAGCTTGGCTGGCTTTTGCAGGCGTGACCTCTCTTGAGACGCTTCAAAGCCCCGATAACTCGATCCAGCCAGATTTCTACACAAACCAGATCTCTGATTTCCTCACACTGAAGGCAGCAACAGTCTGAATTTTAGCTGGGCGAGCACCCCGCCTTACCTTTGTATAGGCAGCATCGGACGATTTTCAGCAGATAATAAGACACAAGGAATGTTTTGTGTTTTAACATTGTTTTATAATCACGAAACAGATGTTTATGTGGCATTATATAATCACAAATCCCAATGTCAAGAATGCTTCAAAATTCTCTGTTTACAAGTTTCTACTTCACCAGAGAATGATGCTTATGGCTGTGTACGAGCATATACCATTGTTTGTCCACTTGTACTCTACTCCAGATTATAAGCTCGAAATACACACAACAGACAAAAGATGTTACGCACTCAAGAGTGTATATAATCACAAAGTTTATACTGTGCGAAACATAGCCTTGAAGAACACAGGGCAGGTAAGAATGATACTTTTTGTTGCTTATGACATACAAGAGATATCACAAACTTCAAGTTACTGTAACTTATATGCACAGAAGGTCGACCAAAAACACTTAGCTGGCTCCAGTGATTCCTAAACTCAAGCTAGCACCAACCCACTGGCACATGCCTCGAGATTTTCATTATCTCCGGAAACAAGAAAAAATGCACTCTACAGATGGTCGTAATAATTCAGTTTTATCAAAATTGCATGTAAAAAATCTATACCATTCTAGATGTACAGTATTACCCATTATTTTGCCGATTTCTTTAAGTTGTTCATCAATGCTCGCAGAGCTTCTTTTATATTTTGGCCCTTTCTCTGTCTCACTTCCTGAGATGTGAGCCGCAAGCTCTCAAGGCCACGACCCAGCGAAGCAATCATGGGAACAGAAGGTGCCGCCTCGGCGGCACACTCGATCCCATCTCCATGTGTCACAAGACCAACACATGCAACTATGCTGCAGCCAAATGTTGCCCATGGAGTTATTCTGAAAGGCTGTTTATGTCTTTTTTGCATTATTTCATAGAATGAAGTCCGTATAGCCATCAAGCTAGTTCTCTGTGCTGATGATATTACGGTGTGAGTCACTGCTCGGATCTTCTCTGCTGAAGCTGTTAATTGTAAAGCAGATGCCTTTGAACCAGCACTAACAAATCCATGAGGGAGGATCTTGCTTAATACAATGGCCGCATGTCTTTGCAGATGCATTAGGCCATACTTCAGAATAACTGGACTTTTGTATGGTGCCAGCTTAAAGAAGGCAGAAGCATGAACAGTTTTTGACAAAGATGAAAAGCCAAGAATTGCTGTACCTCCTGCACCAACTGCAACGACAGGTTTTTCAGATATCCAACTTCTTTTCTCGGTGGTGTTAGCTGAAGGTAGCTCGATTTTGTCACCGCTATCTTCATCTCCATAATGACTGAAGCACCTGCTAGCTAATTCAGTGATCTCTGAAGGAACAGGCGTGTTCCAGTGTCTCCTTATTCCAGTTAAGCAGCTAGCATCAACTATAGCCACCACGGAACCAAACTCTCTTAGTTGGCTTCTGAGAGCTTGCACAAGAAGAATATGGCACTTCTCATCAGAACTGAGATCTGAAAAATTCAACTTTTGTGAACCATGCTTCTCCCTGTTGTCAATGTGGCATCTTCCTGCATTGTTCAAACCCATCCTAAGGGCCTCTATTGCAATTCTAAATACATAGATGTCGGATAACATTTCACTGCTGATCGGCTTCCCTTCATGAACTTGAGTGAGCAACTTCTGAGCAGAAGACATAGCCCTCCCAATCGACGGAATGTCAATAAATATATTATGAAGATCAGCAAGCAAAGGGTAAACAGATAGTGCAAAAGGAGGAGCCTCATATCCGTCAGCCGGCTTGCATTCAGATGGCTTGCACTCAGGGGTAACATTTGAAGATATAGCTTGTGACATCAAGGAACTGAGAGTTGGAGTCAGTGTCTTGATGAGTTGTCCTCCATAATCATCCATAAGGCATGTATTCCTACCATATGAGCCTACAATCGAAGTGACACTCCTGGGAAGCAAGCAGCTAGTCGGCAATTGCACATCCTCTGTGGCGCTACGAGTGACTGAGCAGCTAGCCTGCAATTGTTGAGCTGAGTTATCATCTGCGCCAGTATCGCGGCTGCTCAATCCATTACCACCGCAATTCCTCTCATACGGAGACTCTAGCAAAAGAAAGCATGACTCGGTCTCCTCCGCGGCTCTCTTGGCAGCCAGCAGATGGCCATAGAACCCGACCCCAAAGATCTCCCGCAATACCTGGCACGCGGCCGCCTTGACGTACTGGTCCTTGCTCCTCTTCTCCGTGACGCACCTCTTGATCACCTGGAACGGCGACGCCGGCACCGGCACGCCCCCGCCGCCGCCACTGTCGCTGTCCAGGCAGTCCTCCTCGATCCGGACGTCGTCGAGAGCCGCGCGGGAGACCTGGGTGACCACGGCCCCCGGGCGGACCTCCCTGATCAGGCGCTCGGCGTCCGCGGCGGATTGCTCTGAGAGGTTCTGCGCGGCGAGGATGTAGATCACGCCGCCGCCGCCGTCCCGCGGCGACACTCCGGGCTCGCGGAGCGCGAGCACGAACTGCTTGGTCTCGTCCGGCACCGAGAGCCCATGGAGCAGCCGCGCCGACGCGCGCAGGTCGTCCTCCTCTCTCAGAAAGGTGGAGAGAGGCCAAAGGCCCTGTAGGTACGAGAGCAGCGCCGACGCCATGGCCGGCGCCGCAGCATCGGCGGTGGCAACTGGCGAGCGCTCCCGATAAGGAGACGGGGAAATCGGTTTGACTTGCTCCCGCCGCCGCTCTCCTTCCCGATGGACCAGATTAGACGGGGGAGAATGCGCGGGCGCGTCGGCCGCTCCCGCTGGGACCGCCGCCGCAGCCGCGGTCGTCGCCGCCGACGATCTCGAGAAGGGCCGGGGAATTTGGGTGGCGTGGGAGTGGGGCGATTTGACCTAGGATTTGGGGTGAATTCTTTGCCCCTTCTCCCGTTTTCTGAACCGAGTTTCTGTTTCTGGCGCGACGGGCTCTTTCCAGACTCTCGTCCCGTCGTCCGCGGCCACCCAAATCCTACCTTGCCTGGCCCAGGTCCATACAAGAAAATGAAAACAAGAACAAGAGGATAATGCGAGCAGGCCGTATGGACCTGGGCCCAAAAAATTACAAAAAAAAAAACAATTTCATGGCCAAATAAGCTTAAAAACGAAAACAAAAGTAAACAAAAGACCATTAATTTATCGTCAGCTTCAGATCCAGATATTTCTGAAAGATAGGTATGAGCATCTTCAGAAAATAATTTTCTGAAGCTGGAGCTCGCTTAGTTTATTTTCCATGCATCTTAGAAGATATGATCTCCTTGTCTAAGAGGACATATGACTGAGAGAAGAGACCTCCCCTCTATCAGGTACTACCTCCGATTTTAAAATGATGACGCCCGGACAACAATCTTAACCCAAACTTGAACTGCCTAGGTTGTCTGAACGACATCAAATAAAAAATGGAGGTAGTAGAAGGGAATGATTCCCTAAACCATGATTCATGGTGCTAACAATCAATTAGACCCACAAGACTTTCGCTAATGTTTGCTCGCTTTTGTGTCCAAGTAACAAGGTAACAGTGTTTTTACTTTGGGTAAAATGATCAATCTCGTTCTTAAACTCACTTTCAAAGCTTAATTTCATCCCTCAACTTAGAAAAAGATCAATGTAGTCTTTGAATATTGTTTAGGAGTCCAATTTCGTCCAAGTTTTTGAGCTGGCCTAGCTCTTAATGACACGTCACACGTGTCATCTAAAGCTTCACTAGAGTGGATCTTTCCGGAAACGACATTTTGTATAGTCTTTATTTTGGACCAGAATAATATGAATTAATCACTCTAATTAGAAAACTGAAATTAGCTATGAAAATTATAAATTGATAGTACCTATGTGCCAATTGCTCTTTAAGAAAAGGCTATGCGGGTACTTTAATTTATCTAAACCTCAGTGGACTGCGGTCCAGGCAAATTGCCCCCAAAGCACTAAAATGCAGAGATTTGACAAAGGGCCTGATGCTGCTGTAACGGTTGTTAGTGTGATCATGTTCGGGGTGTTCGGTTGGAGGATGCAGTTGCAGTTGCAGTTTGAACAGTGAGAGAGAACACTGTAGCGGAGGAATATCGCACTGTAGCAATCTAGTGGACTGTAGCAGCAGCAGCAGCAGCAGCAGCCGGCTGCTTTGCCGCACGCCGAACGCGCCCGTTAACTAGAGCTACCTCCTCTTGCATGTGGCCATGTAGGAGAGAGAATAAAAAAAGAATATTCCTAGGCATCAAGGCATACTGCCGGTGTGTTTGGACATGGACCTAACATAATTAGAATTATAGAGACCTTTCAAATGGATTGCTGGCAACGTGCTCAAAACGGGAAGCGGTCAGGGTCAGCCGGTCACAGAAGCAAGTGCCAGAGTACGAGCTGCAAAGGTTACTGAACGCGACGGCCAGAAGTGACAGCTTACCCAACTAGGCTGGAAATAGCAAAGACGTCAAGAACTCGCCCGGAGCCCCGGATAACACACGCTACTTCAAATGGGTGGGTTATATTTTTGCCTTGCACCTCTCATATCCCGTATTTGTCTTATTTATTTTCGTGCGCATGCAGCATGCTTGTTGTATCGTGATTCTCGTGAATTGTCATGTCAACAATCTCATATGGAGGTGACGCATTAAAATTGAGTGTGTCTCAGCTACAATGGTTATTGGCAGCAGTAGTACCAATTTTTCTCGGAGATAACTTTTCAGAAATGGAAGTGATGCATTAAATATTTGTAGAATTCTGTTTATTTTGGGCATGAAAATCATGGAAACATATAAAGATGGCCAGGCACATTATGGTAACTTGTGACAATTGCATAATGATAGATTAGGAACAACGAACAACAAATATTTGCATGTAAACAACAGGGCAGTAAAAAATGCGCAGTTCACGAAAACACAGGTGTTTACAGGAAGTACAGATTATTTTAAAAAGTAATACTCTTTCTGGTTTTAAATATATGACACCGTTGACTTTTATCTTTGTTTTGACTATTCGTCTTATCTACAAATATTTATTTAATAGCTAATTGTTTAAGTGAAATTTAAAATTTTTTTGATTATAGATGTAATGATATTATTTCACGTTAATAAATTAATTATTTAAATATATATATTTGTAGTTAAAGCTCACCGAAACAGTCGAGAGTACACCAGTCATTTTGTTATGTTTTTCAAAGAAAGAAGAATACCTTTTCATGAACAGCTCTAGAGAAACGTGAAAGAGCAAAGGAAAATTAATAAACGCGACGGAAACCCGCCTTCCGCTCCTCTCCCACCACCTCCCCGCCCGCTCCAGCGCCACCGCCACCGCCACCGCGCTCACACCCGCCTCCTCACCCGCGCAAGCCCAAGATCTCCGCGGCGAGGCTGCCCGCCCGCCGCCCTGCCCAGGCGAGGCGCGCGCGGAAGCGTGCCTGGAGTGGTGACCAGCCCGGCCGCGCGTATTTGGATTCGCCGCGCGCTCGGTGACCAGGCCGGCGAGGCTAGATCGGCGAGATCCCCCTCCCGGGTTCCCGCGTCCTCTGTGAGTCCGTGGTACAGTCTCGTGCTCGCGCGTTCTCAGATCTCGTCTGTGTTAGGCTGGTTTCGTCGATTTTTTGTGAGCTAATTGGGCGGTCAAAGGTAGTAGGACCCGGTTGCTGCATTTGATGATGGTTGAGCTGTGTGCGTGATTCACAGCGGGGTTTTAGTTGAGGTATTGGTGGTGTTGGTTTTTGGTGATCTGGTATGGTTTAGCTAGTTGTTGATGGCAGCATAGGCTGTGCTTCTCAGTTTCACGAGTATGATGTTTTGATAAAATTCAGTGGTGTCAATGCACGGATTGGTGAGATGCTGTAAATTATAGAGGAAAATGCTAGTCGATGCTCAGTTTTCTTTTTTTTTTCTCTGCTGCAGGTAAGCAGGGATTGCTCTGAAGCCACGACTATAGAGCGATATCTTGTGGGTTGTGGTCTGTTGGACTGCTGCTCCTGGTTGTTGGACGAGCATGCAGAGGAATGGCTTGCTGGAATGCAGTGTCTGCCGCTCTAAGGTGGCAGTGCCGAGCCCGAGGAGTGTGTCGAGGGCATATGACAAGCACCGCAGCAAGATATCACACAAGTACCGTGCGCTCAACTTCCTTCTTGTGTCTGGGGACTGCATCTTGGTCGGCCTCCAGGTAACTCACTGTAATTTCCAATTAGACAATCAGTGACCTCACTAGATGGGATTGAATTTGATGGAATTCACCTTGGGAAAGATGTAATGCATTATAGGTGAAAGTTCTCTGATATTTTTGTCTAGATATAGTAGGATTAGGGTACTTTTAGCTCTGTAGGAAGTTCTAAAGCAGGAGAATGAATTCAAATTTGATACTAGAGGTTTTTCTTTTCCTTACTTGTACTTGTCTTATTGCGTTCGTAAGTTATTGGCAGGTTCTGATCTACCGTTCTGCAACCATGTTTGAAAAGTTATTAGCAATCTGTCCATGTTTAATCTGTCCAGCCATGTAGCAAACTTTTATATATATCTGATTGCTACACTGTTATAACTTTGATCATGATATATTTCATTCTGCAGCCTATCCTAGTCTTTATGTCAAAGGTTGATGGGAAGTTTCAGTTCAGCCCTATCAGCGTTAACTTTTTGACAGAGGTCGCAAAAGTTATATTTGCTATTGTAATGCTAATACTCCAGGTTTGTCCATGATCTCTCATGCTCTCTTCAAGAGTATTTACTTGAAATTTTTTTCCTTCGGTACAGCCCTCTTCAAAAGGGCTGCTATGAAATACCAGCCCTTTTCATTTACTGTTTGTGGATCTGGCAAAATTTCTATGAAGTTCTTTATTTTAAGTAACACCAGGGTGCAGTGGTACATCAGTCCATTACTTTGATGAGTTTATGTTATCTTAGAGTGTTTCCCCTAACGTTTTTACTTATTACCCTTCTGTTTTGCAGTCTAGAAAGCAAAAGGTCGGGGAGAAGCCGCTGCTGTCACTTTCAACCTTTACACAGGTGATTTACCTTGTCTAAAGATAGTACAGATTCTTACCTAAAATGTGTTACTTCCATTTATATGTCTTTTCTTCTTCATAGCACATGTTTGATAATTCCCTTTTTTGAGTAATTGACAATGGTAATTTCGTTTCTCGATATATTTTTTTTTTGTGTAGGCAGCCCGTAATAATGTACTATTAGCTGTTCCTGCTCTCCTATATGCCATCAACAATTACCTGAAGTTCATCATGCAGGTAAAGTTCAATGAACTTATTGGCAGCTCATTCGCGTGCACAGAGCAAATACTATGCATTTAGAACACAATATATGATACATTGTATCCACTTTATGAGATTATTTTTGTTAAAACTACGTATTTGATGAAAAGAGTTTTTGGCAAAATTCTTGATTATAGTTCTTTTTTATGTCTTTTCTTGATCACTCTGGGAAAATGGATAAAAAGAAAGACAAGACAACAAATAAATCATTTTTATTTACTAGTGTTTAGAGTTTTCTTGGCTGAAGAATATCCAGTATAGCATTTATTGTACAATTAATTCATAGACAGACATGTCATGATGAGGCTCTGGATTTGCTATATGATCTTATTTTGTTTGATCTATTTGTATTTTCATACAGTTATACTTCAACCCCGCAACTGTGAAGATGCTAAGCAATCTGAAGGTATTTGTACTGTATGTGAGAGTACATGTGTGCACATCTTATTCCCCTATGCATGGAAAAGGTAAGATTTCTAATATCACATTTTTGTTACACTCAATGTAGGTACTGGTCATAGCTGTTCTCCTAAAAATTGTAATGAGAAGAAAATTCTCTATAATTCAGGTAAGACTGAGGTCAGCATTTTAGTTATTTCTAGTTTGTACATCTTTCGTTAATATGATCGGTTCCCTTGATAATGTTTGACCCTGTTTTTTCTATCAGTGGGAAGCCCTTGCCCTGTTGCTTATTGGAATTAGTGTTAATCAACTACGCTCTATACCTGAGGGCACCAATTCATTTGGTTTTCCAGTCACCACTATTGCATACATATATACACTAATTTTTGTAAGTTTCTGCCTATTTGTTTGATCTCTATACAACTTAACAGTTATTGGATACAGAAGTTCATATGTGCATATCCCTGTACAATTGTAGGTTACTGTCCCATCATTTGCCTCTGTCTACAACGAGTATGCCCTAAAAAGCCAGTTCGATACAAGCATCTATCTCCAGGTAGTTTCCTCTGAAAGCTTGTCTTCCAGCTATTGTAAGTTCATGTAGTGAGGTTGTCAAATTTTTAAATATAGTTTCCTACTGCCCTGTTAATTGATGGCATTAGGACAACTTTCTTAGTTCATTTTTAAGCTAATAAAGTTGTCATACGTCATCAATCAAAGACCACCAGGAGTATCTTGTAGCTTAAAAGTTCAGATATATGTTGCTTAATACTTTAACTTTGTTCTCTTTATTCCTCTAATTCTGCAAATATTGCAGAACTTGTTCTTATATGGTTATGGTGCAATCTTCAACTTCCTTGGCATCTTAGGGACTGTCGTATTTCAAGGTAAGCATCTTAAGAGATCTGTTTCCTTTGACAAGTCACAAGTATGACTGCTGCACATTAGGACTCTAGTTCTAGTCTGTGTAGTGGAGACAAAGGAAAATAGGATCTTCCCAGTAGTACCCAGTGTTTCTCGAGCCCGTACTAGTGGTGGTTTTGAGGTTAGAATAGCGTGGCTCTTTAGTGCTTAATAGATCGCTGCGTTTTGCTGTGTCAATATGTTGTGTGCAGAAGCTGTAGTGTCATGAAATTCAGAAAATGAGAGTCACATGTCTTATTTTTTGTTTGTGGCTATTGCTTATTTCACTATGAGGTATATGATGTACTGTGTCCTGTTTGTTTGCAGGTCCAGAGAGTTTTGATATTCTGCGAGGGCATTCGAGGGCTACAATTTTCCTCATTTGTAACAATGCTGCACAAGGCATTCTCTCTTCATTCTTCTTTAAATATGCAGGTAACAGATGACGTACCTACTTATCTCACTTATCCAATGCTACTTTTCAATGATTCGGGCTTCTTCATTTATTTTGTGTTTTTAATTTTTTTATATTTCTGAATGATTGATTGAAATGATACCGCAGACACTATTTTGAAGAAGTATTCATCAACTGTGGCCACTATTTTTACTGGTCTAGCTTCAGCTGCATTCTTGGCACAACCCTTGACTATCAACTTCCTCTTAGGAATCTCAATAGTGTTTATTTCAATGCACCAGGTAATTAGGCTTGTTTAACCTTTAGGTCTTTTCCACTCTCAAGGTTTTAGTTGATCTTATGCAAGTTTTTTTTTTCTGTTCAGTTTTTCTCTCCATTATCCAAAGTCCAAGATGACAAGCCAGCTGGAACACTGGAGTTGGGTGACACCAAAGATCATAGGTAAATATGACTGAAAACATGTTGCTATTTTCACACATTGCATCACTGTTTAATCGGTTCTCTTGGTACGTTCGGAAAACCTATGTTAGCATGAATATTGATATTCAGTAAATATTATGAACATCTAGCCTAATAAGAGAATTTGTGTTTAACAGGTCCATGGACTCTTTTGTAAATATGACTGCTGGTGCTGCTGATGATGTAAGTGCAGCACCACTTGACTATTTTTTTATATAAAAAAATAACAATTTTTGTGGAGATATTTTTAGCTACTAAGCTCATAACTGTTTCAGGCAAGCCATCTTAGCACTACCGACGAGAGGAAACCCCTGTTGCCAGTTTAACATTATACTTGAGGTGTGTTTCATACTTATACTAAAGACACTGCTGTTCCTCGTGTAAATGATGCATTTGACTTCAATGATAGTTATAAACCTTACAAGTAATAGTTTGGAATTTGAATATGTTGGTGCAATAGTTCCTTTGCGGAATAACTGGTAGCTGTATTAGACAAATATAGATTTGTTTTTGGAAACTGTTGTAGATTAGCTTACTATGCAAGGCAATTGATGGTCATAGTTTAGAGTTATTTGATACAAAGACTGGTAATTCCGTAATTGATCTGGGAAGAGGTGGTCACTTTGTCTACAATGGTGACAAGGGCAACCTATATTGTAACATGGTAGTGTCAGAACCAATGTGGATGCAATGCAGGAAGGGACTTAGGGATGCAGGAGTGGAGTGCAAACATAAAAATGAAGCAGGCATGCATCCTAGATACGTGGCGAGTGTGACAGGTGTCTAGATTGAGCTGCATCCACAGTCAAATATTTATCTTTTATATGTTTTATCATCGAGATTATCGAGATTAGAGGCAGCATAGGATTTCCATGAAATTGGTGGTATACAGGACCTGTTATCACCGTACAAAGGAAGCCCAAAGTGAAACTCTGCGACTACTGCAACTGATAATTTTTTGTGCTATTTGTTCTTGACAAAAGCAAATATTCACTGTTCTGTTCATTGAGTCATATTTAGCATGTTGAGATGTACGATTTTCTTTTTAACAATCAACACTTAAATTAAGCTTCCATAGGAACGATCCCTTTGTAAGGATTTGACGTGTCTTTATTTGTTTTGCAGGTAGGTATAGAAGGAACTATTTTTGCCGCGAGTAGAATAATCACTCTTGTAAACAGTAAAAGCAAAAGGGAAATATCCATAGAAAGTTTATCTGATGCCACTTTTTCTTTTCTACCCCAACTTTCTGGGGGCAACATTGGAGTAGAACATCACTACGCACAAGTTACAATGTAATGCCGTAATTCTTTCCCCTCTTGTGGGGGGTAAAAACTGCAATGTTGATCTCAAATTTCTGCTTTTATTTTTGTGCACATTTTTTTAGCGAACATCTCAGACTGCTGCTGATTACTGACGAGCACTGATTTGCTGACAAGCTCGATGTTGAGCGTCTGTACATCTGTTCAAATTATGTCCATTCGACAAATGAGCCTTGTGCTAATTTAACACGACCATAAACGTTCTTGGTGGATTCCTTCTGAATAATGCCTACGGGTACCTTTGTATTAACTGAAGATGGTCTTTGGTTACAAGAACTGTTGCTCAAACATGGCTACCTCAAACATGGCTAACCTTACTGCTTTCGTACATACACGAGTCTGAGTCACGGCCACAGGAGGCTGTGGACAGCGGCAAAACTTCACATTCCCACGGGGTCGCATCGGATCAGACAACGCCCTGCTGGTCTCGGACCACGGCGTAGTTGATGACGCGGGCGACGGTGCCCATGGACGGCCGGAAGGCAGGGTCGTACTGCAGGCACTGCACCGCGATTCTCCCGAGCTGCAAGGCAGCAGGGCACAGACAGATTGTTGGTTAGGTTCTGAAGCAATGCCAAGAACTTGCAAGCCTGCACTACAGGCAGAACATAATTCCTGTGTTTATGGGGTGAAAGTTGGGGATACCTTGAGAGCTCCGGCTGGAGGATACTCATCGCCGAGCTTTGGGTCGATGCATTCCTGAACTCTGTCTTCCGTCAGCATTGGAGTTGCCTGATGATAAATGGGAGCAGAAAATACGTCAAACTTTGTTTCCGTCCTCACTTGGTGCTTGTGAATTCGTTCAGAATGTTACGAATTTCTCAGGTGCAATGTGCGGTGGCATCATTTTTTTTCCTAAATATGCTATGTTCTGTTCGTACTGCCACTGTAACTGCATTTGCTCAGCTAGCAAAAGAAACAGAGATCGTTAATTTGCGACATCATAGCTAGTGTAACTGCCTTGAATAAATATTCCTGGCGCTTACAGTTGGAAAATCTCCTTGGGTGAACTAAAGTGATACAGTATCTCTGTGATTGATGTGACAAAACGAACTCCATCAGGGCTCTAACAAACGATCCACTGGATTGTTCTCTGCTTGTTAGGTAGGAAAATACAGCGAGGGACATGGAGTCCAGAAGGAAGATGAGCAGATAAGCTACACTGCCAATTTGGTCTACCATTAACACCCGCATTTTCTTGGGGTGGGTGACCCATAAAACCAACATTTTTTCTTGGAAATGCCATGAACTACACATAACGAACAAGAACATCAGTTCTTACCCAGTTCACCAGGCTCCTCTGACCCTGCGGCAGCGTCCGGTCCAACGGCTTCCTCCCCGTCAAGAGCTCGAGAAGCACAATTCCGAAGCTGTACACGTCGCTCTTGTCCGTCATCTGGCCCGTCATCGCGTACCTAAACATACCCAAACCATCATCATCAGTTCAATACTAGCAGTAGCAGCTGTGAAACGGTCACTCAAAGAACGAGCACGGGCGCGTCCGTCCGTGAACGTACTCGGGCGCCTGGTAGCCGAATGATCCGAGCGTGTGCGTGGAGCGGTTGAGCCTGGCCATGTCCGCGGCCTGGCTGAACATGTTGTAGTCTGCGATCTTTGCCCGGAAGCCCTCGAAGAGCAGCACGTTGGTGGAGCGCACGTCCTTGTGCGTCACCGCCGGCCGCGCCGTCTCGTGCAGGTACTCCAGCCCTCTCGCCGCGTCCAGCGCGATGTGCACCCGGTGCGCCCAGCTCAGCACCGGCCGGGGACGCTCCGGCTCCGGCGCCGGCACCTCCCGGTCGCCTGCGTTTGCATTAGTTAGCGTTCGTGAATCAATTAACACCTTGTACGTGCATGATTGCAACTTGCGATGAAGAAGAAGAAGTCACCGTGCAGGACGTCGTGGAGGGTGCCCATGGCGGCGAACTCGTAGACGAGCACGCGGAGGTCGCCGCTGATGGTGTACCCGAGGAGGCGGACGAAGTGGTCGTGCTTGAGCCTGGACGCCGCGGACAGCTGCCTGAGAAAGACGACGTTGGAGGCGTGCTTGGAGGGCTTCTCCAGCCGCTTCACCACCACGGGGCGGCCGTTCCGGAGCGTGGCGCGGTACACCTTGGCGTAGGAGCCCTGCCCGATCAGGTTGTCGCCCGAGAAGGAGCCGGTGATCTCGTTCACCTCGCGGAGCGGCACCTCCGGCACGTCCACCACCACCACCTCCTCCGGGGCCGGGCCGCCCGCTCCTTTCCGTTTGTCTGATGATTGATGAACACCGTGCGTGCAAGCACAAGGTTTTTCTCCGACAGTTATTATCAGGGACGAGAAAACAGAGGATGTTCAGTTCAGACGTAGAAGCAGAGCGGGAAACGTACCAGGATCCACCGTGTAAGCGTACGAGTTCTTGGACTTCCTCCCGATCCTCGGGAAGCAGCCGAGGCTGCCGCCGTCCCCGAACAGGGTCTTGGCGCTCTCCAGCCACCCCATCGCTCGCCGCGCTCAGGCAGCTGCAAGCTCCTCCTCTTTCCCTGACCTCGGCCGTTTACTATTGCGTTCTGAACAAGGACGCGACGAACAGACCAGCAGTTATCCGCTTATGTACCGCACGGAATCTACTGACGCCAGCCGGCCCCGCCCGCTTGTGGACGGCAGCGCTGCGCGAAAGCTCCGGCGCGAGGGAGAGAGAGGCCGTGGAAAGGGGACAAGGCAGCGAGACTTGGAGACGAGCCAGAGACGTGAAAGTCCAGCCGTGACATCTCGGCGGGCGGACTTCTCCTTCCTCGATCGGCCGCGCGGGGCCCGGCAAACAGGACAGGAGCGCCGGTTTGGACCGAGTCCCCGCCGCGCTGCGCCCCCGGCCCCAAGTCCAACGCCCGATAGCTCATGCCGTTCGTTCACCGTGTCCGGTCTCCCCCACGAGGAGTTGGTTCAGCGGCAGCACAGTACAGGGCGGTGAGGTGGCGAACGTGTGGCTCGCGTCGGCGTGTCGCTGTGCGTGGCTGATCCGTTCTTCGTTGCCTGAAAACTGTGATGGGTGGTTTTGACGAGTTGCCATCTCGCAGCGGAACGAATTGAACGCGACTGCGCGGGGGCACGGCACCCGTGTGTGTGTATATCTGGCCAACGGGCCGTGCCGGGCCGGCACGGCACGGGCCCGGCCGGGCTCGGGCCGTCAGCAGAGAGGCCCGGCACGGCACGCAGAACCTCAAGGGCCGGGCCGTGCCAGCACGTGGGCCGTCCCCCTCGGCCCAAGCACGGCCTTCCTACTCTTACACGGGCCGGGCCGTGCCTTCGGCCCTGAAGGCTTAACAGTCCCGGGCGGCCCAGGCACGCCCCTTCCAGTGAACACAAAAAACACCAATTCCAGAAGCATTTTGCCTGACTTGGCCATATTTTGACATCACATTCACATCTGAGAATACATCATTTCATATCAGTATATCATTTGAACTTGAACAGAATAGAACAGATGATGAGATGAACATCAATGTCATCTCAAATTCACAAGCACACAGCACATATCACATATTTTCCAAATCCCACTACCAGAAATGATAGACAGATGAATAGAACAGATGACATTCACATATCCAGCACACCAAGTCCACAAATGAAGTTCACAAATCACAAATGACAATACAAGTTCACATAGATACTTAAGAACTTAAGGTTCATCTGTTCATCATGCCACAGTCACAAAATAGAGATCACCAAGCTTTAGAAAGAGCTGGTTAGTGTTACAAAATTGGCTGCCTCATTAAAAACCTTTAGGTAAAACCTCTGTGAGGATAAAACCCTAAAGGGAAAAAGAGTACAGCCACAGCTCTTTTAGTGATCTCATGTCCAGCACAGCAGGAACTTAGCCTCCTCCAGTAGAGCCTCCAGTTCCACTTCCAGAGCCTCCACTTCCACTTGCACTTCCAGTTCCAGAAGCAGCAGCATCAGTTCCTCCTCCAGAAGCAGCAGCAGCAGCAGCATCAGGTCCTCCACCATCCAAGTACATGTTGGCCATCTTCTCCACCAGCTCCTTGTCGACCGTGTTGTGCTGCTGTCGAGCATCGCCTTGCTCCCAGTCCTTGATCAGCGACAGCATCTCAACATGTTCAGGCGTCAAGCTCCGTCGACGTTCCTCGATCAACCTGCCACACAAACTGAAAGCAGACTCCGAAGAGATAGTAGAAACTGGCACAGTCATCATATCTTTAGCTAAGATAGATAAAACAGGATAAGTCCTTCTATGATCTTGCCACCAGCTAAGAATGTTAAATGAATCATCAAACATGGTGACAGAATCAGATTCTAAATAAGTGGCCAACTCAGAAGCAGTGGCAGCAGGTAAAGAAGGGGTAGGATCAGATGAACCAGCAGTAGATGCAGCACCAAAAATTCTGTTCCATGAACAAACCTTCTTACCTCCACCTTGGCTAGCCTGTTGTGGCCTCTGCAACCTGATTGCACCAAACTTAGACTCATATTTATTGAACAACTTAGTCAATTCAGCCCTCACATGAATATAATAATCAGAGTAATCACGGTTAAGACATTGAGAAAGAAACTGCAGTGCATTGGCAAAGCCTTTGAGCTTAGCCCTAGAATCAAGAATGAATGCAAAAGAGTACAAGATAGGAATGTTACCCCAATACTTCAAGAACTTGGTCTTCATGGGAACAATAACTTCTCTAAGCATCTCATCATTCTCAAACAAGGTCAAATGCTCAGCAATCTCAAGAATGCAATGCATCATTAAAGGAGATGTTGGGTAGTAAACCCCAGAAAGTGATACAGTAGACAGATAAAACAGCTCCAAGAACTTAAGCATGTGTTCAGCAACATGCCAGTGTGCTGGTGTCAGCAAAGGATTACCTGGATGGTTAGTCTGAATAAACACAGTAAAAGTTTCCTTGTATGGAACAAGATGCTTAAGCATTAAGTAAGTAGCATTCCATCTAACATCCATGTCCAAACCAAACTTACGAGGACGAGCACCAGATGCAATACAGAAAGATTTAAATGCAGCAATGCGTTGGTTAGATGAATTCAGAAAAGAAATGGCAGTTCTAAAGTCCTCAATGTAGGCCTTGATACGTTTCAGGCCAGATTTCACAATCAAATTAATGATATGACATGCACAACGCTGATGAAACAAACCAGAAGCAATGACAGCAGCATCAGGAGCAGTAGGATCAGGCACAGGATTACCACCAATGTAAGCAGTCAAACGAGGAGCAAGTTCATTGACAGCAGAAGCATTAGCAGAAGCATTATCAAGAGTGATAGATAAAACCTTATTAAGCATGCCATACTCAGTAACAACTTGCAAAATACGATCAGCAATGTTAGCACCATTATGAGCACAATCAATCAATCTCATGCCAACAACACGCTTCTCTAACTCCCAATCAGAAGTGACAAAATGAAATACAACAGACGGATAGTCCTCCTTAGCATTACCACTCCAAATATCAGAAGTCAAACAAACACAGTTAGCTTGAGACAGCAAATCTTTCACAGCAAACATCTTCACAGAGAAAGACTTCTCCATGTCCCTAGTCGTGGTCTGCCTAGAAACATGCCTGAAGCTAGGGTTATGCGCAATCCTAATGTAATCCTCAAATGCAGGTTGCTCACCAAGGTTCAGAGGTAAATCAAGTCTAGCAATGAAACGAACAAGCTCAGATCTAGCAACATCAGCATTGTATTGAAAGCGAGCAACAGCACCATCAGGATTAAGATGCAACTGAGACTGAGAAGATGAACTAGCAGCAAGAGCTTTCCTTTTGCATGATGCAATGTGACGAATGAGATGACCAGTACCACCACCAGAACTAGCAGAAAGAGTGGATTTGCAAAAATTGCAGCGAGCACCGCACCTTAGCCTTCTGCCGTTCTTGAACATGGTGAGCTCCTCCATGTCCTTCCATACCTCAGACGTCGGCGCCCTCGACCTCCTCCTGCGCTGGCAGCCGCCGGCGGCGGTGCTCCCAGAAGGGCTGGCGTCGACGTCGACCGGCGACGCAGCACTGCCAGTGCCAGTGCCAGTTGGACCGACACCGGCCGCATTCCCGAACAAGGCCTCCGCCGCGGCGACCTGGTCATCCACATCATCACCTTGCAGACCTTGAGCGCGAAGGTCGTCGTTGATGGAGTCGCCGCCGTCCACCATCGGAGACGACGAAGCAGTCGACGACGCCGGATCTGCGTGGCACAGCAAGCGTCTGAGGCAACCAACGGCCTCAGATCCGGCGACGATGGAGCACTACCCTACCAGCTTCCATGACTAGAGGAGCTCGAGAGGAGAGGTGTGGTGTTCGACTTGCCGCCGGCGAGGTTTGGATCTAGGGTTTGGGGTCGGCCGGTTGGGGAGAGGAGGGAGAGCGAGAGAGGCGAGTGGAGGCGGAGCGGAGTGAAATGAGGATTAGGGTTAGGCCGGGGTGGGGTGGGGTTTACGGGGAGTGGGATCATGTGACCGTTGGGGTGGGGAGGGCTTTTTGGGCCGTGCCGGACCGGGCCGCGGCCTTCGTGCTTAGCGGGCCTTAGTGGCGGGCCTAACGGGCTGAAATTCACGGGCCGTGCTCGGGCTGGCACGGCGGGCTTGAGGCTAGGCCCAAGCACGGCCCTAGGCGGGCTTCGGGCTGGCACGGCCCTTCTATGAACCTGGCCGTGCCGTGCTCGGACCGGGCCAAAATTAGTGGGCCGCGGACCGGCCCATTTAGCACGGCCCAGATGGCCAGATATATGTGTGTGTGTCTCTGGAGCCGAGCGGTCGGTCCCGCGGACTGCTGATTTGGCGGTGGCCTGCTACGAAGACTATAACACCAAGGTCTCTTCCGCCGCCACGTCTGCCGCTTGCCTGCCGTGCGGACCGTGCAATCGGTGCCTCCGTTGTTGAGAGGCTTCTGCTGCGAAGGCCGCAGCTGCCCCGTCAAGCTCGCGCGCGCGCGGTCGTGCCACCCATTAGAGCACAGCGGTCGGTGCTTTCCTCTGCACAGGTACCCGGCCAACGCCGGTTTGCGATCGCGATTTCATGGCGGCGCCCACGACGAAGGCCGGGCCGAGCCACCCGTAGTCCGATGGCGAGGCGACTCTGCGGAGTGATGCGGGTGCGGTTATGCATATCTCAACTAATTAAGAGTCTATTGGGTTCAAAGCTTTTTTTTTAAAAAAACGAGAATATGTATTAATATTTCAGGCTGCTGCATCGTTTTATGCATATAGTTGTGGTTCAAGCCTAACCTCATCATATAACTAACCTTGATTAAAGATTTATCCAAAAGAAAAACCTCGATTAAAGATGGCTTGTCACAAATTTTTTTTTAACAAATTCTTAGCCACAAAGGTAGCAAAGTTAGTTAAAAAATTAAAGGTATGACGTGTGAGCCACAAAGTTAAAGAAAGTGCCGCTTGTTTTGAAAGTACATTAAACAGTTGCCTAAGAGTCGTGACTATCCGTGGGAGCGAATTTTTTAGAATTTAACGGCATTTGTGCTTTCAGTGATAGGCGACGCTCCCGTAGACAGCGAGACGCCAGTGGTGACTTCGTCAATATCTAGATTTGCCGGCTCAGTCTTCGAAGATGCTCATAAGAATAGGGTTTACGTACGTGTGTTCATAAGGGTGAGTGTGACTCAGGTCTCAAAACAAACACGCCCTAACAACGCATGCACACTCACCCTCAGGCACCGCTCCCAGGCGTCCGATTTCGGACGCCTGCGGCTGAGCGCGCTGCCTGGCCGGCGTGCTGCCTGACAGGGCAGCAAGCAAACAAATCCTTAGTGTCTGAGTTGTACTGTGTAATCTTAAAAAAAAAAACAATTAGCATGCTCTTTCATGTGTGCGCTTTCAAATTACTACTAAATGCAAATATTAACAAGATAGCATATGAACAAGTCACTCCAGACTCCAGAGTCATAGTATCTGTTAAGCCATACGACAGCAAGCTTAGGGCTCGTTTGGATTGGAGAAAATTTTTTCCTTTCCTGCGTTTTTCCTGCGAAATTGAACTGTTTCCTGTGAAATTCCTGTGCGATTCCTGTGAAATTCCTGCGTTCTAAAGGAGGTCTTAGCGTTGTGGTCACTATTACAAAACTGATTTATAGCGGCGCTTCAAAAATCCAAGTAGTAGTAGTAGTCGAAAAAGGCGTTTGTCGCTACAGTGGTCGTCAGAGGAACCGCCGCTACATGCCGGGCATTCGTAACAGTTCTTTGTTCCATTGACCGACGCTACAAATTAATGAGCACATGTGGCGGCAGGCCATATAGGCCGTCACTACTACTACATTTGTAGCGACGACCCATTTTTACGACCCGCAGCTACAAAGGCCACCTCTGTATAAAAGGGCCCTTCGGGCTGCTCGCTGCTCTGGTTGAATAGTGCTGGTCTTTTTTTTTTTGGAAAATTCACAATCAACTTTGGTATTTTATTATTTTTTTTTTGGGGGGGGGGGGGGGGGGGGGGGCGGGGTTACAATAAAACAACTTTGAGGTTATTTAGTTTGTTAAACAACTTTTATGATTGACCATGGTGTATTCAATCAATGGTTTTTTTCATGAGACGTTGTGATGAGTGAGGTAGCTAGTGAACGAGTTTCTCATATGAAGAAGAAGCAGTATCACATGATAATTACATTAATAAAAACAGAACATGAGTGTGGAGCCTGTTACCAGTCTTGTGTGAAAGATTACATCATATTTTATCTGTGTGGTTCAACTCCTATCAACTCAAGCAAGGTGAGGGTGCTTGCATGGCAGCTATCATAGGGCATGTGTTGTGCCCCTTGCCTTCTAGGTATATAAATGTTGGGATGATTTTTTTAAAAAAATTATCATTGTTTTTGACATTTTTTAATACTCCAATTTATTATACCCTTGTATTTTGATTATCTTTTGAATTACATAGAATCTTGTCGTTATGTAGAATGTTTATTAGATTGCATTGTCAATTTAATTCCTAGTATATCCTCCACTATTTAAGCATTTGCTATGATATTTTAAATAAATTGCAGCTATTCGACCAGATGAATTTTCATGTTTGGGGTCCCAACCATCGTACTCTTATCATGGATGTGTTTGTGGTGGTGGAAGAAATGGTAGAAGGATTAATATAGATGTATAAATCATTATCTTCTATAGATCAATATTCGAATAAAAACCATAATTTTAATATTTTGTGTGTGTGAAAGTACTATGTACAAATGACCATCGCTCGTAATACCAGAAGTGAGGATTCAATTGTTCAAATTAGACCAAATTATTGGGTGGGCAGTAGGTCCTTTCTATACTCGCACCGATTCTATTTTTCATCTTACTCTTTTTAAGTTTATCTAGCAATTTGTGAAGATTCTAAATGTGATGAACAAACAATCGAAATGTGATTTCCATTTAGAATGTGATTGATCTATATTTTGTAGCCTCTTGCATTATCTTCTACTATTCAATCTACAAAATATTTATAGTACAATCAAGAAAACAATATTTTTCTTTGTTGTATAAGGGGATTTCATTTGATATTACTATATGCACATGTAGATGTGATTGAAGGTTTGTTCAATTGCCCAGCACTTGAAAACCCCATAAATAACTCATACTTGTGGCATGATTAGTTATGTTGTCAAACTACCTTATTATCAATACTTAGGGTCACAAAGATATTTAAAATTCTTCATTGATTGTCACAAGGACATGTGTCGTTTAATTGAAAGTCTGAACACAACGATATTCTATTTCAGATGTAAATCACATCTATTGTGGACTATCAACCTCCATTTCTTGATTCAACGGAAAAAATGTCAAATAAAAGATGTTAATGCTAAAAAGGTAGTGACAATAAGAGAATTCCAACAGACCATACCAATATGTTTACATCTACCTAGTTCAGCTTTATTTGTCTGAGGTAACAAAGCATTAGAGTATTACAATTTGTTTGGACCGCCCGTCCAATGAGTAGTTACAAATAGCAATTTTAGAAGTAATTCTGACGCATTATCTTACAGAAGAGAGACAAGTATGAGTTATTTATCATAATTCAATAAAAGTCAATCACATTATTTAAAGGGTATCACCATCATTTGTTAATATTCCACTGATAATTGGTCATTTGACGACTACACCATTATAATCACTGATAAAAGTCAATCCAAAATGAAATTTATAACATTAACGTATGGCAAAAGTAACAGATGGAGTTGACGGAACAAGTTAAAATAGCTTATAGCTCTATGTGCTCAGGCTGATCAAACAAGAAGTTTTCATGTTCATCATAGTTTGCTTTTTTCTTTTGCGATGGTTCATCATAGTTTGTTGGGAGCTACAGGATCTATAAAGTAATGCTCTAATAGACTACCTGTGTCAGGAAATCATCCAGACTGCCAGATATGGCACCTTCACTTTCTTCAGATGATAATTGTCCATACAACATTTATTATCAGTGCATAGGAAAAAAATAGGAACTTCAATAAAAACAATCTCTCTCTCTATTTATTATCAGTGTATAGGAAAAAAAAATAGGAACTTCAATAAAAAAAATATCTCTCTCTCTATTTATTATCAGTGTATAGGAAAAAAAAAATAGGAACTTCAATAAAAACAATCTCTCTCTCTCTCTCTCTCTCTACGTTTTTCTTTTGAGCAAATCTCTCTCTACGTAAACGAAGCAGGCCCTTCGTCTGCTGAAGCCCATTACGAGAGATCGCACCACACAGCCCATTTACACACGAGACGATCCAACAAATTTCATGTTCTCCATTTCTCCCCAAATCGAGTAAAAAACTAAAAACCCACCAAAAAGTTCACTAAACCCTTCGCCCGTTTACCCTCGCCGCCGCCGCCGCTCGCCGGCGAAGCCGATCGAAATCCATGGCCCTCCTCCTTCGCCGAGGCGTCGCACTCGCCGCCCGCTCCATCCGCGCCGCGGCAGTCTCCTCTGCATCCACCACCGTTCACCGCCTCCCTGCCGTCGGATCCCTTGCGGGCGCCGGGGAGCTCGCCCCGGCGCAGCTGTTCCTCCTCGAGGCCCGAAGAGGCTTCGCAAAGGGAAAAAAATCGAGTAAGTTGAGCACCTCGGGTCACTTCCTTCGTAGATGCTGTTGCAAGGCAGCTCAGCTCTGTATGTGTGTTTCGTATTAGATCGTTAGGTTACAGATAAATAATTAGCTCAGCTCACCTCTGTCAGCCTTTTGAGATTGTTTTGGGTGTGAAGAAGGATGATAATTCAAGCACCATTCTCATTTGTTTGTATGAGCTATCTAGAGGATGATGGTGGCCGAGGTGATACAGTTCAATCGGCTCCCGACATTGGACCGACCGTCAAATCAGCCGCAACTGCACAAATGGATGCTGCTGTGGTTGCGCTGTCGCGAGAGCTGAGTAAGCTACGGACGGGAAGAGCTACTCCAGGTATACAATTGTGATTTCTATCTTTGCCATGTTATGATTATTGTTTTATTTTTTTGCTGGAGACTATTGTATTCCCCACTGATAACAAAACAAAAATGTTCCGCAGGCATTCTTGACCATATCATGGTGGAGACTGCTGATGTTAAAGTCGCATTGAATCGCATTGCTGTTGTTTCTGTTCTGGATGCACATACCCTATCAGTGATGCCTTATGATCCTAGTGTAAGAACATCTCTTGTCTTGCAAAAAACAGTTATTTTGGCGAGCATGAGCAGATCATTTCTATTTTCTTGAATACTTGCTGTGTGTTGAAATAAAATTGGCAGGTGTCATCATCGAGAAAGTCAAGTCAAAATTCTGAAATTATGATATAGGATACTTTGGCATTCTATCATAACTGCTGTAGAAGCCCTGAATGCCATAGTTTCATATTAATTTGATACTTTTTTGCTCCTCAAGGGCACAGCAATATTTCCTGATCGATTTGAGCTTTCACTTAGTCACTTTCAAGTTTCAAGATTCTGTTTTCTTATTCCAATCTGTTGTTCTGCAGTCAATGAAGTCTATTGAGAACGCAATTATCTCATCTCCATTAGGCATTAATCCAACACCCGATGGCAATAGAATTATTGCAGCTATCCCTCCGTAAGTGCCAGGAATCTTACTAATATATGTTTATCTTAGCTCTCTATTTGATATGTATTCTTATGTATGACACCATTGGATGTGTTTCCTGTATTTTGTAGCATTGGTATTTCGCACTGTTGACTATGATTTCTATAATTGGTACCAATGATGATCCTGTGATCTCCTCATGTATTTTTGCGTTTTTAGCTAGTCTGCTGATAATTCAGGCCATATGTTTTAGATACCGATATACGAAAGTGAAAACGATTCTATACTGCTTTGCACTCATATGTGAGTCAGGTGTTACTTGCTTGGTCAAATGTTGTCCAAAAACTCATGTCACCTTCTATTCAGTATTTATGGGGTCAACTATTGTTCATAAACAGTTTACATTACTTACTATTTACAGTGTTTAAGTTTGCTTCCTTCTGCTAATTATTATTTTTGTATGTGCCCAGGTTGACAAAGGAAAATATACAGGTAAGATATAGGCAACTAACAATATTTATTTTTTTTTTGCTTCCTTCTGTTTAAATTTGCTTCCTTCCTAGCTTATATTTATTTTGTATTTCTGAAACAAGTAATAATTTTTTTTCTTGGGTGCTCGAATATAGGCACTATGTAAGGTTGTTACTAAATCTGGTGAGGAGTTTAAACAAAGTATTAGAAGAGCGCGGCAAAAGGTAATGGGCCTTTATTCCAATTTTCTTTTTAAATATTTTCTAGAGATGACAGGATGTACATGCGACGCCGCAAATGTGGACTACCATATGTGTCATTCTTCAATTGGGGTTGATTAATGTCTTCAATTAAACACTAGTAGGAGTCCTCTGTTGGCTGTACAGTCAGTCAATTGTTGTCTGCTGATAGTGCATACACGTGCAGAAAGTTTGATGAGCTATTCTCTGAACTGTTAGTAAGTTACATGTAAAAATTTTAGGGCGATTCACGTTCATACCATCACATGTGGATCACATGTGGGGTCAGGTCCCACATGTCATTGACACAAGGTGATCGTATAGATGAAAATTGCACCAAAGGTAATGGTACCCGCATTAAGGTTAAACTGATCTTACATTAAATTAGGATTATGGTTGAGAACTCAGAATATGTACCTGAAAACCACTAAATGACTATATAATTGTATAAATGATCGATATTAGTGGTGCTGTTGTGGCTACTAGTGTTCACTGTATACTAAAGTATGTGGATTAGCATCACATCGACTCTGTTTAAAATCTTATATAAACTAGAGTGATACATAATACTGATATGACTATGAATACTTTTCAATCGGTTCCTATTCTTGATTTTAGTATGTATCTCAGCAAATTTTGCCTTGCGTATCCAGGCACTTGATACAATAAAGAAATCTTCTTCTAGTATGCCCAAGGATGATGTAAAGCGTCTCGAGAAGGAGGTAAGTAACTGAAAAGATATTCTACAGGAAGTATGTTGCCTGTTAGTGATTATTTAACCTGTTATATTTCGTCCAGGTTGAAGAATTGACCAAGAAGTTCATTAAGTCAGCGGATGACATGTGCAAAGCTAAGGAAAAGGAAATCAGCGGAAGCTGAAGTGATCTGTCTTGATGAAATTTCAAGTTTTGTTTACCTTCTATGAATTCAGTTACTACAAGTCTGCAATTTGGCAGACTACTGAAGATATAATTTTTCTTGTGCCATTCTGACTGTGTAGCTGTTCAAAACAGTAAGATGGCAAGAGCAGCCTGTCAGGTAGTGTTGTAATTTTCAGTCAGGATTGAGTCGTACAAAACAAAAATGGGTTTACACGCGATTGACTCTGTTATTTACCAGAAATCCCAACTGTGACTTCTTTCCTGTCGAGAACTTGATGCCCTTTCTATTTGCGATACGCCCTTGGTTCGTGCAAGATCAGAATGAATTTTTAAGATTATTAGTTAAATTGCAATTCTTCCATTTAAATGAGCTTTGATGCTTCTGTGAAAATATGTTTCTTTCTAAGGGAGTGAAGGATGTGGTTGTGATATTGAATTTTTTATGTTGCTCAAAACTAAGATATACCCATTTCCTGCCTTCCTGCAGTCTTGTCTCTTGTGGGCTGTTCTCGTGTGCATTAATTTTGAATTTTTGATACCGAATTTGATTTTATTTTCCAAGAATGAACTAGAATTGTTGTCATAGGACTTATAACAAGACAATTTGAGAACGGAGGGAGTGACTTTCTCAAGCTGGAACTTATAAAATGGAAAAGAGCCAAGATTCTCAGAGACGCTAACAGTTCTGATAGAAACAAACTACAAACCAGTTAGCTAAAACAACTTAGCCAAGAAAACACCCAGGCTATACAACCTCCATGCCCCTGAACCAAAAACATCATGGCAAGCCAAACCCAGCAGCCAAGCCTTCAAGCTGAAGACCATCGCGGCCCAAACCCAGCAGCCAAGCCTTCAAGCTGAAGACCATCGCGGCTGCACACGAACCACACGCGCCCTCTACGCACGCTCGCTACCATTTACACGCACGCGCTTGCTGCCAACTATAGAGCCTAAACGGACAGAGCAAAACCACGCGTCACTCTCTGCTCCTCTTACCGAACGCCGACCTGGTCAGCGCCCTGATGCCCCTGACCCACAGCTCCGCGGTCTCCTCGCCGCCCTGGCACACGAAGTGCACCTCCCTCCCCGACGCCGTCACGACGCGGAACAGTCCTGGCTCGTACGCGTCGCCCTTCCTCTGCGGGTGGCGCAGGAACGCGGAGCTGCCGCCGACCTCGGCCTCCCGGCAGACCACGTTGCGCCGGCTCGAGCCGCCCCACCGGAGCACGCCCGCGGCGGCGACCATCCGCAGCGACTTGCCGTGCGGCCGGCCGCGCCCGCCCTTGGTGTGCTTCTTGACGTGCGCGCCATCGAGGACGGCCTGCCGGCCCAGCTCGTCCATGATCACGTCCCCGGCCTTGTTGAACGGCGCGGTGGCCAGCGCCGCACGCGCGAGGGAGAGCGCCGTCTCGCCGCGGGGCGTCCGCACGTCGCACCGGGCGCCGTAGGAGATGAGCAGCTCGCACACGCCCGCGTGGCCTTCCCTGGCGGCGAGCATGAGCGGGGTGTAGCTGTCGCCGTCGGGGACGTTGACGTCGCAGCAGCCCGCGCTCGCCAGATGGCGCACCGCCGCGGCGTCGCCGCGCCGGGACGCGCAGTGCAGCGCGTAGAAGCCCCCCGGCATGCCCTTCTCCAGCGCGTACTCGAGCATGACCTGCTCGAAGAGGTCCCGCTTCTTGCTCTGCTGCGCCAGCCCGACGGCCGTCTCGCCGCGCTTGTTGCTCAGCTTCACGTCGGCGCCGGCGAAGACGAGCGCGCGGAAGGCCTCCACGTTGCCCCCCTTGGCGGCGGCCATTATGGGCGAGCACCCGTCCGCGTCTTGCTCGTCGACGTCCACGTCGGGCTGAGCGAGCAGCACCTCCATCGCGGCCGCGTCGCCGCACCGCGCCGTGAACATCAGCGGCGAGAACACGTCCCGGTCGCTCGAGTGCGGGATGGTCCCGGACCGAATCACACCAAGAACAGCGCGTTCGAAACCAGCGCTCCATCCGCCGGAAGAAGCGACGGCTGCAGCCGAGTCGCCGGCGGAGTTCAGCAGCGCGATGTCAGCACCGGCGGAGAAGAGAACACGGAGGCAGTCCTCCCCTTTGTGGCGCGCGCAGAGGATGGCAGGGGTGTCGCCGGCCTCCGCCCTCGCGTTCACGTCGCAGCCCCGGTCAACCAAGATCTGCAGGATATCGGGCTGCCCAAGGCGCGCGGCCAAGTGAACCGGCCTGGGCCTCGCGCTCCTGGACGTCTTCACGGGAGCTTCGAGGTCCGCACCAGCCGCCAGCAAGGTCTGGACGGCGCCGGCGCTGCCGCAGAGGATGGCGTGGTGGAGGAGCGTCCGGCCGAGGTGGGTGGCGCTCGCCGTGTACCCGCTCTGGAGGAGCATGCGCAGGACGGAGCCCGTGGACTCGTAGTACTCCACGGCGCACCAGAGCGCGTCGTAGGGCTCAGCGAGGCCGGCGCCGACGCGGAGCTCCTCGCCGGTGGCCGTGTCCCACGACCACGCTCCCAGCCTCACCTTGGTTTCCCTCTTCACGCCGGCCTGGCCAGCAAGGCAGGGGTAACAGTATGGTGTTATTCATCCTTTGCTGAAGACTGAAGAATTTGTGTATGGGACGCTGCTGTAAAAATGATTCGCACCTGAAGCAGATGACGAACGACCGCAACTTGCCGGCTCACGATTGCGGCGAAGAGCGCCGTGCAGTCGACATTGGCATGCAGAGACGGCTTCAGAGATCGCAGGAGCACCCGGGCGGTCGCGTTTGGAGCAGCTCCGCACTGCAACAGAACAGTTTAGCAGGATAAATAAGGTGTTTATGAGGATATAGAACAGTTGCAAAACTGAAACTTGAAGTGCAAAAAAAAAAATTTGGGTAAGATCCGCCGTAGCGGCACCCGGGCGGTCGCGTTTGGAGCAGCTCCGCACTGCAACAGAACAGTTTAGCAGGATAAATAAGGTGTTTATGAGGATATAGAACAGTTGCAAAACTGAAACTTGAAGTGCAAAAAAAAAATTTGGGTAAGATCCGCCGTAGCGGGTAGCCTTAACCGCAATGTGCTAGAGGAAAGTCCGAAGACTGTTCCCGTCCCTGTCAGGGGAGATGCCAACCGTCTCTCCTTTCTACGAACACGAGACAGCCGGCACCGTCTCGCCTTATAAACCGGTCAAAGCGCAAGCAAAGTAGCGAGGTGGGACTAAAGACACCTCTGCTCTCTTGCACAAGCTGTTGAGAACACGATGCAAAAGCACATATGATAGCCCTCTACTTAACAGGCCCAAAATGCATACATCGCGATTGATCCATTGGAGACACGAACAGCTTCTGAAGCAGAGAAGCACACTGCAGTAGTACACAGGATGGTTACCTTCATGAGCGTGTCCACGACATCGACGAAGCCACGGGTAGCTGCGGACACGAGCGCATGGACGGCGATGCGAGGGCGGACCAGGTCGGAGCCCATGAAGACAGCAGCCAGCGCGGCCTGGCCCTGCAGCGCTGCCTCCACGACGGCCTCCTCGCACGCCGGCTGCGACGCGCCAGCGCGCACCAGCAGCTCGGCCACCTCCGCGCGCCCCTCCCGCGCCGCCGCCGTCGCCGGGTAGCCCCGGAACACCTTCCCGTTCACGTCCGCGCCCTTCGCCTGCACCCATAGCACGAAAATGAGAACGGCAAACGATCAAGAATATGTGTAACAGAAAGATTCAAAACAAATTGGGAATGAGAATTCAGAATTAGTACTAACTCACTTCTTGTAGAAGTTGATAGGCTAAATTGCAGCGTTGAGGGAACACAAAGCTAACTATATATAGGTCAAAAATACAGAACAGCGAAGTTTTGTCTAACGATTATACGAGTAGCATACTACTAATATTTGGTGTTCACTGGTCTGACAAACCACTTTCTTCACATACACATACACATACTAGTAGTAGTACAATCTTTCATGCTTTCACTTGCATCGATTGCAACTCCTAAGTTTGCTCTCTTCAGTAGCCTTCTTTCCTGAAGGCCCAAAGTGACCAACACAGGAAAAGAGATTGCAACTCCAAACAGCGCATAACAGTGACCATCAGGACTTGCACAACAGCTGTCCGTGTAACAAATGTCGCTGTTACTACTACTACTGTGTCTAACTCTAGTCCGGTCGGTGCCGCCTTGACCAACAATGCTGTGGCCGCGGCAGCTCACCGGAACAGGAAGTACTGGAGCAACATCACTATTGCTGAGATTCATTGATGCAAAGAGACGGGAGATTCATTGATGCAAAGAGACAGGAGGGGCCTCCTCCTGGAACAAGGAATCTGGTCAAAATCCTGAAGCGTGATGCTATGCTATCCATCAATGTGCCATGAGATATCTTTACGCGAGGTTTCACCGCGATGTCGGTTCACCATTGGCATACAGTGGCAGCACCTAGCATTAAACATTTCCGGAACAACTGGAAACCATTGCAGCACAGGCTCCATAAAACTCGCGTCATATCCTACCAACCACGCACATTTGGGCAACTGGGCGGGCGAATGATTTTTCTCCATCCACAAGCGAACAAAGCTTTCCACTTTGTCCGGAACAACCGTACGATTTGCCGTCCCGACGACCAGAGATGATACAGCAAAGTTATTCTCGTGCTCCTAATAACGCGATGTTGAAAGCAAGAAGAAATCGACACGGACGGCACTCGCGTCACACAGTAAACGCGTCACTCCATACTAATGAACCGAGATGACGTTCTTCGCAGAGCGTCGTCCTGCCGTCATGATCAATATTCCGCAGGTCCGGGCACGCCAGGAAACACGGGCGCGGGGAGAAGGGCGTGCCCGCGGCTGCTGTGGGTGGGCGCCGCGCCAGGCGCGCGCGTGTTGCGGCCCCGGAAGGAGGAAGGAGGAGGGAGCAGGGGCGGCATCCAGCTGGCCGGTGGCAGAGGTGAGAATGGCCACAGCCCACAGGACAGGGAAGAGGACACGGCACGATACGGACGAGCCCCTTCTCCGTACGACGCCCAGGTGCGTTGCACCGCGGGATGCGCCGCGCCGGGCCGGTTTCCTGTGACACGTGCGTTGCCGTCTTCAATGCGAGCAAGGCGCTTGGCTTGGCCTGGCTTGGCCCGCGCCCCCCTGCCCAGGAGAAGGATCAGCTATACCTGGTGGCGGGGACGTGGTTTCATGGCGTGATCGGAGACAGCTGGTGCGGCTTGGACGTATCGGAGTTGGAGGGAGCACACGCACCAGCAGCGATCGGCTTCAGATGCGGATGCAGAACATGTGAGCGCACTGACGTGGGAGAGGAATCGACCGGGTGCAAAATATTTTGCCACCGCATGGTTGATCGACCTGTTTTCCTCAAAAGAGTGACCGATCGGTGACATAGGACTGTAAACTGGTGTGGTGGGGTTTGATCCTGTCATCCTGATTCCGGACGGCCGATTTCAGAGATGGAGGGTTGGTTTCTACTACTAGCCAGAAGACGGTGGCATCAGCCAGACAGCCACCAACTGGACACCAAAACAATGCAAGTTCAGGCATAATCGTCCCACCGGTCGAAGATAACGGGATGGACATCCACGCTGCACTCCTCCGTGCTAGCTGAACGAACAAGAGCTCCAAAGGGACGAGAAGAGATGCTTCATCGCGTTTTGGGATAAGGGCCACGGCTGACCGGCGGGCCGGCCGTCTGTCCTGGACAGTGGCATTCATTAGCCTTTCGGCAGATATCAGGAGAAGTGCCGGTACAGGCGCCGTGCGGGGCAAAAGTACATGGCCGCGGCAGGGCGCACGGTGCAGTCCCTGCCGCTCGCGCAGCGCAACCACTACCCTGCCACGCCCATTCAATGGCGCTCGGCGCGGCGCCCATGACGCCGGCAGGTCAGCCCGACCGCGCGCCGGACGTTCCACGCCACGCCCCTGCTGAATGTTCCTGATCCTCGCTTGCACTCTCGCCTCACCGCATCCCGCCAATCTTACCCACGTTTCACTAGCACAACGTTCTTGATCCAAGCATGTTGCTGATTAGTAATACTGGCGCTACAAATAATTAGACACGGCATGTGGAATAAATACGGAGCTTGATTCTTCAGAACGGATCCGAGGGGGGAAGCGTGACAGACAGGTGGGGTCTAGTGATCAAGCGCAGGTGGCGGAGGCCTTCCCATGGGATCCGCGGAAGCTCAAGATCACACAAGTTGACAATGGCGCCGCGCGCGCGCGAGTGGAGCGGAGAGCGGAGACCGGCCGGCCCTGGGCGGGGCAGGTCACGTGATCGCACCCCCGACCGCGCTCACGAGGGGAATATATTGGTCACTGCCAAAGCGTTGAGCTGTGAGTACTCGTAGTTAACGAAAACTGGCCACGTTTGCTTTTCTACTGATTATGTTACTAGTGTTAGCAGCAAACAAAAGCAAGGCAGGACTCCGTCAGGGACCAAGTCAAACCCATCTAGCGCTGTCTCCCAATCCTGCCACTAAAATACTCCTCGCTTACGCAGAGTTTTACAGTTATGGATCGGCATGGTATGCCTGGCTTCTTGACGCGACGACACGGCGGGAGCAAGAGCAGCAGGGAGATGTTACTGGATCGCCGAATTTTTACAAGGGTACATGGGCTCCGAATTCACTATTTTCTGTAACTGTTGTTGTTACTTTATTCAGTAGAACTAGTACTAATGGAGTAATGGGGCATACTGCTACTGCAGCACGTACCTGGTACAATACCATACCGGTACATACCTAAACCGTGATTTTATTAGTACAAGGGCACGCCCCCGACGGATGCACACACGTATACCAAGGATAATGAAGTGTGTGCCCAGGAAGCTTCCCTGCTTAAATTGCATGTTCGACTCGACGATTTCCGTCGTGGCTAGCGAAAGAGAACAAAGCATGTCCGTACGCATCACAATAAAGAGGAGCTGCAATTCTGCAACACAGGGATGGTCCCGTTTTTTGCAGCCATGATCCACTAATCGCAGTTAAAGGCTCCAAATAGTTCAGGCTAGTGATGAAGAAATGGTGATTTTGTCTCAACTATTTGCAAAATGTCTTATAATGAACCGCCTTTTTATTAAGATTTCTTTCATTATTGAGAAAGTGGACTACAGAGAGCAGCAACGGAGAGGCAAGTGGAGTACAAGTATCATGTATTCCGCTTTGCGTCTCTTCCTACAAAAATCCTTGCTCATAAATTTAACTTTTGGTTTATAAAATCGCAAAAGATTACGAGTGGGTCCAGCATGATCTCTACGTTCCTCTTTGTATTGATGTACAGTACTCACTTATGTTGGGATTTGTCTTGCGCGTGCGTTTATACAGTACTCTAAGCTATGATTGGAAACAAAGAGCACGCTGAGTAGGTCTTTGCGGCACTATAACATCCTTTTTCTCGCAGGCAGAAACTAGGTGAAGCGGCAGCGCCCGCTAAAACCATTCGAAATGTGGTGCAAGCTTTTCACCAACCCGGTGAATGATTGGAAAGCAGAATGGAAATACTGATAAGCAGAGTAGAGGTGACTGTAAGGCGCAGCCTACGACGCTGAAAACTTTGTGAATCACAAGGTCCACATTGGTCGGCAAATTTGAAAGCAAATTCGCACCAAAATCGCCCGAAATTTTCAAGGGGAAATGCTACGCACGAAGGCACGAGCAACCCGAAATGCAGGTTAAGTGGCGAACCGAATCTGGCCATCTGGGTACGAATTCCTCTCTAAATGATCTACCGCAGGCAAAAGCATCAAAAATGCAAAAGCAAACAGGCATGATGCAGATGGAATTCTCAACGCGAGAAAACAGAGCAGCGAGGGAATGCGGGGGCAGTGTGATCACTCACAAGCAGAGCGCGGACGAGGGCGACGTCCCCGTTGCCGGCGGCGAGGAAGAGCGGCGAGACATCGGCGCGGATCTCCTCGTGCACGGCGCGCAGCTCGGCGGCGGCGCCCTCCCGGGGCTCTGCCTCCGCCACCCGCCGCGCCCTCAGCCACACCACCCCGGCGTAGTTCACGTCCGCGCGCCCCGCCGCGAGCAGCTCGCGCGCCTCTCTCGCGTCGCCTCGCGCCACCGCCTCCACAAGCCGCTGCGAGGCCGCCTCCGCCTCGCGCGCCCCCTCCTCCTCCTCCGCCACCGGCCACACCTGCCGGCCGCCGGCGATCGCCGCCGGGCGCAGCAGCACCGCCATTCCCGAAGCTGTCTTCGATGAGCGCGCCCTGCTCCGGCCTCTCTGCGCCCCTAGGACTCGGTCAGGAAACTTGAAAGGGCGAGGCGCGCCGGCGCGGAGCGGCGATATATAGGTGGGGAGTGGGGACTTGGTAGTCGGGAGGAGCCCCACGAGGAAAGGCGAAGGCGGGCGGTGAAGTTACCGCGCCGAGCCCTTGATTAAGAGTTCAATTTCCAGTGTTTTTTGTTTTTCACATCACAATAAAAGTATAAAATATGTATGCTGCGTGCAGATTTCATTTTCAAGATGATAAAAAAAAAATTAAAGAGTTATAACCCTCGCATTTGCTCACTGGCTTGAGAGCAACTCCAAATACGCTATTGTTGAGAAAGAGGCAAAATTGTTGGCCTATTTTTGTGATAAACTCGTGACATTCAGGTGAAATACGATGAAAAATTCAACCCTCACGGCAGATTTTTTTTTTCCTGGCCTAATAATCCCGCCAAGCATAAGGTTCGATGGGCAGCACTCATAGAAGATGAGCAGCCATCGAGAGCTGGAGCACTCGAGGACTTGGGGCACATCCACCCCCCCCCCCCCCCCCCCCCCCGCCCCCTCTCTCGTTACATGTATTCAATGTAAATAGAGTCTTTTTCTAAAGAAAACAAATATATTTGATTAGAGCAAACAACCTTCAGTTCTTAGGCAGTGCTCAACCTTACACTACAACTTGAGTACATAGCAGGAGTGTAATTGAGACCTCCTTTATTTATCCTACTTGATCATGAGGATCCATTGACATAATTTGATAGAACAGTGGAATTATTTGTTATCTTAAAGTCTACTACATTTGCTCTCAAGGATTGAAATTGTTATGTTAATGATATTAAAAGAAATAGTTTTTCAAAAAATGAAAGAAACTAAATTACCACCACGACCATTCTAAAATTAGCCAAAATACCTCAATACAAATTTCTCAAATTATCCTTGCCGTTACAAAAAAAAACCATAGTGGCGATAAAAGTTAGTGATGATAAATTAATAGCATTCAAGTTAATTCAACATTAATTGTAGTTAGATTCATAATACTAGTCATACAAATGTGCGGCCTACCTCACTAGTTATATCAATATTTGACCAAGAGAAGACGACATTGTTGCCTAGAAATTAAATTGAAGAAAAAAAAAAAAAAAAAATCATCCACCACTATCATTACACAAAATGCAACTAAAACATACAGTGCAAAAGAAAGCATTATGAAGTATAAAAATTACCATATTAGTTGATGAAAAAAATACCAACACTGCTGTTACGAAAATACAGCCCAGTGTTCTACATGCATATTTAGTACCCACCATTGCTCATAGAAAAAATTATAATCCTAGTAAATATTTATAAATTACGTGCCACTACTTCTATACGAAAAAGCTCAAAATATTATCGAACGAGTTTACAAATTATCTTCACTCATGTTGTGAGCTGAATCTATGTAAAAGTGAGCGAAAAGATGTTGACACTAGTATGGGGGGATGAAAATACGAGGCACATATAGAACAAGTGATACTGACACAAAGCAACCTGAAGCGACGGATAAGATGACACATTACTGATCATGGATAATTTGCCTATACCAGGGCATTTGTGCTCAGGTGACCAAGCCGTAATTCACGTGCTAGCTTTTGACAGGCTCGTCGTGGCATGCCTGTCGTACCCGGACACACGCAGCAAACTTGCTTGCGTCGATCGATCGATCGATCACCACGGATCTGTACGTCCAGCGACGTTCGTACGTTGTGCGTGCTCCTCACTAAACACATGTCCTTTGTCCATGCTTAGATTCACGACCGGACGACGACGGCGGGCTCGTACCGTGCGTGAATGCACCATGCCGTGCGTGCGTGCACGGCCAGCCACCGTTGATTGCTGTAGACGAGTGTAGTACGTGCGAACTTATTGGTTGGGACTAGCTAGATCAGATTGAATGCACTGTGGCTATACATAGCACGTACCACGACCGACCACACTCTACCATGCCGTGTGGTCGCGTCCTCTTGGGTCTCTAGCGAGTAGCGACGCCGGTTGGCCGGGCGCAGACGCATTCCATCGAATGCACCCTGCGTACGCGACTGCACGAGCTGTCGCGGGATTCCCCGCAGGACCGCACACACAGGGCTGGCTTGGCCGGCCGTTCCGGGTCGTAGGCGTAGGCGGGCCGTAACAAAAGCCAGCGCCGCCGAGCCGAAACGAGCCGAGCCTCCTGCGCGCTCGCGGGCGGCCAGCGCCGGTACGACGCTGCGAGGCGTGACGAATGGGTCGTTTTCCTGAGGTGGTGTTTGGATAATTGGAAATGGAAGGTGGGTTAGGGATTGGGAAATGATGCCTGAGGGAATGAAGGGTTGAGATTTAATATGATGGAGAAATGAAAGGTCTTGATTTTTCATCCCATGTCCCTATCCCTATCCCAATCAATATTTCCCAGAATCCAAACATCACCTGAGTGGATTTGTTTATTACGGTGGCTGGCAGCGTCGCCCCCGATAAAGCCGCGGCCGGCGCGGCCGCCGGGCGCCTGAGCAGAAGCTCTGCGCGTCTGCTGCTGCTGCTCCTGCTCTGCCTGCGAACCATTTGTGGAGGTAAAAAGGCTGGCACAGATGGCGTCCAGCACCGCGAGACGTGCAGTACTGCCCGATTTTGCTTTATCGTTTTTTTCCTTTTACCGCGCCTTCAGGTAGAGTAGAACCAGGAGCGAGGCAGCGAGCTGCAACTGGTGTGTGGAGTATGGAGACGCACGTACAAGCAACGTGTAGGAGGGACCTTCGCTGCAGCGTCAGCTCGTTATTGCCAAGTTATGGAGTCGCTTCTTCCGCTTCCCGCCTACTGTACCTGTGTTCTGCAACAGGATGGGTGACTCGTCTCCGTTGATCACTCACTCCTGCTGTGTGGTCCAGCATGATACGACTATACGAGGAGTATGTCGTCGACGGACGACGCACCGACCAATGCCCGGAACGGGAACGTAGGAGTAATAATCGCCTGCATTCTTGGCCACGAAAGATACGGCGACGTCGATGGGATGTACGCAATGCACGTGTTAGTGGTGGCTCGTACGGCGTAGCACCTCGTGATCGACCGACCGCTCGAGGTAGGAGTACCAACGCAATGCGTAGGTGGCGTCTTGTCACACCGATAGCTGTTGACATGTTCTTCAGGAGTAGTAGTACGGAGTACGTGCGTGCTGCCGTTGAACTAGTGAACCAGGTCGGGGGCTCAATCTACAGCATGCATGAGCCAGGTCACTGCGTTTTGTCCTTTCCATCGGCGGCTACGTACGTGATGCGTTCGATCGTTTCCTGTGGCATGCAGTTGTCACCTGATTGCCATGGACGCACGCGCTTGCCAGCGTTCTCCGCGCGCCATAGGCGACGCAGAGGAGGCGGCCAAAACGAACCTTGGAGACATCGCCCGCCCGTGTACAGCGTACATACTCCTATACAATATCAGCAGCAGCCCGGGCGCTGGTCACCACAAGCCAAACGCTGGCATTACAATACTGGTACTACGTGCAAGCTCAAGCGTGGCATCGACGAGTGCTGCGAGCCACTTGCTGTTTTGATTTTGCGAGAGGGCTTGCCAATTAAAGACGATGGGCGATCTGTTTGTTCTGAGGAACGTGTTGATGAGCAACTAGCTGGTGCCGGTGTGCTGGCCGCACTAGGCGACAAACTCTGGGTCCGTACTACCCGGGCCGGCTTCACTTTTTTTTTCAGAAAATTTCCTGTCCATCCGATTCTAACGAGGTCCCAGAGTGCGCCAATACCAACAGGATTAAAAAGACGAAAGGAAAAAAGAGAAAGCTGCTCGCTGTCTAGGCAATTCTTCGTGCTGCATTTATCCCTTTTGTTTCGTTCTCTGTGCATGTGACGTGAGGTGGAAGAGAGGAGGGTTAAGCTGAAAACGAATTACTATGTACGGTAATCAGCTATGAAAAGCGAAACCAGATGGTGTGGTAAAGTGAAGATCGCTCTGCGTGCATCACTGCATTTTGCTGCGTCAGTGTCAGTTTCACAGACACTGGAAGAACGCAAGGGTCAACTCTAGGTGGCAATCGTCTTTCAAAAAAAACTCTAGGTGGCAATCGAGTGCACTCCATCCTTCCGGTTTTAGGGAGAAATATCATATCGGTTAGTTAGGCTGTTAACTATACTGGTAATTTAGACCGACCTAAGACTGTTAACACGAAGTAGGCTCGAGTGTCAGTCGCAAAAAAAAAAAAGTAGGCTCGAGTGGCATGTACTATATACTAGTATCAGATCGGAGTAGCTGGGGAGTTGGATGGAACCGGATTATTATGCTCGCAGTTAATCTGTCTAGTTGCGTACGTGAATGCATCCGGCGAACGGGTCGATCGATACGGTCCGAATCTTCGACGAAGTGAAGCGACGCCCTAGCAGAATGAGGTGGGGGATGATCGTGTTGATCGATTAGCCATGACGCTGAGTTTTGGATCCACCATTTAAGCTGCCAAGATTCTGTACTACGTGTTCTTTATTTCGTATTTCATTCGTCTACTCTTCTAGCGACGCTGCAACAACCTATACATTTTCATACTCATACATGCCTGCCTGTGACGTGGTCATATACTCCGTACACTTGCACCCTAAACATCGAAGCCCTTAAAAATGTCCCATAATAATTCAACACGACCCACTGGATTGCACGCAGTACGGTGCAGACACACGGATGATGCAACCATCTCGTACATTTGCAGTTTTGCACCCTTTCGCAAGAACACTGTACTAAAGGATGCTTCGGTCCAATAGCTACCAAGCCATGCATGTACCAACAAACTGATTCTACTATCATGGAGTGACTGTTAGTCCTCGCGCACATAGCTAACTATATTCGCTATAAACAGCTCAATGGCCCTATCCTCTTGCGATTGGCTTGGTAGCTCATATAGCATCGCTTCGTAGCTGCCGTTTTCTATAGGCTAAAGATTACATGTGGCCATGTGCTAAGCTTAGGATATAAGACATTCACGAACAAAACCACAAATATATATAGGCCGGTGATAATTTCACTAAACCAATCATGGGCAAATCTGCAGCACAAATTAAACAGTGTTTATCTTCACCTGTTTAATATTCCTTTGAAAAATCTAAGCTACCAAGCTCAACTCCTGTCGGGATTCTTTTGGTGCCTGGCCCAGGCAGCTCTGTTGTTCCATGCCATGGCATTGAACAGATCAACGTATCGGGTTAAGTAATTTAGGCTTCGTAGGCACGATTACTTTTAGTCCTTCTATGATGCTTAGTGCTTTAGCTTACAATATGTCGCAATCACGACTCGAGCTAACCATTTGGCACTTTTAACCAAACTCCAGGCTGTGGACGGCACCGGTTGACTGGGTACAGGGCATTGGGGAAAACAGTCAAACACAAACTTCTTATTTTCTTCAATAACATATCTTTTGTTGTCATGTTAACCGAACCAGTAAAACCATCTCACTGACAGTACCAGTTGCCAAATGTATAACATAGAAGCATGTCAAACTTAACTGCATTACTAGAATTCTAGGGAAAACCAGGTTATAGAACAGAGGCAGGCTTCATGGATAAGGTGGTCACAATCCATTCCAGTCCTCCAGACATGGAAACAACCAAACAAAGAAGGACGATACCTAACCTTTAACTTTCTTATAGCTCCTTTGTGGCCATTGGCCGCCATGCATGCTCAATTACTCATAAAATACTAGGAAGGATGTGCTCAAAAAGAAAAGGGCAATGGAGGACATAAAGCCTCCAAGGACAAGGAGTCAAGGAGTACCCTACTCATGTTTGCTTGCGCCCTAAAGTTCCCAAGGCCAAGCAAATGCATCTTTATTTTTCTTACACCGAGCCAAAGCACGTATAATTCCAGGCAGCAAGATCTTCGTCCCCAGTGTACCCAAGCTATCATTCGCACTCATCCATCACTTCTAGTGTGCAACCACCTTTTAGTAGTTGCACAAATTCACAACCATGTCTTGCGATGCATGTTTCCTTCCGGTCAGAACCCGGGAGAGTGCAGATTGAGATGAACACACTTTTACATAACTAGAAAGATGCTGCTGCAATAGTGCTTGTATGAACCAAACCCAAGCTTCAAGCATAATATAATCCCGTGACCCATGGATGTTATGGAGTACTCTAGACGTTAGAAAGGGGACCAAAGATAAACAGACGAACATCATGATAATGCACATAGCAGCGGAGCACGCACATCGTACAAGTGTATCTTTTACCTGGTTTCTCACAAGACTTTCGGTTTGGCAGCAAGCTGACCTGACCTATCGACCCTTGGTCAATGGATGATGGTAACAGTGACTCCAAGTGGAACCTATGGCCTAAACCTACAAGGAAAACTAGGAAGACATCATTTTCCATCGTTTGCCTAGTGCAAATGATTGAGTAGACTAGTAGACAACAGCGGAGAGTTTGACCAGAAATGGCTGTTCATATCTATACACGAAGTACAAATGGTTGTTCATGCCTACTATCTGGTAAAAGTGAGGCATGAACAGCCTTTTGTGCCCAGATGCGTCTGGTATTAACATATAATTGCACAAATAAGGGACCATGTAAAGGATTAAGGGACGTTGTGAGTACTGAACATGCATTGAGAATTCTGGAAAGCTGTACTTTGATAAAATCGTAATGGCCAAATGTCACATGTCATAGCTGTATATTCTCATAAACATTTCAAATGTTTTTATTTATTACCAAAACATAACGTTCAAGAACCACCTGTGAGAAAGCACCCCTCAGGCGCCAGTATATTTTTACCCCTGAGGCTTGATACAACTCGGATTGGGATTCTATCTACATAAACCAAGAAAAACTGTTCCCATTTCTAGAAGACAGGTCATATACCTTCAATGCGAATGGTCATGCTTTGTGCGAGATTCAAGGTACGAGATTGCGAGGTCAGCAGCCTTGCTTCCAGAAGCTATTACACTCCCAACAGCCAGCCCATCCTTGTTATTTCCTATATGACAGAACAAAAGCTCTTGTTAACTTCTTATCCCAAGGCAGACCTAATAGCATTGACTTCATGGGGTTAATATTTATGTTTGCTCACAGTTTTACGGATAACTGACTGATTAGATTTTTTTTGTCTTCAACACACAGGAGAGTTGCGTATCATTACACAAATAGGCAGGAATTTTAATATCAAGCATTGGCTTTGCACAAAAGAGTGCCTATAGTGGCTTGCCTGCATAGAAGAACCCTGGAAGATTTTTCTCCATCTTATCTATAGCTTCCAACACAGAATTGTAATCACGGCCATACAAAGGAAAAGCATTTCTCCAGTATATATGCCTGAGTAGCATGGAAAATAATAAATGAATTCTGATTGTGAAATTGAAGGGCAATATCTACAACTAGATCAGAATATTTGAGTACTTACTTCACAAAAGTTGGTTGCCCTTCTACACCTAAGAGCTTTCTAAGGTCAGATGTCACAAGTTGCTTTAGAATAGCCCTGCAGAAGTATGCTATGAGAAAAATATAGCTAAAATGCAGAAGGAATATAAATCATCATAATAAGGTATATACGTTGGTGCTCCAGCGAGATCCCGATTGTGGCTACCCCCAATGAATGTTGTATATAAATATTGATCATTAGGAGCTCGTTCTGGGAACATCATCGAGGAGAAGAGAGTACCTATGCAAAGTGCATATGTAAAAATGAGGAACAGAACACTCGAACAAGTCAAAGTACAAAGTACAGTTATAAAAGGCTGACATGTCTTTTCAATTCAAACCTTACATAAACAATCTGAAAACTGAAAACAGTATAAACAAAAGCTGATCTGACCTACCAAGGGTTTTCAGGCCATGTTCTTGCTGTTCCTTATAAGGTATTAGTACCCCAAATCCTTCCAGAGGTCTCTTGACATCTTCTTTCTTGAACGCTGTCACCATGAGGGATAGGGGCAGATAATCCACCTGCGCATTAGAAAAAAGGAAACATAGATTGAGAAAAGATTTTCCTGTGCACGTTGTAAAAGTTTTAAGATGTCTATCTGAGAACTGCTATAGTTTCTTATCTATCAACTATCAATTACTACATATTTCATGACGGAAACAGAAGCGTCAACATCTTTTCATTATGAAGATGTAATATCATAGCTTGCAAAAACATCGAAATCAACCTAAAACGATGGTCCTAACCTGACCTTAGGAAGAAAGTCTAGCACAAACGGAGCTCCCCCTTTGATAAACTTCATCTTCTGGACATTAGACAATGGAGCCTGAAGAAAACACAGGGAGCAAATATTACGAATTTACAGAAATTTGCCAGATCAGATTATCAGGCAACCAAAACTTGCAAAGGATGAATACAGATTGCCGATTCTTACTGTCATTATTACAGCATCAAAGGATTGGTTCTTTGCGAGCTCCTTGCTACTGGCATCTTTTGAATCAACAGAAATTGACCACCCGCCGGATGCAGGGACTCCATCAAAGCTACATGCCAGTGATAACACCTCTGTACCAAGATTCACATTACCGTCTCCAACTTCCTTGTGAAGTGCATCTATTAGTGACTGAAAACAGGACAAAAGTTTTTATGCCATTTCAAAAGGGAAAAGAAAACGAATACAAAAGACACCAAGAACTTTCCCAGCATATATGTCAACTAGTCTTGATACAGTACCACAGAAGGCTTTGTTGTTGTTGTGCAATACTATAAAACATGCATGCCATCCAGATTCCAGAGGATAAGGCACCACAACTCCTTTCTGTTCTTTTTTTTTTGTGTGTGTGTGTGTGTGCTAACAACGTGCAAGGGACAGGACAGCATCAAAATCAAACTACAACAATTGATTGTGCTTATTATTTCTCATTGCAACAGATACCACAGCCGTTCAAACAGAGACTTATCCCCCATGGCCCTCTTTCTTCAGGGGAGCAACATGGACCTTTGGGAATTCTGATAATTAATTCTCTTTACATGCGTTTGAATTGTGCAACTAAACTTTTTGAAGCATTGGACAGCCTATATAAGCAATGAAGTGGAAATGATGTTTTTTTTAACAGATTGGCTATTGGAATAAGTTTTTTTTCCCACTGAAAATTTGTTGAGAACAATAGTGAGACATACTGCAGGAGAAAATCATCAGAAACGAAAACGTGTACCAAAGGTTTGGTTCTGAGGTCATCATCTCAGGATCTGAGGTCAGGATTTGGGGGGTGGATAAGTTTATTCTGTGTGCTTGAAGGCAACATCAAGGTCAAAGACTTGGAAACAATCACATGGTGCATATTTGATTCACAGTTGATGCTAAAAAATGAAGCACTTGAATTTTGCTAGTCGCAGGAGTGAAATAGATTGGGATTTTGGGGAATGATTCGAAAGGAGACGAGACATAGAGTACAGTTGAGTGTGTAGAGGAAGTAAAGTCAATGTGCAATTAAATTGATATCAGTTTTCGGTACTTATCAAGCACAGCTGATGATCGTGAGCAACAGATCAGGCATGCATGCGAGGGAACGTGAGCGAGAAGAATTATGTTGCTCCAAAGAGAGGACACTACACAGTGGGAGCCTCACCGTCTGTATCCCCCCCACCCACACACACACACACACAAAAGGAAAAGAACGTAGAGAGGACACTACATAGTGGGTTAGAAAGAAGGGTTGCACTATTTGAGAGGTATGGACGTGGGATCGTGCTAGAGATTCCATCATGTCCCAGCTCTTGGTACGCAATCCAACACATCGTATTGAACTTTTCAGACCCTAGATGGGCATATTCTGGATCCATCATCAGTAATTCACTATCATGCAAACTATCTGGAAACATTTGAATATGCTTGGAGTTTTTTCATCTACAAATGTTTTACACTTCGTTTCACATCTTTAACTTAATACTTGCAATCTAATAGTAACTTGTATTAAGCCTGCTCATGATCATGGATGGCTGAATATGGATATAAACCAAAATCAGACAGTGACAGCTTTTCCGGTATGTTACAGTTCTTAAAGAAGGAGATGCTCTTTCATTGAAGTAATGTCCTTAAGTGGCAGGAGCATAACATTTATTTCAATTACAAAGTCTGAATTCACGATTTACGTTGTACAACCAGTGTTTGACATCTTTGACGCTACAAAGCAAATAATAGGAATCAAGCAAGGATTACTATATTAAAAAATAACAAGGGAGGAATACCTGCATTCCTCCTTGAAATGAAAATGACACGCGTCTATTCCTTTTTCCCCCTGATGAATCACTTGTTTTCTTGACAGGGTCACGTTTAGCTGTTAGTTTAGACAAGATGGCACCAACAATAACAGAGCCATACCTGGAGCATAGAAGGCACATGACAAAACATTATTAGCAAAATTATCAAAGGACATAATTGGACATAAAAATCATTTGACAAAATTTGTTACATAGAAGTGCCGAAATGGAAATGACAAGGGGAAACTGCATTAGAAAACTGAAAAAGGGGACGACATGTGGTGGAAACAAATGGCACTTTTTATTCTTCAAAAGGGTTTGTGGCAATGTCCTAGTTATGAAAGTTATAGAAAATAAATTAAGAGCGGTATCTGGCTAATAGCAGGAACCCAAAATGAAACGCAGTAAACTTATATTTTTGGATGCTTTCAAAATTGACAGAATATGATACATCAGACAGCAGTATGCATGTTTTAGCATAAAAGGTGTAGAAAATACAAGATAGCGAAAGCACTATGTAGGAGACAACCAAATGGCAACGCAAAAAAGAGGAGGAGTGAACAAATAAAAGTGCCATGCAACTTACTTTTTTTCTAAATTCCACAATGCTGGAAATGCATGTCGAATCTGCGCCAAAAAAAATGATTAGTAATGTTTGTTCTGATCATTGGACTGATCAATTTTTGGGCTACCATAACTAAAAATACACTGAATACCCAAATACAGGTCCTGTTATGCGCAGAGAGTTTTGCAGAGCGGATGTATGAAAATAAAAATGACGGGAAAGGGCAAAGTGACTCACAGATAATGACGCGGGATCTCCTCCACTTGTTCCAGCTACAAATGGATCAATAAGATAGTCAACGACCTGTAAAAATATTAGATGTTTTGAGTCACAGGTACTTTTGGTGCCAAATGAAAAGCTGCTAAACCGATATCGTTACATTGATATCCATATTTGTTATTGAGAGAAGAATTACTCACCTCTCTTCCAAAGTGGCGTTCAAAGAAGCTCCCAACACTACAAATTTTTTCAAACAGGACAAAATCCTATTACTCAATACAGGGGTAAAAAATTGCGATGATAAACGATACAATAATGATAAGGCAAAGTCTAAGTATATTGGCATGCTTTCTATAACTTTTTTTGGGGTGTCTTTAAGGAACTAAGGGAAAACCATATATAGAACTCAAAACAGCTTAAAAGAAGTATAGCTCCTTATATGATTGCCATATGAGATTTTACAAAAGACCAAAAGCATGAAGATTCACCTCTCACTTAAATGCTCGTCAGACACTTTTCCAGAGTTTCTCGTGCTAATTTTCTTGTAGATAAATGGTTCCAAAAATAACCCGAGCTGCAAGGAGCCAAGGATAGAACATAATCATCATCATCATGAACAACAACAACAACAACAACAACAACAACAAAGCCTTTCTATCCCAAGCAAGTTGGGGTAGGCAAAGGATAGAACATAATCAAAAGAAACAATATCATGATCATCGTGATGATCACATAGAGGAAAAAATAGGAAGGTGCAGGTTTTAGGGAAGAAATGCAAAATTTTATCAAGATTCAACTTTAAACCACTAGTTCAGGCAATGATTGTGGACAGTTATGTTAGCAATTTGAGAGGAGAGTTTCTATTTTGTTACACACTTCAATCTATCAGTTGAATAGTAAAGACAATAGGCACATGTTGAAAGGGTTTTCTAGTGCAACAGTATCACTATACAGTATCCAATATCCCAACATACCTTCGATTTTGTTGAAAGAACTCTGCTCTTAATTAGCGAAATGGGATCCGAAGGAATCTGATGAAACAACAATGCAGAATATTCGAAGGTGAGGTGCAATACAGGGGAAATGAAAGAGAATACGCATGAGCACATTGAAAGCCTAATTACCAGTGCTGGTGCACCATCTTTAACAATGTAACGCTTGTGTTGGGAGTTAGGCTAAAACATAATTGAAACCGTTAATTCAGTTTGTGCAAAATGCAAATGTAGACAAAAACATTTGAACAGAAGCAGTGCTTTGCAGGTAGATTTGTACATACATACTGCAGCCTGTCTTGAAGACCAAGGTCATCAATTAGTCTGCTGACCTCCAATTCACTTTCTGTCTGCAGGTAAAAGAATAAAAGTAACTTCATCAACTAAGGTGGTAGTCTCCATTTCAGTATCCACTTTAAACAAGGTAAGGCATCTCCATGTTCGGACATCACTATATGCCCAATCACAGACACAAGCAACGTTTATGGCCGATGCCATGCCAAGCACTAACTGGGAAATGCTGCACATAGTCAAACTGACGCAGATAGATCATTTTGCTCCAGGCTTCAATAACTGAATCCGACAATCCAAAACTTAAAGAAGCAAGCCATGACACTAACGCACGCTAGCACAATCTCAGTTCATAAATCCCAAGTCAGGAAACCAGAAACACAAAATGCTCACCATAGTGTTGGCCCCTTCGTCCCAGAGGAACCCGCCCTCGGAGTTGCTCCGTATCTTCCCTCCGGCCCTGTCGGCCGCCTCGAACACCGTCACGTTCACGCCGCTCTTCCGCAGCCTGTACGCCGCCGCGAGCCCGCTGCAAGAGACACCCCACCGGCCACCGCCATTTCATCAAACACCTCATAAGCGGAGCACACTCGCTCGCAAAAATACAAACTCGTGCAAGCAGACCACACCTCCGGGTACATAGAGACACACACAGGAGGGAGCACCCACTCACCTGGCGCCGGCGCCCACGACGGCGACCGACCTGGCGGGGACGGCAGGGGTGTCGTCGGAGCCCGCCATGGCGAGCACGGAGCGGCTGGCGCGCGAGGAGGCGGGGCGATAAGGATGGGCCGAAGCAGAGGAGGCCGTGGCAGTCGAAGAGAACATTTGATTTGGGGGATGGGGATTTGCTTGTTGCCTTGCAGCGCCGCTCCTGTTTGGTGTTTGGATCGGAGTTGGTGGTGGGGGAGGGGTGACTGGTGAGCTGGTCAAAACGCAGCTCTTCTGCGCACGCCGTTTTGCATGCCTGTATCGCTGAAACTGAAACCAACCACAGGTGGCAAATGCGCCTTCCTCACAACAACTTCACTGCTCCAAGGGAGTAGCCTCCAACACTGGCTTGGAGAGGAAGAAAGAAACAGAACAGAAAGCTTGGCTCGCAAAAATCCCTGGAGTTCGAAGCATCACACATCGCTGACGAAACTACACACGGCGACACGAGGCAGCGTGTATGAACGACTCTGAACGCAAGCGGACGCACACAGACAGTATCAGCAACTCTGAATACGAACCAGTATAGTACATCTGAACATGGCGGAACAGGATTGCGTATCAAGAACGCGGGAATCTGAAATCCTACGAACTCTGAAGAATGCTTGGACGCTGACACTGAAACTGAGGGGGTTTCCCCGACCCTGACACAGAAATCACTACCAGAACCGAAGCATCAAATTGCACACGGAGACCAAACTTTTGGAGCAAATAAACATCATCGGGCGGACTGCTACTCGATTTGCAATGAGATTAAAGAAGAAAGAAAGAGAGGCACTGCGAGAATTTACAGCACAACTCAACTGGCAGAACAACAGTAATCAGAGCCTAACACACTGGGATTATTCCAAGATGATTGTGTATGATTTCAACAGCACAAACAAAATCATAGGTGGACGGGAAACTAATATTCAGAAATAAATGTGCAGACATACAAAGCTAGTATCAAGTAACACACAGAAATGAGCGTTTCAGCACCAGATTGTGCTGCTACTGCACCAGAAAATCGAAAGACATTTTTCAGATCTGGTTAGAAAACAGTGATTGCATAAATCTGGCGGCATTCTCCTGAAAACAGCTGAGCGATCATGAACTGAACATTGGTGAGGAAGCTCCTACTAGTGCAGAAATTAGCCAATTGCCACTAACAAATGCGCACCAAATATTCAGGTGTGAACAATTGAGCTGAGAAAATGACTTCAAGCAAACAGAATTGACATTAAAATAAGCCAACCAGGTCACAATACTTTCAGAACGCCAAGTCACAATACTTTCAGAACGCAAGGTCACAATACTTTCAGAACGGTTAGTCATGTGTTCAACAACCAAATCTACTGTACTCGCAAAAAAAAAAAACAACCAAATCTACTGGTTTTTGGCACTCAGAAGAGGAGTAATCAGAGGATGTCAAACATTATCGCAAGAGAAACGCATCATGAACAACTTGACAAAATTAATTCTCCATTACTCATCACGAGATTGCTAAGCAGTACCAATTCTCTCATTGGGAACCCAACACAAAGCGCTACAGATTACAAAAGCAAGTAGCCAAGAGTCTCATAACTGCCGTAAGAACACACACAAGAACTGATCCAGTAACCTACTACGATTCATCAATTCCAGGGCCATATCCAGATGTTTTTAGTTCATCACAGGTGAACGCAGCTCTCAAGAGAACAACAGAAACCTAGCTAAGCTCTACCAGTTCCAGGAAAGCAAACGAACAAAACAACGAAGAACCGGTCCAGACGATCAGACAAGACGCACCACCCTCGATCAGTTCCAAGAATGCAGAAAACAGAAATGACGAAGGATTCCTTCAAGAACCTCTCCACGACGCGTGACTGCGTCGACGCCCGATCGCGCGCGGACGTCTACTGCGACGACGACGGCAGTAGTGACTCCTCCTCGTCCACTGGTGGCTCCTCCTCGTCCACCAGCGTCGAAACCGGCGGTTCTGGGTCCTCCTCATCCTTCCCGCCCGACGACTGCTGCAGGAGTGGCTCGACCGATGTCGACGCTGCCGATGATGTCGCAGTCGCGGACGCGGGCGGGGGCGCTGAAGACAACGGCGGCCGAGCCTTCCACGGCAGCACGGGGAGAGGGGTCCTGCGGCAGACCGGGCAGATCAGGCCCTTCTGGCGAAGATACTCGTCGATGAAGACCTCATCGCACTTCGCGGCTTCCTTGCGGCTGTGGAAGACGTGGTTGCAGGAGAGCTTGCGGACCTCCTCGTTGGCATCCATGCTGTACTGGCACATGGCGCAGTTGTAGCTCAGCTGCCGCTCCAGGGTGGTGACGCCGCCGAGCGAGCCGACCCGCACCCGCCGCCACCCGCGCTGCAACCGGCCGGTGTCGTAGGCCTTTGCGAGCCAGAGGCCCGCGCCGATGGCGAGGGCCAAGGTGACGCTGCCCCCGACCACGACGGCGAGGAACCCCCCGACGCTGATGTCGCCCTCGCCGTCCATGGCGCCTTGCCGCCTTCCCCTCTTCGGACCCCGCCTCTCTTGCTAGCTTCTTCTCGCTCGTCGCCCTCTCTCACGCTCTGGCTTTCTCGCTCGTGGCTCGCGGTGGTCTTGGGTTGTGCGTGTTGTGAATGCTGGCATTGGCGCATGGGGCTATTTGTAGACGACGGCCGGGTGCTAGCTGGCTATAGTTGGTTAGCCGGTTTGTTACGAGGTGGGTCCCAGGTCTCGGCTCCCGAGGACGGCCGAGACTCGGAGGGCCGGACGCACGGCGAGGTGAAGTGAGTGACTGTGACCACCACGGCAACGTCGCAGGCCTTCAGGTGTACTTCCGCTCGTCGTAGCTTTTTATGAAGTGATCGCGGCCGGGGATGTGCTTCGATCGTGTTCGATCGCGGCGTGTGTTCATGGCACCGTGGCAAGTTCAGAGGGCTAATCCATTGATTTGCGGTAATTAATCGAGTGTGCATAGACACACGTACCGCTGCACTGGCACGCCATAGCTAGATCACACGACGTGCCAATGTCGGTGAACCGCGATTGGATTGGCTTAGTGACAGCGATTGGGTTAATTGGCTTCAGAATCGAACCTTTTGTAAGGAGCTGGTGCGCATGGACGATTTTGGCACAGTGAAACTTCCGTAGAATTTGGTTTAACCAAAGTACTACAACTATCTACTATGATATTTTCTTCTTCTTTTGTTCTAGATAAATAAAAACTAATTAGAATGTGCTCTCCAATTAATGTGCTTCATCACCTCCATATGTATCTCAACCATTCTTGGCCTTGGATGAGGACAATTCGGTACCACTATTTACACAAGCATATGCTGGTTATTTTTAAATTACAATCTAGCCACAACCCGGATAGCGTGAACAATGCGGATAGCGCGAGTGTAATGTTTTTTTTTACCGGGAACTATAATTTCCATTATGGAATGGACATACCATAAGGCCACTCGCAAAAAAAAAAAAAAAACTGATACCATAAGCCATAAGGTTCTCAACTATAGAATGGATGTGTGTGTCCTCGCAAACTAGGCTCAACACATGTTAACACGTACGACCAAGCATCGCCACAACGTGTGCAGCTTGATTGCAAGTTGCAGGACAATGCACACTAGGAAAGGAATTAAAACTAGTTCTTGCCTTCATATTCATCTCTTACACCACGCTGCCCATCAGTCATAGATCAAAGCTATTTTCCTTCCAAGCATTTTTTAGCATGAGTGAAACATGACATTTGACATACCAATCGAGCTCTGCCGCCGCATTGACTTGGCATGAAAAGCATCCAGCACACGATCTATTTGCCCAACACATGTCTAAACCACTACTTGCTCCTGCTATACGCCTTCTCCAGTATTAGAACCCTCCAAAAATCTCATCACCGTTTCACAAAAAAAAAAAAAAACTCAATCAGTGTTAATTATCAAGAAACACAAGTGCAATATTTGTGTTGAGTTAGAGATAGAAGGAGATGATCAACAAATCAAAAGGCCGTACAATCTATTCATACGTACAAGCATGTAACTGATCAATGGGATTCATGCGACGGATCAAGTTTGTGACCTGCTTGAACCAAAAGTTTCAACTCCAACTAGACTATTGGTCTCAAAAAAAAAAAAAATCCAACTAGACTATTAATTTGTCATACAAGACGCGTCGACTTAACTGTTTGCACTCCAGCATACACATGGGTTCTAAAACTCTAATGCATGGTAGGTTATTTCAAGACACTAAAAACTAAAGAATTACATGTGCGCAAACTACGGTTCTACACGAGGTGTTGCGTGCACAAATTGTAAATTTCGAACTAGCTTGTGGTTGAGCCGCAAGGGGATATTTATCCTTAACACACATCCATTCTTGAGTCAAAAATAATCTCAATAGCCATATAAACATCCCTGGTTCTTTAAATGAGTCTAAACAAAATAATAAGTCACATAGGGGCAAAAATGTCCTTACACGTAATTTATTATCAATTTCCCAGTAACATCGCAAATACGTATGTGATGGGAAATGCCAAAGCAAGCTATGACGAGAGATTTCTATGGCATTGAGAGAAAAAACATTTCATTATCATGTCATTTTATCACATCTTTTGGCTGTTTGTTAAACATCAGACAAATAACACTCATCTCTTCAGGCAACTGGTTTATCAGTCAGCAACAAATCTTAAGCGGCCCAGCCCAAAAAATCTTAAGCACGTGTGTCCCATTGAAATACTGACATTTCCGTCAAAAAAAAAATACTGACATTCTGGGCCCACGAGTCACATTCAGTGGCCCACCGGTCATCCATACACGGAGCCACGTACACACAGAGCCCGCGGGTTCCCCGAAATCCAGAAAGGGAAAGCCGGAAGGCGACCCGTAACAACGTGGAGCGGCCGCCCCCAGTAGCAGTCGCTTCCCGTTCCCGTCTGTTTCGCTTCGCCGCCCTACCCAGCGCACGCCGCTACCTTCCCGACCCTTCTCGCCGCCGCCTCCGCGTCCCCCTTCCCCGCGCGCGGGCGGCGGCCGTCGTCCTTGCTGCAGCTCGACCCGAGGTCAGATCCGTACACCAACCTGGTCCGAATCGTTGCCGAATTTTTCTAGGTTTTGGTACGGATCTAGGGTTTGCTGCGGAGTTTTGTGAGGGCTTGGAGGATTCGTGATTCGCTCATGGCCGCTGGGCGCCACGGAGGTTACAGGGACTACGAGGCGAGGGAGCGGGAGCTGGACGCCGAGGCCTCCAGGAGGAGCAAGGAGCAGCACCCCTACGTCGGCGGCCGCCACCGTGACGCGGACCGCCGCGGCGACGGCGGGCGCAGCAGGGGCGGTAGGGAATTATCCAACGGCCACGGCCGCCGGCGCTCACCGCCACCCAGGAGCCGCCTCGTGGAGAGGCTTGGGGATCGTGAGCCTGGCGAGCTGCCAAGCGGCAGCGCGTCTGATGACTCCAGTGGGAGGCTGCATAGAGCCAGGGAGAATGGCGTGTCCAGTTCTAGCAGGGAGGGCAAGGTGGCGGTTGCGGCTGTGTCGGCAGGTGTATCTGTTTCGAGCAAGAAGCGGAAATACTCGCCAATAATTTGGGACAGGGATAGCCCAAAGCCGCCACATTCTGATGCAGAAAAGGGCAAGAAAGTGGTAGAACCCGTGCCTACTGAGCTGCCTCCGCCTCCACCGCTGCCTCCACAGGACCATATCCCTGTGAGGTTGGCTGTGGAGAAGTCACCTATGGATGTGGAGCCTACTCTTGGTATGGAGAGTGCTGAGCAGTTGCAAGGGCACGAGGAGAACACAGTGACCGAGGAGGAAGAGGAGTATCCAACTATGAGGAACATATCAACTTCGAGATGGGCGGGTGCTAATGATGATGAGGATGAGGGGGCAGCTCCAATTAAAAAGAGAAGTGCATCTCCTGCAGACTCCGCTGAATTGGGGCAGAGGAAGAAGGCTCCTAGCCCAGAACTTGGTGAGCTTGTGGTCAGTGATACCTCTGGAGGGAGAACCATGTCCAAGTCATCTGACTCAGGGAGAATGGGAAATGATGATAATGAGGATTTGGGAGTAGACAAAGATGACTATATGGATGTTGACAGGAGGCAAACTAGTGACAGTAATGCAGAAAATCATATATCTGATTCTGACTCTGAGAATGAAACACGCAGGCCGGAAACCCCTGAGCCAGTGAAACCACCGCACAGGTGTATCAATATGCTTCAAGGTTGCAGAAGTGTTGATGAGTTTGAGAGGCTCAACAAGATAAACGAGGGTACATATGGTGTTGTGTACAGGGCGAGGGATAAGAGGACAGGCGAAATTGTTGCGCTGAAGAAGGTAAAGATGGAGAAGGAGCGAGAAGGTTTCCCACTAACCTCTCTTAGGGAAATAAACATCCTCTTGTCTTTCCACCATCCTTCTATTGTTGATGTTAAGGAAGTTGTAGTTGGAAGCAGCCTAGATAGTATTTTTATGGTGATGGAGTACATGGAACATGATCTTAAGGGCGTCATGGAGACCATGAAACAACCATATACCCAGAGTGAGGTCAAATGTTTGATGCTTCAGCTGCTAGAGGGTGTAAAGTACCTGCATGACAATTGGGTACTTCATAGGTATCAAATTTTTATTAATTTACCTTCTATTCTTGGTTTGCATGTCTTGATTTCTAATCTGTTCTTGTGTTGCTCATACGCATCTCCCATTTTTACAGAGATCTGAAGACCTCAAATCTTTTGCTGAATAACCGCGGTGAGTTGAAAATTTGTGATTTTGGACTGTCTCGTCAATATGGGAGCCCACTAAAACCTTATACTCAATTGGTTGTGACTTTGTGGTACAGGTAGGTCATCGGCCAACATCAGATTGCTCAGCAGTATTTTGGCTTTCTTCTAAATTTTTCCATTGTGAGTTTTGTTTGGTCAATCAAGGACTCACCTATCTCCTTATGGCTACAGGGCCCCAGAACTATTACTAGGAACAAAGGAGTATTCTACTGCTATAGATATGTGGTCCGTGGGTTGCATAATGGCAGAGCTTCTTGCCAAAGAACCATTATTCAATGGAAAAAATGAGTTTGAACAACTAGATAAGGTATTTGATTGCTGTGGACTGTTATTGCTTGACATAATGTCTATTTGATGATATATCATGGCAAACAACTTCTTTTTTCAGATATTTAGAACCCTTGGCACACCCCATGAGAAGATTTGGCCGGGCTATTCAAAATTACCAGGTGTCAAAGTCAATTTTGTCAAACAACCGTAAGGGTCTCTAAACATGTGCTTGCTTTTGTTGTTTTCATCTTGCTGTGTATACTTTATTGTGACGGGACTCTTTTTTCCCCTCAGGTATAACAGGCTAAGAGATAAGTTCCCAGCTGCATCTTTTTCTGGGCGACCAATCCTGTCTGAAGCTGGTTTCGATCTTTTGAACAGTCTGTTGACTTATGATCCTGATAAGGTAATTTAATAACTTATAATCTCCTGTTGCCATTTGACTATGATTCTCTTATCATCTTTCAGCATTCCTGTCTGAGCACATTTGTCTCTCTTGCAGCGTATATCAGCAGATGAGGCTCTACAACACAAATGGTTCTCTGAAGTTCCTCTACCTAAATCCAGGGACTTCATGCCAACATTCCCTGCTCTTAACGAACTGGACAGGTAATTGCCAAAACTGCATGTTCTGTTTTGGCCTATATTACACGTACTATTTTCCTAAACTAGAATTACTTTCTTATTGTTTTGAAATACACAGGCGTACCAAACGGTATATGAAGAGTCCTGACCCTCTAGAGGAGCAACGTTTGAAAGAACTGCAAGGAAACTTAGGCAACCGTGGGCTTTTTGGCTGAGCCAAAATCATTTGCTTGGGAAATCCCGAACTAACTGTTATTCATTCTGAACCAGCAAGGTCAGATATGTTCTGAGGTGAGATGGACATGAAGTATCACATCTTCTCGGTGCCTAGCAGAGACTGATAGTGTTCTTTAGCAGGCTTGGTGCCGGTTTAAGTGGATAAGGATTCTCCTTGTGGTCCATCATAGAAATTTTGTTGCAGGGTTAACACTCCAGATTGATCATAAAAGCAAATATAATCTGCCTGCATCGTAAGGTGTGGCGTGTTGTCTTTTATCGGTATCACAAATTTCACCTTTGGAAATTCTGTATGTAAAATATTCTTGATTGGTACGTTGTAAACAATGTTTAGTGCGATGGATTTAAAATAAAACAGTTTGTCATTTTTTCTCTCTATGCTCCTTTTGCATTTTCTTTTGATCTTTGCATTTTGTTTGCAAGAGATGAAAGAAGCGCAGTGGAAGGATGCCTTTTTGCTTTTCTCAAGGAAATCAATCGACATTCATTAATACAACTTGGAAGGTAAATATTATGAAAAGTCAATTGTTTCAAGTGATATTGCGGACTACGACTAAGAACTAAAAAGCGCATGACTTATTCTTTTTTGAAGATCAGTTGAACTTTACGGTACCATAAATGTCAAATGTTAGGACTATTTATGTAAGTGGACTAAGTGTTAATGTGGAAATTTCTTGTTTTGAAGTGTTATCTGGACCATGCACATATTATTTTAATGTAGTATTAAGTTAATAAACAAAAAAATAATATAAGATAAACTGGAACTGAGCAAATAGGTACCTCCTGTGTTGATGTTCCCTCCATGCTAATCTGACTACCGTGTATTAGATCAATCAATTGCGCCTTCATAAGTAAAACATGTTACCTTTGAGTTACTGTTACTTGTGGCTTTATCAAACAAACTCGAAACTTGAACAGGATGTGTGCACGTAACATCTTATTAATAACTTCTGATTTCAATGTTATATACTTTGGTAATCACTGTCCCGAAAATATAAGAACTCACAGATTTCTTGTTGTTCATTGTGCTGTGCACAACCCGTGTATCTATGTTCTCCCATGTTGGTTAGTTTCATGACCATGTTAGGTACGATTCTATTGAATTTTGAATTAAAAGTTAGCTTCTTTTCTGTCTCCTTAGTAGCTGAACGGGGTAATACTTGTTGGGGAAATGGTTTTCAAATGTTCATATGATCCTTTTTCTTCAGCATTTGGAACTGTAGGAAAATATCTTTTTCTACAGAAAAGATATCTTGCCAGTCCCGAATTGAGACGTGATAAAGCAATTAAGCACGTATATATGACTATTGTTCTAGTTGCAATCATGCATTCAAGGTATAAGCAATGCATGCAACTGAAAAGTTATTATTCCCTTGAATGTTGTTTCGGTCGATCAATTGCTTTTCTGCTCTTTGAATTGTAATACAATGATCTATTCACTGGCTATATGCTTCACATTTGGTGTAGTTACTTCTTTATAATGCTTAAAGAGAGTTGATTAAACTCACTACAATTGTTCTATGACACGTCTGCAGCTAAGCTGTGGCTGCTTCAAGATAGGAAGCTTGATGGCTGTCAGCTTGTTGTATCTAAGTGACTAAATTTTGTGGAGGACCTTCAAAAGTGTTCATCTTTTACTATAGTGAACCATAGTGGTCAGTCTACTATCTTTCCTTGTACATTAATGTATTCTAACTGACATGGAGATTCGTTCATCCTTGTTTTTGACTGCATAGGTTGTTGCTTATCTTTAGAACTTTAGATGACAATTCTAACTTACTGAGTAGCTAATTGAAAAACACCATGTTTCTCTTTCACGCCCATCTATAACAGTGAATCTGGTGAAGTTTAGTATGTAGGGTAAACTCTATGCTCCATTCAACTTGTCACCTTCATTAAGCTTTTGGTGAGCTTTACATGGAACAGAGCTTTTTGGGTTGCGCAAAATGTCTATGCTTCTGTGCCTCACGATATCTGTTGTCCAAATGATTTGTTCTGCATTATGCTTCATGTAGATTTGATCAGGTGTTAATGTTCATTTTTTCCGAGAATGGGTGGTAATGTTCATTTTGATTGATTTTCCTCTGTAAGAGTTGCACCTAAACCCTGCCAATATTTCAGCCTAGCCTAGTGGAATTGGTTGCGAGGGGATCCTTACTATTTCCATGTGTTTCTTCAGGCCCGATAGGATAACATACCCCAACCGACAATGGCATCACCTTGTATTAACATCGAATATGCAATAGAATCGGGTATAAATATGGGGCTTTTGCATTCTTACCCCTGATTTGCGTGTCCTGCTCGCATGGTTTTGATTACAGTTGTCAGAGCAAAGTAGCGGGCGTGGTTGGTTCGAGCCTGTAGTGTTCTTAATCACTAGGAGTACTTGGAAGTACTCGTACGTAGGAGTATGTATATTTAGGCCTTTTCCTACAAGTGCATTCACTGCAGGTTTCCGACTCTATCACGAGGCAATCATATCCTGCATTGGCATGTGATTCTGAACTCCGTGACTTTGCGCACTTCAGCGTTGAGGTGTGCCTTGTGATTCGTCATGCTTGGGCCAAATATTGCAGTTGGATTGGTCGACCTTAGAGTGGCGTCCAGGATCGCATTGCTTTGTTCTAATGCGCGCGGTCAGTTCAGATTTCCTTCTTTATGGTTCTACACTTGTACTAACAGCTCCGGATTGGAGAGTAGCCTCGCGTAATGAGACGGATTATCTACTCTGCATGTTCATGGCCTTGACGGGAGGGGGATCGCGCATTGGAGTCGGCTCGGAGTCTTGGTGGACAGAAGGCAGCTGGACACGCATCATCGAAGCCGGGACGGGAGCCGTGTACGTGCCATCACATTTACGGGACCGACAATGTAGGCCGCTTGAAAGTGTACTGTGTGCGATGTGAAATAAACAGTGTACTAGTGTTGTGTAGATTCTGTTCCTCGTGTTCTTCCACTGAAAACTACTCGATGTGAGTGATGTGCATGATAAAGGGTAGCGTGTGTACTGACTACTGTGTAGGGTAATGTTTCCGTGCAATTGGCGATTGGACGCATATCTTGCGTTCGTAACCGGACGAGAGGAGCCTGAGGATTCGCTCGCGAACCTGCGACCCACGTCGGCTCACGTTGCCCGGAGCCCGTCACAGTTACTCGTGCGTCTCTGCTGTCTATACTACGGACAGCGCCGACCGCTGCCGCCCTGACGGTAAGGCTCTCCGCACTCGTGTTCCTCTATTTCATTCCTCTAAAAAGAATATTTTATTCTGGTCATCGAGATTCTTTTCTTTATATTAATTTCTCCCGCACCTATCTTTCCTCTATATTCTTCCTCTATACCTCACTACCTTATATTTTATTCAACCATCCTAACTACCTTCTCTTTCCTCCTATTTTTTTTCTTTTTTTCTCTCTCCGGTCCCAATCCCACCTATCTTCTTTTTCCCCCGTCTCTCTCCCTCTCTCTCGATCCTTCCGCGCCTCTGCTGCCGCCGCCTCGCCTCCCCCGCCTCCGCCTCTGCTGCTGCTCTCCACCGCCGCGCCTCTGCTGCTGCTCTCCACCGCCGCCGCCTCGCCTCCCCCGCCTCCCGCCTCGCCTCCCCCGCCTCCGCCGCGGCCTCGCTGTCCCGATGGAGGAGCCAATCCCACCCCGACGGTGGTGCTGCATGCTTGCCTCGGCGTGGGCCACCTCATCCCCATGGTGGAGCTCGCCAAGCTCCTCCTCCGCCGCGGCCTCGCCGTCCCGACCCCGCCGGCCGCCAGCGCCGACTTCTTCTCCTCGACGGCCTCCGCCGTGGCGGACCTCGCCGTCACCTTCCACCACCTCCCGCCTCCAGACTACCTCGCTCCGGACCCGGATCCCCTTCCCCAAGATGCTGGACGCGCTCCGCCTCATGGTGCCCGCCCTCGCCGCCTTCCTCCGCTCCCTCCCCTCCGTCTCGGCGCTCGTGCTCGACCTCTTCTGCGTCGACGCCCTCGACGTGGCCGCGGAGACCGGCGTCCCGGCCTACTTCTACTACACCTCCTCCTCCGGCGACCTGGCGGCGTTCCTCCACCTCCCGCACTACTTCGCCACGGCGCGGGACGGCCGCTGCTTCAAGGACATGGGGAGGGAGCTTCTCCGCTTCTCCGGCGTCGGACATGCCGCACACCGTGCTCGACCGCGCGGACGCGGACCGGACCTGCGGACGGCGCGCGGCGGTCCCGGCGGCCCCCTCCTCCCTGCTCTCTGCCAGGCCAAGCAGCCCGGCGGCCTGTCTCTTCCTTCTCCTCTCTCTCTTTCGCGGGGCGGCGGCAGGGTCGTTGCGAGGTGGGCCCGCACGGCGTCGTAGCGGAGACACTGGATTGCGCTAGATTTGGCAGACGAAACGGCATCGCTACTTTAGCGGAGGCTTTAGCGGGCGTCGGTGCAGGGCATTTTACGCTATGTGCTTCCTGAAGTAAGCCTAGAGGAGCCCAGTGCGGGCAGCCTAAACGAGCCTGGGTTGCCGCACCTGTCGTCCACGTGTTGGCGACCAGGCGGCCCTCGCTAATTGCGAGAGGCGGTAACGATGAGCTGGAAGCCTGGAAGCCGGGGAACGCCGCCACGGTCACTTCCAGGCTTACGGTCAGTGCGGCTTACATGCGGGTCCCGGGCGGATTCGAGCAACTTCACTGCCACTGCATAAAAATTTGACGGCGCTTTTGAGGGGATCTCGGTCACGTCGGCCTCTCCTGCGTTGCCTCGGTTTGGGTACCCGTCTCCCTCATCCGCAGGCCGCTTACCCGAGGAGGAGGAAGAAATTACCGCAGAGGGCTCGAAGTGACGACGGAAGAATTTACAACGGTCGGCTGGACTATTCTAGTCTCATTTACGGTAGGTTCCAGGCTTCCCAGGTTTAAAATGTGACTTACCGGTGAAGTAGTAGGCCACTCGACACGCTTTTCATATGACCTTGTTCATCGCCAAATTTCTGCACAAGGTGTTTAGTATTTTTTTTAAAATAAAAGTTTGACAAAACGGTCTATGATGCGTGCGATATATTAGTTGGACATGTCAAATGAGTATATATTTAGCTATTTAAATGTTATTTGTTCTTAACCAGGTGCTAGAGATAAGGAAAACACGACCAAATAGAGTAATCGTTATTGTATTGGTCCTAAACTATATGTTCGGAGAAACCAAGGGAGTCACTAATGGATTTCTCCGATTGAAAGGCCTGTTATCTGGTATATCTTTCCTGTTATGCTCAATTAATGGCCTTCACACACTCATGAATGCCGTTCCACTCTATTTGCTGATTTTCCATAAAAGAGCAAGCAATAACACAAATCCAAAAAAGGGAAAAAGAGAAGGGAGCAAAAACAGCCTCCTAGTTTCCAACAACATCTCAAATCGAGGGCAATCACGTCACTTCCCCTATCCCGCGAGCCGTTTCACTCCTGTACCCTCTTCCTTCCCCTGCAAGACCGCCCCCCTTCCTCCTCTGTCTCCGTCAGACTCCCAAAATCAACCCAAACCGCGCCGCCAAGCTCCCCTCGCTCGCAGACTGCTCAGTTCTCCACTCTCGCCGGACATTGGAGCGGCTCACGAGGACAGGGCCGGTGGCCAGCGCTGACGCGGCGCTCGGCGTCGAGCGGGCGTGGAGATGTCCTGCTCCAAATGGCTGCTGAACAAGAAGGGCCCGCTCGCGGCGGTGTGGGTGGCGGCGTTCCGCCGCGTGGAGGCGCTGACCCGGGACCAGGTCGAGAGCACTGACATCGTCGCCTCCGTTGGTAACGACTCGATGCTGACTCGTGCAATGCGAGACCAACCTCTGTTTTTTATTTTCTTGGATGGGGTCTCAGGGCCGTTTTGGCTGGGGTAAGGAATGAGCGAGGAGACGGTCTCTCTAATATCTGGTTCTATTTTTGTGCCGTGAGGGAGTTTAGGTGAAGGGTTTATTGGAGGCTTTAGGTTTCCTTTTTGGAAAACAGATGCTTTTTAGGTTATAAAGCAGAACATGTGAGGAATTTGGGCAACACAACAAGGACATAAGAGAGGATGGCATCCTTGTGTGTTTGTTGACCCTTTCTTTTTAGCCTGTTTTTAGTTGTGATTTATCATCTCAGTTTTGGGAGGTGTAGTTGATTTTGGCAGTAGCGTGGGGTTTGACATCGAAGGTTTACAGATGCTTTTCAGCAATGGCATCTGTGCATAGTTTTTCGCTGCTTGTGCCGTACCATATGAGACAATTCGGTATCAGCGTGCAGTAACTAGTAAATACTGAATTAGATGATAATCTGAAGGCTGAACTAGCGCCGTTCAAGTTGTCGATGAAGTTAATAGAAAGAGGGCATATTTCTTTTTCTAGATCAAGTTATTCTTTTTTTAAGAACTTGTCCTGATAGGTTTAAACTGCTTACTGTTTTCCTCTTACTGGTGCAGATAAAATTTTGGACGATGTGGAAGCCCCACAAAGAATACTGGCACTGCTTCTTCTTGGAATTGTTAAGATATACTCCAGGAAAGTGGAGTACATCTACCTTGATTGCAATAAGCTTAATGAGACAAAACGTTGCACTGAACCAAGTACTTCAACTGGAAGATCAATGCAACGAGTTCGAAAGCAAGTAAAGAAAGCTGTTCGTGCAGGACGCCGACAAGATACGACCAAGGTCAAGGAATCTTTTCATGCTGTGAGGACTACTGAAATTTCTGGTCCGATATCAAGTGAAGGCTTCTCTTTGAGGACAGAGACAGAAATTATTGTACAAACGTCTGTTGTTGTTCGAGAGGCACGTGTGTCTGCTGACGTGCCAGCATTCACGAGACCAGAAAGATTTGAGCTTGACTCTTTTGATTTGGGAATTTCCGATATGTAAGAACCTGGCCGTATACTAGTCTTATCTAATTTTTATTTGAAACGTGGTTTCTTACCTACCATTTTAACCTATATCTGCAGAGATGATGATGGTGAGGACCACCATCAGTCAGGGCGTCAAGGTAGCGGTGTCACTCACTCTTGATGTCATTAGCATTGCCACACATTTTCATTGTTGTTTCCTCATCCGTTTTGTTTGCTTGAGATACTTTAACCATACAATACACGTTCATTTGTAAAAATAAGATATTTTCGATTGTGAAACTATATAATGAAGCCATTTTATATATTCTTTGCTTCCTTTTTATAGATATTTCATTGGAAGATGAGGGCCATCATGCCCCATTTTTGTACGAGGTACGGATATCCCTCTTCTTTTATCTCCAATCAGTTGTATTCCACACGAGGAATTGAATCCACAGGCACCTAGCAAACCATTTCAGGCTTACCTTATGTGTTGATCAACAAAGCTGAGAGAGTTATAGTTCTTGAACATTCTTTCGCGGACAAAATTTTATGGCAACCACTTTCCTTACTACCTAGTGAGTCCAGAAACTCAAGGTTCCACCTGTTACCTGCCCAGCACTCACGCTTTCTGTTGTCTTATACGGAAGTTAATTTCAACTCTTTTGTGGAATTGTGGGTGCACATTAGATATGTGTTACTCCTTACTTTTCCAATAGTTTTGATGTAATTTAGTTGCTTCCTCTTTGTTTTCACATGTTATTTGTTTGAGGAGCTGATGCTTAACTACTTTTCAATGGAACAGTCATATCAGAGGGCAACATGTTCGTATGCCGTAGATGCTGCTTGTATTATGCCAGATTACATGTAAGCACTTTTGCTTCTTCGTAATGATTTTAACAGAAGTTTGGTATCTCTGGGTTTCTGAACTGTACTTGTGATGCAGCGCTCTCCCACCTGAAGTGATCGGTGCCATTAATGAAGTGAGTAATATTCTGGGGTTGAGCACCCGATGGCATGAACCTGAAAGAGAGAACCCGAATGCAGATTCTGTTTGGTTCACACCAGTGAAGGAGTAAGTGTTGACTTTTGCCTTTCTGTTCTGGCTTCATAAGGGGGAATTTCCTGCTGTTAATTTTAAGATGAAACTGAAACAGTGTCCTTCCGCCTGAGACGATGGAAATTGTGGCTGAAGTGAACATGGATAAAGATGCGGGTACCACTTCTATTCTTCTGCCCGAGTGAGTAAACAACTATCTTTTTACACGTGATTTTTCTTCATCACCGACCATTTACTTTCAGATTTTTAAAGTGATACTGTTGATAGATGTTGATCGAATTATGCATGCTTTGAAACAGAAGTCAAGAACAGCAAATATCTGAGAATATTCCGGAAAATATGACTTCTGCAAGTCTGGCTGTAAATTACCCAACTACTACTGAAGAATCAGAAAATGGGTTATTCGTAGGAAAATCAAACACAGGATCACCTGTTGGAGGATTTCAGGAGCATGAGATAGAAGAAAATGAGTTGCTAGGAAAATCAAACACAGGGCCACCTGCTGGAGGATTTCAAGAGCATGAGGCAGAAGAACATGAGACACTGGAACGTCCTGTCTTAAGTTGTAAAACACAGTCAATCAATGATCTTTCTCCTTCCACACCAGAGCCCTTGCCAGAGAGTATCCCGGGTGAGTTTCGCGATGAAGTTCCGGTTCCACTTGTGGTATTCATCATACTAACTTTGTGACTTGTGGGCTTCATTTACTTCTGATCCAGGGCCACCCTTGTCTCCTATGGTTCGGACACCAGCTAACATTGAGAAGCGACAAGGTACTAAAAAAAGGAAAAGGGGATTTTTCAATAAGGATGATTTTCTGCCAACAGAAAGAAAAAAGAAGCGACCCAGAAGAAGATTAATGTTTCCAACGTCAGATGAGGTTCTCGTATTATCCGGGAGGTGAGCAGATCTTCTGGTTTCTTCCAGTGCATGTTCTGCCTTCTCTTGCAGCTGTTAAATTGATTTTTTTTTCGTATAAAGTGATGATAGTAAAAATATGGATTATCTCATAAAAGTTATTTGCTGGATTTAAATAGGGCTTCTTTGCCTTCTTTATCAGGAGAGAGCACATCCAGCCTAAACCTTAAAAAATAGCGTCATCTGAAACATAAACCCTTTTTAGTTTAAGAACTAATCAACATGAAAAATTCAGAATAAAGTTGAATTGGTTGTTTGAAACTTCAAACTTGAATTCAATTTCCATACAAGGTGGAAAGAGGAATTACTGATAGACATATGGGCTGAATTTATACATGGTATTCAGTTTTTGCAACTCTGTTGTGTTTAACTTGAAATTTTAATGGTGATGGGATAGTTACTCTTTGACCCTTTTTGGAGGGAATATATTCCTCTTAATTAGGTGAACTAAAATAGCATTCGCTATCTCATGCCTTGCCAATTCTAAGCCTCCCAAAACTTTGAATTTAAAGCCTTACAAGGGCTGTGTTACTTAGTTCACTGCGTTAGTTGAGTAGACTTCTCTAAATGATAATGATTATAAAGCAGATAAAGAGGCCCAGAGAAACCTAATATAGTCAAACCAGTCTTAGAAGTTTTCGCAGTGTGAGTATCATTGATGTCATTTCATACACCTGAAGACACGTTGGGTGCTTTGTTTTCCACTTTTCTCATCTTCTTTTTTGTTGGGAGTTGGAGATGGTGAGCTGTTCTTTCCTCAAAGTGACTCTCAGAATACTAACATTGTACTGTTTTGGTAATACACTATCCTTGTAATAGCATGATCGAAGAAGCATTAAAACATACAAGTGATATAATGCGGAGAAGAAAGAAGGCCCCGCTCACTTATCTTGATACTTGGAAGATGGCAAAGATTGGTTCCCTGCCAGATAACTTCATGGATCCGCTGATTCCATGTAGGTCAATGATTCATCCATTAGTCTACTACGCCTAACCATTTCTTGAAACTTAGACCACAACTCTGTCTCATTTTATTTTGATTTGACAGATCAAAATTCAGTCCACCTTGCTAACATCACTACAGTAGAGGCTCCTGAAAGTTCATGTGGGGAACCAGTCAAAGCGAGAAGGCGTCTTTCATACAGATTTTCTGAGTCAAGCCATTGTTGCATGGATGCTGGAGCTACAGAACGAGAAAGCATTCTTGATGAACCAAGAATTAGAAATTTGGACGAGCCAATAGATTTTGAGTCTCCTGTTGGCTGTAACACAGAAAGTGGACATCTTCAAGATGATGTTTGTGAACGTAATGATGATGCAGCCAAAGAGAAGGGCATACCAGTCAACAGAGATGAATCTAATTGCGAAGTACCATCTGACAAGGGACTGCATGAATCGGTATATCATACTCCGTTGCACAATGAAGCATTATATGCTGCTCTAGATAATATCGATGAGGTAAGCAAGTGTACATATCACACTCTGGATAGGATTGTTGATGACATTATAATGAATGATGCATTTGCAATGACATCAACTTGCAGAATACTCCTATGGATGAAGAGAATACCAGAAATGAAGGTATCGCTTCTGCTTATGCTTTACTGTATATAAGTTTGTGCTTTGTCAGGCTCTTATATGTACATTTTTGTTTTGTAGGTTTGCTGAGCTCAGCAAGAACTAGGTAGTTTTTTTTTATTATTTTAATCTTGCTTACAATTATTTCATCCTGCTCTTAGACTGTTGCTTATCAAATTTTACTTATTTTAGGAAGATAGCAGGATTCCTCCATCAACGGTTCCAGGACCTTAACAGCAAGCAAGGGACTAATTCTTTAAGTCTCTACCATGCCCTTGAAGGGAAAGAGAAGAGAACTTCTGCCATATTCTTCTATGAAACTCTGGTATGTTTGCAATAGCTTCATACTCTGCGTTGTTGACTTTTTTCGTCTTATTTGAAAAATTTATGAAAATAATATTTATTTTGTTATGATTTGTTTCATCAGTAGATATACTTTAAATATAACATAATTATTTTTATATTTTCATAAATATTTTGAATAAAACGAATGGTCAAACATGATGTCTGAAAGTCAACAACGCCCTATATTTAGGGCCGGAGGGAGTGACTGTCTGTGTGTTGGTTCTTTCTTCAAGGATTAGCTGGTAAATTGAGAAATGATGACTCAAAGTTCGTCTACAATTCTAACCATGCGTTATCCTTTCTTCCTTTGCGACCAAATTCATGTATCACAATGTGAATCTTGAGCATTTCATTTGATTTACTGTATCCATTCCACCATAGTTCCATTCTGTAATGAAAACATATCTGCACTTCCTTATAAGTTGCTAGAGAAATCCTTGTATCCTTAGCAGGTGATATTTCTGATCTGCAGGTTCTGAAGAGCCGCGGGCTCATAGATGTCAATCAAGAAAAGCCTTATGAGGACATCATGCTTTCACCAACTCCGCAGTTTGAAGCAGAGCTTCAGAGACCGAGCAGTGGGAACTAGTCGTTGGATTAGCTTAGCATGCTCCTTTGTTCAGGGGCTTTATGACAAGACCCGATCTAGGCTTTCAACCTGTTACCTCCTGTGGCGTTCTTAGACAGTGGTTCAAATGTATATATGAGCTCGTCCATGGACGTGCATGTATGAGCTCTAGCTAGCTAGGAAGTTACATAGGATGTGGCTAAGTTTATGTTTTTAGTGCTAACTTAAACAGTAGTCAGTGTAGTAACAGATGTAAATTACAGTTTTCTCAGGGAATGTTGATTCATGAGCACCTTAGTCCATTTGGGTTCAGATCTTGACATGATACCTCGCCAGGAAACACCCTGGGTCTACATATGATTCATTGTTGAGGTACGGGACTGTTGTTTGGAGATCTTTTTGTTCTGATTCTGGGCAGGAAAGCTTTACCTGTTCTTTGATTAGGAATTTATCTGGTAGGAGATGACAGTCTTTTCCCCTGGAGATGGAAAATTCGTCCACCCGGTTTTATTAATTTGCAAATTCTTCCTCAGAAGTAGAGAAGGCCATCGTATGTTACTGCAGTGATTTTTTTTAGTGATCAATCATATATAAACCCTATTTGAAGGGTTGCAGCTCAAAGTCACTGGAGCCTAATTGGGGTGTAGCTTTTGCGTTCCCAGATAAGCTTCAGCTCAAAGTATACAGGACTTTTAAGCAGGCAATCTTTCCCTTTTTATTCTCGCCTTCGGAACTCAAGTCGAGGTTCTGGCATGAGATTGTCACATGGTGGGCGGCAGCCGAATAGCTGTTAGGCGTGAGTGCCGCGAGGAGACATTGTCAAAGATCAGAAACACATGCATTTTATTCTTCGACAACCTGGGGTTAAGTTCGATTCGGAAATCATCGGCTTGTAACAGTGAATATGGGTTACGATCTTTGTGATGTTTAGAGAAATGCAGTGAAAAAGCCTTGTTTGAGTCTCAATTTGACTGAACCCGACCGCGTGCCCAGAAGTCCAGAACACGACGACATCCTCCAAAATCTCCGAACTCGTGGTTGCGGCAGAGACGTAGGATCACACAAAATCCGGAGAACAATGCCAGCAGGATAATTCTTTCGGTCTTCTTTTTTATCTTTTGTGTTTTTTTTATCATTGCTTGGCCATTTGCTACCAGTAGTCATCTTCCTTTCTTCTGATCTAGCAAGCCAGCCTTAGACTGCCTGTTAGGTGCTTCATGAACCTGTTAAGACTTTTGTATTTCCTGCTTTTGCTTCTCTCTTAATGAATAGGCAGTGCACCTGCCAAGTTTCCGTCAAAAAAAAATGCCATTGCCCGCCATGGCGGCCTCCCTCCTCCGCACCCTCCTCGCCTCCCCACTCCCGCTCCGGGCGGCCACCTTGCTCTGTTCGGAGCCCGCGCCCTCATCCTCGCCACCGGCCTCGCCGCGGACGCCACCCTCCTTGCGCATTTCGCCAAGCGTCTCGCTCCACGCGGCTGCCCGCGCACGCTGAAGCCGTCCTCGCCTGCACACCCCTCCAACGCCCTCATCTCCCGCCGCTGGCGACACGGCCTTCGCGCATCTCGCATCCGTTCCCTCTGGTCCCGACGGGTGCACCCTCCCCGGCGCTCAAGGCGCGCGCGCGCCTCGGGGTCGAAGGGAAGGCTGGGTTCCTCGGGTTCCTTCCCGTCTGGAGCGCGCTGGTCACGCTCAACGGTGCGTGCGGCGAGCGCGGGGACGCGAGGAGGGCGTTCGACGAAATGGCGGAGCTGGTCATCGTGTCGTGGACCGCGCTGGTCTCCGCGCATGTATGAGATTTTACCACCGTATGATTCAGGTGTTCTCAAAAACAGCTGTGGATTATGATTACTCCTTGAAGATGTACTGAAAACTATGAGGCTTGAAGTGTTCTTAAGGGACATGACTCGTGATTTGTCGTGTTCTGCTACCCAGCTGTCAATTTATTAGTTTGATCAAGAGTATTTGCTTTTCAACATAGCCTGAACAACAATTGTTATACATCAAGTTTCCCTCACTGAAGATGTAGAAAGCTCCAATATGGCGGACATTAAAGCTGGATTTACTCCAAGTGTCTTGTTTTGCACTTGCAGGTGTGGCGAACAAATTTTTAAATGATGCTACATTTCCAGGCCCAGGTTTTACTATCGCTCCGCGATGTGCCTGGCCTTATGCATCTTCTCACATTTGATATTTCTTCTCGCAGAGCACTGCCAGTGGTGCGATATTTATTTAATGTAGCGTCTGCCTCCACATCCGTTTTCCCTTTGGCAATTGAAGAAGACTGCAGCAACAGGAGATCCAAGATTATAAAGCGCGGAAAAGTCTCTCGTGTTGAAATTTGGTCTCCATCCTGGTGCATAAACAGTTTGCTGGACAGATTGACGGAAGAGTACAAAGACAAAGCGATGTATTCCAGCAGTTGGCTTTGGGCTTTCGTAACCGACAACTTCAGTTCCTGTAATAAAATTTGTGCAAACATGTTGAAGTGTGTCAATATGAATGTTCCTCTCATCTTGAAAATGCTTTCATAAAAACATGTAGTATAACTTAGGTTGTAAAAACGGGAACTTCAGCAATGCACACATATTGAGCTTGAAATACAATTTTTCCTGGACCTATCAAATCCACTCTTGGTGGAATTAGTTTACACAACTTTACTGCGACCATAACTCGAAAGGATCGTCTGCAACAGATTGATGTGGAAAATTGACAGCCAGCTGCTTGCTATTCAGGTACACCCTATTTGTTGATAGTCATTCTCCTTCCTAATTTAGCACCTATAATTGTCATTTTGATTTTTCCCCCCCAAAAATACGCCCTTGCCCCTTTTTAACTACTCAAAGTATGCTATATAACTCCATCATGATTAATGACATGCATTTAATTTACAAACTTAGATAACTCTTAATTCATGAAAATATTCAAATTAAGGAAAGCAAGAATACGGAGAACCCACCATGACTAGCATTTGTTGATTCTGGTATGTCTGTCACCAACCTGTGACATTTACATAGCATAAGCATTATTCCTTTTTGGAGTTGTCACGTCATACAAGCTGAAATTATATAATTGAGTGATTTATTATAATTACGAAATGTTGCAGGTCTTACCAATGAAGGTATTCTCTTTTTGTTGGGTTGCTTGGACTTGGTGAGTCTGGATCCACCATCACCTAGTAGCAAGTTAGCGTGTTATTTTGTGTAAAATAATTCTTTTTAGCTTTTATATATCAGGCCTCTTATCACGCAAAATATGGTTATGTTTTCTTATATGTGCACCTCAATTCGTTGTTATATATTTAGATAATTACGCCGCCATTGTTCTCTAACAGGCACAATCTTGGTTTCAACTTATTCATTCACTTCCATGCATTGTGGAGATAAGATAATTGCTGTAATTCTGTTGAATATTCTAGACTTCTCGTAGTACAGACTAGTATTGCTGCATCTAATCATAATTATTTAAAATTCCTGTACTCCTTCAAGGACATGCAAAATTTTGATTATAATCGGACAGATAACATGATGCAGGTACATGTGCTGACCCTATCAAACATAATAAAGATTCATGAAACAAATGGCAAGGCTGGATTCTTTTTCAATCCACAGAAGAGCCTGCAAAAGTTGAGATCCTTTGCTTTTAGTGTGCTGTATGCACCACAAACTACTAAAGGGGATGAACTCCAATTGCAATGTTACAGCTAAGAGACTGTATCGAACTTTAAGAGGGAAAATGTAAATCCAAGTCGGTGTTGTGTTGTTAGTCGGGTTGATTTTGTGTGGTTAAGCATATGTGTTTTTTCGTTAACACAAATATTCAAATATTGCTCAATGTAGTAATAAATTAGTTAAAGGCTTACCAGAGTATAAAGGTTCTTCACATCACGCCCAGCAATTTCAATCCTTGGTTCATTTGCTACTTGTGACGGCTTCAGCTCACATCCGTTGGTCAGTTCCTTGTTACCGTATAGAACCTTTAGTGATGTAGTTTTGATAAATGGGTCCAAAATGTCACCAACTACATGTCCTACGACTAGTGGGTCCCTTGACATGGTTGATGAGGAATGACTATTTGGAACTGTTATGTAAGAAGGGGTTGAGCTCTAGAGTCTTTTTTTTTCAATAGGTTTGTGCACTAGATTACAATGAAGCTGACTTGGCCTCAAATGTGGACTTGGGTAGTGATGGGTGCAGGTTTGTGCCCTATTTATACTTGCAACCTGAAGTGTTGAAGCCATTCATGATATCTGAAACTATTTGCTACAGATGCCTTAAGATGTATAATGATATTGGTCGTCATCACGAAATATGTAGGCTTGTCCACTATCTAAGCTTACAAAAATAGGAGTGTCAATTCCAATTCCACATCGATGAATAAAATCTGATGACCACACTCACTTATTCCCTATATCTGGAACCCTAGACATGATACGTTCCTAGTGAAAAGTAAGTTGCCTTTTGACTTGTCTATCAGGTTGACACCTCATCGTCTTCTTTTTCAGCATGAACATTCCCTCACTGTTCTTTAATAAAGTTTTAGGTGAATGGGGAAAGCAAGCATCAGCTACTTGGTGAGGTGAGCTTCTATTTCTTTTATTTATGCAGGCTAGAGTCAAGTACTTGAAAGAGGCTAGACATCTGATTGTTAGTCCTGAGCCATCTCAGGTGCTGGCTTTCTTCTTCAGGTAATGCCGGTACACCTGGCCATTTCTTTAACAGAGTGTACATACTAAAAATGTTTCTATAGTATACTGCAATGACAAAAAAGGTTAAGGAATTTCAGCAACACTTGTTCGTTATCTTCTCCCAGCATAATGATTTCTTTATTCAATGATAGTGCTTTTACCAAAAATAGATGCCTGGGAAGCGAATTGGTGGTACAGCTGTGTGGTCTAATTCACTCAATGCACATCTAGAATTCAGAATCAAGTAAGTGTTCATCCTTCAAGTATTATAAACCAGGGCTTCATTTTTTATACTGATGCCAGGTAATATATTGACACACACATATATTTGTTCTCATATTATTTTGGTATTTGTATTCATATCTGAGCAAATCTTTTTTCTCCAAACTTATTGATCCATAGCTGTATCTGTTATTTATTCCCGCCAAACGGAATCTAACTCAAGGGACTAAATTCTCAATATAAACAGTCATGTTCTATTTTCTAGTTGTCAGAAAATCTGAAACTACATACCGTTTGATTATCTGCATGATGAATGCATCTGGTACTACAATATAATATTCTGATGCATAATTCACTGTCTACCACATTTATATTTGTAACCACCCCACAATATGGGCAATAAACTTTCTAGATTATCCGGGCACTTACCTAATGTTCATTTCGGTAGGCTGCTTGTTTGACTTCACTCGTGTAACTGTCAAGAGGATTCTAGCCCTCAAAGCACACTAAAAGATTCACCTGGATCCGATGCTCCTATGTGGCAGGTAGTTAATGTTGATTGTGACGTACAGTTATGGCCGCATTTGGTTCTCGAAATCTTCTGCGCAATCTCATCGCACTCCATACATCTGTCCTAGTTTGTCTGATGTAATATGATCTCTTGATCGAGGACCATCATAAGCTCCTCGTGCAGCTTCTGATGAACACGAACAGAGGTGCACTTGACTTTTGACGTCTTTCCAGCCAACCTTCCAGGTTTCTGATAGAATATGATTTCTGAAATAAAATGTCCTAATCCTTTGTATCATGAACATAGCAGGAATATGTCTACGGACTTGGATGAGCTTTAGGTAAAGAGGGACGGAAAGCGGAGATAAGGTATACCACATTTGTTTCTTGACTAATAATAGGGGTCTATGGAATCCCGTTTTATTCCTGCATTTACTCCATATAGGTTCCATATCAGCCGCCTTCCTTCTGAATCGTGTTCCCACTTGCTGACTTGCAAAATGCAGGCCTGTAGCTAAAGTTACCCGCTGCAGCTTCCTGTACGAGTCTTCCATCAGAGTTTGACTGAAAGATCTCATTCTTTCAAAGGAATGTAATTCGGTGACCAGGCGTTCTGTAATGTCATGTTCCGCTGAAAGTAGAGAGTGTGCTCTCTAACTGCTGGATATGCATGGCATTTTTCTGAGAAAGGGCCAGGGCAGGAAGGGCAAAGAGCTCAGTTACGTGGACGAAGTGAATCGTCAGATTGGGGGAATCCATGGCCGAACTGTCGTTGGCATGATAATCTTGACTGGAGAACAATGCCCGTTCACGTGGGCGCATCCCATTCGTCCTGTGACGGATGGGACTTGCACAAATAGTGGCCCGCGTGGGTTGCCGTCGCTGGAAACGGACAGCTCTTTTGGGGTAAGTCTCAGTACTCGAAGTCGAACCACGGTCAGAACAATCCTGCTTCCAGTGGATGTGGGAAATGGATTGGATGTATTTTGTCGCCGAAATTATTGGCGGAGGGCCAAGATTCTTTCCACTGCGCAGCGCGGACAGAATTGGCTGGATAAAGCCAACTTTTCCAGCAATTTGTCCATAGAATGCTACTCATCCTTCAGTTTACAGAGTTTGCACAAGTGTAATCAGAAGGAAAACACATTTTACATCAAAGAGAAAAGGAGGAGCACCACACGTCAGTCACCGAGCTATCACTGTTGGAGATCCGACAATGCTAAAGCGCTGCAGTTTCTTCTCCTTCAGTCTACTAAAGTTCGATTTACCTTTGGATGAGAAATATGAAGTTACTATAGTTTGTTTCTTCGAGATAGATGACAAACGAGATAGATTGGACAAGATGGACCACGTAGCAATTCTGTATGATATCTGGAATTGGCTAGCGTACGCGCGAGTGAGACCTTCAATCATAGGGTAGGCAATATGGAGTAAAGCTTATCCTGCTCTTCTGAACTTTACCGCAATTTCTGATGTAATTGACGTTTCTAAGCATCCACATTGTCCGAACAGTGATAAGCATAGCAAAGTTGCCCGCACTGCGTCCATGATTCGTCAATAGTACACTAGCAAGTAGCAACAGTCCGAAACACAGATTTGGGGCCAATAAAACATGCCAACAGTTTCACCCTAAACAGTAGCTCATAAGTTCTGCATTGCAAAAAAGAAGTCTGCATCGCTACCAACTTTCTTCCGATCTGCAGCTCACCATGGCAACTGCCTTCGAACCTTCACAGGCCAATGAAAAGAATGCCACATCTTAATGCGTTACGACAGTACATCTTCCATCCATAAAATTTTCCACTACAAACAGTTCATTTAGAACGCATCAGTTAATGGCATGAGACACCATATCCACAATCCCGATAGCTAAGTGGCACTCCTATTTCTTTAGGGAAGAAACAGTGGCATGACAGTCTTCTTGGAAATTACAAGTTGTCTTAACCCTTTAAGAAAGCACAGGTAATAGAAACAAGATTTATTCAGATATGGTGCTCATGCATCTGCCCATGATCCACTTCTGACATAAATGACCTATACTGAGGACAGCGCCCAGACCCAGGCTACTCAGTGCAGTGAAGAGCCATGGATTCCTTGGTATCTTATCAGCCCAACTGCAATTCAAAGCAGAAAGGTTAGAAATTCTGCACAGAAGGAAACGTTTTCTCCTTCAAAAGCTTAATAGAACATTTTCCTCAAAATAATTAAATAATAGAGGAAGCATCAAGCCAAAATAACCAAAAGATCTCACTTGACTCAGTATTTAATGCAATCATGCATCACTTGGAATTTCAAACGTCAATGCTACATGGTACAATGAACCGCTATATGCTAGAGCTCTGGCAATTGGCGACAACTAGAACATGTGCGCGATACATTCAAATGCAAGGTGACATACATTAGGTATGAATACATATCATAGCATTATTCATAAGCAAATACACAAAAGTATTTGGCATTTTGACTTCTGATACAACAACAACAACACAGCCTTTTGTCCCAAACAACAACATAGCATTTTGACTTCTGATAATCAGCAACAATTATGTAATTTGGCATAGTTTGGGGCTTTGAGCCTTCAAAGTGACCCTTTCTAACATTGCCTACACAGCCACACAGGTCACAGCTACTGGTCTAACTCTGCATCAGGCAATGCTGCGACACCACAGTAATCCAGTTCGGAACATACTTTGTTATAAGAGTAAAATAACGTGGCAAAACGTTTTCATTGCAAAGAACCTAAATGCAACTACTGTAAGGCCATTATCTCCACAGTCCACACAAATGGGGGAAAAAAGGTTAAAAGTCTGAAACAAGTACGCAATTATTACACACTGGCACGGCTAAAAAAAGGGTAAAGTTTTGGTGAGCAAACAAAAATGAATGAAATGTTAGCTACAATAGAATGTTGTCAGGTATTAACAGTTACAATCAAAACCTTTTTATTACAGTTGTGCAATGAAAATCTGTAATGTATTTGAGTCGAGTATATTCTTGTTGAGGTCACACAATGTCTATTGCTAACCACGGGAGCAACATTTGAAAGAAAAAAAGATGGGGTCTAGCATTGAACTGATGAATAGGGTTGTGAAGTGAACTTCTAAGTTGTCTTCACCACAAATCATGTCTTTTTTTTAACCATCAGCCACTTATATACAGAAAGTTCTCCTTGATAGGCCAATAGCCATCAGGATGTTCCTTTGTTCATCTGAAGATAAGCCAGCCTTCCTAAAACATATAAAAAGGGAAAGTGGGTCAGAAATTATTTTGATTAGTTGCACTGTGCGAGGACGTGCAGCACTGAGATAAAACATAATCACTTTGCATAATATAAGTGCACAAATATGATGAAGCAGTTAACAACCTAGAAGATAGCTGGACGTTATTCACGGTGAAGTTCTGCTTCCATGAGTGCAGCTTGACTGCATGCAGCACCCTGTAGTTCTACAGCTTCTTTGAATCCTCTGCTGTTTTCTTAAGTCATCCATGAGCTGCAAATGCAAGTTCTTGTCCTATATTCTTTGCTTCCTGGAAATCATAAGGATTTGCATCCAAATTGCCCCCAACTAAAACAAGCTCTTAGGGGGCAATACTACAATTTGCACGAGTGAACAGCTCGGCTTTACCCACCATCAAAAGATTTGTTGCCCTGCCAGTGCACGCCCTAATTCAATATGCGAAATTATTAGTCATCTTCCAATAAAAAAAATGACATACAGCATGAAAGTTAAAATAGTAAATGCAGGATACCAATTACATCAACTTCATGTGGAGCTAAAAGCGAGGACGCAAACGCAATATTAACGCCAAACTGCAGAAGCTGCTTAAGGTAACACCTGTATTATTCTATTTGGATCTACAGTGCGGACAAGCTGAACTGGAAAGCTATTTAACAGCCATTATAATTTCTCAGTGAATCAAGTCCAACTTGCTAGTATTGAGACACTATCCTGCAAAGCTAGGTTTCAGAAAAGGAAGTTTCTCAATAAATATGATATGGAGTGACTTTCTTGGTTGGTGCACATTTGGCATCTCACATTGCATACTAATGGGAAGGTGTGATCAAGCAAAAACAGTCTGAGGGTTCAAATCAACAAAATAGTACACGGCTTCACTAGAAAAGATGGAATCATTCAGGGGCTTAATAAGCTGCTTTGCCTAAGAACGATACTTAGCGGTTTTGTGACACTGACCTCATGACATATGCTGTAACATAGCTCGAGGGCTTCATTCCACTTATTCACTTCGATTAGTCCCATTATGAGCCAAACAAAAACGCTTAGCTCTGGCACAATACCATTCCGTGTCATTTCACTATATAATGCAAACGCTTCTTCAACTTGAGATGCTAAACAAAGTGCCCGGATTAATGAAGCGTATGTGTCCTTGCTGGCTAAGTTTAGTGATGACGAGACTTCCATCATCTCTTTGTGCAACTCCAAGGCTTTCTCCAGTCTGCCAGCCTTGGAGAAATTATCAATGAGCATCCCATAAACAGGAGCTATTGCTGCAGTACCATGTGACTCCATCTCCTCCAACAATCCAAGAGAGGCTATAAACCTTTTGCTGTAACCTTGAATAGCACAGCGGTATCCTTGCAAATATTTGGGCCAGTAAGTCTGCTTCATTTCACTCAGCAGGGAATGGGCCTCGTCCAAAAGGCCAGCAGCACAACAATTTTTATCAATACTCTGTAGGTAACATAGTTGGGAGCACATCCTCGTGTGCTCATTTCTTTAAAAAGCTTAAGACTTATGTCAACTTTACCAGCTTTACCCAATCCATCTATTAGAGCAGTGTAAGTTACAACATTTGGGCTGCATCCCTTCTTTTCCATCATCGACAGCAGCTTTAAAGCCTTTTCACTTTCACCTATTCTACAAAGCCCATCGATCATAGCTGTGTATGTGACGACATTAGGGGTGCAAGAACCCTTCAACATTTGAGAGAGAACTTTCATGGCAAGATCAAGCCTTCTGTCTTTGAACATCGCGTCAATTAAGGAGGTGTATGTATGCACACTAGGCAAGTACCCACACTTTGACATTCTCAGAAATACCTCCTGGGCATCATCAATCTTTCCAACTTTGCAAAGTCCATCAATCAAGGCATCATATATAATGTGATTGGGCTCGCAACCAGTTGATAACATAGTATCAAGCAATTGGTGAGCATCAGCCACCTTGTGAGCTTTACACAAACCATCTACGAGTGCACCATATGTGACAACATTTGGCGTCACGGTGTCTGCACCGTCACCTTCAAAGTAAAAATCAGATTCTGCATTATCAGAAGTTCCTTTCAACCTGGCATAGATTTCACAAGCCTTTTGGATTTCACCTGCCTTACAGAGGCCATCAATTAGTGCACTGTAGGTAATGGTATTGGGATAACAGCCAACATCAACCATTCCGTGAAAAATGGCACTAGCCTGAGATAGCTGCTTCGCTTTCAGGTATGCATGAAGCAGTGCAGTGTATGTTACTACATTAGGGGAGCAACCAACACTCCTCATCTCATCGAACCAACTCTGTGCCTGTTCAATTAGACCAGCCTTACAAAAGCTATCAATCAAAATTGTGTATGTGTATACATCAGGATTAACACCGACCTTCTTCATCTCTTGGAACAAAAGGAAAGCCTTTTCTACCTTCATAGCCTGACATAGAAAAGTGATCACCTTAGAGTATGTGCTCGTATCAGGTACAAAACCTTTCTTCATCATCACCTTAATGATCTGAAATGCCTTATCAAACTTTCCCACGCCACAAAGGCATCGAGCGAAATTGGCAGTGTTAACCTTGTTAAGAACGCAACTAGAAGCCAACATCTCCTCGTAAACTTTCTCTGCCAAAGCCAACAAGTCAGGACCTGGCAATTCATCTCCTCCACAAATACTTCCAATAAAAATGTTGTACACAACATAACCTGGAGGACAACCACAAGCAGTCATCCTCTGTAAAAGTTTATATGCATATGGATAATCCCCGGCATTGCAATAACTATGCACAAGTGAATTAAACAAGGAGGGGTTTGGATTGCAGCCCTCCTTCATCATCATGTTGATTATCCTCTTGCACCAGCCTAGCTGCTTCTTCTCCAAAAATCCAGAGAGAAGTGTCCTATAGGTGACTACATTGGGAACGCACAAATTGCACCGCATTATGTGGAGGAATGAAATCGCCTCATCAAAAAGGGAGGCCTCCATCAGTCCACTGATTATCTGGGTGCACAACACCGTGTCAAGCTTGCAATCCTCCCTCTGTATCATGTCAAGTGCATCGGCTGATCGCCCCTCCTTGCATAGCGCCTGAGCAAAGCATCCGACCGTGAACCTATCCATATGGAACCCCGACTCTAACATCTCTCTTTGCACTCGAAATCCCATGTCCACCTGCCCGGCAGTTGCTAGCACCTGCACAAGAGCATTGTAGGTCGCACTGGAAGGCCTGTATCCGAAATCCTTCAGCCTTCCGAGCTCTTCCAGCGCCTCGCTCCACACTCCACGGCGGCAGCATCTTCGCACAAGCACATTGAGCAATCTGCCGAGCACCTCACGGTCATCCTCCCCAATCTCCCTCAGCAGCCTGTCAGCGGTCTTCGCACGATCGTCAAAATCCAGTACCTCGGCGAGCGCGTCGTAGCACGCGCCTGTGTGGCTGTACCCCACCTGCCCTTCGGCCCAGAGGAAGAACCTGACGCAGAGCTCCGGGACGCGCACCGACCGGAGCACGGCTACCACAACAGCGTCAATCAGGAACTCGCGGTGCCGCCGCAGGAACCGCTCTGCCTTGCCGTTGAAGTCGGCGCCATAGGCTCGGATCGCCTTGGAGATAAGGACAGCCTCCGGTGGCTGGAGGGCGGCGGCGGGGAGGGGAGGGGTGGGCTCCTGAAGAAAGGAGAAGTCTTTCGGTGAGAGGCGGGATCCGGGATGCGTCTCGCGTGTATCAACGAGTCCAGCCAAGAGGTCGTCGGAGTCGGCGGCGTGGGAGGAACAGGTGCGGCGCAGGGAGGCGCGTAGGGCTGCTACCGCCGCCGCGCGGCGACTGATCATGGGTCGGCGGCGGCACAGGTGAGGGCGTATATGGACGGATATAGGGATCGGGAGGTGGAGGTGGAAATGGAGGAGGCGGCGGAGATTGGAGCTCCGGCCATGGAGGTTTTGGGGCGGCGGTGGTGGGGGATAAACCCTAGGGACCGTGAGGGCATTTTCGAAAATCAAGTTCAAGGAACAGCTCGGCAGGCGGGGCCCAACTGCAGTGGCACACGAGTTACATCTGGCCCAGCCCGACGGTTTCCCCAACAGGTCTACAGAACCACACTTCCCTCATCCCGTCATCCCCGTCTCCTTCCTTCCACCATTGCCTCTGCTTCTCCGCCGCTCCGCTCTCTTCCCCCTTCCATTTGTTTCTCTTTGATTGCTTTGCTAGTCGTAAATCGTAATCGTCTTGAGAGGGAATCAGCAGGATATCAATCTTGGAATTTCTGGGCTTGAGTGCTTGGGAGGTTGGGGCACGCCACCTGTTCGACGTATCTCCTCTACAGAGTGGTCAACGCCATTCGGATTTGGGCAGGTGAGTTTTAAGCTTGATTGCGGGGACGAAACATCCTAGTTGTAGTTTCTGTTTGAATATTGCTTGGTCTGTTTGCTCCCCTTTTTTTTGACAAATTTTTTTTTGGCTGCTTGCATATTGCAACTAGATAATACAAGCATTCATGAGATTGTTGTGGTATTTTCAGTTCTCTTTTGTGATTTGTGGACTTTCTGCAGTATATAGTTCATGATTAATACATCACATGGTTCAGACAATACATTGAGATGATAACAAGTAGTATAAAGTACAGCCGTTGGAATTGTTAGTTGCAAAATATCAATAAAATAGAGTTGATTGGAATACGGGGATGCTGATTTAGGGAACTGGTTGGAGTAAAAGTTCGGAAGGAAAACAGGATGAGGAATTCCCTATTCAGGAAGGTAGGGAACCAAATATGGAGAACGGATTGGAGTTGCTAAACATGTGGGCTTCAGGATTCAGTGCTCCTGCGTTAAGATTGCCCTTTGTGCTATTTCGATGTTTTCATAGCGACTTTTTTGGTGGTGCTTTACAGTTTCTTTCCTACAGATCTGTGTATCACGGTAGTTTGTACTGTTTGAATTAGCCGAACTACATACATCGAGCCATGATTCGCATATAATCTTTCCAGATTCAGAACTCGGATTAAGTTTTAGTTTTAGTTGTATGAGGCAACACCTCAGATCAAATATAAATTAGCTCACATTGTAAGAGTATTAATGTTTAATGGTATGTTATCTAACGAGCCACTATATCACTGTTATTGGCCACAATTATGCAGTTTCCAACTACGCATGTTGACATCTGGGATGGCTGTAAACGGGTAGAACCATTTCAAGCATTCCTGTATCTAGCTAATTCACCCCTTTGCTGCTAGCATTTTCAGCTATTTGATATTGTCTGGTAGCTTATTTAATCTCACTGCAGAGTAATTTATGGCCTAAAATATGCCTTTTCCATTATCTGTGCCTTTGTCCTCCACGCAGATATGCTGCTGTTAAAATGTTTCAGTCATTAGATTCATTCTATTTTTACTTGGGTGAACCTTTTTTTTTCTTTACCTGCATTATCTTGATATCTATTCACAATATCAGCTATAGTCTGTAGTGTGAATACTTGGTGCTCATTATTGGAGTCCGCTGGTTTCAGTTGAGTTTTTTTTTTAGGGAAAAGTTGAGTTAGTTTGTTGAGGCAACACCACGCCGATAGCTTGAAATTAATTCAAATTAAGATTGCAATGCCATGACGTAAACCACTGTATAGTTCATTGGCTAGAAATGTACTGTCTCCAGTCATGCGTGTTACTTGCCACCTAATGCGCCACTTCAATGCTATTATTTTTAGCTATTAGAATTCAGAAATGCCTTGGGAAGTGGTATTGAATTCCAGTAGTAATTTAAAGCTTGCTGCTGTTATGTTCGTACTATTCGTTGTAACTTATGCATACATCGTTTGTCTGACCTGCATGATTTCCTTTCCAACCTATCAATATTGCTCCTCAAAACATATTCATTTGTAAGCTCTAGCAATTTCCGCTATATATGTACAATATAACCTCTGATGGCATGCTGTCTCATAAAAAAAATTGGTCATGCAGTGCGAAAGTCTCAAATGGCATGTACGCAGTCTATTGCCACTGGTCTTGCTAGCTACGGGCTATATGGAGAGTCAAGTGCTATCTCACGGAGCTTTAGGAACGTCCCACGGAAATCCTCTTATAAGTATCTCAGAATCCGTGCAGTGCAAGAAAACAATGGGCGTCAAAAGCTGGTTGACATCATCCGAATCATCCCAGAACTCTCAAGGGACTATTTTAGAAGCCGGTCGAGAAGAGCTCTTTTTGGTGGCATCTCACTGCTGGGTGGCTTTTATGTTGCACAGACTATATCTCTGTCTTTTGGTGCATTGGGTGTGAACGATGTTATAGCTTCAGTTGTTTGTGTCCTGCTGGCTGAGTATGTGACAAAGTTCTATTACAGCCGTCCTAAGGTTACATTTCCCGTTGCACTCCTCAATAATTTCAAGATGGGTTTTACATATGGCCTCTTTATTGATGCCTTCAAGCTTGCTAGCTGATCTGCTCTACATGGTGGTTGTATGGAATACCATAAGGTTTTACTGCAGGGATCTATCAGATTTTCCTTTGCACATTGCTTGTACAGTCTTGGAAGTGTTTGATCCTTCAGTTTACATGGAATTCATCTCGGCTGTGCAAATACGCATACTTGAAGATAATCTAAGCTAATTTTGAACCTATTAGCAGTAAAGTTTCCATTGGATTACTGGCTGTTGATTTTGTTGCACAAATTTATAAAGCCCATCGGCAGCATCAGTGGGGTTTAACTGCTCGACGGCACTACCTTAAGCATTGGAAGTGTTACTGATGTTGTACACATGTTGTTTTTCGATCTGTTTATAGCTTTAGGTGATTGTGAACCTTGTGTTGATCCTTTGGCTAACTAAGGTTTCTTATTTTGTGTGAGTCTATGATCCCATTGTAATGTACTCCGCAGTAACGTGCTGTTGTAATATATTCTATAAAATCTGTTGACGTGTTTTGCATGTAAACTTTGTCCATTGCTTATGCAGTTATGTTATTGATAATTGACCGGAGGTAATAAATCTAGATGTGTTTTTTCTCCTGGTGGATATCAGCGAAGCTGGTTGCTTAGTGCAAGGTGCAAAGCGATGCCTTCGATGCGTAGCCACATAGAATTAGGGTGAATGTGAAGGGAGTAGCCTCTTCGCTGATCTTTTTCGGTGAAAAGCTCGAGGCACTTTCTGTTGCTTATTTTTTGTACTCAGCTAGTAGTAGCTACGCCAGCGAGTCTATGAATCTTCAAATTGGATTAGACTGCTAAACAGTTTAAGCTAAACTCTCTCTAGATCTAGAAGACCCAACCTTATCTACATGTGGAGGATGATAAAGACTTGAAATAATAGTGCACGTAGGTTACAATTCGAAACAGACCTGTCTCAATGTCAAGCAACAGCGGGAGTGTCAAAGGCATAAGAGCTCTTACCTGAAAGATCTTATCATGCGTATCGCCTTGTTGACGATTTAAGTTAGCTTTTTGCCCTGTCTCAAAATGAATCCTCAGATCAGAGTTACTCATCACATCAGGTTTCCAAGATTTTTTTTTCAAAAAATAATCAGGTTTTCAAGATTAAAAGACCTTTCTGCAGAACTACAATCGCGTGAGGTCTGTACACCATAACATTCTTAACATGATGCATATCCACGAAGCAAAGCCTGAATTTTGTAAAGCTGCTGCTTATAAATAACATCAGCTTAAAGTAAGAAGTTTGACAGATACTAAAAACTCGATCTGCGGGGGAAGTTTGGCAGATAGTACTAGTACATATATGCTGGCTTTGTGTAGCCGTTCTAGATCCGCTAAGAAAAATATCTAGTAGTCATCCGATAGGGGGATCAAGCACTAAAACCATGAAATCGTGAGCAGCCTCTAAAGATTTTTTCTAAGGAAACTACCGGTCGTCTAGGAGAGAAATGGGACATGGAATACCACACTGCTTCCACCAACTTTAAGAGACAAATCTGGCCAACGATCTGCATATGTGCTAGGACCGCACCGCAGGAGGGTGATGAAGAACCAACCAAACTTCCACCGAAACGAAGCAAAGATTCCAGGGAAAAAGTTAAATTCACAAGTGAGAAAGGGATCACAAAAGAACGGGAAATTTTACCTCAGCCTCCACTGAAAGTCTGAAACAAGGATGTCGTACGACTTGCACACTCCTAGACAGAGATGGAATGTGACGCTACTACACTTCAAGCGGCCGGGTGTTTCACTGGAGTGCTTGCTCCGACAGCACGGCCGGCGCATTACGCGTGTCCCATCTGCCATTGTCCATAAACAGCTTTGCCACGGGTGTTTTCTTCTGTTTTCTCAGGAAATCGACAGGTCATGCAGGGGCCAGGGCCGGAACAAAGAGCCCCCTCGACTCTGAACTCCTCACCTCGATAGACAGGTATATCTCCGCCAAGTTTCATCTCGACAAGCAAACCGTTTTCCTGTACTGATGAGCAGTTACATCTTCTTTCTTTTCTTTTCTATTTTTTTGTGAGTACTTGCAAGTACACTCCTACATCTTTGTGCTTGCATGTAGGAGTATACTACTAGTACTACTAGTACTAGCACTCCCTGAATATTTGTGATGTGGAGCGCCGTGTCAGCCGTTCTGTTTGGGAAGGAGGTTGATGACAAAAGCAATGACATCAGAGCTTGCTTTGTCCATCAGCACGTGGCCACGTACTCTACTTGACGCGTTGACGCATCGTGCAACATATTCGGAGTATAATACTTTGCATAAGGCAGATGCACCGCGAAAAATCGATGGCGGCCATTGTATATTCGGAGTACGTAATTCTTTGCATAATTATACGGACGACGAGCATGCAGGCTAGCTAAAAGAAATCAGTTGACGGAAACTAACCGATCGACCAGCTAGATTCGTTTCGGTCAGCGGCTGTACCGGTACGACCTCCACATGTCGGCGGACCTTCTAGAAGACACAGCACAAGTATTCAACTGGGCGCAGTTTGACCTGCAATGATCCTCCGAATATTTCATGAATGAGCGAGTATACTACAATCAGAGGAGAGAGCTTAATTAAACTAATGGATCATTTCCGAGGGGTTTGACCGTCACATGGCCTTGGAGGCCAAGCAATTAACCCACCCGCAGCGACGTGCATCTTGCTTTGCAAGGAACGGATATAGAAAAGTCATGATCCTCGTACGTACTTGTACCAGTATGCTCTACTATATATACGATGCGGAACGGTTTAAGCATGGCAAGAAAACTAGTATTAGTATATTGCTCAGCACACGGGCTCTGCAACATAATTCACATGCGTGGAAAATACTCGCAGTTTTTCCAACTTTGGTGCCTTGTTTACTTTTCTCATGAAATGCCTCGGCAGCAGGGCTGGCTACGGCCACCACTGCGAGGAACGCGCAAGAATTTCTTATGCACGACACAGTTTGTTTAATTCCAAGTACTAGTAGTAATAGGTAAGGCAACCACTTTCTCTAATACTCCCTCCGTCCCAAAATAGTTATCGCTTTTGACTTTTAAACATCACGTTTAACCGTCCGTCTTATTCAAATTCTTTATGCAAATGTTATTTATTTTTTCATAATATGTTTTTTCAGTAAAGATAGTTTCATTATGTCATATTTGTTTTACAATTCGCACAAATTTTTTGAATAAGACGGATAGTCAAACGTGTTGGTCAAAAGTCAAAAATGACAGCTATTTTAGGACGAAGGTAAGGGTATGAGCTGCAAAAGAGGCCCTCCCCTTGAGTTTGTAAATCACCCCTCCCTCCTCTCCTCAGCTCCGTCTTTGGATCAACATCGTGTGACTCAGATTGAAGTTTCCATAGTTTGCACGGAGGAGTTGGTTTCCACCTGATACGTTCCCCGAAGCATCAGCCACGGTTGTCTTGGACGGCAGCGGTGTGTTGGCATCAGGCTGCACCGGTCGCTTCACGGTGATGTCAGGGGCGGTGGTCTCTGCCTGGAGCCTTCAGCAAATCGAGCTACCTGACGTACCGAGACCAAGATGCTCTGTCTCCTCTGTTCCGGCTCCGGGCGCTACGAGCAGTGGGCCAGCGAAAACAGCGTCCTGAAAAGACACCCGTGCTACGTAGTACTCCACTGGAATTAAGCAGACTCCCGTCTGGGCAGCTGCCACGGCAGCGTTTACGATCTTACCTTTACGAGTGTATTTTACGGAGTCATGCTTCGACACTGGGTTTACGGAGTCGAATTAATACTATCCTTTTTTTGGAACTCTATTCACGCGCTCGTGTATTGGAAATTTTGAGGTCCCAAGCAAGCAGGGACCAAACCCTGCCGTGCACGCGTACGCGCCGAGAGTTGCCACACATTTCCGAACTCGTACCTCTCGCGAAGAATAATCTCCCCGTGCCCGTGCGTTGAGAGGCATCAGCCGAATCGCGGGCTTGGAAGAAGGTGCGGGTGGCAGGCAAGCGCATCAGCGCCCATCACCTGGCGCCGGCGCACGCACTCCGTGACGACGACGACGCACTCGCGCAAGTCGCGGCAATGGGATGGGTGGGGAATGGCAGTGCCCGGCCGGGAAGGAATAGTTGGTGGCATTGGGACGAGGATATATTCGATTCCATTCAAGGGCATCACGCTACTCTCATGGCGTAGATCTGCAGTCTAAGGGCAGGTGACCAGCTACATTTTGATCTCCTTGCGTTGGCACTTGAGGCTGCGATTGTTTACTGATCGAGTGATCGTGTAATTAAGATCCTGTATGGTTCTCACGAATTGGCTGTAGCGAATTGGAGGTCATGGATTTATAATAGCAGGGAAAATAAGCGCGTCATCACGAAGTTGGTAAATTTTTTACGTCTCATGGTGACTAATTTCACCATCATGTCTGATTGTGTCGGTCCTTGCCTGCCGCTACGGCTGCAGAGAGCTCAGCCCGCAAAGCCTCAAACATCTTTGGGTTTGCATTGGCGAGGTCGATCGTGCTTTGCGGAATTGCGGTGCCCACCGCAATTCAGTGCGAGGCAGCGTACCGCATGATGTGGCTGACGCGCCCAACCGCGTGCCAATAGGCGGATCCAGCCAATTACTGCTCGAACATGCCTGCCGACAGAGTGCAGCGTTCCGCATGTGTGCTTGCAGTAAATACTCTACGCCGTAGGTTGCTCCTACGGTACTGATGTTCGTCTATTCCCGGCATCTTGGACATGGCTGATTTTCAGTCTACACGCGCAGCAGTAGTAAGAAAATTGCGGTTCTTGGAGTACTGAGGTTTGTGCTCTGTTTGGAACGCAGAAACTTGTAGGAAATCTAACACGAAATAGTTCAATTGTAGTACTCCAATATTGCTCGTATGCTTTAGCAGTAGGAATAGTTAGAACAGTAAGCAGTACTACAATACTGTGAGTAAGGAGTCGTGCAACAGCCCTCGAATTTAGGTAAAAACTATATGCAGAAGAATAATTCACATTTCAGCAGCCAACTGTACTCTCATTATTCATTATGTACTGATCAAAGTACCCCAACAAATAAGCGAAAAAAATGAAAAAGAGAAAGAAAACTATACATCATTGAACAGGAGCACCTCTTTAATTTACGTACTCCACCGGCCACTGCGCCGTACGTCCTCCTAATCTCCTCCACTAAATACGTCATACCAATACTCCAAATCAGAAAAAAGAAAAACCTTGATAATCAAGAAAATTATGACTACGGGCAGCTAACCATTTTCTTGAGAAAATGAAAAAAATATTATCTCAGAAAAACACGGAGAAATCGCCATCCTCTTTGGACGGATCTCCCCTCCTCCCCACGCCGTCGACCTCGCCTCGGCCTCCGTCAGCCTCCGGCGTAGCCTTGTCACCCTCATCCGCGATCGAGGTCTCGGAGTCATTGGACTCGAACACCTCTCGGACGACCTTCTCGACGTCGAGCGCCTCGTCGACGTCCTCGTCCTGCGGCGGCGTCGGGATGAAGGGCGGGCGCGCCACGTGGAGGATGCGGTCCCAGTCGACGCCGCGGAAGAAGGGGTGCGCCTTGACGCCGCGCGCGGCGATGCGCTTGTCGGGGTCCTTCTCGAGGAGGCGCGCGATGAGGTCCCGCAGCGGCGTCTGCTCGCCGACGAGCTCCGGGTGCTTGGTGAGGACGCGGTAGAAGGTCTCCTTGCGGTTCTGCCCCCGGAACGGCGTGCGGCCGTAGAGCATCTCGTAGAGCACGACGCCCAGGCCCCACCAGTCGACGGCGAAGTCGTGGCCGCGCCCGGCGATGATCTCCGGCGCCACGTAGTCCTCGGTGCCCACGAACGAGTTCGACTTCGCGGGCGTCCGCGCGCCCGCCGAGGCCGCGGACGAGACCGTGGTCGCCGTCGAGGACGAGGAGGACGTGGAGGCCGTCCGCGAGGTGAACGGCGGCGACAGCGAGTCCGCCGGCGCGGCACGCTTCGCGCCGCTGCCGGTGCGGAATGGGAAGCACAGGGCGGCCCCCGCAGGCTTCCTCGGCTTCCGGCGGCCAGGGGACGTCGCGCTGGGCTTGGGAGAAGCCTCCGCCGCGTCCGGCTCCTGCGGCGGCGCCGGGAGCCGCGTGGAGAGGTCGAAGTCGACGAGCATGACGTGGCCGCTGTCCTGGATGAGGACGTTCTCCGGCTTGAGGTCCCGGTACACGATGCCGAGGCTGTGCAGGTACTCGAGCGCCAGCACGAGCTCCGCGGCGTAGAACCTGCGGTGTTCAGATCAATCAATCAATCAAGCGCGAGGATTAAATTAGCGACCGAATTGCGTCACGCGACTCGTCGCGTACGGTCGGTAATTAGGGGGCGAGCGGGGCGCGTACCGTATGACGGAGTCGGAGAACATCTTCTCGGTCTGGCGGCGCCGGAGCGCGTTGAGGTCGCCGCCGCCGCAGCGGTCGATGGCGAACCCGACGACGGCGTCGGTAGCAAGGACGCCGCGGAGCGAGGGGAGCAGCGGGTGGCGCAGCGCGAGGAGCACGTCCCGCTCGAACCAGATCCGGCGGTGGCCGTCCTCTTCACCGCCGCCCGCGGCTGCCGCCTTCTTTTTCTTCTTCTGCCGTGCCGCCTCCCTCGAGACCGCCTTGAGCGCCATGGCCCCGCGCCCTCATCGGCCTCCGCGGATGGCACGACGTGGAACACGACGCCCTTGCCGCCGCGCCCCAACACGGACACCGCCTTCAGGCCCTCCAGGCTCAACTGCTTCGGCGGCGGCAGCGGCGTCGGGGAGAGCGCCGCGGCCGTCATGGCGAACGGCGCGCGGGCGGGCGGGCGGGCGGGCGGGCGGGGGATCGGGCGGTGGAGTGAGGGGGGAGGGAGTGGCGGTTGGTGCGCGAGGGCCAGGGGAGGAGGGGCGATTTGGTTGCGATTCGGTTCCAGGATTCGTTGGAGCAAGTTGGAAGGAGCCGCGGGGATTTATGCGGCTCGGGGTTCCTTGGAGACGAAGCGGGAGCGCGCACCACCACCGCAGGCAGGCAGGCACCTGGGAGGATTTCCGCGAACGAAGCCGAGAGAAGTTTGAAACCGGCTGCGGCTGTATTTTATTTGTACTCCTCCTACTCGTCGTGGCCGTATGGCGTTCTCGTTCTCGTGCGCGGCGTTTCGTAAAGAAATCGAGGAGGACAAGGGCGAAATCGAGTGGAGTCGGTCGGGTCTGTCTTGGAGACTGCGGTGGGCTACGGACCGCGCCGATTTTCCTGCTTCTTCGAGGGAGCTTTTTGTTGGCCTCGTCTTGCTTCTGGAAGGAAAGAAAAAGAAAAACGAGGTCGCACAAAGTTCTCGCTAATTTCGTGCGAAAGCCATGTTTTGTGCCAATGCCAGCTCGTGTCACGTATAACAACAACTTGACTTGTCGCCATAATTCGGGTTCGGTGCCGTCCTTTTCTAATTGGATATTCCGATACGCTTGGAGAATCATACTCGTATCATCATAAATTAAGAAGAGGAGCACGCACGTACAACACGTTCCGCAAGTCGACGAGCTCCTCCCGTACGTCAGGTGGCCGGGAATAGTACTATGCACAAACCGATCGGCCGGAGTCGCAGCAGCACAGACCGACACCTTTGCATTGCATGGGCTCCCGGGCCCTTTTCAGATGTCGAATTGGCAACGCCGATTGGACGCGCTAGCTGCTCTATTTATTCGTGCAGATCGGCGTTGGAGGCCGTACTGTTACGCGCGTAGCCAAACGGTCAGCAAGTGGCGCCGGTGCGCACACGTCCTGCTCAAAGCCTCACGTCAATGCCCGCACGTCAAGGCGGCTCGTCGCGCGCTCTAGCGAGTTCGCGTCAGAAAAGATTACTCCCTCCGTTCATGGCCATGGGAAAGTGCCAGGTTCCGCGACGATCCCACGGCGACCGCACGCACGCCAGCGAGGCGAAGCGAGGTGATGGATGGGGATTCAGGATTTTGGACGCGAGTGAGCGCGCGGTCGCGGTCGGGGTTGTTGGCCGCTGGGGTTGCGAGACGAACGGATGATGATATGCGACGATCGCGTCGGTTGTTGGCGCGCGGGCGTGGTGCAGCGTACGGCCGCTTTACGGCAAGCAGGAAAGGGAGGTTATTTCTGTGGATCAAAAAAAAACTTCCAATCTTCTGGCCCGTGCAGAACGAAAAATTCGGCTGACTTGTCTCTTAGCAGAAAACGTGAAAAGAGGAGTATTCCTTCTTCCCATTGTTTGGAGGAGTGATTATTTTATTTTGGTCGCGCCATCTCAAGCTTCTTGGTAATTACTACCACACAAGTTATGGTGACGTTGGTAATTACGCTAGCACGAGAATTTGCGCAAACGGATTTTGATAGTGCCGCGTTCCCGTTGAGAAGTCAAAAGGGAAATCGTATCACGTTCTCGGACAAAGAGGAAGAGGGAAATCCTCGCAAAAAAAAAAAGAAAAAAAAAGAGGGAAATCGTATCACCAGAACAGACCTGTGCTTGTTCCAGAAAAGAAAAAAAAGGCGGCAACCCGTGCAGGACTGACGGACTGAATGACTGAATGAGACTGGCATGTTGCCTGCGCGTCACAGATGAGGCCACACATGCAAAAGCTGCGGCTACGTGGGTTGGGTTGGTGGGGAGGCGCTGTTTGCCGATTCTGATGAACATCTAATCTGGTAACAGTACAGAGGAACAACTAATCTGGTAGGAGCACTAGTGAAACACTTATGCTTCAGCACTGTCTAAACCGACAGCTGTGTGAACAAACGAGATAGATGGTTTGGTCTGCTTATGAGATCGAATGGTCTATTCTGAGTTTTTTTTCTTGTGACTGAACCGTGCTTGTCCTCACAAGAGAGGATAGATAGAGCACAAAGTTGCTTGAGCTTGGATCCTACAGAACTAAACGTCATCATACCATATCACATCTTTTGATCAGGTGACGTGATCCGAGAGGTTTACTTATACAAAACTCGTCACCTTTTTGGATGGTCAAACTATTCCCTGCAGCACTAATAATCGTGCGTACATGCATCTGAACAGATTATATATATTGCTCATAATAAGTGGAGAAGAGCCGACTTTAGGTACCGGACGATCGATGAGCATTGTATTCTATGTTTCCTTTCTCTTATAGTGGCGGTCTAAAGCCTCGCTTGGCGTCATCTTTTGCCCACGATTTCTGCGTTCCTTCCGTTATTATTGCGCGTACAAGAAAAGCATCCGTCCGTTCCATTCCATGACTTGTAATAGTTGTTGCACTACTTGACGCATTGGATGTCCTGATGCACCATAATGGATGCGTTTGGAGATTCTTCGTGAAAGAGAGAATCATTTCAACACTTTCCTCAACTTTGCAATGGTAGTAATGTCGTCATATAAAGACAGCCACTAGAAGCTGTTTTACAGAATTTCGCAAGTCCTTTTGACTTGGGTAAACCTAGGTTTGGTCTGAGAAAGAGATGGCTCTGACCTTATATATAGGTGTCAGATCGGTGATGTAAGTTCTTAAAATTGTGATAAACAACTCGGTAATACTAGAACATTAGTACTGTAGAAAATAAAAGCTCATTGGAATGTCGCTATTAACTTTTCCCAACGACATGGTGTGCTCGTGGCAACTGATAAAAACCGAACAAAAGAAAAGAAAAAAGAGACGACAAGGTGTCTGCAAGTTCGTTGCTGCCCTGTGCGTGCCCACTGGTGTGCGTGCCCCCTGGCTACCAGAGACGCAGTGGCCAGGAAAGCGACCTCTGGGGCTCCAGTTGAGTGCAGCCACCTCAGGCCCTCCATCGATGACAAGGACTGTTCAGAGATCGTCACGGCCCTAGGACTACAGGGGATCAGTGTCACCGTGCAACTTTCTCTCTCTTTTTTTTTCGGTTTTGTATTCTCCTTGCAGTAACATGGGATCAGAGTCAGCGTGCAAACCTGCAACTTTTTACACGCATCCATTACGGCAACTCCTCGAAGGATTTGGCCCGAATCACTTGCGTTACGATACAAGTTTTCGCAGGCGCCGATGCTTCCTCAAAACTGCTCGAATACAGGAGAAAGAGACTCCATAGCTCACAGTCAGATGGAGAGGTCGTCGTAGCCACTACGGTTCTGATTTTTGACACGAGCGTGCATGATGAGGTGACACATAAAAATGCCAAAGGACCGTGCGCGCCAAGGAGATCGACGTACGTACGTACTGGGCAATCATGAGCGCCTGATTGATTGATCAGCCGGGGAATGCCGGGAAATGATGAGGCGCTGTTCCTGTTCTATTCATTCATTGCTTGCCGCGCGCCTCCTGCCTCCTCCCTCCAACTTTGGAGGTGTTAATTGGGAGAGGCGGAGCGCTATCACCTTTGCGATCAGCGGGCCGTGGTCCGACTGGTCCCTCGCTGATTCCGTGACGGCTCGGATCAGCTGTTCGTCGTCGGCTCACGGAATGCGTGCACGCCTCAAGGCCCCTGGACACGACCGCCTCCTCGTGCGCGCGCCTTTGCGGTGATCGCGATCTCGTCTCGGCGGCACACACACCACCAATTGGTCGCTCGCCGATCGAGCCAGCAACGTGACTGAACGCAGTGCTGTGAAGGACGTGGCTGGAGTTCAGTTGGATCAACTAGTGCTAAGCAATCCTTCATTCATCCAACCTGCACGGCGCTGTGCCGGTAACCAAACGCACCGCGCGAGCGTTTACGCAACGAGCCAGCAGAGCAGTGCCCCAGCGAGGGATCATCAATGCCGAAGGGCCATTATTCTCCAGAAGACAATGCGGAAGTGCGGTTCCAACGCCTTCGTGGTCGTACTTCAGAGTGCGCTGTCATTTACTAAACACAGGCTAACCACACGATCCATGCTCCAAGGTAGGAGTAGCTTTGTTCCTTCAGACAAGCCCAGACAGGTCACGGTCCGGCCACAGCTGCTCCCCTAATTTCATGAAATCGAAGACAATTGTTTGGTGACAAGCTTTATGTTCGTATACAGGTTTGGTTAGCACCGGAAGATATTCATGACAAGTCTAACCACCGTTGCCAGGGTAAGTGGGTTTGGAAACAGAATTGAGTGAGCCTAAGAGACAACAGGACAGTTTATACGAAGACTGTAGGTGACAATTATGCCTTCAAAGTACAAACGAAATAAAGCCAGGTGGTAAATTCTTGCACATTCGTGCAAGGCAGGCATTCAAGAACCTCGCTAGTAAACACGTTCACAGCAAACAAACGGTCAGGCACATTACAGTAGACTCATTCGACATTCCAAGGCCGTATGCTGAAGACCACAATTGGTCATGGTGCTGGTAATGTGCCAATTTGATAAAGTTCCATTCGGTTTTGGTGAATAATTACATCATGATCGTCACTTGTCAGGCAGCCAAGCTAGCTAATTCCTCTTGTGGTATGTACATCATGTTAACTTGGCAATGAATAAAAAATGGACATGGACAAGCAGGCACAGCTGCAGAATAATGAATGGGAACAAACCGGTGCTGACAGTATGTATGGCCGGCGGCTGCATCAGTCATCTATGTACAAGTGCAGAACATTGCCAGGGTGACTAGACAGATTATAGATACAAGTAACAGATGTTGTACATGAGTGATCAGATTTCTATTTGGCAACGATCAGTGGTCTAATAAGCTGATCAGGATGTTGAGCCTCAGTCTGTCAAGGTAACTCTTGTATACACATTAGATGCTTCTTTTCTTGAAATATGAGTTCATAATGGATTAAATTATACTCAGATCCTTACACCTTCAGTCACCACCTCCTTCAACTACGTGGCTGGTACTCACACCAAATGTTCCACGGGCGAATCAGAATTAGCCCGTCTTTTGGGCTTCAAGAGTTCTTTGCATAGCATAGTGACACCTAGAATTGCAAAGGCATAAAACATGTCAGCGCAAGTGGCTGTGAAGAGAACATAACTTTTTAGATATAATTCATGATAACATAACTTTTTTTTGGGAGGAATTACAGTGTGGTATAATATATAAAAAAGAAAAAACAAATGTACAACAGCCACTGTACACGATAACATAACTTTCGGGTAATGGCATGTACGGAACGTGATCCAGTGAGTTTGCAAAATGCCGTGTGTACTGCTTTTACAAAGTTAATTATATACGGAGTAAGTTGAATATTACCTCCATGGCAGGTGATCCGTAAACATGGAGGGAGTAATTGCTAAATCCCTGAAGTTCTCTCTTTTGGCGAAATATGCTTTGTATGGTGGTCCGATTTCCTGCAAGCTCCAGCATTTCCATAGAGGAAACATGCTTCTTCTTTGCCGCACTATATGAATAACTGAGCCTGCAAGAAACATCTCAGGAGGCTCCACTGGTATTTCTGTGTAAGATGTCGGATGCTCTGTGAAACCAGCACCAGGCACATCAAGTGAAATTATTTGGAGATCACGGTCACTACTTGGGCCTTCATCGCCATGATGCTTGGCTATAGATGCACTGGACCCAACAAAGCCGTTGTTCATATTTTGGAGATCAGGTTCAGTATTGCATAATGAACCACGGTGTCGAAATTGTCCTTGGTTAGATATAGCCGGCTCTGTAACAGGAAATGCAGAAACCTATTAGCCGTAGCAGTATGTATAAAAGCTTGGAAAAACCAAACTCCAGATTATCTAAGACAGCGTAACCAGAAGGTCAAAGCTTTTCCTCAAATTCACATTACCTGCCATCCTTGAATCATCAGCGTAGCCCTCTATCATGCCAGCGTTAATACCATTCTCATGAAATCTGTTCACATTCAAAATTCTCCGAGCAAGCTTTTGTATCATTGCTGTATCAGCTGGAGAGTTATCTGAAAGAGCTTTTATCGCAGCAGATCGTAGCCTAAGGATTGAATTGATCGAAAGGCGGGAGGAAAATTCGTCATGACATACAATGCTGGAAGTCATCAAAATTAAAAGCCTTGGTAAGAGAATATCAAATCCAAAATTGAAATTTCATTGATATAAACATGTCATAAGCAGGTTTAGTTATTCTTACCTGGTGACAAAATGTGAACAGGCTTCAGCTATCACAAAGTCCACACAAGGAAGTGGTCCATAAGCATATACATGCACGTCTGGGTATTTGCCATAAAGCTGACCAACAACAATGTTAAATTATGAAGAACTGCTATGAATATCAAATATTCCAGATAACAATGATCTGTATTCACATGTAGGGAAATGGAACAAGTGAACACATACAGAAGGGATAAATAAACAACCATGTGCACTTGCAGGATACCGATATGCATTTTGAGCTTGAAGAATGATAGTATATTAATAGTTGGCACTAAATTTGAGTTCAGTAGTACGAGAGAAGCAACAAAAGTGACAAATAAAATGATGAACTAGTCCAGTGGTCCAGCGAAAACCCACATCAATGTTTTCTTGCTTTTGACAGACATGCCACCAACTACGACTAAGACAAAATTATTGCTAATATAAATATATATAAATAAATGAAGGATCTTTATACCCAGGAAACCAGGTCAAATTTTACGACAATGAACAATTTTGGTGAAAGGCAGATTAGAACATAGTGATAATAAACATTATACTGATGATGAAGTGCTTAGCTCAAATTTGAACTAAGCAACGTTAAGAATTTAAGAATGGTGTAAGTACAACGAATATCATTAACAAAAAGTGCTTGAAATAAAAACGAAGGTTATACATGCTTTACCATCATTCCTAGGACTGAAGCAATTGCACCTCCTAGAGAGTGCCCAACAAGACTAACTTTATATCCATGGCACTCACCACCCGCCCCCAGCAGCGTGGAAAGGAATCCGACTTGTCCAGAAGATGTGCTTCCTCCTGGGTTGCCATTTTGGTACGAGAGACAAAACATAAGATAATGAGAAGAAAAGAACAACCAAACCTAAGCAAACCCTGTTGCAACGTACTAAATGGATCTACTAAGAATATCAACCACATTTTCGTTTGGCAATAGCTAAGATTTTTCCGTATCTGTCATATCAGCACTGAACTGAGCAGCTAATGCAGCATAATAAAACACCGAAACTTGCAGCGTTTATTTAAGGTTTGAGTAACAAGAAACTCTAAGGTCTACTAAAGTATCTCAGATAAAACAACTTGATTGCTGGAATAAACAAAATGATAAACATCAGTTGTGAAAAATCAAACCTCTTGTGCAATCGTTTAGTTGCATAAAAAGCTCCCTAGCAGCCTCCACAATGCCACCATGGCCATAATGTGGGAATGTTGAAATAACTCTCTCCCTTGTGGCGGCAGGTAATTGTTCGCTACTGAAGAAACAGAGTACAGTGTCAAGAACAAAACAGTTTGTATAAAATAAATATCACAGAAAATATCTCATAACATTCAACTAGCCAAAAAAAGGAAAAAGAATGTATACTTTGTCCCTCGAGCACTTTATTTTGTTTGTTACTCCGTTTTAAATATATGACATTGTTAACTTCTCATGATCTTCGATGTGCAACTTAGACCACTAATGTCTATAAAATAGACTTATCCTGTCTACTAAAAGTATGATATTACTAACGTGCTTTTCAAGACGAATCTACCCATGATTTTTATGCTTCCCAAACATTTTTCTCTAAAAGCAACTGATAGTAAAAAATTTAGAAGTTTACCAAATCTCGGTCAAAGCGTAATACACTTAAGACAAAGGGAGTACCATCTCTAATCAGTTCTATTGATATAGACCATCAAATGTCCGATTTTAGTTTCCGAGTAAAATGGGCTCTCAAAACCACGTGTACAATGAAAGCAATGATAATCATAGTCATATTTATGGAACAAGCTCTACAATATCCATGTCCTTTAACTGTGTAAAAAAAAAAACTTGCTATGCTCAAGCTACAACTGAGCTGGAAATGAAGATGAACTAGCATCAGAATAGGAAAAATAGACCTATTGAAAAGAAAAGGACTACGGATCAAAATAATAATTACAAAGATTCTATAACAATATTTTTACAAATTTCTGATACTAATGCTATCAGCTGAGGCCTACAGCCAAATCAAACGTGAAAAGGTAAACTGGCAACACCAGTCACAGCCTCCATGATTGAACATTTTTTATGAAAATTTGAACATAGAAGAGTGAATAAGAAACTAAGAACACAGGAAACTGAACTAAGAGGGAATTACTTTACTAGCCCATCCAAATCTTCCATAGTAAAAGCACATTCTCTGCACAATCCATCAGTTATGAGATCCTCTGGTGTCTCTGTTCCACGAACTGCTATAACAACAGTTTTTTTATCATGAAGGACCACGACAAAGTAAGCAGCTTCACGTTTGCTCTGCAAGGAGGAATACAATAAATCATTCTAAATTCACTGGTTCACTGATATATATGAACAAATACAAGCTCACAGTTTACTGCTGATTTTGGCTGGTTCAATCATGGCAGAATGTGTATACGTTTGACAAGACTCTCACGGAGCTAAACCCTCAGATCATGGCAGAATGTGCTATCTGAAATCCAGGCATGACTAGTATTGCAAAATGAGCATACAACTACAAATAGTCGAATCTAATGGACCGCAACTGCAAATTTTAAATTTAGAACTAAAGCTAGAGATAGCATGCATATGCTAATGAACCCTAAATGACACATACCTCCCAATCACTAAGTAAATCAGAATAACGTACTAATAAGGACTATCTAAATGAAGACAAAAAGAAAGAGAAGATAGCAAAGAAATGCAGTATATTAAAGATGTAACTAAGAACGCTACAACATATAACTGATTGAAAAAAGTACATTGTGTCGCTAAAGTCCGCATACATAATTCTTGGTAGTTCTTAATAGCCATGACATTACCTGGCAAACACGACCTCTCAGGAGTGCTTTAGGTGGTATATTAACAAATCTAAGGAAAGCTGCAGCGTGGCCTCGCCACCAGTTATCACCATCAAGTGCAGGGCGCCTGAAGAAAGAATAAAATGAAAAGTTACGAAAAAATAAATAAGGTGTCCTAATTTTTTCGATGGGATTATACTCCAGTGCATAAATAAGGAAAACAATGAAGATAAACACTTCATGAATAAAAAATGGGTTTAGATGGAAAAGATAGCAAGATTCTTCTTCACCTAAAAGGAAGGCTAAGTGGAATAAGACTCGAGAAAATGCTCAAATCACTTTGCAATCTTCCAGAACTAAAAGAAGATCAGAACCATAGAAAACGATCTCTCTAAAGTAATAGACAATTGTAGAAGAGAGTAAGAAACTTATGATATACCGTCTGCGTGCCCACGGAGTTAAAGCACCTTGTCTATATACCCATGCACAAGGAAACAAAATAGGGTTTCTTCCAAAATCAAGAAGTGGTCCCTGCAGTAAGATCGTGTCAAGTACAATCAAAATAGGTAGGAGCGCACAGAAATAAGATCACAGGGTTGGTAGAATTTAACTGTGTAACAAGCTTCGGCAAACGGATGGAGGATAGCAGCCTCTTGCATAAGCTCATAAGGTGCTTCCATAAGGTCAGTCTGCAAATCAGGCAAATTCCCATGCTTCTGCAATAGAGCAAGCCCTAAAGCATAAGCAGTAAAAGAGATCCTTAGTATGATCTTGGTATACTAACAATAAATAAACAATTATTCAAAAAATAAATTATACAAAAAAGTGCAAATGCACATACATTCAATACTTAAACAAAAGTTTTCAGTATGCTGTCAATGTGGTACTAACACCCCCTTCTTTTATCACCACCTCATTATATGATGTTTGGTAGCTAAAGCAACCATCAATGAAATAGGAATACAATACTAGGGGCAAATTCAATCCCATTCAAGCTAACGGTCCTGGATAAAAGCAACGAGCTATCAAGCAACGACCCAACTTGTACTAGCAGTCAAGGTGACTACTCAAATCATAAGTCAAATGGGGAGCGTGGCCATGTAAATCCATTCCGAGCAGCATTTTGCCCCTCGTAATCATTTTGGAAATTTGGCCAGAAGTAAATTTTGACACATTCAATCAAGAAAGCTTACACCAAAAAAGTAAGACCTCTGCAGAGCGAAGGTGAAAGGACTATTGCCATCATTTTTGGTGGTTCTTTCACACAGGGAGACAAAAGGAAAATGTGGGTAAAAGGGGGTATATGCCCTAACTAACATTATTAGGCTGGATGTTTCAAAACAAACATGTAAGTAAAGGATAAAGTGGACAAGTAGTCAAAGCTTCACTGGTCAAGTGAAGAACAGAGTTAGACCATTACATAGCGGATGAAAAAAATAGAATTATATTTAACATTGCTATCACAACATATGTATTCAAAGTTTGTGCACTTAACCACTCAGAAAAGACATGGCATGTGGTCCTGTATATGACTGGATAACCAAACTAAAGTTAATTTGTCAGAGGTATGACCTTTTCCCTAGATTTCAGTTTCAAAGATTCAGGAGGTCAAAATACTAAGATTTTTCTTAGTTCAGAAAGAAGTCATCTTCCGAGATATAGATGGATATCACACAAAGTTAATAGGTACAAATCAATGATTTGTAGAACATGAGTTGTATGTTGGACTTTTTGTATGGTACAAATGAGCCTAATGCAATTTACTTGTTGTTTTCTGTTGAACGGGAAGTCCTAATATGGAAAATTATATCTTGTACAGGTTCACAACAAGATGCGGATATTCATGAGGAATCACAGCAAGTCTTCAACAACAACAACAACATAGCCTTTTGTCCCAAGCAGGTTGGGGTAGGCTAGAGATGAAACCCACAAGAGACAAGGATAAGAGAAACACAAAAGACACAGGGCAATAAGTAGAGTTAGAAGTAAAATCACATCAAGTCTTAAAGATTGAAAATTCAAATATAGCACTGAGCTATCTTATATGAATGCACTGAAGCAGACAGCCAACCTGCTAAGAATTCCAAATGTCCAGTCCCAGAAGCACGATATGCAACCAGATCACCTAGAAGTCTTGCCACAGAATAAACCTCATCTTCTTCCAACACGGTTCTAAATCGGCATTAAGAAACCAGTTCAGACAAACAAATTACTATTGGAGTTAGCAGTGTAAAATCAAAGGATAGAGACCTACAAATATTTTGCACGTCCTAGGCAGCACAAAGCTTCTCGAATTCCATGATCAAACACCTCTCTATAATGAGCTTTCCACGCCATATCATGAGTCGCATAAAATGATCGCCACCTCAATATATCAGCTCCCGTGAAACACTGGACGATGACAACAATCCAGGAAAGGATGAGAAACAATGCAATAAGTGCTCGCCCTGAGACCTGATCAGCTTCATCCTGTCCTAGATTACAAGCAAGGCAAACCAATTATTCAAGCCAAGTAGATATAAAGAACTGATATAATAGGAAACACAATATCAGGATTCAGGAAAGTTCATAGTGGAGAGTAAAACAATTGTATGTCCAAAGTTGATCTTCAGAATGTATGTATTAACTATTTTCAGTTTATTTTAAACAAAGAAGCTACCAAAATAAGATTAAATACCATAATTCCAGTGCCATTTACCCAGAAAGTCGTTTCATATGGAAAGAAAAAATGGCCAATAGTATTATTTTTTTTAGAGTTCACTGGCAGTGGACTAGCAGCAAACAAAGATTTGAAAAGGGTTGGGTCCAAAGCTTGAATAAATAAATGGTCAATAAGGCAACCAACTCAAACATACCAAAGAAGCAGGACGTGGATCGTCTTTCTTTTGAAAGATCTCTCACAATGACAAACATGAGATAAATTGCTGCAACTAACTGCAATGCACCAATTGCCATACCAAATCTAGTCCACCACAACCAGCGTTTATACCTCACCTGTTTCATCAAAACAAAAGTAGCACTATAATAAGTTTGTAGAAGCCCTTGAGCAAAATGAATGTATAAATGTGTAGCTGCACTTCACAATGTTCACATTCCATCATTATCCCCCCCTACTCACAATTCATTTCCAACTCTAGTTTTTGCCTATTCCTATATGTGCTACTGCCTTGGCAGAATGTAACCAGTCCATTGTTGCTAATTCCTTCAGGCACTCATTGTTGTATAAGAACAGAGTGCTGCAACAAAAAAAAAATGTGGGGGTTTATCTTTTTTATTACTACATGGTTGACTAAACAATACTCAAACACATAGGTGCAGAGTAGTATTGCATTGTGCAAATGGGTCGTCTACACCAGCTTTGAGTTGAGGGGAAGAGGTGGATGGTGCCATAGCTGATCAACAAAAACTGAACTTCATGGGTAGGCAGGTAGTTGAGAAAAGTAGCCTCATTCCCGATTAGCAATACAGGCAATTTCTAGCCATTGTACCAAATAAAGAAAAGTCAGTAAAAATTGGTAGCAATAGACCAGCAGAAATGGAACTAGGTTTCTAAAAAGCGCCAGAACATCATCAAAATTCAAAAGGTTATTTGACAAAGAGAAGCTGGATGCTTTGAGCTCACAGTAAAACAGAGTCTCTGCCCCCTCACAGGCTCATAATGCTTAGCCCTTTATCAGATCAACTTGCTCATAGAGTCATATGCATCAGATCAAAATCCTAAAGTCCAACCATTAGCACAAATCCGGTTGGTACTGCATCACTTGAGGGATGCTATTTTGTAATCTCCCAACATACGCCACAACATATTAGCAGCGTGGACAGCTGATAGCTCAGATCAACTGAACTATTACCCGCATTAAATCAGCTCAAGCCAAGCTAAGACGCAGAAAACTAAGCCCCGCTCGTGCACACCAAAACTAAAGCTAAGATCTCTCACCCTGATGTCGTGGCGAGCTACGGCGTCAGCGGCGACAGAGGCGTCGGCCTCGTGGAGGTGGCGCCTGGTTATGGCGTCCGCCGTGGCGTGCTGTGCGCGCGCGGCGCCGACCATGGCGAGCACGCGGATCGCCGCCAGCGAGGGCGCAGCAGCGAATGCGTGCCCCCCGCGGCAGCCCGGCGGGAGCACGGCGTCGATGAGGTAGAGCCCAAGCAGCAGCACCGCGAGGTTGAGGCCCCCCACGAGGAAGGAGACCACCCGCACCATCCCGACCCGGAAGGAGGCCGCCGCCGCGGCCACTGAGTCGCGGGCCATGGCGGGCCTCCGCCGGGCGGGCGGCGGCGGGGGCGAGGAGGGCGCGCGGCGGCGGGGGAGGAGGCGCCGGAGGAGGAGGAGCGGGGGAGGGGTGGAGAGCGGCCCGCGGGTGGGGAGGAGGGGCTTTCTAGGCATCGGGCCGCGGCGGAGGTTGCGCCCGCGCGGCGGCCATGCCCACGGAAAGCGGGGGACGCGGGTGGTTGCGGACGGGGACGGAAATAGAAACAGGGAGGACGATGCGGTCGGAGAAGAGTCGCGCGGCTTCCGCCGCCGCAGCTCACAGAAGGGGCGTTTCCGAGGTTGAGCTGTTGCTGACTGGCAGTTTGGTGGAAGTATAGTAGTATTTAGTTCCGTTATAGGCATGATTGATTGATGAACCAAATGAGCCAACATAAATTGGGTTTGGGCTTAGAAAATCCAGTCCTTGTTTCATTCGAGGTCATCTTTGGTATAATCTGAGTATCTGACAACTTTGATTTAATGAAATTTTCTGTTGTATAAGATTATCGAACCCAGCCAACCAAAATAGACGTTCTTCTTTTTTCTTTTGCCTAAATTTTTACCTTATCTATGAATCAAATGCAATATTTGGTATGACAACAGTTTTCATGTGGTCAAAATTTGACTCGAGTTCTTAGGATAAACCTAACATGCCTATTTAGAAGGTGTTTGGTCTGCAACCAAATCAAAAGTTCAACATCCACGCATCCAATAGCTGGTTTCTCGTCTTGATATAACACTTTTTTTATGTGAGCTGCTCCGTGGTGAGTGTGGCGCCATTCCAGCTTGCCACCCTTTGTGGCGTGGCGTCTGTGGCAGCATGTGGCTGCAGACCAAACAGACCCTTAGACAGCGTAAGCATAAGAGATGAACCATCGATCGCTATGCATATATATGGTCAATTAACATGAGAGATAAACCATCTTGAGATTCTGATTATTAACTTGGTGCTTAGAGGACCACTGTTTTCTTTTTACATTTTGATTGCATGATATACTAAAACATATGCATCCCTTTAAGCACATTACAAAAATTCCCTCGTCTCTCCTCACTCAAAGCATAGGTATAAGAGAAGAAACTGAACCGATCTCACATGGTGAATGCCTCCCTGTTTAAGGGTGGAGCGGGTTTGGGGATTTTCTCGGCCTGTGTGAGAAGGTCTTCTTATCAAAATGCCATGAGGGCAGCTTGCCCGAGCAGATCGAGTTTTTTTTTAAACGCAAGATAGAGAGATAGAAAACAAATAAAACAAACCAATGGTTCAATATGGATCCTTCAAAAGATATAAATCATGAAATTTCAAGCTTTTGCAAGAGATCTTGATCTATTACAGATCCTCTCAATGTGAATGGTGGTTTGAGTTGTCCATCCTTTGTTGAGTTGGATGGGGCAACAACACAAAGCAAGGTTGCTATGTGGCGGGCTACGTATCGTCTGTGGGTTTGCCTTAGATAGCGTTTTTCGATTTCACTGTTTCTAATTGTTGATTTGCCATATTAAACATTAGTCCTTTGGAATTTGTTCTTATGGATTTGAATCCGCAACAAATTTAAAATGTGGTAACGGGGGAGGGAGGAGGGGGCAAATCCCCCTACCCCTATGGGCGAATGAAGGTTGGATTTGTTTCCCCACCGATCTAGTTCCTCTTCTATTCTTCTATTGGCCAATTGATGCTTTGCTTCAATAATATGTCGTGGCCCTTTTACTATCTCCTCGTGACCGAGAAAAGCATATTACTACTAATTTATATGGTAAAATATAGCACTGTTGATCTCAATCGTGTATCGGATTGGTTTGGAGCACAAGGACTAGATGATGTTCATTCAAAATAAAAAGGTTTTTTTTTATGTAACCATTTTTTGATTGAACTGGATAAGTTGGAAACACGAAATTGCATTGAATTTCACGTGGAACAAATTAGTTTCATTAGACATGTCTATGTGACTCGAGAAATCCAAAGAAAAAGTTTTAGTAGATCGACTCACAAGTATTTGACCCTCCTTTAGTTATGGTTCTGATGTTGGAAAATGATTGTTTCCATCTGCAGATTTTATTTCACTATACAAAAAGCAACCATATGTTGAGCAAGTGGATAATCGTTGCAAGCTTTATTTTTGAACTAACAAGCATTTTTTTTCTTTTTTTTTCTTTTTTGCCCTTCATTTGGGTCGATAGGTTGGGGGTTACTCAAGATGATAATCAAATTTTGCAAGTCCACACCAAATTGTTTTGTTTGTTGGCCTCATTTGCGCTGGTTCCATTGGAGTATTTCCAAGTGCAGTACGTAAATTCGATTTTTGTGCTGAACCCGAATTCAGTTTTTATGGTTTGATGAGTTCTGCATATAGCTGGGAGGATCTTTGCACGGATTACGGGTGGGTGGAGAGAGCTAGAAGTGGTACGGTTTTGCACTGCCGATTGGTTGCAAACTTGCGATCGCATGGACATCCGAATAGACGCTGACGCATTCCGCGAGAAAAATAAAAGCAGCTACTTTATTTTCCCACATGATTGGCGTGTTGTACGGCAATATATACTATACCTCCGTTCCAAAATGTAAGCATTTGTTGACTTTTAAATCTCACGTTTGACCGTTTGTCTTATTCAAAAATTGATGAAAATATTATTTATTTTGTTACTATTTGTTTGATTATTATATATATTTTAAGTATGACTTATTTGTTTTTATATTTTCACTAAAAATTTGAATAAGACGAGCGGTCAAACGCGATGTTCAAAAGTCATAAATGCTTACATTTTGGAACGGAGGGAGTATTGGCGAGCTCAAATTGCTTCTTGAAATCTCTCGCTCCTCAACTCGATGCATTAACCACGATTCTATTTTTTAGAAAAGTTGTTAATCATGATTCATGATGCGTGGCCACGCCATCCGATCCGCTTCTAAGTTTTAACGGCGCTTCTGGACGTCCGATATCTTGCACTCTGTCGTCCCATATGCTCGTACGTGCTGCCGAACCATATCATGCTCCATGCACGACCTAGCTATAATACATTTGTTAGCAACCCAAGCACAGATGCAATATCACAGCTCAACTGATAATCAATTCACCATACAATTGAGAGAAATAGAGTATGGGAAAGGTAGCAAGCAAGGGGATCGAGACTTAGATCAGAGATACATCTCAGGATAGCTAGTGGAGAATCCAGCGGAGAGGAGCAGCAGCGGGGAGGAGGAAGAACATGAGCAGCGCTCTGTTTCTGATAATTGTTCATCGATGTCTTCTCCCGTCGATGCTCTGCTTCTCTTGTACAGCACCGCTTGGGCTTCTGCTGGTAGCTCCAACTCGGCCCATGGGCTGCCTGTAGCTTATAATACCTGGCGGGCCCTGACATTCCCCCCTTCTTAACGTCCGGCTTGCCCTCAAGCGGACGTAATACAACAGCTTCAACAGAATTCCAGAGCATTTGTTGATCCATGAGGCAAAGCAAGAAATTGTTGTTACTGACAAGATGTACTTCTTTAATTTCATATGGTATCTTCAGGCCATCATGCTTCCAGTCATGCAGAGTACTTCCATCCAAGTTCACAGAAATCAACCAAAGCCAAGCAAGTTCAAAAACACCAGAATCCCTGCGCATTTGTTGACCCTTGATGCATAGCAAGAGCTCGCCATTGCTAACAGTATACATTGCTTCGACTTCAGAAAGTAAGATGGTATTGTTGCTGATCATCGCCAAGTTCCTTCTGCAACTGAGAGCTTCAAGGTGGTCATTGCTATCAGTGCACAAATCAAGGTACTTGGTTAACTGACGTCCTGGATCCCATGGCATCCTCACTTCTATATCAGTTAACCTGTTGAGCCTAGTTAAACCAACTTCTTCTATGGTGACAGTATGAAAAAGAGCCCCCAAAAATTGCTGAATTAATTGTTTCTTGCTGACAGTAGAGTAACCGAGTACCATGAAAATCCCATTATGCCAAGCAAGTTAAGACCACACTTCTGCTGTGATGATAAAATAGTTTGGCTCCACTGAACATTTATAGGATACTTGGCCAGGAAAGCCTCATAATACTTTGCATCATACTTGGCATATTTTGATAAAGCTGCACACATCTTGGGGCTCGTCAGAATTTCCACATACCCTTGCGTGACCTTGGCTCTAGCAGGACTTGATCTGAATGCAAGTGTCTTATTGTTGCAATCTAAGGTGACCAACACAGCAACAATATTGTTCCACTCAAGACAACCACCAATCAAGCAAGCTCTCAACAAATTTCCAGGAATCCAATTTAATATAAATAGCTCACTCTGGAGATCATGCAAGGTATGACAGAACTCACCAACTTCATGGTAGAAGAAGGACGGCCATGGCGGAGGTCGCTGAACAGTACCATCATGAGAGCTCTTAAGTTGCAAAGGTGGCGGCCACGGTTGCAGCTCTACCCAAAACAGTGAGAACAGCCATGAGTCCAATGTACTGACATCACATCCTGCCATCAACACCACAAGGACGCCCATACAGTCGGCATGCAAACGAGCATCACAACTGAAATTGATATTGTTCTATGCATATACACAATCAACTCTGCCAATTGCAACGGCAACATAGTACTCAAGCACCACAGGATTCCACTTAAGCCAACCAAGTAACCCATGCACAGTGGAAAGAGCTCCAGTACATATATCAGCAAGCACACAAATTGCAGCACAGTGGAATGCGCTTGGGCTTCTGCTGGTAGCTCCAACTCGGCCCATGGGCTGCCTGTAGCTTATAATACCTGGCGGGCCCTGACAACATTCAACACAAGACATGCGACTGGTCGATGGACCAACACTCCGAGACTTGAGAAAGAGCTAGAGAAAGCAGTGACGACCCACCCTGGTCTCCCGCTTGGCGAAGTCCTGCGTCGGCGCCGCCTCGGCGCGGTCGGCGTCGGAGGCGACGGCGAGCGCGGTCACCTCCTGCGCGCGCGCCATGCCGACCATGGCCGCGATCCTCGCCACGGCCACCGCCCCGACCGCGGCCCGCTCCCGCAAGGCCACCGCCTCGGTCACGGCCCCGAACGCCGCGGCCGCCGCGCTCACGGCCGCGAGGGCCATGTGGACCAGCGCCGCAGGCCGCGGAGCCCGACGAACAGCGGCGGCCGCGTCCGCGTGCCGGCGGCGGAGGCGGAGGGGGAGCGCGCGAGGACGCGCTGCCCATTGCTCTGCCCGCGCGCGCGCGTCGGCCGGGGATTGGAGGAGCACCGCGTGGCGCGGCTGCAGCGGCGTTGGTACGTACTCCCTCTGTTCATATTTACATGTCGTTTGACTTTTTTCATCTCAAGTTTGACTGCTCGTCTTATTCAAAAAATTTGTGCAACCATAGTTAAATTTAAGTCATTCTCGAAGAACTTATATTAATAAAGCAAGCCACAACAAAAATATGATATTTTGCATAATTTTTTGAATAAGACAAGCAGTCAAACTGAGATGAAAAAAGTCAAACGACATGTAAATATGAACAGAGGGAGTACGTAGCTAGGCCTTGCCGTCTCGCGGTCGCGCTTGGTGCGCTGGGGACCTGGGGTTTTGTACAGGCGCTGGCTGCATGCGCGCGCGTGGGTGCAAGCAAGCATGGTGGTGCCAGTAGGACACGCTTCTTTGCGTGCGGCGCGCGGACTAAGGAATACGGGGAACAGCATCGTGTTCTTAGGATCACGTGTCCCGCGGCCAATAGCATGCCGCGATTGCGTTGGGCGCAATGCATGCATGGCCAAGTGGACAGTGCGCAGCGCAGGCTCTTGTTGCCAAGGCAGAATCACGTGCAGGCCGCGGCGGCGGTCCGCGTTGGTTGCGCACGGTGTCTGGCAAGTGGTGGAGAACGCAAAAGGCGAGTTTCTGACAGTCGCCGGAGTTGATATCGGTCGCGGTGGATGGAGCCGAAGCTCAAAGAAGATGCCCGATCCATTGTCAGGAAGAGCTTCATGACTACGTTGTTGTTGGTACCGGAGAAGTCTTTTCTTGCATGGTCTGTTGCGGACGCGAGCACGCATGGTAGCAATAGCCCCTGTACACGGCGCGGCTCAGCCGCAAAGGAGACGATGGCCCATTGCTCCTGCTTACTGCACGTCAGGAATCACGTCGAGAAATGCCAAAGAGTAGGGGAACAAAAATATTCTTCCCAACTTTTTAAAGAGGTTTCAAATACTAGTCTTTTTTTTATGGGGAGCAAATCCAAAGACTAGTCTTGGAAGCCTAGCTAGGAGGATGGGCCCAGGTTTCCTCGGATGGGCCGGCCGACCATAATATTACGCATGGTCCAGCTTGAGATCATGAGCTGTAAGCCCGCCCAATCCCGAAGACGGCTGTACACACAGTAGGCCTTACAAGTAAACCGGAGATTTGCTAAAAAAAAAAGTAAAACGGAGATACCAGTGTACACCATATTATACCTAAGACGTCGCTGCACACCGCACACAGACCATCTTCCCGTACAAACGTCCATATGTTCCTCAAAAAAAAAAAAAAAAGTAACTTGCAAGTCTCAACTTGCCGATCATCCAAATTCAGTCGCGTCCCATCGGCCTGAGAGCGAAAGGGAAAAATTCAAATTGCCGGTGTCGCTCTCAAATCTTCCCTCGCCTTTCATATTTGCACAAAAAATTAAATTATTTTTTATTCAAATCGATGCTTTCGTTTGCTTGGTTTACATGCATGTCGCCATGTCCCGGTCGGCGCATCTGATGCAGCAATAGCCAATAGGTAGGAGTACCTAGTACACTTCTTTTTTTTTAATGAACTTAGTACACTTTTGATTTTCTGAAGGACAGCCGCTTCTTCTGCGCCTGCGAGAACATGTTGGAGGCTTGAGCTTTAGATTGCGTAGATTAAGGTTCACGGATAGCATCTCTCTGGCTGAACCATCATTGCGGTGCCGACATCACATCCTAGGACGATCGAGGATGCCTGGAAATATGCTCCGTACATCGATGAAACGTCCAAGCAAGAAGAAGCCGTCACGGTCCGTCGCAAAGACATGATGATGATGACTTGATGAGGTACATTATTATTGCTGCACTGGATCTATGGATCAACTGTCGGTGCAAACAGCTCCTACTCCCTCCATGACTATATTCAACCTTCTTGTGATGTGCCAGAAGCCTATATATGCGTTGCAAATATGTGCGTTTGACAAAAATCAAAATTCAGCATAGCCGCCGCCGGTCTCTGCTGAAAAATTGGTGTTTATATCCTTGGGCTTGGGAAAGGGAGACGAACTCCATGCACGGGCCTTGCAACAGGCGAGAGCGATTACCATGTTTGGTTAATTAATTAGTCGGGTGAGATCGAGATCGAATTGGTTTGGTTAATTAATCGGGGGAGATCGAGATCGAATTGGCTAAGTTTGAAAAATGCATCCCCTGGCGCCTCCACTCAAGAAAGAAACATACGTCGACTCCACGAACGGCAAGTCGGCAACTGTGCGTCACCACATCAGGCCTTGACGCCTTGTCTCTCTCCCTCTATTTGGCGGTTTGTTTACTGCAAAGCTCCGTATGCAAGTTTGAGTATATGTATCCGCCAAGTTGGCCATAAACTAGTGCCAATTTGCATGCGGCCACTGGGCGACTCCGGCATCTTTTAGCCCGGGGGGATGTATGGAGACATGCATGCCAGAGCGTTGTTTCTTTTCATTTGCTTGCTTCCTTATTAACGGCAGCGCCCGTGCCATTACTTCTAGTCACGCGCTTATCCATGCCCCTTTCCCCTACTCGATCTTTTTACCGCCGCCACCTGAATTCCGCTTTGTTTGTGCCGCTCAGTTCCGGTTTTCCAGTTTTTTTTTCTTTTTTGGCTTCCCTTGTGGACTGAAATATTGAAGTACGTACGTACTATTGTTATAGTACAGAGTGCACCTAATAACGACTAATTAACGTTGTCGGCTGACGCATATCCAAAAGGCATCCATGTATGGTTCGAGGCATTGATCAGGTGCCGAACCTCAGATTGTTTGAAGTTGAAAGCGATCGAGGGAACCAAATTGCGGTGAAGCGCCTCACAAAATCCAGGCAAAATGGGCAGTGCACTGTGCAGTCGTGCATTATATACCTCTGATAATAAACTGGCAGTCAACCATGCATGCGATTGGTCAAGTCTGGCGGAGGCAGACCGTAATTAACCCTGGCACCATCACCAGCGATACGAAGCGCCGCTGCAAGTTGGTTGGTCCTCATCGCTTTAGCCGCTGCTAGTAGCACAGCAAGTTGCAGCCGCGTCTCGCACACACACCCGATCGAAGAGCTCGCGTTAAGCGAGGTGCAACGAACCCGCCGCGCCGGGGGCAGTGCGTGCTCTGTGCCCACACGAGTGGGTCTGGCGCCGCGCCCCGCACCGCACCGCACCTACCTGCGGCGCCGCTGCTTCCTCGCTCGCTCGGCCGCGCGCGCGCCTCTGTTTTCCTTCTTCGTTCGGGCGCCGTGGGTTTCCAAAAGCGCAAGCGGGGCCCGCCCGTCATCGGCCCTCGGAAGCAGGCACCTTTCCCGGGCACCCACGCGCCCACTTGCCGCTTTCAGCAAGTCCCGCGCGCGCGCCCGACCCGACCGACGACGCCGTTGCTCCCTGTCCCCGCCAGTCGCCACACAGCGAGCGCATCGCATCGCCCCTGCCCGGCGCCCGAGACCGAATCACGAGCGCCGCGCCCCGCACCGCGCCGCCTATATTTCCCCCCCAGCTAGCCCACCCCACCCCGCGACGCGACGCAGCTGCGCGGCGTCGAAAAACGAGAACCCACCCACCAAAAAGGCGCTGTCCTCGCTGTGTGTTGGTTGGTTCCCGGTTGGTGGCTCGCTCGCTCGCTAGCTAGCTGCGGCGGCGGCACGCGCGCGGAAATCAAAACCCCAGACGAAGCAGTCCACACGACGGACAAAGTTTCCAGCCCGCGCCGCGCCGTGGCCCGTGAGCGGGCGGGGACCGCGCGCACCTCTAGACTCTAGCCGTCTAGCTAGCGCATGAACCCGCCGCCGGACCGGGGCGGCCGGTCGCGCTATGGCGGCGGCGGCGGCTCGGCGCAGCAGCCGCCGTTCCCGTTCGTCGTTGACCCCACGGAGGGGCCGGCGTCGGCCGTGAGGGCGTTCTTCCCGGCGCCACATGGGGCCGGCGTGGGGAGCAGCAGGCGTCGTCGTCGTCCGCGGAGCGCGCGCCGGGGCACCAGCGGTACGGCGCCGATATCTCGCTGGGTCACGCGCCAGGCCACCACGCGATGCATCGTTACCATCAGTTCGGCGTGGAGGGGAATCAGGACGGCGGCACGCCGGGCTCGCTGCCGCGGCACAGCAGCTCGCCGCCAGGGTTCTTCTCCAGTCCCGTCGTGGATAACGGTAAGGACCAATGCTACCGACACCTAAGTACTGGTTTCATGCCATCTCAGTCTTCGCTAACATCACATGGACTTGATTCAAAAAAATTAAAATTATATGAACTTCATAACATGATAGCTAGCCCAATCATATCTCACCGTACGTGTCACTGGCATTTCGAGCTGTTTGTCTTTCAAGATTGATTAGGCTATATACTGTTAAAAAGATCCTTTGCTTCTTCAATTTGGGATGGGGAGTGGTGGATTAATTGGATACAATCAGCCTCTTTAGTTCTTCTCTTTTTCTTCCCTCTCTGAAAAACGAGACCGATGAATTTATTCTTATGAATGTTTCTGCCTCTGCAAAGGCAATCACATCGGAGCATTGTAGTGACCAATACGCTCAGGCGCTGATGCGGCGCTCTTTGGTGTTCTTTATGCCGCATGAGCTCTGGCAGAGAGACTAAGCTGTCATTTCTTGTGTGCGATTTGCTTCCGGGGAGATGCAGTAGTGGCGCAGCCAACGCAACACTCTTTTTCCGAGCAGCAGCATTTTGCTCCATTTTTGGCGGGCAAAATGCTGGCATTTTGTGCGTGGTGTGTCCCAGCAATTTGGTCCAATTTTGGTGGACAAAAGACTCTCCTGCCTAATTTAGGGGGTGTTCGGATCTTTAGGCCTAAATTTAGTTGTCGCACTAATTTGTTATTTAAGGGTATTAATAAAGTCTAATTATAACTAACTACAGAACCCTGTTCTATTTCGCGAGACGATTCTAATGAGGGTAATTAAGCCGTGATTAGACGATAGTTACTGTAGCATCACTGTAGCTAAACATGAATTAATTAGGCTCGTTAGATTCGTCTCGCAAAATAGCGTACATCTGTACCAAGTTTTGTAATTAGACTTTATTTAATACCCTTAAATAGCAAATTAGTGCGAGAACTAATTTAGGCCTAAGAAACGAACAGGGCCTTAGTAACACGAATTTACTATAAATAGCACATGCATGCTTTGTGTCTCTTTTCTTTCAAAACTAAATCCAGTGGCATATATGTTTTGTACGCTACTCTGAATTAATGCTCGTTTTGACCTTTCATACGGTAACATTTTACTAATGTTTTCATAAGATCCTACACATACAGTATCTCTTGTGATCCAACAGATGTGTTAGCAGCTAGGCGCACGTCTCGTACTGATACAAATCAAATTAACCTCTGCAATATGTAACTAGTGGAACATCTGAAACTTACATTTTCTTCTGAGTCATGTGCGTTTTTTTACTAGTTGAAATCTCTGCTTTCAACCCATTAATTATATGCGAACCTTTATTTTTGTTAATGGTGATGCCATATTGGTTGCCTGCTGAAACCGGCTAGGGTGGAGAAACTAGGGGCAGCACAGATACCAGGTAAGGCCACTTGCACAAAGAAAAGCGGGGCTCATGGGATTGTGGACGGAATAGACATATTATATGTACCTTTTTTTAAAAAAAATAAATTTGCTTGCCCTCACTTATTTGAAGTTCATGAATTAACCTAGGTTTAAGCGGTAATGCTTCAGTTTGTCTAACTTTGACATGTTATGTCCGATGCGTGTACGAATCACTTGGCTTGTATTGTCTATCATTCATTGTAATTTATGAATTTTTTTTGACCAAACAATTATGATAAATTTAGCCACAAATGTTAAATAAATATCCACCTATACCGCAGATGTTAATATGTTGTTGAGCAACCTGATTAAAACATATCATTTTAATTAGTTTGGTTCAGTTTATGCTAATTCACATTTGAAATTTCATTCGCAGCCTTCTAAATTAATTTATCCATCCACATTATCGACACCCTACATTGTGTAATAAATTAGTTAGATTGTTACAGTGTTACCGTTCAGATATTTATTCGGTTCATTTTCCTATGACTTGTTAATACGAACTAAATTGTTGGCTAACAATTTATACAAAGTGGTTTTTATTACTGTTTCTAAAATAGATGGGAGCCGATTAGGGATGCAAATGGGTACCCGTGGGTAGTTGTGGGTCGTCAGCTTAGTACATTTGCATGATGGTTTGGGTTGACCCAGAACTCAGAAAACTTGCGTCCCTAGAGCCGATGGAGTACCACAAAGCACAAACTCAGTGGCTCCAACACCAAATCAGTGGTGAAGGATGTAAATTTTGCCCTAAGCAATAGTCGAACTGATGATAGTGACCGTGCCCTAGCCCCTAATTATATGTTAATATCGGACGTGTAGTCGGAGTGCATATTGTATGGTCCTAAACTTCTTTCAACGATGATTCCAGAGCCTCCAATACCCAACGCAAAACCAACTTGCTGATCATAGATGATTGATCAATTCCCACTTGACGGAATATATTAGTAAGGACCCCACTGAATTTGGCATAAGGGGCCTACACTGCTGTCACATGTCCAGATTCAGCTGACCTCTCCTTGATGACGTCTATGCCACCATCAAAGAAATTGGCAACTAGGAAAATGTTGGAAAGGTGTGTTGAAAACATTTGTGTAATTAATTGTGTTGATGCTTGGATATATTCACCTAACAACAATAAAAATAATAAAATCAACGCTAGAACTGAGATATACCTGTGCTGCCCAGATATTCAGGACTATTCATATGTAGATGCCAGTAAATCTAAAGTCGGTGATGAGATATAGCTCGTAACTTATCCAGGTATGTGATTTAAAGAACAATTCATGTAAAAATGATAGTAATCTAAAGAATTTGGAGACCTTATGCAAGAATTATATGTTAAGAATTACTGGAAAGCATTGGAGCATTGAATAATTACCTTTGCTGGAAAGTGGAAACTATAATAATATATACAGCTAGCTATACAACTTTTGTACAAGCTAGATTGTTCTAAGGACAACGAAAAGAAAGGGAAATGCTTCATATACGACCCAATTGTCTGGCTTTATTTCGACTACATGGTTCGATCCCTTTGATTGGTATATAAATCACCACCCAAGTGATTTTAGTCATTAAAGAATTAATCAATACCCAACGATGATTCCAGAGTCTCCAATACCCAACCCAAAACCAACTTTCTGGTCGTAAAGAAGTCTAACAATAAATTAGTCGTATCTATAGCAGTGCTCAAAAAGAAAAACAGAGAGGGTATATATTAGGAATTATTGGTTATCATACTATTTTTGTCGATCATGAAGTGTGGTTTCTCATATATACTTTATTTTGCCAAAAATAACTTCAGAGTTAATGTGGGAGTGCCAGCATGTATTCTAGGTTCATGGGACACTTTATGCAACGTATTGCTACAGCATTCTAGGTATGTTAAGTTTTTGTAAGAGCAACTCAAACTATACATAAATGGAAATTTCTAGCATTCGGCACACTAGATCTTTCTTGGATAGGACCGGCCGAAGCAGCTCTCCTAGTACAAATGATTCAAATAAACATGACCTTGTTTTTGATACATAAGTTATTTCGTTTAAGACTGAAGTAATGGCACATCTTATCAATTAGTCCTATGCTTCAACAGTACACGCAGTATTCGTCAGCCCACTGTCCATGCTGCTTCTGCTAGACTGACGCGGGTGTGCTAGCTATCCCAGTTTTGCTGCCATTCGTTGTTGCCTTTATGATGTTGGTGACTAATCCGGTTGCCTCGGTTTGCTGCTGCCGTGTTTGGCTTAGTTTGATTTGTGTGTTCGGCGCGATCGACGCATTGCGCTTTGCTCCTTGCCACTGTACGCCGCCCATGCATGATTTGTTCTTCAGCTCACGTGCAAGTTTTGACGCCTGAGTTATGCGTATATTTCTCTTCCTTTAATTTTCTCTCTTATATCATGTTGTCTTGGACAACTTGTAATCTTTTTACTCGAGTGGTTTTGGGTAATAAAATGTTTAGGTCAACTAAAACTTACCGAAGTTTCCTTGAATCGGTTCAAACAAAATCGTGCTCTTTGACAACTCCAAATTGTTTGGTGAGAGATTATATTGGTTGGTTGCAATTAAATCAATGCCGTCGATTTGTGATTTATTATGGCAGAGAATAGAAAATTTCTTACTTCAATAGAATGTGTTCAAGTTTTTTTTGTTGAACTCGGACTACATTCATAAATAATATATAACGGACATCTTATGTGTTTTACCTACGGAAACAAAATAGGTTTTCCAAGTGCAAGAGTTGGAGTTGGAGGAGGCAATGAGGTTCACCAGACAATGAGCAGCTATAACAAGAAGATGAAGTCCCCAGTGAACCTAGCTAGACAAGGCAACCTCACTCAAATCCCTGAGGACATCAGTGGAAACATGCATGGTATTGGCCCTTCGGAAGAGAACATCACCGCGAGCAATGTGGTCCGCTCTTTCTCTGGTGGGTTCTCAATTGGATCATGGGAGGATTCAAATTCCATTGCATTCTCCAGTTCGTCAAGCAAAGCTGGAATACACAACAATGATGACATCATTGCCACCCTTAGTGAATTACAGGTACTATCTACTACATGAATGTTTATTTATTTTTACCATTTTAAATATAGTTAATCGGCTACTAAGAAATTACTCCCTCCGGCTGGAAAAGCTTGATGCTTTCCAACTGAATGATCATTGATCAGTACAAACTGCTCTGCTCTTGAATTTCCTTACGACGAAGCTTTGTAGCTGTGTGTGTAATAGCTGCATGATACTATGCTAATTGTTTCATATGGTTCTGTCAATGCAGTATGGTGTAACAAAGGAGGCAACTGGCGTAGATAAATATCGGCAGATGCAGCAAGACCAGGTTCCATTCAGAGTACGAGCCAAACGCGGATGTGCCACACACCCAAGGAGCATCGCAGAACGGGTACTACTCATGACTATTCCATAACATCATCTTCTCGGTATGCACGATGGCATGCACTGTTCGTGCAAGCATCTATAGCTGTGAGGAACTTATCTCTGAAACCTGGTAGTAATGGAGTAGCTCCAATAGTATAAAATAACACATCATCATCGTTTTCAAGATGATGTTCCGGAGATTATTTAAAATTGATCTTCAGGCATGTGACTAATAATTAATGTGGCAGGAGCGAAGAACAAGGATCAGTGAGAAGCTCAGGAAGTTGCAGGCACTCGTGCCTAACATGGATAAGGTTGGTAATCATTTATAAATGTTATCCATGCCATCTAGAGTATATAGTCGCTTTGTTTACAGGCTTGAATCTGATGACCCATTTTCGTTCTTTGAAAATGTGACAGCAAACGAGCACAGCTGACATGCTGGACTTAGCAGTTGAACATATCAGGGGACTGCAGAGCGAACTGCAGGTATGTACGTAATTCGCTTAGCCCCTACTAGCACAACCAGGAAAATATAAGAACATTGAGTTTTCTCAATGCACGAGCAGGCGCTGAAGGAAGACAAGGAGAAGTGCAGCTGCCGCAGCAACCATTCCTAAGGAATTGATCAGGTACATTGGCCCTTGGCCGTGCACAGGATGGCACAGCAAATGTTTGGGTGACAGAAGGTACCTGGCACATCTAGGGCACGGCAAACAAGCTGCAGACTTCATCAGCAAATCGATGGAGACCTTTCTTTATTCTTCACTCAGTGTAATGTTTAGTTTGAAGCTAGAAGTAGATGTTTGTGCTGTTCCATATGGGTAACAGAAGCATATCCCTATTTTTTCCCCTCTCTCGACCTGAAGTTTAGGTATTGGACGGGGACTTAGGCAACTGCTAAGCTGTAAGGTTTCTGTTGTTGAAGAATTAACCTGCTCCAGTGGCGGACCCAGCAAAAAAATTATGGTATGGCGAAGCTGTGACACATTTTTCTGGCCGAAGACTGATGCAAATTTGATCCGAGGTTTTAAGCCGTAATTCTGAAAATGATCTATTTTCAGGGTTGTGAGGAAAATTATGACCAAAAGGTTTTGTCGGACCCTTCAAAAAATAAGCCCTCTTCAGGTCACCTCTAATATCTGGATAAATCACTCGATTGGTATCCGAGGTGCAGTGCAAGATCAAAAACAATTTTTTTTTTCTCCAAGGCAGGGCCACCCCCGAAATTTCATTACCAAAAGCAACGAAATTACATAAGTCTCGACCTCCAGGTCTGGTTCCGGTAGCTAAAGAAAAAACAACAGAATGTAAAAACGAGAGTTGTACTGTAAAGAAAACTATTCGACGGTTAACAGAAACACTACTGCAACGACCACCATTTAGCTTCTCAGACAGACAAAAGGCCAAGGTTCTGTTATCCTTGCCGAGCTCTCCTCCTTTTGCTTTGGACAGGTGGATCAAAAACAACATGAACGTTGGGGCACAAAAACCTTAATGAGTTCTGAATTTCGCAGCTTTCGCCCGACGCCGGCGCAGGTTGAATAGAGATTGATTTTCCGTTTGGATGTAGATATTGGAGGCCTTGGCATTGAATTTGGTTCAATACCAAATCAGCCTAGGCATTGAAATGAGTTTAATGCCAAAACTATTGTTTGGATGTAGATGGAATTGGAAGATCGAATTCAAACACAGGGAAAAATACCAATTCATGTTTGGATGCATCTGATGTGGAATTAGGAATTCACAGTACGCTCCCCATCCGTTGCACGTCGAAGCTCGCTGTAGAGGAGGGGAAGCTCGCCGGAGAGGAGGTCGAGCTCGCTGGAGAGGCGGACGAGCTCGCCGGAAAGGAGGCTGCAGCTCGTCGGAGAGGAAGACGCGGAGACGAGCTCGCTGGAGAGGAGGACGAGCTCGCCGGAGAGGAGGCTGCAGCTCGTCGGAGAGGAAGACGCGGAGACGAGCTCGCCGGAGAGGAAGACGAGCTCGCCGAAGAGGAGGAAGAGCTCGACGGAGAGGAGGCCACGGCTCGCCGGAGAGGAAGACGAGCTCGTCGGAGAGGACGAAGACGAGCTCGCCGGAGATGAAGACGAGCTCGTCGGAGAGGAGGCTGCAGCTCGCCGGAGACCAAGGTGTCGTCGTCAGGCTGGTCGTGAGTTGAGCGGCGCTCGTCTCCCTTTTTTTTTTCTCTCTCTTTTGGGAACGAACAGATTCTATCCAAATCGGAGGTGAAGAGCTTGGCATTGGAGGCAGCCTGTTTTAAGTTCACCTCAATTCCATACGGTATTGGGCTCCAATGCCAATTCCAATACCAGGTGCATCCAAACAGCTGCATTCGGCCAGGCCCAATACCAATTCCCCAATTCCAAGCCCAATGTCGACATCCAAACGTAGTGTCATTGAACACGATCCACTCCTATGGGCCTCTTGTCCTCGGGCTAGCTATTACTGAAAGGTTGTGGGCTACTAAGATATAAAGCCCATTTGATGCACTAAAGCCCATAACGCTTCGCAAGTCATCTTCTTCTTCCTCTGAAAACAACCAACGAACAGCTCCAAGCTCAGTTCCATGGCGTCAAAAATCGATTTGCAGGGTCGGGGAAGAAGGGTTAATAGGTAATCGGTGCCGAAGTTAGGTATGGCGGCCGCCATACCATGCCATATTGGAGGGTCCGCCTCCGCCCTGCTCGTACGTTCGTTGGTGCTAGTTTATTTGAGGGTTTTTCGGTTTGTTGAGACCAAGCTAGTCTATTTGAGTTGTGGACCTTGTGGTTGCGGCTGTCGGCTGCCTGAATAGGCACGCGTAGCCTACTCAGTCATCTTTGTTGTTGTTCCAGTTGGACTTTGCAATCAGAAAATATCCAGAATTGCGAGCTGCGAATCCGGCCTTCTCAGACGGCCACGCAAAATGAAATGATCAGAGACAAATGCCAGAAAATATAACATTCAGTATTGCTAGCCTCAGTTCTAACTTCAGAGCTCGGCCTTTGAATGGCATAGCGATCAGAGGCAGAAAATACAGTTTCGCAACAAAAAGGAAAAAGAAAAAAAAAAGAGCTAGAAAAATACAGTTGGCAAACGGAAAAGAAAAAATAACTTATGCTGGCTGTGGGGTTCGAACCCACGCGCACTTGAGTGCAGAAGATCTTAAGTCTTCCCCCTTAACCACTCGGGCAAACCAGCGGTGCTGGGAGGTCTAATCAGTATTTAATATAACACCACTCTTGGATGTTCCTCATCCATACAACCGCCCCTCCGTGGTTGGCGCCACCAGACAACGGACGCGCGCCGGCACGCCCGTCGTGCCACCTGCCTTGCGGCGCGCCCTCCGTCGTCCAGCGTCCTCCGCTCACAAGAAAATCAGCGCCGCCGCGGTCTAGCGAGCCCGCGAACTCGATCCGCCTGCGCCATTCCGCACGCTGCCTCGCCGAATCCGTGCAGGCCCGCGTCTGCTAAGTTTGGCCTGACCAGCGCGCGAGGCTTTCGGACCCGACGAGAATGGCAACCTCCCCTAACCGGCAGGGTGCTTGCCGCTCGCGGTTCAACGGCGCACAGGCACGCGTTTTATTCTCCTCCCCACCCGTCCTCGTCCCCCCGGGCTTTGTGCCCGCTCGAACGGCAGCGCGGAGGTGGGCGGAGGCCAGCGAGGACGGTCCCGTGGGGCTGCTGGGAAAATCCATGGAGAGATTCAAGGCCTGCTCCCTTGTCATCTCGAACGATTGCGTCCGGTATGGTTCCCATGTCTTCTTCAGCCTTGAGCAATGCATGGACATTTTGGCCCCTGCAATGTTGCTTGGCCTGCAGTTTCTGCATTCATAGGCTTATTGATGCTCTGGAATTTGTTCTACACATTTGCTACTGTTTAGCATCCAGCAGTACCGCTGGAATTGTTTGCTGCATTGTGATCATGCCTGATGCAAAAGGGCCGGTGCAACTTTCAAACGAAAATCATAATCATGGTTTGGTTTCATCGTGTAAATTAAACTTTATGCTGGTTTGCACCCTGCGATGTTCGAATTCATTTTCGGTTAAATACATTTATGAAATTTCGCCGTTTTCATCCTCCAATATGTGGTTGACGTACCCATATCATGTAGGAAATAAAGTGTTGAAAAGATCCATGTCATTACGGGAAAAAACTGCTGAACATGGTACATAAAATGTCTAGGCTGTAAAATCTAGTCTTTGATTTGACTTTGCTGTTCAATGGAAAAATCGTTAGTTGTAGATTTATATGAAGGTTTCATGTAAACATTCACAAATTTGCTTGCTTGTGCATGTTTGTCATAAAAAAATTATTGAATCCTTTTCGAGATATGCACTGATCACTAATTCTTGTAAGTAGATTAACACTACACTGTATAATTGGGCCCCCCGTTCTCTTGTCAGATGAAATTTGACTAACAGGACGCCATGGAGAGAATTGAGGTGGACGGGGACTTTATTGCTACTGACAATTGGAAGGTAATCCACTTGACCCCTCCATTCCACCTGAAGCCAATAATGCTACAATAGCTACATGATTCTATTCTGTTGTTCTTGGCACCAATGTCTTTAAACATGGGGACGGACACATATTTTCATACTGTCTTATGGTGCTTTGTGTACTTAGGCACCTCCAGTTAGAAAACAACTGCAGCTTCTAGATTTCTCTACTGTTTTAACCAATAAATTATCAATAGTATAGCATATTCTTATGTAAATTCATAAAAAAAAAGTCGATAGGTTTGATAAATGACCGTCATTGTTTTCTTTTATTTCTTGCACTTTTCTTGTCAAGTAGTCTTACCTATTCATCAGTGTGAATATTAGGATGATAAAGGGTGTTGGACTGTTATTTCTCTCTTTGTGCAGCTACATGGAGCACTATGTAAGCAACTTCACACAGTAGTGGTTGAAGTTTTGGATGCCATTCCTGCCCTTGAAACTGCAATACCGCGAAGCAGTTCTGGACTTCTGGTCTTAAGTTCTTTGAGCATATCTGTTGAGAAGGCCAAGAATTTACTTCAGCATTGCTCAGAGTGTAGCAAGCTTTACTTGGTATATAATTTTGATAGCAGTATAGTAGTACATGCTTCATAAGTTTGATAAGTTTGAGAAATAAAAAAGGATGGATACATGAATTCTTCTTGTACTATCATGTAGTTTGATAGCAGTATAGTACATGCTTGGCAGATATGCTGTTGTCTTTCATTGTGGAGAACAACTTTGGAAGACTTTTCAGTCATTATTGACTGCAATGTTTTTTTACTTTGCCCTGCATTGCAGGCTGCTACAGCAGAATGTGTTCTTACAAAGTTCGAGAAGGCAAGACAAGCACTTCTTGAAAGCCTTCACCAAGTGGAAGAAACAATTCCTGAAGTGATTAATTCTAAGGTTGTCACTAATCTTGCAGAAATTTAGCTTTTCTAGCTAACTTTGTTGAACCATATTCTAGAGTTTTTATTACAGATTCTAATGGATCATAATGACTAATTCTCAGTGTACCAAAGTTTTACCATAGTTTCAAGTTTCCTTCAGTACCTTTATTTACCTTTGATATGGCCTCCTATTGATGAGCGAGTTCATTCCAGTTGCCTGTAGCCATTAACTACTTAATCTTCATTTTTTATTTGTCTTCTCATAAGAAATAACTTGGATGCATTACCCTCTGATAACTATCTGGCTTTTCAAATTTCAGATCACAGAGATTGTACAAGAGCTGGATAAAGCTGTATTTGCTTTGGATGAGTCTGAAAAACAAATCGGTGATGAAGTGAATCAACTAATTCAGAATGAGAGCAAATCCAATGGATTCCTTGGTGATAATGAACTTGAATTTTTCCGTCAAACTGCTTTTCGAGTTGGTATTGCATCATGCGCAGCAGCCCTTACTGAGAGAAGAGCGCTTAGAAGGCTTCTTGAGAGAGCTCATGCAGAGGAGGATTTGAAAAAGAAATCGATCGCAGCCTACCTACTTCACCTCATGAGGAAATACTCGAATATATTTAGGAATGAAATAACAGATAACACCAACTCCCAGTGCTCAAGTCCTCCTTGCTCCTTTATATCGGTGTCCAGCTCAATTGATCTCCCTGGAGATGGTCAGGTTCTTGAAAGGCAAATACCTAGGGTTGGTTCCTTCAATTTGAAACAGATCAAAGGTTTATCAGGGAGCATGCCATTGCCACCTGAGGAGCTGAGGTGCCCAATCTCCTTGCAGCTCATGTATGATCCTGTTGTTATTGCATCTGGTCAGACATACGAACGAGCTTGCATTGAGAAATGGTTCGACAGCGGCAACACAACCTGCCCAAAAACTCGCAAGCAGTTGTCCCAGCTCTCCATGACACCCAATTACTGCATTAAGGGTCTCATAGCATCTTGGTGTGAACAGAACGGAATCCTAGTTCCATCCGCACCGCCGGAATCTCCCAAGCTAAAATATTTGAAGATTTCATCCCTGAAAAATAGCACATGCCTGGTTACTAATGGCGTCAGCACTGTTTTGTTTGAAGCCATGGGTGCAAAGGATGGCGTCAAGTTGGAGAGGAAAGCTGCTGTGGAAAATTTCTCTCGTCAGAACTCTGGAGAGGCTGCATCCAAGCTAAGCATAGATAAAGTCGCTCCAGATAAATACTCTCAGCAGAACTCCAGACAGTCTACATCCGAGATATGCGAAGTTGAAGACTCTCCAGATAAGAGCTCTCATGAAAACTCAAGAGAGGATGTGCCAGAGAGATGTGAACAGTGGCTCCATGTGCTGAATAAGAACGATGCTGAGAGTACGGATGAGCAATATAAGGTGGTTGAGCAAATCAGACTTCTGTTAAAGAATGATGATGAACTCAGGGATTATGTGGGTGCTAATGGTATTACCGAGCCACTTGTCTATTTTCTGAAGATGGCTATCTGCCGAGACGATCTGCGTTCTCAGGAGGTTGGAACAATGGCTCTGTTCAATCTTGCCGTCTGCAATGACAGGTAAATACCAACTTCCTTTGTTTACATGGCCATAAACTCTGTGATGAAAAAATAAACTGCGTGATGAAAGTCTCATCTGCATTTTGTTTCCAGGAACAAGAGGCAGCTGCTCTCTGCTGGGGTCATCCCCCTGATTGAGTTGATGATACAGAAACCGGAAACTTGCGAGGCTGCGATCGCAATGTACCTGAACCTCTCCTGCCTGCCCGAGGCGCAAGAGATCATCGGTTCGAGCGACACCATCCCATTACTTATCAGATGCCTCAGGGAGGACGGCTCTCGGAGCGACACCTGCCGCCTGGACACGCTCCTCACACTGTACAACCTCTCCCTGCACGCGCCCAATATCCCGTTCCTCCTCTCCTCCGGCATCATCGAGAGCCTCCACACCGTGCTGACGCCGTCCTCGGAGTGGACGGACAAGGCCCTCACCGTGCTGCTGAACCTGGCGCTGACCCGCGGCGGCAAGAAGGAGATCGCCGCCAACGCGGCCATGGTGGGCGCAATCGTGCTCATCCTGGACAACGGCGAGCCCGGCGAGAAGGAGAAGGCCGTGTCCTGCCTCTACGTCATCTGCAGCGGCGACGAGGGCAGCAGCCAGACGGTGCTCCAGGAGGGCGTGATCCCGGCGCTGGTGTCCCTGACGGCCAACGGCACGGGCAGGGCCAAGGACAAGGCGCAGCGGCTGCTGAGGCTGTTCCGGGAGCAGCGGCAGCGGGAGCTGGAGGAGATGCCGCCGCAGGTGCAGCTGCTCGAGGTGGCCAACCAGGCAGCCGCGGAACACGAGCAGCAGCAGCAGCTGCAACAGCAGCAGGAGGAAGAGATGGTGGTGGCAGCCGCCGCGGCTGCCACGCCGGGAATCAAGCGGAGCAGCAGCAAGAGGCGGCTGTGCAGGTTGGGGTCGAAGAGGTTCACGCGGGCCTTCACCTGCTTGCTCAAGAAGTGGAGCCTACGCTGATCGGCGTTGGCCGATGTAACTGTACTGTAACTGTAGCACTGAACTGATACTACATCCGTTGGGCTGTGTTCGTCACGTATGTTCTGACACTTAGTCACTTATTTTTTAACAAAAGACGGTTGAAGAAAAACAAGACTCGATAAAAAAAAAGACAAAGCCAAAAAAGAAAACTGTAATTAAATTTGACGAAGTTTCTCCTCCATCTTAACAATCGTAATCATAAATATCTGAACAAACCTTAATCGCATATAAGCTTTTGAAGACTGCAATACTCGTCCGTTCATCTTTAGAAACGCATAAGATGACCACTTAGGTTGCGTTTGGATCCCACCGCCTAAAGCAAAGTGACTAAAAAACAATGACTAAATTTTAGTCACCCATGTTTGGTTCTTAGGACTAAAAATGACTAAAATTCATTAAATGAGTTGAAAAAAGACCAAAATACCCCTAGTCCACAATACCAAAAAGGTCAGATGAGGGACAGGCGCTGTCCTTTTTTTTCTTTAGCTCCTTTTAGCTACTCTAAGGTGTCTAATGGGACTAAAATGTTTTAGTCAGTTTTTAGTCATTTCGTTTGGTAGTTTAGTCCCTAAACTGACTAAACTTTAGTCAATTTCCTTTAGCCCATTGGATCCAAACGCACCCTTAGTCACTTACCTTCGCTGATCGCTGACGCGCGTCGGCCCGTGTTCATTCATTCCTGCGAAAAATTTACACAGCAAAGTGTACGAGAGAATGAGGCCGAAACACCGATCAGAGAGCCCAGTCTAAATCCGCGAGAAGTCCAATCCGTCCACGTCACTTTCGGCCCAAAAGGGCCAGCGAAACCGCCAGCCCAGCCGAACCATCAAGAATTTGGGGCCGACCCATTTTCTAGTCTTTCTGTTTTTAGACCAACAGCACTCCTCTTCATTCCGGCGCCGTCACCTTCCCCCAAACCCCAAACCCTACCCGCCGGAACCCCTCCCGCCTGCGTGCCGGCGCCGCTCCTCCATGGCCCCGCCAAAATCCCCTAAAAAACCACGCGAAAAGGCGGAAGAGACGGAGGAGGAGGAGGAGGAGAAGAAGAAGAAGAAGGCAGCGGAGGAGGAGGGGAAGAGACGGCTGTTCCGCGTCCGGCGCACGGTGCTGGAGATGCTGTTCGACCGCGGGTACGATGTGGCGGACAAGGACATCAAGATGACCAAGGCCGAATTCCTGGAGACATACGGCAAGACCACCTCCGCCATCCGCGACAACCTCGTCTTCAGCTACTCCTTGAAGCCTCCCAAAGAAGAAAAAGAGGACAAGCCTCCCGTAAAAGAAAAAGAGGACACGCCTCCCGTAAAAGAAGAAGAGGACAAGCCCGTCCAGGTCCGTCCCCTGCTCCGTTCCGTTCCTCCCTCGCCGCCGCCGCCGTGTGAGCCCTAGACTTGCCTCCCTGCAGATCTACGTGTTCTTCCCCAACGAGGCCAAGCTCGGCATGAAGACGATCAAGGGCTACGTCGAGAAGATGAAGACCGATAACGTCTTCAACGCCATACTCGTCGTGCAGCAGGCGCTCACCCCCCTCGCCCGCAGGGAAGTGCAGGAGAGCTCGCCGGAGTTCCACCTTGAGGTCTTCCAGGTTCGCCCTCTGCTTCCTCTTTGCCTCATTTGCAAAATATCTTTATAGCACAGTATGTGCTTGTGTCCAATCTCCATGGAGATGGTGACCAATGCTAAATTCTCTGTGTTGCTGCCGCGCAGGAATCTGAGCTTCTTGTGAACATCAAGAATCATGCCCTGATGCCGAAGCATGAGCTCTTAACGCCGAAGGAAAAGGCGGCGTTGCTCGAGCGGTACACAGTGAAAGAAACCCAGGTTGGATGAATTTGCCTCTTCGCTTCTCAGTGGCCACATTTATGTTTTCATAAACGTGGAACTCTCAAAAATTTATTCTTGTGCGGAGCCATGCGTAGCATCCACATGAAACTAGGGAAGGTTCTGCATATCAGAAAGTGGTGTACTTTTCCAAGAAATTTTACCACTGCCACTCTATTCTGGCATATATAAGAATAAGATACTGAATTTGAAGATTTTTTTTCAGTTGTAGGCATGATGTGGCCCTTCAACATAAATGTTCTTTTGGTTTTAGTTATCTCATTGGAAATTATCAGACTAAATGTGTTCCTGCCATAACTAATTCTTTATCTGTGTCTGTTCTGATGAAATAGCAAAAGAACATGTGATTAGTTGGTCTTTCAGTTCATGTTCATACGAAAAACGTAATTAGATAAAATGAAGTTACATCAACTGGATAATGGATACTCCCTCTGTTTTTGAATTGTTGAGTCAGTTGACTTTTTTAGTTATGTTTGACCGTTCGTCTTATTCAAAATATTAGTCCAAATATGCAAAATTATAAGTTGTATTTCAAACTTCTTTAGTGATAAAGCAAATCATGAATATGATAAATTTTAAAATATTTTGAATAAATTGAATGGTCAAACGTAACGCAAAAAGTCAACGGCGTCAACAATTAAAAAACGGAGGGAGTATATGTTTTAATAATTAGTATACAGCACATCTGCACGATTTTTGACTGACCTACGTGGATGCCTAAATTGTCCCATTATTTTGAAACAATTGACTACTGAGTAAAACCACTGATTTGCATTGTGGACCTGGATTGTTAAGTAATCTTGATTCAAAAACTGTTATAAGGAGTTTGTATTATTTCAGTTAGAGAATAATCATATATGGTAACTGATAATATGCCAGACTTTATCTGAACTAGTACAATGATAAAAGAGTAGCCACGAATGTGAGGCTGATACGGCTGATTTATTGGATGAACTGAACGGTTACAAGCAGGCAGATTCACCAACTCGCCCTCCCTTCGGAGGCTCTGAGCTCGGGGTTTATCTCTGCTTAATCCCTCTCTAACAAACCGAGGCTCCTCTAAATAGAGCACTCACACACCTCTAACAAACTGCACTGCACAATTGGTGCTATTATTCTGCTGGCTAACAAAGCCTATCCGGCCAACTAAGCAAAACAACTTATTCGATTGCTGAGATTTCTTGCGACACTGGTAGTACTTTCTGAAGAATGTGTCAACTACAGAGGCACACGTGTTAGTAGCAAAGTTATTAGATTACTAGCCTGAAAACAACTGTTTAATGGGGAAGATATTCAAGGATCTGCCGAGTTAGATGTTTTTCTCTTTCCGATGTTAACACAGTATTATAGCCTACCCCAACTTGCTTGGGACAAGGCTATGTTGTTATTGTTGATGTTAACACCGTATTAGGTGGTCGATGGATTACTGACTACAGGACTTTCAATTACACTGACAAGTGGTGAAACTCAGGGAACTGCACAATGTTGCAATTTTTATGACCCGTCTATCTTTTTATATCAAAGTGATGCAACTTATTTGGCCCTCATTTTCTACATCTGAGGAACTGGTATTTTGTGTTTATGAGTTCTATAAACATGTGATAATTCATAATTCATTGCATTGTCTATTTGTCTGATATTTTTAAAGATGTAGTAGCGCTGACCGGAGGCTGTGTTTGCTTTTTTTCATTCACTAGGTTTTATTTATCGAAAGGCTCACTTTGTGATTGCATTAAGGAGAAACATCACACTAATTACTATGCGATTGATCTCATATGCAAATGAGTTCTTTTCTGATGATTTTGATATAATTTATTATGCAGCTCCCACGGATTCAAGTTACAGACCCAATGGCGCGATACTATGGAATGAAGCGTGGGCAGGTCGTGAAAATCACCCGAGACAGTGAGACCGCTGGAGAATACGTCACCTATCGATATGTTGTCTGAGCTTCACTACATCTTCACGTTGAAATGCCTCGGTAGTTGCTAATCTTTCTGTATACATGAAAAAAATGTTGCCTCTGTGGAGTTTTTTTTTTTTTGGTGTGGAGCTGAAATACTGTCGAAGTGCCTTTGTGCTATTCTTTCAGAATTGGTTGACATCTCTGTTAGCACTAAGCGTTACTAACCATTCCTGTAGCTGTAGTCCATTCATCAGAAAACAGCATCGGTGCATTCTTCGTGTATTTGAAAATGCTTTTTTTATGTTTCACCTTATTGTGGTGTGTTCCAATGCAAACTGGGGTAAATTAGTCTTCTGGCTCCATTGCTTTTCTTGATGTTGAATTTTGCTCCTGATTGTAAGCTCGTGTGCTGAGTATTGAGATTTTTGTGTTGGATGGTTACACTGGAAAAATGCAAGATTTTAGTTCCTTGTTCTGCTGAAGCACCGAATTGAAGACTTGAGCCTGTATACTGTACTAATTTTCTAAACCACTGCTGAATGATGGTTGAACAGACAAATGTTTTCCGTCCGTCCTGTTTTTGGAAGATCTGAGCCTATTCTCTCTTGTCGTCACCATCCTTGGCATTGAAAGGCTGAACTTATGTGAGGAAAGGGATTATTGACGTTTCTTCCTCTTGGCTGTCGAAAAGATAATTTATCGCTCGTGCAGTTGCCAAAGCAACACGGCAAGAAGTGGCACGATCCGAAAAAACCTACTTCGCCCGAGAGTCAACGATGCAAACCGGAACCGACGGCGACATGCTCGCGAGCAACTTGTCACGGGCGATGTGTTCATCATTCGTGTGCCCAAGAATATTCAGCCCCTCATGGCTCGGCTCGGAATGAGGTGGCGGTGTTTGTAAGGGGCCGTTTTTTCTCTCTCTTAATGCAATGATACGTACCTCTCCTGCGTATTCGAGAAAAAAAAAGAATATTCAGCCGCAGATCACAGCAAGGGCTCCCGCTGTCGTGGTGCAGACCGCAGGCAGGACAGTGATAATAATAGTCCTAGAAATGCGCCGAGCTGTGCAGAAGTGAATTCTCAGGTTGACGGCTGTTTGGTTCCTCCACGCTTTGCTGAGGTAAAGTGAATGCTACACTTTAATCAATATTTGATAAAAGTTTTATATTCTATGACGTGTGAGTAATAGTATGCAAGCCAAGAACCAAACAGCTACCTTAAAAATCTGTGGCGCTAGCCAAACATGCCCATTAACACAAGTTGCCAAAGACATCGAGCTGTTAAACTAACATATGCAGAAGATAAAACGACTAAGTTACGTATTGCAACATGCTCTGTTTTTTTACGCACTAATTGAGCTGTCCGACCATCAACAATGGAGCAAGTATTTATATCTACTCTTAACCAAATTAAATGAATTAGCACTATCTTGGATCACGGTTAAAGAGAATCGACTTAGCTCGAATATGAGCCGACAGGGAAAGCCATAACCATGGTTCGTCACTATCACCACTTGAATCGTGTAGGTCCCCTTCTCCATTATGTATAGTAGGATGCTGGTCTATCAGACAAGGCACGATCCTTATTGCAGCAGGTCTGCCTATGCCAGCTGTTATCTCAATCAATAATTCAAGACCACAACATACTCCCGGAGATGCCAAGCACTAGTGTATAAAACGAGTCTAAAGTGGCAACAAAATGACAGACAGCGGGATGAGTTCTTTTACCGGTCAAGTATGAGCTAGATTAACACTAGTTTGGGAAAGGTTTTAAGTGCAGCTGCTGTTTAAGCTCTACATGCTCCTGTCAATGCGGACAAAGAAACTACTAAGAGCAACTCCAGCAGGGCCCCTAGATGAGCCCCTACATGGGATCTAGGGGCTTTGATCAAAAAAACAAACTCCAGCAGGGTCCCTAGCCAAGCCCCTAGTCTAATTGGGTCGCTACAATCGGCGCCAAAGCCCCCAGATGTGGCGACCCGCTCCGGGGTCGCTACACTGGTGGGACCCGCCAACGAAAGCGCGCGCGACAGTTTCCTCTCCCTCCCTCGTCCCGCCCGACGCTCCCGCTCTCCTCTCGTTCTCCCGCCAGCCGCCGCCGCCCATCTCCCACCCCTGCCGGCGACGAAATCCACCGTCCCTCACTTGGAATCGGCAGTCCGGCACCGGATCTACACACCTGCGCGGCCCCCACGCCTCCTCCGCCTGACGAGGCCGCCCTGCGCCGCCCCCACGCCGCCTCCGCCCAACGAGGTCGCCCCGCGCCGCCTCCCCGCCTCCTTCCCGACGATGACGTGCCGCCTCCCCTCCCGGACGACGACGCGCCGCGCCTGGACGACGACGTGCCGCGCCTGAGCAGCCACCACCTGCAGTCCGCCAGTCTCCTCCGCGGCCAGGCCTCCTGCGCCACCCCGCCCGCCTCCTCCGGCCTCCTCCACTCCCGACGCCGCCGCCGTGTGCCCGAGGCCCGCCTCTCCAAGCCTGCCGCCTCCGCGCCCTCGCCATCCCGCGCCGGGGCCGGGCTGCGCGCCGGGGATCCCGCACCGGGGCCAGGCCGCGCGTCGAGGAGCCTTGCGCCGCCGGGGCCGGGCCGCGCGGAGGAGACCCGCGCCGCCCTCCCGGCCAGGCCGCGCGGAGGAGACCCGCGCCTCGACGACGCCACGCCGCGCCTGGACTCGGCCGCCGCTGTGCCTCGACGACGCCGCGCCACGCCGCCTCCCGGACGCCGTCTCCGCCGCGCCTGGACGGCGCCACGCCGTTCCTGGACTCCGCCACCGTCGTGCCTCACGACGACACTCCCGGACGACGCAGCCGCCGCACCTCGACGACGCGCCGCCCCCGATGGCATCACCCCCGGCTGGACAGAACGGCGACGTCCCAGCCAACACACAGGTGAGATTCCATCTGTCATTTTGTGCTGTTTCAGTTCAGTGGACATAATCTCAGTTAAATCATGCTGTCGATTAGCAGTTAAGAAATCGGATTTCTGACTATTGAGTTCAGTGGGCAACCAATATTGTTGTTCACTTGATCTTTTTACTGATTGAGAGCATTTGCTTGCTGAGCTGGAACGTTTGAATCAACCATGTGAATCAAGCTTCTGATTTGTAGGCTGCAATGGACGATCAAGCTTTCACTGACATGATGTTTGAGGGAACAGAGGGAACAGACATGGAGGTTGTGGAGTTGACGCAGCCCGTAGTTAATCGAAGGAATGGTGGAAGGACATCCAATGGTGGAAGGACATCCAATCGTCCTAGGCAGCCCAACTACAAGCACAATGAAGACATACAACTTTGCATCTCTTGGGAGAACACTTCAAATGATCCCGTCACTGGAAATGAGCAACCCAGCAAGACCTATTGGAGTCGCATCCATGATCATTATCATGCCAATCGCACGTTTCCATCCGATAGGAGTGCCAACTCACTTGAGCATAGATGGGGTACCATTCAAAAGGAATGTCAGAAGTTTCAGTCGTACTTTGAGAAGATTGAGCAGCGCCATACAAGTGGCATACCGTACAAAGAGCATGTAAGTCAAAGAAGCACAAGTTCAGTTTGTCAACATGTCATTTCTCTTATGTCATCTAATAACGATTGACTTTGTTTCGTAGATGAAAGAAGCACAAGCTATGTATGCCAACAGCCACAATCAAAAGACTTGTCCATTTGTTCATTGCTGGCTCAAGGTGAGGCATACACCGAAGTTCATCAACCTTGATGCTAACAAGAGACCGAGGTCACACATGGACCCTTCACCAGAAAAGGAGGCAGATGTTCATGAGATAGAAGATGGAGGTGGCAGCGAAAAGAGTCAAACACCTGACTCTTCGATGCCTCCACCAAAGAAGCGACCTATTGGTAGGAAGCAAGCCAAGGAGCAGATGAAGAATGGAGGGGAGGGTCAGTACAAGGGTGTGATGCTTTCATTGCTTGACATCAAGGAAAAGGAGCATATGATGAAGGAGAAAGAGCAACATATGAAGGAGAAGGAGCAACAGATGAAGGAAGAGAGATGGAACAAGACCTTGATGCTTGAGGAGCGCAAGCTTTTGCTTAAGGAACGCCAATTGCTGTGGGAAGAAGACCAGAAAATCATGTTCTGTGATGTGTCCACGATGTCCGAGGATCAACGGACATATATTTTGTCATGCAGGGCAGAAAAGGCGGCTGCTGCAAGGGCACGGGCGGCTGCTCTCAATGGTGCAGGATCAGGTACCTATGAAGGTGACTTTGATGGCGGGGATCCCAGTTTGAGTGGCTTTGGTGGAGGATTTAGTCCAATTTGATCCCTTGCATGATCTATGTATCATGTATTTATGTTAGGTTGAACCATTTATGTTGTCTGCATGATATTTGGTACTATTTCTATGTTTCAAAATTCGAATTTGCATCTAAATTTGAATTGTCGAATTTGAATTCATGGCTTAAAATATGTGTCATTTGTATTTTGTAGAAATATTTAAGTTTGAATGTGTGTGCTGCCAAATATGAGAAATAGATGTCAAATGAGTGAAAATGGAGAGAAAAAGATGTAGGGGCTCACATTTAGGAGGTGTTGCTGGAGTTGGAACCAAAATGTAGGGGTTCAATTGTAGGGGCCGGCCCCTAAATGTCATGTAGAGGCTCTGATTTAGGGGCTTCTGCTGGAGTTGCTCTTAATAGTCTAGTACAATAGCCGCAGTCACCCAGCTAAGCACATGTTTCCAACGCGAGTACAAATTACCGAGGGTAAAAGATTTAAAATATTGTGATGTCACTTCACACTTGAGAGTTTTATCTCCATTTAACTACGTCAGTAACAGAATAGTCAGTGGTCAAGGGGCCGCTCGCTATCACTTGATAAGGTCAAATTTAGGATTTTGCGGTGATGGTGATAATTATGTGAACAAGGATTGATTATTTTTCTTTTGTCACATAGGGCTGACTTTCAAATCAAAGGAAGCATACAATCCAAGCATACAACAAGCCAACTAGACAAGACTCGACCAGTATACCGCCAACTTAGAAAAATATATGACATAACAGCTCCCTGAAAGAGGTGATGCTGAAAGTTGAAAGTGTCCTTTTCCCTTTGCTGATCAGAAGATTAGAATATAGAGCAAAGACCATACATAACACAAGTAGATGGTCCAAGGTTCACAAGTTTAACACACTATGCAGCTTGTTGAAAGTTTAAGCATCAGAATAGAACATTTCTAGAGTCTAGACTCATAGACCCAAGGCTCATAAATATAACAGATTATGCATGTTGTCAAAGGTTTAAGCATACAAAATGAAGCATTTTTAACTACCCAAGGCCCACTAAGGATATGGGTGAGGCAGGGAACAGAACATGACAGATGAGATAATTTGGTGTAAGAAATAATAATTTGAATGCCAAAATAACTTATGTGGAGACGCGCTGGTTGTTCCAAGATGGAACTAAGCAAGGTAATATCAGGATTTAGGCACATCAAGAATTACAGTTCCATACAGATACTACGAACACTAGCAACAATTTAAAGGACATACAGAAATGCAAACTGATCTTACAGCTTACATGATTATCGCATCCTTAGATGATGCAGCGATCAAACTGAAACATCCAGCGATGATTTTGGCGTCAATATGGCTGGCTCAGGTGTCAATATGGTTGGCTCAGCAGTCATTATACCCTTGATCAATCCATAGTAATCTACACATATAGCATCACCGAGCCTGACTGAATGGTATATCACAATCCAAAGCACCATTGGCATCACGGCTACACGTTGTCTGAATCATCCTTGTTATATGCCAGCGGAAACTCATCGAACTGCTCCGAGACATCACGACGCTCTCCAATGCTTTTTAGAGAGTGATAAACCCGGCACATAGAGTGCCTGTCTCGTGGGCGAGCAAGAGTACATGCAAAAGCTATCTTCAAGAACTCCTCAATCTCTGCCTCATGTCCATTTCTTCGCAATGACCTATCAACAGCATCACCAATCCGCCCAGAAGCCTTCAGCTGATTTACCCAATCCATGAGTGTCCCCTTGAACCCTTCACCCGCCGCATCACTTACGACAGCAGCAGCCTCCTGCCCACTCACAAGCTCAAACAATATCACCCCGAACGCGTACACATCGCTCTTCATGGTGCCAACTGGATTGCTAGCGTACTCTGGGGCGACATATCCAAACTCCCCAAAGTCACCATTCAGGAACGGACTCGTATCACCGCCCTCACCAGGCGCCATCCTGACCAGCCTCGTGAGCCCGACATCAGTGATCCGAGCCTCATAATCCTCGTCTAGAAGCACGGCGCTAGAGCTCAAATTCTGGTGAATCTGTGGAACCTGGAACCCGTGATGCAACCACGCAAGCCCCCTAGCTGCCCCAACAGCAATCCTAAGCCGAGTTGCCCAGTCCAGCGGAGCTTCCTCTGGCTTTTTCAGCACCGTCGAAAGTGCCCCACTCTCCATATGCTTGTACACCAGCAGCCTCTCATCCTCGACAACACAGAAGCCCAGCAGTGGCACAATGTTTGGGTGCCGCAGCTGGCCAATCCGTCCCATTTCTGCCCTGAACGCCTTCTCCGAGAGCGGGCACGAGTGCAGTCGCTTGACTGTAAGGGCTGAGCCGTCCCTCAGCACCGCTCGGTACGCCGTCCCCGCCCGTGAGCTCCCTGCCACCACGATGTGGCTGGTGTTGAAGTCCTGCGTGGCGGCCATCAGGTCCGCGAGCTTGACCTTGACGATCGGCTTCTGGAACAGAGACACCGGGGCCAGCCGGTTGTGCGCCGCGCGCAGTCTCTCCGCCCACCAGCTCCCGTCCTCCACGGCCGCGCCGCCTGACTCGCTGCCTCCGTGCCTGTTGCGACGGCGCCCTCCCTTGTTCTTCCCGGTGCAGCGCCAGAAGAAGTAGGCAAGGAGCAGCGACGCGGCTGCCCCGAAGACCCCAGCGGCGATGACGATGCCGAGGCCGGTGCTCCCCAGCCCGCTGCCGCAGCGCGAGGACACGGGGCGGCCGCACAGCTCCTTGTTCCCGGAGAAGGACTCCTTGGGGAAGTTGGCGCCGAGCGGGGCCGGGATCTGGCCGTTGAGCTTGTTCCCGGAGAGGTCGAGCGACTTGAGGCGATCGAGGCGGGCGAGGGAGGCGGGGATCTGCCCGGAGAGGTCGTTCCCGGCGAGCTTGAGCGAGTTGAGGAAGCGGCAGTTGGCGAGCTCGGCGGGGAGCGGGCCGGAGAGGTGGTTGTCGGAGAGGTCGAGGGAGACGAGGAAGGGGAGCCAGTCGCAGAGCGCGGGCGGGATCTGGCCGTCGAGCGCGTTGGCGGAGAGGTCGAGCGTGGTGGCGGCGCGGCAGTACTGGAGCGAGGAGGGGACGGGGCCATGGAGGCCGAACCCGGAGAGCGAGAGCGAGATGACGCGCGACTCCTGCGGGTTCCAGCAGGTGACGCCGCTGAACTCGCAGACGGCACCCGCGGAGGTGTTGGCGAAGGACCAGGCGGTGATGCGCCCGTCCGGGTCCTGCAGGTCGGACTTGATGCCGCGCAGGCAGCGCACGTCGTCCTCCTGCGGCGTCGGCGCCGCGCCCGCCCCCGACGGCGCGGGCTGCGGCGCGGCGCGCGGCGGGGCCCGGAGGAGGAGGAGGAGGAGCAGGAGGAGGGGAGAAGGCATGGCGGATGGGGTGCGTGGTGGTGGTGGGGGAGGAGGAGGAAAGGCTGGTTTGACCAGGTGGGAAGACTGCTCTGCTCTTGGCCCTGCCCGCGGGGGTGGTGGGAGTGGATGGGGAATTGGGGATGGAGCAGAGCAGGCAGTAGTATACTGGTGCGGCGTTGGCGTGGTGTGGGGTGGCGTGTGACTGCGCGCGCTCTCTCTAGTCCAGTGGGGTTGGTTTTTAGGCCGGGGCGTGGAAGAGCAAAGCACGGGGACGGCGCCGTGAAACGTTTGGCAGTTTGGGGCTCGGGAGTAGGGACGGAGAGTTGGGGGCGGGGGGGCTAGTGAGCAGCAGTGGCGGCGACACTGATGGCGGAATGGCTGGGCCGTGCCGGCTGCCAGCATGTACAAACCAAGAGTGGATTTTTAGGATTGGTCATTACAAAATCGTACTACAATATTCCACGTGGCTGGCGTTTGGTTGGGCCACGTCTCCTGTCCGCTGGGTGTCTCAAATGGATGCCTTCGTAGCTACTACTAATTTCATATAATAGAGATGTTTATTTGTTATACTATACTCTTTTAGCTTCAAAATATATGCATTTCTGACTATGTTTTTTGCTGTTCAGATTCATAAAATATTCAAATATGAATTCTGGACATATGTTTGTCCAGGTTCAGACAATGTTCAATGAACCTGGTACAAAACCAGAATTGCATATATTTTAAAACGGATGGAGTAATATTTAGTGCCATTTTACGGTAAAGATCACCCACATAATGCCTATTCATTGTATAGAAAGTATTCACCATGTTGCGTTTCCATAAATATCTTTAATATGTGGGTTTGTTTCACGAGCCCACGATGAGTTAGCGGTTGGATACACCATAATCTATCTTATGAAAAAATAAACAAAAATATGAAGAGTGCATTCAATTTTAGGAAAATCGTAGTTTGTTCCCAAAATTTTTAGGAAATCATAGTGAACATTGTGGTTCAAAAAGCGACACCAAATCCGATGTTGGGTTAAGTTGTGATAGTTTCCGGTCTTCTTTGTTGTTGGCTAATGCTATTTTTTATTTGTAAATTTGTTTGTACACAAACACAGTATCATTATAAGCTGCCTTACATAAAAAGTGCTAACTTCAGGGCAAGTCACTCTTCAAACGGAAGTCATGTACCGTACTTAGCTTGGGGCACATGCATACCCAATGTTTATCGCAAAAAAAGCGAGTCCATTTTCAATAAGTATAATCTATGCTATATTAGTATTTGATTATATTAAGTCGCAACTGATCCGCACTTTGCTTTTTGTTCATAACTTAATGTTATGAGGTAATCGTTCAGTTACTTACAATGGCAGAAAAAAGAACCGACTTTAAGATAGTGATGAAGTTTCAAAAAGAGAGTGAAACATAGTTGTGAGACATAATAAATTCTTATGTCGAACTAGGGCCGGGGGCATTGGCCCCTACCAGGCACTTGCCTTAATTCTGTCACTGGTTTTTTTCACTGAATTTGAAATTTTCTCCTCCATCAATATTACATAGTTAATATACTTTTACGTTACATTGCATTGGATTGTTAATTTTCTTCATGTTTGATTCGTTCAAAGTATACTTCACAGAATGTCGTTTCATCCTATCTCTTATTTGGTTAAGATCTAACATCCATGCATGTCTTAGAGATAAAATCATGGTATATATCATCTCGACGATTGCTACGTGATCAGGTGTAACTAGATGTAAACTTTTGTTCGGTCCATGACAATAAAGGACACCATAAAAATGGTATTGCTCCTTCTCTGATTGCGCCATAATCAGCACCAAACCGGTTCTTCGTGCACCGGCTGGCTGTGGGAAGCCCGGCAAGTGGCAAAGGATTGATGAGAAGTGGAGTCTCATTTTCCTTGGAGACTAGCACCTGAAGAAGAGTTGGTAGCCTTCTCCCTCTTATTTCTCTTCAGTAAACAATTCTAAGAACTAGTTTAGAGTCAGCCTTTTAGCATGTTTTTTAAAAAAAGGAATATATATTAATTATATAATTCCATCTTCTGTATTAATTGATACATGTAGCCGTTTGAGCATGTTTTTAGGTGTGGTACTGCCGCATTGTGGAGTTTGCCCCTTTGCATTACCGTCAGCGTGACTGCTGTTTATTTGTTTCAGTTTTGGGTTGGGGGCCAAGCTTCCAAGCTCGGAGAACGCTAGCGTCTGGCAGGACTGGCGTGTACGCGCGAGTCGCCAGAGTTTTTCTTTTAGATGACCGACCTCACGAGAGCAGAGTTGGCTGCAACGGAATGACACCACAGGACGGTTTCGTAATCGATCAGGCCAGCTCCAAAGCTTCCGACCAAAAGGAGCAAGCACACCAAGACCAATCCGAGGACAAAAGGTGCATGGCCTGATGGCCCGGCCAGCCATTCCACTGTCAGGCACCTAACCAAAACAATGAGGCCCGGTGCCCGGTAGCAGAACAATGTTCAAGCAAGCTAACCCATCCGATTTCGCGATCAGCCGACGACCATTAAGCGGACCGGTCCCATTCATTCATCACGTTGATTAGCAGAAAAGCAATCAAAATTCAAAAGCGTCGCGCACCGGGGGCATACGGGAGAATCCGGCGCCCTGGGACCCGGCCGGCGTACGTATGTACGTGCGGACGCACCTAAGACTGACTCCAACCCGGAACACCTAAAATTGAGACCCAAAAGCTCAAATGGGTGTTCCTGACCTTCAATGCAGAACACCTAAAGACAAACATCTCCAACCGACGACCATTACTGCATCCTCTCACCGTGGGACCCTCGCGCAGGTCGTTGCGACGCCGCCGCGCCGGCCGCCCCGCTCTGCTCAGGTCGCCGCGCCGCACGCTGCTACGCGCAGGCCGAGCCGCGCCGCCGTCGCGCAGGCCGGCCCGCCCCGCTCCGTGCCGCGTCGCTTCGCCTGCCCCGCACCACCCAGCTGCTCCGCCTGCTGCCGCGGAAGCGACCTCGGATCGCCTCAGAAACAACAATCTCAAGCTCGGAACAAGCATTCACCACATCAATCTGAGCTGGGACCAAGAACTGCCCACACCAGTCCACGAACACACCAAGCTAAACCGGCCAGCAAACAGAACAAGAAAGGAGGAAATCTTTGCGCAGTAACCCGGCGGCAACAGATCGAATCTTGCAACAGATCGAGTTGGAAGGAGGATGAGAGAGAGAATGGGAGAAAGAGAGAAAGGGAGAGAAGGGCAAGTGGGTCTCTGCACACACCAGCCCACGAACACACCGCTCCGCCTGCCCTGCACAGCACTGGGGCCGCGCCAAGCGCATCCTCCGCGCGCGCGTACTCGCGCCACAGGTCGTCGGCGAAGGGAAGGGCGGCAACCGTGCGGTCCAGCTTGTGGTCGCGCCGCGCGACGGCGTCCAGCAGCGCGCACTCGAAGACGGAGCGGGCCCGGGCCATGCCACGCTGGGACTCCTCCGCGTCCGCAATGCCGCGGCACGGCGGCCGGAGCTCGTCTTCATCCCGCGCCTCGCGAGCGGGGCTGGGGAAGGGTGCCGCGGAGGCGTTGGGTGGCGGGGGCAGCTGCCCGATTTGTGGGTGGCGAGGCGAACAGCACCGAAAGTGGGGTTCGCGTTGGGGTAGTGCGTTGGAGACGTGAATTCGTGGTTTGATGACCCATTTCGGGTATGGGGTGCCTAATAGGACTCCGGTTGGAGTCAGTCTAACGAGCTCGCGCTCGCGCGCTACCTGGTAACGCGAACAGGACAGGAGCGTTGCCCAGTCGCCGTGGCCGCCCGTCTATGGCGATCACGTGACCGAGTACGGCCGGTCACGCAGCACGAGTCCACGGCCGGCCAGCCCGTGGCGGCCTAACCGTTTTACGTCGAAATTTCGACTGCTGTTCGAGGGCCAAGACCGCCTTTTGCCTGGCCACGGCGGCGATGTGTCAGTATCAGTGTATCACACGCGCTTTTTCGTCAGTTGGAGCGGCTGTTTAACGGAAATTAACTCGTCTAGCTAGTCGGCAGTTCAAAACAGTGTCTTCTGTTAAACCTTTTTCTTCTGCGATGAGAGGGACAGAGAAGTTGTACCGTGGACTAAGGAAGGTTCGCCACTTCTAGATCAATGTTACTTCACGCATCAGTCCACGTCCACCAGGACTACTGCTCAACTCTGAACAGCATGTATCGGAGATTCGGAGGTAAACACGAGTTACAGCCGTCCAGCGAAAATCGCCATGTGAAAAAATAACGCGATTTCACGCTAAACTTTCCTCATCTGACGGCGAAGTTGTTGTCTTTGGCCTACAGTGCCTGCAGATGACCGGCGAGTCAAAGTCTTGTGCATGTGCAGCTCGATGGTCCAGCACTCGGATATCTTTTACTGGTTCAACGGAAACGTCGAAGTTACGACAGATCATTCCACGGCCGGGACACGCTACCTATTGCCTAGTGAGATGTGGACTGATCGCTCCCTTCCCTGAGCAAGCCCTGAAATATCGCAGAGAACAAAAATTGATCAATTTCGCAGAGAACAAAATTTGATCAGCTAATTGACCAACACACTGACACATCGTTGCATAATTTCGTGCACGTGGAGGTAGAACAGACAAATTACTCCCGCTGTTTTTCTAGCTTGTCCTAACCTAACCACATCAAATTCGCTTTTCTAGCTTGTTACGCCTGTGCTGAATGCATCAGGATATTGAAAGCTTGAAGCATCTATATAACACTTTTAAGAATGCAAATCAAGGAGAGGAAAAGACGAATAACAGAAAGCCAGTAAGCGATGTCCAAGCACCTGTACCTGTCCTCCGGATATGGCTTTGCCCTGATGTGGGCATGGTCCTCCCGTGCAGATATTCGTGGGAATGGATTGATTCTGTGGTCATCAACAAGAACAGCTAGAAAAAATTGATGTTACACAGTCCAAGACAAGTTGAAGAACATAGGTAGTGGAGTCCTTCGAGCACATTTAATAGTAATTGACAGGGAGCCAAGCATTCAGCCACTTTGTGATCTTAACACGGGCCAAAAGTACCAGGTATCAGGGAACAACACTTTCATCGTTCACAGAAAGCATATGACAAGTTGGGAGAGGCAAAGTCAACCATATATAAGACCAGATCTTGGAAGATAGACAGTAGATTCATCTAACGTCTCTCTATATTTGCCAAAAATGAAGCTTAAGAGCTCAAATAATTTTTTTGGATACATATCTGTTACATCTTAATGATTGCAACAATCAAAGCACACAACTCTCTGTACAAAAGGACTAAACAGGGGGGTGGGGGGACTGTAAGTAAAAGAATGAGCATACAACAGAATAGTGGCATGATGTGACAGTGCACAGCGCCAGCCATTTCCCGTGTCATTTAAACAACTCACCCACCAAGGGGAATCAAACAGTTATATACCCCCGAAAAATGCAAAAAGAATGGCTAATTCATATCAGTTCGTCTTTCAAAGTTACAGGTGCAACTTAGTTCTCCACATGCAACCGACAACCTTTTTCGGAGATGGGTCTTTTGGTCCTTTGTCTCGTTGCCCAGAAGTGAAATAGAGCCAGCCATCCCAGTATCCTACCAACGTGGTCTTGATTCGGAAAGGTAACCGTCCAATAACAGTCCATTCCTGCGTGCCGATGGAGTTTTAGCAGCAGCACAAAACAATGTCCTTGATGATCCACAGAATGCAATTTCTGAATAATTCTATTCATGCTTTGTTTTCTACAGAATTATATAGGTACATGATGTTTCAGTCTCGTGTGAATATGAATTTTTGCGACAAAAAGTTAAGCAAGATTTTATTTGCTCTTATATCATTTACTGCAGAACACTGATAAAGTGCCTTTTGATGTTTTTTTTAAAGCGCAACAACGAAAAAGGAAACAGAAATGTTACTCTTGTTTTGTTACTCCAACTTTCTGGTTTCTTTCTGAACTCTATCTATAAGAAAGTAAAAACAAAGGAAACGAAACAAGCAATTTGTACCAGTGTCTCCAAATTGAACCGAAACACTTCACCAACCAAGACCATCTTTTTCGTTATTGGGTGCTTTTCTGTGGTTCCTCCAGCAATAATGAGTGAATTGTTGACATTCACCCAAGCAAATTCGATATGTGAATCTGGTTTTGGCATAGGTGGAAGTTGCTTCCATGTCATTCCATCATCAAGCATGTAAACATCGCTATATACAACCTGCACAAGTAGAATATGTAATTAAAAAAGATAAACAGAAGAGTGTTAAGTCTCAAAGTTGCTCTAACAAAACAGTGAAACTAGATGATGTCAGATCTATATCAGATAAAATCATCTATTATCAACGTAATGCATAAATGAACATAATGACCACTAGTTAATTCAAACTTGACGGCATCATCTTCTGTATACAATAATGGCAGTCCAGGATGTGTCTAACTGCCTACACTGCTTTTTGGTGAAAATCAAACTTGCCTCCATTATCTAAAACAGTAGGTACATCATTGTAGCTGTCTATTCAATAGACTCAATTATGAAGGGCATGCTGTTAAGTTGTTAACTCATGCAGGGAGCAGATAGATTGATTTTACACGTAAAAACAATTAGCATTTATATCAATCAACAACTTGCATATCCACATACCTCACTTCTTCTAACACACTTAAATATAGGGGAACCAGGTTTGGCCATGAAATCACCTTCTTGACCACCAATAACAAGGAGCTTATCATTAGCAACGACACAAGCCCTGATAGTAACAAAGAAGGTCCTTATAAGAACTTCAGATACTTCACAATACCATTCTCTGATTGAGGTTATGTGGTATATGTTATGAATATGATTTGTGTATTGATAATAGCCCCCATGGGGGTCAATATATATGAGTTACATGACTCAATACTAGGCTAGGATAAGGACTCTACAATCAGAGTCCTACACTACTATATCTCTAACACCCCCCCTCAAATGCAAGGCATATGCAATAACGTTGCATTTGAAGAAGATTACATGACACACTAAGACTTATTACATGAAAGACAATTACATCCAAAATCTAACTCTTCAAATTCATCTTCCAAGAGAGTCTTCATAAGTCGTCGAGTCAAGCCGAAGAGAGAATAGAGAAAACACTCCTACAAACTGCAGGTGGTGTCACGAGACGAGATCAAACACTTCTCACAAACCGCAAGAAGTGACACTACTTAACAAACCGCAAGTAGTGATGATGATGAGATAAAACACTACTCAACAAACCGCGAGTAGTGATGACGAGATAAAACACTACTCAACAAACTGCAAGTAGTGATGACAACAAAATTGGCTGACTGACAAAGAATGTGTGGACTCTCATGACAGACGGACATAAAAGAAAAAGGTTTGGATGTGAACTTGATGAAAACCAAAAGGACAAAAGAGGCTAAACGAGCAGCAGCAAGTTGCACCGTAATGGAAACCAGAGAACAACAAGGCTGCTAGCTACGGACCAACAAGTGCGACGCGGAAGCAAAAGGCAGGCAGCACAACGGGCGCCTGAAGACGAACGACTTGGCAGCTGATGGGCTCATAAATGATCCGACGGGATCCACATGATCAGGATAAGCAGAGCCGCTGCAACACGACACAGCAGGGAGCAGCTCGATCGGGCAACGGCGAGACCGATCTGAGGACGACATGCCGCAAGTCGACGAACAGCGATCATGGCGGCGACTCGCGGGAAGACAAATTGGTGAGGCCGCCCCCTGTAGTTGAGGCCGCAATTGGCAGCGTGATGACTTGGAGGAGGCTGCGATGGCCGCAACAGAAGAAGACGCGACCACGCCGCGACAGACGAACAGGTCCACGGACAGCAGAAGACGGAGGCCGAACTTGACGAATACGCGATCCACGGCGACAAATTGCGAGAAGACGAGCCGCGACTGCGCCTGACGAACGACAAGGCCGCCTCCGAGAGATGAGTTCGCCCCTCCCGGAGGCGTGCGCATGGGAGAAAAAAGAATTAGCTAACCCTAGACCTTGGCTCTAATACCATGTTATGAATATGATCTGTGTATTGATAATAGCCCCCATAGGGGTCAATATATATGAGTTACATGACTCAATACTAGGCTAGGATAAGGACTCTACAATCAGAGTCCTAAACTACTACTATATCTCTAACAGTATAAACCATCATAACCTTCTTTGTATTCATGCAAACAGATTTATAGCCAGGAAATAGTTTCAAAAACATAGCCCAGCAGCTTATATATTGCCCACAGAATAAGAAGCACAAATGGAGTCAATAGGAAAATGCCCAAGACACTCTAGGCATCTAGCAAAATAGCTTTCCAATGAAAATGACAATCACTGATATCATAGAAAGGGAAAGTTATAGACCTATGAGGACCACCACGTGGTATTGGTATCTCGGATCTCCACTCCTTCTCCAATGCTTTTCCATCTTTTACTGCCAGACTCCAATGATCAAGCCCAGGTTCATGCCTATCCTCCTTGCTGCCACCCATAACATGAAGTCTGCCTCGCCAAAGTTGTGTTGCTGGAGCATATCTGAACATAAGTTTTTAAATGGCAAAAGCATGCTTTAAAATACAAAAACCTTTAAGTTGATCAAATATTGAAAAGGTTTGCATCAATGGATTCATGGGACAAACAACTTCCATGTGCAAGTACAGCATAGATGCATAATGTATAGATGTCATATTTGAAAGGAACAAGATTAGTACCTCGGAACTGGCAATGGAGGCAAATCGTTCCATTCTCTCGTTTCTGTGTCCAATACAAAATTTCTAGCTGTAGGTCCCCTACATTGTGGGCCATACTGTCCAGTTACTACATAGATAAATCTTCCATCTGTAACCATTCCCAGATGTGAATGTGCCATGTCTTTTGGCATATCAAACCTTCCCCCCCATGTGTTATCCGAGAAGTTGTAGACATCGACGTGAGAATGCACCTACAAATGGAAAACAAAGAGAAAACTTACCAAAGGCAATCTGACTAACATATCGAAATAACTCATCACATGGTAGAATTTTCTGCTGAAGAAGATGCCACGAAAAAGAACAGCAGGGCGAAATTTGAATTCTGATACTACTAAAGATTACTGCCAGCCCAGCAATGTAATTATGTTTACCCAAAAAACTTATGATGACATCATGGTATAATCTATCATACAGACCACGGCCAATTTTACTGTATTTCAATATAGAAGAGTACACAGGAATTGGAAAGCTGAAATAGTAAGGGCACGGTTAAACAGTGCATATTTATATTCACACTATGCGGCTTAAGCAGGTGTAATACAGAGTGAAGACTAGTGCAATCAGTCAGATATTAAACAGCAGAGAGCAAAAATAATTTCTTCCAGAACTTGCAACTCTATACAAGTACATCTACAATCTAAGTACTAACTTACTAACTGGAGCTATAAAAGGCAAATTATACTTCTCTTGCGAAAAGGGAAAATCAAAACTCTAACATGCAATGGACCGCTGATGCACTTGTATGTTCTTCGAGCAGCAGGTGTCATAAACTGAAAAAAATAGATATCTAGAAACACACAGCATGAAGGGAACTTTGGAAGACATGTCAGGCAGGTTTTCTCACATCGTTAATGGTGCCATATCCAGCAAATACATATAAGAGGTTCTTAATCTGTATAGCAGCGCCATCCAATCGTACAACAGGTGCCTCGGCCATCTCCTCCCATTTCAATTCTGGTGCCGGAAAATCTGCAAATGTTGCATTGACGTCCAGATATTTCTGTATAACGAAATAAAACAGGACTAATTGTGAGAAAGAAGCCATTATAATAGCATGATGACAATATACAAACAAATTTGCATGTTGAATCCAATATACAAAGTTTTTGGACCATAATAATAACTGAACCCCACAGCATAGTTTGCAATAATTTTAATAAAGATAGACTCAGTGCTGGAAGCTCCCATACAGGGTGTCTAAGGAAGGATTATACGAGGCAAGCCTTACCCTTGCAATGTGCAATGCAGAGAGGCTGCGTCGAATCCAGGACCCCTTGGCACCATTGGGTGACAAGCACTGTGCCAGGCCTGTCCTTCCAATATTTTAAATAAGGGTGAAAATATTCAAGGACAAAAAATTAATTTCTATACACGCTGTGTACTACTGTATGACACCAAGTTCATGTCATCTAGACCTAACTCAGATATTATTTACTGTTGTTATGATACCTGATTCAAGTAACCTAGGAATAAGTAAAACAACAAATGTGAATGCCGAATGGACACCATTTAAGTTCAAGGAGAAGTAAAAGGCCAGCTCTGGTATATCGCTGGTCCAATGTCTATAGGTAAACGGCTTAGATTTCTGATTAAATGGCAGGGAAGGGCTTGAAAGTTAATATGTCTAGATAAATACAAACGTGTAGTACCAACAAAGTAAACTTTGCTCCTTGGTTCTCATAGGTTGATAAAAAACATGAGGGCTAAGTACAAGTCATATCGCAACTTTCTAAATAGGCTTCTTAAATAACTGTTTATCGAAAAGTCGTTTTCATCTCCTCGGTAATTTAGTTTTAAAATGTCTCTCGACATGGAAGCTAATGTCCAGGCTGTACAAGCAAAAATCCACAAATATGTGGGGGAAAGCACTAACAAAAAGCAACATAATCAAAATTTGGGACCTGATGCAGCTACATTCCGATATATGGGTAGGAATGAATCCAAATGAAGCTCAATCATCTACGGCCTAATTGTGCACTTACATTATAATGGCTCTCGGCTAGACAGCGTCAGGACGAGGAAAATTCCCCAATCAAGCAAACGCGATCTACTCAATCAATCGACGTGCAGATGAAACCTATTCCTTCCAGATTCCAACCGGATCTCAGTAACACGCTCATCAACCCTACCGACCCGCAGAGTACTTCAAAGGAACCAACGGCAACAATCTAACAACCCAAGCATTGGGAGTGAGACGAGGAGGCGTCACCTTCTTCGCGGGGGGAGGCGCTGCTGCGGTGGGGCCGGTGCCGAGGTTGAGCTTGGAGGACCAGATGTCTGGGGAAGAGCCGGAGGAGGAAGAGGCCCAGAGGAAATCGGCTACCAGGACGAGGCCCAGGACGGCGACGACGGCGAGCGCCACCAGGTGCTTCGCCGGCCGCACCTTCGCCGCCGGTCTCGCCATCGGCGGGCGGGCGGGTAGGCTAGAGCAGGCCGACGCGGCGGGAACCGGAGCGCGTCGGTGGCATTAACGGCGAATCGGTGAGGCGAGGAGAGCGAACTGAAGTGTGTGCGTGCGAAAGGTCGGTGGATACGAGTGAGCAGAGAATTAACCAGGCGAGTCGAATTCTAATCTCGTTTATTTATGTGGCGGTCAATTAGCTAAAGAATTTGCCTTGGAGTTTGTTACGTGTCAAGTAGATCTTTTAAAGTTCAAATCAGTAATTCGAGTTTAAACTTCGTGGTGAACCAACCATTCATCTTCGCTAATTCTTCTTGTATATCACATCGACCTTAGTATTCCTCCATTTAGAGCTGGATGTCCTCGACCTGGTCCAATCTATTGGCTCAGTTCGCCATCCTTGTTGGTTTGTTCGCCTTGCGGCCCAACTTTTTGTTTTAGAGTGTCTTCAAAGACTAACTCTAAGCTGGTTTCTGATGAGCGAGGATCTAGAATACTAGGGCTTGGGCGACTTCGGCGGTGATCATCTCCGGCGAAGGAATCTGACTGATTTGGGAAGTTGTCCACGCCTCCACGGTTTGCTGTGGTTGGGTTCTTGCTCGGGCTGATCCAGGGACTGGCTCTGCCCAGTTGCCCGGCCTTGGCAAGACTCAACGGCGGCACACGTGTGTGAGCGACTCAGATCAGGATGACGGCGGGTTCATCGAACTCGAAGGCAAGGAAGGGCGAGGTAGGCTCAGATGGTCTCCTTAAGTTGCAGCTTGGCGAGGCTGAGCGTGAGGGTGTGTTTTTGGTGAAGGTTGGAATACAGAAAGAAGGGGCGGGCTCCCTCGAGGAGTACTGCCAGGCACAATGAGTTGCATGAGCTGGAACTGTCGCGGACTTGGCAATGCCGCGACAGTTAAGGAACTTCGCGAGCTAGCGAAGAAGTTTGCCCCATCGGTGTTATGTGTTCTCGAAACTCAAGTACACAAAACACGGGTGGAAAGTTTGAAGGGTTCTATAGGTTTTGATAATTCCTTTGCAGTAAGTAGCAATGGCCGAAGTGGTGGCTTAGGAATCTTTTGGAACATAGAGATAAAGGTTGATTTTTTACCGTACTCGCAGTATCATTTAGATGCCATTATTACAGAAGGAAGTAGTGATCCATGGAGATTAACATGTGTGTACGGGGAAGCTCAGACAAACGAAAGACATAAGACATGGGATATGTTGAAATTCATAAAGTCATCATCGCATTTACCATGGGTATGTATAGGTGACTTTAACGAAGTTTTACATCGATCGGAGCATGTTGGTGTGCAGGAGAGGAGTCACACACAAATAGCAGGCTTTCGAGAGATGGTTGACATATGCGAACTTCATGATCTTGGTTTTGAAGGACGCAGTTGGACGTATGAAAAGAAGGTGACTGGTGGGACGTACTGCCAAGTCCGCCTTGATCGTGCCCTGTCATCGCCGGACTGGAGTGCCAGGTTCCCAGCGGCAAAGGTTCGCCACCTCTCGGCGGCGGCCTCGGACCACATCCCGATACTTCTTCAATGGAACCAGAAAAAAGCTCAGAAGCGACGGAAAGGAAAATTCAAATATGAGGTGATGTGGGAGACTCATCAAGATTTTGCAGATATGTTAGCACAGAAGTGGCAGGATGGGGGAAACTCGACGACGTTGCAGGGTCTCCAGCAGAAGCTGCAATGCATGGCAACCGTGCTACAGAAGTTGGAGAAGGAATTAGAAAGGCTACGAGATGACCCAAACAGATCGGGCCCTTCTCATGCAGAGCTCAAAATTATAGAAAAAGTGGTGCAGCTTCACCACCGTGAGGAACTTATGTGGAAACAAAGAGCTAGGATTGAGTGGCTTCGGGCAGGTGACAAAAACACACGATTTTTTCACTTACGAGCCACTAGGAGAAGGAGGAAAAATCGGATTGTAAGGCTCAGAAAGCCGGATGGGCAGGTTACTGAAGATATGCAGGAGATGGCGAGCCTCACAACAGAGTTCTATAAAGTATTATATACATCGGAGGGCACAACTAACATGGATGCTGTTTTAAGCACTGTTCCGCACAGAGTTACCGCAGAGATGAATAATCAATTGTTAACTCCTATTGTGGATTCAGAAGTCAAAGAAGCTCTCTTTCAGATGTTTCCGACTAAAGCCCCGGGTCCAGATGGATACCCAGCACATTTTTTCCAGCGACACTGGGATATTTGTGGGGGCGAGGTGACCTCAGTTGTGATGAGGGTTCTACGGGGAGAGGATGACCCGGCGAGTATTAACAACACATTCATCGTTTTGATCCCAAAAGTGGCAAGCCCGGAGGAGCTGGGTCAGTTTAGGCCAATTAGCCTATGTAATGTGATCTACAAGATTGCTTCTAAGGTTATGGCGAATAGGTTGAAGATTTTGCTCCTAGAAATTGTTGCAGAGGAGCAGTCGGCATTTGTTCCTGGGAGATTAATAATAGACAATATTATAGCGGCTTATGAATGTTTGCATTTTATGAAACAGAAGCGCTCTCCGGATCAACGTTTTTGTGCACTAAAGCTTGGTATGAAGAAGGCTTATGACAGAGTTGAGTGGAGCTACCTACGTGCGATCATGCTGAAGCTGGGTTTCCATCAAATTTGGGTGGACATGGTCATGCGGCTAGTTACTACGGTATCCTTCTCGGTACTGTTCAATGGAGAGTGTCTTGACAGTTTTAATCCATCTAGAGGAATACGTCAGGGTGATCCTATTTCCCCTTATCTCTTTGTTTTGGCAGCAGAGGGCCTTTCGTGCCTGTTGAAATCTAGAATTCAGTCATCAGTACTCAAGGGAATTAGGATGGCGCCGTCAGCTCCGATGGTTAGTCACCTACTCTTCGCAGATGACAGCCTGCTGCTTTTCAAGGCGAATAGGGAAAATGCAATGGAGATCAAAGATGTGTTACAGCTTTATTGTCAGGCATCGGGGCAACAAATAAATCTTGATAAATCGTCCATTCAATTTGCGAAGGGATGTCGACATAGTGTTCGAGAGGAGATTAAAGCGGTTCTGGATGTTGAGAACGAATCGCTCAGCGAGAAGTATTTGGGAATGCCGTCGGACGTTGGAGTTTCGACCAACGGAGCATTTAAATACTTGAAAGATCGAGTATGGAAAAGGGTACAAGGTTGGATGGAGTGGTGTCTATCGACAGGAGGCAAGGAAGTGCTTATTAAATCAGTTGCGCAAGCCATTCCAACCTACTCGATGTCGTGCTTCAAGCTACCAAGAGGTCTGTGTCACCACATAAACGGTTTACTCCGGAATTTTTGGTGGGGCAGCAAGGAGGGCAAGAGAAAAACGTGTTGGGTGGCTTGGGACGATATGGTGAAGCCAAAGTTCCTCGGAGGCCTTGGTTTTAGAGACATAGAACTGTTCAATTTAGCACTATTGGCAAAACAGGCTTGGAGACTATTGCAGGACGGGACCTCGCTGAGTGCCCGGATATTGAAAGCAGTATATCATCCGACAAATGACTTTCTGGAAGCACAGTTAGGATCAAGGCCATCTCGAGTCTGGCGATCAATTTTGGATGGAAGGGATGTTTTAAAACAAGGCCTAATACGTCGGGTAGGAACCGGAGAGTCAATTGATATTTGGTTTACAAACTGGCTCCCCAGAGAAGGGTCGCTTAGGCCAGTCAGAAGTTCATCAGAGACAGCACCTCGGCGTGTGTCAGAATTGATTGATGCCACCACGTCTACATGGGATAGGCAGAAGCTACAAACTTTCTTCACACCTGCGGACATAGAAACCATCCTCAATATTCCTTTGTGTACTAGGCGTCAGGATGACTTCTGGGCATGGCATCATGACAGTAAAGGTGTTTTTACTGTGAGGTCTGCATATAGGATGCTTGTGATCAACAAGGAGCGAGCTACGGCATACATGGAGAACATTGCAGGAAGGTCTGACACTAAATCAAAAGAGGAAGAGTGGCTCGCACTATGGAGGCTCAAGATCCCAGCGAAAGTCCGAGTCTTCTTATGGAGGCTAGCTCGACATTCATTGCCTTCAGGTGACATTCTACACCAAAGAAATATGGCTACACGGCCAGTGTGCAGTATATGCGGCGCCCAAGACTCATGGAAGCATTCGTTACTCGAGTGCAACCTAGCGAGATGTGTGTGGGCGTTGGAACGCGAAGAGGTGGTCGAACACCTGTGCTGGATCCATGCGACAAGTGCTCACGCATGGTGGTCAGAAGCAATGGAAACATTACCAAAGGATGATCTAATTAGGGTGGCTGTGACCATGTGGGCAATCTGGTATGTGCAGAGGAAGGCGATACATGAAAATTCCTTCCAAAGTCCGATGTCGACTCACTGCTTCATTAATAGGTACATCGCTGATCTTGAGCTCATCAAACCTGAACAAGACGCAGTGAGGTGTGTTCAACAAAAACCACGCCCCTGGATTCCTCCACCAGGTGGTGCGATGAAGATCAATGTTGATGCGGCGGTCTCAAAAAATACAGGCAAAGCAGCTGCTGCCGCAATAGCAAGGGACGGTACTGGTGTATTTCTGGGCGCATCAGCACTGATTATAGAAGGAGCCTCCAACCCGGAGACGGTGGAAGCGCTAGCTTGTAGAGAGGGCCTTGCTCTGGCCAGCGATCTAGCTCTACGTCAGTTTCGCTTGGCCTGTGACAGTGTTAATGTGGTGAGAAATATCAAGGGAGAAGGCAAGGGAGAGTATGGACATATTGTCCAGGAGATCAAGGAGCGAGCGAAAGCTTTTGCAATGGCTGAGATAGTTCATGAAGGCAGAGCCTCGAATGTCGATGCTCATACACTAGCTAGAAGTTCGATTTACTTTGGAATAGGTAGGCAAGTTTGGTTGTTATCACCGCCAGACGGCATTTGTAATCATGTACCCCTAGTTGATCAATAAAGGGTGGTGGTGTTGCTCAAAAAAAAAAAGCTGGTTTCTAAAATATTTTATTAGAGAAGAAAATAGAAAAGCTTGCTAGCTCTTCTTTTCAAGGCTAGTTTTTTTAAAAAAAAAATAAAAAACTTAAACATAGATCTTACTTATCATCAATCATTTGCAAAAGCGAACTGCTAGCTTTTAGCTAGCTCTACCGTACTCACATCAGACATTGAATTAATCCACTTAGTTATCGCATTTCAAACCTCGAGACGTTGACACCAACCTCGAGAGCCAAGAATACGCAACAAATAAGGCTTGCTAATTTTCTCACTTGGCTCATTAGGCTGCCAAGCAACTCATGAGCTACCTCTAGCTAGCTTGTTAGCGAAATGAGCTAAATCCTCCGCTCAGTTCGTAAGAAAAAGGAATCAAGTTAAGCGCGGAATGAGACGAGACAACTTGCAAGCTACGGATTTTTCATCCAACCCTATTTCTGTTGTGAGTTCAGCTTGGCCTTGGCTCAACCTATACTCGTCACAAGTTCCATCTTTGGCCTTGGCCCGGCTCAACCTATACTGTAGCATGGCTTATTGTCGGATGCAAATTGCGACAGATTGTTTTGAACTCGTAATGTTCAAATGGCTTGTTGTTTTGGCGTGGGTAGCTATCATCAAATCAATCACACGGTGTCCGCTTCTTCCCCTTTCTTCTTCCCTACGCATCCGTGCTCCCGTGATGGAACCACATCTGGCGATTACTCCGGCGCCGCCTCCGGATCATGACGCCAAAGGGCCCCCGACGGGATAAGAGCAGGTGACAGAAGCGGCCAAAGGGCCCCCGACGGGATAAGAGCAGGTGACAGAAGCGACCAATGGCGGCGGTTGCCTCGGTGCGCCGACGCAACAAGCAACGCCGCAACCGCGCTTTATCCTGTGCTGATGCGGAAGGGCCTTATCGTACGTAACCCCCACGCTTCATCATTCGTCTCACTCTTCCGTGGTGACTGGTGACCATGCTGTCAGTTTGCCGCGCGCTCGCGTATGCGCATGATTTTGGTTTCTTCGGCTCGTCGTGTGCCGCGCGTCGCAGGGTTGGATAAGGGCAGGCAGTACATGCAGGGACGGAGGCTAATTGCATCTTTGCATTGCTTTGGTTCATGCTTGTTGCCGTTGCGCGCGTGTGTCATACATCATGGCATCGACTAGTGGCTTGAGTCGCCTGATGTATGACACCTGTATGGATAAATGTTGAAATCTTTGGCCGTGTCAACTCCAATTCAAATTTTGCGAAGGATGATTGAGATATCCCATTTCGTCAGATTTATCTGGGATTGCGATCGAGGAGCTGTCAAAGAAATACGAGCACTGCTAAAAATATAAAATTGTGCACCCGCCTCCTTTCCTCACGCATATATATCCGCCGGAATGGCCACCGGAAAAGAACACGCACTCCAAGGTCGAGTTGCACTTGTCATTCCCACTGCCACTGACTCTGTGACTCCCAGTGCCCAAACGCCTCAGCAATGGCCACCACCACGGCAGCGCCCTCCTACGACACGCCGGAGGGCGTGGACATCCGCGGGCGGTACGACCCGGAGTTCGCGGGCATCCTGACCCGCGACGCGCTTGCGTTCGTGGCCGGCCTGCAGCGCGAGTTCCGCGGCGCCGTCCGGTACGCCATGGAGCGCCGGCGGGAGGCCCAGCGGCGGTACGACGCCGGCGAGCTGCCGCGGTTCGACCCGGCCACGCGGTTCGTCCGCGAGGGCGCCTGGGCGTGCGCGCCCGTGCCGCCGGCTGTCGCGGACCGGACCGTCGAGATCACCGGCCCCGCCGAGCCGCGCAAGATGGTCATCAACGCGCTCAACTCCGGCGCCAAGGTCTTCATGGTAAGCACTAAGCACGCACGCACGCGGCCAGTTTTGCTTCCATCGTTTGTTTCCCGAGTTGTCAGCTGATCGAGACGAACGGAACGGAACGTGGCGTGGCGTGGCGTGGCAGGCGGACTTCGAGGACGCGCTGTCGCCGACGTGGGAGAACCTGATGCGCGGTCAGGTGAACCTGCGCGACGCGGTGGCCGGCACCATCTCCTTCCACGACGCGGCGCGCGGGCGGACGTACAGGCTTGGCGACCGGACGGCGAAGCTGTTCGTGCGGCCCCGCGGGTGGCACCTCCCCGAGGAGCACGTCCTCGTGGACGGCGAGCCCGCGCTCGGCTGCCTCGTCGACTTCGGGCTCTACTTCTTCCACAACCACGCCGCCTTCCGCGCCGGCCAGGGCGCCGGGTTCGGGCCCTTCTTCTACCTCCCAAAGATGGAGCACTCCAGGTACGTGCGTGCAGCGAGTGATTCTGACACGCAATAACGCAACGGTCGCGTCATTTGATTTGTAACAACAAACGTGCGGCCGGACCACGTGCAGGGAGGCGAGGATCTGGAACGGCGTGTTCGAGCGCGCGGAGCAGACTGCCGGGATCGAGCGCGGGAGCATCCGGGCGACGGTGCTGGTGGAGACGCTGCCGGCGGCGTTCCAGATGGACGAGATCCTGCACGAGCTGCGCGACCACTCGGCGGGGCTCAACTGCGGCCGATGGGACTACATCTTCAGCTACGTCAAGACGTTCCGCGCGCCCTCGTCGGCATGACGCAGCACTTCATGCACTCCTACTCCCACCTCCTCATCCGCACATGCCACCGCCGCGGCGTCCACGCCATGGGCGGCATGGTAATACTTAACCATTACGTGCAGCTCATGAAAGCGACGCACCTCGATCGCGTTGGTTGTAACATGTAACCGTGTGCGATTTCGTTCCAGGCGGCGCAGATTCCGATCAAGGACGACGCGGCGGCGAACGAGGCGGCGCTGGAGCTGGTGCGCAAGGACAAGCTGCGTGAGGCGCGGGCGGGGCACGACGGCACGTGGGCAGCGCACCCGGGGCTCATCCCGGCGATTCGCGAGGTCTTCGAGGGCCACCTCGGTGGGCGACCGAACCAGATCGACGCCGCCGCCGTCGCAGGTGATCACATCACAGAAGACGACCTGCTCCAGCCGCCGGTGGGCGCGCGCACGGTGGACGGGCTGCGGCTCAACACCCGCGTGGGCGTGCAGTACCTGGCGGCGTGGCTGGCCGGGTCGGGCTCCGTGCCGCTCTACAACCTGATGGAGGACGCGGCCACGGCGGAGATCAGCCGCGTCCAGAACTGGCAGTGGCTGCGCCACGGCGCGGCGCTGGACTGCGCCGGCGGCGGCGGCGTGCCCGTGCGCGCCACGACGGAGCTGCTCGCGCGCGTGCTGGAGGAGGAGATGGCCAGGGTCGAGGCTGAGGTCGGCGCCGACAAGTTCCGGCAGGGGCGGTACGCGGAGGCCGCCAAGGTCTTCGGCAAGCAGTGCACCGCGCCGGAGCTGGACGACTTCCTGACGCTCGACGCGTACAACCTCATCGTGGAGCACCATCCCGGAGCGTCGCCCTGCAAGCTCTGAGCCTAAAGAAAGAGCAGCAAGGCGTGATGCTGTTGCGTCCGTTCAGAATAACGTCTTTGCAAGTTTGCTACAGCTAAAGAATAAAGGTCCTTCGAACTTGATAAAAATGAAAGCCTTGTGAGTTGTGACGCTCAAAGCCTACATTAAAACTGAGTTCTCATGTCAGCTGCTTTAAGCACTATACATGTTTTTGTTTGGATGCACGTATGGAATGATACAAGATCCTACGAGATCATGTTTGGCTAGATGAATGAATTGTGCTAGAATAAGCTCCTCTCTAAAGTGGTAACTTTACCTTTTATTTTTGTTCCAAATAGTTTACTATGTAATTCTAACTTGAGTATTTATAACATATTTAAGTTGATATATGAGAAAATATTTGAATATCATATGTCATTTGATTTGGGCCAACTAATAATAAAATAATCCAAGATTTGTCCTGTATCTTCTATTCTTTGTTCTCACCACCCTTGGCCTTATCCGAGAATCGTTATCTCAAGGCTTAAAAAAAAAATGTTATCTCAAATCCTCATCCAGATACTGTCTCCTGCGTTGGTAGTATCTCATCAATCGTCGATCCTAGACATGCAGCTGCCTGGCGAACAAGGAGCAGCCTATGACGGCGGCGCGCGGAGGCTGTGGGTAGCTCGACCGAGTGCGCGCGGTCGACGGAAGCTTCGACGCGTGAGGAGAGGGCCTTCGATTGCTGCTGGAGATAGGGGCATGGCGGGCGGCCGGCGGGGCCACCGAGAGACGGAGGTCGAAAGGGGGAGATGAGCGAGAGAAGGAAGCGGGGAAGAGGAGAGGCGCGAGCGGTGAGCGAATCGCGGAAGACTCGTTCGGGACGGCGTGGTGCGGTGTTTTTCCCCGACACTTTTACCTGTATGCCATTAAAAAAAATGCTCGTTACCTGTATGCCATTGAAAAATTCGTTCGCACTTTTATACCATCGGCCTAAACTTTACTGTCCCACGAGCCATTCCGTTCACAGACTGTTAATTTTCCACCGTTAAGACGCACAGACAGATGGGACCGGCCGAGAAAATGACCAAGTTACCCTTGTCTGTCTATTGTTGACTCCCAGCGCCCAGCGACTCTCCAGTCGCGACTTCTCTCGCGAAATCCGCCGGCCCCTCTTCCCTCACCCTAGCGGCGGCGATTTCGGTGGCCACGGCGGCGTCTAGCCGGAGCGGCGTCAGTCAGCTCCGGTGACCCTCCCTCCTGTCTCGGGCACGGGCGGGTGCGGGAGCACGAGCTTCGTCGCCGCCGCCACGGGGGTGAGCCTCAGGTCGCGCGCACAGGCTTCGTCGTCGCCATGCGGGCGCGGGCGCGAGAGCTTCAACGCAGTCTCGCGAGCGCGCACGGGCTCGCCGGGCTCCCCTCTCCAGCGCCAGCGGCGCCCCATCCTCCCCCGCTTCCCTCATCTGCAGCGCGAGGCGCGCCCGGAGCAGGACCCGCTCTCTCCTCTCCATCATCTCCTCGCCACGGGAGATAACGCAAGGCGGCCTGAAACGGCACAGACGTCCTCTCCTCGCCTAATCTGCTTCCGTGCAGGCAGGATCCGAAGAGCATGTATGAGGAATCCTTCTGAAGAGCATGCATGAGGAATCCTTCTGTGTTTACATGTTCAGGCATAATAGCAATCTGCATTTGAGCTCGTCAAGGCCTTTGCATGGAATCTATGGCTCTCCAGAATGAGAAAAGTGTTTGATTCAAAACAATTCCAACAAATAGAGCGGCTGAAAACTGCTTGCAGACAATTCCTCCTGTCCTAAAATTAACCATCATCCCCGTAGCTCTGACCCCAAATTTCGCATCAAATGGTTGCGCCAAAGCTTGAGGATCCGATTCCCTCACTCCTCATCCACTTTCTCCCCTTCCCCCTTTGTCGATTTGAGCCTGGAGAGCTCGCTACGGCCATGGAGGAACATTGCACAAGCTTTTGCTAACAGGCCCTTGGATGAAATTGTAATTAATTGTATTACTTCTGTGTCTTGACAATTTTACAAAAGGCTCCTATATGTTAAGAAAACCATGTGTTAATGGTGGATGTAAAATTTTAACAAATAAATATTTCCTTTTAAAATAATCATTTCCATGATAATCACCGAACATGACAGTATTTTACGATCAATTTCACACAATAGGCAGACAAGGGTAACTTGGTCATTTTCTCGGCCGGTCCCACCTGTCAGTGCCTTAACGGTGGAAAATTAACGGTTTGTGAACGGAATGGCTTATGGGACAACAAAGTTTAGGCCGATGGCATACAAGTGCGAATGAACTTTTTAATAGCATGTAGATCACGACCATCTTTTTTAATGGCATACAGGTAAAAGTCTCTTTTTTCTCGCACCGGGTGGCGCGGCATCTTTTGGAATATTCGTTGAATCAGGACGACTTCATCCTGCACAAAGTGGTTCGATGCGACCAACCAAACACGAGGACGGCTCAGATTCAGTACCATCTGATTCAGGATGGACTTGATACACTCATCCAAACACTACCTAAGAATGAGATTCGTCGTGAAAGCTGAATCGGGGTAACGCAAAACTTTTACAGTTCATTAAAAGTGGGGAACGAAAGTTTCTTGCCCAAGGATTACCGAGAAAAACAGAGTATCTATATGAACACCAATAAGGCTAAGCCAATAGCTTACTTTCAGTAGATCAGTTGGGCAAATCTGGCAATTCAAAGGCTTATATTGTTCAAATAGCTCACACAATAAAGATTCACAAACAGGTGCCATAAATTGTAATTCCAAATAACAATTAGCTTCTCAAGGTATCAATTAATTCAAATATTACACTTCCACTGTGAAAAGTTAAAACCGAACAAAAAATAGTATCCTGCAGTCCTTCTCAAGGTATCAATTAATTAACCAGCAAAAGCCAAATTAGCAAATTCAGAAAGAGAAGAGTACTATTCTGATAGCTACCACGTAAGTTCAGAGCATTGCTGTTTTTATAACAGAGCTTCCATTACATTACATCGGGTCTCAGTTGAAAGGAACGTTTTTTTTTTTTTCATTTACATCACCAACTGAAGCTACAACCTACTATCCTTAGCACAGATCTACATCTGTCAGTATATTGTAGTATATCATGATGACTAGCTGGACAAACCAGGTCCATGAGATCATGTTTTCACACGCTTTACAAATCATCATCGACAGGATGCTAGATGATTATGTGCAAATACCCAGCATAATCACTTGACTAAGACCTCCCTAGAGCCAAGTGCATAACAACAGCCATGAGGATTCCAAGGATGCAACCAGCCACAACCTGAGATGTTCAGAAAGAAAGTTACAGTGAGCATACTGCATGTATCTGAGCTGGCAATGGCTAATGTCAAAATAATGTATCTTATAATGAAAAGGAAAGCACAATCATAAAATGTGATAATTACTAGAATGGATGGAGCAATATGGAATGTATAATGTACATCTGCAATTCAAGTGTCTGTCAATGATAGTAGCTTCTCTATATGTAATGCTGACACCGGCCGAAAATCACAATGTTACGAAAATGCTGTTGAAATGAACATGCCGAAAATCTTCATATATTCCAATGTTCAAGTATATTGAATAAGCTTGCTAAATATGCTTTTAAGAGGGTACACCTAAATCCTAATCAGTCTATCGGCTCCGTTTATCAACTTTCTCATGGCATTGGGTACCACACCAGAAAGTTGGCCTTAACTTGAGACAACACGAAACTTATCAAGAAATGCATCTTAAGATTTAATCTAACCTGAGGAACAGTATGCCCAAGAATTTCGCGCAATGGCTTTGTCTCAGCTAATGGATGATCCAGTGGCAGCTCATAGACAATTTGATTCAGCACCTGAAAGGATGTACATAAACAATATCAGTGTCCATTCTGACTAAATGTTACAGAAACTTGATCATAAGATGTGGTGAACAAGAGAATGAAAAATATTTAACCGAATCGATCCAATGTTAATTAACTGGTGACGGGGCATGCCAAAAGCTCAAAATATCTTCGCATAACAAAATTGCACTTCATACTTCATAGTAATTACTTTTGGATGTAAAAAAAAAAAAAGCTTCAAAATAGGTCTTTTTCATCATATGTAATTTTTGCTCACACAGAAGTACTTGACAACAGAGGAAGCAAACCTCAAAAGAATATTTATCAGTAACTTATCAATTCTAATGTCAAATGCAACAAGGTGGATATCATCCAGGGAAACATCCAATTTGTTATACCAAAACCAGAGTATTTATCTATGCATATAAGGTCATCTTAGGGCTATCTTTACTCCTTAGCACTCCCAAAACACCCTGAAGTACTATTGCCAAATGATGGCAGAGCAGAAAAAATATCAATCTGACAGTATCTGATGATGTTCAGTTTTCTAGTTGGCCTCACAAAAATTACTACTACTAGACAGCATAATAATTAGGTAGCACAACAGCTAGGGGAGTCTCTGAGCCTCTGATGCAACTAAAACAGTACAAAATTAGCAGCTCTAGTGCGTAGTAAATCTGTATGCGAGCTACAGATAGACATGTACTAAGCACCAGGTCCCACATTTTCATTCATCAACAACTTGGCAGAAACATGCTAGGGCTTCTTATTTTTTACAACATTGTAGGATGGGATTTGACAAACCTCTGCCTGCTTTCCAGCATGTAACCGAACTCCAAATGCATCATGCATCACCTACAAACAAAAATTCAAGCATAAGTGAAAATAAAAGGCTGAATTCATAACTAACAAGATAAGTGCATTCTCGGTATCAATGTTCTCAGAGCAAAAGAGGCATGAACTATTAAGTGTTGTTAATGAAATAATGCTCAAAGCTTCAGGCGGTAGTTCCGCAATACAGAAAAATAAGAGGAGAACATGTGCGAACTACCAGGATGAAGAAGAGTTAGATTAAGATAAGCCAAACAAACGAATGCAATCTAGCACGAAGTTTTCTATAGTAGGACAATCAGGACATAGAAGCAATAAGGATTATGAATGCATAATTTCAAGCAAGTACGCACCACAAGAGCGAAAATCAGCGCTGTTGCAAATGTGGCACTGCGAAAGCCTTCTTGGATTCCTACAGCCACCGCAAGTGCTGTCACTGTAGCTGAGTGGGATGATGGCATCCCTCCAGAAGCTATAAATTGTCTAGCATCCCAACGATTCTCCTTATACCTACAGCAAATCAATGTAAGAGCAAGTGTCAGTAAAAAAAAAAGGGAAAACAAAAAAAGGCCACACACGTATAAGGAAGAAACATCGAATGCATCTGTATTCGTTTTTCCTATGCTTTTATGATCACTTCAATTCAAGAACATGTAATAACTCAAAGACTCATTCAAAATAAAAAATCAAAACCATGACTCATTAAATCCAGCTGGAATATGTTATCAACTTCCTATTAGAAGTTTTCTCAAGTTTCCTGCCTGCCGTCCGGCTGACAGTTAGGGGCGTGCATGATTAAGGGTCACCAAGTAACAAATTTCGTTTTCAATTATATCCAGAATGTCAAAGGTACCATATGGTATTGTGCCAGCTGGAAAAATACCTTGGAACATCAAAACTCAAAATGGAAGGGTGGGCCAGCGGCCCGTATACACCATTACTACCTACGCCCACCTAATCTTCCAACGTTGTGAAGGAAGAACAGGAGTTAACCTACAGCCCTTCATTATAAGCAATATGAACAGCGTGCAACCAAACGTGAACTATAAAAGCAAATCAATATTACCAAGTTGGCCCAACATTAAATACCCCGGGACACCTGTTTTAGCATTCGCAATTGCTCCCCAACAAGCGAGAAGAATATTGGGTTTCAAACATTCCAGATCTGATTCGTACAGCACTTTCTCAGGCTAGTAACTAAAAACGTGCTCCTCAACAACTACAATCAGAATCATACAGAACAACAAAGGAGGAGTTCCTCAAAATTCACTAAAATTTCCACATAAACCTGGCATTTGGATTCTGTTGCGCGTCAGAAACAAAATACCTAACGAGCCGTTGGTAAGTATTCCAGCTAGTTACAAGTGCAGATACTGCAGATTGACACTACCACAACGAAGCAAAGCACGAAGTGAGAGGGTGATGACGATGATTCGTGAACTTCGACTCCATCCACACCGGTATCAAAGCAAGACGTGGAACTAAAAACGGACCAAAAATTAGCGAGGATCCGGTTGGTAGCGAACCTGAACTCCACAGAGTCTCTGTACTTAGTACACCATCTACGACGCCCCCAACCGCAAAAATTCCACGCGATCCCCACCCCATAAGCATTGCTCGCTCGCACAGGAGCAGCAAATGTTAAGCAACAGCAGCTACCGGAGGGACCGAATCGCCCCCGCACAGATATGCAGCGGCGGGACGGGAGAGGGGAGGAGCAGGAGCTGGACGGGAGGAGCGCGATGCGGCGACCCGTTCACTCACCAGGTAGTGAAGAACTTGATGGACTGCGCGATGGCGAAGGCGAGGAGGCCCGCGACGAGCGGGTAGTTGGCCCCGGCGGCCGCGACGGTGGAGGCGGAGGCCATCTCCTCCGGCACCAAACCTCGCCGACGGGATCCGGCCTTCCCCACCCCCTGCGGCCGTGCAACAGAGACGGCGGAGGAAGAGTCGCCGAGGGAGAAGGAGGAGGAGGGATTCGAATCCGCGGCGGGGAAGCAACGGGGAGAGGCGACGAGCGAAGCGGGTTTAACGATTCGGTTCCAGGAGTGTCTCGCACTTTTCCGTTTCTCGTTTCGTTAGGTTCATTCGCCTCTTCCTCATTTTTGCCCAATTTTTTTTTTCTCTCGTATACGCCGCTGTATCACGTACAGCTACAGCTACCGCTACGGGTACACGACTGCACGTACAATCGAGCAATTGCTGCCTCGCCTGCCTGCCTGCCTGCCTGTGCTGTGAGCACGACCTGCACGGTGTTCAGCTATTCACCATGGAGGCATGGACGCAGGCCATCAACGCAAACAAAGGACTTTTCACCTTCACTTCCACGTAAAAGTTCATCAGCGGGTGGTGGCGAATTTGTGGCGGAGTGAGGTTTCACGAAACCTTTCTCCCAAGCAAGAATTGTACGTTTCTTTTCGGGTTCGTTTACCTGATTTCTGGTACACAACGGGTGTTTAATTGTCAATGAAAGGGCTGGTCCCCTCCGGCCGGATATGCTCCTGTCGCTGGATTTGAGCGGCCGAATATGCCGCCATCTACAATTCCGCCAGTATCTTCTCCCTCCGCCCAGCACGTCTCGCTTGATTGGAGTGGCTTAACACGTTGGTTAACCTGACACAAAGTATTCAGCACCCCTTCACCGGATAATCCCAGCGCCAATCGTGAAGCCAACGCCGGTGGGAATTATTGTGCAGGGTCCACAGCCGTAGCAAGCCATCGATCGAGAGATGCAGAATGGCGGGGCAATCAATTCTGGACCAGATCTAGCGAACAGAAACTGCAAGACCCACCAACAATTTGGCAGCGCGCTGCGATTGAAATAATGTTGTGACGCGAGACTACCTGAAATGCTCAAACATGAAACTGACGGAACAAAAAAAGCCGGAGTACAATTGACAATGCGTAAGGTATCCGGTTCATACGCAGGGCGCTACTTGGTGAAAGAATTTTTCTATACAATCAAACTTCCCTCCATCTCGGTCACTGTCTTCTAGTAGTACTAGTTCTTTTCATTACAGCTCTGCATCTTTTCCTTCCGGGACTGGAACTGTGCGCCGCCGGTTTCTATGGTCCTACGGCTCGGCCGGCATCACTTTCTTTGCCCGGCACCTGGTTAACAGATTGCAGCCAAATGCTCGACTGAACTTTTATTTACAGGTCTGCATCAGAATACAATCGCAATGCGTAAGATGTCCAGTTCACACGCAGAGCGCTACGTCAACCCTTCGAATCTCCTGTCGAGGTGAAAGACATCGTCTATCATCAGACATCTTTTTCTTTACATAGAATTATCTAAACTCTCGTCACGGTACAAAAATACGTCTACAAGCCAATGTTGTCTTTACAGGCATGGCTCTACATGTTTGTCTTCCGGGACAGTCCCACCACCGGTTTCTACGGTACTACAGAATACAGATCCTGTGAGCAACACTTTCTTCGTGGAACATCTTCAGTTAAACCGTCTCATATATGTCAAAACTCCTGCATCGCCAACTGGATTAACAGCACCATTCCTCGAATAAATACCACTACCCCTATGAATACAGACCTCAACTGGCTGATGCTTCATTTCGAGGATGCTTGTATATAGTGAAGACACGATGACAGACTGTATGCAATGTGTAACCATACAGAATCCGTAGGGCATGCAGACTAGCTGGTGAGTGGGCACGGACCTGTGTTTCAATATTCTGACATTCGTTGGTTGCAGCTTGCAAGCACTCGAGTCTGAAGCCCAGGTAGCCAACAGAGGCTATAATTCTGATTGCTGCCTTGCTGACAGAAAGCTACTCTCCCTTTCCGACAAATTTAACCAGTTCAGCTTTGGCAGCTTCCATGACCAACGGGAAATCAACCTCCATATAGCGCCCCCTGCCAGCGAAGTTTCAGCCTGTGAGTGAAATTTGGTGGTAAGGGGAAATAGAAGGGGAACAGATGGAAGAGAAGAGATAGACCAGAAGTGGTTCTTGGACCAAGTGGCAGATGGAAAAGCTGGGCTCGATATTCCATGCATAATCCTCGCAACAGCCCTCGGGGTGAACTTAGCAAATGAATTGCTTTGAAGGAACACCTGTAACACAGCAAAAATAATGTCATGGCAAAATAACATCAGAAAAGAAAATCATGGTAGAAATGTAGCATTAGCACTGACCTTTATATCGGCTTGCAAGAATGGGCTGCAGAAAGCAAATGAAATGTTAATAAAACAATTCTCAGGTTGGAGGAGCTCGAAAATACAAGTGACAGACCATGCTCTGTATTGTCTGGGAAGATAAAAGCACACAAACCTGATCTTTTTCAGCTGACTACAGCAGCCATTATCTGACAAGGCGTCATGCTTACTGAAATACTCAATAATCTTCTTTTGAATGCACGGAGTATGCTGGGAACCAGAACAACCGCCAGTCCTTTGGCACCCTTTGAGTGCAAAGTTTGCAACAGCAAACATAGCTTCCAGTTTCATGATCTGTCCAAACAGAAAGCAGCAGGAATTAGTCACTAGAAACTAGGATCACAGCTAAAAGTACAAAATTATACCGGCCAAGGAAATATAAGAGCTTGTATACTAAATATCATGAGTTAAAACTCAAAAGGACAGAAAAAAAAAGGGCACTGGTTATGAAAAGGGTGAGCATTAGAGAAGACAAACTCAAAGAAATTAAAATGCACCTTTGAACTTTCTACATCAGAAAGCCATTTTGTGATACTTGCTGCAAGTGCGTTGAAGTCATCTGGCTTCTTTAATATCACATAACAGTACGCTGGATCTTTTTGTTCAAATGAAATTTCACCAGAGAACTAATTTGGAGAGCAAGACAAAATATAATGAGTCAACATTAACAAGTATAAATAAAAGAGAATTCTGTAATGGATAAATAAAAAGAACACAACATTAACAAGCCAACTTCTATTATTACCAGCCAAAATCTATTTAGGAGCATTCTCTTAAATAGGAAGAAAAAAGTGCTAAAGTAGACAACACAGAATGTGCAGGAACAGCAGGCTATCATAGATTGGCAAGTACAGAGAATCAGATTTATTTGTTTTCTTAAAACAATAAGCATTACTGACATGCATGTACAAATGGTAAATACAACCATGTAAAAGTATCATACTGTAACCACAATTCAATATTTCAAATTTTCAATGGGTATAATCTACTGATTTTTTTTTCTCTGCAGTAATTACCAACTAAATTTTGATATGGATAATGTCGTCAATTACTTCAGAAAAAAACATACAGACAAAAGTGCTGATAAATGGGGCAAAAATCTATGAACATGCAGCCACCACAAACTGAACAGTTGAGAGTTCATCTTGATGTATGGAGTCCACATATCTACTGCAGTGATTCTACTCAAATGATTTGAATTTTCATTTCGCTATTTGTTTAGGTTAGTCCATCCTGCACAAGTCACTCTACTTATGAACAGTATTTCTAAGAAGAGAGACAGCATGAAAAGAATTGGTGAAACTTGACAAAAATTCCTTCAAATTGGAAAAGAAGAACTGTTAGGTTTGGGTGAACCTTTAGCTCTTGCAAATGATCAAACACTTCATTCACTGTGATCTTCAGATCATTGGCTATTCTGGTCACGTCGAAGACAAAATTCCCATCCTTAGTCTCTGACCTGCATATTCCACAAATAGAGAATTAGGCTCGCAGATTTGCAACAGGCAGATGAACACATTGAAACAGAAGCAGATAATGTTTACATTTTCAGAACTGATCTAACTAGCATGTCCTTGTCCGCAAGCAGTTGTGGTGACGTCTGCCTCAATGTAGTGAAATTAATCAGAAGAAGAAAAATAAAAGGGAGGCAAGCATAGTGCTTAAGAAAAGAACAATAGTAATATCTTATATGCATGGTGATTGTGCCTAAGGGAGAAGTGTCCATTTAAGATTTAACAGTTGACCATGGTCATCAGCTGAACATATTAAGCAAGATTTGGTTCACAGTGCAGATTAGAAAACTGAACACACCCAGATCACAGGATAATTCTAAAAGTCTTTGATCTACCTTGTGAAAATACAGTGTGCAGGTAACACTGAACTGAGGGAGCAAACGGAGATATTGCTCGTCACCGATTTCCAGCTGTGTAAGGACTGTCAGAAGCACCTGCAGGACTAAATAATCAACTCTAATAATAACATCTGAAAACTAGGTTGGCTGCTCAAAATAGCAATGGAATTGCAAGAATAGATACCATTAGGAACGAGAATTTCAAGTACGTATCCCTAATTGTTGAAAAGTAAGAGGGAAAGAATGCATAGATGCTTAGCTTAAGGTGGTTGGAACAACAGCTTTAGGTGTCACATGATGGTCGTCATGATTGCACAAAACTAGGTGCCATATAAAACTGACCTCTATAGATTAAGATCTGGGATATTCCTGAGGTGGATAGTCAACTAAGTGGAGTGATGCTTCGAACAAATGACCAGAGCTCAGTGCAGAACTTTTGTAGTTACGCGGATACAAAACCATACTTTATGTTTTGATAATCAAATGCAACGAAAACGGACAAGTGTAACATATCATGTATAAAAGAGCCTCTAAGCTTTACAGCAATGCACATAGCACATACACCTGAAATACAAACTCATATACTAGAATATAGCCACACAACTACCAGCAATGTAGCATTGCAGAATGAAAAAAGAAACTAGGTGCATTTGGCTGGTAGCTGATGAGGCAGGTACAAACCTCTTCTTTTATATCAAACTTGCGTGAAGTCGACTCTTTAATCAAGGAACAAATGCGCCCCATTGAATTCTCACAGGAAAATACCTGGTAAAGAAATTTGCTCATCGCATATTCATCAACACCATCACTGTAAAAAAAAATAAAAAGGTTAATTAAAGTCACTTCCAAGGAAACATAGAGCATATTGAACATGCAAATCAGAAGAAAATGTCCACCTGTGTGAAAGACTACGGATCTTATAGAATGTTGTTGAATCAAAAAGTAGATGACAATGCGACAACCGTCCATCCCTCCCAGCACGACCGGTTTCCTGGAAAGAGCACAATTAGCAATCTTGAGAAGAGAAAGATGAATGGAAAAAAGAATCCTTCGCATTAGAAGTCAGATACCTGTATGTATTCTTCTAAGCTTTCTGGCATGCTATAGTGAATGACCTTTAAGGGGGGAAATTCTTGAATCAGTTCAAATCATCAGTAGTATATCTTTGCCTAAAGCTATGAGCAGTCATATCTGGAAAACAAATGGTGATGATAGGCATACCCCTTCAACATCACTCTTATCTAGACCCATTCCAAATGCCACTGTTGCAACAACCTTCAGTTACAGGGAGGGAGAAAACAAGGTTAGGAATCTGCACCTGCATAATGCATCAGACGAAATCAACACTGACAAAGAAGTAAATAAATTACCACTCTTATTTTATTAGAACAAAAAAGCTCCTGTACACGGCTCCTATTCTTCATAGGAAGTCCACTGTGGTAGCTCTACAAAACGAGAAAAATGTCAAGAAACGATAAATGCAACAAATTTCTGTCAAGGAAAAGATGAATACCAACCTTTGCATTAATATTGTTGTCACACAAGTACTTACTAACATAGTCAGTTTCTCCCTATTTCAAGGGTAAAATGTTATGTTTTTGTAACAGAACTAGTGTCCATAAGACTTGGGCACTAGATAAATGTGTGAACCATCATGAGAAAATAAAAAGAAGTCTACCTGGAACTTGCAGTATACAATTATACTTTTCATGTTAACAAAAGGGGAGGCCTTCAACAATAACATCAAATCCTTCAGTCTGTATTGAGGGGAAAAAGTAGTGTATCAATGTGTGCCTGTTGGAACCAGGTAATGTGGATTCTTTCACAGGTAAGCTATATTAAACAACTCCAGCACTGCAATCAAGACAATAAGAGGGAGTGGCATACCGGTTATCACTCATGCTAATACACAACTGAAGATTTTCCCTGACTTGAGATGTTTTAATGAGATTATCAGAAGGTATTTCTAAGGCATTCACTATCTCCTCCAAGGTTTGAATGGTTGCAGTTGCAGTCATTGCAAGAATACATTGAACATTAAGCTTTCTCCGAAGTAGTGATGCACGTAGCCTTAGATATGAAGGTCTAAAGTTATGAGACCTGCTCATTCGTTCAAGAGCGAATCATGATATAGCAAAATTAAAATCAGCAAGCACATAATAAGTGAGGAGACAGGAGAGTAACACATGGTGAAACAATACAAAGTAAAGGAAAAGCTCCAATGTCAACTACCAAGAACTTTCTAGTGTTCCTTTGTATTGACTATTACCAGGGCATATCAACTCACCATTCAGAAATGCAATGGGCTTCATCAATCGCAACAAGAGATATTGGTAATGCGTCCCTAAATATGAGCAGAAATTCTTCATTCAAGAATCTTTCTGGGGAAACAAAAAGCACCTGATCACAAATGGAATGCGATTCAGCAAACTCCAGCAGGTTTCACATCATTATCACCGATAGAAAGGATATGAAGAAGCAGATTAGCTTGGGTTCGTTTCCAATATATATTAAGACAAACTGTGTGGCTTAGATTTAACTTTGACTTCTATGTTATTTTATCAATGAATACTACTATGTTAAAATAGCAATGACAAGAAATGAAAAGACCGCCATCTCAATATTTGTAAGGAGAGGAACATTCAGTTGCTATAGCTCAAACAAGAATGTGGGGTTATTGCATTGGTCATCCATAAACCAGGAATCAGGTATGTGTACCTTTATTTCCCCTCCACGCAACTTTCGTATTGTCTCGTGAAACTCCTCACTTGTCTGAGTGAATGTGAATTTAGTGGTGTAAAAACAATGATCGAAATAATAATGACCATGAATCTTTTGGAGAGAGTATGTTTACATCTCATTACCTGACTGCTTGCAAGAAGTCCGCCAGGCAAAAATGCAGGGAGCTTCCTCAGCTGATCCACCATCAAGGAAAGCAAGGGGCTCACCACCAGTGTCAGACCAGGCAAAATCATAGCAGGCACCTACATAATAGCATCATCAGTAATTCAGGACTGATAAGTGGAAACTCAGTGCCACAAATTTCGCACATCACCTGATAGCATAATGACTTTCCTGCGCCAGTAGGCAGCACAAGCATCGTGGACTCCCCTGCAACAATCTTCTGGATTGCCTCAAGCTGCCCCTCGCGAAACGCATCATACCCATAAGCCACCCTGAGCAGACTCTCGAAGTTCTGCTTGGATAGGTCCTCCCTCGCCGCTTCAACTGCTTCGAGAACACCATCATCACCTGACCCTCCCTTCTTCTCCCGCTCCATCAGTGCCTCAGCCACGAAATCCTCTTCCTCATTGCCGGCGCCTTGGGGCTTGGTGCCCCCGGCCCGCTGCCGCCGCCAGGAGCGGTATTTCGTCGGGCGCTTCGCCTGCGCGTTCCTGAACGTCCTCCTCCGGCCATACCCATTGATGTTGAGGCGCACGAAGTTGCCCTCGCTGCCAGCCCCTCTCGGCCGCTTCGACTGCTCCGCCGCCTCCGCCGTGGCGACGGGCAACTCCGAGACCGAGTTGGGATGCACCCGTTTGGGCCTGGCCTGCGGCGGCGCGTCCGGGGCCGGGCATTTGACTTCATTTGGTATCTCGGCGGGCGTGGGCGTGGGGGCGGGAGTAGGGGTGGGGGAGATGAATGCGGTGGCGGGGTCGAAGGAGGGGTTGCGCGACTGGACGAGGCGGCGGAAGGAGGAGGACGAGACGGTGCTGGCCGCGACGGCGAGCGCGGGGGCAGCGGCGATGCGCGAGGTGAGGCCGTGCGGGTCGGAGAGTGCGGCTGTCGGGAGGGGCGCCGGCGATGCGGCGGTGTCGGATGCGGAGGAGGCTGGCTTCGGTTTCGGCTTGGGTCTGGGTTTGGGTTTGGATTTCGCGGCGGCGGTGGGCTTGGGGTTGGGGCGGGGCTTGGGTGGTGGCGGTGGAGGTGGTAAGCGGCCGCGAGGCGGGGAGGCGGAGACGTCGGAGAGGAGGGATCCCTCGGAATCGGAGTCGGCGGCGTGCGACGGGAAGTACATCGGCGGTGGAGCAGCGTCAGCGGGCTCGCGGCCGAATGCTTGGCTGGAGTGGACGGCGCCTGGGAGAGGAGAGGGGAGGGATTTGGGGGGAGATGTGCGGAGGATTCCCGCCAAGGCGCTGGCAACGGCTGTAGGAAGAGAAACCGGAAATCAAGATCGCGCTCGACCGGCCCGCTAGCGGAAGAATCAAGCGAATCGCCCGGCCTAGCCCATCGTTCCCTTCCCCATTTTTTTGTTTTTTTTCCCCACAGGAAGCATGACATGTAATCCATTCGGTTTAAAAACGTTTTGAACATTTCTGCGAAGGCAATGTCTGTTCGTCATCGACATGCAGATCAGCTGCTCCTTCTCTTCCTCGCGGGAGTCAGTTTTTCCAGTGAATGCAACCCGTCTTTGCTACTAACAAGGAAGGTTTTCACGTACTAGAAAGCATACATTGTAGTAGAGATTATCAAAAGAGAGAAGACGACAGCTCAAGTCGGGTGGCTATGTACGAGGTCATTTGCTTTTGTTGTAGTACAAATTTACAATCACTCGTTCGTTCACACAGGCACAGTAGTTACGAGTTACGACTCCTCGCGCAAGGAAACGGACAGTACGGTTGAATCTTTACTACCTACTAGTCATCGGCCCGTGCGTTGCTACGGATTTTTATTAAAAATTCAATTTTAAAACCAAAACATGCAATTGTTCGAATATGGTATGATTTACACTATAATTCATGATAAGTTATTTTACCAATGTGTGTAAGGACTGTTGAAAATTTTCACTAAGAATATATTAGCCTTTACAGTAATACAATTAGTAATGTTCTCACTGGATACAAAATAGCAACTCGTAAGAGGATGACCTGATTAGCGCAGCTAATAAAGCTTATCTCTACGCACCATGTAATAAGCACCATAGCTCCTGAGTAAGAAAGAGAGAAACAACAAAAAGCTGTATAATTGAGGCCCCATATCCCGTGCTCCTCCCTCTCTCTCTCAGCACCTTGCTTCTCCGAGAAGCTTCAGCTCTGTCCCCCATGGCAACACCCACCAAAGAAGCAGAGCAAGAAATTGCGAGGCAACAGCTAGGCCAAGAAGCCAGGCAAAGCGCATAGAGGAAAGATGCCGCAGGGAAAAGCCAGCCACAGCGATGACCGGCACGGTGCGTGGGGCTCTGGTCCGCAGCGGCGTACGGAACAGCGCGCGGGGCTCTCGGCTGCAGCTGCGAGCAGGGCGGCTCTCCGCGTTGGCGAAGGGCACAAGAGCAGGGCGGCATGCTGGCGAACGGTGCGTCGGAGTGGACGCATGGAGGCTGCTCTCCGTTGACGAGCAGGGCGCCCTCCGAGGCCCAGATCCGATCTCCTCCTTTGGTGGCGGCGCTCTCCATGTAGCTCGACCTGCGGACGGTGCCGCCTCGTCACGCCGTGCGCTGGGATCTTGACCTGGGGCGATGCGGAAACTCGGCCTGTATCTGGGCCGGATAGACCGTGATGGACTGATGGCGGAGCCGGTGAAGGAAAGGGTACTGCCCTCCTCATCTTGCCATGTCGTGGTGAGAAGGGCGCAAGGGGGAATGGCGCTAGTGAGTCTGGGGAGGACGGAGTGGAGGCCCTGGAGAAGAGGACGCGCGACATCGGCAGAAGGTTCTGGTGGACGAGACCAGAGCGAGACGGTGCGGAGCGCTGCGCGGAGGTTGGGCCCACCTGTCAGCGCGTGAGGAATCGGTTGGACGACGACGGACCGGACACCACCAACTGCCATTTTTAAGGGTAGTCTATCTAATAAACTAATAAAGCACGAGTTGCCTGTGTTTAGTTGGCTCACCTAAATCTTATGTACCTAACCTCTAATCCACCTTTAATTTTAATCTTGATCAACCCCTATGAGAGCCTCCACCCTCGGATTTTAAGAATGGTGGGGCCGTTACATAAGTGTTACACCTCTTGTTACACAATTCCACTGTGGAGGGTTACACCTGAGGGTCAAAATCATTGTTTTTCTCACCCGGTCACTATCACACCCGGCCGCAAGACCCACCAAATCCCACCCCTATAGAATCCAGCCCTTCCCTAATTACTTTCTTTTTCCATTGATGGAAAACAACGTCGCCTTCCCAGGGAGATTTGACCCACGTCGTCTCCTAATCACGTTTTGGTTTCTAAATTTAGGTTCATTCCATCGCCTACGCGCTTGATTAGAGTGATTCCATAACCACGCAACAATTCGCTATCTCTTCCTCTCCTCCGCTGGCGGCGGCAAGCAGGCCGGCGACGCGACCACCAATCCACCGATGAGGTTGCCTGCCGCGTAGCACGGATCCGATCCACCGGTGCCCGTCTCCACCCGAGCGTGCTCCTGCCTCCTAGCTAGGTTACGTGGAGTAGCGATGCCATCGGCGGGGGCGGGGCACGCGCCGACCCGACCCAGCATCTCCACTAGCTGCTCGACGATGGCGGGGACGCACCAACCCGGCGCAACAGCGCGTCGTCGCCGTCCCCGAGCGCAGCGACGTTGACGCCGATGCGCTGCTCTTGGTGGGAGCCGCTCAGGAGACGAGGTCCATGCGGAGGCCGTCGAAGAATAGAGATCAATGTACGTGCGCATTGGTTCAATTGTAGAATCATCGGGAACGACGAAACCGGTATGCAGAACTGTCCCAACAGAAGATGAGATGAGCATGACAGAGATAATCATCCGAGTGTTACTTCCTTACATTAGTTATTTTGCTATGTCAGGTCGATCAGATTAAAATTATTACGTTTGGGATGTGAACTTTTTGCATTGCGTCAGTGCTGTTCCTATATGACGCATGTGTGCTGGATTCGAAAGGTAATATCACCGCGGTGAGCATCTCATTATTAGTCATAGTACATTGTAGTGGTGACCAAGGAACTAAACAACGTGTGATACAGTTGCTCTATAATAATCTGTTCAAGCAAATTCCACTGGTTCTCGCTGTGTTTTTTTACTGCAGTCTTTTTCGAGTAATGTGTGTTTCTACCGCTAATATATCTTACTTGGATGCTAAACATTATGTGAGTTGACATGTACTTAGAACTATTGAAGATGGTTATAGATACAAGCCACTGCCTCAGCTGTGCAAGTTATTATATCTTTTTATATTCATGGATAAAGACGCGGCACTAACGTTGTTTTTAAAAAAGATCCAGGCCAAAAAATGTGGTTCACTGCATATTATTATTTAAGATATTGGATTCTGCCAAAATGTAATTCTGTGATTTGAAATCAATAGAGATCCGTATATATGGACCATTTGATTTATGAACGCCATAGATAATTATTTCTTGATTTTGCACTCCATATGCTTATATGTTTTCCATCAGGGTTTGTGAAACCTGTACCAAGTCCCTGCACTTCTGATTGTTCCTGATGGATAATCATCTACGCGATATAACGAACACTGAAACTGGTGGTGCGTATTATTCTTCTTGTCCACTTGTTTTCTCATCAATCGTACTGGCCTTACAAATTTTGGATCCAGGTTATTTTCAAATGAGTGCTTTCAGCTTACGTTTTGCCATCGTTATTGAGCATCTCAGTTCTCTTAGTGGTTGTTTAACAATCTCATTCAGAATCTCGGGTCAAGCCCAAAACCCTCTTTCTCTTGTAATCAGTCATAGTGGGCAATTATATTTCATAATTTTTTTCATACATATTTCATCTATGAAACACTATTGTTTTGGTTTCTCCTCACCAGGAGAGCATGAGGATGAAACGCTTGACAGGAAACGCACAGAGTATATAAAGACTAATCAGTATGTGAGTTAGTGGGATCTGCGGATTGCGTCTTGGCAAGATGTGAGTATGCAAGGAACACTGCAACTTGGAAGATCTGAGCCAACAGTCCTATGATGGAAGGTTTCAAGTTCCAACATCCTGTTAACACCAACTCTATGTTGGAAAACTGATTTATACTGAATTAAGGTAGGTCCATCGAGGTATGGATGCATAGTGTTTCATAAAGTGTTGATACATCGTTGTGTTTATTTCTTGGGGAGATTATGTATGAATGGTTCTTGTGCTCTCTGTCATACTACTGAAATGGCGATAATCATGTTAACGGAGTAATACAAACATTGGTTTGGCTCAAATATGGAGTTTTTCAAATTTTCTGTTACTTGTTTGCATAACCACTAATGTACTTTTATTACCAACTAATAAGAACAAACAACAATATAGCATGTCCTCAATGAGATACATGAAAATTTTCAATTTTCTAACACAATAATTTACATTTATACTATTATTGCTCTAAATTTTCTATGCCAGTTTTGCATTGTTATTTGCTAGCTAGATCAAGTGTTTTTGCCTGAATTAACTGGATTTCTTTATTTATATGGCAGGGTCTTACAAAACTTAGTGGGTTGTAAGATCAATGAACCTAGAGCATGGTTCATAGGTTTTGGTGATTGATGTCAACATGATCAATGAGACTAACAAGGTTTGCTAGTGTGCAAGATGTTTAGTCTCATGGATGTAGTGATATACTATTGGAGTGCCAACACCTCAAAGGTTGCAAGGAAGTTGATAAAGAGAAGAAGTGAACATGAGGACTACTCTACGAGGTGACTACTACGCACATGAGGTAAGAGACAAGGTGAGTATGTCATGTGTCTTTGTATGTATCATATATCTTGACATACTCTTGATCATCATGTTGGTCTTGCCTTATATCGTATGCCATGATGATCTTGTCTATTATGTGATGATGTTCTTGTTTCATATCTTATGCACATTATATGATGCTTCGGTCGGGTTGTCCTTTGTGACAACTAGATCATTGTGACTAACATCTTTGGATGTAGGAAAGGTGTTCATGCATATTCTTTAGGTCACAATGAAGAAGCTTCGTCGTTGAAGGAGTGCGCCAACCTATTCTCTATATCCCGGTGATTGGTTTCCTCGACGATGGATGACGACAAGGATCAAGGACTTGATGAAGGTTGCGGTTGAAGAGATGGATCAAGGCTAAGGACATGCTAGATCCAAGCAAGTGTGGCTTGGTGTGGATGTTGGCTTGAGTCCATAGGAAACACCGGACTATCAAGGGGGATCGAGTCGTTTCTCTTAGGTCACACTAGTGGTAGAGGTGAGTGGATGCTCAAAGAGTCTCTCAGGCACTAGGGTGACAGTAGAGGAGAAGAGGAACCAAGAATGATGAAGTTTGGAAGCAAGAATCGAAGAAATGATCAAGATCAGCTTCAGCAGAGAAGACCGGACAATACGGTCAAGGAGACCGTATGGTACGGTCATCAGAGGATTTCCAGACAGAGAAGATGAAGTTTCTGGAAGTGGAAGAAATGAAGACCGGACAATCGACCGGACGGTACGGTCCTAGGGACCGGACGGTACGGTCTTCATTGGAGAAGATCAGACAGAGAAGGCAAGTTTCTGGAAGCTGAGGAAATAGAGACAGTACAATTGACAGTACTGTACGGTCCTAGAGACAGTATTGTACGGTCTCTATTGGAGTTCCAGACAGAGAAGGCAAAAGCTGAGGAAATAGAGACAGTACAATTGACAGTACTGTACGGTCCTAGAGACAGTATTGTACGGTCTCTATTGGAGTTCCAGACAGAGAAGGCAAAAGCTGAGGAAATGGAGACAGTACAATTGACAGTACTGTACGGTCAATTGTACGGTCAATTGTACGGTCCTCACTGTGACTGGACACTTTTGAGCAACGGCTAGTTTTGGGTTGGTAGCCTATATATAGCCGGTTGCTTGACCCTTTGAGGTGCCTTTGGCCATTGTTATCAGTGGGGAAACACAGTGGGAGCCAAGAGGAAGAAAGAGAGGCACTTGGGGAAGATTTAGAGAGAAATCTTGGTGCTTGAAGATTGAGAAGAAGAAGAAGCTTAGTGCTTGAGAGGGTTGAGAGCATCCATCCACCTCTAGGACTAGTGTGGTCATAGGGAGACGGTCTTGGTTTGTTACCCTTGGTCTATGGCAAGGCCTAGACCGGTTAGGCGTCGGTGTTGAGCTTGCCAAAGAGAGTGTGGAAGCCGACACAAGTTTGTACACGGTCTTGGAGCTTCCCGTGCGAAAGAAGCATCACTAGTGGAGCGCCCTTTGGCACGCATCAAGTGCGGAGCCTTACCTTCGGAGGAGTACCCGGGAGAAGCCCGGCGGGACGTGCCCGCGACTTCACTCAAGAGCGGTGGATGGTCCAAGGAGAAGAGCATTGCCGGTGTGCGGCGGGGTGAGGCCCGTGACTTCACTCGAGGAGTGAAGCATGCTCTTAGGGGACATCACCGGCTTAAAGGGTGGAGTGTGCTCTAGAGGGGATCGCCATCGAGCGGAGGGACGGGGTCGAGACTCCGGCGGGAGTGACCCAACGTGGAGTAGGGGAAGGCGCCATCCTTCCGAGACCACGGGAAAAATCGATGAGCAATCTCTTACTCTTACTCTCTACTACTTGCACTTACTATCTTGTTTATCTTATATGCATGTAGTAGACTTGTGCTTATCATATGATTGCTTGATGATTGTTTCCGTGTGCTAGCTCTATGTTATCTCTAGTGATATGCGCTTTCCTTATGTGTACTTACTTGCTCATAGCTCATACACTTGCTTGATATCTTCTAGTGATCTTGTTATGCTTTATGTTGTATCTATCTTGTCATGATCACTAGCTTGAGCTTCCCAATGTGCTACTTGTATACTTGCTAGTTTATGTTCTATCTTATCTTATACACTAGCATGCATAGGACTTGCTTGAGCTACCTTTGTGTTACCCATATACATGCTAGTTTGCTTAAGTGCTTTTACCTTATACTCTAGCATGTGTAGGACTTGTTGAGCTTATCTTGTATATCGTCATATGCTAGGTTGTTCTTATATGCTCATGTATACCTTGCTCCTAGCATGTACAAGTCCTAGCACATGGTTATCCTTGCTTGACCACTATCACCTAGTGCACATGTATGCTCTTGTTATGTATCCTTTACTTGTGTAATTAGTTAGAGTAGCTAGAAGTGCAAAAAGTTTTAGTTCATGGTGTGCCCGATTCACCCCCCCTCTCGGTCACACGATCCTTACATGGGTTGATCGAAGGTACAATCTGGTGTGGAGCAGCATGCAGTTAATAACATGGAGCAACGAGGAGAGGATGACACTGGGGATGGAAGTGCGTAGTGGACAGTAAAGTACAGTTTCTAAACATCTTTTCTTTAGTTTCTTAACATATATTCAGATTTCTATCGGTCAATGGCCCAATGCATATCGGCTGTCCATTATTTGAGTCGTTTCTGGCACCAAGGCTCAAATGTTATCTATTTTGTGATTGTTGATCATCTGATTGTTAGCCAAGCTGGCGGGTTTTATCCTTTTTGACATGAAATAATCTTTGGAAGAAAGTGAGTTGGCTTTTAGTACCGTGTCTCTTCTGAAATGATTAGTATTTTTGATCTGAAAATGTAGGCACTGCAAGGTGTCAGGGCAGGCCTCTTATCTGTTTTAATTACATCTGCATGATTACCTCTGGAATTATGTAAAAAGTTCTATTCCTGTGATAAATAGCGTGGGCTCAATTGAATTATTTCATTTCTTGCCAGTTTCTTGCCTGGATCATTTTAGGTTAGCAGACACTGTTGGATCTTATTGTGTGCCTCAGACTCTCTAATCCTTGCATTCTCTATATAATTTTTAGTGGCAATAAATGTTTCTGATTACAGTGGGAAGCAAGCCATCTCAATTACTCAGAGAAAATCAATCTGATGTTTTCTGGAGAAAAAAAAAGAATGAAACATGGAAAATTTGGATAAGCGAGATTGGAGCCTTTTTTATCTGTAAAAATGATTGTCCACACTGAGATGTCATTTTATTTCTTTTCAAATATGCATATCCATGTAGCCCAAACATAGAGTGGCTCTCTACTCTTTATTTAGTATTTGGTACTTCAAATTGGAATGTTCATTGTGTTGTGAGCTCATGTGCCACCAATTATGCCACAGCGATCATGCCTTTTTCTAATTGAATGTCAGCCCATCCAGTGAAATTCCTCGGTATGATCATATTATATGCTGGATCTTGGGTTCATTTCATTAATGCTTCAATGTTTAACCCTTCCTTTTTAGGTTCCTTCCGAATATTGCAGTTGGAAGGAGAATAAAAAACGTGGCAAGGAGAGCGGGAAAACATAGCAGCCATCCTCAAGAGGTGAGCCAATTTTGCTTTCTGAGTTAGATCTGGTTTTGGTGATCTTATCAAGTACTTTTGTCTTTCATTTTTTGAGTGCCAGTGTAAAAACCCGACATTTCTAGCATATGCCATCAAGCAAAAAAAATCCGACAAAATCTGGTTCTATGTTTTTTAAGTTGAAACACTGACACGATGAAGGTAGGACGGACACAAACCATGACAAGGCAGCCAGGGACGAGTGGCGGATGGTGGTGTCGCGCACGGTGATAGGCGGTGTGGCCAAATCCCCGCTGGACCACGGGGATCACTTATTGGTGTTGTGTGGCTTGTGGCCCTCCGACGCGCAGTCTGGCCAGCGGTGGCAACGGTTTCGGGGTCACTTTTGGATGCAGCATCGATGGGTTTAGATATAGGATATGTCGGTTGTTTCTTTTCTTTAGTAGAGTGGAGGCTTATTTTTAAGTGGCATAACAAAAAATTTAGGTATTTCTGATTTGCCTTGTCATATAACTTGTGTTGGCAAGTATAAATTCTCCGAAGCTAGGTATTTCTGATTTGCTTTGTCATATAGCGTGTGTGCTATTCTGAAGGAGCGCGCTCAGGATTGTTTTACAGCCTCATAACTCTTAAGGCACTGCAATTAATGAAAATATTTTTGATAAAAAATCTTATGGCCATTGTCAGTTTCAATAATTATAAGTGACAGAAAACGTTTATTTAGAGAGCATGTTTAGCTAAGGACATACATGCTTCCATGGTCCACGCCTGCACATTGACCTATACAATGTGTTGTGCTTGCTGATATGAATTGGCATTGTGATGAATACTTATAATCGATGCCTTTGTTTTTGGTTGAACCTTTACTATCATCTTTAATGAATTTAGTCTTTCTGTCCCATGAATCTGCCATGAATTAATGCATCGGCCATTTGTTATCAAAAGAACTTACTACTTGATGTTTCCCGGGTACAACAAACTACTGCAATGGTGAGTCATTGGGATCTGCAGAATTGCATCTCGGCAAGATGTGAGTATGCAAACCCCTGAACCTTAGACGATCTGGGCCAACAATCCTATGATGGAAGGTTTGAAGTTCCAACATCCTGTTAACACTTGCTCTATGTTGGAAAAACTGATTTCTACTTAAGGTAGGTCCACGGAGGTATGGATGCATAGTGCTTCCAAAAAGTGTTGATACATCGTTGTCTTTTTTTTTCTTGGGGAGATGATGTACGAATGGTTTTTGTGCTCTTTGTCATACCACGGAAATGGCGATAATCATGTTCATCGAGTAATACAAACTTCTACTTGATAATATATTGCTATGACACTTCGCTTAAGATTTGTGGTTTTATGGTTCCAGAAAATTGAATTTTCTACGAAATTTTGATGATTGACTGATCGGTTGTCTTGCAGAATGTTCCTATCGAGTAACCTGAAATTTAGTTTTCTATTGGCTCTTTCACATTTTACTTTGTGGTTAACGGCTTAGAGCACTTGGTTTGATACTTTTTTATGCACTTTGCTGATTTAGATATACTTTTTTAGACAATCACATTAATTTAGCTTATTAGTGTTTATGAAGGTTTAAGAACTCATTGAGGGCAAAGATTTTTTTTTATTTTTTTAGCGTGCAGTGTAGTTGTAGATAACGCTATCAAAATTTCTATCTTAATTTTATTTTTAAAATAAAAATAGATGCCAAGGGTCATAAAGAAAGGTATGTTCAATGGTGAACTTTCTATCAAAACAAAAAACATGGAATATAAATTCACATCCTGATGACAACATCGAAGAAAAGAATGCAAACTCCTAAGATGAGGTTCAACTAGATGTGGTTGCTTCTATCCGTGATATTGTTCATGTCGTCCTTGGCAAACCATTGAGCTTTGCTTTGCAATTTTATTGGAAGTAGAATTGCGCTTACCAAAATGTCAGAAACAGATGTAACACATTATATTTGAATGTGAATATTTGAATAATATAATTATACATTTCATTTAATGTTTTTTTATCATGATGTCACATAATGACCTCAAATTATGTCGTGTTGAAAAATATTAGCGCGTGCGTGTCGCACGGGCACTATAACTAGTAAAGATAAAAACGCGAGTACGTGGTGAGTGCCTTGTCGTCCGTCGTCGCGCCTGCCCGAGCTGATTTTGGCGCCGACAAGTGGGGCCGAGGTCACACGCCCGCCCGCTCCCATGAGTAAATGACGGGAAAAAAAGCGTCCATCGCCCCCGACGCCCTCTGCTCAGTCCCTGTCCCCGCCGCCCGTCCCCTATCCTTCCTGCGGTGGCGGCGCCGCCGCCTGCCATCCCTTCCACCGTAGAATCTCAGCTTCACCATCATGCAGCCGACCGATTCGGGATGTCGCTCGAGCTCCTCAAGGCAGATCTCGGTGCAAGACGGCAAGCGTAGAAGCGGACGACGCGGCTGGAGAGGAGGCAGCTGGAGTAGGGTGAGCTCTGGTCGGAGGTGTACTTGCCGCGGTCGTCGGGGACGCTGTTTAGGCGGACCCATGCGCGTCCGTTGACAGAAGGTTCGAGAAAAAGTTAACCCTCTGCCACCGCCTCCCTTCTCTAATCCAATTTCAATCCCGTGCTCCCGCTCCCGAAATTCAAATCCTCCACGCGCGCTGGCTGCACTCCTGGAAAGTTCCTGGCCGCCCAGTATAAATCCCCCGTTGGTCTCACCCTGGCCATAACCTTGAGTTGGGATGCAATCAGGATAAACAGGCTGGTCGGCGCTACTATTCGTCAAAGTTTCAAGGTACGTACGGGTTGGCTGCTTTTACAGATGGTATTACTAAGCTCGCAGTTCCTTGGTGAAGAATATAGAGCTTTTTGGATGAATTAGATGCTGGGGGCAATGTTTGGATGTGTGTTTAGCATCGTAATGTAGGAGTACTAGACAATAAAATTTCATCATTTACTATTTTCCCTGTTTTGTGTCTGAAGGTACTACTACGCTTTCAAGGTTAAAAACAACTAAATATCATTTACCGGTTTGTTTGATTTGTCAATTGTGTGTTTATTTATATGAAATGTTGAAGAGCAGTGGTATAGATATTGTGTCAGACTCTGGTAGAAATTGATTTTCTCATGATATCACCGTTGCATATTTGCATTATGTTTGCTACCCACATTTAAGTGAAAGAAGAGGAGAAGTAAGGGTGAGGTACTTATTCCAGTTGGAACTATGAACTTAAAGCCTGTGTACTATCCAATATTTTATAATTCGAAACATGTTAAATCTTTTTCATTCTGCACGATATTTTTCACTATCTTGGCGGTGATTCTTGGATGTTATGTAGTTTAAATATTGGATTCAGTGTCCTAATACACCAATTACATGCTGCCTCTCCATTTCAGTGGCTTGTCCATGTCAATAGTGCTGCCCTCTTTTTTTGCAATATGAAATATTGCTAAACCTTAGTGCATTCTGTGACAAATTAGTTCATCTATCCATTGCAGGTGAGACTGTCAATGAAGCATGTGTGCAACTTTTGAGGTGAAGCTGGTGACAAATTTTTTTTTTTGGGCCGTGTTCTTTGTCTTCCTGGAAGTATTGCAATGGATTGATGATTTGATGTTAAGGTGTTTGTGATCTGTAGGAGGAATTGATATCTTATCTTCCTGACACTACTGATTTTTGATATGTTAAAGGAATTGATGTCTTATCTTCTTAACACTATTGATTACTTGGTGTTGAGTTACCATGGCGACAATGGTTTTTAATCTGCCTCTCATATAAACTCTGGTAAAATGAACTGATCAAGGAAATTTGCAATCAGTATGTTTTGACTCTTCCAGGCTGTGTTTTTTTTCTTTCATTCAAAACTTTGAATAAGCTCACACACTATATTAAATTGGGGTGCTAACTCTCTCCTTAATTTAATTTTTTTAAACATGGCTATACTAATTGTGTATTTGCATGTAATTTTTGTGAATCAAAAGTCATGCCGCTATTGTGAAAATACGTATGAACACTGTACAGTTTACTCCATTGTTTACATCCCGGTGACTATAAATTCTTATGTTTAATCTCAGGATGTTCCTATGAATATAATTATCACACGTATGATCCTGTGAATGTAATTAGCACACGTATATGCAAATTGCAATGCCACTGGTAGGAAGATATGCCTAGCTATCAGAAGTATGTTTCTGCCATGTCAATGCAATGATTTGGTTAATCTTTTTGCGGTGTACTTTTTTTTTTTTGGTCTTCAGGGAAATTTAAAATATTTCTTGTCAAATCATTAATTTTAGTGTTTTCACATGGACAACTCTATGTTGCTCTTTCTAGAGCCACCTCAAGGAATAACATCAAGATTCTTGCCATCCCAGAAAAAAAAAATGATCGCAAGTCCACATCAACCGGGACATTTACGAAAAACATAGGCCCCGTTCGGTTCCCCCTATAAAACACTCTCTAAAGTTTATACCCCTCTAAAGTAAAAAGAATCTTACTATTTAGGGGTACTAAATAAAATTTAATTGCAAAACCTTTCTGCAGACGGGCGTTATTTTTCGAGACGAATCTAACGAGCCTAATTAATCAATGTTTTGACACAGTGATGCTACAGTAACCATCGTCTAATCGCCGCTTAATTACCCTCATTACGTTCGTCTCGCGAAATAGAGGGGGGGTCCTGGACTTAGTTTTGTAATTTGACTTTGTTTAGTACACATAAATCGTGCCGGCATCTTTGATGTGACTGCTACAGCACCCTCTAAAGTGATCCAAACGCACCCATAGTCTATAAAGAGGTTCTTAGTGAGTAATTGTACTACTTTTGTACTTGCGATGATGCAACTTAATTTTGCAATTTGTAAGGTATGGACCCATCTTTATGGTTGTGCAACGTGTTGCTGAAAGAATCGAACATGAGTATCTTTTATTATCTTAGTGGTAACATAGTTTTTTTAGTGTTATTTGGTAAGATAGTTTTAGTCCGTGGCAACGCACGGGCACCACAACTAGTTAATTAGAAAATGAACAGTTCGCGGGGTCGCGCCATCCAAAGCCCACTGAGAGTGGCCCACCCTCACACGACCGTTGGACGCGCCGTTCCGGCCCACCTTTAAAACCTCCAGCACCGGTCCACGCCCCGTGCACCAGTCGATCCGTTTCGAAAACGCTCCGCAAAGCACCCGAGTCCCCGTTCCCACACCGCACCGCGCCGCCGCCGCCGCACTAGCCGTTGCTGCTTCCCCTTGCCCTTCCGTTCCCCTTCACCTCACCGAGACCACCGGCACGAACTCCTCGCGCGTGCAGAGAAGAGGAGGCAGATCCGGAGGCGGGATTTCCAGGAAGGAAAGAGGCGGATCAGAGATGGCGTCGAGGACTGTCTCCAAGGACATCATCACGCTCCGGGGCTCCGCCGCCATCGTCAGCGAGTTCTTCGGTACGCGCCTCCCTCTCCTGATTAGTTTCGTGTGCCCGGCAGGTGTTTGACGGATTGCTTTGTTTCGCATCGCAGGTTACGCCGCCAACAGGTACGCTACACAGACAGTCCGGCCGGTGACGGCGGTGGCAGCGGCGGCGCTGATTTTCATCCGGCGGTGGATCGGTGAGAAAGGTTTGCGTTTCCAGTTGGTGGATTAATTTCGTTCTGGTGGGTTTTGCAGCATCCTGTACAACCGCGGGGTGTACCCGGAGGAGAGCTTCACCAAGGCGAAGAAGTACGGGCTCACCATGCTGCTCACGCAGGACGAGGGGGTCAAGGCCTTCATTGCCAACCTCACCTCCTAGCTCTCAGGTCTCTTCCAACCTCTGAGATCCCTCCCTACTCCCGTCTCCCCCATTGGATTGATTGGAAATGGAAGTGTGTTCAGGTTTCCTAATTGGCGTGTGTCTGAATCTGAATCTCCGTCGCAGAGTGGCTTGAGGCCGGGAAGCTGCAGAGGATCGTGCTCGTCATCATGAGCAAGGCCACCTCCGAGGTGTTGGAGCGCTGGAACTTCAACATCGAGACCGATTCCGAGGTCGTCGAGAAGGGGTGCGTCACGCTCGCTTGCTTCTGATAAACGTTCCTTAAAAACATCCTCCATTTCCCCTTTCGATCTCGAATGGCTCAATTGCGTGTTCTTGTGTTCGTTCATACAGGGCGATCAAGGAGAAGAGTGACAAGGAGATCATGAGGGAGATCCAGGCAATCATGCGCCAGGTCGCGTCCTGCATCACCTACCTCCCCTGCCTCGACGAGCCATGTATGAACGAACATCATCTGACATCCCATCAGCTTCCTCCTCTTATGCTGACTTATGCTGCTTTCTCTTTTTGAATGTAATTGTGAGACTCCTTTCCTCTTGCTGCGTCGGACTGACCAGGTGTTTTCGACGTGCTGGCCTACACCGACACTGACGTCGACGCCCCTGGCACCTGGGTAGAGAGCGACGCCAAGCTTATCAGCAACCCGCAGATGGTGAAGCTGCATTCTTTCGACACCAAGGTATCAACAGCACCCACATTTCTGAGATCCATTGATTTCTCCGCCGTTTGGAGAACATAACGTGACCTTTAGTTCCATTGCTAAGAGCGCGTTCTGTGATGGATGGCAGATTCACAAGGTGGACACGCTGGTCTCCTACAAGAAGGACGAGTGGGATGAGGAGTGATCAAGTTCAGGGGCACGAAGACCCTGCTGCTACCAACCTAGCTTGGCGTGAAGATTGTGTGAATCGTTCATTCACGTCTAGGCGCGTACTATACTAGTCTTCTACCAGATACTGCTTTGGGCGAGAAAGAGGAGTCAGAAATTTGGTGATGCTTCTGTCATTTTGCCATTTGCGTGTTCCCTGAACTCTGAAGCTTTGAAAGCATGTAATTCTGGGGTTGAAATGACATTTGTAGTCAAAAAGCATTTTAACCTATTTCCATCCTTCGCTGTTTGTCTACGAAAAAGAAGTGAAAAGCCTGTGATGCTTCTGCCATTTTGCCATTCTTGTGTGTGCCCTGAAATCAATGTACTTCTGAAAGCATGTCATTCTGGGGTCGAAATGACCCTGTGGTATTTGAACTTTTTCCACCTTTTGCTATTTTATACAACATCTATATGTGACAAGCGCTTGCTGAAGAGAACGAACATAAAAAGCTCAACCTTCTGAACAAGACGAAACTAAAAGGTTCTGAAGGCAAACATGCAGAACGAGGAAATCTGAATTACGGGTTTGTTCAGAAGAGCTTTTGATGTTTCTCTCTCTCCAGAAAGATATTTTCCAAAAGTTGTGAAACTAACCCGTGATTCTGTATCAACTTGTCCCCCCCCCCCCCCCCCCCCCCCCACACACACACCAAAAAAAAAAAAACTATTTTCCCGGTCATTCAGATTTCCTCCTTCAATCAATAGGAAGATGTATAAACTCAGGGGAACAATGGCTGAATACGCCAAGGATTCCATTTACTCAGATACATTTTAGTTGACAAGCTGTAACTACCTACATTTACATATACTCAGACCCCCCACCCCCACTACCAAAACGATCATGGTTTAAACTATACGCTAAATTACCTCCATCAATTTGACACAGATAACTAATCACATGCCTTGGTCAGGCAAATAAAGCAAATCAATCACCAAGTGATCGCATGCCCTGATAGATTGCACCGGGACGGAGGTCATCTAGGGTATCAGCAATTCTGTAGCCACCATACTCCCTGAGGAGTGTCCAGCCACGACGTGAGAGGAAATCTCGAAAGTCTTCTTCAGTGTAGAACGTTTTATCTTCTGTCCGGACTGTCATGCGGTCTGCATCATCGAATGTGCAGAGTTTGATTGTCATCCCTGAAAAATGATGACACTAAAAAAATTATTACCATTACGATGGTAACACACTCTACTCAAAATTAATCAAAAACGATGTCTGTTGAGAGAAGGTGGATATAGTATGAACAACATTTTTTCTAACCTTCTTAATGGTGCTCATTCATGAATAACATTTTTTCTAAAACAATGCAACCTAGACGATATTCCTAGTTCTTTATGGGGCCTCAGTTCTTTCATCCATGGGAAACAGCAGGAGTAATCATTATCTGATCAATTGTTTGGCCTTGACTTAGCCTCATTCAATTTTTCCACATTTCTCCTGGTAGGGAATAAGAATGTCACTACAACCTACACTGCTATAGCTAGTTATTCCTAGCAGTTCAGAAAACAAATAATAATATTCTACGGCTGAGAAGAGAATTTGCAATTACCATCATCGAGATGAAGTGTGTAAGTTCCAATTGGCATATCCCTGTCCAAGGTACGAACAACCTCATCTTCATCTTCAAGCCAGAAAGCACGTCTTGTTCTTAATCCAAATGCTGACTTGATGGCCTCCTTAATTGCTTCAGCAGTACCATCAATTCCTATCCTTTTAGTGTAATCACCCCACTTGACTAAAATGACCCTCCCACCAAAAGCAACCTGATTATCTCCACCTATTAATATTGCAGAATTCCAGAGAAAACAACACGTTAATAATAATATTTACATCAAACTAATTTGTTTGAGCCACTTGATGTTCCATAAATTGCTGCAGGAATCCAGTTTTAGCAGAATCTAAGACAGACCTAGCTAATGTTAAGCAACGTCAAGGCCATAGCTTCCAATAACACAAAAACGAAAGGATAAGCAAGCTGAGCAAAAGTCTCTGCCACATTCTAAGAACCAATTAATATTTTACTCATGCCACAATTTTGAATTACGAAAAGTTGAACTGGAGGGAGTATAACAACAAACATAGTTAGGTCAGGAATTTTAAAGGTTTTCTTTCCATAAGGTTTATTAGAACAACAGGGATTAACCTATTCGAGTTCATAAATCAGAAATGGGGCAAAAATATTTCAAATAAGACCAAGCTTTTGGCAATGAATATTTGCAGCCCATTCAATTCATTAATTTTCAGCATGTGCAGACTAGTACCGTTAGTTGAGGTGTCTCTCCAATTCCATGGGTTAACACCATTTGTTGCAACTGCATCTGCTGCTGTTAAGGGAAGTGGATGCCGGTCGTCATCCAAACGATCCTCAATACTCAGAATTGATCTACCATTTGCTAGAAAACATAAGAGGATAAATATTCAAAACAAGTTATCACATGATATGAACTGTGGCATATGTATGTAGCAATTATTGCGTGAAGTACCTTCAACAGGACCAAATGGGATGTTAGCATCGTCAAAGCCTAAATTGAATACAGAGACGATTAGTCATGATCTCGCAAAAGTACAACAATTAGAAACCATATAAAGCAGAAATTTCAGCCACTAAATATTCAGCCACTAAACATACATACACTAAAATGTGAATTCGTAAACAGACTCGACGATATTTGGTAAGGTCCTGGTGACAGCTTGAGAAATATGCATTTAGTGAACAAAAGAAATTCCTATATACTAGGGTCGAATGGAGCATTATCAAAATCTCAGACAAGGAGTTCAGAACATATCTAGGGTCATCATTTCATCAAGCAAAGCATGGTCATCTCAGCTGTAACAAAGAAGCACACCCTTATCTGTCGGGAATTGCAGGAATGAGTCGATCTTGGAGTTGGAGGTCGGGCTCTTCCCAGCGCCGCCGCCACAGCTGCTGCCACCGCTGCCGCCCGCCTTCCCGCGGCGCTTGAGCAGGTCGTCGATCTCCTTGTAGTAGGCCATCTTGGCGTTGCCGTTTCCTCCGGCGGCGCTGCTGCGCGCATAGCTCCGCGCCTTCTTGAACTCCTTGAGCAGGTTGCGCCACTTGTCGGTGCACATGGTCGGGGAGCGGTCGAAGCCCTGTTCCCGCATCCGGGCGGAGATGGCCTCCCAGAGGTGCTTGTTGGACTTGGAGGTGTTGAAGTGCGCGTCCATCTCCCGGCGCAGCGCGATGAGGCTGAGGGTCTCCTCCTTGACCCACGTCTCGGCGCGCTTCTTCGGCGCCGACCCCGCCGCGCGGGAGGAGGAGTCGTGGCCGCCGCCGTCCTCGCCGCTGCTCTCCGGGAGGAGCAGCGGCGGGGTGGGCGCCGCCGGCGGCCCGGAGAGGAGCATAGCCGCGACGGAGGAGGGGAGGGGGGAGGGGTGGCGCTGGCGCTTCGGGGTTTGGGAGTGGCAGGCAGTGTGCGGGGAGACGGAGGTGCGCGGTGGTGATGGTGGTGGTGGGGACTGGGAAGCGGCGACGGGGAGGATCGTGGGGCCGGGCCTCAGGAGGATGGGGGCCCGAGGAGTATGTGGGTAGGTCCGGGGGGCAATCCAGCCCTGCGCGGGACGGGAAGAACTTGCTCTGGTCGTGTGTAGGCCCAGCTCAATGTCGAGCAAACCGGCCTTGGGCTCTAAAATAGGCCCAGCTTAGTATGAAGTGACATTAAGCTGGGCCTACTATGCTTTCCCCTAAAAAAAAACAAGCTTTTTATGCTCCTTGTGTTTGGTATGATGAGGAACTGAAACAGTGAACACACGATACAGTGCCTGCACTCTGCAGCAATTGTCGTGCCATGTTTATGTCGAAAGATGATGACTTGATGATGCTGGACATAGAGGGGACAACGGTCATTTCTCAGAGATGTAAAATCAAAAGGAAAACGTACGTTACCAACGTATTGATGAATTTAATGGTTTTCATTAAGAAGAAATAGTCTTCCTAACCAACTAGCTGAGCTATATGCTTCATTCGAGTTTAATTTGATGTCGTTCTCGACAGCCAGCTTGTACTGGCCGCTGACCAAATTTGTTTGTTACTGTAGAATGATATGATTTGGAGACTGGAGGGAGTACTCCCTATAACAAAAGAAAGTACCATCTGTTTTTGACAGGAATTGCAAACGTGCAGCGGAACTAGGACAGCCACCAACAACTTCGCAGCAACACGAACGGTCCCGAAGCAGAACACGCCAATCATCCGGGAATAAAGAAAGATCGCGGCAACCGAAAATGCTAGTCGCCTTCGCGAGCTCGCAAATCACAAGGCTCGGACGGTTGTGACGAAAGCTCCGGCGCCCCACCTTCCGCGCCGCGCCTCTGCCAGAAGGAGAAACCCAGACCCACCGCCGAGCTAGCGCAGCGGCCACGCCGAGAGAGAATCATGCGGCTTTCCGCCCGCCTGCTCCAACCGACCGCCCGCCCGCGCGCGCTCGTCAGCGTGATCCGAAGAAGCCTCTCCCTCCGTTTCGTGGCGGCCAAGCTGCTGCGCCCGCCTACGCCTGACGCGGACACGCAGCGCGCGCGCGCGTCACCGCTTACTACAGCGACACGGCTCTTTTTACTCGCTGGAGGCTGGAGCGGCCGGTGCTTTGCCACGAAGGAATCCGCGGGAAAGAAAGAAAAGAAGAATGTTCTTGACCCGCGCGCCGCCGGGTCGGTGGGACGCGGACGTGTTCGTGCGTGCCCCAAGCACGGAAAAAGGCCGAGCAGCTCGCGCAGGTCTTTGTACATGCGACAACAGCAGAAAAGCAGCGCTCGTGTCGTTGCGCCGCAGGAGCAGGTGGTGCGTCACCAGACGACTACCAGAGGGGGTACCCGCCCACTACCACGCCTGTTTCTTTTCCCTCCTCGGACAGACCGGCGCCACCAAACCGCAGAACAATAACCCCAGTTTCTACTTCTCCCCCAGAGCCAGAGGATAAATGTCGCGCGTCACACGCATCAATCAACTCCTTGCAAAGAAATACACATGCGGGCGCGCACACTCACATCAATCAAACGAAACTGCGCTACGGGATCTCCGTATCCCGATTGGGTAACGCATTGTTTAATGGGCAAGATCTCTACGCTAATCTGTCTGAAAGCATCCCACTGGCGGTGGTTATAGTTAGCTCTCCAGAAAATCCTTTTTTTTTCTCCTGAGAAAAGGAGCCGAGACAGAATAATATCTGATCTGATTAGTATATAGTACTTGTCCTAAACCGAAGCTGAACGATTCAAGAGTCAACACTGCATGCTAGCAACACGGCGAAGGAGACGACTGACGAGGACGCAGGTGCTTACCGCCCACTGGAACCGGTCTTCCACGCATCCGTGCGCCGCGCTGCTCTCTACGGCGGGGCCTTATCGGGCGCGATCCAGCTTCCGAAGCCCCACGCCACTCCGCGTCACGCCTCCCGTCACGCCGCGCACCACGTGTGGCCGGCGCGGTACACGTGTAAGGCGCCGCGACAAACAACCTCCCACCGGCTCTATCCATGAATGCGCGCGCTTTCGGGTCTCTCGGACCATCCGTCGCGCCGCGCTGGCTTCTCTGTCCTGTCAGTCGGTTCTGTCATGTAATCCAGCGGCTTGGGTTTGGACGTTTGGCGGCGTACGCGGGAGAGACGGGGGCGTTACATCAGCAGCGGCCCACCGGTCATTGTGCCATGGACGCGTGCCAGCAGATGGTCCCACGTGTCAGTACTTTGGACCGGGAATGAGTGTGAACGGGGAGGAGGAACCACGGACGGAGAAACGGGCGGATTGTTCTTTTCCAGCTGAATCCCTCCTCATTTACGAAAACATACAAATTGTGAGAAAAGGTGATAAACTATATTACAACTGCTTGTGGGGAGTAAAGTGCTAAAGTACTTTGTGTTGGCCATAAACGGATGGATGACCCTGCATTTCCTCCTCTATCCTCTTTCCTCCCATGGCGTCCTCTGTTTTATCATAAACTTTTTTAATCATGTTTCTTCCTTCGTCGAAAATACAAAATACGTGATCGATAGGGCCAGCTGACAAGCAAATGCAGTCGCCACCACATCCAGCTCTACCCATAGAGGCCAAAAACTTTCCGCGTCAATTTTTATAGAAAAAAAAGGATTAGAATGAGACAACATTCATATTGCGCGTAACGCCAAACGCGTTAAAGCCGTACACGCAATCTTAAATGACTCAGCTTCGTTTTACTACGCACGTAAGAACATTCTCATCCGTTGTTTTGTTTCTTGTGGATGACGTACTGTCGGATTCTAAGAATGCATTGCTGGTGATACTAGCTCCGACATTCTAGTAACGTACATTCAGTTACTGTCGGTTCGATTCACCACACAATCAATTCTCCTTTTTGTCGCATTGGCTCCTACTTTCTAAAAGATGTAAAATCAAATATCAATAAATAACTAGGTCTGACAAATCAAATACAATTAGTCACTGAATGTATGTAAGTAAAACATAAAGTATAGATGTTGTAGCAAGCCGATGAATATCTTGTAATGACATTTATAATGATTGCATGAAAAGATTCTTTTGGACCTAAACAATTTAGGTGCAGCATGCAGATCAGTTCAAACATTTATAATCTTATCAGAGACCAAGCAACTTGCTGCTAAAATGTGGTTTACTGTTTATATTCGGAACGTGTAGATCAAGCTCACAAATAACTAAATCAAAGTCGTATCAAATCAAATATCTCAGGCTCTTCCATGGCATCTAGAATCGCCATGACATTTTAGGTGCAACAGCATTTGCAGGGATTCGTACATTCACGCTCTTTATCACCTTCCTCGTGCGCACACATTCAAAACCAAGACCACAGAAGTTCCATATTTCCAAACCCCGACCAAGCGCGACACCCCAACGGCGCGAAGCACCGGCCGGAAATCCTCGGCTCGCGTTAGCACAGGAGAGGAAAACAAAACCCCACCAGAACGCAACGAAAAGGTCGAGTCCGCGAGTAGAAAAACCAGATCCCCAGCTGAAGCGCGGCCTCTGCCTGCCTGCCCTGCCCCGACCCCGCGCAGCGCAGGCCACACCACGCCCTCTCGTTTCCCTCTCCGTCTCCGCCTCCCCCGCTCCCCTTGCGCGGCCAAGCGGGGACGGAACGAGGAAGAAGGAAGGAGGCGCTTCCAGATTTTTTGCGGAACCCCCACGCCACCGCCCACCCCCCTCCGCACCTCCTCGTCTCCTCCGCTTAGCCTCCCCCATAGGGTTTCCGCCTCGACTCTCCACCCACCCGCCCCAACTCCGATCCCGTCCTCCTCCCGCCGCCGCATTCGGAGCCCCGCAGCCGGCTCGCCACCGCCGGTTTGGCGATTCCGGCTTCCCACTGCTGCTGGTTGTGCTGGGGATCTGGGGTCAGCTTAACTCTGGAGCAGATTGTCTGTGCCGATTTGGGCGTGATTATCCGGGCTGTGTGGTGACGGTGGTATCGGGGGTTTAGATTTGGAGCTGGGGATTGGGATTGGGAAAGTTTTTTGGGGGCCCTGGTTTCTCTGCTATTGGATTGTATTGGGATCCATGATCGAGATTGCTCGGTGAAGTTTTTGGTCCAAGGGATTGTGTTTTTTTGTATCGGCCCGGACCAGGAATAGAGGGGTTCTCTGTGGAGATCTAGGGCCGTGTGTTGTATCGTTGTCTGTAGATAAAAATAGTACCCAAAAAAAAAAAAGAAAAGAAAAGAGAGGAGGTAGTGGAAAGGAGGTTGGATGCTATGGCGCTGAATTGCTCCTCGCGCTCGTTGCTGCTGGGCGATGACTGCGCTAGCATGATGCTCGGGTGTGGCTGCCGGTCGGAGGAGACCTCCCCGCTGTCTTCATGTGGCGTGAGCTCACTGTGGTGGGATGAGCTGTGGGATGAGCTGGAGCTGGAACTCGAGCTCGAGCTCGAGCTGGAGGAGGTGGATGAGTCTGACCCGGTTGCTCGATTGCCGAGCGACCCCTTCGGGATGGACCTGGAGGAGCGCGTCACGGCATTAGCCAATGCCTTATCTGGTGCTTGGACTTTTGGAAATGGCGGCGATGATGACATTGTTGCCGACCTGAGTAATTGCTTGAATCGGGTTTTCCAATTTGGCCCGGAGTCGATGGTTTATGGGTATATGGGTGGTTCTGGGGGTTCCTTTGAATCTGAAAGCACCTCCGGTAGTGGAGGTGACGACCAATTCTCACAGTTGCCTCCTGATGCATCCAGCTCACAGCCTAGTGAGTTCGAGGAGAACCCACCCAGCTCCCAAGAGGCCGCTTTGCCGTGCTGTGATGCAGTTGATGCAGCTCTTTTGCAGGAGGGAAATAATGCACATGAGGCATGGATGTGTGTTCTTTCTCACCTTAGCTTGCGTGACATCCTCTCTTGTGAGATGGTGTGCAAGTCATTGCGTTTGGCTGTTCGGGTAGAAGCCTCCCTATGGAAATGTATTCACATTGACTCACAATTGGGGGAGAAGATATCTGATGCTGATCTTCTACGCCTGACACAGAAGTCCAGTGTTTTGCAGTGTCTAAGCCTTGTACGCTGCAAAAATATCACAGATCAGGGGTTGAAAGCTGTTTTACAAAGCAATCCACAGTTGACAGAGGTTAGTATGTTGCAATCCTCTTTGAAATATTTCCTCCCAACCTTGCAGCTGTACCTTGAAACAGTTTTTTTAAATTATTTGTTCCTTATTATATGAATGTAGTTTGTATCTTCAACGCTCCCATAGGTCGGTGTTTATGTCATAATATCCTTATAATCTGCTTTGTTGCTTTACACGGTATTCTGCTAGCATATGATAAATTCTGGGTATTTAGAACTGTGTACATTCACTTTGGATATTAGTTGCACAATGATACTCATTGCTATTGGATGTTTATACACATTTTGGAGCATATCTGCTTATTTATTCATTTGTCCATATATATGTGAGACCATAATCTTAGAGAAACTAGTGAGATGAAACAACATGCATGCTGTTGAAGGCAGGGTGGTAATAGTTATAACTCGAAGATTGCATGTTTTTGAGGGATATAGAAGTTATAACGGTCTTGTGTTTCCAACTATTTACTGCATTTTCCACTTAATTTTTTATGTGTACGTTATCGAGTTTCTTGCAATAGCAGCTGGATTTGTATGACAAGAACATACTCTTACCAGTTTTGAGACCATGCTCAATTCATTATTTGCAGAACTGTGTCTTGTTTACTTCTCTTTCTAATTTTTCTCTTTCTGGTACAGTTGGGCATTTTTGGCAATGTGCGGATAACTCACCAAGGTCTTGTTGACAATCTGAGAACATTTAATGTGGCAGCAAATATTGGTATTAAGAAACTGAGAGTCGCAAATCTTGTCACTGCATCTAAAGCACAGTATGAAGAGTTGTTGTCACTGTTGAAAATAGACGAGGGGTTGGCATTGCACAAACAGGAGCCACGGATCTTTCATGCTGATTGTTTTTTACTAGATCATCATGGAGGATATGCTCCTGACTATTTCTTACCGGACCTTCATGATGGATATGCTCTTGACATTGAGAGGTGCCCTCTTTGTGAGAATTATAAACTTGTTTATGACTGCCCAGCAGAGGGATGCAATAACAGCAGATTTGGTAGTTGCAGAGGGTGTCTTGTTTGCATTGAGAGATGTTTGCAGTGTGGAAGATGTATAGACAATGAGTATGAAGAGACGTTTAGTCTGGATAGCCTTTGCCGAAGCTGTCAGATGGACGGAGATTCATCTGTTGCTGAAAAATAAAATTTAATCTGTTTTATCCATTGGAAGGATACCGTGCTAACATACATTTGTTTTGTTGATGCTCCGGCTGGGGGCATGTTAACACAGTATGTTCAACATGGAAAAGAACAAAAAGAGAAGCTAGTTAAGGTTGCTATCACTGTATGTGCAGTTGTGTGGTATGTATTGCATTTTCATGGAAGAAAAAAAAAAGAAAAAAAAGTCTATAAAGCCCCCATAAAAGAAATGATAGTACACTGCTAAGGTGTGAGCAGCGAGCAGTGATAATTGAGGTGCGTGGCACTACCTTTTCATTGATATTGTTTGGGCTTCAGTATTTTGTTTGATTTCACACTCAATTCTTGTTTTGGTTATGTTTCGCAGGAATTTGCAGTTGAGGACTGTAAAAGCACAGCATCAAGCTTAGGGCAGTGGGGTCGTTTTATGGTGCGTGTTCTGGGAACGCTGTGTAGAAGATGAATTGCCATCGGCCCCACACAAACTATGAGTTGATGTATATGTATCTGTATCTGTATCTGTGTATGTTACGTGACCGGTGTAATATTTACTGTCTAATTTCTGTAACGTTGTGGTATCTGACTTGTGAGAGGTACTTTGAAATTAATAAAAACTTCTAACTTCAGTTAGTAGAAGAATCTCTCAGTACCTGCATTTTTCTGATGTGTCCGGTTTGCCGGTGTGTGGCTATCTCTGTTCAGATATTGTTCCTTGTGGTTCTGCTGTGATCCTATTCTGGCAAGTTCAGTAAATGGTCGTCCTTGTTGACGGCTGACTGCATGCAAAAGGCTGAGTAGTGAGTACTACTGAATGCCATTCTCTAGCAAAGTTCCTGGTGGCTTTCTTGGTCGCACATGACGCTTGGTCCTTTTATGAAACATCTGCAGGAGAACGAGATGTTTGTGTTTTTTGGGTTAGGCATGCGGAGCGGGTGCTTTTGTTTCTGGTCGTGGATGCAGGATCTGCAACGCGGCCGGCCGGTTTGGCTTCCAGAATAACACCTGTCTTGTGCCACTCTAAATTATAGAGCTACTTCAACTCTTCAAGTCCGCTTAAGCCGACGAGCTGCAGGGCCTGGCTGCTTCAGGGTAGCGGCATGCTGCGCTATATTCAGAAAAAACAAACGGCTTGAGACCAAGCGTTGCTGAGCACGTGTTTACTGGACAGTTAGGCCTCGATTCGAAGTCTTCAACCGGTCTCTGCCAGGATATAACGTGTTTACGTTGCCTGACCAGGTTAAGTTTGGCCTTGGCCCCGTGGATGATTGATTTTCAGACACGCTTGCTTGTCCCACAGGCAACGTTAAGACAAGGATTCCTCATAGCTCGGAAGCAACCGGCAGGTGGATAAGAGGAGCAGTGCAATTCGTTTTGGACATCCAGGAAGGAAGCAACAGCTGTCTGGCCTGGTTGCCTCTTCGTGGCGTTCAAGGGAAAGACAAACTTTGCACAGGGGCACAGCAAGGCAAAGTCCCCGATGCTAGGGAGCATCGAACCCATATGATAGAGAAGATGAAAACGAATAATCTATAACAGGGAATATAGGGAAACCGAAAGGAATCAATTTCACATATAGGATATCCTTTTTAACCTGACATCTCTTTTCTAGATTCAGCAATTTCAGCAGATGGATAAGTACATATATCTGAAGAACACGCATAAAGAATCAGACGACAAGATGGAGATCATACTCTTTAAAACATATAGCAAAAGAAGTCAAATGCGATCAATCGAGAGTCATTCAGGATATAAAATTAAAGAATAATAATCATGGTACAGCGTACAACCCATTGGTAGAATCACTCATTGGAAGAATTCTACATGGCCACCAACATCCATACACAACAGCTTGGCTTCGGAAGCCAGTTTCCTGCTCCTAAATAGCACCAGATTTGTGAGCCGGTGCTTGGGTTGTGGTTCAAATGATCTAGCTTCAGCCTCCTTCCCTAGAAGCACTAGCTCCCGTGCCGGCATCACGTTCCCCCACCAGAACTCACGCAAGACATCATGAATGAGCTCCCAGTATGCGCGGTCTCGGGGCACTCTGAACAGACTGCTTCCATTTGGAGTCCAGCAGTAGAGCTCGACCCAGTCCCTGTCCATGATCTCCATCAGGCCCTGCACCTGCGGCATGTAGTAGTATGGCATGACCCGCCATGGCAGAGCAAGCTCAGGCTTACCCTTGTTGAACGGACACTTGACCTCCAGGATCCCACCATTGGGCTCATACCCTAGAATTCCATCAGGTGAAGCTCCGAGCCAACCCGAGTTGGCCTCGGTGTGCACTGCAAATCCAAGAGTTCCCACCATTCGTCCAGTGATGCTTGTGTACTGCTCTATGGCTACACTTTCATGATTGGTGCCCCAATCCATGGCAGATCTGGCCGCATCAGCCAACTTGATTTCCATTGGTCCGAAGACTTTCTCATTCCATAGTTCCGCCCGTCTGTTACCAGCCCAGAAACCCAAGGCGGTGCTGAAGGTGCTTGTGGTGAGCTTGTCCTTACGGAGTGCAAACCATTCCTCAGAACGTTGGGCCACATCAGAAGAGCTCAGCTGGGAGGACACCATGAGAGCTGACGATGGTGATAGAGTTAGCAGTGATGACCTGCTATAGATCTGAACCGAAGGACCAGAGCAGCTACGAGGAATATAGCCTTCAAAATTTCGTCTTGATGGCAAGAAAGCAGACAGAGTCAAACTCACACGAGAAGCTGAAGACGAGGCTCTTGGAGCTTGCAGGAATGTCCTGAACAAACGAGGAGCTGTTCAATGGTTAGACACCGCGATGAATGATGTGATTTAGATGAGTATGGAATATCTAAAGGAAGGTGAGAAGGTAATCTGGGAAAGCATACAGGCAGTGCTCAACAAGAAAGGTTAACACCTGAATGTGCAATAAATGAAAACAGTATGCTTCTTTTATATGAAGAGCTCTCATCATTTCTTGAATGAAGCATGGTGGGATATTGCAGCCCAAGGTTTATTCCTTACCTGATTTCAGCAAACAGACATTGCTTGGGGCAAGTAAATATTCTGGGCAAATAGGCCAGCTAAAGATACCCCAGACTCTCAAGTAACAGCGTCTAGTATTTACAACAAAGAAGCAAAGTCAAGGAATAACCACAGCAGCATGCAAACTACTATGATCTCCCAACCAGAATGTAGATTGCTACGACTTCCCAACCAGATTGAAACTTGACACTTTGACTAAAACTATTCACACCAAGTCACCAACCAGCCATCATATACTATTTTGTATCATGAATTTGGATGCAATCCAGAAGGGCAATGAAGTCGGAATTCCCTAATGGTAGTATATATGCTTGTGGCGGTTGAGTTCGATAGTTCATAGGTTCAATTCATTTCCCTAATTCAAAGATTCATAATACCTAAACGCATTTTAAATTTTAAACTATTAGCCTTCTAGGCAAACTACTCTTCAATATTAAGCTGGAAGGGAAAGGGCAAACATCAAAGATTATAGAACTTAAAAGATCAGTAGAATTCATTATGGGCAGTAGGCACCATATAGAAGCAATACACAGAGGTTATGATTATGAAAGTATTGTAACCCATTTGATTTTCCCTTCTATATTCATATCTCTATCATCGTTATCATTTTTAAATACTCCAAAAATCAATGACAAAAGTGAGTCATGCCCTGAACTTGGTCCTCAAAGCATATAAGTACGATTTCACAGATGGGGGGTGCCTAATCAAGCAACCATGTGGCATTACTTCGTAGTTGATTCAAAGTCAAGTGCTGGCCTAAAGCTTCCTGTCATTCTTGAGCACAAATTGCTTAAAATATTAGTAACTCCAATGCACAAAGAAGTTGTAGATAGGTAAGCTGATGAGCCAACAACAGTAAGCTTATGAGTGAGAGGGATAAGCCCGAGAAAGGCTCCAATTTCAGTACCTGAAGCGGCGCTACAGGTGGGGGCGGCGGACACTACCGAGCGCCGCGCGGGCCTCCGGGAGGCTGTGGATGCGGCTGCGGGCTGCACGCGGAGCCCAGCGGCCAGGGGCGGCACGCGCCGCTGCGGCACATGGTCGAACACATGGCGCGCGTCCAGCAGCGTAGCGCGGCGGCGCGGAAAACAGTGGGGAGACGGTGTGCTCGCTGCCGCTCTCATGCTGCAGCCCCCTTTCGCTGGCTTCACAATATGCGCCGGCGAGCTCCTGCAGCTAGCTGCCGGCGGCGACGAGGTGGTCCCAGCTAGGGGAGAGTGCGGCGAGGCCGTATCTGCGCGAGTAGAGATATTTGGGTTCCGCTCCAGCCGCTAAAGCCCCGAGTCTCCTCCTCGGCAACTGCTAAGAACCGCCCGATCCAAATCGGACGGCTCGGATGCTCCCTTGCGGGTTTTAGTTAAGACCCCCAGACTACCTGCCAAAGCGTCTCCCACAAATACTCATCAGAGTCCTCCTAGCAGAGGAGACCAAAAACCTCGACGAGCTCACAAGCAGCAGCAGCAGGAGGAAGCCGCCGGAATCCATGGATAACGGCGGCGGCGGCGAAGGAGGCGTCCCGGAGAACGCCAACGAGCGTAATTCCTCTCGCTTGGTCGTGGAGAGCCTCTTTTGGAGGGGCATTCTGCACTTTCTGAATCCCTTTTGATCGGTTTCGCTTTTCACCGCAGATTGCCCCGGGACGCAGTCAGATACGGCGGGAAAAGTGGAGGCGTGCGCCGGATGCCCGAACCAGCAGATCTGCGCTACCGCACCCAAGGGCCCTGATCCAGGTAACCACACCCTGTCCTACTAACCGCGCCGCCGTTTCCCATATAATCTGTGTGTAATTAGCATGATCGTAGTTCGCTTTGCTTTGCTTGCGTGCGAGTAGTTACATCTGTTGTTGGTTTCAATATGGTCTTCTTGCGATTGTGCGCTCATGAATGGAGCACACGGCCTCCATTCAGTTGAGAATGTTCTATTGGCTATGGGCATTGTTAGGTAGTAAGCCCTTTCAATTTTGTGATTACCCTGAGATGTGGTACAAACGGCATGTGCCAAATGTAAGAGTATCCCATTGTGTTCTATGGAGCAACAGTCTGTGGATTGTGAGAGTTTATGATTTAACTGTAAATAAAGTCTCTGTTAAAGGTTGTTTCCTGGATTTTTTGAGCTTGTAAGTGGATGTTTTCGTAACATCTGCCCAAATTTCTCCTGTTTTGGTAAAAGAACATCTGTCCATACTTGGTGAGCCTTAGGTCAGTCAGTCAACTGAATGTGATCACTGCAACAAGGCTGGATTTAGTAAAATGGTTGGGACGTGGGGTGCTTATAAGAACTTGCCACTTTATGTGGATTCTCATAGATGTACGTATATGCTAAAACACTGTTTTAGTTAACCACTTATTTGTGTGAAACTTTAATGGATTTTATCATCAATGTTAGGCTGCTATTAATTTTGTCCTAGTTCTATGAAATTTATCACACTTTGAAATTTTCAATGTTGATTGTATATGTACTAGGTGCAAAGTCTTACACCAAATATTTCTTTTTCAGACTTGCTTGCCATCATTGAACGAATGAATACTGTGAAACATAAGATGCTGGTGTTGTCTGGGAAGGGTGGTGTTGGAAAGAGTACATTTTCAGCCCAGCTCTCATTTGCCCTTGCTGAGATGGGCTATCAGGTTGGACTCCTTGATATAGACATCTGCGGCCCAAGCATCCCGAAAATGCTAGGTCTTGAAGGTCAGGGTATTCATCAAAGCAACCTTGGCTGGCAGCCGGTCTATGTTGAGTCCAACCTTGGTGTTATGTCAATTGGCTTCATGCTGCCCAACCAAGATGATGCTGTTATATGGAGGGGTCCTCGCAAGAACGGACTCATCAAACAATTTCTCAAGGATGTTGATTGGGGTGACATCGACTATCTTGTGGTGGATGCTCCACCTGGAACATCGGATGAACACATCTCCATTGTGCAATACCTCCAGATTGCAGGAATTGATGGTGCAATCATTTCACCACTCCACAGCAAGTTTCTCTTATTGATGTGAGGAAGGAGATAAACTTTTGCAAGAAGGTTGGTGTTCCAATTCTGGGTGTTGTTGAGAACATGAGTGGCTTGAGGCAGGCAATTTCAGAATTGAGATTTGTGAAACCTAGTGAATCTGGTGAGACAGATGCTACAGAGTGGGCACTGAACTATATCAAGAAGAATGCTCCAGAACTTTTGTCGGTTGTTGCATGTAGTGAGGTATTTGATAGCAGCAAGGGTGGTGCTGAGAAGATGTGCCACGAAATGGGAGTCCCTTTCCTTGGGAAGGTGCCCATGGATCCACATCTTTGCAAGGCAGCTGAGGAGGGGAGATCATGCTTCACTGATCAGAGGTGTGGTGCAAGTGCTCCAGCTCTTAAAGAAATAATCAATAAGCTGATCAAAACGCAGTGAGAAGATAACGTGACCGCCATATGTTCCATTGTATAGTACTAATACTTGCCGAGTGTTTTATGGAAGTGTTTAGCTTTGCAAAAACCTGTTCTCATGGCTTGCAAAGTGAATAAGCAATTGGAGTTGGCTCTAAAGAAAAAATGCAATTGGAAAGGTGTAGTGACTGTTAGATGCTAGTACTTTGCAGATCGGTATCCACAATGTAACCGTGGGTTTTATGTGAGCTTACAAGGCGGTGAAAGTTTGTTGGGATTAACTTATGTGTTTCCTTCTTGGTCAGTATATGCGAACGTCCTTTTTTCTGCTATGCCCTTAAATCTTAAAACTGGCCAGTGTTATCGATCAGTTCACTTTACAAATTGAGCCTATGTATTCAGCTCAAGTTGCATGCATCTGAATTCTTAGGCATATAAATTGCTGGCTTTGCTTCTGTCATCAGTCATTTCGGCCTCTTGCCGCGCAGCACTCGCTGTCAGCTTATCCTTGCCACCTTCAAATACAGCTAGGGTTTTTCCTTTTTATGATACAGTTGGGATGTGTTTCCAATATACAAATATACTCTGGTTTTAGATATATGTGTCCGCTTGGAATAATGTATGACGTCACAGTGAAAGGACTACAACTCTGATCACGGCATAGCTATTGAAATATGCATTTTTATTTCATATAGTACTTGACATTCGCAGGACATTATTATAAAGCCGGGTAGTCGGCAGCACCGTGACAATGGCAATATATGTCCACAGCGGCAGTATAGGCACTCTTCCTAGCTACACAACGCCTACCTGTGGGGTACCAGCCATTTTATGCAAGGGTGGGTGGTATCCATATGTAACCGTGAGTCTGCATATATCCAACTTTGGCGCTCAATTCATCGGCTTCCTTGGGTCCCCTGCTGCCAGGTTGATACGGAACAGCCTTCAGCTTGCCATCGTCGATATCATGCAGCAAAGGAGTGAAGATCTGCCAAGCAGCCTGAACATTAACGTACAGGGTCAGGGCAAGCCGGGGCAAAAAGTTCTTAAGGGCAAATAATCCCCATGAGCACACAAGTACGCGTGATGGCACAAACCTTTAGCTCATCTCGGCGAACAAAGTGCTGTTGGTCTCCTCTTATTCTGCAGAACCATGGATATCAATCAGTGCAATAAAGATCCATTGTATAGAACAAATTTACAGAGTAAGAAAGAAACAAGCGACAATGTACGAAGAATTTATTGCGATCAGGATGAGCGGAATATCTTTGCAAGAAACATATATGTTAATGAAAAGTTTGCCACATACGTATCCAAGATGAGGCGTTCATATGCCTCAGGGATTTTGACATTTTGGTAGCGCATCCCATATGAGAGATCAAGTTCGCTCTGTTCGGTAGCCATTTCTAATCCAGGTTTCTTAACCTGCAACAATTCATACAATTTTAAAATGTTATATTTTAGATCCAATTGAAATTGCCAGAAAACTTCATAACATTTAACAAAAGAAAACGAAGTATTAGACCCGATAGAAGTAGCAGAACTTACAGTGAGTTTCATGTACATGGCTTCCGATGGCTGGAGGCGTATAACAAACTCATTTCTTCCTTGCTTCTTGCCTGCACCAGATTACAGTGAGCTCAATTATTAGGCCCCGAATTCTGAGTACAGGAACAACATATCAAAATATTTGTAGAAAAGACATCAAGAAGAGATACATTCTGAGCATGTTAAACGGTGAGTGAAACAGTTATCCTTTGTATTGCTTTTATGTTCAATGAACATAGAGATCCATCCACCCTACAAACCAAATTGCATGCTAAACCAAGCATCTAGTTCAACTTGAGTCAATGTGACAACAAAAGGAATTAACCAACATGCCATTATAGGCTAGGGTGAGCTAAGAAAACCTGACTTTTAGTTTAGTCAAACTTCAGTGACAGGATATAAGACATTCCATGAGTTCTGTACTCAATTCAATGCAAGCCTGTTTCTTGGCTTCCAAATCGACGATGTCCCACCTCCTTTGCATTACAAATGTCTTAATTTTGTGTGCAACACCTTGAGCCAATACTTTGTTAGTCTAGATCTCATGGTACGTCTAGCTTTGTACTGTCTATTTATATAAAGGCGCTACGCTCTGTCATGATACTAACTAGGAGTAAGTACTAAAAACATGATTAGATACTAGCCCTTGTAGGTGCCCTTGTGTGCTAGAGTTATCTAAACCATGAATATTAACTTCTATGCACATACATTTAAAAATATCACCAGGAACATCCTTAAATTGCACACGCACTTCTGCTTTCCTTGAGTTTAATGCTTTTCCAGCTTTAAGAATAAAAGGAACACCTGCATGATAGAATATTAGAGAATTAATTCTTAGTGGCATGCTGAAAAAAAAAAGAATAGAGAACAAATATTTCAGTGAGATTATGAATGAGATACCTTCCCATCTTTCGTTGTGCACCCTAAGTACAACAGATGCAAAAGTTGGGGTATTAGAGTCATCTGGCACTGTAGGGTCATCCTTGTAGCCATCATACTGTCCAAGGACTACCTCTTCACTCTTAATAGGGTTCACAGATTGCAGAACCTGACATCAAAACGTGATACAGGTTTTCGTGAGCCACGATTTTAAAATACAACAAAATGTGATGTGCACTTTGCTACATTTCAGGCTAAACCACAGCAAGATAACTGGTGAAGCTACAATATACATGTAGAGCGTAAAGAGAGATTGGACCTTGACTTTCTCATCTCTGATGTGCTCAGGCTTAAGTGAGACGGGCTTTTCCATTGCAACCAAACAGAAAACCTACAGAAGGTAACACTTATTTATTATTGAGACCATTATGAAAAGACATTCATATCAAGTACTGTTGATCCGCAGAAAATTCGGTATGGAACTATCTTTGCCCATAAATGTAAAACAGAAAAGTGGACAAAAGTAAGAAAAAAAATAGACCTTATATTATCAAAAGCCAATAAAAAGACTGAACGCTGAAGTCAGTACTAAAACAACTGCAGAATCATAGTAGAATGCAAAGTACTCGGTAAAACTTATTTATATTTACCTGCAATAAATGGTTCTGAATGATATCACGAATTATTCTGCAGCAACAGGAGTGGGGTCAGATATTAATAGAACGACTACGCAGGACTGCAGAGACAAATTACTTGAGCAATGACACAGAGGAGTATATTACATTAAAATCTCTAACATTTAAATCATCCATTCACCTAGAGCAGGAGAGAGTGATAGAAAGACCCTTTTGTGTTGCAATTCAGCAGATTATTTGGTTTCTGCCACCTGTAATTTACGTTGCTAAATTATGCAAGTGTAAGGAAAAAAAAGAAAGCTCTGCATTTTTATTTTGATGGGACATAAGTATTCTTCACAGTGGCAAGTACAACATGCATCCATTCATCTATAAGGACGAACAAGAACTGGAACTATTTAAAAATTTTCATTATTACCTTTCATACTATATGCATTGCATGGGAAAATTATATTTTTGACTTGTAAGTTTTATATTAGAAAACTTCATTACAAATTTGCTAATGGAATATAATACACTAATGCTTCTGCATTTGCAATAAGTGAACTGTTTCGACATACCCGTATTGGTCGAAATATCCTCCACGCCCTTCAGTTCCGAAATCTTCCCTGAATACAATCTGCATGTTTGGAATGATTAGCATGCCATATTTTGGGTACTATCACGTTTCAAGCTTAAACTATAGAGAAATAACCATTATTGTTACGGTTGTCTTAGATTGCATGAAAATGTAGCCTCGAGCTTATAAAGAACTGAAATCTGCTAATAAAGAACTGCAATCTGTGTACATGGTATTTAAGGGAAACATTCAAGTACATGGAACTTTCAACCAGAAAATAAGATAAGCAAATGTTACTATCAACTCACAGCTTACCTGTATATTATCGATATTGTCACGGTTCCAAAGAGGCAAGAAAAAGCGGTTGGCGAAGCGAAGCACAAGCTGTAAAATGTGACCAGTTCAAAACAGTTACATAAGTGTTGGGAGAAATGTAAAGATGTCAGTAGAAGTTACAGCCAGTTACACAAGTGTTGGGGAAATGTAAAGATATTAATAAGTTATAGCCATTACCAAGTTTTGGACCAACTCTTTTCCGAGGTAGTGGTCGATTCTGTACAGTTGGTGTTCCTCAAACAGCTCACCGAGTTGGGAACTTAATTCTTCTGCAGAATCCAGATCCTTTCCAAACGGCTTCTCAACAATTACTCTAGTCCATCCAGGGTGAGAAGCTGCATGAACAACACTTATGTTAATTGCAAACTCAACAAGTAGTACTGCAATCCGTAACATGTATGTTGCTCTACTTTTGAATATGCACTGGAAATAAAACAAGTAGTTCAATGTAAAAACTTATAAAGAGAATTCTATTTTATTTCCTATCCATTTGTGAAAAAAAACAAAGACAGTGTCTCCTTTGTACTGATTCTTTCAAACAGATTCATACTCAACAGATAAAACACAATCTTTATTTTGAATTGTTTTATTTTCTTCAGTCTCGAGTGCAGAAAACACAAAAGTGTACAACAGGTAGGGATAAAAATCTGAAACGATGATGCTCTCATTACTGCTGCACATTTGGCAGTTATAATTATTAACATAAAAGATTATTCTCTCTGCAATGAACAATTAAAGTATATCTTGATAAGGCTAAAGCTCTGAAGAGTCTTGAAGACTTAATGAGCATTACAATTTCACCATCCATTTTATTTCATATGAACAAATGAAATGCAGCAGGTTATCATTATTAGATAGAACAAAGAATGAACTTACATGGATTCATGCAATATGTTCTGATCATTCTGCACACCGAAGGGTATACAGATGGAGGCAATGCCAGATAAAAGAGCCTGCGATAGCTTCCTGACTGATTTGATGCCTCGTACTTTGATATCTCCTTGTTCAAATTCTCAAATCCTTCTCCACTGTCATATGAACCACTGACATATTTTATCTGAAAAACACATACCACAATGATGTCTGTGTCACACAATGTGTTAAGTGTGGTCATAACAACAGATTGTGAGGGTTAAAAAAAAACACAACTTACCAATCGCAAAAATTCTGAAAGATCTTCTGGCGCTCCTTTGAGATACCTGTACAAAAACAACATATTTAATACACGTGGAATTGATGTCTAAAGTTCATCGAGTATAGGTGCCTAGCTGAATGTCCTTTCAGTTCCATGTTGCTACTTAAAATCTAAGAAGCTCTAGCACGTTTCAGATATAATAATTGTTTTGAAGTCACAAATTTTTAAATGCAGCAAAATGTGAAAGCATGTAAGGTTCAAATGTGTTTAAAGTAAGGAAACTTTAGTACAATAATCAGATTTTATGTGTTATGCAACCTTGGAACTTGCTTTAACCATCAGAAACCTTACCCGCGAATGCGTTCTCTTAATCCATCATCAGAAAGATTTGATCGAGCATACCCAAATATACGCACTTCGCCAGATTGTAAAAACCCCTGTAAAATCTGAACGTTAACTTCGACAAATATAGTTAAATTGATACCCATAGCGACGGTGACAGAATAGGACAGATTTCAAACAAGTAGTTATAAATTGGATATCCATTATAGCTTTATCACCAGTAAAATTCGTAAGAATCGTCTTCTTTCCTCACGAACTAAAACAGTAAATACCTGATCAAAAAGGTGGTACAGTGCTGGAAAAGTTTTCTTCTTGGCAAGATCGCCGGAAGCCCCGAGTACGACAATGGAGAGACATCCTTGCTCTGAAGGAAGCTCTAGGTCTCTAGATAAAGAATTAAAGCTGTTTCTTCTTGACGATGGTGAAGATCCAGCTCCTGACATGACAAATAGAAAGAGTCTCTTCTTCCTTCAAGGATACACCTAACCAAGTGAGAAAGATCAGATTAGTCTTAAGGTGACCCTTACCTAAAAATTTTCAGAATACTCACTAAAATACCCAGCAACAAAAGGAATAAACTAGCAGAATTGGTTCCCTGCATTGCTGTTATATACAAAAGGCATGCAGACAGTGCCACATAAAGACTAGAGACAAAAAGTGGATATGATCAGATTTTCAGATCTAAGGCCACACACTCCTTTCCTCCCCCTTTAGGTGAACAAGTTCCAACTGATCAACCTTAATACTTTTGAGGACAAAGCGTCACAACTTATTGCACTTTCAGAAAAGTATCTCAATTATTTCTCCAGCGACAAGAACACACTGCAAAATCCAAAGTTCAAGATTGCAGTATCTAGGTAGTAGGAACAGCTCCCACTTTTCTATTTCGAGTTCGCCTAGCTAAATCCACGGAAGGGTTTACGAGTACAAGAAGCAAACATGTGTGGTCCAACCAAATTCTATTAGAAGAAATGAAAAGGAAAACATTCCAATTTAATATGCCAAAAAGCCTCAATTAATTCCCAATTCCAAGCAGCAATCCAAAGCACTAACCGCAAAGAGTAGTACCTAACGAACCATACCGCGAGTTGAGGAAAAAGATTCCCAGAAGCAGAGCTGAAACAGTTCCTAAAATCACACGGTCAAGGGGACTAAAGGGGGGTTTGCTAAAACCCAAAAGTGCAAAACCGCTAGCTAAATCCTAACCAAACCTGCCTTCATCAACATGACAAGAAGAAGATCGGCAGCTCTGGCGACAACAAGAATAGCGTCGCCACGACGCCATCGTCTACAACCAAAGCAAAGCGCGAGATCCGCTGAAGCGTTGGTGACCGAGGAAAGAATCTAGAGCGACTCACGGAAGCGGCGATCCCGACCCAGGAAAGAGGCGGCAAAGAACAACCTCTGCTCGCCTCGCGCGACGGATCGCGGCGAGCGAACCAAGAGTCCTTTGACTCGACGAAGCAGAGCAAGCACCGAACTGAAAAGAACAGGGGCGGAAGAGAGAAGATAGGATTTTGGCACTGACCGGTGGTGGCGAGATTTGCGCGGGGCTAGCTGCGGCAGCGGTAGGAGGGAGGGGAGCTGCTGCTTTTCCACTCCCGTTGGTCCCTCCGCCGTAAGCTTTTATACCGCGACTCCGGCGGCCAGCTGCCGTCTGTCTCTTCCCGCCCTCTCGCCTCACCTGCCCCACACCTACCTGCCTTTCCTGGTCACCACCTACGACTGCTAATAAGCCGGCGGCGTGCTCTGTGCCACCAACCACCACGATAATTTATCACCCGCGTCTGAAACCGAGGAATCGCAGGGTCCTCCTGACAAAATGCCAGCTGCGCAAAAGGTAACTGGCGTCGCGTGGCGTTACGTCTTCACTCCTGCACTGCACCAACATCCAGCACATGAGATCCTGTAACTAATAAAGTTGCTACTAGTAGTAAATCACACTCGACTGTGTTTGCACGTGTGGAACAAATGGACGGCAGTGTGTTGGCACGCCGTGCGGCTGAAAACATAGCAACGTTTTCTTCGGCGGCGTCGTCGTCATGGGGTCCGTGGACGCAGGACGCGTGCTTGCGTGCGTGCGCTCGTCACTCATGAGTTCAATTCCGAGAGCGATCCTCCGACATGAGTGTTTTCAGTCCTAAGCGGTTTGATTGACTCGCAGCTATAGCTGACGGTCCAACGCAATGCGTGGACTTTGGTCGTTCTAATTGTTGTGCTGTGATATTTGAGCTGATTCTGTTTTAAGCTGTTGGTAGGCCAACGCTTGGGGCTCCCGAGTGGCTAGAGCCAGAGGGCTCCGGAAGCTTCGCTCCTGTCAGCCCGGGATCGATCCCCAGCTGCGGCACCCGACGCTGCAGTGAACAGTGCCAGAAATGGTACTGTTCACTGCAGTGCAAAAAAACTCCTCGTCCTCCCCGAGTCAAAACACATGGTAAAGACTCGCGCCGAAACTCACAACGGCCAACTGGGTCCCTATGGAGGATTGGGGAGGGGGTTCGGGGGTTTTCTCGACCTGCGTGAGAGGCTTTTCTCCTTAGCAAATACCGTCGGGGGCGGTCTTCCCCGGCAGGTCGAGTTTTTTTTAAGCTGTTGGTAGACACAAAACGGGCCGGCATTCAGACGTACAAACAGTTGCTTCGATTCAGCCTGATTTTTTTTTTGGATGTGTTTGAGAGATGGCGACTCTGAACATGTCATTGCTGCGCCGTAGTTCAGGGATTCCGTCTCGTGATGTGCGAACGGAACGGCAGCTCTGAATCACCTCATCTGATGCGAGCATGACACCTTCCCCCCTCGTTTTTCTGCCTTCCAGCTCACACATCTCCGTGCCGTTGTCCGGCAACAGAGTCACTCGCCTCGGCTCAGATCTGCATATCTGCCGAAGCCTAGACTTCAGTCCCAACTCCCAACTCCATACTCTCCATGTGCTGTGCAAGAACATGCAGCGTCGCACATCTAGCATCTCAAGCGACGTGGCTCTGCTTCCACTTGGCGCGTTAGATATTGAGAGCAGCCATATCGCTTGCTCACGATCCGTGAAGCCAAGCCTCGGGCAGTTCTCCTCTCGCTATCGGGATCTGCTACGCTGAAAAGGAACTCGCTTCTAGACGACATGCATGGGTGACGCGTGCACTGTGGATGGATTACTATGTTTTGGCCGGGCATACGTGAGTTCTTGGTTACAGTTAACCGAATATCCTATCTGCTTGTGGAGTTGTGGTAGCCTTTGATCCACATGGAGTTGTTAAATCGGCAATGACTCTGCAACCTGCGTCCTTAATTCTTGTATGACAAAAATAAGTCTCTTGTCTGTGACTCATTTGTCTGCAGGAACACATTTTTTTTCATGTCTCAAGTCTGAACTCCAGCTCGAAGTGTTTGCCTGAAACTCTGACCGTCGCAGCAAAATAAAGCACGAGGCAATATAAATCTTTCCTTGGGATTTCTGTCTGAACTCATCAAAGAAGAGGAACGCAAGAAAGTTGCTCGCCTCAGTCCTGAGGGGGTTAACTTAGGACTACAAAAAGTTTTGCGTATTTGCAGATGCGCCAACTTCGCTGGAAACCCGGTCCACGGATGCTTTTGTTTGTCCTCGTTTGACTTGGAGCCTGTTCGTTTTCAGGGGTCTAAATTTTAGAGGGGTCACATCAAAAAGAATCTTACCATTTATATGTACTAAACAAAGTCAAATTATAAAACTAACTTCAGAACCCCCCATCTAATTCACGAGACGAATCTAACGAGGGTAATTATGTGGCGATTAGAAGATAGTTACTGTAGCATCACTGTAGCAAAATATAGATTAATTAGGCTTATTAGATTCGTCTCGTGATTTAGAGGGGGGTCGTGACATAGGTTTTGTCATTAAACTAATCAAATTTTTTTAAATGTGAAAATTCTTTTTGATGTGACGGGTCTAAAATTTAGAGGGGAGGAAACGAACAGGCTCTTGGACTTGAAAATGGACTGATGGTCCGTACATCCGGCTGCTATTCCACCAACCAACTCCGCAGACTTTTAATCTGTTTCCTCCACCAAATCGAAGAAGCTGTTAAAGCTGGACAAAGCTGGACGTCAGTGACCACAGCTGGGCAGGCAGCAACCTTCTCGGAGCTAGAAATGTCTACACATCTGTGTCGTCTAACCTGGGCTCCAATTACATCTGTGTCGTCTAACCTGGGCTCCAACTGCCTGCGCTTTTAGCAAAGCGGGATGGTCAGCGTGTCAACCAACCGAAGATCCATTCAGGTCGGCTAACCAAGACCTGAATGTACGGATGTTAAAGCTCGGGATATCTGAACAAGCAAGCGCTACATCAATGGCAGTGCGACTGTAAGCATGCGTAGTCTATCTATCATCATTCGTGCCTGCCAAACTCACCACTCCACCATACAAGGGGCCCCTCCAGTCACATGCTTTTAGACTTGATTAGTCAATCCGAATCTCATTTCGGTGGATAAAATGTCTGGTCAGGACTCAGGAGCATAACATGATGCCAAACGATCAGTACAGTGCTTTTGCGGTTGCATTACTTTGATTTCTGCATAAGAAACGACCTAAACGCCAAACAAATCATACACATGATTGCAAGATAACATATAACTATGTACTGTAGTGACTGAGACAGGCATAGCAGCCTCAACTTTCAAGCCTCAACCACAAAAAAGGGGTAGCGCCCAGCCATGCGGGACAAGGCTTGAGGTGTGAAGCAGGCATCGCATACACGCATAATCTTGCTGGCCCACCACCACTAGCCCTTGAAACGTGCACTATGATTTTCTTCGAAAATTTTATGCACGCTAGTTGCAACGAAACAATGACGAGGGACCCATCAGCATGAAAACTGCTTCAAGAACATGCGTAAGCAGGCCAACTCAATCACTTAAAAAATACATGTTTTGTGTAAAGACAGGCAAAGTATTGTTTCCATTGTTTCCGTCGGGTCTTTACACTGTATGTAAGGTGCCGATGCGTTTAGCTGCAACGTTCAGATGAGTTGCAAGACATCAAATTTACATGCTGCACTGGTCCCGCATATAAAAGATGGGATCTAATTCTGACAGATCAAAGCCTATTGCTACAGCAGCGCAGCCTATTACAGTTCGAAGTTGAAACATGGAAACCGTATCCCAACAGAGTGCCCATGTGCTTATGAATGGTTCACTATTGTGTATCAACATCCAAGCAGTATCACCTACAAGGGTACATAAGAAGTGCTGTCAATCTGTGTTGATCTTGCAAGTTACTGTAAAAGATAAGCAGAAACACAATAGCTAGAGTGCACACGGAGTAACTTTCGAAAAAATAGAGTGCACACGGAGTCCAAGCAAAGAGTGTATCATATACCGTTCGACTGGGTTGTTTGAACGTAGTATGACATGAGCAGAATGAAACTGCAACAGCCTACTTAAGCATTTGTATAACCGTTCAAGGGTGCTAAAAAAAACCTAACTATAAAAATGAAGGCTACAAGGCATCATCCAATTAAAAGCTCATAATGCTAACAATGTGCTGATGTCCTGTAGCAAATGCCAGTAGTTTTTCTCACTGGACCACAGTCAGAAGCAGGTTGTTTTGGAATTTTCACTTAGTATGTAATGAACTTCACAAGTATCTGCGCATATTTTTGCCATACTCCTAACAGAGTGGAGGAAGTAGAATACTGATGGAAAAGGCATCACTGGGAGCACTAATATTACCTTTTGAACCACTTTGGCCTATTCGGTTTCTTATTTGTTGCAGCTGCAGAATCTGATTGAGATTCATTGGGTTGATGGGTGGAAGAGTTTATCCTGGAATCAACAGGTTGACTAGCAGGTTTTGACAGAAGTGACAATCCATCCAAGCTTCGAATTTCTTCGCGGAGATAAGGCCCTGATTTTACATCATCCGTGTTTACCGACGAACCTGCATGTTCAAAAACATGAAATTTGTATACATAAGGGTCAAGCATGAAATTTGTACAGTGGCAACAATGAACTCTTGTGTGCGCGTGCGCGTGTGCGCGCGCGCGCGTGTGTGTGTGTGTGAGTGAACATGTGTTTTGGGTGGGTGGCATATCGCCTTTAAGTGTTCAAGGAAACACAGCTTATAAATATGAAACACCGAAATCAACTTGTTAAAAGGACACAACAAATGCTAAAGAGGTGATTGGTGCTGATCATTATGATGATGCATACCTTCGGCCAGATCATAAGAGAAGTGTACATTAGCTCCAGGGACAAATCCAACTGTATAGAAGTCCTGTGATGTGTCTTGAATTCGCTTCTTTGGAGGTACAGTATCTGTTGAGTAATTGAATGGGTCCAACATTAAGAAATTGTAAACAGTATATGTCAAAGATGTATCCTTCGCAAAAAAAAATGTATAAGATGGAAGTATTGAATATACATGTTTTTTTTTTTCTTTTTCAGTAAAACACAAACCAAATGACACCAGACGTTCACAACAATTATCTACCTATATACATTTTACGAGGTCAACCCAAGGAACCTTCATCAGACAATTAGACGGTGGATATTTTATCTAATACAGGCACTATAATAATTATACTGTGTCCGTTTTATTCGTGAAAAAAAATATTGTATTACTTCAGATTTTTTTTTTAAAAAAATGACGAACATAACCTAAAGAATGAAGCTTTCATGAAAACGATTATGTGATCCAGCACAGGCACCAACTTGTCAGAAGAAGTTCCCATAAAAGTTACTGCTGCCACTGGTTCTACACTTCCATACACTGTTTTCTACTGGCTAATAGCAATTCATAACAATTACCTCACAATTACTGTCAAACTTTTGTCAACAGCAGCGAAAACTGATTCTAATTTTTTTCAACAAAATGATACATGAACTTTCTGTTCACAGAATGTATATGTGTTGAACTATTTATGACAGGAAGTTATTTCCCTTCCTGTCATGGGAAGTTGGCTACCACCATACATGCTTGCCAATTATAAATATATGTTCTGCCTAAGATAATCATACCCATAATATATTTTTGTCAAGGAGAAATAAAAGGGAATGATAAACAGAAAGAAGACAGGGGAACCGATATTAGTTTAGCTGCAGAACTTACAAAGATAGAATGGCAGATCTGGTCTAGCGATTACTTTCATGAGGAGGTCCACTAGACCATGAATTCTCTCTGATGGAAGAAAGTCAGCCTCAAGAATGTAACCGTCAGGAAATCGCACCCTCATAACTGCCTACAATCAAGGCGTATGGTTATACAAGGTAGATCCAGAAAGAAACGAAAGATGAACAAGTAAACTATTAGCTCTCCATTTCAGAAATGTAATACTTAACTAGTAGGAATAAGCCACGACTTTCATTGCAAGCAAATAGTTAAAACTATGTACGTTGTTATGCAGTTATGCTATATTTCTTAAGAACATTTCATTTGCTAGCATAATCATAATTATCACAATACTTTCTTTGTCGAAAAAGATATATCTGTGTTTCAAGCATCTGAGGCATTGCATAGATAAGGCTGCACTATAAAAGTGCTAACTAAAGTCGCATTGAAGAAGAAAAAAAAGGAGTTGTCAGTAAAGAGGATGCCACTCATTAAATCATCTCTCTGTGTAGACGACTAGGATTAAGATAAGCAGCATAGATTTACTCATTTATTAGAAAACTTTGCATAGTTGTGTGAATTAGAACCATACCTTAGTTATCTTTGCACGTTGTGCAGCAATTTCTGCCTCCCGCATCTTGCGAGTCTTGAGCATTTTAGATTGTTCTGCAGTGTCACCATTTTAACAGTAAGAAAATCAAAGGAAAAAATAGTACACTTATGACAACATTAAGTCAACACTAGAATGTGAATGTGAAACTTTACAAACGATATTATGTACCTGCCATCCTGTTTGAAATCAAGTTGAAATAATCAGCAGGCTGAAGCTCGTAAAAGTCATCATCTTCCTCTGCACAAACAGTTGTTTGGATCAACACAACCAAAAAAGATAGAGGTTTTGGTTTTGGCAAGGTAAAATGAAGTAAAATTTTGAAACCTTGATCTGCCCCAGGCAGCTTCCTAGGTATCGCAGCAAATGTTTCGCTTGAAAAGACCCGGATCTCATGTCCGAGTTCCTGTGCCACTGCTTTCAGCTTGTCCTGCAATGTTGGCAAGAAAACGGAGCTGTTAGACTTTCTTTCACATCTCCCTTTCCTATTCGTGAAAAACTTGAGTACAAATACTTTGACAAGGGAAGTATGATCACTAATCCAAAAACAAGAGCATTCTAGAACACACTTCAATTCGTAATCTTGGGGCTGCTACAGATTCCTCAAAGCAGCATTACCGTGGTTGATTCCTAGATCACCGAAATTTGAAGCAAAGAATCCCTCTTCCCGACTGTTCTGGGGACTAAAAACTACTCCTAGCAGAGAACTGAACAGTCTGCATTCTCTTGTCTAGGAAAGACGATGGTAAGAACGCTGCCAATGAAGCACGCACGAATCCAACAGAACCAGCACCATATCCGAAACGCGCAAGCCAAGACGAAGTCTTCCCTAATCCCCAGCCCTCCCGCTTCCCGAGTCCCGACCCCAGGGAGCTAATCCACATCAAAAAACGTGAGGACCCCCCAATAACAGTCCGCAAGAAAGCAAGAACCCTTGCGCCCAGTAAGAAACTAAACTACCGGGGCAAGCATCCGGCCGCCGACCAACGAACAGAAGATCGCGGAAGAAACGTGCGGGCGGAGGAGAAGCAGTAGGGGGAGGAGGAGGCGGACGGACGGACGTACCGCGGCGTGGTGTGCCTCAGCATCGTGGGGAGGATCCATGTGCGGCGGCTCGTCGTCGTCGTCGTCGTCCCTCTTCCTGCGCCTCGTCGTGCACGGCCAGAGGAGAGAAGGGCCCGCTTGGTAGTGCTCCGCTTCCATCTGGGCTGGAAGGGGAGGAAAGGGAAAGGGAAAGCTTCGCGAGCAAGACGGGGGCGGGCGAGAAACCCGGGTTTCGGGCGGCGGATCAGAGTCCAGCAGCGCAGCCTCTCTCTACTTTTTATACTGAAAATTCCCTTCTCCGGCCCAAATGGCTATACGCGACTGATTCTGGGCATCATCGGCCCAGGCGAATGGTTGCTGGCCCGACGATAGCCTGGTATGGGCTCCCTACCGGGCCGAATGATTGCAATTTAGCAAACTCGCATAATAAAGTACTCAATCTACCTCTGGTGAAGCATCCCGTTCCTCCAGCACAGTAGCGAAAGGGCGACTTCGAGGCGATTTCTGATCCCACCGCCGGATTCGCCGGCTTCCCTCGCCTCCGGTGGCCTCTGGGCCGCCGGTGGGCAGGGTGAGCCACGGATCCGGTGGGTGGTGTACATATCCCCTCCTATTATAGTAGTTTTAAGTAGGTTAGGGCTGTTTTTGCCGGTGAGTATGCCGCCGGTAGTCTTTTGCCTTGTCCAGAGCTTCTCCATCGTCGTCTTCTGCTGTGGTGAGCAAGTTTCGGTGATTGCTGGCGTGCGTGTGGTGCTCGACGATGGCTTCTTTTGCAGGGTTGTTGACACCGATGGATTTGCTATCGTTGTTTTCTTCTGCGTCGGTGTTCGATTCCTCTGTGTTTTCCTTTGTGCCGTCGGAGCCCACTGCATCAATGGCGATGATGGACTTGCAAACCACAACATGGCGGCGCTCAGTTGTATTGATGGAGATGGTGATGGGGAATTATCCGTAGGTGTTCTGTCCTGTTCCTTCCTCGTCTTCGTCGTCGCTGACGAAGGATGCGGGAGGTATGTATACCAACTCACTCAGAAACCGGGTTGGGTTTTTGTTACCACCACTCTCGGTGGTTCTAGTCCCCTTCGGGGTGATTCGTCGTCTGGCATGCTGGGGTTCTTGGCGGAGGCGTCAGAATCCTCAACGCTTGGCGATGTGATTTGGCCGAGTCGTTCATTGTTCTCAAGGCATGTCGGAGTCGACGTGCTGCTCAAGACGGCAACGAAACTTTACTTTCCATTGCCAGAGAGGAGGTCGGCTTCAAGCTATGGGCTCCGTCCACCGGCGGCGATGAAGACCGGGAGGAGTTTACAGGGACTAGTTTGTAATTTTATTTTCCCTCAAGAGGGTCCTTGTAAGATTTGGGCTGTAACCACCAAATTGTTGATATGAAATATAATCCCGGTTTCTCAAAAAAAAAAAGTACTCACTCCGTCTTTAAATATAAGGAATTGTTGACTTCCAGACAATACGTTTGACCGTTCGTTTTATTTAAATATTTATAAAAATATAAAAATAATTATGTTATATTTAAAGTATATCTACTGATGAAACAAATCATAAGAAAATAAATATTATTTTTATAAATTTTTCAAATAAGACGAATGGTCAAAGATGATGTCTAAAAGTCAACAATCCTTTAAACCTCCGTTCACAAATAATTGGCAATTTTGACTTTTTCAATCACCATTTGACCATTCGTCTTTTTTACATCTTTTTTTGCAACTACATAGGAACAAAATACATGTTTGAAGTATTTTTTGTTACATATCTATTAATACAATTGTTAGCACCGGTAACTAAAAATTTAAAAAGTTATTGTTAGTCAAAGTGTAAACAGTAAAAGTCAACATTGCCAAGTATTTGTGAACGGAGGTTAGTATTTAGGAATGGAGGGAATAGAGAAAAAAGAAAGTTTAGCAACTCTCCAACTCACATTAGCAGCTTTTTTTTTTTGCAAGGAACTCACATTAGCAGCTTAACCACATTAGCGGGGAGACTAACGAGACGACACTTGTGCTTTTCGGTTAGGCACGAATCTGCTCACGCCGGTACACACGCTCTCAACTTCTCATCCCTTGTCATCATTGCTTTTTGGCACTGATCCAATCAGGCGAACATCATCTAGCTGAAACCCACAAAACGGGCGTCGCGTCGGCGTGGTCCACGGTCCCGGCGCCGCCACCGGCAGCGCGGCCGCGTCGGCGTGGTCCACGGTCCCGGCGCCGCCACCGGCAGCGCGGCCGCTGTCTATCCATCGCATCCCCTCGCAGCAGAGCAGGTTGCAGCAGTCGGACACGCTTGGGGCAGACACGCGCACACCCCCGCGCACGTTGGCGCGCGGCCCGCACGTTGCGCCGCCTCGGGGATTAAAAAGCTGGGCCAAATGCCCCCACTGCATTTTTGCATTAGCGACGCCATCAAGCGTAGCTTGCACGGTGTTACTGGTATATTAGCGTGATGATGATGATGATGCACTAGCCCTCGCCGCGATTTTCTTCTTCTACTGCTCCCGTGCTTGTCGCTGGCGAGTGGTGCGGAGGGGACGAGGGGTGTAGAGAACCAGACGGCTTTACACGCGCAGGGACCGTGGGGTTATCAGTAGCAGCGGCAGAACGTGTTAGGTTCGCTGATCGGGTGGTTTGGTTGGGGCTCAGTGCGCATTTATTGGTGGTGCTCATTTGCAATTGCATACCGCAACTGGCGTGCGAGCTAATCCTGCAGCATGATGCCGTTATTAGTTGCGAGCTAAACGCAGTGGTCAGGTCGGACCGGCGCTCGCTAGATCCAGGATTTCCACGGAACCAAACCACTAAATCAAGGCCGGTAATTGACCTCGGAGGAGCAATAAAGTAGTTCGAGGTACGCAATGGGGACGATGATTAGAGTATTGCTCCAAGGTAGTGTAAGTACTACTACGCGGTACGTGGATGACTCGACTGAAAGCAAAGGGCGGCGTAGCAGAGTACACACACCGACAAGCTTAAGGCACCGTTTGGAATGGAGAAATCATTCTCCATTCCTGCGGGAATTCGGAGTGTTCGGTTGGAGGATGCAGTTGCAGTTGCAGTTTGAATAGTGAGAGAGAACACTGTAGCGAAGGATTTGCGCACTGTAGCAATTCAGTTGACTATAGCAGCAGGAGCAGCAGCAGCCGGAGGAAAATCCTCCGGCCGAACACCGCTATTGAACTGTTTCCTGTGAAATTCCTGTAAAATTTTTGTGAAATTCCTGCGTTCCAAACGGAGCCTAAACGGTTAAGCATCTCTTCTTACACCGCAGCCACTCCGATGTGATATCCTTGTTATTAATTTTTTCAACGGGTTAGAAGCAGTGGTAGCAGTAAAACTTTGCCATCGCATTTTCTATTTCTCCGTTTCGTTTTCAGGCAGCTCAGCTGGCTGAGATAGGACAGGACAAGGAGTGCTACAATATGGTGAGGGGCAATATATATACAACGCCTTCAGTTTTTCTGGAAAGACACTGTGGTGTTCCAAAATGGTGAGGTGGCAAAAAAAAAGAAGCGGAGAATAATAACTTTTCATCAGTCTATTTCTGTCTGTCCAGAGTGCGAGAACGGGGAAGGAGCAAGCCGCTGTGCTGCAATTAATCGCAGCTAGGCCTCCTTGTCTGCTGCCCTCCTTGTACCTCCCATTCTCGCTTTCACAGTGCTGCGCGAGCTTTTACTGCATCAACCCGCCTTTGCTACTTTTGGGACATCAAGGCTTCTCAAATCCAGAGAACCAAAAGAGAGACATCGCTCGCCAGCCCAAGAAAAGCTTCCTCCTCCTCCCCGGCCTCCTCCCACCTCCCGCGCCGCGCGCTCAATCCCCGTCATCATTCCGAGCCTCCCCTCACATCCGACTGCTGCCTATCCTCTGCTGTTCTTGGATCCTAGATTCAGCTGGCCGGCCGGCTGCTCCGGGAGCTGAAAAAGGCTGGATTTTTCTGGTCATGGAGGCGTGGCCTGATCCGTTGAGGCTCGGGCGGCGGAGTGGGTCGTGGACCAGGTCAGATTCGTATTGGTTCAAATGATTCGGAACGCTTGATTGGTGCCCGGATCAGAGGGAGCTAAGGTGTGGTTAGATAGGTGGTGGTGGATTCGTCGGCTTGGTGCCTGGTGAGATCTTGGGGTCGTTGGTTCAGCTCAAGGTCCGCTGGTCTGCGCAGATCCCAGTTTGCTGCTGTGGCTGATTTGTGGAGGTGGGAGGCTGCTTGGGTTTTGATTAGTGGTGTTGGAAGATGATTAAACAGATCCTGGGCAGGCTGCCGAAGAAGCCGGGGAAGGGCGGCGATAGCCGGGATGCTGTGGCAGGCAACGGCAACGAGCCGTCGAATTCTTACAGCGTTGCGAGAAGTGTGGAGGCGGGAAACAAGAGGGCTGGAAATGGGGATTATTCGGTACCAGCTAGCTCGAGTCCTAACCCGGCGATGAATGGGGCTGTGGTGTATCACTCCAATGAGCCGCTGCCTGCATTCAAGGATGTGCCTGCGTCGGAGAAGCAGAATTTGTTTGTGAAGAAGGTGAACCTGTGCTGCGCCATGTACGACTTCACAGATCCAACGAAGAACTTGAAGGAAAAGGAGGTGAAGCGCCAGACGCTTATGGAGCTTGTTGATTATGTCAGTTCTGCAAATGGCAAGTTCCCGGAAGTCGTCATGTTGGAGATCACCAAAATGGTGTCGATTAACTTGTTCCGGAGCTCCAACCCGACTCCTCGCGAGAACAAGGCCATCGAGGGAGTTGATCTGGAGGAGGATGAGCCTCTCATGGACCCGGCATGGTCACACCTGCAGGTCGTTTATGAGGTATTCTTGAGATTTGTAGCGTCACAGGAGACAGATGCAAAGTTGGCAAAGAGATACATAGATCATTCCTTCATTCTTAGGCTGCTAGATCTTTTTGACTCAGAGGATCCTAGGGAAAGGGACTATCTAAAGACGATACTCCATCGGATATATGGTAAATTCATGGTGCATCGCCCTTTCATCAGGAAAGCGATCAATAACATATTCTACAGGTTTATATTCGAAACAGAAAAGCATAATGGTATTGCAGAGTTGTTGGAGATTTTGGGTAGTATAATCAATGGTTTTGCTCTTCCGCTCAAGGAAGAACACAAATTATTCCTTGTTCGTGCACTGATCCCTCTTCATAAGCCAAAGTGTGTATCGATGTACCATCAGCAGTTATCATATTGTATCACACAGTTTGTTGAGAAGGACTGCAAACTTGCTGACACGGTTATTAGGGGCTTACTGAAATATTGGCCTGTGACAAACAGTTCAAAGGAGGTGATGTTCTTGGGTGAGCTAGAAGAGGTTTTAGAAGCAACACAGCTTGCAGAGTTCCAAAGATGCATGGTTCCCCTCTTTCGTCAGATTGCCCGCAGCATGAACAGCTCTCATTTCCAGGTCAAAATCTCACTGGGTCCTATCCTTGAAGCTTGTCATGCATTTTTTACAAACTTGTTTGTTGGTTCATCTAGTACATAACTTATTTTCTCTTACTGCTTGAGGTCTGTGATTCAACAATTGTTTGCGTGCTTATCCACATTTTTTACTTGCACAGATCTAATTAGCTATAATCTGTTCCCTGAGCATGGAAAGCACTTTTTCTCCTCCACACCCATGGTGTGTATTCTTATGTATAATTTGTGCACATGGGTTTTCAACTGTGTTAATCAAATATATGCGCTAATATGTGATTATGATCACTAAAAAAACATTAGTACCTGGTCATTTCTCTTCTAAGTTATAATAATAATTACAATATCTTAAATTGGAGCCTTCTGCATGATACACATGCTAACTTGGCCCTTTTCTTTTTTAACGTTTCTCGTACCCTACTTATAAAGCCAATCTATTGCATAATAGATCTTTAGAAATTTAGATACCCTCTTTCTCAGTAATCAGATCCAAATATTTTCTTGTTTATAAATACTTTATCCCACTTGTAGTTGTATTGGTATATGTAAAACTTAAGTTTCTGTAGATGTCATCAGGAGTTTGATGTAGCAAAACAGAAATATGAATCGTGCTTACAAAGTAAATGCTAAGTAAAGAGCAATTATAAACCACTTAAATTTCCCACTATATTAGGCTTGTTGCGCAAATATGTTCCCTTCTATTTGTTGTAGTATTGTTTCTGGAATGTGCTCATTTGTCAAGTTTTGATTGTCAAAGCCCGCTTCTTTTGTGAGTTATGACTGTCATCCTGTCATGGTCATCTGTGAAACAGGGCTACATAATTCGTAAATTTTGGGTGTGTAGTTGATATTTCCTGGCTAATCATTATTATAACTGTGCACTAATGCCTCTTGGACCCACTGATTCTTTGGAATAGATTGTAATTATGTTTGAACTATTCGTTCATGGTATCAGGTGATTTTTTTTCTTGTGTTTATGTGAGCAGTTGGTAGCTTACAAATAATAGAGTACAAACACTATATTTAGCTACCTGTCCAGGCACCTTGTTAAGTTGTTAATGAAGAAATACACAGCATTTTGGAGTTGTGACTTATGTTTTTCTCCTTGTCTGTTTATAGGTGGCAGAGCGAGCTCTGTTTCTCTGGAATAATGATCACATTGAGAACCTAATTAAGCAGAATTACAAGGTGTTATTACCTATTATCTATCCAGCACTTGAGAGAAATGGGAGAGATCACTGGAATCAAGCTGTGCAAAGTTTGACATTGAATGTACGCAAGATCTTCTCTGATCATGATTCTGCATATTTCGGGGAGTGCGCCCGAAAGTTCAATGATGATGAACTCAAGCAGGAGGAATCCAATTCGAAACGAGAAGCCTTGTGGAAGCGCTTAGAGGAAATGGTTGCCTCAAAACCCGGTGAAAACAACCCCTCAGGCACACCGAATGGCAAATCCAGCCAAGCTGCTGGCTAGAATACCACCGTAACAACCGCGATCCTTCAACTCTTTGACTCATGTGGGATTCTCTGGGAACTTGGTTGTGATGCAGTGTTGATTTTTGTTGTTGTTGATGAGCTGGTTTCCCCTATTCTAGGGTGGGGGTAGGATACGTTTGGTCATCAGAATTGTACTATCAAAATGTACACATACAAAAGAATTTCTGGGAGATTTGCCATGTGTAGTGACATTAATCAGAATTCTCATATAGTTCAATAAACAATGTTGATTTTGATTGATGATATGCAGTTGGGTTTGCTGAGCATGATTTTACTGTTCTATGTTATCTAGTATGTACAATGATAATACTGTGCGTTATGGTGCTGCCGTAAGTACAATTTGCATCATATCGCTGTCTGAAGAAAGGTCATACTATTGCTCTCGTGCTAACGTTGACGAACCAAACATCATTTTCTGAAGATCGCCCAAAAGAGACAGGATGGAACACTGCTATACAACAGCTTCGATTTCTAGAACTAAGGATGATCACACAGCGAAACGAGACAAATGGCTGAATTCATCAGTGTGTCTACAAGGAATGCCCATATTTTCATCGATATTGTTAGCTTATAATATAAAGATTCGCGAAGTCAAAGCGCTGCTCATACGCTCCAGAAGCAAAAGAAAAACAGTATCAGGCATACGCCGGCAACTTGGGTAGAGTCCAAGCAAGTAGCTTGAAGCCTTGAACAGCATGAAAATACCTACAGGTAAACAACTCGAGATAACTTCCAGATGACAGCGTTGATTTCTGGAACTAAGGATCTTTGTAGCAGCATACAATGAAATAAGATAAATGGACGAATTCATAACAGAAGCGTCTAAGAGGCATCCACATTTTCCTCGATCCATGTAGTTAGCTTACAAACACAATTTCAAATTTGACATGGATATCCCTAAGCCTTCGTGACCTGGCACAAAGTTAAGAGTGCTAGTACACTCCAGGACCAAAAGCAAATACATCATCAGCCATATGCATGGAACTTTGAGCAAAAAGTTCAGGAAAAGAGCTGCAACCACAGCATGAAAATGTCTACAGGTCAATAACTCGTGACAGCTTCTGGATGCGGTTCAGCAGGAAGTCTCCTTGCTTGATGGTTGACTGGTAGAAGGCATTCCTGGCATCAGGTCGGTTTGTCTCCAAGACACCAGCAACTTTATCTATCTTGCAGTGGAGCTTCCCAGCAGCAATAAAGCGTGACAATTCCCTGTATCAAAGTGACAGAAATGATCTTACACACTAAACTTGTGGATTAAGGATACCATACAGCTAGAATACAAGAACCGGCATAGTTGAACTTACTGGTCAATGAAATCAACTGTCACACCAAAAGCAGCAGCCATTGCTTCCATTGTTACACTCTTGTATGATTCCAGAAATTGTGAATAGACAACTGTGCGCACTTCACGCATGTAGTAGCGGAAATGAGGCTGAAGGTAACGGTCTAGCTTGATCTGTTCCGTCAAACCAGCTGAGAAATAAGAATCAGATATATGAGAGAACTGAAGCTAGCTATAGTCCAAAACGATAAAAATGCTACAAGAGAGTTATTGATCATCGGTAAATGGAAGATGATGGGCAACTATTGTGTTTCTGTTACTTACAGAACGCGATAAAGAATGATTTGTACTGGCAATTGTAAAGGGAATTGAGAAACTCAGACAGGTGAGGGACTTTGCCAATGACAGCTAGGATCTCAGGTGCATCTACAACCTGTCAAGATCATTCTTAGTCAGGCATTCCAGGAAATAAAATTGTCTTCAATAAGCTAATCTGAATACCTTTTGCTTCAGAGATACACGATCCAGCGTAATAACACTTGTGAGAACTGTGTAGAAGACGAATGTATCATAGGGAAACAGCTCATAAGTCGTGAAAGTTGAAATGGAGTCCAAGAATAAGCTTGCAGCTTTCTTGAAGTTTCTAGTTGCCATGCAGTATAAGGCTTCATACACTTTCAATCTGTTCTTCCTTTCCCAATCACCTCCCTCCTCAAACAAGCTTCAATCAGGCAAAACAATGTTGCATTGTATCAGACTTCACAATCCAAAGACATCAGAAAGTAAAATAGCATGGCAAAGAAACATTTGGCTTACTTTTTGGCCTTGTCAATGGACTTTGAGATAAGATCAAAGTCCATATAGAAAAGTCCTATTTGTAGTGTGTAGAAAACAAGGTCCATTTTTTGGCCAACAGCTACAGTTTTCCCTTCAGTTACTTTAAGCTGCTCCAGTGCCTTTTCCTGAAATTCATATTACCCACATAAGATAAGCATGTTTCAAACACGGACTGACAACCCTAAAAGTTTTGAAGGACATTAGATGTATACCTTCTCCCCAACCCTTATGAAATACAAGGATTTGGCAAGATGAGCTTCACGCACTTCACTCTCACCCAAATTCTCCTCGGCATCGGCAATCCTTCAGCATAAGATGTGATATTAACCAAAAGAGTTCAGTACTGGATGTAGGCACTCAAGCATAATGTCAACTCAAGAGTCTTGGATATACCATAAAGATAAGATGGATACAGGATAGTCTACATCAGAGTTTAGTTAAGATAGTCTACATCAGAGTTCAGTTTACCCAGTAAGATAGTCTACATAATTTTACTTGGACCTAATTGTTAGGGAACATAATACCCAGCAGCTAGTTAAACAGTAGAATTTCCTTGACTCTATCATTGATTTGTTTGTGCGCACAAGACTATATTTACCATCACCCATCATTCCTATAAAGTTGTGACCTAAGTTGGTTGGATGCGCAAACATCATTCTTCATCTACCATCATTCCACTTCTCACTGTCTGATCTATAAGTTTGAGATGAGCACTGACCTAGATAAGTTCGCAGAGCCTATAATGCAGAACATAAACTGGTGAATTCAACTACCTCAAAAGGTCCAGAACGCAGGCTAGTTGCCAATTATGTTTAGAGACAACTAGAACATCAAAAGCAAATCTATCCACAACTAACCACAGCAACATAGCTTGCAGCGCATAAATCACAGACCCAGCATGTCCCAGGGATAAATTATACTGAACCTACCCAGAGTGGTCAAATTAGAAATTACGTATGGTGTGTTAACAGCACTAGATGCATCAACATTACAGCGCGAAACCCTAGGAATCAGCGTAGAAATCGAGCAGGACAAGGTGACAAGAGGCGAGATCCACTCACTTCTCGTCGAGTTTCCGGATCTCCTCCTCGATCCTGGCGCGCATCTCGGAGAGCAGCGCCGCGTCCATCTCCAGCACGCCGTCGGCCGCCAGCGACTCGTACAGCGACGCCATGTCTGCACCAACCACACCAGTCAGATCAAATCCAAAGCCCAGGCCTTACCCACAGCTAGAAGCAGGCACGAGTAGAGGGGAGGAGTTGCCGGTACCGTCGGTTTTGACGGCGGCGAGGACGTCGGCGCGTAGGTCGACCTTGGCGAGGTCGTCGACATCCGGGTGCGAGAGCAAGAACAGCTTGTGCGCCAGCACCAGGTGCGGCTGCTGCTTCCCTTCCTCTCCGCCGCCGTCCATGTCGCCGCCGCGCTTTGCTTCCGCCGCAAGAAGGTTGGGAGAGAGAGGAGAGAACAGCAGAGAGTAGAGAGGCTTCCGCAAAATTGCAGCACGGGGAGAAGAAAATGTGTTCCCAACTTGTAGAGAGGCTTCCGCTAGCTCAAGTTCCAAAAGGACACGTGTATGTATCTGCGCCGTTCATCTTACATCGTACGGCATTACAGGCCATCATTCTTTGAGCCGTGTGTAAAAGAGCAAAGCGAAACACCGACCGAGAGCCCAACTCGCGTCCGTCCCTGAGTTCCGACCCGAACCCAACCCAAAACCTCCCCGTCGCCGAAGCCGAAACCCTTGTCACGATGGCAACCGCCGCCGCCGCCGCGCCCGTGGCGGCCGAGCAGCAGCCGCGCCGCCGGAAGCCGACGCCCGGTCGCGGGGGCGTGGTCCTCCCCGCTGGGCTGTCGGAGGAGGAGGCGCGGGTGCGAGCCATCGCGGAGATCGTGTCGGCGATGGGCGAGCTCTCGCGGCGCGGGGAGGACGTGGACCTCAACGCGCTCAAGTCCGCCGCGTGCCGGCGGTACGGGCTGGCGCGGGCGCCCAAGCTGGTGGAGATGATCGCCGCCGTGCCCGAGGCCGACCGCGCCGCGCTGCTGCCGCGGCTGCGCGCCAAGCCCGTGCGCACGGCGTCCGGCATCGCGGTGGTCGCCGTTATGTCGAAGCCGCACCGGTGCCCCCACATCGCCACCACGGGGAACATCTGCGTCTACTGCCCGGGCGGCCCCGACTCTGACTTCGAGTACAGCACGCAATCCTACACTGGATACGAGCCCACTAGCATGCGCGCCATTCGAGCAAGGTGATTGAGCTTACTGCTGCAGATGCCACTGATAATACTGATGTATACAATAGCTTATTAAGTTGCTTGTATAAGGGTGGGTTGTACTGTGGCAAGCAACCTAGGATTAAGATGCCTAGTCTATGTTGTTTGAACTATGCTTCATTACAACATTGAACCAACCTTACTTTTATGCACTGAAATGGTTGCTTTTGTTAACAATTATACATTGCAATTCGAGACTATTAAAGGGTAAGGTTGCATTTGTGTGCGTGGTCCCTTGCTTTGAGGCTACTGCATCTATGAGTGCAATAGCTTTCGGTTTTGCCGCAGATATTGAAGGAGGTTAAAAGCATTGATAGCCATGCATGCTAGTAGCAGCCATTGCTAGCCTTGGTAGCGAGCATGCTTCAATGCCCACAACTCGATTTAAACCATGGTGGATTTGCTAAATTTGATGCTGGTCATTTTACTGAAAAAAATGGGATTATGTTGTGATGCTATGTTCCATACTATCGTTACTCGAATTTGACATTTGAAGAGTACAAATGATAAACAACAGAAATTATTGGCAGAGTTATGTATTTATTGCTTATGAAATAATAAGGCACAACGATGTCATTAGGGATCTTTAAATACATTAATAACCATGTATTCTGTTTAGTGATGAAATTTTCATGTGTTGTGATTATTTAACTGCTTCACGGATATGATTTTGGCATTTGTTTTTCTAATCATGGTTTCTGACTCTAGGTACAATCCGTATGTGCAAGCCAGAAGCAGGATTGATCAGCTTAAGCGGCTAGGCCATAGTGTGGATAAGGTTTATCAAACTATACCCATTCCTAACATTTTTAGCTATGTTAGCTACATTATGTTCTGCTTTACATATTATTTTATCTTTTAACCATAAGTGCAAGCTAACTTGAATTTATTCGGCAGGTCGAGTTCATTTTGATGGGTGGAACCTTCATGTCATTACCAGCTGATTATCGTGACTACTTTATCAGAAATCTTCATGATGCTTTATCAGGTCACACTTCTGCTAATGTTGAGGAGGCTGTTTGTTATTCAGAACATAGTGCTGTCAAATGTATTGGTATGACGATTGAGACGTAAGTATCATTGCATAATTTTCCCACGATTCTTTGTTTCCTTTGAACGTAGTCATTTTTTCCATGTTAGATTCTGATAAATTTAGGCTATAAAACGGTCTCAATGTTTGGTTGAAAAATTTCCAGGAGACCTGATTATTGCTTGGGACCTCACTTGCGCCAGATGCTATCTTATGGTTGCACCCGTTTAGAAATCGGTGTTCAGAGTACATATGAGGACGTTGCTCGTGACACAAACAGAGGCCACACAGTGGCTGCTGTTGCTGATTGCTTTTGTTTGGCAAAAGATGCTGGGTTTAAGGTGATTGCTTGCTGAATCACGGTTCTTTAGTTTTCTTGCTTCTTTAAGACTTCTTCTAATTTGTCTTGATTCCTCTCAACAGGTGGTTGCCCATATGATGCCAGATTTACCTAATGTTGGAGTTGAAAGAGACATGGAAAGCTTCAGGGAATTTTTTGAAAGTCCAGCATTCCGAGCAGATGGTCTAAAGATTTATCCAACTCTCGTGATTCGTGGAACTGGTCTTTATGAGCTCTGGAAAACTGGAAGGTAGTCCTATTTTCTAGCACTCCGCATCCTTTTTGATATGGTTGGTGTTCTTTAGAGTTTAGGTCGAGAGCTTTTGTACTGGCTACAGGGCCCCAGAAAAGATAGTACTAGTACTAACCTTCCTGGGGATGTTGCTTTGTCGCAGGTATAGAAATTATCCACCTGAGCTGCTGGTAGATATTGTAGCAAGGATTCTGTCTTTGGTACCACCATGGACAAGAGTTTATCGGGTCCAGAGGGATATTCCTATGCCTCTAGTTACTTCTGGTGTCGAGAAAGGTAATCTGCGTGAACTTGCTCTGGCTCGAATGGAAGACTTGGGCTTAAAATGTCGAGATGTCAGAACACGTGAGGCAGGGATTCAGGTAAATATGTAATGCGGTATAATCACTTTCACATGCTTATAATTTAGCTAAGGACATGTGTTCTCATTCATGCATCATCATGTAGGATATCCATCACAAAATCAGGCCGGATGAAGTAGAGCTTGTCAGGCGTGACTATGCTGCAAATGAAGGTTGGGAGACGTTCCTCTCATATGAGGATACACGACAGGTATTCATAGCCTGCCATCCAGTTTGTTTGGTCACATGGACGTGAATTCTGGTTTATGCTGCATGTCTGTATAGATGCCCTTTGTAAAGTGATTATAGACTTGTAGTCGATCGCCTAGTACGCTTCGGAATCCCTCTGTTTGACAGAGGTCGACAGTAGGCCTTTTTCTCGTATATCTCATGTTATTGTTTAATATAACTCACAATTTACTTTCAATGAATTTTACAGGATATCTTGATTGGCCTGTTGCGCTTGCGTAAATGTGGCCGCAATGTTACATGCCCTGAACTCACAGGAAGGTGTTCAATTGTTCGGGAACTTCATGTCTATGGTACCGCAGTCCCAGTGCATGGTCGTGATACAGACAAACTACAGCATCAGGTGAATCTTGTTTGCTTGTAGACCGTACGATTGCCACCCGTCTTTCAGTCCTCTTCCTCAAAGTCCCAAATATTTGCAGAGCATTCCTTCGTTTAGTATATCAGTTAGGTGCCTGGGTAAGTTTCGGTCAGGTTAGTTAGGCAATTAGCAGCACCTGGACTGTTAGTCATGGCTGAGTTTTAGGCAGCCACTAAGGCCATAGTTAGTTTTGCTTTCGCCTATTTAATGTTAATGCATGGTGAAAAAAATATTGCAGCTTTCACAGTTAGTATGCCCGCTCATGTTTTCCCACATCTGGCAGGATCCGATTCCAACAATATTTACTAGACACTTGCCACATTTTGGCTGATTGTAGGCATTGTTCTAAATTGAATAAGTTGATGTGTTCTTGTGGTTAGTATTATTATGTACAATTTGTATGGTAGTTACAACACTGCTTTGCTAAAGACAAGGGCTGTCTACTGTCTAGAGTACGCTTTTATCACAAAAACAAAACAATTCGTTGGGTGAAATATTGGTTAAACCAAACTACAGACTCAGCCATTCAGGAAATCACTGAATATTAGTGCTGCCTGCCAGATATTTCCTCCCCTAATCGGTGCTTGAAGACCATTTTGTTTATTTTATACAGCCTAACTTTTATGTTATGGTTGGTTTCTTAGGACCACTTTGTCCTTCACTAGAGGCTTTTTGGTGCTACATAAGTGTTTTGATGTTTATTTAAGATCTTATACTTCTCTTTTAGCAGATATGCAAACATGATGTTGATGTTGTATGTTTCAACTATTTAAGATTTGTTCTATCTACATGATTTCTCAGGGATATGGAACTCTCCTAATGGAAGAAGCAGAGAGAATAGCTCGCTTGGAGCATCGCTCAAAGAAACTGGCCGTGATATCTGGAGTAGGAACACGCCACTACTACCGGAAACTAGGATATGAGCTAGAAGGTCCATATATGGTCAAGCATTTGTCTTAAAATGTATGTTGACGGTGTTTATGTGTGTTGTGTTACATTAGTATATATTTAAAATGTTTGCTTTACCCTTTTTTGGGGATTGAGTAATATCATCATTTACCATATGGTATGTAACCAAAGCAGATTTAGTTGGATCATGTCATGCGTCTATCCTTTTGAATCCAATCTGTCAATTTGGCGAAGCTGATCTTAAAGTACCCTTTCTGAATTGAATTGAATGTACAAGTACATGTTAAATGATGCAACAATCAATAAGTAGGGAGGGGAAAAACAAAATGAATGTGAGAATCGAAGTTCCAAACACAGATACAAGGTTGAACCTACCATAGGTGAACCGTATGTGTCCTTCAACATAAGTTCTGTGCCTGCAAACGAGAGGAATAATGCTTGCATAATGTTTTTCTATATGCAAAAAGTTGATACGCTGTAGGGCGAAGATGACCCGCACTAAAGCTGAAACGAGACGGTGAGTTGGATCTAGTGTGACTCTACGTAAGACCGACCCAATGATTCGTTGGGGCGCGAAATCTAGAAAAATGGACAAAAGATTTTCCGTTGCCGGGACTCGAACCCGGGTCTCTCGGGTGAGAGCCGAGTATCCTAACCAGCTAGACTACAACGGAGATTGAGTGGTAATTCGAGCAAAATGTACATGACAGTATTCTTGGGCCCGGGGTGGTCCACAGCAGGCTGTCCGACAAGTACTGGGTCGAGCTGCAGCGACCGGCACGTCGCTCTGGAGTAGCGCGTGGAGCGGCACGAGGTGTACTCACCTGGGCAGCCGTCCCGACGTGCGCCGCCCCTACCAGCGGCGTTCGTTTTGCACGGCCTGCCTGCCTACCTTAGCCGCAAGGAAGCTCCGACGCCCCTGCACCCCACTGCAGCAAGCAAAGCACCTGAACGTTTCTTTTGTTCTTCCTTTTTTGGTTTTCTATTTATGTACTGAACTTTTTTCTTCTAATTTAATATAATATAATCAGTAGGGGCTTTTTTTGGCCCCTCCTGTTCTTTCAAAAAAAAAAAAGCACCTGAACGAAACCGATAGAGCGAGGCACCCACCCGCAGCCACGCGCCGCGAATGCTCGTCTCCGGAGACGCGCGCGCTACCCGGGCCGCCGGGGCCCGGCACGGCGCACGCGCGCGGCTGCATGCCGAAGCGAGAGCATGCCTAGCGCGCGGCCGCTTGACTGGGACTCGCCGAGTCGGTCGTGCCGCGGACGGAGCGAGGGGCAGGCATCGCTAGTACGTGCATCGTTACGTCTTCGCGCGCGCGCCGACTATCTCCTCCGGTCGTCAGGAAGCTGACGCTGGATACTAACCGACCGGAACTCGGCCGCTCGATCGACCAAAACCGCGGCTGCCGCGCCGCGCTCGGTGATCGACGACGTTCCCTGCCGCGGCACGTGCGTACGGTGCGGCCGCAGCTCCCGCGACCGCGAGCGCTCGTCGTGCCATTACGTGGTTTTGTTTGATTGGATTGTGTGCCGTGCGTGCGCTCGTCGTTGGCGCGGGCGCAGGACGCGCGCCTTTGGGTGTGGGTTGGGTTACGGTTGCCTTTGGCCTTTGGACGCGTTATTATTTACAAAGAAAAAAAAAATCAGAGATGTCTATTTGTTCTGTTGGACAGACGACAAACTGGTAAAACTACTGTAACATTATTATTTTTTACTCCTTTTTTTAGAACAGGAATTTACTCCTACTCAATCAAGGCAATCGTCTTTTTTTCCTGGTGACAATCATATTACCAATAACAAAAAGTTCATATATTTGGTAGAACAACAGCTAAACAAAACAATCTTTTAAGTGATTACCAGGTGCTAAATCTCACTGTAACAGGCGCGGAGCTCCAACCTGAAACCTCTTTCCTTATCTGGTCTCTCTCCTCGTCGGTCCGTGGATACGCCGTCGAAGGACACAACCGACAGCTTCCACAGAGTTTGCTTTTGAGCAGCCCTAGAAGTTCCAAATTCACAGCCAACTTTGCAACCTGCCTTATATACCTTGTGAACTTCTCTTCTTCTACTCGAAAGCCCTCGATGGTAAGCTTGCTCAAACTGTAATGCTTGAAATCATCGCGTGCTTCCCAGCTCAAATGATCACTTGTCTTTTGGAAGATTTCCTTGAGCATTTCGTATTCGGGTGAGTGTGTCTTTGAGTTACACTCATGGTCCCACACCTGCAAAAGAAAACATGTAAGTATTCAAGTAGAAAAGAGATGGATAGATGTTTTATCAAGAAACTAAAGGATATACTTAAATGACTGAACAACAACAATGTTTTCCCTTTGTTTTTGTTTTCTTAACTCCACAGATCCTCTATACATTAATATTGAGGAAACAACATAAATGACAAGAGTGCTTAAAGTTTCTTGAACGAACATGTATGTATATCTCCTTTAGGAGGGGTGCAGCTTCTAAGAAGAATATTGTCCAGGCAAGGTCACGTTCTTGATGAACAAAACGAAATTTAACCATCTGCAGATTCTTCAACAGAGGACCCAATCGCTTTGGCCCTTCGGGTTGGATCCAGATCTACACCAGACAAAGTAAAGAAAATAATCAGACACTACTTCACAGTAAATAAGAGTTACGAAAATAGGCATAATGCAGTGCCGTTATCACTCACTCTTTTACACTGGAAATCCAAATTCAGTTCAGATATGACCACATTACGAAGCAACTCGCTTAGCTTTACATTGTGGTTGAACGTTGTGGCCATATTAGTGAGGGTTAGGGCCCAAAGCTGCGGAACATGACCGAACGACAGTGGGCATGGATCATGCGAAACCAACCAAGCCTGACAAGTCAAATGTGTGAGTTGCGGAAGCCATTTGAGCTCTATCCTTTCGAACATACATGCAACAATGGCAAGTTCAGCAAGTTGAGAGTGTTCGATTTGTATGACAGATCGAATCCCAGCGTCACAATTATGTAGGCTAAGGTACTCCAGCTTCTTACATGTACCAAGCACATTCCGGATGTCCGACTCACCGAGTCTCAGATTATATATAACCAAACCCGTGAGTCCACCAAATGCACGGGGATAAGAATCAAAGAGTGCCATGAAGCGTCTTCCATCGATGATCATATCATCAGGCGCGTTGCCATTCCTCTCTGTTATGATTTTGATCTCTGCTCTGTCAACCTCACGGCCTGCCATGGCACTGTCCACGGAACGAACAATGTCAAATGCTTGATCCCTCAAGTAGAACTTTATGCTCAGGTAGGTGATGGTGTGGTGACTCTTATGCGCCAAGGCACTCTTTGCAGCTTCCGCCACGCGGACATTGGATTGTATCAGTTCTTGGAGCTTAATCTCTCGACCAACGACTTTAGACTGGTAGTGTGCAACGTCTAGAACAATTTCAGCATGGAGGCCTCCTAGATGCCTCCACCGCTTTGATAGTACACACGTCCTTACAGCCTCACTTGTCAGTTTCAGCTTGTCCAAAATATGCAGGAGAATATCATCTGGAAGTTTGCTGAGCCTATCTTCTTGCTCATGTTCCTGCAATGATTGTAATTTAAAGATGATTGAGTAAGGGCATCGAGAGCAGGCCTTAAAATAACACAAATATTATGACAGAGTAGGCAACAAAACGTGATATGCAATGGAGCGTCAGTAACAAAAACTCATGAATATGAACAGAATACTAGTAAATGACAAAGCCAAAGGCAGAAATTAACAGAGTCGGTAACGAACTTAATGGAACGGATTCAAAAGCAGAGCGTTGTACTAGGAAGCGCAGCTCAACCCATCATCGAATTGCTCGACCTGTATATGTGTAGCGGCAGAGGATAGCTACCTGAGCCTCGGAATCCTGCCGGTTGGAGTCGGTCGTCACGTACGTCTCTATGCTTGGTTTTTCCTCTTCTTTTTCTCCGGCGTTTGCCCTGCGTCGCCGTCGCCTCCGGTTCACAACTATCGTGAAGCCGTCCGCGTCCATGTGGTGTGATGGAGAGGCTTGTCCGTTCCTGAAATTTGCACTCGGGTCTCTTTGTTTGGAGTCGGCCAGTCGGGATTACAGTTCGAGATGGTTACTCTCCCAGTCTCAGAAAGAAACGATCTAAACTGGGACCAAATTTGTGACTGACGACGCTAGATTAATCAGAGTGTCTAATTAAGAGACCGCAGCACCATCCGTACCACGGCGCCGCCGCTGCCACGAGAAGTCGAGTTCGAGGCCATAGGCGACGGAAGACGATCGCCGGTGAAACGGCGAGCAACGACTGCGACGCAGGTGATGATGACTGACTCGATCCGGCACGAGTCCACCTGGGCAGAGACGCAGGTAGCTACCCCCACTCTGCCCTGATTTGTTCCATTGACCAGATGATTCGTTGTTAATCTCCCTTATACGTTCGATTGCCTACTCTAATTTGAGAATACAACGCGAGTACACTGCCATCAATACTTGTGTTATTGTTTAAAATACGCTCCCTAATTCCTATCAGTCATCTTTAAATTGCATCGTTGCAGTTGTAGGAACATGAACAGGAAGACAGGCTCAGCAAACTTAAATATGATGTCCTGATGCTTATTTTGGATAAGATTGAGCGGTTAAGTGAATCTGTACGGACCTGCGTACTTTCAAAACGGTGGAGGCATCTAGCAGGCCTTCATTCTTCGATCGTTTTAGACGTTACACACTACCAGCCGAAAGTCGCTGGTCCCGGGTATACGCTTCAGGAACTGGTACAATCCAATGTCTCCGTGGTCGAAGCTACAAAGAGCATTCTAGCTCATCAGAGTCAGAACACCATTAAGAATCTGAGCATAACGTTTTATTTGAGGGACGAATCAATCGACATTGTTCGTTCTGTCGACAAAGCCATGGAAAATCGAGAGATACTTTTTGCTGAGTTCTCAATCGTAGCAGAAATACTGGAGGCATGTTGCACGGATGATGACATGCTCAACTACGGCAGACGCTTTATGACGTTCGTTGATACTTGTCCCCGTGCATTTGGTGGTCTCACAGCCGTACTTATAAGCAGTGTAAGACTTGGCACATCTGACTTTTAATATGTTCTCAGTACATGTAAGAAGCTGAGATACCTTAGTCTACTGAACTGCGATGCTGGCATCAACTCTGAATTGCAAATTGAACACTCACGACTTGCTGAGCTGACCATTCTTTCCTGCAAATTTGAAAGCGTTGAGCTCAAGTGGCTTCCAAGGCTTACGCATTTGGCATGTATAAATTGGTTGTTTTCACAAGATAAATATCCACTTTCTTTCGGTCATGTTCCAGAGTTTTGTGCGCTCATCCTAAATTTGACAGGCACAATACTGCATAAAACTCTTGTGCTAAGTGAATTCCTTGGTGATGCGGTTATAGGTACACTGGATTTGAATTTCGCATGCCAGAGGGTGAGTAATAACGATGTAGCGCCTGACATGTTTGTTTCTTTTAAGGATTTTGTTATGACTATTAAGGTTCTGATTTTCACTAATTTATTATTTGGTGTAGATTTGGATTCAACCAGAAGCTCCAAGACTACTATCTCCTAAACTGCAGAATTTGCAGATTGTTATACTTCGTTACGTTCATGAGGAATGTGACCTCACTTGGACAATATTCTTCCTAGAAGCTGCACCCCTTTTAACGGAACTATATGTGCAGGTATGTTTTTAGTTTCAATGCACCTTGAACATTTTGTTGCTTTCTCAATCCTAATATATATGCCTATGATTTTGTTAGTTGATGAATTACTTTTCTCCTGGGAACAAAAGAAAGCTTATGTATTACCTGTCATCATTGTTTTATTTTCAGTTCTGTAACTTGTAACCGTTATTTGGGTTTGCATATTTGGATTAGATCATTACAGCGAAAATAAAGTTTATCTTCTGTTGGAATAAGCAAAAAAAAAAAGTTGGACTTAATCCATCTAAATAGTCCCTAAGAAATATTATTGTCCATTTGCACGATCAGGAAATACATATCACTGAAAGTTAACTTTATCTATCTTTTGCAGGTGTGGGACCATACTTGCAACTCAGAATACATGGAGAGTGATGAATTCCAAGAGTTGTATCAGAAAGCAAGTAATTTTTTAAGTTGGGAGGTACATGATGCTTTCAAGCATTACAATCTGAGAAAGCTCACTGTTGAAGGCTTTCAAGTAGAAGATAAGTTCATAAGATATGTAAGACATGTCATGAAAGTGGCGGTGAATGTAGAGGATGTTTCACTGCTTGAATGGCGTCCGTGTGCACGCTGTCAGTTATATCCTTCAACAGCGTATCCACGTACGAACCAAGAGAGAGACCTGATAAGAAAACAAATATCAGAGAGGAAGTCCTCATGTATTAATTTTTTCATTTTGTTTTGAAAAAGGACATCTATTAAAAGTTTGAAAGTGGCATTTGATTTGTGTGTGCAAACTGATGACCTTAAGGTTTACACTCCAATCTTTCCCTCCCTCCTTTGAATCTTGTCTACAGATTATACTTGTATCTTCTTTCTACTGGTTTGTGGTGCTCGTGCTCTGCATTGGAAAGCGCATTGATTGGGTGCAAGGGTATGGTGTATTCGCACAGTTAGCCAGTTTGTTGATCAGCGATTCAAACTGGTCTGCATTCCACATTTTCACTTCTGTCTCGCTATTAACATCAATTCCGTTCTCCAAATGGACAAAATTCAGGATGCACTTGTTCAGTCCGCATTAATGGAAACGATCAGAGTTGTGACCAAGGAGTTAAATAATTTATACCGGCTCCCAGTGTTTTCGCTTTTTTCAGTTAGATGAACTTGGATGCTTGCGCAGCATCGGATGCTGACAAGGACGATGCACCGGTGCGCCACATTCTGTACGTACTCGGTACCCCCAAGCCATTTCGTCAGTTCGATGAACAAGCTGCATCTGAGCTTTTTCTATCCCATGGCCAAGACGCTGGCGACAGCCCAGGTGGTAGCTGGAAGGAGGAAGGAGGCCCTACCGGTGCAACGTCGCCTGCAGGTCGGAGCGGGATCAGGGCCAACGGTGCGAGTGCAACGATTGATTATGAGATAGAAAACCACGCGTCGACGAGCTGCGGCGCGGATCCGGTGGGTGTAACGTCGACGGGGGCAGTCAGCCAGGGGGCAATCGACCGTGAGGAAGACAAGCTATTACGAGCCTAGGAAAGAAAACAGAGTTGATCTAAGAGACAGTCACAGTTAGCATTCCCTACACATCATTTCAATGCAGTTACTTCAGAAAAGTTTTCTGCTCGTCTCTAGTTGAGCTTTGCAGAAACCTTTTGTGACCACATGAGCGGGAAGGGGCCACCTGCCTGCGGCTCGAGAGGCAGGTCAAGATCGTCGGCGGCATGCTCGGGCCTCCGGCAGCTCCACGTCCTCGAAGCGAATCCTCTATCATGCAGTGACCGGAGACAAGGTGCCCTGGAGCAGACTCTTCGTCAGCTCTTCAGGTCCTGCTAGCGCCTCGAAGCGAAGGGGACAGCGTGAAGCTATGTTGCACGCAGACGCAGATGCCGAAATGCGTTGCAGTTTGCAGCTGCGTGGTCGATGCATTCCGGAGGCAGCCGTGACCTGCGAGGGCTCCAGGAGACATGGAACGCGCCGCGGCGAGTTAGCAGAGCAGAGCAGGAACAGAGCTTTGCCAGACAACCGTATCGACCCGCGAACAGCGAACCTGTGAATTACTAGCATATCCGAGACGAGACTCTTTGTTATGAGCTCACTGATCCTGCTGTACCGCCGATTCAGTTGTTCTGCACGTGGAGCTTAGCAATCGTGGAGTCATGTACCGCCGATTCAGTGAACTCGATGTCGCATGTAGATGCAGATGCTGAAATGCATTGCTGTTTGCTGCAGCTTGGTCGATGCCTGCAGGAGTCAGCCGCGACCTGCCTGCGAGAGCTGCAGGTGTCATGGAACGCGACGAGTTAGCAGAGCATTGCTAGAGAAATGCAACCACTGTGTTGCTCCCAGCTCACTGATTCAATTGTAACAATCTAGTACTGCCGATTCAGACGGAAACGAAGTGGATGCACCATGTCAGGGCTAAGGGGAAGCATCTGCATCACGTTCTGTCGTTCTGAATTTGTGCATGTTGCCCGCCCAATTGTGGTTCGCAAGCTCTCATGGTGACATTAGTCGGTCAAATGGACGCAGACTAACAGAGATTGGCGGCATGTTTGGCGTTAGCCGGTTAAATCTTCATTCTCTGCTCACTGTTCATCGTCCAAAGTTTACTCTCCTGATTCCTCCCCAAATTCATCTCTCTCCCGGCCTACACTGCTGCTGTTCTCCGGATGTTCTGACCATTGGCCACCGCGCCATCTTCGGAAGCGCAAATCCGCGGTTGTGATTGAGGCGCAGGCCCGGATCAAGCTGCCATGCCCGGCTCCAGAGCGCAGCTGCTCGATCTGCTTGCACCAGGCGAACAGCACGTGCGCCTCCGCCCTCAGGCCGTTTCTTCGTGATTCATGTGGGTCGGTATTGAGCGGGAGATGGGCTCATCATCCCGGCGGTAAGGACGGCGGCGGCGAACGGGCGAGAGGAGCCGCCGAGCGGGAGGAAGAGGAGCCCGGCCGCCAAAATCAGGGAGCTTTTTGCATAAATTTGGATCGGGATTATTTATCGCGATCCAGTTATTTGCAGATAACCCCTAATTTGGATCACGGTGAATAGTCGCGATCCAAATCAGGGGGCTTTATGTAAATATTGGGTGGCGTTCGGCAAAATGTCCAGGCCGGCGGGATGCCAGCCGCATACGGCGAGGCCGTGCCGCCGTCGCCGACGGCCATCCTCCGCTAACCAACGGGGATTTCATGGCCCCGACTAGGCGCATTGCAGGAGCTTCTTCCTCGTTAGGCTCGTCCGTCGAAGGCCGTGGTGGCGCGGACCTTGGTGCTCTCCGTCCGCCGGCTGAGGAGAAGCAAGCAGGATGATTTGGACTTGCCGGCGACGAGGACCAGCAATTGCGCAAGCCGAGACGCGTCTGTGGAATTTCCTATTCCTTGATCAGCCTCCGTAGAGGCTGGTCACCGACGCCGCATCGGCGATGAGGCTTCCGCGGCAGACATGGCTGCGATTCTGTTCGGTATTCTGAATTTCTGCAAGCTATGAAAACCTTTGCCTGGCAAGTCCTTGATTGTTTTCATCATCGCGTTGAGCTTGACCATGGATAGGCAAGCAACGCACAAATTGAGCTGTGATTGAGCCCAAGCGGGAGCCAGTCAGAGGTGAGGGGCCTTTTCCACGGCTTCTCTTTGCAGTTGTTTTTTTTTTTTTTTTGAGTTGTTCTCTTTGCAGTTGTTCAGTACATAGCCAGCGGTGAACTGTGAGCTCTGCATCTGTGCTTATATATGGGTTATTTGGATTGGTACCATTACAATTCTCGGAAGTTGGAGATATACCATTACAACTCACGTATTTGGAGATGTACCATTGGAATTTCAAGTTTCACTGAGGAATGCCATGCTCTACGTCTCCCGGCCATTTGGGCCCACTGTCAGGCGTATTCGGTACTGTACGCTTGGCGTACTGACGAACCTGCCCCTGACTGAAATGAGAAGCGCCCGTGAGCCGTGACCCATCTCTCTGTCTGTCTCTTCTTCCCCTCTCACCCTCTCTCATCCTCTCCTCTCCTCGCAGTGGCGACGGCGGCGGCGTGCCTCCCGCGCCCGCGACCCACTCCTCCGTTGCCCAGGTGAAGCCTCTCCAGGGACCTCACGACGATGTTCCACTGAGCGCAATGGCAGAGCCGACGGATTTGGAGGGTGGCGGCGAGAGGTATGGATCTCGAAGCTTCAATCTCTTGAATCAGAGTGCCGATGCGAGTAGGTCTAGGAATTGCGCTGTTTTGTTGTTGCTTTGACCCTTGTTCTTTTTTGCGGATTGTTGTTTGGTGCTAGGGTTGGGCTGTTCTCCCTAGAGATTAAAGTTGAAGGTTTCTGTACTACAGACAGTGATGGTAGGAAAGCTTACACTAAGGGTAGTGTGATTAAATGGGATGTCGAAGTAGGATTGTTCACTTGTTCAGTGTTGAGTTGTTGATGCAAAGCTTGTCCAATCAGTTCAGATGGCCCCCTAGCCATAGTCCTTGTGTGTGGTTCTTTGACAAAAGAATGGGTGAAGACGTCAGACTATTTAATGACTTGCAGCTGCATGATTTATTTGAAATGTATAAGGATCAGATGCATTGCCAAGTTGTTGTAGGAGTTTTAGAAAGAACAATTGCTGATATTGATGAGTTTGAGTCCCTAGAGCCTATTCTTGTGATTCCTCCTGATGAAAACCAAGATGTAGATCCCAATAGGCATGAGAAATCTCCTACTGCTGCTGAGCCAGATGGAGCACCTGAGTACCCTCTAGAGTTAGCTACTGCAGTTAGCTACTGCAGTTAGCTACAAATTTTCGTTGGGATGTCTAATCCAAACGAACACTAATGTCTAATCAAACAAACAGTTATTTGCGCTCAGTGGAACATCGTCGTGAGGTCCCTGGAGAGGCTTCACCTGGGTAACGGAGGAGTGGGTCGCGGGCGCGGGAGGCACGACGCCGCCGTCGCCACTGCGAGGAGAGGAGAGGATGGGAGAGGGTGAGAGGGGAAGAAGAGACAGACAGAGAGCTGGGTCACGGCTCACGGGCGCTTCTCATTTCAGTCAGGGGCAGGTTTGTCAGTACGCCAAGCGTACAGTACCGAATACGCCTGACAGTGAGCCCAAATGGCCGGGAGACGTAGAGCATGGCATTCCTCAGTGAAACTTGAAATTCCAATGGTACATCTCCAAATACGTGAGTTGTAATGGTATATTTCCAACTTCGGAGAATTGTAATGGTACCAATCCAAATAACCCCTTATATATTGCCATGTTGAATGAACTCCACGGCAAATGCCTGTGTGGTTTGATTTTTAACTCAAGATATATTTAACCATGAATTATATTTGAGTGCGAAGATGAAGTTTGCCGGAATGCTGGATTCAAATAAGAAAGTGTGATGGTCTGAAATTGTGCCGTGCAGTCACAGATCAAAATGACATCAAGACATCTCTCACGTCTTGGATTATCTCTGCTACGATAAATCTTGGTTTGGAACCACAAAACAGGATTGGACATGACAGAGCCGCAAGTCTTATTGTGACTTTCTGTTGATCCTTTGCCTTTTCTTGTGCGCCTCGCAAGCAGAGTAGCCATTTGAGCACTGACCTTTGATTGGAAAACGTATGCTGATGCGAGGACATGGATTGGCGGAATAACAACTTTCGCATGTAAAATGATCGCGTGGCGGCCTCCTGTTCATAATATCACTCGCATATGAAGCTGCTGCTACTACTGGTCGTCAAATTAATGGAGTCGAATGGAGTCGACTGCGAGCATGATCCCCAGGCCCAAGGCGATCTTCGTGCTTGGCAGTTGGCACCACGGGTTCGTACCGAAAAGTCGAGGCTTGCTGTTGCCCTCGCCAAACGCCTCTCCGGATAGGTGATAAATGCAGACAACATTCAGGTCTACGATAGTACGGTGGCGAGCCCATTGTCACGAACAAAGTGAGCGAGGGGGAGGAACGCGCAGGAGTACCCCGCCTCCTCATCGGTGGCATGCGCCCTGACGCCAACTTCACCGCGGACGACTCGCACCGTGGCGGCCGGGCGGCTCCAAGTCCAACTCGTACATGAAGCAGCAGGTCTGATGCAACGGCGTCGCTTTCCGAAAGGCCCGCGACAGTCTGTTCCTGTGGTTGGACGCGGAGCGGCAGCTGCTCGAGTGGCCCGTGTTCGACGTCGCGGCGTGCGGCGTGCCATCGGCCTGCCCATCGAGATGCATCCCTAACAGCGCGCCGAGCGTCTGGTGGCACACCACCAGCGAGGCTCAGCTTCCGCGCATGCTTGGCTGCCGGGGGCAAGCCGCGAACGGCAGAGGAGGCAGGTCACCGGAGGAGAAGAAATTCGCAGGCTGGCAGCTCAGTTGGCATGAACGCCGCTCGCCGCTCACATTTCACGGTCGCTGGGTACACGAACGTAATATTACAATTGAACTCCACTGTCAGCTAACTAATTTTTATTTCACAGGGCCCTCGAAGTGCGCCATGGCGAGCGAGCGCGCGCGCGCTGATGGCTCGACGATCGTTTGTTCGTGTAGGCCGGCAGGGGCGGAGCCAGGGGATTTTATTGATACCCGACTTCTGATAAAGTGGGTGTCGTTCATAGTTTTGCTAAACTACAAGAAAATGTCTTTTCCGGACACCGATGACCGAGGACAAGCGGCGGACATGATCCAGCTGCGGCGGCCGGCACCGTTCATCGTGGGGAGGATCCATGAGACAGAGCACGTCGCGCTGGGGGTAGCGGGTGGAGCGGCACGAGGTGTACACTGGATGGCGTGGCCGTGGCCAACGGCACGACGGTGGGGCGAGGCCCACGCGGTCGCCACGCGCGACGTGCACCAACCAACACCAGCGGCGAGCCGGCGAAAGCGGCCGTTCGTTCTGGATGGGCAGGGGCGTGATCGTTTTGGATTGAAGTGTTTCGTTTACTTTTTTTTTTTTTTTGAGAATAAGTGTTTCGTTTACTGGATGCGCAGAATAACTCGATCGTTAGGGGCAAGAGCCATGGGCCCATGGCTATTGCGTCGTCTCGTACCTGGGCCCATGGCTATTGCGTCGTCTCGTACCTTGCCGTTCGTGCTGTTTCTCGCAGCAACTCGCTGCTACTAGAAATACTTCACCATCGCCTTGCGTTCAGAAACCAATACACGGGCACGCAACAGTGAGGGTCTACCGGCCGAAAATTGAAAAGTGAGTTGACGTGCTAGTATTTTCGAGAAAAACGACAGAGCCGGGTTGCCTGAAACGATTGTGTTGTTGAGATGCGTTCGCTGTAGGGTGGTTCATCTCTCACTTGCCTGGTTCACGCACACACACGCCGCCGAGTGAGCAGCACCTGAACCGAACGCGCCCGATGGCCCGCGCCCCGTCGCGGCGAAGTGAAGCTGCGGTGCGCCGCGCGGTGGGAGCCACGGGGATCGGCTAGCGGTCGAGTTGGGCGGCCACACCAGGCGTTCGTCGCTGTGGAAAACCCGAGGAATGTTCGTGGAAGGTAGGTACTGCTCTCGCGACACCAGGCGTTCCTTCCACCGGATGCGCGACGACCAGACGCGATCTGAAGCAATGCCACCGTTCGCCTCATTTCGCGCAACGCCCCTGCCTGTATCCGGTGCACCGCGGTGCGTCGCGCATCGTCGTGGCGTCCATTCCTGTAGGCTGTAGAGGAGGTGCTCTGGTCACCGCGACTCCGCGAGGGCAGTGCCACTCGCGCGCACGCACAGAATACTGTACGACAAAGTATCCCTGCTCCCTGGTGCTCTGCTCGCGTCGCGCAAAGCCGCCTGACGCCAGAAAACCCGGAGGCAGCTAGCAAAGCGAGGAGCAGGAGATCAGATTCCGATTTCCGGCCAGGACGACAAGAACGCTGGCACCTATTGCAAACAGAGGCTGCGGGGCGCGGGCAGTGCACTCGACGTACGCCATGGCGAGCCGGCCCGCGCGCGCTGCATGCTGGCTCGACGACCGCTGCTGCGAGTATCGGGCGGCGGCGCGTGGCTTCTGCGGTGAAAGGCACAAGCGCGCGACTGCGGCACCGTGGTTGCTCGGTGCAGAAAACAAACGTGGCATCGTCCGGCTGCATTTGCCTCCTCTGTTGCTCTGTTTTTGGCTACGCTATAGTTCTTGATTTGGCGACACGAGGTCGACTCGTTCTACATCTACTTGCAACAAAGGAAGATATATGGGCCAACGCAGGCCTCGAGCCTGGAGCTTCAACTTGATCGATCGAGATGCTGTCATGGCACTGCAGTCTGTACCGTTCTCCATCGACCATCAGACCAGAGAGAGTGATGCCTGGCCCGACCTTGAACGGCTGTTGCTGCTGAGGTGGGCTACAATTAGCCGTTGGATCGAACGTGTTCGGTCCAGGTCCCGGTCAACCATCTCCCACGACTAGCTCGTGGTCGCGTGCTTCTCTCCCGTTGCTCCCCCGGCCGTCGGGGAGAGAGAGCACTTACGATCTCCTGACCGCAGCACATGCAGCGTCCCCCGTCCCCCGTCCGTCCGTCCTCATCCCTCCGCCTTTGCAAAGAACGTTCAGCAAGCGGCTCCGCCGCGCGGCGGCAGCTCGCGAGGCCCCGCGCTGAGCTTCTCGCTCGCTTCTCCGTGCATCCGTCTGTTGGACCCGTGGATCGACCACACACTCACACGAACGCGAGAGGGAGCTCTCGAACACACGCGGGAATGGGGGCACAACGACGCCGTTGCTTTTATCTACTTCCCCGACTCAATCAACAGCGAAGCGGGGCAGCGATCCGCGCCTCTGCTGTGCGGCCTTCCGTCGCACGATCTGCGCGACCCGGCCTCCATATATCGAGCCCCCAGCTCTCCTCAAGCGCGCGACGCGGCCAACGAACCACGCGCTCATCATCGCGCCACGCGCGCCAACGACCTCCGACAGACATGAACGCGCAGCATTCCTGCTCTCCCGACCGACTCACCGAAGCCCGGAACGTCGCGCACACAAGGCGTTTCGGACTTCGACTCGTGCCGCGGCTCGCCTGCCTGCACGCCACGCGGACTCGAACCTGGGTCACCTAAAGCCTAAAGGCACACGACGTGCACGCCACGGACAGACGAGGATGGCGTTCAACGTGACCGTCAGGTACGCTGCGCGGAAGAGGTTCCACAGGGTGCATGATTGATTCCTTGTCGGCGCAAAACTGATGGCCTGCACCGCGCGTGGATGGGCATGCTTCATCAGGTGTCAAGTACAAAACATTTGCCAGCCCGTGGCACGATCTAAGCTCTCTGTCTGCATTTCGGCCCCGATGTATGACAGCATATTGAGTAAATTGGAGCGCTCGCAACTATGACAAAACAATCTCATAAAAAGCTTGAAACTTTCTGGCGACATAGCCCCATAGCGCCTGAATGTTGTTTGCTTGATGAAGTCTTTCTGTTCTGGGGTTGGTTGTGCCTTGTTTCATCTGAAATCAACATGCGAGATTTTCAACTCAAAAAAAAAAAAAACATGTGAGATTTTTCTGTGTGTGTGATCACTGCAGCATTGCTGGAATGATCGTAGGTCCAGAACAGCGCATTAGTTCTTTTACTGCCTTGAGACTGTGTCAGTGAATTTAGAAAGATTTCAGTGCATGCTTGGTATTTTCGACTAATATTTCTGCAAATTCTGGGCTCAAGAAACTGTTGTCCAGTACAAAAAGTTCAGGAACAGTAAGCCTCTAGCTCCGCAGTCCGAACGCGCCACCGCTGACGAAGGAGGACTGAATATTCACAACTGAACTGTGTATCGACAAGGATCTTGCACAGGCCAAGCATGGAAACTCTGCTCCAATTACAAATGCTTTGGTGGACGGGACAACTCATCCCATTGGAGGAAACGCTCGTCGATGACGATTTCTTCCGAACGAGAGGGATTGGTCAATGGTCATACTTACTTCCTATACAAAGCAAAGCTACACTGCCAAAATCTCAAGCAAGAGAAGAAAGGGAGACTACTCGAGCTGCTATATTTCTTTTTTGAAAAGTAAAGAAGTTGCAAATGTACTCCAACTGCGTCAAAACTCCATTTGTATCACAAAGGCGTAGACTTGCTGGAGCTTGTGCGGCGCTTGGCGCGTCTAACTATTCTTTGCACCCCGTTTTGTTGAGCTCCGCCTCTGCCAAAGCACACGACACGGCAGGCTCGATGCCGCGCAAGCGTTGAGAGTTACTGGCATGGGGGCCCAGGTCACCGTTCGGCCCACATGTCAGTGCATGATGGATACGGCAGGCTCGACTACAGCGCATAGGTGTTCAACGACGATGACATGTGGGCCCAGCACGCTGATGAGCCCAGATGTCATTGGCTGGTAATCGAGACACAAACGGAAAGGTCGGCTTCCATGCCATGAACTTTGCCAGTCACGGGCATGTGATGATCCCAGTACCGCGCCTGGCTCGTGTTTCATCGGTTCGGTGGTGGGGTACACGTTACGGGGAGGCTGGAAGCCGTGATGTTGCCGTCATGCCGTTCGCTCTGCTCTCCACCGGAACGTAAAGGCAGGCGGCCACTGCCCGGAAAATCTAAAGAAATCTTGGGTGGCGTAACGTGCCGGGGACAGGTGCGGAAATCAATGTCACTGGTGGGCCAGTCGATCCGTGACTCCTCCTGGTAGGTGGTGGATGGCCTTTTGCTGGTGGAGATGTGAGCTGGGGGAGGTGGATTCGTTGCGGTGATGGCGAGAGGGGCATGCCGCGAATTGCTCCCTGCCCACCACGCGGAAATTGTTGAACAAACGCCAACCAATTGTGCAAAGGAAGGAAATGCAGCATATTTTTTTCGAATCAGCAAAATTGAAACTCCTGGCTACTCAACCAAAAAAAAAGAAAAGAGAAAAAAGGAGGGCCATGGATAGATGCCGAACAGGAAACACGGGCATCAGCTAGAGCCGCAGGAACCCAGCACCGCCCACCAGTCAAACAAAGAAAACAGCGGCGCGGTGCCGCGCGATATCTCTCGCGCTCGCTTGGACGCGCGAGTTCTCGTGCTCAGACCAATCCTTTGCAGCCTCTGTGGACCCCGCCAAACACGAAAGAGCCAAACGCCCCGTCCAGCCATCGACAGCGTTTGCGTGGGGCCAATCCATTCCCATCACCTTGGTGCCCCGCACGCTGCCGGATATCTGTGCGGCGCACGAGGCGCTGAGATTTGGACCGGAGATGGGCCAGGCCCTGTGTACTGGAGGTTGAATATATGGCCATTGTATAAGGACTGGAATTTTTTTAAAAAAAATCTATGCCCCTCTGCATGCTGGCTGCAGTTAATGCAAGTAAGCAGAGCGCACGAACAGATGTGACTGGACACACCTGTACTCTTTTTCTTTGAAAAAAAAAGTTATTGGTGATCAATTTGGCAGGGTTTCTCTTTAAAAAAAGCATGGATAGATACGTAGTATTTCACTAATAGAATATTATACATAAAATGCAACTTCATTAACAGGACAATTACACATGGCTTACCATCATGCAAAATTTTAATAGATGCAATGGATACTTGTCCAAGATGCAAATGTGCTATAAGAAATTAACATATGAATAGCATGTTGTAGATCTATCATGACAATTGCACATACAACTATTCGTTTGTTATATTTTTTTCTTCGCACATTAGTGCATATCAAGCGTTACAAGCGGGTGAGTACCATGTTACCAAACACGATAGAATCTTTTACATATACATCTAAAATTTTAACAAAAATATGAATTGATAGATCATGCAACTCTATATCATTATGCAAAAAATGATATGCAATTGATGCTTGAGCAAGGAGAAACAAAAAAGTGAAATCAGTCTGAATAGTAACTGGTTGCGGGTTTGTGATGAACAGTTACAATCCGCACTATTCACAAGCTGATTTTTTTTTGTTCTGTTCACACAAATTTGATTTGCACATCATTATTTGCATGATGGTAGATAGTTGCATGTTCTATCTGTCCATATTTTTGTTGCAATTTTATATACACTAGAGAAGACGTTATTATAATTGGTAACACAGTAACACCTAAAGGACTTGTAACACTGGATACATTGATACAACTAGAATGTTTGGATGCCTCAATGCTAGTAGCGAGGTACTTTTCACTGCCGAACCTCGCATGTGTATGTGCTGAATGTGCATTGGCGACATAAATATAATTTATGTTTTAAATAAATATATATAGATTAATGTGATACGTGCGCAAACAACAGTGCACATACACATTGGACAAAAATTTAGAAATTTACACATTGCACATCATGATTATTTCAATCGAAAAAAGTGCATTAAGACTCATGTAGATATCGTCAAGTGGAGTTTTAGGAACCATATAGTATTTTATTTTACAAGAATTCTTGCAAACCATTTTTATTTTTCCTTGTCATAGTCGGTTGTGCTGCACTATGCATGAACACCATGGTCACAGCTGGGCTAGGCTGAGTGAGATATTCTTGCGAACCGGCCCTTGTTCTCTCTCTCCTTTGCTAGTGAAGGGATGAGCAAAAAGAAGAGAACAGTTATCTCCTGAATCTTCTAGCAAAAAAAATCTACACCATTCTGCCCGTACCTTGCTTCTCTCCGCCGACAGTCAACAGCAAGAATCCAGTGCTCTCATGCCACCTGTCCCATGCGGGCCCATATGCTTTAGGTATTTTCAGATATTGATGCACTGTGTATGACGAAAAGAATCACCATTCGGCATGGCTCTGGCCCGCATCCCAATGCACAGCAGGCATTTAACTGCGGTCCAGATTTCCGGCGGCATAGCCGCGCGGAGGCATAGGTAGTGTTGGTTTCCCACCCTCTAAATTTTAGCACTCTCACATCAAAGAGAATCTTACTATTTAAAAATATTTTTATTCATTTAATGACAAAACTTATGTCACGATCCCCCTCTAAATCGCGAGACGAATCTAATAAGCCTAATTAATCTATGTTTTGTTACAGTGATGCTACAGTAACCGTCTTCTAATCACATCTTAATTACCCTCATTAGATTCGTCTCGCGAATTCGAGCGGAGTCCTGAAATTAGTTTTGTAATTAAACTTTATTTGTAATCACAATATTTGTTACAAAAACCCTCTAAAATTTAGCACAAAGAAACGAACACTACCATAGCAAATTACCGCCGCAAGAAGGCCCCAACCACGCGATTAGAGCAAGGCCAATGCGCGCTGGTCTCATCTCAGATTCAGACAAACTGCAGACTGACACGCCCAACGCTTTGGCTCCTCACGATGCTCTAAAATCCTTTTTTTATTCAATGTCCACATCTTGACGCGGGCAGCAGAGAGAGTGAGAGGAGAGAGGTGTCAGAAATCGATCGGCTGAGCTGCGAGCGACAAACTCTCTTTCTCTCTCCATTTCTCTCTCCTCCACGCATGCAAATGCTGATGTGTATGGTCGATGCGACAAAGGGTTGGGCTTGCTCTTAGTCGCTGGACCGTTAGGAGGACAGGCACTGTGCGCCTGCACGAGGTCGCTCGTGAGGGGCAGTGTCTCCGCAATGACGTAAAAAAAAAAACTAGACCTGCGGGGGGTATGACGGCCCCCGGGCTTTCTATTGGGGAGGAAAAGATCCTCTCACACAGATCTAGAAAACCCTCGAACTCCTGCCTCACCCTTACACAGCGGCACCGTAGCCCATGTGAGACGACTTGGGCCGGACCTTAGACCTGTGCTTTGGTTGTGGGACAGACGAGGGGATTTTTTACTTCGAGAAAAAAGAAAAGATTCACGTCGGTGTAGTGCAAGGACTGCATGCATGGTGCTCGGCCTGCCTCGTTCTGCTCTCCGTCGAGCAAGCTCTGAGGAATCCTTTCGGCCACGCCACGGTTGAACATCCTGGTGTGTGATACAAAGAGGAGGTAATTTGCGAGGCCATATATTTTGTCTCTCTTCCAAAAGTACTTGATAAACACAAAGAAGAGACAGTATTATATCAGCTCAAGATCACTTTGTTGCGCATCCAGAGAAACATAAGGATGCAATTTTCTTTTTGAAAGGCACTTGAACCAGTAAAAGAGAGGGAACGCTGGAGTCGATTAGATCAAGAAAATGAATTGATACCCACAACCATTCATTGAGACACTACTTGCATACTGACAATCCAAGCTCTCACTCAAGAATCGATCCGGTCCCTTGCAAAATGGCGATCAAATTGCGTAGAGGGACTTGTTTGATCTTTCTAATTTTGTTGTCGCATGGCGGGATTGATCGAGAATTGTTGATACGAGCTTGAGCTTCTACCGAAGATGGGTTGTACGCGAAAGAAAACATGCCGTGTGGTCGAGTTTTTCGTACACAAAAGAAAGCAGCCTTTTATAGCGTTGCATACGTACGAACAATATCATCTACCTAAGGCTTCTGAAAGACATCGGGGTGTTCGGTTGGAGGATGCAGTTGCAGTTGCAGTTTGAATAGTGAGAGAGAACACTGTAGCGGAGGATTCGCGCACTGTAGCAAACAAGTAGACTGTAGCAGCTGGAGCAGCAGTAGCCGGAGGAAAATCCTCCTGCCGAACACAGCCATATTTTTTAGGAACTCCCTTTCCTTCTGGGTTGTTGCAAGGATTGTGAAAAGTTGCGTTCCAAGATCGGAATTTGACAATTTCTCACGCTAGTTGTGGCGCGCGCAGCTACTCCCGAGCTAAGCCAGCGAGCCGCGCCTTTTGTGAGACATGGAGAGCTGCAGCTGCATTAGAGCAGGTCCAATGGCTTGCGTAACGACAAGCCATGTAGGAATTTTCTTACGTGGAAGATAGAGAAACTGTCTCTGACAGGTACCTTGTTGCTCCTGCACTCGACTTGCTGGGCATGGGAGCCTAGGCAAACTTCGTGGGACCTACTGTTCCTCTCACTCTTCTCTCCCTCCCGCTCAGCCTGCTACAATGGGAAGAGGTGGGGTCAACTGAAGATAAAGGGCCTGTTCGTTTCCTTTAGGCCTAAATTTAGTACTGCCACTAATTGCTATTTAGGGGTATTAAATAAAGTCTAATTACAAAACCTTGGTACAGATGTGCGCTATTTTGCGAGACGAATCTAACGAGCCTAATTAATCCATGTTTAGCTACAGTGATGCTACAGTAACTATCGTCTAATCACGGCTTAACTACCCTCATTAGAATCGTCTCGCGAAATAGAACAGGGTTCTGTAGTTAGTTTTATAATTAGACTTTATTTAATACCCTTAAATAGCAAATTAGTGCGAGAACTAAATTTAGGCCTAAAGATCCGAACACCACCAAAGTATTGTTTTGAATAATCCACGCTCAGTCAAGTTATCGTAGAATCTTTTTCGCAAAAAAAAAATTATTGTAGAATCTAGTCTGTTAGTTTGGCTTCTACTAGGACCAGACAAGCTTTATTGGCCTTGCTCTCAGTGTAGCAGTAGCAGGCCTCCTAGTCAGCAGACTGAAGTCCCACGGGGGAGAGGAGAGAAAAGAACAGAGATAATGGAGCGAGCAGGTTGTGAAGCGTCGGGCTGAAGCTTGGCTGAAGCGCTGACGGGTGGGTCCCACGCAGAGCAGCACCTCGCTCTCAAAGCAGACGCGAGATGACTGATGAGGCTCTGAGCCGGCTCGTTATTATTCATTAGCCATGCTCTAAAGTGTGTATCACGTCATCGGCAAAACTCGATTCACTGGTTGGGCAGGCAGCGTCAACCTTACCATTCTGTATTGCACGTCAGTCATTCACGTTTCGGTTTTTACTCTGGACTCCATACGGCTCCCAAGTTGAGCTCAAGAACATTAGTCAATTTTGCTGATTCATGAAAGTCGATATTTCTATCCTCACAATCGACTGAAGCAACTGTTTAGGGATGTTCACGAGTCTAGCCTCGAGCCAAGCTGGTGTTTGTTGTACAATTCGGACTCTAGTGCACGATCTAGTAGATGAAAAAAAAGGCTATAAACAACCAAGAATGGGTATTTGATCCGTTTCTCCTGAAATCCGAGGAAGATGTTATCTTTTTCCAATAAAACATCTCATCGGGCATATCGATTCTTGTGGAAAGTTAAACAAATTGGTCCGGGTCTTGCGTGTCGGTTACTCATGGGTGTCGCGAGCCAGCCAAAGTTGGTTTGGTTCTTTGCCTTGTCACCAATTCACCATCCATCGTGACTCATCCAAACCACTACGGCATGAGCCGTGTCTTGGCTGGACGGCCAAACGCGTCTTTCTCAACAAAGAGCTCCAAGAAATCGCCGGATTTTCTGGTACGCGAAATTCAGAATCAACTCGGGAAGATGAAGGAAACCCGCGATTAAAGTTCTGGAAACGCAAATTGCGCGTAATAAAACAGCGCAGCTAATAGATTAAATTGGAAATATTTAATGCTGCTCTTTCTATATTGCACAACAGGTCTGCTATTTTAAGTACGTAATAAATAAGTAGATTTTGCCTATGGAAATACTAAAAATGGAGGGTGAGCTGGCCGTCTTCTTTGCAACGGAGACACTGGTCAATGGTCATACAAACTCCAACAAAGGAATGCTACACTGTCAAAAATCGATCCTCGGAAGTTTCACGGCTTTTGACGTGAGAAAACGAACGGCCCCGACTCGTGCTCAAACACGAAAGAGCAAGACACATGAAATGGACGAGAAAGTGGCACCAAGGTAATTTTACACGAAGGGCAGATGCTCCGCGCCACGTGATGGCGCGTCATGGGCTGATGGGAGGCGGGAGCGGCGCTGTTGCCGTGCGTCAGCCGAAAGAGTGAAGGGGTGCTGGCTCAGTGGCAGCTCCCGTAATTTTCAGCTCAGGCTGAGGTTAAAACTGGCAACGAATGGTGGCCTTTGGGTGGCACGAGGAGCCAACGAATGGCGCCGATCGACACGGCGACAGGAGGAAGGGCCCGTGCCACCGCCGTCCGGGGGACCCGCCTTTCGGTGCAACGGAAAGCCAGATGAGCCTTTCACGGATGGCCCGCGTCGCAGGGACGTGCACGTCTCTAAAACACGGATTTCACGGAGATTTGGATCACCAAATTTTGTTCTAGTACTCCTCGCACGGGTTAAAAGAGATTTGGATCGCCAAACTTCCCAACGGCGCGGGCGGAAAATCTTTACGCAGAGAACGACGTAAATCTCGCGGACTCTCCCTGACCGTTCGTTCGCAACGCGTGGGGCGCCACCAGCAAGCAGCCGCAACGCGCCTGCACATCTCGTCCCGTTCACGCTGGCGCGGCCCCCAGACGGCCTGCCAAAGCACAAGACACAGCGGCAGGTCACGGGCCAGCGGCACAGCTGCGTGCCATTCACCCCAGCCACTCACCTTTTTACAGCTCTCGAGCTGCAAGGAGGACCATGCTTTAGCCTCCCGTTACATCGTTTTACTCCGGTGGTGTTCGGATCTTTAGGCCTAAATTTAGTTCTCGCACTAATTTATTATTTAAGGGTATTAAATAAAGTCTAATTATAAAACTAACTACAGAATCCTGTTCTATTTCGCGAGACGATTCTAATATGGGTAATTAAGCCGTGATTAGACGATAGTTACTGTAGCATCACTGTAGCTAAACATGGATTAATTAGGCTCGTTAGATTCGTCTCGCAAAATAGCGCACATCTGTACCAAGGTTTTGTAATTAGACTTTTTATTTAATACCTCTAAATAGTAATTAGTGGCAGGACTAAATTTGGGTTTTCTGCACAACTTTACGCCACTGCTGGCCTGCCCACCATTCATGCCTCGTTAAGCAAAACTTAACAGCCGCGGTAATCCACCACTGTCGGCGGTAATCCACCACTGTCACAGCTTTTGACCGGGCACGCGGTGCCGTCTGGCGATGGGCCCGACGAGGCAGCGAGGGCGGCGCGGTTCCGCAACCGTTCATGACGTCGTGGTGTGTGGAGTAGGAGTACTCTGGAGCGGCAACTTGTCTGAAGGATTATTAAAAAAGTCAAATAAAATCTAAACAAATCGTGCAGGCGTTACGTTCTAGATGCCGCCGTAGCAATCAAATGGCTGGTGGTGGCCTTTAGTGCGTGGGACCCCCCCCGGGGAGTGAGGCGAGCGAGGGGGAGTAGAATAGTGGATGCGGGGGGAGTGAGGTGTGTTGATCCCGCAGCCTCTGGAGCGGCAACTTGTCTGAAGGATTATTAAAAAAGTCAAATAAAATCTACACAAATCGTGCAGGCGTTACGTTCTACTCTCTCCGTCTCACTATAGTTGGCATTGTAGCCTCTGGCACGGAGATTAAAGAGAAGAGGAATAAGATAGGTGCACAGAAAACGAGGAGGAGAGAGATAGAGATAGAGGTGTATTAGGAAGAGATAAAGGTGTTTCGGGAAGTGAGAATGTCAAGTATTTTGGGAAAATTTGACTTGGCTAGAATGCTAAGTATTTTGGGACGGAAGGAGTAGTATACAGTAGACGCCGCCGTAGCAATCAAATGGCTGGTGGGGCTGTTCGATCCGTGATTCGGCCTGGTGGGTGGTGCGTGGCCTTTAGTGCGTGGGACCCACCCGGGGAGTGAGAGGCGAGCGAGGGGGAGTAGAATAGTGGATGCGGGGGGAGTGAGGTGTGTTGATCCCGCAGCCTCGCGCGAGGATCCCTCGGTTCCGTTCAGCTAACCGAGAGGACGCGGTAAACCAGGGAGCGTTTGAACGGGCCACGCTTTTTGTGCTGGAGGAGAGAGAGCGTGTCGTGCATGCAAAGCAACCTATAATTATGGAATAAAGACCTTCCTGATAAAACCCCTCGATTTTTAGTAAAGAACTACTAATATCTTAGGAATTGTGAGAGGAGAGATCAAGGAGAATATGCCAGGCATCTGAAAAACAGTATGAAAAGATCTCATGGAAACAAATCTCAGATAAATGACAGCTATCAATATCGATTTCGCCAACAAATATTAATATACTAATATTTATAAACCTAATTAATTCGTTGCCTAACAGCTGTGTTTAGATTTTTCTTTAATTTTCTGGCTTGGTTCGTAGTCGATGTACCCACTTATGCTGACCTGTGGGCCTTGCCGACCACAGAGTGCCCTTTCCAAACGTGTCAGAGAGAGTAGCTGGAGATTTTCGGTATCGACGAGGACCTGAACAGAAAAAGACCCCCCGCTCCCCTTCCCCCCCCCCCCCCCACCCCCCCCCCAAGATATAAAACTAGGCGAGGCGCCACCATCCCGTCTCCGTTTCTTTGGCTCCCCCACACGAAATTCGTTGCCTACCCAATGCTTTCCTCGTCTTCTTCCTCGCAACCCTAGAGAAAAGCATCGTCTTCCTCCCAGCACATATTCGCCATGGCTTACCGCTCCTTTGCCGCCGTCTCTGAGAGCTTCTGGCCGGACCCGTGCCGTGGTCGCCGACCCTCTATCACTTGTATGCGAGGCTCCCCTCATATCTTGATGTTGTGATCTCTTCCTGCGCCTGCCGTTGACGATTGTCTTCCCTCCGGCGGTCAGCTGTGCCCCTGATAAGTGCTTTAGAAGCACGGCCGCTGAGCTGCAAGGTTCGGTTGGCCACCGGTGGTGGTCAGCCGGACGTCCACAGTTGCCTGCCGTTCAACTTTTGCACGGTGGACGGGCTTCCTCCACGTCGGCTTCGAGCCCTGATGGCTCCTCCACCATCCCTGGGATCCATGGATCTGCCGGCCCGCCGTTTGGCAGCCTCCTCGATAGCTGGCATGCCGGCGTGATGGCTGCGCACCGGATGGTTATGGAACCACCCGTCGAGCTAAAACCAGTCCCAATACATTCGCCTAGGATGACGGATCTGGTGCGCTAGTCCTCCGTCGCCGTTAGATCTACAAGATGAATAATCAGGTCAGCATCTATTTTTTTTTCACTGATTTTCTGCTTCCGATTTGCAATCTGGGCTCTCCACAATCTTGCTTTGTTGAGCTTGTCGAATTACTGTAAGGTCCGTAGCGGCTCGGTAGTGCTGTGGGCCGCAAAACGAATTTGCGGCTTCGCTATACCGCCTGCTTTTGTGCATTTTGTCCTAGATGAGATTGGGCTCGTTTGCTCTGTTTCGCTGGGCTGCATTCGTGTCGATGCTGCAAATGCTTCATTTTTCTTGGCTTCGATTCCTACTTTCAGATCACGGCCTGTCCTCCGCTCGTTTCTCTTCAAAGTAATCGGCCTATAAATATCCCCATTGTTGCTAACCCTACGAATATTTCTAGATCTACGCCGCCACCGGAGAAGAAAACCTTCGCCGCCGCCGCATCCGGGACCTCGACCTCCTCAGCAAGTGCTTCCCTCAGCTCGCGCCTCCACATGGCTGCTCCTGGGTCAGTAGCATCTGTTTTCCGTTCTTCTCGCGCGATTTCTGCGAAAGCAAATGGTCCTCTGTAGTACGCGCTTGTCCTTGTAGGGTTTTGGATGAGTAATGATTCGAAGGAATTTCGAATCGACTGTGCACATATTTCTGTCCGGTGAATTAGTCCTGGTAATGTTTTGGACAAGTGGATTCGAAAGAACTCGAATCGACTGTGAACATATTTCTGTCCGGGGAATTAGTCCCGGTAGGGTTTTGGACGAGTCAGGATTCGAAGGAATTTCGAATCGACGGTGCAAATATTTTTTGTCCTTTGAATTGGTCCTGGTAGGGTTTTGGACTTTCGAGTCAGGAGGCGAAGGAATTTCGAATCGATTGCGCACATAGTTTTGACCGGCGAATTAGTCCTGGTAGGGTTTTGGACTTTTGAGTCAGGAGTTGAAGGAATTTCGAATCCATTGCGCACATATTTTTTTCCGGTCAATTAGATATTTGTAGGTGAGCAGTGACTCCTAGTCTGGGATTGAGTGACTGATCTTTTTTTAGACCATACTGGTGAATTAGAATTGTGCTACCATGTTACGGGTACTACTTGTCCTGATAGTAAATTTGAATTGGGCCTTTCATTGACATTTTCATCAGCTAAAAAAAGAATTTTAAGAAGAGAGAGACGCCATGTCTTTCATCATAATGGAAGGCTCCCGGCACTCTCATAGACAATGAAAGTGAAATGAAATTGCATTGAGCATTTTTTTTCTTCCATTCTGCAACATTTGATCCAATCATATGCAGCCATTTAATATTCTGGTTATCCTATGATACCTTGAATTGAAAGAGTGCACTGCGAGATGTAGTTTCATTTTGCAAACTACAATTACAAAACTGATGTGTCATGCTTGGTCATTCTTATTCCATAATTCGATTTATTGCCTAATAAATCCCTGTGTATATTTCAACAATTGTGTGGATAATTGCTAAAAAAATTGTGTGATTTGATCTTGTGTTGGTCCGTTCCATGGTGCATATTCCAAGATGCCTCCCTACTTTTGTTTCCCTTTTGTATTTCTTCATGGATAGTTTAAGCAGCTCCATGGTGAAGGAGATGTCTCCTCAATTGTCTTAGATTTTGCTAATCTCAGTTAATTTTCCAGTCATTGGATTTTAATCCAACAAGCCAAATTTTTCATTTACATGTGCGAAAAATGTTCTTTGAAAACGATATTGTTCCACCTATGTACTAATTGTTCCAGCAGTTTAGTTTATTTGTTCCATCATGCAGTTCTGTTGTTCCAGCAGTAGGTTTTCATTGTTCCAAAAATTTATTGAATTTATTGTCCCCTTTTGTTGCGACGAACTTCTAGGCTAATATCATGTTTGAAATATTGTTTCTCTTGCTGTAGGATGTCGTACAAGCAGGTCCTTGAGGTGAACCTCTTTCCTCAGGACGAAGGTCAGATCTCTGAGAAAATGCTGATGAGAGTATTCGCAAGCTCTGAAGCGGAGCGTCGCCAGGTTGCTGCAAAGGTCAAGAGGAAGAGGGGTAAATTCAAAAGCCTAGCTCAGTTTACATTATTTGTGCAGCTGTTAGCCTGCTTTGTTCTTGTCGTAATAAATTTGTCGGGAGTTCTTGTGTGTCAATGCTGATTTGAGCTGACCTAAATTCACCCACTACTATGCTAGTATCTGTTTAGGATATGTTAATGCTCCTGATCTGACCTTATACATTGCAATTTTTTATTGTGTTCTGCCACTCATGTTCTGATTCATTCTTTGTATCTGTTTTTGTTGTCGCACATGTTCTTTATTATCTTCTGCAATAGTTAGGCGAATCAATCTTTTATGCTGTTGTGTTTCTTACTCGCTCCCAGCTCAAGTGCAGCAAGCCTGCTCAGTTTGCATTATTTGTGCTGCTGTTAGTCTGCTTTGTTCTTGTTGTACTTGATAAATTAGTCAGCAGTTCATGTGTGTCAATGCTGATCTGAGCTGACCTAAATTCTCCCACTACTATGCTAGTATCTGTTTATGAGGTGTTAATCCTCCTGATCTGACACTTGCATTACAATTTTTTTGTTGCGTCCTGTCAGACATGGTCTGATTCACTCTATGTATCTGTGTTTTTGTTGTGTCGCACATTCTTAAACCGATCCTGTTATCGCGATAAACGGTGCTCTTCAGTTTAAGAAGGTAGAGCTGTTTGTAGCTCACTAGGCTACCTTGGAGTCGGTATGGTTCGGTTTTGTCGGACGCGTTTTTTTAAAAAACCAAACCTGTTTATTGTAGTATAATCGGTTTTTGCGGTAACTTATCCGGTGTAGTCTGTTGGTTTTTCTTGTTTTTTATTGAGATTCCAATCCTTGATGCTTATCTGAACTGGCCTAAATTTTCATGTTACTGTGCTATCTATGTTGTGTAGCTCCTGATTTGACCTTTTTACATTGCAATTTTTTTCTTGTGACCTGTCACATGTCCTGATTCACTATCTGTATCTGTTTTTTTATGTCGCAAATGTTATTTATTACCCTCTGCAATGGCTAGCTTATACTGCTGTGTTTCTGTCAAATGCAGCTCGGAGGGCATCCCGTGAGATCTTGCAGGAGGTATCTTACGTTGAGGCCGCTTTGGTTCTTGCTAATGCTCGCCTACAATCTCGCAAGAATGGGTCCCCGTATGCAACTATCCGGTCAACTCTTGCCGCTCTGAAGACGGGCTTCTACGGAACCCAAGACGGAGGCATGCTTGGTGTTTACTGGTCCTAGATTGCTGGTCTTCCCATGGTAATACCTATCTGGATATGTTTGATGGCTGATATTAAGTGGTGGTGCACATGAACCGTTCAGTCATCGTACTCTATTTGACCATGATGTTTGTGGGTTTCTGAAGACCTTAGAAATTATCTGTGCTCTGTGATTGGTGGTATGTACTCGTGTTCATCTGTCTTGTTGGATGGTGGGTGGTAATGAATTTTGCAGCAGGATGATCTTGTTCTTTGCAGTGCTTATATTTTGATGCTTATCTGTGATCGTTGGCAACAAAGTTTTACTGCTCCAGTGAAAGATGTTATATTGCCGCTCTAGGTTCGTGCTTCGTCAGTACCTACTTCAAATCGGCAGCAATCAACGTGAAATTTGAAATCAACTATATTTCTCTGGTTCCTTTAAACAGTTACAAATGAATCGAGCTAATGAATTGAGAATGTTCAAAATGCAACATTGACGTCATTATAAACGGAAGGAAAATATGGATCTAATACGATCCATGTAGGATTTCCAGATTCACCAGTAGTTGAAGGAAAGAAAGATCGGTTGGGAGCGCGAGGGAGCGAAATACAGAAAGAGTAGAGACGGATATGGGACTCTAGCTCTCCGACCATGTCAACTATGATGATTTCGCTGCTGCGAGGTCGCTGTAAAATTGGACAGATTTAATTGCCTTAATCGTGTCTTCATTAATTTGCTGCCTTATCTTGTTTCTCTCTTCCTTTGTCTGTGGGTATCTTGTCACCGGACGAAACCCGCAGTCCCCACACCAGTCATCATGCAATGCAATCTGTTCCAAATTCACTGCGACTTTCATGACCCGCCTTATGTACCCCACGAATTTGTCGTCTGGTTGAAAGCCAGTAATATCGAGCACAGCTAAATTACTGTGCTTGAAATCAGATAACTCCCAGTTCATATTTTCCTTCTTGCAAACGCCATCAAGTTTTCTTAGCCACTCATCCACTGGGATGCATTGATGGTTCGATACCTGCATGAACATAAACACAAATATATAAGTGCAATGCTACAGGTCCAGCTCTTCATGTATGACTCGTGCGCGACTGTCTCATCCTACGGATTAGCAATCACGACAGGCAAGGTTCGCAGAAACTGAAATGAAAAAAAAAAAGAACTGAAATGTTTTTTTTTTCAGAGGTGGGCCAACAGAGGGGCCCACCGGCGCCAGCACCCTGCCGGCAGACCTGCTGTCACAAAGGGACCAGCAGGCCACGGTGCGGGAGCGGGGGCTCGAACCCCCGCCGGCCAAGACGCACTCCGGCGTCTTAGCCACTGGGCCACTGGCCCGTCCGCACAGGTGAATACTAGTACCTTAATTTGGAGCATCTTCAGGAGTGGTGCTGCCTGTAGAAGGAATAATGTCCAAGTAAGGTCACACTCTTCAAAAATGTTTCCAAGATTGACGATCCTCAGGTTCTGCAACAGAGGAGCCAGCTCATTTTTGTTCTCCGGCTGAATCCAAATCTGCATGAATGAAAAAAATGTCAACAACGATCGCATTTTTAGTCTGTGTAAACAGAAACGTAGCCGGCTAGCTATTTAGTTCGAGTTTGAGGAATTTCAGGTGCTCGTCATGATTCTTGACTCACCCTGGCACTCCGAAAGTCGAGATACAATTCACCCAGCATAGCGTAATCACCAAGCAGCTCGCTCAGTTTGAGGGTTGTGTACTGAGCATAGCCAGCTGTGGTGAGCTCGAGCCGACGAAGCTGTGGGACGTGGCCGAACAGCAGCGGGCGTCCATGCCGGGAAGGAAACCAGCACTGGCAGATAACCTGAGCCAGCTTCGGAAGCCACTTGAGCTCGACGCCGTCACAGTTGCAGCTTACAAGCTTCAGCTCGGCGAGCCGGGAGTGCTCGAGGACCAGCGGCCTGTCCCTGCCCGTGTCGCAGTTGAGCAGCGACAGCCGCTCCAGCTTCCGGCAGGTGCGGAGCACGCTGGGGATGTCGGAGTCCCGCAGCTTGACGCTCTCCACGTGCATGCCCGTGAGGCCGGCGAAGGCGCGAGGGCAGGTTCTGAAGCAGGACACGAAGCGCTTCCCTTGCCTGTTCATGTCGCCCTCCTTGCACAGGCAGTCCATCTTCTCGCCCAGGAAGTTGAACTCGGCCGCGACCACGCCGCGTCCGCGCGCCGACATGGCGTCCTCGGCGGCGCGGAGGATGCCGACGGACTCGTTCCTGAGGAAGAAGATCAGGGAGAGGTTGGTGATGGGCTGGTCGCTCCGGCGTGCCAGGATGCTGCTCGCTGCCTGCGCCACGGTCATGTTACCCCGCGCCGTGTCGGACAGAGTGGACGTGAACCCGTCGGCGTCGACGCCGCCGCCGGGCTTGATGAAGGACTCCACGTCGATGACGATGTCGGGGAGCACGCTGGGGACGTGCCTCCACCGCCTCGAGAGGACGCTGCTCCTGACGGCGTCGCGCAGGTCGAGGCGCTTCAGGATGGAGAGCAGAACATCGTCCGGCAGCTTGCCGAGCCTGTCTGATGCTTCTTCCTCGACTCCCTGCACGGATTTACACGATGGGATAAGGATCGGGATGTGATTGTGCGCGTTGGGCACGTACCTCCACGGATTTAAACGAGGAAGAGTTTGAAGGCAAAAAAAAGAATCAAAATAAGGTAGTATGTACCTGGCTGATCACCAACGTATCGCTTGTCGCCGCCATGGATGAAGATTCTCTCGGCTACGCTAGTAGAAAAGATGCAAAACTACTGGAATCGCGGAAACACGGCTCCTATATATCAGGCCCTGGGTTGGAAAAAAAATTCTATGCAGACGGGACGTAAACCAGCTGCGGTGAATAGTCGATCGCGCGAAAAAATTGTATGCAGACGCGAGAAAAAATCCTATATATCGGGTAGTCGGTCGCGCGCTTTGGAAGTTACGACTCCGACCCTGAGATACAGGCTTTGGGCCTAATCCGTGACAAACTGACAGACAACGTAGCGCGCAAAAAAGGCCCACTCTGCTATATTTCAGCCCGCCTTGTAATAGGCCCGGGAAGAGGACGAAGACGTCCGAGGTTCGGCGACAAGGAGGACACGACAGTGGCGCCATTTAAATCTGTATACTCCCTCCTTGCCTCCTCTTTTCCCATACCCTCAAAAAAAAAAAGTACTGCTCTGCTTGGATGCAGCGTATGCCCTATTATATTTGTACTTCTTTTTTTTTTCTCTTCTTTTTTCTAACGTGAAGACATGCAACCGCTTTAACGAGCAGCTCGGACAGCCGGCCACTCATCGCCCACTTAGCTCGTTTCTCTATAGCCGATCAGGCCCTTGGATACAAGTTGTGATACAATTTTGAATAGAAAAGATGGCAGGCCCAAATCGTTGAAGCCTACAATTACAAACGGCTCGCGCCCCACGGCCCAGTTTAAGCGGCCTCTTCTCGCGTGAGGTGAAGAACAGAAAGGCGGCTAGAACAGAGAAGTGAAGGAGAGGAAGGGAGAGCGGCAGAGCTCGAGCTCGAGGCGGCTGCCAGGTGATGGGGAAGAAGCAGAAGAAGCCGGGGAAGGGGAAGGAGAAGACGGAGCGCAAGACGGCCAAGGGAGAGGAGAAGCGCGCCCGTCGCGAGTCCCGCAAGGTCGGCGAGGAGGACGACATCGACGCCATCCTTGTCAGTAAACCCCCTCTCTCCCAGCCCTCAATCCATCACGTGCTCCCTTTCTTGCGCACCGCTCCTGCTGCAGTCGAAAGCACACTCTCCAACATGATGATAATCTCGGAAAAGGACTGCAACATTTTCAAGTTTCCGATACTTTCTGAGCACTCCTCCCTTCCTCAATTCAGTTGCTGATAGCTAGTAGTTCGCTGCTGTTGCCATGTGATGCTGTTTATGCTCTCTGCTGATTCCTTTCCTTTCGGATTTTTGACTGTAGAAAAGCATACAGAAGGAAGAAGCGAAGAAGAAAGAGGTCCATGTCGAGGAGAACATCCCTGCTTGGTAAGGAGCTGTACAGTCTGAAACGCCTATGAAGTATGAACTCATTCAATTTGCAGCTAAATTTCCAGCTCTAAATTTGAATGATCTGGTGCAACTTGATCTTGTATGGGGGAGAGTTCTACAATGGAAATAAGGTCTGGATCATATCACTTATATATGTGTAATCTATTTTAATAGTTTTAGTATGCTCTTTCCAGAGGTCACATGTCATTATTTTTACTATGTTGTTACTGCAGTTCCCATTCTGATGTAATAGAGTTGTAGACTCCTTGTTAGAATTTTTATTACATTCTTCTTGGTTAACATATTGTAATGATGGATAATATCATGCTTATTCGTGCAGACCTTTGTTTATGGTGATCAGGGTTTGCAAAACCGTCGGTAACCGGTTTAGTTATCGCGGTAACCGGCCTTATCGGTCCGGTTCGGTTTGATCGGTTTACCGGTTTTCAAGTTTGAATTTGAAATGAATTTGAAAATTAAAATTTTGTCTGGTTTTTATCGGTTTTGATCGGTTTGATCGGTTACCGACCGGTAACCGGTCTTACCGGTCTGATTCGGTTGGAACGGTTCGATCGGTAAGGTGAACCTTGATGGTGATCTTTATCGCTATGACGTGGAAAAAGATGAGTGGAAGTTGGTTTCTAATCCTAATAGTCCACCTCCAAGAAGTGCTCACCAAAGTCCACCTTAACATTTCGCTTTCGCTGGAAATTTTATAGCGTGAACACAACTTGAAAAACCTTAATATTTAAATTTCATGAAAATTGTCTCGTGGGTTTACTCGTCTCAACCAAGTTGCGTATGATTCTCACGGTTTTGGTTGGGCTTGGGTAGGCCATAGTGGTAGAAGAAAGTGAAGTGCGCCTAAAGTGAGACTAAGAGAGAGACGTGAAACAATGCAATTTTTTCTAATATAAAAACAACTGCAAGAGATCAAGACGAGACATATGTTGATACGATCGGCTGCCTCTTTGCGGGGAAAAAACATTTGTGGCACCACCCGACCACCGCACCAGATTATACCAGGACCAAAAACTTACTCTAGTAACCAAAACCACTTCTAAATGCTGGTACCGGAAGTACATAAAGCATTGATTCCTGTATGAATATAAAATATCTTAATGAGTCCAGAGATCACATAATAACATAATATATACGATCAAGCGCCAATTCCTATTTTAATAGGCGAGCATGCCCACTCCAAAATTTGTTTCTTTATCAGAATTCTCTCCTCCTCAGTTCTTGGATATATTGTAGCTGGAGAAAATTTGCAACGTTCACACTGACCACTATCAAGCAGTATTAATAGTTCTAAATTCACAGCTGCTTCCACGATGCGCTTTATATATCTTGTGAACTTCTCTTCCATTTGGTACCCCTCTATGATAAGCTGTTTCAAACTATAATGTTTCACAGCATCAGGGGTTTCCCATGATAAATCACTTTTCTTTTGATAGATTCTTTGAAGTTCCTCCACGAACTCTTTTGTGAGCTCATTCTCCACTCCCCAACATGTATGATCCCACACCTGCAAGAGAGCGCAGTAGAACGTGGAAGATTAAATTTTGAGAGAGACCGATGCCAAATGTTTCGTATTTGTTGAACGCACTCAAGTTTGCGTCTCTTTACATGTGTAAGACGAGAAAACTCAAATTTATTGACAAAAGAGACAGATTTTTGTCAGTATGGTGCTAACCAAGCAAAGTGAGTACACACTAGTATGGAACAAGTTTGACACTTTAGAAGGTACCTCTATACCGTTCAAAAAAGAAGGTACCTGTATATATATTTCCTTCAAGAGGGGTGCGCCTCCTAAGAAAAACATCGTCCAATCCAGCTCACACTCCCCGTGAATGTGTCGGAGAGAAAGTAACTGCAAATTCTGCAACCAGGGACCTACAAGGTTTGAAGGTTCCGGTTGAATCCAAATCTGCACAAGATGAAGTGGAAGAAATTGTCATCAGAGTCTTGGACAAGTATATATGAATTCCAATAAATATATTCCTGAAGTACATCTACTCACCCATTGGCTTACAAAATCCAAATCCAGCGCACGTAGTGTCGCATTAGTTAAGAACTCACTCAGCTGAATTTTCTTGTGAATAGTTGTGCCTGGATTTTTTAATATCAGCTTCGAGAGTCGAGGAACATAGCCAAAGGATATCGGGTATTGATTTCTTGGAGCCGTCCAAACCTCACAGGTCAAACTGACAAGCCTTGGAAGGCATTTAAGCTGGACCGTTGCCACTTTGCAGTAAGAAGATGTAAGTGTGGTAAGCCGTGGGTGCTCTATCTCCAATACAGAAAGATACCCGTAGTCGCACATTTTAAGACAGAGGTGCTCCAGGTTATTGCTTGCATTTAGCACATTTGCCATGTCATCTAGACTTAGCTTCAGGCCCTGTACATGGAGGTAACTTAGGCCACCAAATGCACGGGGAGCGGCACCAAAGAAGCTCATGAAACGTCTCCCATAGCTGATCTTATCAACCTCCGTGCAATCCTCATCCCGAATTTCCGGATACATCAGGAACTGTAATGTGGTGATCCGTCGGTTGGCCATGGCCTTGTCGACGCAACGGACGACGTCAATGGACTCTTCCATCAAGTGGAACCTTATGCGCAGAAGCTTGATGGGTTGCTGATATGTGTGCGACAGCATACTCCTTGTAGCTTGGTTCAAGCTGGCGTTGCTTTTTGCCAAATCATCCCGAGTGAACTCGGAACCCTTTTTCTTGCGACGGAAAGCTCCCAAGTCTATCCGGATACTAGAACGTTGACCGAAGAGATGCCTCCACCGTCTTGAAAGGACGCTGGTCCTTGCCGCCTCGTGCAGTTTCAGCCTCTCCAAGATGAACGTCAAAATGTCATCAGGAAGGTTGCTAAGCCTGTCTTCCTGATCTTCGTGCTCATGATCCTGCATGTTTAATACGTAAGATCGACGGTTCATTCAGAGAGAAAAAATAGTATAAACTTGAAATCGTGTTGAGTTCTCGGCTGCGTGGCTGGTCAATCAGCAGCACAAAACCTCAGAACTCAGAGCCCTAAATCCCAATTCCCCGTTCAATGACACATGCCAATGTGCCGACCTAATCCCCATTCGATGACCACACCTCAAGATCATCTCGGCGCAAAGTCGCAGCAGAAGGGTTACCTTGGTGACGTCGGCCTCGATCTCGCTGGCGCCGAGGAGTTCCGTCGCCTCCATGACGGCTGGCAAGATTTCAGATCAGATCTCGACGGTTTTGTACGTGGTGATTGATTGGATTGTTTTTGATGCACCTAGATTTTATTTATATAATATGAAAGACCTCTTCCCGATACGTATAGTAGCTCGATTCGGATGCTGTGAAACGGCAGCAGCAGTAGTAGGCCGGGCTTTTTATTGAACAAAAAAAGTAGGCCGGGCTTTTTATTGAAAAAAAAGGTAGGACGGACGGGAAGCCCACTCCGGGTTTTAGCACGCCGCACACGCGCACCCCCTCCCTTCCGTCTCCGCCGCCCTCGCTGGAACGCAAGTGAAGGGGCAGAGCTCGAGCTCGAGGCGGCGGCCAGGAGATGGGAAAGAAGCAGAAGAAGCCGGGAAAGGGGAAGGAGAAGACGGAGCGCAAGACGGCCAAGGGAGAGGAGAAGCGCGCCCGCCGCGAGTCCCGCAAGGTCGGCGAGGAGGACGACATCGACGCCATCCTCGTCAGTAATCCCTCTTTCCCAGTCCCAGCCCTCAATCCATCCCGTGCTCTCTTTCTTGCGCACCGCAGTCGAAAGCACCCTCTCCAACATGATAACAAGCTCGAAAAAGACTGCAACATTTTCCAAGTTTCTGATACTTTCTTAGCACTCTCCCCCTTGCTCAATTCAATTGCTGATAGCTCTGTAGTTCGCTGCTGTTGTCATGTGATGATTTTTATGCTCTCTGCTGATTCCTTTCATTTCGGATATGTGGCTGTAGAAAAGCATTCAAAAGGAGGAAGCGAAGAAGAAAGAGGTCCATGTCGAGGAGAACATCCCTGCACCGTCTCCCCGATCCAATTGCTCGGTAAGGAGCTGTACAGTCTGAAACGCCTATGGACTCATTCAATTTGCATCTAAATTTCCAGCTGTAAATTTGAATGATCTGGTGCAAAGTCTGACATAATTTTTCTGTAGCTTACCATAAACCCTTTGAAAGAGACAGAATTGATCTTGTATGGGGGAGAGTTCTACAATGGAAATAAGGTCTGGATCATATCACTTATATGTGTGTAATCTATTTTAATGGTTTTAATATGCTCTTTCCAGAGGTCACATGTCATTATTTTTACTATGTTGTTACTGCAGTTCCCATTCTGATGTAAGAGAGTTGTAGACTCCTTGTTAGAATTTTTATTACATTCTTCTTGGTTCTAACATATTGTAATGATGGATAATATTGGCATGCTTATTCGTGCAGACCTTTGTTTATGGTGATCTTTATCGCTATGACGTGGAAAAAAATGAGTGGAAGTTGGTTTCCAGTCCTAATAGTCCACCTCCACGAAGTGCTCACCAAACAGTAGCTTGGAAGAACAACATATATATGTTTGGTAATAGAACATTGCTCTAGAGAGGGTGGTTTATTTGTAAAAATGATGTTTCAGTGTCCATGATTAACTTTTTTCCCTTTCGCTAATGTTTCAGGTGGGGAATTTACTTCACCAAACCAAGAACGTTTCCATCATTACAAGGTAAAAAACTAAGTATGTTAGTCTAATTTGCTTCTTTTCGTTTTGGAAAGTTTTCTTGGCATGATATGTTTTGCATAAGTTATGTAACTTTTTCAGAAGAGTAAGATATGCATATGTTGGGCTTGCATTCTCTATTGAACTGAGATAAAAACACTGTTATTCATGTGTGCATGGTTGCAGTTAAAGCTCTGTAGTAGAGACTTGCTAACATATTGAGTTGTTCCACCATTTGTAATTTGAGAACTAGATTACTCATTGACATGCTTCACTTATATTTTTGTTTGATATGCACGTCTACTCTCTGTTTGTTTTCCCCATTTGATCCTTTGTTTCTGATTTGACGTTCTTCTCGATTGATTTGCATTGTAGGACTTTTGGACGCTGGATCTCAAAACAAATCAATGGGAACAAATTCTTGCAAAGGGGTGTCCAAGTGCACGCTCGGGACACAGGATGGTTAGTGCTTCTATATTAAAATCATCTATTCGCTGTTGAAGTCATTTTTCCTGATATTTTCTGTACTAGAAGTTGTAGGAAACAGTAGTTTAGCTGTGGATAATGTTCTGCAGTTCATTATGATTGATATTATATTTAGAAATTTCAAGCACTTAAATATGATAGCCAAATTTGCCATTCAATTTATGGAGCTATTTAAGCCCGGGACTGAATTAGCATAATGTACCTATATTGTAGATACAAATCAGCGAAAATGTTCTATTCCTTTTCTTTCCATATGAATCCCATGATCACTTTGTTGTCTTTCATTTGATTGCTTTTGTGCTATTCTTGCTTCTTTTCCTACAGGTTCTATACAAGCACAAGATTGTGCTATTTGGCGGTTTTTATGACACACTTAGGGAAGTGAGGTCAGTAGCATTAACTTTTGTGTAACCCTTGTCTTTACCTAGCGACCTAAATATTTTGAGTATCACTTGTGTATAGATCTTGTTTGCAAGGGAATAAGAATGATCTCAAAATTGTGATAATAATAGTGTAACTTGTTACTGTTGATCATCCACATAGTAGCATAGGTTGAACCGATACGGTAGGTCATCTCCTTAATATGACATGTTTGATCTGAATATTTGACTTTGCTTGATAATATCTTTCCCCAGATACTACAATGATCTGCATGTTTTCGATCTGGATAATTTCAAGGTGAGTGCATCTTGATCTTTCATTTAACATGCTAGCGACATATTTTATTTCTTAGTGACACATAAGGCCCTCAAACTCAATATTCTTAATCGAGAACTTTGGTCTTGTAGTGGGAGGAAATCAAACCCCGCCCTGGATGTTTGTGGCCAAGTCCAAGAAGTGGCTTTCAATTTGCCGTCTACCAAGATCAGGCAAGAATATATTATTGTTTTCCTCGATAGTTGACATGCTACATTTATTTATTTGCAACCCCAACTTTCAGATGTTAATGTATCGCAAGTATTTAGGAGAGTTCGTATTGTTCTGATACTTATAACTTCTTATATGACAAGTAGTGCCCGTCTGGATATTATGTACTGGCATGTTTACATCAGGGTACGCTTTTAGTGTTAGCCTGTAATTTGTTGTAAGGAATAATTACAATCTGTTGACCTGTAATTTGACTTGTGAGTCATTGATAGATTGATGTGCACATCTTCACATCTTAATTCGATCAAAATCGATTTTTTCCTCTAGTCAGCAAGTTATGACACATTTGGTTCTTTGTTTCAATACCTGTGCATTAAGTTATGGGTTTTATGGCATACATAAGCCGATGAGCTTGGACTTGTCATGGGTTTTCTTTTCATCGTTTTGTTTGCAAAGGTATTTATGCTCACTTTATCTGCAGATATATCTATATGGCGGGTATTTTAAAGAAGTTTCGTCTGACAAAGAAAAAGGAACAGTTCATGCAGATATGTGGTCTCTTGATCCTCGTACTTGGGAATGGAATAAGGTGAACACTTACAATTATTTGTCCATCCTGTGTTTAATACTCGTACTTGGGAATGGAATAAGGAACACTTCATGCAGAAAAAGAACAGTTTTACGTACTTGGAAATGGAGTATATTTTATGCCTAAACAGTTTTTATATTGATAGCATTTCAATTTGGCTTCAAAATATAAATGTTGACAATATTTTCTTATTTACTTCTTTAATCTGTTTGTTTCACAGGTTAAGAAGACTGGGATGCCGCCTGGTCCCAGAGCTGGGTTTTCAATGTGTGTGCACAAGAAAAGGGCTGTTCTTTTTGGTGGCGTGGTAGATATGGAAGTTGAAGGTTACAACTGAAATCTGCTTCATTGCTCATGCTTGACTGAATATGCCATGTCTGCTCTGTAATTTGTTGGTTGAAATAGTTAGATCCATTCACTTAAGTTGTTTGTGTGTACTTCTATTCACCCAGATATTTCGATCCTATTTTGTGGCATTGATCTAGAAAAGGGAAAAAAGGAAACAAGAAATGTCTACTCACAGTAATACAATCTGATGAACCAAGACTTGACAATCCAAAGCATATCAACGAGTCCAGTATTCATGGATCTGTAGCTATTCGTCTTGATGTTCCACAACCCATTCTGTTGGAGGTTCAGGCATTAATTTATTTTTTGGTCTATTTTGGCTCTTTGGGTTATTTGTATTTTTAGCGTGTTAGATTATACAGTGATTTGCTAGCCCTTCTTCTCGGTGTTTCCTGTTACAGAAAGGTAGATGTAGCGACTGTGATATTTACAATTGCCCAATTCACCTGATTGTTCATTCTTATGTAACAAACTGCCCACCAATCAGAGTACCCAAAGTTGTACAGCTCAGACCCAAGTTATAAGGTGGATCTTCTTTTGACTAGCCCCATTCCAAGAGAGTAGGATCAATAATTAGCTTCATCTGTTTTGTTTTTAATCTTTATTGGTGAAGTTCAATGGCTAACTTCAATTTTGGAAAACTTCTGCTGACCATTCTTCCAAATTTTGGGATTGTAGGCGACGTCCTTATGAGCATGTTTATGAATGAGCTATATGGTTTCCAGTTGGATAACCATCGTTGGTATGTTCCTCATATCATCCTAAATGTTGCACTCATTTTCTTTGCCAAAATAAATTAAGTTAATTATATCCCAACTGATATTTATTATTTGGGGCTATGATTGGTGTCAACACAGTCCACATACTAATGCAACTACTACTTCCACAGAGTATCAAATTGTCAGAGAAGTCAGGGTGTTAGCAATATTATATAGCCAGGGATTTCAATCTTAGTTTATGCCCAATTCTTGGCATATTAAATCAGATAACACAAACATTTGTAATTGATGTGTGACTTGTTGTTTGTTCATCATATTGGGTTGAACATTATTTGCTATCCTTTTTTGGTCCTTTACATAGCTTAAATATTTCAAACTTCATATCAAAATACCCTTGGGATACCTTGCTCCCAGGCAGATGTTTTTCTTTGGAGAAATTATTAAGTGATGATCTTGGATTCCATTGTCCCCATTTACATTTTTAGGGCTATTGAATTGTTCCACTGGAGCCAGCATGTGAAAGAGTATTTTCTTATCTAGTTTATATTTTATGTCTGTATGTTGAATGGATTGTTTCCCTTTAATCTCTCAGGTATCCTTTAGAGCTCAGGAAAGACAAACCTGCTAAAAACAAGGTGATTTCTCGGATGTAATCAATCATGTGATCAGATATCCATGTTTATATTTGATAAATTTTAGATATCAGATTGAAATGTATCGTACCGTGTTTGTAAGAGAAATCTGCTCCAGCAATTGAAACACCAAGTTTGTTGTGCTGAGTGTAGCTATTGAAACGTGCGTATATTTCACATTTTGAACGTAAAATACACTTTAAACTGTGTATCGTTGCTTAAAGCCAATGGCAGCTGTAGCTACCTTGAATGTTTATGATGTTGTGGTAATGCTGTTTTTTCATGCATAGGCGAAGGATAGCAAAAGAAAAGAATCAGCGAATGATTTCGAAGATAATCTGGCTAATGATGAGGATGAGGTCATGGAGGATATAGAAGAAGCTACTGATAGACAATCTGAAGTCCATGGAGTTTCTAATCACTTGACCAAGACTCTGACCATTACTAAAGCTGGTTCAAGCAAAAGCATTGATGTTCTCTCTGATTCAACTACCCAAGAGACACCACCTGAGGTTATTTTGATCTCTGGAATTTGCATTGCAATGATACTTCTGTTACTCATTGGCTTTTGGTACAAACAGGCGGTGAAGCCCAGTGGTCGCATCAATGCATGCATGGCTGTAGGGAGAGATACTCTCTACTTGTATGGAGGAATGATGGAAGTGAAAGATAGAGAAATTACTCTTGATGATCTATACTCACTTAACCTTAGCAAACTTGATGAGTGGAAGTGTATCATACCGGTTAGTTGCAGATTGGCCTTCGCCTTTTACCCCTTTTTTGTTTATTGGCATTTCTATCTATTTCAATTGGAATACTAGCATTCAGCAAATTACATTTTACTTATATAGTAACTGTTCTTGTTTATTGTGGAGTCACATTACCATCCTTTTATTTAGGCATCTGAATCTGAATGGTTAGAAATTTCTGAGGATGAGGATGATGATGAGGCTGATGATGATGATAGTGGGGAGGATGCTGACCAGACAGATGAAGACGAAGATGAGGTACACCTTAGTACTTAAGGTTCTCATTTATTGCTTCCAATCTTCCATGGAAAGCCAGTGAGATCCCGGGTTAGATTGTTGGCATTTTGTTGTAAAACAGGGCCATCAATTATAGTATGAGACAAGTCTAGTTAGCTGTCACATTTCTTATCATACAAAACACATAGTATGTTTGAAACAACTGGGTGAAGGGATCTCAACTTACTCTTTTCCTCTTTACAGCGAGAAGCCAGTCTGCTAGTTTCTTACCTGTTGTTTTATATTTGAGTTTAGTGTCTGACTAAAATATTGGTGTTTGACTAAAATATTGGATGTCTAGGTAACCAGTTCACTAACACTTTCCACCTTAGGAATAGTAATTGTAGTCTTGGAAGCATCATGGTCATGCTTTGTTCATATTGCAAAAATATAAGATTTTTTTTCTCGAACACGCAGGAGAGCTGCGTATCATTATATTAAGAAGAAAAGTTGGTCAAAGAGCCCGTACAACACACACCCCACACATATCCCTTAGTTGTATTTTACATTCGCGCCTGAAATAGGAAGATAAAAACGACCAAAACACAAAAACAACTACACTCCGCCAGTCAGGGCTGTGAGGGATGAAATTCCTCTTGCCCCGGCCAACTCCCAGAGTCTTCTCTCCTCTCCGGCTTGTGCTAAAGTAGCATTCAGGTTGGGAGAGATTCCATCAAACACACATCTGTTCCTGTGATTCCAAATACTCCACGCCCCAAGAATAACTAAGGAATTAAATCCTCGACGTGCCATGCCCTCTACTGCAACACTTGCTGTCCTCCACCAATCTTGAAAGGAGCCAGCATCAGGTTGAGGGGAGAGTTCCTGAAGACCGACCTGCTGCAGGAAGGAGAACCAAAATTGTCTGCGAAAACGCACGAGCACAAAAGATGATCAATCGTCTCACTGTCCTGATCACATAGCAAGCACCGCTCTGGGTGATCCATACTCCTCCGTGCTAATCTGTCAGCCGTCCAACATTTGTTGAGCTCCACCAGCCAATAAAGAAGTGACACTTCGGAGGCGCCCATGTCTTCCAGATTCACTCATAAGGCTGAAATTGAACAGCACCAAGGAATAACCCTTCACATGCGTCTTTAGCAGAGTATTTATGCTGAGAGACGCCAGAGATGCAGGTGCACAGCTAAAAGAATATCCCACAGATGTAAGTAATCCACAAATGACTCCTACTGTAATTGCCCCTTGAATATCAGAAATCCAAGTCCTATTCGTGAGTGCCTCGGGACAGTTCTTTTGTTGACTCTTCTCTTTGGAATTATGGCGTAAAGACGAGGAGCAACGTTAGCAATCCGTTGCCCATGCAGCCAGCGATCAGTCCAGAAAAGGGTATTAGCACCATCACCAACTTCAGTCTGCAGGGCCACAGAAAAGAACTCGTCTGTGCATTATTGCGCAGCCCAGATGCCTCTCCAAACAGCTGGAGGATATCCATAGTGATGCCAATATCAGTAGCTACCGGTCGTAGGAATAAGACCACATCATCTGCATATAAAGAAATCCGGTGTTGTAGAGATCTTGTCGAGAGCGGTTGTAACAGCCCCTCATCTGTTGCCTTTACAAACATATGGCCAAGTACATCCATGGCTAGGATGAACAGCATTGGCGACAATGGATCACCTTGCCGTAGTCCACGCCGGTGCGCTATGTGTTCCCCAGGGATCCCATTAAGTAGCACCTGAGTTGAAGAAGTAGATAGAAGACCACTGATAATATCCCGCCAAATCTGCCCAAAGCCCAATTTCTGCATTACTTCTAGGAGAAATGGCCAGGATACCAATGGTAATGTTGTATCTTATAGCAAAAATATAAGATGGCTGCCTGTAGCAAAAATGTTCAGAATTATCGAGGCTCCGATCCTAGTACGTGGCATTTGGTACATTAATGCTTGATGCTAGAATTAATTACTTGAACTAACAGTGCTGTACATACTTGACTTCACTTGGAAACATGAAGCCTCTAATCTATGCAACTTGAAAGCCAACATTTTGGCTTATACACTTGTAATTTTTATCAATCCAGTTTCAAGTGCATAGGATCTTCACTTTGCTTATCTGAGATATTGCACTTAAGACATGTGAGCATGCTTCCTTATGAAAGTTCCTAAACTTGTCTGTTTTTTCTTTGCTTTAATGCTGTAGCTTTGTGTTAGGTACAATATTTGTCATAAAAAAGTATCATCTGTGGCTACAAAATTCTGGCTTCTTAAACCATTCTAGCTTTTTATTTGTATTGTGGAAAAGATGTAAAAATGAATTGTTTAAGTAACATTGATTTTCTCATGCCATTCTTTTAATTTTTCTGACAGTTTTAGGTTTGTCCTTGTTTTGTTTTAATGATTATAGTTTGCGGTTTGCACTTATTTGCGGTTATTTATCTATACTCCTCATCATGCCTTTGCAGTCTGATGGTGATGCTGAGAACAATGTGGATATGTCCAGTGCTGTATCTCTACTGAAGGGTGAAAGTAAGACTATGCGTAGAAAAGAGAAGCGTGCTCGGATAGAACAAATCAGGGTCATCCTTGGTCTTTCCGATTCTCAGAGAACTCCAATGGTAATGTTATCTTTGTTCAATTTCTGTTGTTTTTAGATTTGTTCTTTCCTTTGTTCCTAGCTGCACTGTTTATGTCCACTTTGTTCAGAACTCTTGCCCAACTATTTTACTTATGTCAAATTGTTCATTCTGAAAGCCTGGAGAATCGTTAAGAGATTTCTACAAGAGAACAAATATGTACTGGCAAATGGCTGCCTACGAGCACACTCAACACACCGGCAAGGTTAGTTTCTGCTGCTTGAAACTCCCTGCTAGTCATATCTTTCATGAGCATATTGTCCTCTCAAATGTGTAATATTTGCATATTCGATGGCAGGAGCTCCGCAAAGATGGCTTTGATCTTGCTGAAACTCGATACAAGGAACTTAAGCCCATACTTGATGAGGTAATTGTTGCGCCCTCTGGCATCGAAGCAAAACATATTGAGGTCTGCAGTACATATTGGCTTACTTTTGCGCTTCATGTTCAGTTGGCTGTGCTGGAGAGCGAACAGAAAGCCGAGGAAGAGGCTAGTGCGTCAACTGGCTCCAAGAAGGACACGAAGAAAGGCAAGCAGAAGAGTGCAGGAAGATAGTTTTGTTCCTTTTCTTTTCAGAACTCTTTGAAACCGTGTTCGCAGGCTCGCTCAAGATCCTTTGAGAGGAAGTTTTCGTGTGAGCCCCAGTAGACAATTTCTTTTTAGTTGAAAGTGATATATCGAAGTTTGATTCACGTGATTTGGTTAAGAACCATGAGGTGATGACGCCATATTTCCTCTAAATTGTTCGACCCTGCAGTCTGTGTGAAATAGCATCGGCACTTTGCAAACATCCTAACTCATCCAGTGGCATGTTGGAGTGCCTCTGTGAAAATACTTCCTCTATTTTTCTTTTTGATGTCGTTAGGACAAACTTGTTAGTGCAAATTTACACTAGCTATTCTGTCCTAAGGACACCAAAAGAAAAATGGAGGGAGTACTATTTGTCTAGAGCAGTTTTACTTGCACTGTACATGTACTATACTCTTCTGGGAGCAGTACACGTGCAATGCATTTTGTCGAGGAGGCACGCCAGCTCCAAACCTCCGTCAACTGACAACTGCCCGGAGAGCAGAGCCAGCCATCCTCCCGCGCTCCCGCGCTATATCCAACAGCGAGGCATCTTCCAACCCCGATCGCACATCGCGCGCCAGCACAGCAGCACAGCACCAGCGTCCTGCCGCGCGGGAAGCAGCACGCCTCCATCCAGCCAGTCCTCCCGATGGTTTCCATGGGCGGGGCAGCGTGCGCACACGCACAAGCACAGCCCACCGCGTGGGCGCTGGCGCTGGCGGCCGCGGGGCTCCTGGTGTGCGCGCGCGCCGCGTCGCGCCTCGCGCTGTGGCTCTACGCGGCGTTCCTCCGGCCCGCGAGGCCGCTGCGCCGGCGGTACGGCGAGTGGGCCGTGGTCACGGGCGCCACGGACGGCATCGGCCGCGCGCTGGCGCACCGCCTGGCGGCCGCCGACCTGGGGCTCGTCCTCGTGGGCCGCAGCCCGGAGAAGCTGGCCGCCGTCGCCGCCGAGATCAAAGCCCAGCGCCCCGGCACCCGGGTTCGCACCTTCCTGCTCGACTTCGCCGCCGAGGGCCTCGCGGCGAAGGTGGACGCGCTCGCGGACTCCCTCCGCGGGCTCGACGTCGGCGTGCTCGTGAATGCCGCCGGCAGCTGCTACCCGTACGCGCGCTACTTCCACGAGGTGGACGAGGCGCTGGCGCGGGACCTGGTGCGGCTCAACGTCGAGGCGCTCACGCGCGTGACGCGCGCCGTGCTCCCCGGCATGGTGGTGCGCGGGCGCGGCGCCGTGGTGAACATCGGCTCCGGCGCCTCCGCCATCCTGCCGTCCTACCCGCTCTACACCGTCTACGCGGCCACTAAGGCGTGAGTGTGCTCCTCTCACTTCCCTGTCCTGATCAAACTCTTCAGACTTGATTGATCGGTTGCCTGCGTGTTGATCTTAGATTTTGAACAGATTCTAGTGGCGGGAACATTTTCAGTTTCAAACAAAAAACAATTTCAGAACGGATAAAATGGAAAATTCGACAAAACGATATACAAGAACTAATTCCGATTATTAGGATCTTGTTTTGACATCATCGTTCTTTAGGCATTGTTGATGTTTACAGTGAGTACAGCAATTTAATTGGTTAAAGGTTTACCTGAACTAACATAGTAGGGACCCAACATAGTATGTCACGATACACATTTTGAGTTGTTACTTCTTTCCCCATTGTTTCGAGGTTGCCAAAATGCATGTCACTGTAAAATATTATTGTGGGTAGACTATGTGTAAGCGTTGGTTAATAGAAATTTCACTTATGCCTGTTTGTTACACCCCTTTTAAAATTGTGGAGAAATCAACATAGATATTTTTTTCCACAGCAGAAACATGTGACACTTGCCACTGGGTGGCCTCATTTTTGTTGGTAGTTGAGCTAGTGGCTCTTATCTTTAAGTTTATGCCGTATGCTTTGTCTCGGAAAGACGAACAGAAAACTTTCATAGTAAGCTCTCTGTGTGCACTATTATGTTCTCATGATTATAGGTGATAAAAGGGAACTTTTACTTGTTGGCTTGTTGATAAATAGCTATCCTAATTAACACAAAAAAGGCTGATAGTAATTAAGACAGCTAGATATTTTATATTGAACGAAGGTTATGAGAAACAGGTGATTAACTATCTATTTGTTTTTGTTTTGTCAGCTATGTCGAACAATTCTCGAGAACCCTCTATGTTGAGTACAGGAGCAAAGGCATTGACGTGCAATGCCAGGTATGAAACCTCTTTTAATTTGACATTTTTTTTCTGAAAGAAAAATAATGAATTCTTTTCACCTAATGTTCAATTTTAAAATTCATTTTTGTTCGGTATTTTGGATTCTTGAGGTAGTCGCCTATTTTTCGTTTCCACTTGGATCCTTCCGATTTATTATTATTATTATTATTATTATTTTTGTGGAAGTAGGAACCTCTACGTTTAATTAACACCATTATTATTTCTCGAAGGTTTGAGTGTGCTTCAGTTATTATGGTATTTGGCTAAGTTAGTATGGTACATACTAGCAGGATAAATACCAGCTAACTGCATGTAGAACTAGGGAATGGCTTCCTAAGAACATGCTTTTCACATGCTGCGTCTCTAGTGAAACTCGTCGCACGGTATTGTTGGCATGATTTTCTCATGCTGTCTTAACTGTGAAACTTGCGACGAGTTCATTCAAAATCTTTTATTCTGTCGAATGGTTCCAACAAGAAATTGATTCGTTTGTTTGGATGGAAATGAAACCTGGCACATCAGTCTTGTTGAATCCTACAGTGCCCCTAGTCCGTCACACGTGAAACACACCATGAGAAGAATCAAGGGGCCATGCGTGCCAGCTCATCTGAAATCACTCTGGTATCGTTCCTCACAACTACAACCTATTCTGCCCCAACGATCCCTACTGAACATGTTCGTTTGTTGCTGTCAGGAGAGCTTAGTTATATCTGGAGCCTTAAACATCACATCAATTGTCTAGCGCCCATGTACATGTACCCATAACTTATGCTGATCGATCCTTTTCAGTAGCTGCATGACTTACTTTCGAAGATTCGGACGCTTGATTTGTGCTCTGATCTGCGCGCTTTGCCTGCATGCTCATCAGGTGCGCATGTACGTGGCGACGAAGATGGCGTCCATCCGGAAGCCCAGCTTCTTCTCGCCGTCGCCGGAAGCGTACGCCCGCGCCGCCGTCCGCTACATCGGCTACGAGCCTGTGTGCACGCCGTACTGGACGCACGCGGTGCTGTGGTTCGTCATCTCCATTCTGCCCGAGCCCGTCGCCGACAAGATCTTCCTCGACATGGCCCTTGACATCCGCGCCAAGGGCCGCGCCAAGGAGGCGAGGAAGAAGGCGCAGTGATTCCGTCAGCAACGGTGGCCTCGAGATTCACACACGCTTCCCGTCAAAAAAGATTCAGACACACTCTGTTCCTGCAAATGATGCTAGCTTCAAGTGATCGACGTGGCATTTCGCCTGCATGTATAAGGAATAATTTACACTATGTTCAGATTTTGTTGTGTGTCTATCATACAGCTGAGAACGTGAGATGTAACCGGGAAAATAAAAGTCTGGTGAGAGATTAAATATATGCTCTTTAATTTGCCTGGTTTAGTGTCTGATATCTTTGTGTTACCGCAGTGCGCCATCGGTTCGCTCCGTCATTCTTTGTGTATACTTGGTTTTACTTGGAAGGTGTTCGTCTGTCTTCGGAAACGGTTCGTGACAACGTATATGTGAATTGGTGTGGCAGTGCACTAGGAAAATGGGGGGCATTTCCAACATATATGCATGGCAATTGTACTGTAGATAAGTAACTTTTGTATGTTCTACTTACCTCACTTTTGTGAAATTTCTTAACACAACACTGTGCATTGCTTACCTTTTTCTAGAGCATACACTGCTCACCTATAATTGTACCTTGGATTTTTCTGGCTAAATTGTACCGTAACAACCGATATGAAACATGTTTTTATCTTTGAACAGTGCTAAAAACTTTTCCAGTGCTCTGTCAATGGATTGTTGCAGAGTTAAATATTTTCATATAATAACAGTCGCCCCTCATTTTTTTTCGGTGTTGATCATGCGCATGGTTGGCATTTGTTATGGACATCAATAGTTTTGTCTCATATGCTTCATGTTTTCTGAAGGTTTTTTTTTTTCGCGCCAATGCATGACGTAGAAAAAAAAAACGTCAACTTTTTTACTAGGATGACTACTGCATGCAAAAACCTCAAAAATTTGTATCTCAATGTTGCGAAGAGAAAACTATACAAAATAGTTTTATACAAAAGAGAAAGTGCGTCTAAAGAATGTACATGTTTATCTTACGCGGGTGGCATTTGGATGGACGTCAAGTTTCTCTCTTCTATGTCAGGTCTTTTAGGTAGTTTTTTTCACGCCAATGCATGACCTAAAATTTACCCGCCAACTTTATGACAAAAGCGGTGACTGCATGCAAAAATCTAAAAGCCTCTAAAAATTTATCTCGATGCAAAAATTATACAAATTAAGTTTATACAAAAGAGAGGCATTTTGAACGAGGAATGTATCCTTGTTGTGTCGCTCACCACAAATTGAAGAAGAAATTTAAAATTTGAAAAATGCGATTAGGAATACGAATCGTTGCTCCAATAATAATTGCTTTGACCTAAACCGCAGCATCAAAACCCCACGCCGCTCTGCGGCTCTGCCTGTCTCGCCCGCCCCACCGCCCCTCCCCTCCTCTCCCACCAGTGGCGGCCGCTCCCTGCGATGGCCGCCCCGCCGTCGCCGCGGCGGTCGAAGGCGCACTCCGGCGGCGGAGACGCCCCCATATCCCTCTTCCTCGACACCGACCTCGGCACCCGCCTGGCCCTGCTCGTCGCCCCCGACACCACCATCCGCCGCCTCAAGTGTACGCCCCAGACGCCTCATCCCCTCCCCTCGCCTCTCGAACAGCGGACACCGCAACTGATACTTGTGTTGATCTCTTCGCAGTGCAGGTGGCCGAGGAACACGCTGCAGCCTTCCCGGAGCTCGGGCCCGTCGCCGTCAAGTCCTTCCAGGTGCTATTTCGTCGCTCTGATCGGCGTTTATTTTCCCACTGAATCGTTGCGTTTGTGATAAGTTTATCAGGGTCACTTAGATGTTTTTTGGCCTAGGGTAGAGTTGATTTTGTGCTGATAAGTGCGCCTAAGAATTTCTGAGTCTTCCTGTGCTTTAGTCAGTGGGGGATTGGGGTTCTAGAAATGCTGCTAAGCAGTGATGATGGATCCCATTTCTTAATGTCACATGAAGTGTAACATGTGAAGGTTAGGCTGATTAGTAGTACTACTTTTTGTGGCAATATCCCTGCCAACTCTTTTTCCCTGGCAAAAGAAAATCTTCTCCTTTGGAGTTGTAGTGTGTTCCTTGTTAGTTGGAATAACTGATGTAGTTATTAGTTTGTGCTGCACGGTAATTCCTTGTGACCTTGGGAATTGCTTATCACCTATTGAACATGATAATGCATCAAGTCTCTTTCCGCGAACCAAAAAGCCATGGGCTCAAATAATCAGCCGTGGGTAATTGACGTAGTAACTAGCAATTTAATGTTCACTCATGATATTAGAAACTTTCAAAGGGTAATGCCAGCTTCTAAGAGTGTTTGCTTTTCATCAGGTCCATTGGAAGGGTGCATTGTATCACCTCTCTGAATCAATGACAGTGACGAGTGCCTTCACCAGAGTCAAGGGTGTGTACCATCTCCATGTCAAGATGGCAGAGGCAGCAGCATCTGTGCACTGCCGCCAAGGTGTTCCACAGATCGATGGAAGGAGAACGAGTGAAGGTCATACTGGAATTCATGTAGAGAAGCATGTTAGGGAGCTGCCTGCTGCAACACCAGAAAATGCTAATGATACGCTTGCCCGTGGGCTTGGAGGTATGACATATGAAACATACCAAGTTAACATTACTGCTCCTTCCTAATTTGCCTTTTGTTTATCAAAATGTTACCAATGTGCTTGGTTAGTTAACCGTGACATACCAAGTTAACATTACTGCTCCTTCCTAATTTGCCTTTTGTTTATCAAAATGTTACCAATGTGCTTGGTTAGTTAACCGTGCATTTGAACTGGATCGAGTTTCTGTATTCCCATAGTGAACTTTTGCTGCATGCCTTTTTCTTCAAGATAAACATTTATGTTTCTAACCCGGCTGAAGCTAAAATTTCCAGGCATTCTATGCTGATGAGTTGTTGTTTTATTCATGATTAAACATTTCTTGAATGTGTATGCAATTTTTGTGTCAAAAGTATGAGGTTAATAGTCTTGAGTCATCATCCTTGAAGCATGAGGTTGAAGCAGTCACTTTTCCAAATCTTATAATGTAATCCCTCTTTTGTACTTTATCTCTTGTTACTGCAAAGTTACTTACTAGTCACTATGTCCTTTTTTTAGTGCGGTGGTGCTACTGCAGTGTTTAATAATGCTCATGCCCATTATGCAGTGCCGGACGATGTCCTGTTGCCACCCTCATCACAGCTTAATGCTGTAACAAAGAAGAATGAAACAGTTCTGGCAAGTGATGCAGATATTGATAAATCTTCGAAGCAAAGCAATATCTTACATGCTGTCGATGCAGATGCACAGGACCTTTTGCATGGTAATCAGGATCGTGATGTTGATGGTGTTGTTGCTGACGACAAGCAAACTATGATAGAGGAGGATATGTTGGGACAGATACATGCTATGGATGATCTTTCTCGAGGAAAAGAGCACAAGGATGTTAAGAGGACTGGTTCTATTCACTTGTTAGCTACGGATCCTAGAATACCTAATGAATCTGACGTTAGGGATATAACTAAATCAAGTAGGGCTCAATTGGAAACAAACCCTACTCATGGGAAAATTTTAAATACTTCTTTTGGGCAAGAAGTAAATGACAATACACATGAGGATTCTCTCCAGATAGAATACACAAGCACTGTTGGAAAGAAGAAAAAAAGAAAAAGGCGTCAATTGACACCTTCCGAAACTGTTTCTGCTCAAGAAACAACAAAATTACCAGCAGGGGCTGTGGAATTATCAAAATCAGGTAAATTCTGTGTCATAAAAATAGCTAAGGGCAACATGGTAGCGATATTTATGTGCTTTAGTACAGTACACTATTCGTATCTTCTGAAATTCATCTGAAATCCGTCATGAGATACTATGGTCCATTAGTATCTTTATATGCTTGAAGTAATCACAAAGATTTTGGTGACATGCATGATATACCATGAAGCTTCTGGTAGGTTTTAAATGTTTAGATTTGGTTCTTTTGCTGAGTTATGAATGCAGCATTATTTAGTTTTTTTTTTTAGCTCAATGCTCTTAGAATTCTTTATGGTTGACTTGAAATCATTTTTGCAAATCCACCTCAATAATATATATTCTATGTGGAATCTTTCGGTTGCTGATGTAGAGGTACCAACTTTCTTTTTCTCTCTCAAATTATTCAGGTGATGAATTGACGAAGAAAGCCAGATCATCTGTTTTGCTGTTATCATCAAAATCTAATGATGAAAGCCAGGGAGGCAAACATGCTCAGTTTGTGAGCGATGCTCAGGCATCTACTGATATAACTTCTGAACAAGGGAATTTTGACTATGTGCATGATGGTGATATATACCCTTCCGTAGTTGATACCACTGATTCCACTGCTGAAGTTCCAGCTAGTCGTGACAAAGTTGCAGAAGGAAGCAATGGCCCTTGGGATGAAGGGGAGAAGCATGAAGAAGCAAAGCAACATGAATACGATGAGGAAAATCTTGATGGAGGTGTAGCTGGAACGAGCAACGTGGAGAAAGATGGCAAAAATACAGATGCCTCGGAGAAAGGGGCCACAATTGATAATGTTTCTCAAGAGAATAAGCGCAGGAAAGCAAAGAAGGTTAATTCTGTTGACATGGCTTCTATGGATACAGCTGATGATAAAGGGATGCTTGGGCATCCAGAAAATGCAGGCGAATCAGATAAAGTTTATACTGAAAGGGAGATTGTCCATGGCCCTTCTGTGGGACCTGTATCAGACAATGTGCAGCCTGGGGATTCAAATGTGATAGAAAATCAAAAAGGTGGGGGAAAGAGAAAGAGAAAAAGAAGACGACAGTCAGAATCCTCAAAAGGTGCTGATCCTAATCAAGATCAGACAAAATCACCTGAACATGTTACCAATGGTAGCTTGATACAACACACAAATTCTGCTCCCCTAGATGCACAACAAACACAAGGTAATTTAGAAGGAGCAAGAATTAGTGACAGCACAAATTCTGCTCCCCTAGATGCACAACAAACACAAGGCCGAGAAAATGTTGGTGACCGCAATAAGTTTGATGAAAGCCGGGATATGGCGGCAGCAAATATGATTGATGATGTATTGGCAGATCTAAAATCTCAAGACAGCTTAAATAATTGTTTGAGTGGAGATCTGCCAACAGGACTGATTCACTTACACAACAATTCGAATGCAGTAGAACTTCCTGAATCCACTGTCGATAAAGTTGGTAATGATGCAGCATTGCCTCAGAAATATCCTCAAACAATTGACTCTGATGCTCCTGTCAGGTCTCCTAGTCACAAGAAGCCTAAGGGAAAGCAATTGAAAGTGCTGTCTACTATGATTGACTCATCTCATCATTCACATGATATGCCTGAAGAAGATGCTAACACAGAATTAAAAGAGTCAGATGCTTTGAGATTTTCTGGCAAAACAAGTGATTTGAAGGATGTTTTAACTGGAGCCTTAGTAGTGCAGGCTGATGACAAAGCCAAAGGTACTAAGCGACAAAGGAAGAAGGTTAAGAAGGTTCCCACAGATAATAATAGAACTACTCAATCTGAAGATGAGCAAGTCAACCAGGTTGCCAAAGAGGAATTGAAGGAAGTAGATGCTGCTATACACGCAGATTTTGTTCATGGAGGTTCTGTAATTGATACTCCCGTGCATACTGTTGCAAAAGTAGAGCAGAAAGGCAAAAGGGCTCCCAAGACCCGGGCTCCTAAAATACAAGAAATTAATCATTCTACCCACACAGCTAAGGATAGCCAGGATGAAAATGCAACTGACATCACCAGGTCACATGATAATGAAAATGCAGTTGACATCACTGGGACCCATGATAATAAAAATGCTGCCGGATATCTTACAGAACCACCTGTAGTTCAGAAAGATGCCACAACTCACAAATCTGCCAGCCCTAATGGTGCTAATGCTCGAAAGGAAAGGAAAAAATCTTCGAAAGCTGAACTTCAGAGTCGGGATTTTGCCATGGAACATGATCCTAGTGCAGATTTGATGAGCTGCGGTCCTGAAAATGGTTTGGTTAGTCCTAAAAATTCTGCTGACGCTGTTGAACCAAATCATCACATCGTGGTTCATCGTTCTAGTGATGAAATCAATTTCTTTGACCATTTTAGCTCAGGCAAGAGGAATGATCAATTAGTTTCTGCTGAAAACAAACAAAACAATGAAGATGAAAATATAAGGGATGTGAAGACTAAAAAGAAGAAGAAGAAGCAACGTACTGGCAGCACTGAACCAAATGATCTTCTAGAATCTCTTCCAGCTGAGAAAACTAGCTTAGCTGATCACTTTGGTGCCAATGAAGTGGTTGTACCATCTGCTGAAGCGTGGCAAGGAGAATATGATAATGCGAAGGGTGGCAAGGAGAAAAAGAAGAGAAAAAGGAAGCCTAATTCCGAAGGGCCTGCTGCTGAGAAGGAAAATCTTGATAGTGATCATCAAGGCACTGGTATTGGTACCCAAGATTCCCTTCACTCTGTTGTACAGAAAGGAAGAATGGGGCAGAATGATGGAAATGAAAACAACAATAAAGTTACTCAGAATGTCAGTATAACGCAACAGGAACCAGAAGACGGGACATATGATCGTACTGTTGAAAAGAAGCTCCACCAAGATGATATTGATAGTCAAAACAATTTGCCCATCAGTAAGGATAACGCAAACATGAGCAAAGAACTACGGAAGTCCACTTCTCAGAAAAAGCCCCATGCTAAGAGTAGCAAACCTGATGAGAATGTAAGCAACATTGTTAAGAGCTTTTCCATGAGCCCACAAGCATCAAGTGACAGCGCAGAGTGCACACCACAAATTGCTAACCGGTATAGAGTTGCAGTACGGAAAATTCCCAAAAAAAGGTATGAACAGGCTAATGCGAAATCCAAGAAAGAGAGTAAGAAGGTAGCCTATGGCGCTATATTCACTGATGCTGTCAGTGAGGAATCTGATGATGCAATGGACGCCAAGAGTGAAAAGGCTGCCTTGGAAGCCTCATTGGACAATTCATCCACATCTGCGGATTCAGGTGGGAACCTCAATGAAATAGTATCATATGGAATAGGTGGATTACATTTGCACTTGGTTTTGCATAGTCATTCCTTGAAATTGAAAACTCTGGTCCTTTGACTTTACATCTACCAGCATCAAATATCCCTGCCCACGTTTTTTTAATAATGATATAATCAATATGCATTTGACAGGTGTTTCATCTGCGGCCTTTGATGAAAGTGAATTGCCTGATGATGATGGTGCCTTATCATTGTAAGTTCTCTAACTCTTTTTTTTTTTTGGAGGAATTAAGTTCTCTAACTCTTTTATTAACTGAGAAAATAGCTATGCATATTTTCTACATCAATGTAGCTTGATACAGAGTAGTAGATATAACTAATAAATGTTGCATGGTGAACATATTATCTGCATCAAGTCCATAAAAAAACATATTATCTGTCTATAGGTTAAAACGATATGATAACCACCTTATGTTTTACTGTGGGCAGAGAATAGTGGACTTACACTCCTAGAATCTCCTTAGATGGTTGAAACAATCATCCACCCACTCATCAAGAACATTTATACCAGGACTTTTGCGGTTAAAAGTTGTCTAGTATTAGAATATGATTGCTTTCTTATCTTCAGCTGAGGCTTACTGACACCCAGGTTGTTTTTCCTCCCACCTGTTCAGATCACAGAAGAGTCTGAGAGGTCTGCACTTTGGCTCCATTCTTCGCGGTTCCAGTAGCTATAAGAAGGCCAAGCAGAAGCAAGATGAGCTGCTGGATGATGACACCGAGGTGCCTGATAGCCAGCCAGCTGACGGCCTGTGGGGCTGAAACTGATGCTGAAGACTGAAGACCTTGCTTCAGCGTTTTGCTTTGATTCACCTGATCTGTGGTTTAAGTTCAGGGATCAACCTGTGATGGGCGTTGCGTAGTTGTAGCTGAACCTGTAGGTTTAAAGCTCAGGGGGCCTCTTGGGCGCTGCATGAGTTGTAGCTAAAGCTATCTTGCTACGATGTGAAACGCTAGTACAACCAAGTAATCTTGATGGCAATTTTGTTGGCCTCAGCCATTAATACACTGTTCTGTTGGTAGCCCACAGTTCATTCTTTTGCTTCATACTTACTGGCGTCTTTAGTTGATGTACCCTTATTTCAGTCGTGGTCATAACTTGCAGTAAGAATTTTAAATGCATCTAATTGTTTGATATTTTTATCATTTCATTCAAAAAACCAATGTGCTGAAAAATCAACAAAATGGCAGCAGCTGGTAATCGTCGTCACGCATCTTAAGAACGGCGACAGTTAATCCATCAACATTTCATTGCATGCATATAGTGCACAGAATATACAATTCATATAGTAGCATGGTTAGACTCCGAACCACAGAATCTACTCGTTTGTACAAAGCTAGACATGATATCTGAACTGGTTTGCTATGCTACTACGTTAAGGAGACACCACATTGCGTCGCCAAAAAAAAAAAAAAAAAAAGAGGAGACACCACATTGCGCATCGTCAAACTAAAGAACTATCATGGAGTGCGAGAATAACTTGTCACTTGGGCCTCTGGATCTTCATCTCTGATGTTTGATGTCCTGCCTAGGGATTTCTGGCTAAGCATCCGGGCTACTGAGGTTCGCAACCTTTGCCCTTGGGATCCATTTGCAGATTGGCTGCCACCCATTGTCCGCTCGAGCTCTGACAAGAGGGCTTTCACAAGATCATCGAAGCGACGCTTGGCTGTAGGATATCGTGATATTGATTTTGTAATTCCTTGCAATCTTACGGAAGCAGGGAAGGAGAAAAAAATATCAGTACACTGATTGAATCTGTCGAACCAAATAATATAGGAGAGGCAGTACCTGCGAGCAAATGCGTCTATTTCTGCTTTTTTACGTTCGTTCAATGATGGGACATGAGGAAGAGTGCCATTGCTGCGATTTGGATCACCAACCAACAGAACTCGCATTGTCAGATACTCTTCTTCTTGTTCCGTGAAATTTTCAGCTTTAATCTGCTCTTTTATAACCATAAGAGGATCAAAGAACCAATCAAAGAGTGTACTTCTAGGTCTGTTGTCAGATGTAATCTCAGATCCATCGCCTATATATATTCCAGAGCAAGTTAGTCTAAGGTCATAACTCAAGACACATTTCCATGGAATGAAACTTTTTCTTCGGTGCACTTACTTAGGATTATGCCGTCTGAATTAGCTTTTGCGGACCGAAGTAGAGCATTAAGGATAACATATGCCGGTAAACCAACGTTCAGAACACCACTCCCAACTTTGCCTGACTTTGTTTCTTCAATGTCTTTCATTGTTATCACTCCTTGATTAACCAAAGTCTCCCCCTGCCGCCTGCATTCGGCAAAAAGGTGGTCCAGCAACTGCATAATGGTATCATTCAGTTATAAGGCCCACATTTTGGAAGTTTACAGATCACTACTATTAGAAAGAATTGTTCAATGAAAATTACAATGCTGAACGACCTATTCTAAGCATGTTAATGTAGATACTGCATTATACACAATGTGAAGCTGAATTTGGAATAGCCACAGTGCAAATAACGATAGCATCACAATGTGCAAGTATGATCTGGTAATTATTAGGAGGAAAGAATCACCTTGAATGGATTGAACTCGTCAATGCTGTTCTTAAATGAAGTAACACGGGATGGAGGTTTGAGTTTTTTCCCTTCTTGCTTCTCCTTGTTGAATGAGGTTGGCCTAGATAATGGTGCACCATGCGAGGACTCGTCCTTGGTTTTCCGATATTTAAACCTAAAGAGTTACAAACGTCAATACCATATGACTTAAATTGTTTACCACATGAACTCAAGGCATAAAATATGGTTCACACCTTGGAAAGCAAGACCCAGGAGCCATGTCAAGAACATCATTCGTGTATTCATCAAAGATGGACACTGACGACGCAACATAAGCGAGTCCCATCAGAAGAGATGATTCCTGGCACATCACAATATTAAGCTCCATGATATTAATTAGCTACCAGTTAAATCAGCTGACATACATCATAGGTGTATCATCATCAAAAGCACACTGCCTATATCATTATCATACTTCAAAAATATCAGTAGTAGTACCTGATAAGCCACAACTGCGCCATAAGCACCTAAAGGTACACTTGAGAGTATGGAAGCCAAAACAGATCCTAATACGGCAAATGGCCAAAGAAGAATAGCAAGACCAGCAAACGGCACACAAGCTGTCTCCAGGAAAGGCCCTTCTCTCCCAATCATATCCTGGATCAGCCGTTTCCATCCTTTGAAAAGCATCACAGGGCACTTGTACAGGGCAATTAATGTAAACATTATTCCGTCAAGTATGAGCCCACATGCAGCAGATATTAATGCTCCAGGGAAATCAAGCAATCTGGGGGGAAAAATTATGAGTCAGTTTATTAATTCATTATTGTTATATAAAAAAAGAAAGTGCCATCTAAATGTAAGCAGGAACACGAAGCAAACCTTATCTCGTACGGCTTTCCATCAGGAGGTTTCTGAAGACGAATGTCGTCCATAATTGAAAAATAGGAATGGAAGAGCAAGTCTTTCACATCCCTAACTACTGTGCAGCTTCCAGTAATCGTACTCCATGTTCCATCCTGCAGTTAAGAATAGTAGCAATAGCAAGAAATGATTAAAAAAGATGCTACCAATCCAACTTAGAATACAACAGATAAATTGATCAATAAAAGAAAATATACCACAATACAATGAACAAATGGTTTTTCTTTGCCTTCTCCAACTGCACTGAATGTGGCCATTATAGGTGCTAGAAAACCATATACTAATCCAGCGAGGACGCTTCCCGGGATGCCAACTATCAACCATAAGATCAAGATTGCAGTAGCAGCAAGTAGAAGCAGAAACTTTACTACCGGTCCCACCAGCTTAGTTCTGCCTCCAAGGAAAGGTGAAGCAAAATGTATGAGCACTTTGGTTAGTAATTTAACGAAGTTGTCGAAAAATGGAACTGCAACAAGCACACTGTACCTGATAATGCAGTAGTATGTCCAAACCAGATGCATGGGCCATAAGCCCAGAATGAGTGCTGATAGTCCAATTGCCATAATAAGACATGCCCAAGGGCACAGCAAAACACCTGGGAGACAAATAATTTGAAATGAGTATTACATATCGTACCAGTGTCTAAACTGAATGCATCGGCAGCTGACTATATACAGATCACTGTTCGACAACACAAATGCATTGCAATTTTGTTATCTATACAGAAATCAATATTATGTGGTATTCCATCATTCATCTGCAAAGTTACATTAGCTCTGTCGATCATGTCTGCATGCCATTCTGTATGAGTTGAACTGACTGTATTTGCATTCATGAACCAGTAGCCAAGACATTGAACTGAAACCCAAATTTGAGGAATTACGTTCTTTATACAGAAAAGTAAACTGACATTTTCTGAGGTTGACCTGCAACAGATGATGACAGTTCTAAACAAATCCAGCGCAGAAATTTCCACTTCAGAAAATATTAGCCATTAAATGCTGGCATAACAGAAGCAAGAACAACACACCAAGTATTTAAACTGGTCCTAACTAATCTAATCTCTAAGAAATGATGAATCATCCATCGCTCTGCAAGCAGAACAGGAAATCGAGAGAAGCAACCGCCTAAAGCCAGAAAGGGCACAGGCGCTGGACGCGTGGCCCTTCCATTTTATCGCCAATCAAACTAAATGCATCAGTTGAGTACAGAGGAGGGGAAAAAAAAAAGTGAACTCATTCAAGAAAATTAAGTACCAAAACTAGGCAAGAGAGTAGAGCAACATGTCACCTTTGATGAGCCCCAGAATGAGAAGACCGACGAAGTAGGGCAAGAACTTGAGGAAGCTCAAGGCCTTAGCCGCGAACCCCTTCGGCGGCTCCATTGCTGACGCCTTCTGACGCCTTCAAAACAACAAATCAACAGAGATGGACCAAGACAATCTTTCCTCGAAAGCACCCAATCCGAACCGCCAAATAGTCCCTTCTAGACAACGGAATTCAGGTCCTCCCAATCAATCCTGCCTCCAACTTCGAAAATCCACAATTCGGCGGAACTCACAAACAAGAACCCAAAACCCAGCCCGAAGAAAAGGCTGGAGCAGAACGAACACCTTCCTGGAAACAGAAACTGCACGGCGCCTCTCAGGAATCGGCCACGGTGCTTGCCTCCATCCGTAGTTAAGAACCCTGAATTCTAGAGGGGAGGAGAACCTTTGGGGCCGCCGCCGGCGGCGTGAGGAGGAGGAAGAAGAAGACAGGGGCAGTGGGCCCGCCCCGGTGACACACAGGCTGTGCTTCGCGCTGCTGTTGGCAGATGGCAGGAACTTGAGCAGCGGTTAATCCATGGTGGCGGAGCGGGTTGATCTGGCGGTGGGCGTGGTGGCGGGCGTGGGCAACTCAATCCATTGGTGGAATGGACTGGCTGGTGGTGGTTCGCGAGGAAAATTGTGGAACAGACAGATTGATCGCGTGAATTAGAAACTGCTATAGTAGGGTTTAGTATAGTATTGCAGGGAATCGGATGCTGGCAGGATATGAGAGGGAGACAGGAGGGCGGATTCTTGCCTTTGCGCGAGGGAAGAAGAGAGGTCGCGCAGCAGGTTCGTGGCTTTTGTTTAGTGGAGGGCGTGCAACGCTTGCGCGGTTGCCGCGGACGGACGGATGGAGGAGGGATGGAGGGGTTTGGCTCGGTGCTGGCCGAGGAGACGAGACAAGAAGTCAAGAACCACCCAACGGCTGCGAACGAAGTGACCGTTCACCCGAACGAAATTCAAGTTTCTTATGACTAAAATTTGATGGCAACTGCATACGTGCCGCTAGTGTCATCTGCTTGCATAACCTCTAACTTTTTTTGTCTCCTTTTTTTGGTACCAGGGAGGTTGAATCGGTACATCAACCACTGTACGATGTCCAATTGCAGAACTGGCATGAGGGACGAGCGGCGTCCGCCTACATGATCCAAGATGAAATTGTCAGTTTCATGCCTTCATCTTCCTTTCTGCTCACGTGTCAGTGTTCGTTCCGTGCTGGGTGTGGGTCTTACTCGAAATGGAGAAACTAGGCTGCATGTCTATAAAGACCCGTGCTATCATGCCTTCCTACTCCAAATTCGGGCCGCATATGTGTCCTTGTCACGATACCGTTGGAGTAGCTGAACATTTCCCATGTCGAGAATGTTCTTGGCAATCCGAGGAAGGAATAGAAGATAACCACTGCTGGTCCGTCCTTGAGAATGAAAACGGGCAAAAGCCGCTGCAAGTTGCAACTGAACGCCGAGAGATTCCACCACCGGACCGTGTTTTGCTCCAGAAACCGACGGGTGCAGCGTGTGGCCCGCCCCGTCTCCGCCACCTGCGAGATCGAAAGCGACTTGTCCGCGACTCTGCTTCGTCGTCTCGTCCCCGGACAGCAGAGCACGCGCCGTGTCGGGTATTGTACACCGTCCGTCGCTTTCCTTTCCGTGCGCGTATGATGATCCAAGGTGACCGTAGCAGCGCAGGTGTAAAAAACCGTCTCCATCTGCCATCATCATCATCGTCATCGTCGTCGATGTGTCAAGGGGACTGGACTGGACTGGACTGGACGAAACGTGTCATCGGCCTTCCCTGTTTGTCAGTGACTCGTTTTGTTCCTCCACAGTCCACACCTTGTGCTCCCAAGTTCATGTTGTTGCGAATTCGTGTTCTTAGGGAAACTCCCGCGCATTCATGACATCGTTTGTGCTCGAGGCGGACCTGCCTTTTTCCGGTATATGCCGCGCCGAAGAAGGAACAGAGGACAGCCACCGGTTTGCGTCGCGCGAGGAAGGAAACGGCCGGGGCGGGAATCCTACCGCAACGCAACCGTGCGCGCGACGCCGAGAGATTCCCCCAGCGCTCCACCCGCTATCGAGTGACGACTGGCAGTGTGGGCACGGCGGCGCCAAGAGTCGATTTCTTCAGCCTTTGAAACGGGTAGAAGCTGGCAGGTGGGGGCGTGCGGGGGACGCAAACTGTCGTCTCCGTCCGTCCCGCGGGGTCGAAAAAAAGAGTCGCACCCACGCACACGCGTCGTCGTCTCCACCCGTGCGCGGCGCGTGCCGTGTCTGCTCCGTGTTGGGTAGCGTAGCGGGCATGCGACGCTCAGCTCAGAGTCAGAGCCGTCGCTTTTGGCGTCGCATGATCAACGAACGCGGCCGAGCAGGAGTTGAGGCGCGCCCGCCGGCCCAGATCGTCTCCATCCTGGCCCCCTCGATTCTGATCGGATTACCAAGATCCCGTGTCGCTGCATGGTGGGTGGATCTAACAAACCGAACGGTCCTTTTGGATCGCGGGTGGGTTGCGACGGCGACCGGAAAAGCGAGAGATAAAGCGGGTGCGCGCGCTCCGGTCCACTCCGTTCCGGCCGGCGCGGCGGCAGACCCCGCTACGTCTCTCCGACGTTTTCCGGTGCCTGCCGACGCGACGTCGTCTCATCCTGCCACTCGATCGCCCGGCCAAACAAAAGGGCAGCTAGCTAGCTCCGCGATCACGTCTCATAAAAACGGTTCCAGAGCTTGATCAAAAAAAAAAAAAAGGCTTCCAGAGCCGATCGACACCCATGTGTCGCGACTCGTGGCCCCGCCACGCGTCTCAGCAAAAGCGCGCGCGACCGGCTGTGACGTCTCCTCCAACCCAACCGGCACGGCGCACGTACTCCTCCTTCCTGGCCCGCGGCCGGCGCAGCGGGACGAAAGCGATCCGCCGCGGGCGCGGCTCTCGTCACCATCATGGCAACCAAACATCATGGCGTCCGCGTCGCCGAGGCTATCGGTGTCCGTATGACTTGCCGTGTGCGCGAGTGGAGGATGAGCTAACGAGCGAACCGGCCCTCTCGCGGTCTCTTTCCGGCGCGCGACCGTGTCGTGTGGAGCGAGGAGCAGAGCAGAGCAGGTAGGCCAACCTCCTGCGCTCAGATAGAATGAAACAAAGAGGCCATGTCGCGAATCGTGATGAGTTTCAGGGGGTGACTAGCTGCAGCGGGAAGTGAGGCGACGCGCCCGCCTTTCGCATGACTAGTTACTAGTACTAACCATAACTCGTACTGTTTATCGTTCGAGGGTGGCAAAAGCAGCGAGGTTTTATTTTATACAAATGGCAGCAAAAACTCTTGACGCCATGCTGTCTGCTGCCTAATGGAGTGGTTTGTCATGCGTAAGTTGGTGCAGTGGCAGCGCTCCGTGACGGCATGTATATGTGTACGTACGACGAGAAGCAAAATGCGTTCGCGAGTTGGTTCTCAAGTAGCTGCCGTCGTCGATCTCTGTCCTAATTTCTACTACTTCTCCAACCTCCCCTGCACGTGCAAGCTGGAGGAGCTTCTGAACTGTGGCCTATGAGATCTTACTTCAGTGATTAGCTAGGATCGTAGGATTACGTTGAGCCAGTGCTCTGGTCTGGATAGCTTCTTCGGGATTCAGTAGACTTGTACTTCAGTTGCATAAATATCTGCATATGCAGATGGCCGTATTAGTAGTACGATTCAGTCCAAATATCTTGCGATGCATGTGTGCACAGATATTCGCATGATGCAGGGCTGCACAAAGCACGGAGAGATTCGCATGCCAACTATCCGGGTGGCTGCTGTCTGTTTCATGGGGAACAAAAGGGAGTTGTACCAATCCATTCACAGACTCATCTTCCACTACCGATGTTGCGAGCTTATCCATGCGTGAGGAACTAAAATCTCTCGTTCGCTAGCACTACTGACTTCAACATCATAGATTGGTGCTCTTTCAGGCACTGGTTATAATAAATTACAAAAGAAGAGCGGTACTCTTGTCTTTGTCACGTGTAAACTTAAGTCATTTCAAAGAACTAGTAGGTTTTCTTTTTTCCCACTGTGCAGACGAACGTACTGGTATCTCAATTCGGAACAAGAACTTTCAGCAAAATAATTGATATCGTCGTAATAAAGGACGATGCAATTTTACAGTCTCATGACGATAACATGAGAGTGCATCGATACTACCATCCATTACATGCAACTGTCTGCATTCTTCCGACCAAACTCAGCACATGACAGCTACACGCTGCATCTACCTACTACACACGACACAGTCGCACAACTAAAGAGGTACTGGTAATAGTACTCTAAAACTCTCACATGAAGGGGTCCCTTTGCCCGTCCATGGAGTGGTACTCAACACTGACGATTCACAGCAGTGACTCGCAACCAATCAGTAGTCGATTACATCATTACACAACACCATGCACGATCAAGTAGCTGATCAACTAGCAGGCACTTCTTACCAGCTGATGGTGTCGTTGATTTTACTCTAAAAATGTTAGCGCGACCGGCCGGTGCCGAGCGGCCTACACCTTGATAAAAGGCTGATACGGGCTCTGCACGGCGGCGGTCTGGGCCGCGAGCGCGGCCCGGAGCTTCATGTCCTTGAGGGCCGGGTCCTCGAGGAGCAGCACCTTGTCCTTGTCCCTCACGCCGACCATGTGGAGGTGGTCGGTGTCCTCCCTCTCCTTGCCCCTGAACAGCAGCCTCTGCTCCCGGGGCTCCAGCCCTGTCACCATGGACAACACCACCTTCAGCTCCCCTGCAATTGTTTTGCACGAGCATTGCGTTAGGTCTTGATCAAATGTTATCTCCTGTTCCGTTTAGGGTTATAACTAGAGACATTGTTTTTCAGAGATTTCCCAATGAACGAATAAAGTTCAGAGCTTATTATTCTCTGAAGATGACAAAATGTGGGAAGGTTCGACGCAGGTTCCTTGTCTGAATCGACATGAGCTGGCAGTGCCGGTGGCTAGGCAGACGCATCGCATGGTTGATCAGTTTGCAGGCATGCCAATGGCGTCTTCTGTGTTTTCTATTACCACGTGAACAACCCTAGTCATCTAGTAGTGCCATACTTGTGGAGTTGTTGGGACGGGGAAGGTGACACGGCCCTGCCTCTTTGTCAGACATTTTTATTATCGAAGGTGTGCAACTTCCTAGTCAGACATGTGTCTCTCATAAGTATCACTTTGATAAGACAGCAGTTCTGAACTTCCTAGTATAAGGGTCAGTGGGGGAGAAATGTTGACGAAATCCTTGGATCCGTCAGTGTAAAGAGGACCAGACTTGCATCTAGATGCATTTGCCTTTTTAGTTGTTTGTGGAGGTTAATTGTTACTTTCAGTGTCCATTAGGGCCAGACTGCAACTGAACAAGTGAACTCGGCACCCAGTGTTTACACTGCGACCTAGTACAACCAAGCGATTGAACTAGTACTAGTACATTTCTTGATACATGAGTACTCTGCAAGTTGAATCTTTAGCAGAACCGTCCTGATGTGCGCAGCCTTTGTTCTGTAAAGGAAAATGCACGCAAACTAACTACCCATCACAACGACTCAAACTGAATCGTGTAAAGGTGCGCCAATGTGCATGCCACTTTCAGTCCTAAACTCAAAGCCATTTGCCGTGCTTACAAAAAGAAACTCGAGGGAATATTCATCTTTTCTACAAAAAAAAGGCGTGCTTACGGCTTTCAGGTTGAGAAGCCCCAAAGGGAATCATGGCAGCATGACCAAAGATCAGACCGAATGCCGAAAACTAAGGATACAAAACAGTGAAACTCAAAACCGAAGCATAGTTAGCTCCAGCCATCGCCTTCGTTCAGGTACCGTTGCAAAAATGAGAAGAAAAAGGTGTGCATTCTTCTACTCACCGAAAGTGCAGGTAGCCCCAATGGAGACGTCGTGCCAGGCGAAGCCGGTGGCCACCCTGACGGTGATCACCTCCACGTCGCCCCTCCCGTCTCTCTTCTGCACCAGCATCCCTCCCGGCCTCACCTCCCACTCGATCTCCCCGCGGCCGCCGCCGCCGACGCTCGCCGCGTCGCCATCGCTGCTGCTGCTGCTGCTGCTCTTGGAGGAGCTCCTCCTGAACAGCCTCTTGGAGTACCTGAACTTGATCATCTTCGTAAAACTAGCAATGCTGCTCGCTCGCTCAGCGAGCTCTCGCTCTTGCAGGCTTTTGCAGCAATGGAGAGCCACCAGTAGTGGGTGTGGTGCCGAGCAGCTGCCGGTGGTGGTCTGGTCTTGGAGCCAGAGGTTACTGTGTATATATAGGGGAGGAGACGAGAGGAGAGGTGCCGGGCCAGTCGGCCATGGCAGCATGCAAAGGACAAGCTTTAGAAGCGTGCGTTTGTTCAAAAAATAAAGGCGCCGGTGAGGGGAAGGGGGGACATTGTCGCAGGCGATCTTCGCAAAGTCCAAAACGGCTAGCGCACAAAGGTGAAACAACTTTGCTCCCTGTTGCAAGGGCTGTGTAGTGTAGCCCGGGGCCTTCCATGAAGCAGCAGGGGGATGACATGTGGGGCCGACTCGTGTTCCATGCCCCGACCAAAATGCTGCTGCTTTATATATTCAACTGTTGAGAGATTCCAACATTTTTTCGGTAGATTGAACTTTTACAGTCGTCGCATAATCGTTGCATTCAGTCACTGACAGATATGCTCCTCTGAATAAAGGGTAGCACCTTTACCGCTTCGCGGGGTCGTAAAACTTGTGGAATGTGTTTGGCATTTGGGTTCTGTCGGGTAAAGAGAGAAATGTTTGGATACAATATACTCCTTGACTATGCAATGCGACCACATGGGAGTTGGCGAAATGCATGGGCGCACGAGTACTATTAGCTCCTTTCTAGAGTTCAGGCCGCGAGAGCACGATGATTAGGGTGGTCGGTTAGGCCGTAAACCTACCGGGATTATTGTAGTCACGGTTGGCCGCAGGTTTCCCGCCCTGTGTTCCGCGCCTGCTGCTCGCCATTGGACGCACGTACAGTACGCGGGAGAGAGAGGAGAAAAGTTGATGGCGTGATGATTGTTGAGACCTTTGTTGCTCTGTAGGAGTACGTGCGCTACCAAGCTGGAACTGTAGATTAATCGTAATTAGGTATAGTGTTTGCCTTGTTGATCAGAGATTTGAGTTGAGGGTGGAGCTAGTACCAGACTACCAGTGTAGGATATTGTTTGAGCTCAGCTTTTAGGGGCTCTAGCGGTGGTTGAGGCAGCATGTGGGGGCTTGACATGTTTGATTATTTGGGGTTTGGACCTCGGATCGGTCCAAAATGCCTGAAATAATTTAGCATATCTATCGTAATACAGTTGTGTTGTGCTGCTTTGATCTTTGTAGGACAATCATACGTGTACGTAGGTGTAGCCCGGCTGGCTGGCGTTCAACAGAAAGCATAAAAGCAAAATTTCCCTTACAGGTCAACTAATTAAGATTTTTTAATTGATGATGATACTCCATATATGAAGCTATGATCTGACATGAGAGATAAGTAGACACGCGCATATGAAGCATTTTTAAACTTCACATATTTTGGCAAATGAGTTTGAGTGCTTTAAATAACAATGTTGTGATTCGAGAGGCATAATATGTCGCAAATAAAATGTTTTCAGGAACTAAAATATATCCACTTACAGAGAGCCGTCATTTTCTTCCCTTTTTTTTGGGGGGGGGGAACCAGAGAGCCATCAGTTTTGAACTCCTCAGATAACAAGTGGCTTTGGCCCAGTTTCATTCCAATTGCATGAGTGTAAAACCCTCTTGGCTAATCAACTTCGCGAAACATTGTGTACCCCAACTCGTTAAAAAAACATTGTGTACCCCAATTATGCAACTAGCCGCTAGCCGACATCGATCATCTAGGGAAGTTGTTTAACACCACCTGATCATATGATTCGTATCATCATCATGCATGCAAGCATCTTCATCCTCTGAACAGTGATTGGCCTTCCAAGAAAATCACCGGCCGGCGGCCGCTCATGCATGTGGGCAGCATTCAGCAGGACGCCTCTCTCATCGGCCCTTCAGATTGCAGGACATGATGATGCTTCTTTGTCGTGGTGCCTCGTAATCTGATACTGTATTCTTCTTCTTTGGAGCCAAGCGTCTCTCCCGATGACACGAGGGCTCGAGACCCACATGCAGCTTGCGTGGATCAGGATTCCTCGCCGGGACGTGGCGACGATCATGGGAGGTCCTTAGATCCACACCCATGTGGCCGTGCGTGCGATGAGACGGTGTTCAGACTATTACACCATGTGATACATGTCCGCCTGCGGCGCGGCGGAAGTTAGAAAACGATGAGTGTGTTTGGTTAGGTGCTGTTGCAGTGATCACGGATGGATGAAGAATCTTTGGTGAACATGCTGTCAGGAGAAAACTCTGGCCTCTAGCGACCTTTGATTTACTTACCAATTTGAACGGTTGATTGAGTAATCAGATATGGCCACACCACACTACTCGCTGCAGTAGAGAAAAGCATGCAGGTCAGTTCTGAGGTAAATACATTTGGTAAATATCCTCATGTCATCGGCAGACCGCAGGCACCCAATGTCTGACGTCGACAGCAACAAGGCACCTTGTTGGATATTGAAGCAAGCATGCATCTTTCGTCCAAACTACAAAATGAAAAGGGAGAATAGTATACGAGACAGTGTGATCTGACTTTTTAATGCGGAAGAACACACAATGCAACACACACTTTTTTTTTTTGGAGGTGCAATGCAACACACATTTGCTTGGAACAGTTTGAGTGAGGCCTGTCATTGCGCAGCACAAAAGGCCCAAGTGCCCAACACAAATTCAGAGGAGAAGACCAAACGAGAAACTCTGACGACGACGTGGTTTGGGGCGTGCGCACCGGCGCGTGGCGCGGCTTCTTTCCATACCAAGCAAGCCCAACCAACTGGCACCATCCATCAGCGCATGCCGAATCAAAATATCTGGCTGCAGTTCTTCCCACCACGTTCTGGCCATACAACCATTTCACGGTTCGTTCATCGTCCTTGCAAGCCGCACGAACACAGCTCGATCGAATTCTTCAGAAGCAGCAGGCAGCAGAAGAATCAAGGAAGCAGCCCCCGCCATGGCCATGGTCGCTTCCACCTCCTTCACGTACCACAAGGTTAGCAAGCCGCACACATCCAATCCACCAGCGTGCGTGCATGCGGATCTTGCAGTACGGGTTGTTGTCGAAGATTCCAATTAAGCTGCGTGGCTAATATTATTTGCTTTTTGGTTGCTTGCGCGCGACGGCACGCTGCAGCCGCGTTTGGCGGTGGTGTGCAGGAAGAGCAAGCAGGACGGGCAGCGGGAGCGGGAGAAGGAGCACAAGCACCCGTTCAAGGTCGTCGAGATCACGCCGCCGCCGCGATGCCTCGGCGTCCGATGCTTCCCCACCGTACGCAACCACGCCCCCCCCCCCCCCCCCCCCCCCCCCCCCCCCCCGGTGTGACGCATGCATGATGCATCTCTGTTCCTATTCTCTGCCTCTCTGCTTCCAATGCATGCATGCTGCAGCTTGGCTAGTTTGCAATGGTGCAGGGTTTGGGTGAGCGCGCAGACTGTGTTCGGCGCACGGGTCTAAACTTTAGAGGGTTTTTCCAACGAATATTGTGATTACAAATAAAGTTTAATTACAAATCTAATTTCAGGACTCCGCTCGAAATCGCGAGACGAATCTAATGAGGGTAATTAAGGCGTGATTAGACGATGATTACTGTAGCATCACTGTAGCAAAATATAGATTAATTAGGCTCATTAGATTCGTCTCGTGATTTAGAGGGGGGGTCGTGACATAGGTTTTGTCATTAAATTAATAAAAATATGTTTAAATAGATTCTCTTTGATGTGACGGGTGTCAAAGTTTAGAGGGGGTGCGCCGAACGCCCCCTAACAGGCAAGATAAAATTCGTTTGAAGTACTGGAATGCTAAATCTACCACTAGCATCTATGACAAAAAATTGGCGGAAAAAGTAATCTATGAATTTGACCTGAAACAGACCAGCTGTGCTGTGCTTAAGCCTGATGGAGTAGTCAGCAGTTAGCGTGGAACATCCTGCACTGAAACCTTTGCATCGCTTTCCCAACGGGCAAACCGCAAAGACCAGAAGCAACAGGTGCCGCCCTTGTGGAGTGTGGACTCTGGTGTGGTGTCATGACTCCATTGTCCATCCTGAACCTGACCCTGCAACTCAAGAACCGATCACTATTCAGTTCAGTTCCCTTTTTCTTTTCTCTCTGCGGAGATTGCATAGCCTTGTGCCAACATAATAGTTACATAGATAGTCCCCTGCTCAGATTCTGCACTAGTTCTGAACCTTTGTTGTTCTCGTAACTTCAAAAGTTCTCATCACGAGAAATTTGCACTTTCCAAAAAGAGAAAAAGAAAAAAAGAGAAGCATATCGCGGTGCCAGAACATCTTATTAGCTTTCTGTTTTTTTTCGTGTCTCTCGTCTGCACGCAAAGAACTGCAAAAGCTACTCATGTCATTCTTGGTTGTGTGGTTGCAAGCGCTGAAAATGCTAAACACAAAGTCGGTGCCTTTTGTATTCGTGCTTAAAACTAGACTACCTTGGAGAATCCGAATATATTCTCTCCTTTTTAGTACTCGTACTACAACTGGCAGTAGTCGCCTGAAGACTGAAAGGCTCCTAGAGTTTGCTTCTGAAAATGCTCGACAACTGTGTTTACCACATGCATGATGCATCCCATGTCGACAGTCCCCTGCTCAGATACTGTCAACTTAAGGCTTTGGCCGCTAAAACAATTAGCATCAGCACCTACTCTGCTAACTCTCTTTCTCTTCGCAACTGCATGCAGGGAACGAACCCAATATTAATGTAGCTGACGATGGCCTTTGTTGTGTTGTTGTCATGTCATGGTTGCAGAACATTCACTGCGGCGAGAGCGTGACGATCGAAGGTCAGGCGTACACGGTGTCGGCGGTGACGCACCGGTACCAGCTGCGCAAGGGGCGGTACGAGCCCAGCGAGAAGCGCCTCGACGTCCTCTCCACCGGCAGATACATCCTCAACCTCTACCTCCAGAACCTCATGGACCAGTCCTAGCACTAGCTACCAGTTGAGCACACACTACTGTAAAATAAACAAATAGTAATTATCATCGAGAGTTGAGTTGTCAGTCGATCGAACACCTGTCTCACGGATGTTAACTGTCCACGACCATGGCATAAAAGTTTAGTAGTAAAGATTATCTTCTTTTTCCCGATCGAAAAAGTTCAAGTAAAGCTGATGACTGATGAAGGTGGTGTGTTCTGTCCAGGCGTCCGTCCGCGCAGGATATATCCTGCCAAGATGCGATGACGATGCCACTCGTGTGCGTGGTTGATTAGTTTATCCCGTCCTGTCATCGTCCAAATCCTTTTTCCTTTTTTCTGTTGGTTAATTCTGTCGACATGCGCGAATGGATCGAGCCAGCCTAGTCATGGCGATCGACAAGCGCCCAGCGTGTAAAGGCGCCCTCAGGCCGGCCCGGCCATGTGAGCGGAGAGCGAGCGGGGGCAAGGCGCCGTGCCGGTGGAGGAAAGAAAGTCGCCGGTGAGGTGAGTGAAAGACGCGACGGTTTCGCGCGTTCCCTGCTGCTTTCGGCCACGCTTTCCGCGGCGACCGAAACGTTCGTGCTCGGTGCTCCGGCCATGTGGCCCGTCCACCGCGACGTCGCTTTCCGTTTCGCTGTTTCGGCCTCTTCCTCCTCCTCGCCGTGCCACGTGGACGGCGCGTGGCGCGCGCCCTGACGTGGCCGCGCGGAACGGAACGCGTTCTGTTCCCACCTGGACCACGTCCATGCACCGCCAAGCGTCCCCTGGCCGCGCGTTCCACGCTCGCAGACAGCACTCGGTGCACGCACCCGTTCCACGGACACCGGCTTCCCGACGCCCCCACGCTACGGGCACCGTCGCGACCGCACAGCCCAAGAGCGTCCCACGAGACTGACAGGTGGGGACCGCGTCGATTTCTGGGGGCGGTTCCTTCTGGAAGGCGGGACCGGTTCGCCGCCGCTCCTGCCAGTTTCACGGCGGTGCTTGGGAAGTAAGAAACGAAAAACTACTGGAATTTTCACCATTTTAATCCCCCGGGATTAACCAGCAATGGTAAATTAGCCAGCGCCGATAAATAGTCGGCGTCTGTCAGAATGTGGGGGAGGAGGCCGAGATAAAAAATAAAAACGAGGGAACTCTCCCTCGCCTCGCCTGCCTGCCTGCGCCCTCGCGTCCCCTCGCTCGCCTCGCCTCGCCTAGGCTCGCCGGCGTCGGTCGGTCGAGTCTGGTGTGAGATCCGCCCGCCCGCCCGCCGGTCGACGTCGCCGCCCGGCCGCCTCCGAACTCCGCAGGTACGGCCGCCGTCCCGTCCTCGCGAGTCGTCGCGGGCTCGCGGCATTCGCCTGATTTGATTTCGCCGGATTTCGATGGTTGGTGATTTGGTTCTGATACGCCGGGCCGTGCGTGTTCGTTTGTGTTTGGGTGCAGGGCGGGCAGAGGAGATGGCGGCGGATGAGGGGGCGATGTCGCCGACGAGGATGCTGGCGGAGGGGCACCTGCGGGTGGCCACCGGCGGGGGCGCGCCGGCCGACGGCGGGATCGCCGTCCGACACCTCCCGCACCACCACTTCGCCAAGAAAGGTGACGGCTTTTTCATCCTTTTTGGTTGGTTATATCTAGGTCTCTTCACTGAATTGTGCTATGAGACGCTGTGGCGATGATAGATAGATAGGACTAGCCTCGTAGACAAGGAATTGCTGCTGCTCCAGGTTATGGCTTGACGATTCTGGTCTCAACGTGTTGTGACAGGAACTAGGATAGGCTAGGGATCTGCTGGTCTTAGGGTTTCGTGTTCGTATGCATGTGAATAGACCAGCAGCTTGAATCATGTATGGTGATAAGATAGGGAGCGTGAGGCTATTTCAGTGTGCGATGCCGCTTGCCTGACTGTGATCCTGTTTGTGATGTCTGATGATCTTGCTGCCTGCCTTGCCTTAACGATGTTGTTCGAGTGGCGGGAAAACGATTGTTTGATTCCTTCAGCGTCATGTCGCTAGCGTCCGTCCATGTGTAGTACGTTACCGGCGGTTTCTGGATTCTGGTAGGTCTAGGCTGCCTTGTTCTTGCCCGACAGTAGGATAAAAACCGAAGCTCGTTACGTAGCAGGCGGGGAAAAGGATTGTTGTTTGAATTCCATTGGTTTCTTGTCGCTAGCGTTCATGTGTAGTACCTTACCAACGGTTTCTGGTAGATCCAGATTGTCGGGTTCTTGTCCGACATGATGAAAACCTGAAGCTCGTTAAGGAGCAGGCAGGAAAAGGATTGTGTTTGCTTCCTTCAGTTTCTTGTCGCTAGCATCCACGTATATTACGTTACGACAGGTTCTGTGGATCCATGTTGTTGTGTTCCTGTTTCGACATGATGAAAACCCAAAGCTCATTAAGGAGCAGGCGGGAAAAAGGATTGTGTTTGATTTGATTCCTTCGGTTTCATGTCGCTAGCATCCATGTGTCGTATGTTACCGACGGTTTCTGGTAGATCTTGGTTGTCTTGTTCTTGTCCAGCATTGGTTATTATAGGGATGCTTCGTTTATTATTATAGGAAATTACTTTCTGCTTCCGTTCGGTCCATGAAATCTGCAGCATGTTTGTGGGTATCTGTACGGTTTGACAAGATTAGCTCGTACGCGCTTTGGGTTGCTATATTTGCCTACCTTTATATAGTAGCTTAAGCTCTAGCATGAAGCCTGGTATCATTATTATTGTTGTGGAAGCTGTGTCCTGCTAGCTTGCTAGATCACACATGTGTCGTTTTTGTGTTTCAATGCACGTTGATGCAAGCGGTGTCCTTTTGTTCCACATCTGTTGGCATTTATTGCCACGTGCTTTTGGATGCTTAAGCGAGAGCGGAAAGCTGGCATAGGTCCTCAAGTACGGGGCCTTTCCCCATTTTTTCGTAAAAGGTTATCTTTTATATAATGGAATCGATATGCTCACGATTCTCATTATTTAGTTGACATGGCTTTGCATAATTTGTTTCTTAATTATGTTTGGCTCTTGTTTTTAAGGTAATATTTTTTTCTTTTCATAATGAATAAATGCATGACATTTAGATGCCATGGCGTGCCCATCCTCTGTTTTTGGCATATGTTATCTGCAGTGATTTTCACATTTGTGTGTTGCATGTTCATGACACTAGTTCTTGCAATATGAACTGTGAACATATAAGTTGGCTTGCAATACAAGTTGTGAAACATATACTCTGTGGCAGGCTTTGCTTTGGTTGTAGCTGTCTATTGAAGTGATGGTGATGAACTTTCGATGATAACATGTACTGTCATGTTTTATGTGGATTGATTATTCATAAACTAGATAAGGTGTTAAGATTCGTTCATGGTCATGCACTGGTAGTCACATAATTCATTATTTGTTTGTTTTGGAGATGACATCTTGAATTTGTTATTCTCACCTTTTTAATTGCTTACTAGTGCATGGTAATGTTGTCCTAACTCTATGGCTACTGCTTTCAGACGGTGTTGGTGGGAAAACTGAACAAGGCAACCTTGAAGATGAAGTTTCCTTGCCATCTCAAGAGTTGAACAAAGTAGTTAATGGGAACAGTAAGGTTTGATCTGCTATTCCCTTTGATACTGCTTCCATTTTGTTTTTAAATTTTTTTCCACTAATCTGACTATGCTTTCTATCTCTGCAAATGCAGGTTCCTGCTACATTAGATGAATTTAAAAAGCGTGTAGTTCCAGTAGTTGAGGAGTATTTTAGTACAGGAGATGTGGAATTGGCAGCTTCAGAGCTAAGAGGTCTTGGATCTGATCAGTTTCAACATTACTTTGTCAAGAAGCTCATATCCATGGCAATGGACCGTCATGACAAAGAAAAAGAAATGGCTTCAGTTCTGCTGTCTGCATTGTATGCTGATTTACTGAGCTCCCGTATGATGAGTGAAGGTTTTATGATGGTTCTGGAATCGACGGAAGATCTGGCTGTTGATATACCAGATGCTGTTGATGTCTTGGCTGTTTTTGTTGCGCGTGCTGTTGTTGATGAAATCTTGCCTCCTGTTTTCCTCATTCAAGCCAGAGCATTGCTTCCAGAATTTTCCAAGGGTATTGAAGTCCTGCAAGTTGCTGAAAAGAGCTATTTGTCAGCTCCGCACCATGCGGAGTTGGTCGAGCGCAAGTGGGGCGGGAGCACTCACTTCACCGTGGAAGAAGTGAAAAAGAGAATCCAGGATATTCTGAGAGAGTATATTGAGAGTGGAGACATAGATGAAGCTTTCAGGTGCATAAGGGAGCTGAGCCTTCCATTCTTTCATCATGAGGTTGTGAAGCGTGCTCTCACCTTTGGCATGGAGAATGTGTCCTCGCAGCCATTAATCCTAAAGTTGTTGAAGGATGCTACTGCAGGTTGCTTGATCAGCTCTAACCAGATGTCCAAGGGATTTTCTCGAGTGGCTGAGAGCATTGATGACCTCAGTCTTGATATTCCCTCTGCTAAAACTCAATTTGACAAGCTGGTTTCAACAGCCATATCTGAAGGATGGCTTGATGCTTCTTTCAGTAAAGCTGCTACCCCTGAGGAAGATATGCGAAATGCAAGTGGTGAGAAGATAAAGCATTTCAAGATGGAGTCTGGGCACATAATTCAAGAGTATTTTCTCTCAGATGACGTTCCAGAACTCATTCGAAGCCTTGAAGAGCTTTCTGCCCCAGAGTATAATCCCATTTTCCTCAAGAAACTTATTACGCTTGCTATGGACAGAAAGAACAGAGAGAAGGAGATGGCCTCTGTACTGCTATCTTCACTCAGCTTGGAGCTATTCTCCACTGATGATATCATGAAGGGATTCATAATGCTCCTGCAGTCAGCAGAAGACACTGCTCTGGACATTGTGGATGCTCCCAGTGAACTTGCCCTCTTCCTGGCCAGGGCTGTGATCGATGAAGTGTTGATTCCACTGAATTTGGATGAGATCAGCAGCAGGCTCCGCCCAAACAGCAGTGGTCGTCAAACTGTCCAGATGGCCCGTGCCATGCTGTCAGCTCGTCATTCTGGCGAGAGGATACTGCGGTGCTGGGGTGGGGGCACTGGTTGGGCAGTGGAAGATGCGAAGGACAAGATCTCTAAGCTCTTGGAGGAATACAACACTGGTGGCGACTTGGGAGAAGCCTGCCGCTGCATCCGTGATCTTGGAATGCCCTTCTTCAACCATGAGGTGGTAAAGAAAGCGCTGATCATGGCAATGGAGAAGCAGAACGACGCGAGCATCCTGGCTCTGCTGCAGGAATGCTTCAGCGAGGGGCTGATTACCATCAACCAGATGACCAAAGGTTTTGCTCGCGTTAAAGAAGGCCTTGATGACCTGATCCTCGACATCCCAAACGCGCAAGAGAAGTTCGGAGCATATGTGGAGCTTGCAACAGGACGTGGCTGGCTGCTGCCAACCTTCACCACCGCTGCTTGAGCTTCTTCGGGCGGCGAAACATGAATGAATTCCCTATTTGTAAATCTGCACCCCATGCTGTCATTAGCACCATACCAAAGTTTTCCTGTTCCTAGTTTACCTGATACCAGAGGGTTGTAGGGTGGCTGTGTTATTGCTTGTTGAGATAGTGTTCTATTGGTCTGGTCTGGGTGGTATGACTTATTGAGCGAATAAAACCATTTTGTTTCAGGTTATGAGATATAGTAACCAGTGAAATTTGTAATTACTCGCGCATGGCATCCTGCTTCTGAAGCACTGTTTGTGCGCAAGTTTTGCCTCCCTCGTCTTGGCTCCGTTTTCCGCATCCATTTTTGCATATCTTGCGGCATGTTAGCGGTGTCAAAACCATGTGTCAACCTGCCTTCGTTTTCATTGAAATCGGTGTCAACATGCAAGACGTAATCTGGAGCAGTACCTCTACCCTCATATTTCGAATTCAAGGGTTTCAATAAACTACCTCCGCCAGTTCGTTTTGGCCTAGCTCTAGAACTATCTTCAACGGTTTATGTAGCCATAAATTCTATTTAATCATTGGTGTTGACTTTGTATACTATTTCATTGTAGTTGTAAATACACGATCTTTTCATAGATCCATTGTAATCTTGAAAATCTAGAAAAATGGAAATAGCAACTAATGTAATACGATCGCTACGCTACTTTCCATTCCATGATGGTCGGAGAGATCTCACAACTATGACAAATTGCTCCCAACCCAAAAAGGCCGTGACTGTTGCAACCTTCGTACGTTTGGGTTATCTACAAACATTTTAAATTTGTACTACTATAATATACCGGACACGTATTTAAACGCAGATACTCCCACAGATATCCATCTTACGACTTGGCAAACCCTGAATGAGAGATCTTTTTCTTGATTTCTTCCAACAAAACAGATTGAGAGGACTGGGCCAACAAACCAAATCGCCAAGCCGTGTAGCCAGAGGGGAACTTGCGTAGTTGTGTCTCGGCATGCCGCACAGAATCCGGTAGAAGCCCACGCATTTTGCTGACGTGGCGCCTACATATATATTCTCCCTCTCCAACTCCCCGGAAACAATAGAACCCTCTCCCCAAATTCCAATCTGTGCAACATTGCCAGGATCAGCTCAGGTAGATTGCTCCCATCTCGTGCGATAGGATTTGCGCTTCGCGAGAATTCTGTGTGATCACACCATTCTGGCACTCCTTTCCAGTACCCATCTGCTACCGTGTCTTTGGCTGTTCTGTGTGGTTTATTACTGGGATCTTTCTCGGGTGGGATTTTTGGGATCCGCAAAGTTTTGGGGAGATTGGTATGCTTAGTTCATCGTTATGATCCGAATTGTGCCCGAAAAGAAGGGTTTTGCCTTTGTTTGTTGAGTCATTCATGTTTTTAACAAACCTCTTCAATTGTAATGCTAATTCATGGAGTTGAGGGTTCGGGTGATTTTTGGGAACTTAAGATCCGGGTGTCAGAGACGAGATTTTGATGTTTCACACTTTGATCGGAATGTTGAAGTGTGTCTTATCTTGACATGACTGTGGATCATTATATTTCGAAAGAGTAATATGAACTCTTAATGATCTTGTGAAAGTTGTTGGATGATGCTTGGTTGTGAGTAGACATTGATCTTAGGATGATCATGTTGCGAACTGTCGTGTGATCAACTGATGGTGCCTTGTTTCAGATTAAAAGAAAAAGAGCGTGTATATATATATACTTGCAGTTTGTGTCACGTTGGATCCTGGTAATATATCCTGTGCAAGTGTTTCACAAGCTTCTCTTAAAGTTTGGGGAAATTTCTACTGTCTTAATCTCGAATGATTTACATCAGTTATGCCTCTTGTACTTAGCATGCAGTCAGTTTCAGAATTGTTGACTTACGAATTCCACTTCACTAACATGCATGATCAATTTTATTTCTTTATGCTAAACAGTTTCTGATTTTTATCCTTGCAAACTGCAGTCTGCAGAGCATCATTTAACTAACAGATTAGTTTTGTATAGAAAAGTGACTTTGACATGCTCGTCTGAAGTCCACGAGTTTATACAGCGTAGTGTCACCTATCGATTTCCATATATAGAAAAGTGCATTTGTCGTTTTACTCTGAAATACAGTACATTTTATGCACTGTAGTGCCAAGTTGTTGCATTGGTAAGATGACCATTCTGACTTGATTTCCTTTTCTTTTTTTCTGAGCAGCTCTAGTTCTCTCCTATTTGGAAGGGCACTGGTAAGATTATGCAGTGCCCAATGGGCGGTACAGGGAGCAAAGCCGCCGAGGTTATCGAGTTCCACAAAGCTCTGAATGAAACCAGCTCCCCCTCTTCTCCGTCAGAAGCAGCGATGGATCGCTCACAACGCCATTGCTCCGGAGACGAAGCCGCAGAGCAGTCCCCACTCACTGCAAACCCGTACGTTCTCCTGATAATGCTCTGCTACGGTCTCGAACCCAAGGATCTGGCTGCTCTGGAGGCAAGTATACACAACTAACGCTACGTTTCCATCCATTATCTGAATTTCTGAATCAATGACGGCGACTATGACGAGACACGCACCAAATGTTGTTCCAGGCTACATGCAAGTTCTTTAGGAACCCGGCGAACTTCCCCCCGGACACCGGGCTGAATCTCCCGGAGCTCGCGGCTTACGACATGTGCCGGCAGAGGGCCATGTGTAAGCCGATGAAGCACGAGGAAATGGAGGTGCTGAAGCAGCGCTGTGGCGGGTCCTGGAAGCACGTTCTCGAGTACGTGCTCGTCGGCGAGAGGAATTACCGGCGCGAGATGCCTCAGGTCGTCGCCGGATCAGGCCACAGCATCGTTGTCACGGCGAAGGGGGAGGTTTACTCGTTCGGCGCAAATAGCCTCGGGCAGCTTGGCCTCGGGAATAATGAAGACCAGCTCAAACCATGCCTTATCAGGTAGGAGTAGCAAACATAGCACTACGTACATGTTAATTTTTTTCTCTGAAAACTAGAACTGCATATGTAGAAGCGTCGTCATCACAAACCTTTAATCTCATATCCTTGCAGCTCTCTGCAAGGCATCAAGATCACACAAGCCGCGGTCGGCGCGAGGCGGACGATGCTCGTGAGCGATAAGGGAAGCGTCTACGCGTTCGGCCACGACATCTTCGGCTGGGAGGACACCACCAAGAGCGCCAGCGTCAGCCACAGCAGCAGCCCTAAGCTGGTGGACTCGCTGAGCGGCGTCTTCGTGGTTCAAGCCTCTGTCGGAAACTACTTCTCTGCAGTCCTGTCGAGGGAGGGCCAGGTGTACACTTTCTCTTGGGGACGTAATAACAGGCTTGGTCATAGATCGGATCTTGTCGATGTCGAGCCTCGCCTCCTCTCCGGACCGCACGGGGATGCCCCTGTCGCGCAGATTGCTGCTGGGAACTGCTACCTCCTGATGTTGGTCTACCAGCCAACCGGAATGTAAGTTCTTGTTTCTGTTCAACATTCTTGTCATTGATGTAAAAATGGTACGTTTATCCTTTGAAAAGAAAGATGGTTTGAGATTGTGCGTCTCTGAATATATGTGCAGGTCGGTTTACTCTTTGGGATGCGGCATGGGAGGCAAGCTTGGGCACGGAAACAAGGTGAACGAGGGGATCCCTAAGCTGATCGAGTACTTCCAGGCACCAGAACGGAGGCCGCTGTCGATTTCGGCCGGCGCTTTCCACGCCGCCGCCCTGAGCTGCCGCGGGCGCGTGTTCACCTGGGGGTGGAGCAACAGCGGCTGCCTGGGGCACCACGACCCGAACCACACCGACGCCGAGGGCGAAGAGTGCGTGACAGTCCCCAGGGAAGTGGCGGGCTTGGTTGGCGTCAAGGCCGTGCACGTCTCGGCCGGCAGGTACACCACCTTCGTCGTCGCGGACAACGGCGACGTCTACTCCTTCGGGTGGGGGTTCTCGTTTAATCTGGGCTTTCAGGTTTGTTAATTCCACTCTCTTTCCAAAGTTAAGACTTCGATTTGGCATTATATATCATATTCAATCCTGAACTCGTTCAAAGAACAAAGAAAAACCTCCTGAATTACTGAGCTTGACGTTTCGTGTGTCCCTGTTAATTTCCAGGACAACTCGGGAGACGTCCATGCTCCCAAGCTGGTCAAATCACTTGCCGAGCTCGACGAAAAGGTTGTGCAGATCAGCGCAACGCACAGTTACGACTGGATTAACGAAGGTGAAGCAGCCTTTGCTCACACGATGGTGCTCACGGAATCTGGCAAGCTGTACTCCTTCGGAGGCGGCGGCAAAGGCCAGCTCGGCCTCGGCGTCAAGCTCGCCGAGGGCGAGGACACGGTGGCCGTCCCGAGCCGGGTCGCCGTCGACCTCGCCTAGCTAGCTCCTCCGCCACCTGCCTCGACCGTTTGTTTTCCCGCGGTAACTGCTGCTGGCTGCGGGAACTGTGAGGTGCCTTTTGAAATGCTTTATATACTAGAGATTTAATATTTAGGAACGTTTGCTTCGCGTTTTAGAGTCTGGACAGCGTGTAGGTTTTGTGGTGGCCTCTCTTTTGGACAGTGGACAGACGATGTTTTTTCTTGTATCGTGGATGGTGTATTAGGTTGGTTTGCTATGTCTATTGCCTCTTCATGTTCTTTTTAGGTGAAACTCGTCCTCGGAGCACTTTTTTTTTTTGGAGAACGTGCTGAGCACGTTTTTCATTAAGAAGAAGAGAAATTGTTTACAACGTGGCCAGAACTAAATCCCCTAAGGAACTTAGCCAAAAACCGACCACGAAGTAGCGACAAGTTACAAATACACAATGAAAGGCAAAATAGACCCTTACAAAACAAACAGAAGAGAAGCGAGAACAGGCTCCCGAAACAAAGAAAGAAACACTAAGCACGTCTGGGGAGGAGCAACTTCCGTAGTTTGGAGAACCCGCAGCTACCCAAAGGAGAGCCTCGTCGACGATTTCCTGCGACAATGCGACTAGTTGAAGCGCTTAGAATTCGAAGACCATGTAATTCCATTCCTTCCAAAGCCTCCATAAGACCAAGATTAGTATAGTATCAAATCCGAGGTGTAACAGCTTGAGCACTCTTTTACGCGACCTAGGCCATCAATCGACAAAAGCGACCAGGTTAAGTGAAATAGGTTGGAACCACGAACCAGGTTCTTTGTAAGTCACGGCTTCGGGCGTGAAGAATCCTCAACGGAGACCCCTTGATCGCCCCCACCGCTCGTTACTTAGAACAACAACGATTAGGGGAGTCCATTGCTAGCACAGAAATTGATAAACAACAAAAGGGAGTGAAGAGAGAGGGGAGGCGAGCCAAGCACGCCAATTTGGCCAGCGGAGAAGTGCACTAGGAAACACGACCAAAAAAGGAGTGAAGGGAGAGGGGAAGGCGAGGAATGGCCGAGGCGGATCCGACAGCAACCATGACCGAACGATAGCGACCACAACCAGGCGACGGCGACCAAGTGACAGCGACCACGACCAAGCGACAACAACAACAAGTTCGGCATCCAGACGGTGGCGACCATGACCAAGCGATAACGACCAAGCGACGATGACCACGAGTTCCGTGTCCAGGCGACAGCGACCACGACGAAGCGATAACGACCACGACCAACCGACGATGACTACGAGTTCTGCGTCCAAGCGACGGCGACCACGAGTTTCACGTCCAGGCGGCGGCGACCACGACCAAGCGACGATAACCACAAGTTCTACATCCAAGCGGCGGCGATCACGACGAAACGACAATGACCACGAGTTTCACGTTCAGGCGGCGGCGATCACGACCAAGCAACAACGATCACGACCAAAGGGAGCCGAGGCCTCGACCAAGGCCCCAACCGTTTGGATCCATTATCCCTCGCGTGGATCCGGCCAACATTAGGGCCAAGCACGCTGATTTGGCCGGCAGGGCTGGTCGGCGCCTATTAAGAACAATCCCAGGGCTTGCTCGATCAACACAATCAAAAGAGAGGAAGGGAGAGGAGGCGAACTTGACGCTGGACGCAGAGTCCAACCAAGAGTAGCGAGAAATTTGGCACAACAATGAGTGGTTGCTGATGCAGGTCCTGATGGTGGCGATGAGGCGAACCCTAGGCCCAGGTCAGAGCCGCTCCTTCCCGGTTCGCCGGCACTCCGCACATATGAGTTGGGGCCGCGGCCAAGGCGTTCCTCGCCTGGATCCAGTGGTCCTCGCGCGGATTCGGCCGACAATCAAGCCAAACACACCGTTTTGATCGGCGGAGGGGTGTCGGGCATCATGACCAAGACGGGAGAGAAGGGAGGCGATTCCGGCGGCGGCGATCATGACGAAGCAACCACAACCAAGCAACAACGACCACGACCAAGCGACCATGACCAAGCGACAGCGACGACCACAAGTTCCGCAACCAGTCGGCGACGACCACGGCGAAAGGGAGCCCAGGCCGCGACCAAGGCCCCAACCGTCTGGATCCATTATCCCTCGCATGGATCCGGCCAACATTAGGGCCAAGCACGCTGATTTGGCCGGCGGGGCTGGTGCGATTCTGTCGTCGGAAGTTACCATGACCAAATGATGGCGACCACATGCTACCAGGAGGCGGCGACCACGACCACATGCGACCAAACGACAGCGACTACGTGTTCCACGTCCAGGCGGCGACAACCACGACCACGTGTTCTACATCAAGGCGACCAAGCGACGCCGACCATGATCACCGCGTCCAGGCGGCGACGACCACGACCACATGCGACCAAGCAACGCCGACCACGATCACGTGTTCCGCGTCCAGGCGGCGACGACCATGTCCACGTGCGACCAAGCTACGATAACCACGACCACGACCACGTGTTCTACAACAAAGCGACCAAGAGGCGGCGACCACGACCACATGCGACCAAGCGACAGCGACCACGACCATGTGTTCCACATCCAGACGGCGACGGCCACGACCACAAGATTTCTTATCTCTCACACAACAAAATCAGAAAGAGCTCCATGCGGGAGTGCAGGTAACAGGAACACCAGGGAGGAAGACAACAGGAGGCTTTTGGCTGCGCAAGTACTCACTTTGAGCTGTAGGGTACAGAGCATCCTTAATCAAGAACATATCTTTGGAACAATGACGGGGAGGTGGATCCAATGCCGTCGTGCGACCACAGCAATGCAAAACTTCGGGCACCCAATTTACGACTGGGCACCAACGACCAAGAATGATTGGGACCAAGGAGGGGTGGCATCGGCCAAGGAATTGCCCATGCGTCGCAGCCGCCGTCGTCCACCAGCGCAGCACGCCACGCCGTCCCCACGGCTCACCACCACCGCGACCACAACCACGAAATGACCACGGGCCGCCAAGCTGCCTTCACAGCCGCCGAATCCGAGCTCAACTTCACCAGATCTGGTCATGGATGCGGCGGATCCACCGCAGACCGTGCGAAGAAGCGTCCGCGGGAGAAATCCATGCCGCTACCAGCGGCATGGTCGAGAGGAGGGGAGAGGCGACGGCGGGGCAGAGCTTGGGTTCTGCCTGTGCCCGGCTGGCCGGATCCACATCCCCATAGCCTGATCCGAGTGGAGCCTGGCAGGATCGACCAAACTCAGCGCCTTGTAGCGGAGAGGGAGGCGGCGGCGCAGACCAGCCGCGCGAGCCCGATGACCGTCGAAAGAGGGAGGGGGTGGGGAGGCTTGAGCGCGAGGAGAAACCCGCCGTCCTTGCCGCTGCTCCGGCGGCCGTCGACAGCTACGGCGAGGAGGGGAAACGGAGGCGCGCCGCCGCACAGAGCCGCTTCTAGCCCGCCGTCGGCGCGTCCTCGTCCTGCTCCGCCTGGCGGCGCCCGCGCCCTGCAGCTCCGCGGCCGCCTCTGTGCTTCTCTCCGGGGGGCGGGGCGAGGGGAGGAGAGGGCGGCGGGGAACGCGGGGGGAGGGGAGGAGGCGGCGGCGGGGAACGCCGGGGTAGGGGATGGGCGGCGGCGGGAGGGCGGACGGAGGAGAGGAGGCCCTCTCTATATCTGGCACAATGAAGCGCCGAAGAAGCCCCAGATTGGTGGTTGGGGGCCTGTGGAACCAGTGCTCACTGCTTCCTCGGAGCACTGTTCCCTGAAATAAGGAAATTTGGCACAGGAGGCAATCAAGGGATGCGAGCTGGATTCAGAATGATATCGCAGATTCTTCTAAGACTCCGGAACCGGTTCCCACAACATATTTGTCAGTGACCTAAATAGCCACCGGCTGACTGACAGCAATTTTCTCCTTTGACTCTTTGAGCAATGTGCAGCGTTAGTTACGCACAGCCCCTTTTGGTTTGGCGCTGAGAATGATCCATTTTGATATGTACGGGCATCCTTGCACGCTAGACAATTACTTCAGTAAACTTTACCACCTAGCTGACACCAATCTTCCGTTCCATAAACTCAACCAGGTCGACCGATCTGAAATTTCTAGGTTGCCCAGATCTCTCGTTAGATGGTTGTGATATTCAGTGTGTGCTAAACCGTGGAACATTATTTTGCAAACACAAGAAATACGACGCGTCGACACCTGACCTTCCAAACATATCGCATAAGGTAGTCAATTCAGATATAACACAACTATTCAGTATTCACCGGGTTTCATAACTGGCATGCTGTACAACTGACCACTACATTATTCCTCTTCCTCTCATAAAAGAACCAGAAACAGCCTGTTCAAATCTCTAATCAAATCTGCATTACTTAGAAAATCTGACTAAAGGCAGCCTACGAATCAAACATTTTTAACCAAGAACAAGATCAGAGTCCATCGGAAAACTTTCCCGAAAATTGCCGCTGCAGATGTCAGCTTTGGCCAAAAATGGAAGATGGTGTACAACTTGTCATTCAACTAGTTTGTTCATTTTCCTGCACATTCATAGAGAATCGCAAAGATAAATTTAATGCTGGGCATTGCCATTCCTCACATACCCAAAAAAATAAAAAATAAAAATTGATGTACTAGGATGATTCAGTTTCCACTAGTAAAAGTCGCAGCAATCTAGAGCTAATCGTTGCCATGTCTGTCTGAAACTATGGTTGAACACTGCTGGTGTTGGGGATAGCCGGATAGGTCTGACCGAAGAGATGTAAAGAACTCAACATGCCACGTGTCCACTAGTAATCAAAGAGTCAAGAGTAAGCACCTGCATTAGATTGATTGTTTAGGCGCCCTCCAGCAGAGCATATTTGACCCAAACCGTGAATTCTTGCTCCACCTGCATGAGAAACAAAAAGGTTGGCACTGGATCGTCATACATGCTAGCCGTTAATAAATATGCAGTTTTACAAGACTAAATAGTTCCCTGTTGTCGAAGCATTGATCTAGACTATGAATAAAAAGAACAGTGAATTCAAAGGGTGTCAAGATAGCTTACAAGTCATCATCTCTTGAACTGTAAGTAGCTCGTGAATTTGATCTTGGACACTGCTCATAAGGTTCGTACGTGCAGAAGTACGTATCAAATTCTTTCTTAGGTAGGAAATCCATTTTGTTATGTGGCTGGATTTTCAAACAGATGGTGTGTGCTGCACCAGACGACAATAGCTTCTTTTGAAGCTTGAGTGTTCGTGAGAAGCAATTTGGTTGTAGGTCAGGCTCATGGATGCTGTCAAAACGACCCTGCTCGCTGACACCCTTTGAGTAGTTAGTCTCCGACCTGCATGTTCTCGTTAGATCATCTGTCATTGATCTGTTTGATGTCAAAGTACTCCGAGCATCATCCTCATACCCATGGACTGTTGGTTTGGAATCAAGACATTGAATCATGTATGGTGATTGCTGCTGACTAGAGGAGTAACCTTTAAGGGGTGTTTCTCTCGCTCTAGGCCTCACAGCATCATCTTCATCAGTCACAACTGAATCTGACAATTCTTGCTTCCGGCCCGAGCAACTGAAAAAACTGAACGATTGTCTCTTCAACCCAGCGTCTTTTGTCACAGGACTTGGTACAAGTTTGAATCTGATCTCCACATTGCACCCAAGAACATGCTGTAGAGAGCATTCTATTAGGCTTTGCATTTTCTCTGCTCTCGATAGGTGATCTGGGTGGCCAAATCCAACTTCTGCTATAGCCAGTTCTGAGAATTTTCAAAGATATAGTGTGTCATTTTCAGCACAACACGCATTAGTGAACTGAAATGCAATAGAGATGGTATAAGTGTTTTACCTTCAGTAACATGGACAGATGATAAGAAGCCTTCTTTCCTTAGGAAACTCTTGGCTGACCTTGATCGACACTTGCCAATGGCTCTCTTCCAGATGTTCTCAAGCTTAAGCCGCCTACAATGTCTCTCGGAACAGTTGGACTTGTTGCTGTTGCATGCATGACAAAAATGGGAGCTTGAGTTCACCTTGGAAACCCAGTCATCTGCACACAGCGATATCAGAAATGGTTGTCATTCTGCTCTGTAAGTAAATCAGAATTACATGAGATACGAACACTGATTGTTTTTACCTGTATACCCAGTTACTGAATGTGAATGCAAGTCATTGTTTTCTGTGACGAGGCTAGATTCATTGGTGCCAAACTGCAGAAGTGCAACTGTAACCCAAGTAGCTTGGTTTCTTGACGTCCTCAATTGCTTTTCAGTATCCGATAGTATTTTCAGGGCATTCCTTAGTTTCTTTATTCCAACCTCTGATACTGCATGATCATGAAAAAAGTTCAAATGTAAGGGTTAAAACATAGTGCATAAGGAGGGCTCCGGTTGGCAACTGCTCAAACATTTAAGTTACACCAAACGGTTGCACACACAATAGCAGAATGTTCACGCAACGTTTTCGAGAAAAGAATGTTCACGCAACAAAGCAGAAAGAAACATGTCAAGGAAAGGATGCGTACATGCATATCTACCCAGGAAACTTTTGCTGACTTCAGTGACTGCTGACTGACTACGTCCTGAGAGAATGTCCATAATAAGGTTGGCCAGCTGAGAAACCAGCTGAAGAGGATCAATTGCCGACCCCATGAGCTCTCGAGCTCGTCTTACAGTGTTTGTGGTGTCGGATGACAATGCTAGATCAAGCAACTCGATCAGCTCATCATCTGACACCATTCCTACCTGCAAGTAACAAGTTAGAAACATGATAAACTGACTATATGACTTACTTAAAGCAAGAAAGATAAAAGAACTCACAAGTTCATGCACAAGAGAAATTGTTATCTTCTTCCCAAGCAAACTGAGCTGATCAAGCATTATCTCAGCATCTCTAAGAGAACCATTAGACTTTGCAGCAATGAAGTACAACCCATCATGGTCAAATTCCAATCCTTCTTCTATACAGATTCTCTCCAACCTGTAGACAATATCTGCAACCTTTATCTTCGGAAAATGGAACTTCTGGCAATGTGTGATGGAAGTGCGAGGCAGGCTATCTAGGTCAGAAGTAATCATAATGTAAACAGTGTGCCGGTATGGCTCATCAAGACTCTTCATTATCGCTAACCATGCATCTTCTTGCAAGAGATGACATTCATCTATTATGAAGACCTTGAAGCGTGACGAGTATGGAACAAGAGATGCACTCTTGAGAAGCGCCTTTACTCGACCTAAACGGTCCATTTTGGCTGCATCCAGTTCTTTCACATCTCTACTCTTCCCAGAGAATAGTATAACACACTCTTTACAGAACCCACATGGCCTTTGCTCTTCAACGGAGACACAATTCAGAGCAGCAGCAAAAATCCGTGCTGTGGACGTCTTGCCTGTACCCCGGGGACCATGAAACAAGTACATTGGAGCAATTTTTCCTTTGCAAGAGGAATATAAGAGAGACTGAGCAACAACATTGAGACCAATTAGTTCGCTGAAGGACCGAGGGCGAAATTTCTGGCTTAAACATCTTGGCGTGTCGGTGTATGGAACATTGCTTTGGAATGCTGCCTCAGTCCCATCCGTAGACAAGAGAGGTTGCTCTGGACCATCACTGTCAGAATAAAGATCTCGGTACTTCGACGCTCCTGACCAACAGTAGCTTATGCCACATCCACTGAAATTTGATCCAACAACATCATTCGACCTCAGTCGTGTCTCCTCAGTTCTTCTTGACGCAACTGAGCGTGCCTCACTAGTAGACAGACAAGGGCTGCCAACACGGCTCATTGCGGCAGAAGACTTGGACTTGTTTCTGAATTTGGAATAGCTTGGCATTTTCACTTCTTCGTCAGCCTTCTCATGCAATGCAAGATTAGGTCTTTCATAGGAATTCACCTCCTCGTCTTCTTCCTTCTCCGCATCAACATTATTTACCATATTGTTTGCCAAGTGTCGGATGGAACTATGATTCGAGTGGTTAGAATCCAATGACTCCCGGTGACTATCTTGGCGCACGCGATGAACTTGCTTGTTTCTTGGTGGGTTCAAGCCTCTGATCTTGACAGCAGAAGATTTCCTATAGGATGCTGTTCTAGCATTCGGTGCTCGAAAGCTCCGTTCTGATCCCATTGTGGCTTTAGCTACCAAATCCTCATCTTCTTCAATAAACTGATGATGTGCTGACCTGCCAAGGTCCAGAGTAACCCCATTGCTAGAAGCAGTCTCCCAGATCATGTGATCAGATGGAGATGCATACTTGCTCATAGAGTTTGTAGCTGGATCCCGCAGCGATCTCACTCGCTTGAGCTGCACTAAGGTCCTTGACAGTGGAACATCCACCGAGTGGCGCCGCATGTCTGTCATCTTGACAATGTAACTTCCAGTTCCAACTTATGCAGCAGTGATATATGAAAGTATGCTCAATACTGGCATGAAAATGTGATTCGTTTCTTGATTATGACATGACCCATTGTAACAAATTCACAGCAACCTGCAGCAAATCAGATACACGAACCATAAGAACAGAAGTTTACGTGGTCGTCCTGGTTGACCCCTTGCAAAGAAAACAAGGAGCTCCCGCAGCCGCAGGTCAAGTCAAGATCAAAAGCTCAGTACGTCATCGACACTAGTATCAAAGCAGGACCAGGGGGGGGGGGGGGGGGGGGGGGACTCATTTGCATGATTTCTAGTAGTATATAAAATCAGAATATGGCACATGTTCGGCTCTCCACCGCTAATTAAATCAATGCCAGGACTTGGAACAGATACAAGCATACAAGAGAGGAAACAACAGGCTGCATTGGGCAGTCTTGGAGCATTAATGGACAGAAGAACAACAGGCTAACGAAGTAAGAAATCCCCAGGCCCCATAGCCATTCAATAAGTACAGATTTTTTTGTTCTGGATCAAATTCAATAAGTACAGATCAAGAAGGTAAAACTGAAATTCCTCATTTCACCTGTACCACGGAATCAAAGAATCAGCCGTCACTTCTCCTTTTTCCACTGAAATGAAAGGCGAAACAGTGCAAAAAAAATCCAAACATTCTCGCCTTTTGTAACAAACGTGGAATCCCGGGAAAAAAAACAAATGCAAGTGTGGAGAAAACAATCTAAAAGTCAAATCATGCCCTAGCTTGTAGGTTCACCTCCGATAGCTTGTACTAAAAAAACACAGCTTTGCGTAATTGCAGGTGCTACGAATCACCAACCGCCACTAGGAGAGATATAACAAATGACAAAGTAAAAAAAACTAATCGAAGAACAGCACAGGACTCATCTCAGAACCTCAAACAAAATTTCTGAAGATACAGAATCTTGAACCTTAACACCCCACCACCTCTCCCAACAAACAATGGCTCTGTCTCGCACAGGCACAGTAATGTGCGCGCAATCCTTCCCGTCTCCTCCCCTCAATAAAACGCAAAACGGAAGCAGAAACTGAAATCTGTGTGGTACGCCGACATTGCCGAGAACCATGAGATCCAGCGGCGGCGCAGGCAACGAAATGAGCAGCAGGAAGGCCGCGAGAGACGCGGGCACACAGAGCAGGGGGGAGGCCGTCGGGGGTCAAGGGAAAACGAAGGGAGAGATGGAGAAAACAAACCTCGGTGAAGAGAAGAGGCCGCGGCGGCGGCGGCGGCCGCACGGAGCAACAAAGGAAACGGGCAGGGCTCGCGGCGTGAGGTGGCCTGTTCTGGGGTACGGTGCAGCGTGATAATGCCGGCTGCTGCGAGTACAGTCAGCTGGAGTACTTGAGCAAATGCCCGGCGCCTCTCAGTCGCTCAGCAGCACAGCAAGCAGCGCGGCTGCTGGCGGCGAGAGAGCGGGGGAGTGTGATGAGTGATGAGTATCGATCGGCAGCGATGGTGTGGCCATGTGCTCAGTGGCAGAACGGCACGGGAAAAGGGCAGGCTTGGGGTGCACTAAACAAGTGCAGCGGTCTTGGCCATCAGGCCAGGCCATGGCGACGGCAGCAGCAGCGCCCCACATCTCTGGACGGTGGGGCCACTGCTGCATCGGAAACCGTTCCGGAGAGAGAAAGGGACTGTAGCAGTGAAGTGAGTGCGAGACCGTGTGATGAGAGAGAAAAGGCTGATGGGCTTTTTGTTTGTTAATATGTGGCGGCTGAGCCAGCAGGACACAAGAGCGGTCACCGTATGTCGCCGTGCTCCTCTTCTCAAACCAACGTGACGTACGAGCGTCGTTCTCGTGTGCACTACTACTCGGCACCTCCGTACTGCTTGAAATCCCATGGAAAATGCAAAGTTTCTGAAAAAAACCGTGAAATGCACAGCCTGTGAAGTGCAAATTGCACTCGAGATCTGATGAAGGACAAGGAGTTCCAACAAGCAGTGCGCGCATGAATGGCCGTGAAAAGACCCGGTGACAAACTGCAAGAAAACAAGCCGTTGGCGTCGTGTCAAATGACCGATCTCCGAGGAGCGGAGAAAGACGAGCTGGAAATGGCAGGAAATTTTCTTCGAGAAGAGAAAAAAATTTCGGTTGACGTGTGTGCGTGACGGACTGCATGGGTATCATCGCCGGCGTCTCGAGCTCGGACGTGAGTGAGTGAAAGGCTACTGCCTACTGGGATGGGGCCGTAGGGGCAAGGCGTCTTCTCTGCTGCCGGGCGGGGCCTGCGGATAGCATGAGCAGACGTCCAATCCAGGCTCGCGTCCTGCGGTCACGGAAAAGTTGGCGCACTTTTTGACCGGAATAGACTGTTCTTCCGTGTTCATGTGTTCCTGTTCCATTTCTTCTTCTTCTTCACCAACAACTCCATTTCCTGATTTTATCGACTTTCTATTTTCTGTTGGTGGAGTTGGAACAGCGCACTCGTTGTCAAATGTGGGATCGATTTTTTTATTACTTGTGCAAGATTTCGCATGGTAGGATCAGAATATCCGCTCTAAAATTCATGCGAAACCTTTTTCGCGTAGGGCGGCCGATACGTGCTAGCCCGTGTAGGTGTATTCTTTTACGTACTTCTGTGTTTGAGATCGCTTTTCTTTCGGCCCATGCACCGCCACTAGGCAAGGCACAGGTTTCTTTTGATTGGATTGCGCACGATCATTAGCGTAAGCCGGCTTGATTAGCTAGATAAGCTGCTCCTAACCTTCCACTAACATACTACATCTCTACTTTTTTTTTTTGGAGAGACAGACCATCCATCTCTACTAGTACTAGTAGTGTGCTTTACTAATGCCTCTCCGGTTCTGCCGGATTTAGGCCGGCCGGGGTCTACGAGGGCTGGCCCAAAACCAGACGCTTGCCCTGAACACAGCTTGACTCTGCAGCAGGGGCGGGGGGACATCCGTGTTCTTCCAACCATGATGCACCATCATCAACGATCTTTGCTTTGCTATGCTAACAACAAACCTTTGATTGCTCTGCTAACAACAAACCTTTGATTACGGCTTTCCAAGAGCTAGGAGCGCGCGCATAGCTTACCCTGCCGCAGCATGCAATCACTTCTTCCCTCCCCGCAAGGCCGCAACAAGCTGTGGAGTAGGAGTAACATCGATGATTGTGTCACGACCACGTGCTGAAAGCCTCGGCCCCGAAAGATTCTCTCGTCGGGCGCGCGGCCATGGACGTGCAGTATTGCACAGTCTACACTGTGCCACTGTACATGTCGTTGGTCCGTTTTACTTGCAGTGCCCTGTCTAGATTCACCGAGAGTAAATTCGCTGCTTGTTGCTACGAGTAGTACTTACATTGCCCTGTCTAGATTCACCGCGGAATTCTATTTCCGTAGAAGCGCGCAAGAGAGATTGACTCTTAACGCGATTATCCGACCTGAGGGGTCGGGTCCAAACGAAAGAGGAAAGCCTGCCATGCCGGTGCCGGCAGACTCGTGCGACGCAACCACCTCCTCCTTGCCAACCTCTCTCGCGTCGCGCGGCTGGCTGTGTGGCCTCCTCCCTCCCTCGGATTCTCGAGCGCAGCGGGTGAGGCGGCCTGGATCCGTCCGTGCGTGCGTGCGTGGAGCCACATGCGGCGGCCATGCGCGCGAACCAACGGAAGATTTGCAGCTGAAACATAAAAAAGGCGCTTCTGCTACGTGCTGCTACGACTCTACTCCTACATAGAGAACGCGAGCTGGTTTGTCTCCTTGCAGCTTGTCATCCTCGGTTCCCTCCCTGATCCCCTGCTGCCGCGCTTTGATAATCCACGACCGGGCCGCCCGGCTGCTCGCAAACCGGCACAAACGCGAGCTGCCGCGGTCCCTGCGCGAGCCAAAACCACCACTCTGTGGCACTCGGAGGCTACACGAGTTTAAGAATTTTTTAGAAAAAGGTTCTCAGACCATGATTTAAGGACCAACCTGCGCTGGGCCAAAGGTCGGGTGCTAGGTCGGATGAAATTGAGCAAGTTTTTATGTCGTTGGTTAATTTTTTTTTCATATGTTTACCACTTAGAAACAAGTGCACATTGTATAATTCTTGTTTCTAATACCAATATTGAGTAACATACAAATTAAAATATACATAAAAGACATTATTTGTAACGTCCGTGATGTGTGATACATAAATAGCTATACCTTTTTTTTTAGGGGGTGGGGAAGGGGGGGGGGGGGGGGGGGGGGCTCAAGCCTCTTGAGCTCTTTCGCTGGTTACACCTCTATTGTTACGATATTTGAAGCAGACATTATACAACACTATGTATTGATCTGTATCTCGTCCACTATATTTGACTCAAGTATGTTTGTCATGTTGTACAACACCATCCTAGAGCTCTGTTGTTCCGTGCTGAACCTGAAGAACATCAATGCAGAGGATAAGAAAGGTAAGAAGCAAATGTAGAGAATTAAAGCTAATATGTGTAGTGAAACGAGAAGCAGAGAAAAGAACTAGGAATGTTCCAAGATGAACTCCTCGAAGAAGGCTGGGTTAAAATAAATGTTGATGCTATTGAGGAGACACACCAGGCAAGTGCAGGAATAATTAATGTGAGAGACAGTGTAGGTTCAGTAATAGTTTCGAGGTGGAAATTGCTTTTCCACTGCTCGTCGGCAGAGAAAGCTGAACTCCTAGCTTGTCGAGAAGGGCTGCTACTAGGCCATCAATGGTCGGATAAACCTGCCATATTAGAGATTGATTGTGCAGCATGTGTCGCGGCCGTGAAGTGGGAGAAAGGGGAACGATCATAGATGATAGGAATTCTGACGGATATCAAAGCGTTGAGAGAAGGCTTTAAGCAACTGAAGATTATCAAGATTAAGAGAGACCAGAATGTGGTTGCACACGAACTCGCCAAGTTTACCCGTTGAGAGAACAGCTCGGCGGTTTGGATAGCAGGTGTGCAAGGGACCCTAGAGCAACTAGTTATAGGAGAAACCTCGCCTTGATTTATTCTCTCTTGTCTTCAAAAAGTCACTTTTTCTAGATATCCGTGTCGATACATAACTCAATTTGTTTCTAATTCATATATAAGTAAGGATGGAGAATGGGTATGAATAATCTATACTATCCAACTCGACGAGCTCTAATATCCGACAAAGGTACAAAATTTTCAATTTAAGCAGCAATCCTGCACTATCAACATTTGGATTTCAATTTTTTTAGAAAATATTTTTATGCCACGATATGTACTTTAGGCTATAGGCTAGATAACACTTCATGACAAGTTTGAGAACGACATATGTACTTTACTAAGTTATACTACTTTACAATTATAAAGAAATATTGCATCTATTTGAATTATTTTGATATTGGATTCTTATTCACATTCGATCAACATGTAATTCTTATTCCCATCCGATGATACTCAAATTTATATCCATTTATAATAACTATATATGAAAAGTAAATAAGAAAGTCCATATTACTTCTCTCAAGTATAATCAAAGTCCACAAAACCCCTTAAACTACTTTTTAGTTCATTTTAACCCCTAAACTTTCTTTTGGTTCATTTTACCCTCTAAACTATGCCACTTGGTTCACTCCTTAATACAATTTGTCTTTTTTTATTTTTCCATACACACATTGAATTTTAATTTAACATTTTGCATGGATATAGTGAATATCAGAATGTATGTCAGAAAAATATATCATGAATTTTTCGTCATCATTTTCTATATAATATCGTATCCCAAGGATTAATCAATTATTAAATATCTCAGCCCATCAAAATAACGATAAAAATTATGTTATATTTTTGTAACATGAGTTGTGATGTCTACTATCATCTCGCAAAATTTGAACCTAATGCCACACTTGTGCATGGAGAATAAAGACAAATTGCATTAGGAGGTAAATTAAACCAAGTGACATAGTTTAGGGGTGAAATGAACCAAAAAATAGTTTAGAGAGTTATGTAGACTTTGACTACTTGAGCGGAGTAATTTGGACATTTTTTCAAAAATAAATATGGTACTGATACGCTCGTATTTCGTCCATTTCGTTCCAAATTTAGCGACAAGGTCCCAGGCCTCCGGCCCGCTAATCCTTTTGTCCTATCACTTTCAGGCCCATCAAGTTCCGCGTGCCCTATTCCATTCTTCCCGTCTGCACGAACACGAGGCAGGCCCAACGGACTTCCAACTTTCCAAGCAAGGCGACTAGACCAAACCCTTCGGCGCAGCCGCCGGCAGAGGCACGGGGAGAGAATGGCGGAGCAGGACGGCGGCGGCAAGCCGGCGGACGTCAGCGTGGAAGCCGGCTCCTCCTCCGAGCCGCGCGACGCAGCGGCCCGGGGCGTCATGTCGCAGGAAGACTGTGTCGCCGGCATTCGCTCGGCGCTCAAACGTACGCGCCTGACCGCGGGATCCACCCGCCACCGCCACTTTGTCCTTTTGCGGTCTCGTAAGTTGCTGTCTGAGCTCCAACGCACTGACTCGTGCTTCGAATTCCGTGGACAGATCCGACGGTGCGGTTCCTGAGGGAGCGGATGGAGAAGGCCGGCTGCCAGGTGTGGCCGCGGCTCATCCAGGCGGCCACCTGCAAGTCTGCCGGCGGATACGCCAGCCGGGAAGGGGTACGCTCTTCTTTCTTTCCGTGCTCTCATTGAGCTCAATGCTTGAAGGTTCGAATATGTTGAACAATCACATTTCTACTATTGATTTGGAAGTGTGCCTGGGTGTTTTAGGTCATAAAAAATTCAGTGCAACGTGTTATGAAGTATGGACATTCTAGTCTTGATTTGGCAGATGGCAGTCCTTTAGCTTTTTCTGCAACACGATTAGCTCAAAGTTAGCTACAATAGTGTTCAAGTGCACTATTTCTCATCAGATCAAAGGGATCAGGAGATAAGTGGGTCACTCGGTTCAGGCATGACTGCCGAGCCCTGGATTTTTTTTTTCAATGGAGTAACAACTAAGGTCACTGTGAGGAACTGCCGAAATTGTGAAGTTTTATACGTTGGACTCCATTCAGGACATTAGTTAACTTTTTCCCCTGTAGGCTATGTAGTGTAGCTTGCCCATCAATTGGCTTTTTGCTTCAATTTGGAGAGCTTTTCACCAAATATGTAGCAGCTTTGTTTCTGAAAGGAAAGTTCAGTTTGCATGTTTATGTTCCATTTGCACATCAGTTTTTTTAACCAAGGAACAATTTTTCTTTTTCAACGGGCATTTGCACACCAGTTGACATTTTATTGTTAGATGTTAGTTGCTATGACACTGGTTCGCTGAAACTTGGCTATTTGAACAGCATAAAAATGGCATGTGATGTGTTCTTCTCCTTTCACTTGCAAGGCATCATTTGAACTCAAAGTTTGTTGTGGACGGAAGCCTTCTTTCACTTTACATTTTTCTGTAATATTGTGAATCATAATAACTCCATGTATTGTTGAGGTTGTTGACAACAATAAGTTGCACAATGGTTGCAATTTTTTTGAGACCTTGTACAGTGTTTGCATTGATTTATCGTTTTAGTGTTGTATATTTCTCATGAATTACTAATGTCAGAAAAAAGGCTTAATTTCGTGATGATTTGTGTCCAGGTAAAAGTTTGTTGTAATCATATGAGATTTCAAGATGAGATAAATCAGGTCATTATTCATGAGCTGATACATGCTTATGATGACTGTGTTTCCAAGAATTTGGACTGGAAGAATTGTGCTCACCATGCCTGCTCTGAGGTAAGAACAATACTTGCCATGTGTCATGTTCTTTTTATTTGATGTAATTATAGTTATGTGCATCGTTGACTGTGTTTTTCTGTTCTCAGATTCGGGCCAATCACCTTAGTGGTGATTGCCATTACAAACGTGAGTTATTGCGTGGCTTCATGAAGATAAGGGGTCACGAGCAAGTAAGTCTATTTTTTTAACTTAGTGACATGTTGATGACATAAATCACATGTACCTTGGGGCCTTTCTTCTTTGTTGTTTCTGTTTGCCAAATATTCATAAAATCGTTGCATTTGAACTTACGACCTGTGAAAGTCAATTTCTTTACGTAGGCCGTAAATACTCAGATAGTGTCTGTCAGATATAAAGATAATCTGATGATGTTGAGATCTCTAATGAGTTTCCAGTGATTCCTTGAGGGCAGATTGTAGCTTCACTTACTATCCTCTTCCAGTTCAAGCTTTTTTCCGAGTTGAATTATCTTTTGTAATTATTTGTGCATCTCTGAAGGATTGTGTCAAAAGACGGGCTCTGATGTCTGTCAAGAACAACCCATACTGCTCGGAGGCTGCTGCAAAGGACGCTATTGAAGCGGTGTGGGATATATGCTACAATGACACACGACCATTCGATAGAGCTCCGTGAAGTCTTCTGTGGTGCTTGAGCTACTTTTGTGCATGCCTGCTGGGATACTTTTGATTCCCTTCAGAAAATTGTAGGTTATCCGAATGTGATGGTACAATTCAAATTACTTTGGTAGACCAAAGCTCTGTTTCACAGCGCCTTGAGTCTGTGAACGTTGTAATGAATGAGCTCATGTAATTCAATTCTTTTGCATTACATAATAATGTCAGCTCAAAATTTTGTCTTTGGCATGGATAGTCTTCCGTGAGAAAATGCTATTGATTGTGTTGTGTTCCTTTGTCTTTGTTAGCATAAAGCAATAGGCACGTTATGAATGATTGCAGACCCTGTGGTCGAAAATGATCTTGATATAATGCCCAGTTTGGGTTGTTTGACCAAGAATATTGGCAATGTATGTTTCAAGCTGAGCTTAGGCAGCTCCAAGGGTGTTTTCCATCTTTGCTGCCATGTAAATTTCAGTGACTGTCTAGATACTTAAGTACTAGCATTAGCTGAATTTGTAGTCTTGCCACCTTCATTTCCAGGGTAAAAGCACTGGAGTCCTAAAGGACAAATTAACCAATAGATACGTTTCCTCACAATAGATGTGTATGCCATTATTGCTACACAATGGCACCAACTCACTTATTTATAGGACTTCATGAATGATTTTCTGCTCATGACCAGAGTAAGGTTCTGTTCCATTCATGCATATGTCACCCATTCATAGACTTCATGTATTTCTGTTCATGACCAGCATATGTTTCTGTTCCGTTCATGCATATGTTTGGTATTCGGATTGATACCTTTAAGACTTTGCTTTGACATAGCATGAAGAGATTGCTTTGCCGATTAAACTGTTGAGCAATATAACTGAAATGTACTTGTAGTGGCAGTTTCTGCGGTCAAGCTCTGATGTTTGTCACTAACAGCTCATATAGAGATTAAGAGATGATCCCACGAGACAGATGCTTGTAGTAATCCTCATTTCTCAATGCATCTGCAAGCTGGAGCCATGTTTTAACCTGCTCAAGCCAACTAGTAGATGGTACCTCAGGATCCTGATGTAAAAAGTGGCGACCGTATCGTGTTATAGTATAAACTCCACAATCTTTAGCACTCTCACCAATCTGCTTTCACAAAGTACCAGGGTACTAAAATATCCATGGGCAACAATACTGTCTGCTCCAGCTAAAGACAAGTTAAGTGCTATAGCTAGCTACCCAGTGATGTGTCTCATTCATCTGTAGGCCAATCTTGATGACCACTACGAAAGAGATCCTCAAATGTTTGTTTTGACAGAAGACAACAGCATCAAGTAACGATCATCCCGACGATCCCTATCTATCTATCAAGCTGCTTTCACAAACTATCAGGGTACTTAAAGCAGCCGTACAGCCGTTCCAGCGCTGCCCCCTTTTCAGCTTAATAAAAAAAAGTCCTGAGGACAATCAGCGGCTAGGAGTAGCAACTAGCAAGACAATCAACCAATCGCGCAGCAAATTTTTGTAGTCCTATTCTGTTCTGCATATGCATAGCACACCAGCACGAGAACATTATGCAAATCCAGGCTACACCCGGAGACCACGAGCCTACTGAAGAACCTAGAACGATCGATTACTCAAAAACCATGCTCAGTGTGACACCTTTCCTGAATTCAAAACTCCGTCCTTGGATTAAATTCTACTTAATCCCGGCCTCGGCATTCGTGCCGCGCGGTGCGGTTCGCCGGCTGGGGCGAGTGGCGATCACATGAGCCGCCGTTAAACTAGCTGATCAGCTCTCGGCCCCAGAAAGCCATGCAAGGCCGCGAGCTTAAACAAAAGGCGCGAGCTCCAGAAACTATAGATTCTTCTCATGGGATGCGACCCTCAATCCGGAGGCCGAGGCCGCGGAGGGGGACAGGACGGAGGTATTAAAACTCCAGGCTCTGAGCGCCTAGTGCCAAAAATCTCCTGTTCTTTGACTTGCGAGCTGCGCGCCCAACTGTCTTTGACTTGAGACTTGCCCCTATATATGCACACACGCACGCACTCGCAGCATATGCTAGCAAGGAGGTTGGTGGTGAGACCGTGAGGACGAACACAGTGAGAAGGCAGCAAGCATGGCGTCGCTTGGGTTTGTGAAGCTCCTCGCTCTGGTGCTTTTGCTAATCTTCGGTTCACCACTTCATCAACAAATAGGAGTTGGTGAGTCATCTTGCTTTGTTCATCTTTACTGCAAGCACTGCTGCTGCAGCTGCAAAAATATTCGATCTGAAGGTTTATTCTGAATCATCTTCCCTTTTTTCCCCCTTGGATTGGTAATTAGGTGCTATTAGGTTGCATGACAGAAGGCAGCACGCGAAGCAATGGGAAGAGGAGAGGAATCAGTTGAGGTCGTTCATGACCATGGACTACAAGCCCGTTCGCCGGCGACCACCGACGCACAACTGATTCAGCTACCTAGGCCATTGGTGGTACATGATCCAGCTTGCTGGGCCTTGGGGTAGCATCAGAAAGCTTGATGCTTTCAGCTCATATTCATTATTCAGGCTCCAGCCGCCGCAGCAGCAGCATCCGCATCCATCCATTGAAGCGTGATGATCAACGATAGTCTGCCTCTTCTCCGTTCTTCTCTGTGTAGAACAACGCGCCCAGCGTGCAAATATATGCACGCAAATTTTGCCCCCTGTCCAATTGTTATTACTGCTAGGACATATACGCAGCTTTAGTACTAGTACTGAATTAGTATCTGTAATAAGTTGTTAAGTTCTTGTAGTTTCGATTAATTGTTGAAGGATATGCTTCTTCTGTAAGTGGAATAGCAACTAGACTGAAAACTTCAAAGTTGGAATATGTGAACCATGATGGAATAAGTACACTGAAGGAGCGTTTTGCTACAGTTTCAACAGCAATTTTTTTCTTCCCTGAGGGAGGCCATAACCCCTTTTTCTTTTTTTTTTTGAGGAGGTTCAGCAGCTTATTTTCCATGCCCTTCCTCTCATTTCCAGACTCTATCAAGTGTCAACTCGCGTTTCTCATCGACCCTTTTTTTCTTAGGAACCATGGGCAGTTGTTCTGCCATTCATTCTTAGAAAAGTGAAAGACAGTTTGCGCCAGGCGATATTTTCAATTCAACTTGGTTTAATGGTTTACATGTCGAGACTAATGAGATCAAACAGCTGCTTGACCAACGTTCAGCGCTTTTCGCTGCAAACGTTTTCTATTTCTCTCTTTCCATATGACGAGCCGCTTCATTTCCTTCCACTGCTCTGCATTTCCTGCTCTTACTACCTTCCCCTGTTCTGCTGGTCCTGCTCTCATTGACCGTTCATTACTGAACTTTTACAGTGGCTTTCCAGTTCAGTAACGATGCCATGTAGCTTTTGCGCTGTCAGGCTTTCAGAACACTGCTACCAGTACTATAATGAAAAGAGACGCATGAAAGCAGCGGTACCACGGCCAATATGTGTAGCATTTCAAACATTCACTTCATTTTGAGGCCAAACATACTGTGTTAAGCTCGAAAAGCATGCTATTCGCTGATGTATCATGAAATACTCTCATTTAAATGTTTGAATAGTGTTCCCTACAACTTCACTCATTAGACACAGGAACAAGCAGTTAAGAGTAGTTTACCCCTTTTTTATATAAAAAATACATTATTGCACTACTTTTTTTTTTGCAGTTGATTATTTCAATAGATTGCGGTACAGAGGAGTAGAAAATTCCCAGCCGAAAGGAGAGAACGCACGTACTTAACGTTCCCGCTTTTGCTGAATTCACCTCGAAGTCGCCAGTATCAGTATGTAACCACATGTTACTGCCCGTCCCCATTGGCGGCCTCCTTGCTTTTTACCACCGTACTACTGACCGGACCAGAAAGGTCATTGCAAGCAAGCAGCGATCACATTTCACATGGATTTTCTAGGGCTCCGCGGGACGGGAGCAAAGTGTCCATGCAGAACGGAACGGCGACTAGGCTTTTGACCGATCGTTCACCGGTTTCGCCGCGCTTTGACCACCGGCATGCGGGGTGCCCCGGAACCGGAAACGGTGCCTTTTCAGAGCTGTTTCAGGCGTGTCTACGGCGCGGCGATCGTTAGCATCTGGCTTCTGCAAGAGTTTGTTTGACATAGTACTACTAAACTGTATCACGACATCACGTACTCGTACACACGGAGTGGAGTGGTCCAAGCACGACATCACGTACTCGTACACACGGAGTGGAGTGGTCCAAGCCGTAGCATTCAGCCTCCATCTATTGGATGCGCCCCTACATACAATCGAACGGCCCGGGCGTGGATCCCACACGCCAGTGACAGTGGCAACCGTAAGTCACTGTACATTTCCTGCGGCTTGAAAGTCGAAACGTCCCGGCCGGGCAGATTATCATAGATTGCACTGAAATGGCTTGCACCGCGCAGATTATCATAGAACGCAAACCATTGATCCGAGCAGATCGCGGCGCCGCTCAGCTCGGAGGACGAGGGTGCGGCAGGTGATGAGGCTCCCGTCGCCCTAGGGACGCCACGCAGACGCAGGGGCCGTACAGTACACCACCGCGCGGTTAAAGAAAAGCACACATGCATGAACGGCAGCAGGACAGCGTCGGGGCCAGCGAAACTAGCCAGAAATGGCTTGCACCGGACCGGGAGGGAGGACGTGGTGGTGGTGGCGGCCTGGCCGAGGCCGGGGGACGTGCGATCGACGCGCGTGGTGGGTTGTGGAGACACCGAGGTGGCTTCACATCGGACGCGGACACGAGGCACCGAGCACGCTCCGCTCGCCAACGCGAGCTCGCTTGCTTGCGCGCGCATCCCGTGCACCTCTCCTCTCCTCCCCTCCCTCGGAGTCCATCACTCCCCGCTCGCCCCAAGAGATGCCGACGCCGCCAGCCTGCCGACGTTGCTGCTTTGTCCCTTCGTTCATACATGCACCGCCGGTGCGTGGTGAGCGAGAGCGAGCCGCGGTACAAGAAATGCTCTGCTTTGGTTGGCTTGGTGGGGGGCTGGCCAAATGGGGAGAGAACCAGAGGCAGAGGTGTCCCTGCTCTGCTTGCTCGCAGACGCCAGGGTGAAACAGACCTCTGCTCCTGCATGGGCTTCTGGTGATTCTAGCTTGGTTCATCGGCCCATTTTGTAAGAAGTAGCTGTGCCCTGTGCCAGGATCGTTGGCCCATTTCACTGATGGGCCACTCTTAGTGTCAGGACGGGCTGCAGCAGGTGCAGGGCACAGAATTTCACCGGCCCGGTAGACATGCAAGCGGGAAGCCTCCTCATTGAAGAGCCAATGAACGGCAATTTCACAAATACTATACTTCAACTGTAATCTAGCTTTTTTCCATAATAAAAGAATAATTTTTTAACTCTGTTTTGCCTACATTGGGCGCGTTCGGCAGCTGGCAAAGCACCCGGCGGCTGCTGCTGCTGCTGCTACACCTCCTCACGTTTGCTACAGTGCCAGATTCCTCCGCTACAGTGTTCTCTCTCACTATTCAAACTGCAACTGCAACTGCATCTTCCAACCGAACACCCCGATTGTACATTTCAGATGGAGCTTGGCCCTGCACAGGTACTACGCGTTCATCTCAAATTAGCCCATCTGTTGCTGACGCTGCTGTTGTACCTCGCCCACGACATGGCCACGACCTCCGGCACCTCCTTCCGCCTGTTCACGAACGAGGCCATCGCTCTCGCCCTCGCCACCTTCTTCACCAGGAGCCGCCACGTCTTGTCCGCCTTCTCCGTCTGCATCCTCGACTTGAAATGGCTGCACAAAAAGTTCACCGACCACATAAAAAATCTGATGAATCTTTACAATCCTCTGATCTGATGCGTGAGGAAAAATCTAGCTCTGAGTATCTCCTGGCTCCTGCGCATGCGTCGCTCAGATTTTCTCACGGAATGAATCTAACGAGACTTTTCCGAAGCGTCGCCCTGCCAGCTCGTGTCGCTGTCGCCGAAATGAATAGAAAGCTACCTCAGTACGACCCCCGTACGAATGAGCAAATGATTCACGCTCGCAGAAAGGGCATCTCGCCAGCCAGATTCTCGGTTATCGCCAGCCAGATTCTCGGTGGTGGCTGCCGATCTAGTGACATTGCCCCTGACGTCGTACCATTGCCGGACTGTGTTTGTGTCCTCACGCGCGGAGCCAGCGAATGGACGGAGGAGATCCATCGAATTCAAAGCACAAATATCTCGAGCTCTACTACTGGAGATCGAGTTTTTAGTTTTTTGGAAACGTTTCAGAGCGAGTTTAATTCGCAAAAAAATCATACTGGTACGTGAAAACGTTGTCCCTTTGCATTGGGACGTTTTCTCACCTGCAGAGCGGCACGCGGCACGGCTCCTCCTGCTCCGGCCGGTCGCAAACGGAGGCGTGGAGGCGGAACAGCTGCAGCATCCGCTTGCAGCGCGCGCACCCGCCCCGCGCTATCTTGCGCGCGCACGTGGCGAAGTGCCGCATCAGCAGCCGCAGGCCCCGGCAGGTGCCGTCCTGCCTGCTGCCGTCGTCGTCGGCGAAGAAGATGCGGTCGAGCGCGTCCATGGCGTCGCCGAGCTGGCGGTACGCCTCCCGCGACGCGCGGTCCCGCGCCCACCGCGCGCGCCGCTGGTCGGCGTCCTCGAGGAGGCGCAGGAGCTCGAGCTCCAGCGCCGGGTCGTGGCGCCGCGCCAAGCGGTACCCCTCGGACCGCTCGACGGCGGGGAAGTCCTTGGCGGCCAGGCGCGCGCACGCGAGGCGCAGCCGCGGCGCGTCGCAGAGCGCGGCCAGCTTGAGCATGTCGACGGCGCGGTCGGCGGTGAGGCGCGCGCACACGGCCGCCTCCGCGGCGCGCTTGAGCCACCCGACGCGGTGCGCGTGCGCCAACGCCAGCAGCGCCGCGCCGTGCGCGCCCACCGCCGCCTCCTTCCCCGGCGCTACCCGGGAGGCGTAGAGGAAGTGGAGGAAGGCGAGGACGGCGTCGGAGGCGACCCCGGGGATCTGGACGACGGTGCAGCGGTCGCCTGCGGCGGCGCCCCACCCTCGCCGCGCCGCCCTGTCGATCATCGCCGCCAGCACCGGCGACTCCGTGGCCTGCAAGCAATCGAACCGCCGAAACAGAAGACCGATCAGCCACCGCGACGTGAGAATCACCAACCGTACGGGCAAAACAAAATCGCTTAAAAGCTGGCTTACAAGAACGTAGGAGTGCGCGGCGATGCTCTGCCCGTCGGACGTGACGATCCGCACGTCTGCCGCCGACGCCCGCAGCGCGTCGAGGTCCGCGTACAACGCCATCGCTGGATGATTCTAATCTAATTTCCTTCCTCTCTTCTGCAAATCCTCCGAAGCTCCCTCCTGCTCTGTTCTGTCCTCCGAACCAAGACGACAGGCTCTACCTAGCTGTAGAATGCTAGCCTAAAAAAACTGAGAAAAAACGAGCCTAACGAACCGACGCAAAGATGGAATGCAAGGAAGGGGCTGGAATGCGGGGAGCAGCTCGAGATCGGCGACAGCTATATAGTAGCTCAGGCTCAGGGTGGAGACAGCTAAAGCTAGCTGAAACGCGGGATCGGAAGTTTGAGGCAACGGCTTGGCGTTGGGGTGCGGCGTCGACGACGCGTCTACAGACCTGGACTCGGATCCGAGTCACCAGGCCGATCGCGCGGGAAGGCCCGCAGCTGGGCCCACCCGCAGTGTGAGAGGCTGCCGCTTCGCCTGGCTGGGCCGACAGGGCTGTCGATGACACGTAAGCGCAGGGCAGCCACTAGTTGGGCGCGAGAGATTTGGTGGGTTTGGTCGAGAGCTTGCTGACTCGGACACACGCGTGAGCGATCAACTTAATCCATGGCCTCTCCACACGATGTAATGTATTTAATCCAAAGGTGTTTTTCTCCACACGCGTGAACCAGCGTTATCAAGGATGGGAAAGTATTCAATTGGCGAGCCTTTTCTCCGGAACCAATATCATAAGGTTTTCCACGTTTGAATATCACGGTCTTATCTTTTGAAAATGATATTCTGCTACCTTGTGGATGAACATATTTCGCAAGGTTTTCCACGTTTGAATTTGGTCTTAACTTTTCGAAAGTGATATTATGCTGTCATGTGGCTGAATCACAGAATCAGTATAGGTTAGTGCACGGATGGTTGAAGTTTCTCCGAGTAATTACCAATTATTCAGTTACCGTTGTCGCTGTCTCGTCTGCAGAACTTACTGCCGACCCCCTCTCATATAATTACAAGATTACAAGATCAAGGTAGTAATTCCATACTAGTAGACTAGTAGTAGTTTGCCTTGCTCACACTGATAAGCTGATAGCCAATCACAGGTGCGCCATAGATCGGTCGATACGCGAGGTGGGATATCAGTTTCAGTCGGTGTCACGCCGTATATAAGCGAATCGAAAACCAACCTGGAAGGGGCGACCCGGCGCGGGTCCCATGATGATGATTGCAGCGCGCGTCGGCGTCGTCGATCGTCATTTGCCGGGGAAACTGACGGACTGCTTTGCTTCGAAATGGTTACCTACCTCTTGCGCGCCGTTGGCGATCTATCCAGGTTCGGTGCACACCGTGCACGTCGCCGTCGCAGCATTTTGGCGGCGACGAAATTAAAGACATCAACGGACGAGATAAAAAGTTGCGTCTTTGCATCAGTTTCTCCGAGTAAAATTAATGCTTCGGAAGCAAAGTCTCTGCCATTGCGCAATGTTTTGGCCCTTCTGGCGAGATGAAGAACTTTCAGAGCTCAGACCTGAATCTGAATAGTTCCAGTATGATCGGTTCTGTTGTGAACTTGAGAGCGCGACGTAGATTCGCAATGGAACAACCTTAGGCCTTAGCCGCCGCAGCTGAGGAGCGGCAGCTTAAACTGACAGCGTTATTAGTACAGTTAGAGGAGAGTTCGGGAGTTTTCTCGGTATGTGTGAAAAAGTTTTTTTTAACAAAATGCCACGGGCCGGGATGACTTGCCTCTCGCAGGTCGAGTTTTTATATTAGTATAGATTGTTGTTCGTTGTTGTCAGAGCGTGACACTCAGAGTACATCTTTGCTGCTGTAGCTCGTTTACGCAGCGGCAGATTTTGCACATCTGCTCTTTCTTTCCTAATCCTAGTGAAGCAAAACGTTTGTTCTTCTGTAGTTCTGCTCACTGACGAAGAAGGTTCACATTGGCGCACGCTAGTCATGGTACAAAGATATTTTTTCTTGTGAACAATACGTACGTAGCTTTCTTTTTATAAAAAAAACATATACAAGTATTTAGCTAAAATTTACTTAAAATCGTTTACCAAGTGCGGCACTAGGGTTTCCTCCACTCTAATTTCACAATTGACTCCGCCGTTAATTGGTGTGATTTCACCAATACAGCTGCCTGTGAAGATCAATAATCCAAGAAATTCTTATTCTTCCTCCCCTCCACCTCATATCCATCTTATTCCCTCCTCTTGAAAATATGAAGATGGATTAAGTTTTGGAATAGAGTTTTTTTATTGACGGAACAGAGTTTTGCAACGGAGTTGCAAGGAGTAAGGGGGCTTGAGCTCCCACGCCCCTCATCTCCAATGCTATCCTATTGAATTGCTAAATCCAAAATGAGGATCACATAAGCTGCAGATTCTATCTTCACCACACGTTGTGAACATTCCATGGTTGAGATGCACTGCTACAGTGCAAGGCACTATAGCAATGCATCTCTACTATTGGATGTGCATGATGTATGTTGTGGATAGCATCTGCGTCTTAGGATGTCCATAGTAATCCGCTTTACCTATTGAAATCTACCACTGTCGTCAATGATTCTAAGCTGTAGTGTTCTGACATTCCATCACGGCTTAATATTGAAATCTACCACTGCCATCAATGATTCTAAGCTGTAGTATTATGACATTCCATCACGGATTAAGTTGCAATCATCCGTGCGCAAGAAGTGACCGGCGGATTAATGCCTTGCTTGATAGAGATCCAGATGTAAAAGAAATATATGGACTCATTGAAGTTATTCACACCTACCTTTAGAAGCTCGTAGGTTTAGAATTGTAGATGGATTAATGATTTTGTTGAGTGATAATCAAATAATAAAATGTGTTATTTCGGAGTTCGGAGGCTCGGAGCTACTCATCAACAGAATGATTGGCATTCGACTATGGACGTTGTGGACCAGCGGGTGCGGATTGGGCACACACACCTTCTCTTTTGGACTATGCACCTTTCCCGTCGGGCTCACCCCATGTCCTCTCCTGTGTTGTGGAGGAGAGGAGTCAATGTGACGTTGCGGAATTACTCTGCAAATCATATTGACTGTGATGTGGTGGAGGAAAATGGTTTTGTATGGCGGTTCACTGGAATGTATGGCGAATCTAAGTCGGAGTTGAAGCACAGGACGTGGAAGTTGCTGAGAGATCTCCATGCGCTGCGCCAGCTACCCTGGCTGTGCGCAGGGGATTTTAATGAAATACTCCATCAACATGAGAAGGAAGGGGGGCGGCCTAGGCCGCAAGCGTGCATGGATAAGTTCAAGGAAGCACTCGAGGACTGTGAACTGTCAGATTTGGGGTTCACTGGTGATATATTCACATGGCGCAATAATCAGCATCGCAGCGATGACTATATTCGGGAGAGACTGGACAGGGCTGTTGCGAATAGTGGTTGGAGAAGTAAATTCAACTCAGTACGAGTTCGTAATGGGGATCCGCATCACTCTGATCATAGACCGGTCATCATATCGACCGAGAAGCCGGCCGGCAGACATGGTGGAGGGCTGGACAAACCTTTCAAATTTGAAGCAAATTGGTTGGAGGAGAAGAGGTGCAGGGAGGTGGTGGAGGGAGCGTGGGCAACCTGCCGGGGGGGGGGGGGGGGGGGGGAGGATGCACGTATGGTGGATGCTATAAAGGGGGTTGCGGCCAGCTTACAAGACTGGAACACTAATGTTCTTGGCGATTTGGAAAAACATCTAAAAAAGGCGAAGAAGGACCTGGAGGAATGTAGAAGGAAGAGTATAACTCAAGCATCTGTAGAGAGGGAGGCGGTGATGAGATTTAAAGTGGATAGAATCGAAGAGCAGATTGATATATACTGGCGGCAGAGGGCTCATGCTAACTGGTTGGCGAAGGGAGATAGGAACACGGCATTTTTCCACCATGCTTGTTCCGAGAGGAGGAGGAGAAATAGGATAGGAAAATTGAAGCAGGAGGATGGTGGCTGGGTGGAAAGTGAAGTAGAGAAGCAGGTGTTTATCGCTAATCACTTTAAACAGCTTTTCAGGTCAAATATAAATGGTGATGATCAGCAACTCCTTGATGTTGTTACTCCACGGGTGACCAGTGAAATGAATGAATGTCTCCTACGGGATTTCTCTGAAGAAGAAGTTAAGGTCGCTCTTGATTCGATCGGTGATCTAAAAGCCCCAGGACCCGACGGAATGCCGTCGGTTTTCTATAAAAATTTCTGGGATCTTGTTGGTGGCAAAGTGACATGAGAAGTACGCAAGGTGCTGAATGGGGCGGCGATGCCAGAGGAGTGGAACCAAACTGTAATCCCCCTCATTCCCAAGGTGCAGAACCCAGAAAAGGTCACTGATTTGAGGCCAATAAGTTTGTGTAACGTTCTCTACAAGATAGTTTCAAAGATCCTTGCTAATCGATTGAAGAAGATTCTTCCGGAGATCATCTCACCAACCCAGAGTGCGTTCGTCCCAGGAAGCTCATCTCGGACAATATTTTGATAGCATATGAAATGACATTTAAGGAATAAAAGAGAGGGGGAGGTGAGTTATGCAGCAATCAAACTCGATATGAGCAAGGCTTATGACAGGGTTGAGTGGCCGTTCCTACGTAATATGATGATCAGAATGGGTTTCGACCTGAGATGGGTGCAATTGATCATGAAATGTGTCACAACAGTCTCTTACAGTATCAAGGTGAATGGGGCCCTGTCGGAGTGTTTTAAGCCAGAAAGGGGACTGCGACAGGGGGACCCTCTCCCCCATATTTATTTTTGTTGTGCGCTGAGGGTTTCACAGCCTTACTAAACCGTGTTGAGGATGAAGGTCTGATAGCGGGAGTTAAAATCTGTCCATCCGCTCCTAGTGTCTCTCACTTGCTTTTTGCCGATGACTCTCTAATTCTCATTCGTGCAAAAGAGGAGGATGCTACACACCTACGTGATATACTCACTTTGTATGAGCGTTGCTCTGGACAGGTTATTAACAAGGCTAAGTCGGCGGTGTTGTTTAGCAGGAACGCCAAACCCGAAGACAAGCAAGGGGTGAGGCATGTATTGCAAATAGAGAAGGAGACTATAAGCGACAAGTATCTTGGGTTGCCGGTACATGTGGGACAATCCAAGACAAATGTATTTGCGTATCTCAAGGATCGGGTATGGCAAAGGATACAAGGGTGGAAAGAAAAGATGCTGTCATGGGCGGGGAAGGAAATTCTCATCAAGGCTGTAGCTCAGGCCATTCCGACGTTTGCCATGGGTTGCTTTGATCTGACTAAAACATTGTGTGATCAGCTAAGCACGATGATCTGCAGATATTGGTGGAACCAGCAGGAAGGAAAGCACAAAATGCATTGGATAAGTTGGGAGAAAATGATATTGCCGAAGAGTGAAGGGGGAATGGGATTCCGAGATATTCATGCATTTAATTTGGCCATGCTTGCAAAACAGGGTTGGCGGTTGTTGCAAAATCCGGATTCATTGTGTGCTAGGATCCTCAAAGCGAAATATTTTCCTGATGTGAGCTGCTTAAGTGTGCAGCCTAGGCCGGGCATCTCATACACATGGAGGAGCATACTGAAGGGTATTGATGTTTTGAAGAAGGGATTGATCTGGAGAATTGGCCATGGTGAGGGCATTGATATGTGGAGAGACCCATGGATTCCGAATGAATGGACAAGGAACCCAGTCACGCCACGAGGTGCGAACATCTTACACCAAGTCTCTGAACTGATCAACCCTATTACAGGGGAGTGGGATTCAGAACTAGTGAAGGACGTCTTCTGGGAAGAGGATGCTAAAGCTATCTTGGCCTTGCCTGTCCATGTTGGAAGGGATAATGTGCCTGCCTGGCATTTCAACCATAATGGGATGTTCTCAGTGCGCAGTGCTTACAAGGTGTGCAGGAGAGACATGGCATTGGATAGGGCGGGCTCGTCAGGGTCACTCAGTGGTCAAGGAACCGATGAAATATGGAAGAAAATCTGGAAGTTAGAGTGCCCAAATAAGATTAAGCACTTTTTATGGAGGGTGGCGCACAATAGTCATGCTTTGAGGGCTAATTTGCAGCACAGAGGCATGAAAATTGAAACCAAATGTGTTGTATGTGAGCGAACTTGGGAAGATGGTGGACATTTGTTTTTTAAGTGCAAATTCGTTAAGCAACTTTGGGCTCATCTCAGGCTGGAGGCGCACAGAGCAGCACTTGCTGAGATCAGTTCATCCCGTGATGCAGTGCCTTATATTTTGGGGCTGCAACATGACATATGCCTGAAGGTGGCTATTGCGATGTGGACATGGTGGTCAGAACGCAACAGCATCAGGGAAGGAGAAGGACGAAAGACAATCAACTTCCTGGCCAGAAACATTGAGGGTTATGCAAATGAGGTGATCGCTGTTCATGCAAAGAAGAAGAAGCCGATGAATGTGCAGTCCAAGAGATGGCAAAAGCCGGAGATAGGCATGCTGAAACTTAATAGTGATGCTGCCTTTAGGAAGGAGACAGGGGATGGAGGCTGGGGATTTGTGATCCAGGACTCTGATGGCGATGTGGTCTCGGCGGGCCGCGGACGACTGAATTTTCTGCTAGATGCATTCCAAGCAGAAGTCATTGCGTGTCTGCAGGGGCTGCAGGTTGCAATAGACCTGGGGATCGGCAATGTGGTCGCTGAAACTGACGCTCTCATGCTGAAGCAAGCCATTTGCACTGATGCTTATGATCTGGGTCCTGCTGGTGGTCTGATCATGGAGATTAAGGAGTTAGTTCGCTTGAATTTTATTTCGTTTAGTGTGGTCTATGTTCCCAGGTCTTGTAATAAAGTTGCGCATGCCTTGGCAGCGCTAGGATGTGAGAGTTCGGAGACTGATGACCCGGTGGTGGTCGAGCTCCCGCCATGTATTTGGTCACTGGTAGCTGATGATTTATCAGCACCTGAGTAATGGAATTATGTTCCACTTCAAAAAAAAAAAAGTATGGACTAGCTTCTCAGACCTCAAGTGACAAGTCGGCATGTCGGCCGAAGTTAGCCATGTCCCGTGGGCTTGCGATCGGTAGTGTAATCTTCACGTTTTGGCAAATCCACCTTGACTTGAAATTTTGAGGTCAATTGTAAATGCGCCGATAGTACAATGGATGTGGTGGTCGGTCGGTCCAAGTTTAATCAGAGATTCGCATTTCGCAGTTGTTGATTAGATCAAGCGAGCCAAACGTGCCGCCCCTTTGTATATGCAGTTCCAGATCCGAAGAGCGACGGCGCACCAGATCCGAAGAGACTCCACGGGTGCTTATTACAAAACCAAACAATCCGGAGTTCGCCGTCAATCACACCCAACATCAGTTTAAGCTTGATCGAGAGAGGACATTTAGTCCACTCTCTATCCAAAGCCACCAGCCGATATGTCGGCCTCCTCCACTGCCGTTGACGGCGCGGCGAGCAACAACAGCCCGGCCCTGGCGCCGGACACGGACTCGGCGGGCGGCGAGGGCCTGGCGCTGGCGCAGTTCGCGGTGGGGTGCTTCTGGAGCGCGGAGCTGGTGTACCAGCGCCTCCCCGGGGTGGCGCGCACGGAGGTGGGGTACACGCAGGGCCACCTCCACGAGCCCACGTACGGGGTCGTCTGCGGCGGCGGCACGGGCCACGCCGAGGCGGTGCGCGTGCACTACGACCCCAACGAGTGCTCCTACGCCAAGCTCCTCGACGTCTTCTGGGCAAAGCAGCTTAACAGACAGGTACGTAACGCATTCACCTTTTGTTTGTATGGCCGGGCGGCCACATCCATCCTTAGAATCGATCGTCTGACGATTGGTACGTACCTCAATCTCCGGCGGCCGGGCCTTGGATCGATCTTGAATTCAGCACATCGAAGTCGGACGCAGTACCGCTTCGGGATCTACCACTACACGGCGGAGCAGGAGGCGCTGGCGCGGGCGTCGCTGGCGGAGCAGCAGAAGAAGTGGGGGGACAAGATGGTCGTGACGGAGATCCTGCCGGTGAAGCGGTTCTACCCCGCCGAGGAGTATCACCAGCGACACCTCGAGAAGGGCGGCCAGTCCGCCGAGAAGGGCTGCACCGACCACATCCGCTGCTACGGCTAGCTAGCTTTACGCACACCAGGTCTCTAGCTAGCATGGACCCGTCGATCTGCAGGCATCCATTCCGTGGGGGCTCCGGTGAAGTCAACGGATTGGCCGCGCGCATGGATGGATATGTCAGTATCGTCGTCATGATGTGATTTTGGGGGTGTTCGTTGCATGGGTCTAAGCTTTATAGGGTTTTTTCAACGAATATTGTGATTACAAATAAAGTTTAATTACAAAACTAATTTCAGGACTCCGCTCGAATTCGCGAGACGAATCTAATGAAGGTAATTAAGACGTGATTAGACAATGGGTACTGTAACATCACTGTAGCAAAACATAGATTAATTAGGCTCATTAGATTCGTCTCGTGATTTAGAGGGGGGTCGTGACATAGGTTTTGTCATTAAATTAATAAAAATATGTTTAAATAGTAAGTTTGATGTGACGGGTGTTAAAGTTTAGAGGGGGTGCAACGAACACCCCCTTTGTGTTCGTGACCAGTGTGGTTTATGTGTGTGTTAAGTGGGAATAAATGCCTGTGATCCTGCATCATATCTGTTGTCAAGTGAATGGTTGTTCTCTTTTGTGAAACACATACATTACGGACAAAAATAAAAAATGTTCACACAGACACAATCACGCACGCACGCATCCATCTTCCGAAGCAAATACTGTGATATAGACACACAAAATGCATGCATGCGGAAACGTTTGTGAACCGAGTATGGATATTAATTAGAAATGTTCCAAAATTTTGTTATAGATATAGTGGAGGGCGTGTTTCAAATGTATGCGAAATTGTAAGATGGATAAATCTCAATCTATATGAAAAGATGAGACAAGCTCAAAAATCCCTTAAACTTCGTGACCAGAATTTCTTTGATCTTTTATAACAATAATATTAATTATCAAATCCGGGAGAAACTAAATGGATCGATGAAAGTCCACATGTTTTTCAAGAACTGGACGTTCACATTTCAGGGACGCGTCCAAGCCTCACTCCTTTCAATTGCCCAGTTCTAATAAGCCTTCTTTTCCCCGAAGCATGCACATGCATATTGTGTAGTTAAAGGTCTGTGCCCCCTCGTACACTACGGGACCCAATTTGCCGAGTGCCGAAGCGTTTGCCGAGAGCTTTATCTCGGACACACGGCAAAAAAAGTGTTTGCCGTGTGCCGCACTCGGCAAATAACAGGCACACGGCAGAAAAAGATTTGCCGAGCGCCACGAGTCCGGCACACGGCAAAGGGCACACTTTGCCGTGTGCCACGTGGCCGGCACAAGACAAAACTGACGTCAAGCACTTGGCAAAAAACTACACTCGGCAAACTTTGACGTCCGTTAGATTTTTTTTTACGGCCGTCAACGCCTTTTTTTTGCCGAGCGTCACGTCTGGCACTCGGCAAACTCTTTGCCGTGTGCCCGATAAACGGCGCTCGGCAAAGTACTGTTTGCCAGCACTTCTTGCCATGTGCCCTTTGCCGAGTGGAACGCACGGCAAAAGGTTTGCCGTATGCATATAGCCCTTTGCCGTGTGCCCTGGGGTTTCCCGTAGTGGTGTTCGCATGCAGTGCCTATTGCTATTCCAATCGCACTATTATGTCCACATTGACCCGATCGACTCAACCAGTCAACCGTTCGGTCTTCCCACTCCAGATTCTTCCATTGTAGCAGGCGACAAAACCCATCTACTTGAGTCTTCGATTCAAAGAAACTAAAAACCCATCTACTCGTTGACCTCTCATCGGCGGCGCACAACAAGGGAAAGTGCGATCTACATAAAGCATAAGAAGTTGGCTACTCTCGGTCTCTCTCGAACCCTCCCCTTGCTACAGTGTAGAGGAGGCGATCCAGAGGCGACCGAAGGCGTTCCGTGCTCTCGCCGGCGCAGGTGCTCGTCTTCCTCTCCTCCGATGGCCTGCGGGCTGTCTGGAGGTGGGGAAGACGGCGGTCCTGTCGCCGGCGTGGAGCTTGGGTCCTAGGGTAGGTGCTAGGGTTAGGGTTTCGGCCGCCGTCGGTGAGGTCGCGGCGGCGACGGCGATGTGTCCGAATAAGTCCCTCCGTCCCCGGCTGTACCCCGCTGGTGTTTCGCTCCGGCGCCGGCGGCGGGGGTGTGGGGGTGGGGCTCCCGTCGTGGGGCTCCTCCTTAGGAGTCCGTTGGCGTCTCGTCTCTTTCGCTCTCGGCGAGGTGATGAGGTTGCTGACCTTTTGGTTCAAGGAGACAGTGGGAGCTGCGGGTTGGCGGAAGGATGGTGGTTGGGTCGAGCTCGGTGGATCCGCGGCTGCTTCTGCCGGCGTTGGCGAGCTTCGATCCACGCCGGAGGAGACTCGGGGCGCGTCCCCGACCGGAAGTGCTTTCTGCTATGGCGAATCTCACTGGGTGAGTGTCTATCCCGGTTCTCTTCAAAGCCTGTGTGCGATGGAGCCTCCTCCGGCGACGGATCTGTGGCGGCGGCGGCCTCTGCTGGCGTCGGTGATGGCCGGCGATGGTGGAGATCGGCGTCAAGCTTGTGCGGAAGGCCCAGGGACTTCGTTGTAATTTCTGTTGTTTGTAGGGGTCTTTTTGCACTTTGGTTTGGACAGCTGTCCACTGTATCTTTATACGTGCCTGTATTTGTATGTATGGTTGTATTTCTTCCTTATCTTAATACAGGTATCGTTTGATCAAAAAAAAAAGTGCGATCTACAGCTGCCGCTTGCTGCATCCATTCTCCTGCAGCCGTCGGCCCTCCGGTGACTCGGTGAGTGTGCGCGGCCGCTGAATCTCGCCTCTTCCGTCTTCGTGGTGCGTGCGCGCGATTACCGCCTTCTTCACTGGCTGCTGCTGCAAGCCTGCAAGTTTTCGGGTGTGCCATTGTCGGCCATTGTCGTAGGCGTAGAGTCGCCGCCCGTGTTCTACGTTTCCGGATGCGCGAGGAGAGTGATGCTTCGTTTCTTCGTGAAGGTTTAGGTGGGGGAAGCGGAAGGGTTTTTCTGGGTTTTTTTTTTGTTGGGGCATCTCAGTTTCAAGGGGTGTCAAAAGTAGATGTGATTGCCTTTTTGATTCGTTTTGTGTTTCTTAATGGAGTAGTGATGGAGAAGGGCATGGTGGAGGTTTTTGGTTAACGCATTTGGCTGATTATGGTTTTGTGTGGTGAGATTTAATGATCTCACTGAAATTTGATACTATGATCACTTCATGATTTACCTTAATTACGACTGCTTGTTAACGCTTGATAAAATGAGCATTTCACGTTTGGTGTTCTGTTTATGTTTACTGCTAGTACTACATTGCAAACATTTCAACTGAACAGAAAAGGTTAATTTTTATTTCTGGGGCATCGTTTCTAGAATTCTAAAAGGTTACTTTTATTTTCTGCAAGTTGCTGATGTACAGATATAAGATTAGGCCCCAGTTATATCCAGTGATGTAGAATTGCTATGTACTAATAAATACAAGCAAAATAGCAAGGTTGAGTGTTTTGCATGCTTATGTCTCTGTTATATTATAATCCGTGTAACCTTGTTTGTTTCAAGAAAAATCCCAGCAACGATAAAGCACTGCTCCCGCATAGTTCGAGGAAAAACAACCGTGATTTTCTTTCGTTAGTACGATACTACTATCAGAATCTAATTGGAAATATAGACATGTACAATATGTGTTTTTCAGAAGATAATGCCTGCCATGTATCTCCAGAGCAGTGTGTTATTCCTAATGACTAACTAATTTTATCTGGCCATGCATATTGTTGTAGTTGTGATATGCACAATGGGCAGAACCATCGTGGTGTCAGGATTTAATTTAAGTGACAGTGCTGATCATGTCAAGGATTTATTGGAACGAATTGCTGGCATTGGGACCATCCTTGCTCTCAAGCTGAGGCCTCCGAAGAAGGTCACAGCAACCTTAAAAGCCTTTGCTATAATTCAGTTCGATACAGAGAAAAGTGCTTCATTGGTAGAAAGTGCAGCTCAAAGAAATGTTCTTCGAAACGGACGCTTTTATCTGAAAGTCAGGCCTGCAGATCGCGACATTGTGCCAAGACCTAAAACTCCAATGTTTTGTCTTGAGGATGCAGTCCTGCATTTTGGTTGCTTGGTTAAGGAAAATGTGCTACATGTTTTTTGGAGTGCAAAGGAAGTTTCAGTTAAGTTTGGATTTGATATGAAAACGATTCAATTTTACCTTATCCACAATTTTATTAAATACAAGCTTGAACTTTCATACGAGAGTATATGGGAGATGAAGCTACACCGCCCACCTGCTCATAGGTCCCAGACAAAGTTCCTTTTGATTCAGGTAGGTTTTGCCATACAACAACTTTACATCTTGGTTTGGTTCTTGTTAGGATCTACATTTGTTACCCTTTCTAAGATTTATAATTGATCAAAGTAGGCATTATTAATTTGTACTGCAACCAATTTTTTTGTTACTAATATTTGTTCCTCTTTGGTGAAAGTTTCAAAATTTAGAGTTTAAATAGACTACTTCTGTCATGTATCAGGTTCAGGCGATTCCTAAAATTTATGAAGCGCTTCCACGCCTTTCTGGTCTAATGTATGAAGATCCTATATGTAACTATTTTAGGGATGACACAGATGATCAAAGGACCAGAACAACTGATTTCATGCCATCAGCTAGCATCGGTCAATCGTCTATTCTCTGTCTGGAGGTGCCACAACAGTGTGATCTCCCAAACATTGGTGAATACTTTTTTTACTACAAGGAGTACAATGATGACTTTGAATGTCACAAGGGGTATTCATATTCATGTGGTACCCACATTGTTCCAGTTGTGAAATCTCCTAATAACATAGATGTCCCCTATGAGATACTCTTCAAAGTCAATAATATGGTTCAGATCGGGATGCTCAGTGGGCCAACACTTGATGCCGACTTCTTCGTCTGGTTAGCCCAAAATTTTTACATATAGATCATATAAACCGTGCTCTTTTGGAGATGTCACGGTTGAAAAGTACATGCTTGAACCCAACAAATTGGTTATCTGTGCACTATTCAAACACCTTGAATCTACGCTCCTCGTTCCTAAGATCACCTCAGATATCTCCGGATGATGGATTGGTTTATGTCCGCAGGGTGCAAGTTACCCCTGCTAAAGTGTATTTTTATGAACCAGAGATAAACGTCTCCAACCGTGTTATAAGGAAATATTTGGCGGACATAGATAACTTCCTTCGGGTGTCATTCGTTGATGAGGACTGTGAGAAGCTCCGTTCAGTTTATTTGTCACCAAGTTCTGTCTCAGGAAATAATTCAAGAACAGCCTTGTACTATAGAGTCCTATCGGTCCTTTCAGATGGCATCACTATTGGTGACAAGCACTTCGAGTTTCTTGCCTTTTCTTCGAGCCAGCTTCGAGATAACTCTACATGGATGTTTGCTTCTCGTGAGGGATTAACTGCGAGTGACATCAGGAGGTGGATGGGGGATTTCCGCGATATCAGAAATCTAGCAAAGTATGCTGCAAGGCTTGGTCAGTCTTTTAGTTCGTCAACGGAAACCTTGAAAGTACAAGAGTATGAGGTGGAAAAAATTCCAGATATAACAAATGGCACGAGGTACATATTCTCAGATGGAATCGGAAAGATTTCAGCTGATTTGGCAATGGAGGTGGCTATGAAGTGCAAAGTAAAGCGCTTTACTCCATCTGCTTTTCAGATAAGGTATGGTGGTTACAAAGGTGTTGTCGCTGTTGATCCGAGATCTAATCGTAATCTTTCTCTGAGAGAAAGCATGTCAAAGGTCAAGTCAGAAAATGTCACGCTGGATGTCCTAACATACAGCAAGTACCAGCCGTGTTTCCTGAATCGTCAGTTGATCACTCTTCTTTCGACGCTGGGAGTTGGCGATAGTGTCTTTGAATCAAAGCAAGAAGAGGTCGTAAGGCAGTTGAACAGAATGGTGACAGAGCCACAGGCTGCTATTGAAGCAATTGAACTGGTGCCCATGGGAGAAATAACCAATGTGGTTAAAGAATTGTTGTTGTGCGGCTACCAGCCCGATCATGAGCCATATCTTTCCATGCTGCTACAAACTTTTAGAGCATCCAAGCTGTTAGAATTGAAAACAAAGTCAAGGATATTCATCCCATCTGGACGAGCTATGATGGGATGCTTGGATGAAACTCGCACACTGAAGTATGGCCAGGTATTCATTCAAGCTTCTTCCAGTGCAAATGAGCATAGCAAGTTTGTGGTGACAGGACAAGTAGTTGTTGCGAAAAACCCTTGCCTCCATCCGGGTGACGTCCGGGTTATCCAGGCTGTCAATGTTCCTGTCCTGCACCACATGTTTGACTGTGTAGTCTTTCCACAGCAGGGATCAAGGCAAGTACTCCAATACTTTTTAGCATGCTTTATTATTGAAGCCGGGGGAGAAAATTTAACTTTAAAGCGAGATTTTGGAACGTACTCCATCTCAATTTTGTAAATATTTTAATAGAAGAAAATTTAACTTAAGATATTACATTTCTTACATAGTCCTTTCATTTTTCTTTCATATGTGGATATTTTAGGCATGACTTTTGCATCCCTTGTCATCAAAGCTGTTTTAAAGTTTGGTTGTCTGAGCATGCAGGCCGCATCCTAATGAGTGTTCAGGGAGTGATCTTGATGGAGACATATATTTTGTTTCTTGGGATCAATCCCTCATCCCAACTCGTATGGTGCCGCCTATGAACTACAGTCCAGCACCAACAGAATCATTAGATCATGATGTTACGATTGAGGTATTTTAATTAATTTTCTAAACACAAACATTCATCTCGCACTTTATTCTTTTTTAGCTCAAAGCTCATTTATTGACATCACTATTGTCATCAAATTCTTCTCCCTTCTATTTCTGTGCAATTATTTAGTCTCATCTTTTTAATCTTGCATAATTATACTTATTTGCAGGTCGCATAGATAAATGGCAGCACAGTGCATATGTGTGATTTCTCTTTTACTGCCCATTTACATGAATGTGAAATATAATACCAGTATTTTTAAATACTAGTATAATGTTAATATATTTTGTTATAAAGATTTGATGTGGTTGTTTATATATTTAATATTAATTTCTTGCTGACTTAGAATTTTAGTCTGGACATTTTTCGTTGGCTAGATTGACACATATCTTGTCATTTATATTTATAGCAACTATTATATAAAAATACTTTTCATGCAAAATGCTCCATGTAGCTTTGCTTGAAGGTCTTTGTAGTTATTATGCATTCGGTGATGGTCGTTGGTTAAGTTGTTGCATTGCTTTTTATTTCTCTGAGGACCTCTTCGTCAAATTTTGCACATATATGCATGAAAACAGTGTTTCAGTTGGTTAATTAGATGAAACAGCATTAATATTCGCTTTCCCATTTGAAATGAATTATTTTTTATATAACTTTATGTATAGAATTTACTTGCTAAGTCAATAATGCAGCTATATGCCACTTACATAATTACCTTCCAATTTTTCAATAAATCTAACACCGTGCCTTGGACCAATGCTATTGTATAATGCAGGAAATAGAGGAGTATTTCACAAATTACATAGTCAATGAGAGTCTGGGAATCATAGCAAATGCGCATGTAGTCTTTGCAGATAAGGAATATCTGAAGGCTGAAAGTGCGCCATGCATTGAACTGGCCAAACTCTTCTCTGTAGCTGTTGATTTCCCAAGACAGGAGTGCCAGCTGTGATTCCACATGAACTACATGTGAAGGAGTATCCTGATTTCATGGAGAAGCTAGACAAACCCACATATGTATCAACCGGTGTAATTGGGAAAGCTCTACAGGGAAATCAAAAAGCACACACCTCACATAAAGTACTTCACAAAGGATGTTGCAAGACGGTCTTACGACACCGATTTGATTGTAACTGGCTATGAAGATTACATTACAGAGGCCATGGAGTGCAAGGAAGAGCGATGTTCCAGGCATCAATCGAAGTACGCACGGGGAACGGTGAACTAACGTTGTTCTGGTCCGATCGATGGATCGACGGAACTTCAATCCAGTTGCTAGCGCCAGACTTATGCAGAGCCGTGAGCCCAGCAACCATCAAGAACAGAACACTGAAAGCCGCACTGAGAGATAAGCAATGGATCCAGGACATCACCGGCCCGCTGAACATCATGGCACTAGTACAGTACCTGCACCTTTGGGTACGGATACAAAATGTCCAACTCGACCAAACAGCAGAGGATAAGATCTGCTGGCGCTGGACAGCATCCGGGAAGTTCACGTCCAAGTCTGCATACAACATGTTCTTCGCAGGATCAACGCGCTTCGCAGCAGCAAAACTGATTTGGAAATCATGGGCGCCGCCCAAGGTGAAATTCTTCATGTACATCGCCATGCACGGGCGCACGTGGACGGCGGAGAGGAGGAAAAGGCACGGCCTGCAAGACAGCGACGCCTGCGCGCTTTGCGACCAAGCACCGGAACACATCGAACATCTGCTGGCTCACTGCCCCTTCGCGCGTCAGGTATGGTGGACCATCCTCGCACGGATCGGCCTCGATCGGCGCTTCACCATGGACACACTAAGCTTGATCGATCTGTGGAATCTGCTCCGAAAGGACCTATCCAAGACGCCGAGGAAAGGAGTGGACACCCTGTTCATGCTCATCACCTGGGGACTGTGGCATGAACGAAACAACAGAGTATTCAACGAGAAGCATGCCACAGTGTCCCAAGTCGTCGAAAACGTCTTGCAAGAAGCTCAGCTATGGATTGCAGCTGGGGCAAGACATCTGGGTAGTTTGATGTCGCGAGAGTAGAACTTAGCTGTGCTGCTATGCTTAGCTAGGTGACCTTGGGCTTGTAATTTCCTTCCAATTGTAATGGCGCCTAGCTGCCTGCCGCCGCCAAATAGCGGTTGTGCGATCTGTAAACTTTGGTCGTCGACCATTTCTTCTTAATACAAAGATAGGCACCCCTCCTGCCTATTCTAGAAAAGGAGTGCAAGGAAGAGTATGACTTCAAGTTGAGTAATCTTTTGGACCACTACGGGATAAAAAGTGAAGCTGAGGTGATAAATGGATGCATACTGAAGATGTCGAAGATTTTCACCAAGAGCAGCGACGCGGATGCAATAAGAATGGCAGTGAGGTCTTTGAGGAAAGAAGCGCGGTCATGGTTCAGCGAGATGACCGCGGATGATCAAGACGCTGTAGATGCCATGGCCTCTGCTTGGTATCATGTTACTTATCACCCTGACTACTGGGGTCGATGCAACGGAGGAACCGATCGGCCGCATCTTATTAGCTTCCCATGGTGTGCGTATGACTGGCTTTTAAGCATGAAGCAGAGGAGGAGGAGGAGGAGGAGGACGTGAGTGTTGTCAGAAGGTTTGCTCTTGTACATACGGTCGATCTTTTGCTTGCTTGTGGTTCATGAATGGATTCGCTGATCGACGAAGGTAAGGGGACAACTACGAGCTGACGTCTGATTCAATGCGTCCTGGAACTTTCGGATGAAGTCGTTCGCTTTATGATTTTTCGCATGACTTGCATTGGGACCTTGGGTTATTTTTCGCCTTTTACTGAACTTTGCAACGTTCCTGTCTACTCCAGTATGATTTAAACCGAAACATGCCATGAATGTGTGTTATTGATTTTGGATTCATATTATCGAGTCGTAATGGGGGTTCCAAGTCCAGTGTCGAAGTGTATCTGTGCGCTGCAATCTGATGTCTGCAGCAATGTCATGCTTAATCACCTACAACACTGACGCGTCTCTTCTTCCCTGAATGTTTGCCAAACATGCAAAAAGTCATGCTTAATCACCTACACTGACGCATCTCTTCTTCCCTGAATGTTTGCCAAACGGCATTCACGCAAGTGTGCGCGCGGGTCTTGGTCAGGTCACTTACCTGCTGGAAGCCCGGTCTGCTGGGCACAATCACTGAGCTAAAAGCTCTGTTTTCCTAGCACCCACAACAGGTTTACCGTAGCAGAATAGATCTGCAAACATTCACGGCGGCGGTGACAGAGGAGAGAATTGCTCATTTGCTCCAGCGCCGTGCAACCATGTAATGTAAGGCCAGGTCCCCGGCTGCCACAGCCCGGTCAGACGTGCTGCCTGAATGCCGCTAGATAGTAACTTAGGACAGGCATCTTCTGCTTTCAGTCGATTTTCTTTTAGTTTCTTGTAGCTGACTTGATATTTCGCTGTCAACGAAGACTCTACCTTAAATATCATACACCCACTGTGGTCCAAATTTAATCGGAGGTTCGGGCCACTTGAATTTCGTTTGGAGCAAGTGCCCCCCCAAACGTCACCGCTGACAACCGGCACAAAAAGTGGCAATAAACAAGTGGTTATAAAAGCCAGCCAAGCGGCCGGGACGCGATCCATCGCAACGAAGCCTCTTGAGAAAGTCCGTCGCATCGCTACACCAAAGCCCACCACCAGAACAGAACAGATCGACCAGCCGCGACGGGCCACATCGCTTCGCGCCCCCTCGCCATGGCCGCCGCGGCGAGCAACAACCCGGCCCTGGCGCCGGACGCGGCCGCCCCCGCCGGCGAGGGCCTGGCGCTGGCGCAGTTCGCGGCGGGGTGCTTCTGGAGCGTGGAGCTGGCGTACCAGCGCCTCCCCGGCGTGGCGCGCACGGAGGTGGGCTACTCGCAGGGCCACGTCCACGAGCCCACGTACAAGCTCGTCTGCGGCGGCGGCACGGGCCACGCGGAGGTGGTGCGCGTGCACTACGACCCCGACGAGTGCCCCTACGACCTCCTCCTCGACGTCTTCTGGGCCAAGCACAACCCCACCACGCTCAACAGACAGGTGCGTGCGTCCTCCTCCCGTTCTGCCTGGCGTCTTTTAATTTCGTGGCCGGCGCCGGCGGAGCCGGTCGGATCGCCGGCGGCGCTGCGACTTGCGAGGCTGGAGGTTCAATGAACCTGGGCCTGGTTTCCGGCCGTGAGGACTTCAATTCTGCCGCATCGAATGCGCAAGTCGTCGTGCCTTTCGGGACCGTTAAACGCGGCAGGGAATCTCTGGCGCTAGGCTCCTCCACGTTGCCAGTTTTATCCCAACTCCTACAGCAGCTCTCACCATGACACTACACTTTTGCCCATTTGCATTTCAACATGTGGCCACCATCCTCATCAAGCCCACAACAACAACGGAAATCGGGTGTCAATATTTTTTCGAAAAAAAAGAAATCGGGTGTCAATAGTATACAAATGCCTCAGTTGCTAATTTGTGTCCTCCTAGGAAAACTGTCACTATGCGCCAATCTCCACACAAGCTCAATGTCTTTACCTTATTAGAACAACAAACATGGCCCATATTTTTTCCATGGGGAAAACGAGCCCATACTCGGGGTCAGCACATCTTTTTTTCCTCTTTTTTTTTTTGGAAAACGTCAGTGCATCTAAATTGGTTGAACGATAACGACCTCTTCTTACTCGGAATTTGATGTCTTAACCTTTTTTCGAACAACACATGGCACAAATTTCTTCCATGAAAAATAATGATGTCGCTATATTGGCACATCAAAATTGGTTACGAGATAAACCTCTTCCTACTGATGACAACTCTGTTTACTTGCTCTCTGTACACGCGCAGGGCAACGACGTCGGGACGCAGTACAGGTCGGGCATCTACTACTACACGCCGGAGCAGGAGAAGCTGGCGCGGGAGTCCATGGCGGCCAAGCAGAAGAAGTGGAAGGAGACGATCGTCACCGAGATCCTGCCGGCGACGCGGTTCTACCCGGCGGAGGAGTACCACCAGCGGTACCTCGAGAAAGGAGGCCAGTCCGCCAAGAAGAGATGCAACGATCCCATTCGCTGCTACGGCTGAGACACCGTCGCGTTGCTCACCAACCGGCAGCCGATCTGTCCGTCGAATCCTGTGTGCGTTCTATTGGACTAGTAGGACACAATATGTTACTCCTACTTTGTCATGTTTCTCTGTGATCTGTGTTGACAAAGTATGGGTGTGTTTAAAATAAGCTCATAGATTGTGAAGGTTTGGTTCATGGTTATTACAGTACTACAATAATATTCCGCTTTCCCGGTTCATGTCAACTCTCGAACATTAGCTAAGTAGGCAAGCAATATCTTTGTGCAGCAACTCCCGATCCGTGTAGCTGCTCGAGCAATAGCTAAAGTAGGAATTTATTTTTGGTTTTTTGAATTGGACTACGTAAGCAGCTTGATACGCCTTCAAGGAAAGCTGTTTAGGCATTTGCTCAGTGTGCAATTTTATTTAGTATGATGTCACGAACTAATCACGTATAAAACAATAGTGTCGTAACCCTAAAATTTCCGATATTCCGAAGGCTAATTATGAAAGTTTTCGAAGACTTGTCTTGCACGCCAAGGATTAGGAGATATGTTCCGATCTCTTTACAGATATAGAAAGTTGAATTGTAATCACGCTAGGACTCTATAGGCGGTTGTTAGCTTATAAATATTCTTGTACACCCTCGATGAGGAGGTAATCGACACTTTCCGCAACCCTTGCGCGAAGGCTGTCAGCATAATCAGGATCTGCACTGGACGTAGGGTTATTATCCTCCGGGAGGCCCGAACCAGTATAAACCTCTGCGTGTTCTTAGATTGATCTCTACTTCCCACGTTGTTCCCACGATCCAAATATCTGCCGAACGCCCCGTTCAGACGGGCCACGACAGAGGCGCGCCAGGTAGGGGGGCAGCGTTGAGATTCCGTCATGAACACCAGATGGCATCGCCCAACAACATGAAGTCTCCTGTCGGCGCCGAGTTCCGCTTCGGATCGCTCGTGTTCGTCGCCGACGGGGAAGGTGATCTCCAGCAAGCTAACCTGCCAGATGTGCAGGAGGCACTTCTGGCGGATTCGATGGTCTCATTGCACCTGGCTGAAGAGACGACGGTAGAAGATCACGATGCGCCGCCCCCTGGATCGCAGTGGCCGTTCGGGTTGAAGAACTCGGCGGACGCCTTCCAGGAGGAAGCATGGGTATCAGGCTCTCCTTCAGGAACCCGTCCGGAAGTGGAATTCGCCTCAAATCCATACTCTGGCTCTGCCCTAGAAGAACAAGTGGTCAAGGCTATCTTGGAAGGACGCTACTTTCCCGGCTTCGGTCTCGGCTTTCCTGGCCACGATGATGAATCGTGGGCCAGCGATGATTGCCCTGAGATCGGAGAGGATCTGGAAGAGGATGCGGACCCGTCTCGCGAGGTCTGCATGGCTGGACGTGCCAATGATGAGGCGTCCAGCAACGTGCGAACCATTGGCTCCATCATGTCTCGGCTTCGGCCGCCAGCTCAATCTCCATCGGCGGTAACACCACGCAATCTGAACCCGGCGTTCGACGCCGTTCGGTTGCAGACGACGCTGGATAACCTTCACCGGCTGGCTCCTGATGGATCTTCGATGGCTCCCTTGATCCAGCAGGCTGCTGAGCTAGCCGGACGACTCCAGCCACAGCAAGACAATCAAGTCACGGCGGCGCGGGCGCGGGCGGCTTCGAGCATTCATGATCGGCTCAGACCCTCGAACGCCCGAGGTCACCAAGCTTCTTCGCATGGATCTTCATCGCATAATCGGCGGAATCAGGGGCGGCAGCTGGCGCCTTCGGATGCCCGCCACCAACTGAACCAACGTCAAGCTGTACCAGTACATCAGCGCCTGGGAGAACGAGTGCAGCCTAATCATCCAGCTCGGTCCCGATCTGTGGGCCCCCCAGAGGAACATACATGAGCATCCGCCGGCTTACCGGGCACTTGGACGGTATCTCCGAACGGTGCAATGGCCGGATAAGTTCAAGCCCAATATCATCGAGAAGTACGATGGCACCTCCGATCCCGGCGAGTTCCTGCAGATCTACTCCACCGTCATTGATGCGGCCGGTGGTGATGAGAGAATCAAGTGCAGCTACCTTCCCACAGCTCTGATAGGGGCGGCAAGGACTTGGCTGATGAACCTACCCGCCTACTCGTTCGACTCGTGGGATGAACTGGAGAAGATGTTTAAGGGGAACTTCTTGGGTTCCTACACCCGCATGGCACGACGGATCAGCTGAGGAGCATCAAGCAGAAGCCTGATGAAACCCTTCGGGATTACACGAAGCGCTTCTGCCAGATGAGGAACACTATCCCGAATATCCTCGATATAGAGGTGATCTGGATCTACAAGGAAGGATGCTTGGACGTGAAGACCGTGGAGACCATCGCTGAGATGGAGCCCAAGACACCTGCCGAACTCTTCGACATCGTTGAGAAGTGTGCCAAAGCTGCCGACGCCCGAGCTCGTCTCACTGACAGCAAGGGAAAAGGCCAGAAGAAGAAGTCCGATGACCGTGAAGTCATGGCGACTGATCGGAAAGCACAAGGAGAAGGCTCGTTTCGCAAGAAGCGTGGCCGTGATCATGATCGTCCCGAAGGGGTGAACAGGTGGTGTCCGGTACACCGCTGTTCCACCCATGATTTCGAAGACTGCTACAAGTACAAGCGCCTGGAGCGGAGGCGGCTCGAGGAAGGCAAGATTCAAGCCCGTGAAGAGAACCGCAACCGTGACTGGAACGATGCACCCCCTCGTCCTGAGAGGGCAGAACCAGAAGATGAAGCGGAGAGATACCCGGAGATTCACATGATCTTCGGAGGCAGTTCGGCGCTAGCGTCCAAAGCGCAGTACAAGAAGTTGTCACGAGAGGTGCTGAATGCTGAGCCCTACGTGAAGCGGCTTGAGTGGTCCAATGTCCCGATCACCTTCGGAGTTGATGATCACCCGAAGAGTCTTCTGAGCTGGTCGGAACTACCGTTCGTGGCAAAGATTATCGTCCACCGTAACAAGATTGCGAAGACCCTGATCGACAATGGGAGTGGCCTGAATCTGTTGATGAAGAAGACATACTTGGCGATGGGGCTTCCGCTTTTCGGACTGATACCGGTTAAGGACCCGTTCCACGGCATTGTTCCAGGTACCTTCTCCCGACCACTGGGCAAGATCAATCTGGATGTCACGCTGGGGCACGGAGACAACAGGAGGACAGAGATCCTGACGTTCGAGGTTGCTGACTTCGAGTCAGCCTACAATTGCATCCTCGGCAAGCCTTTTCTGTTCAAGTTTATGGCAGCTGCTCACTTTGCGTACGGTATGCTGAAGATTCCAGGGCCCAAGGACGTGATCACTGTGCACGCTGACATGGAGCAGGCTGTTCGGTGCGATCTCAACGCCTTGGCTCTGGTTGGCCACTTTGATTCTGAAGAACCGAAGACTGCTCCGCCTGCTAAAGTACAGAAGGGTGATCTGGGACAAGCTGCGCCGGTGGACAAGACTCCAGAAGACCCGAGGAGCATGACTCTGGCACTTCCAACGCCGCCAACGAACCCTGAAAGTTCGAAGGCCGCTTAAGCCAGAGGTGACGTGGGGAACAAGAACATCCAGCTCGACCCGGAGGATCCTGCCAAGAAGACCACCATTGGTGGTAATCTCGACGCCAAATAGGAAAACGCGCTCGTCGCCTTCCTCCGGGAGAATATCGACGTCTTCGCATGGAAGCCGTCTGACATGCTCGGGATCCCCAGGGAGGTGATCGAGCACAAATTGGGGATTGATCCGGCTTTCAAACCGGTCAAGCAGAAGCAGCGAAGGTATACTCTGGAGAAGCGCGACGCCATACATGAGGAGGTGACTAGGCTTCTTCAAGCCAGGTTCATTAGAACGGTCGACTATCCTGATTGGCTAGCAAATCCTGTATTAGTTCCGAAACCTGATGGTTCGTGGCGCATGTGCATCGATTACACTAGCATGAATAAGGCTTGTCCCAAGGATGAATATCCTCTCCCTAGAATAGATCAAATTGTAGACTCCACTTCGACTAGTGAATTATTGAGTTTTTTGGATGCCTACTCTGGGTATCACCAAATTAGTCTTCGTGTGGATGATCAGGAGAAGACGGCTTTTATTACGCCCTTTGGCATTTTCTGTTATGTCACGATGCCTTTCGGGTTGAAGAATGCGGGTTGCACTTATCAAAAGTGTGTGAACCTAGTCTTCGAAGAGCAGATTGGCAAGAATATTGAAGCCTACATCGATGATATCGTCGTAAAGACAAAGAAGAAAGAAGATCTCCTGAAAGATTTGAAGCAAACCTTTGATAATCTGAGAAAGTACAAGATGAAGCTGAACCCAGAAAAGTGTGTCTTCGGGGTCACTTCGGGCAAGCTCTTGGGGTACATGATTTCTGAAAGAGGGATTGATGCAAATCCGAAAAAGGTGACGGCCATTGAAAAGCTAAAGCCTCCAAGAACCAGAAGAGAAGTCCAGAAGTTGGCTGGTATGATGGCAGCCCTGAACCGGTTTATTTCAAGATCGGGTGAAAAAGGTATGCCCTTTTATAAATTACTGCGCAAGAATGATGGCTTCCAGTGTGATGATCAGGCAGAGAAGGCGTTTCATGAACTGAAAGCTTATCTTAAGAAGATGCCAACCCTAGTTCCCCCTCAACCCAATGAAGAATTGTTGTTATATGTTGCGGCTACTGATGCTGTGGTCAGTGCAGCCTTAACTGTCGACCGGGAGCATGAAGGAGGATCTAGACAACATGCGGTATATTTTGTGAGCGAAATTCTCAAAGAAGCCCCAACGAAGTATCCAATGGCGCAGAAGCTGTTATATGCAATCTTGATGACGTCCAGAAAGTTGAAGCACTATTTCTTAGCTCATCCTATCAAGGTGGTTTCTGATAGACCTCTGCAAGATGTTTTGCACAGCAAGGATGCTGTAGGAAGAGTGGCTCAATGGGCAGTTGAACTGGGGCAATATCATATTGAGTTCATGCCTCCAAGGGCTGTGAAGGGTCAAGCTTTGGCAGATTTTATTGCTGAATGGACGGACGACGGAGAAGAAAATCAACCTGATCCTGATCACTGGGTCATGTATTTTGATGGGTCCTTCACCCTGAAGGGAGCTGGATCTGAAGTGGTGTTTGTGTCACCCGAAGGGAAAGTGATCAAGTACGCTGTGCAGTTGTTGTTTCAAGCTACAAACAATGTTGCAGAGTATGAGGGCCTTGTTACAGGTCTTCGCATTGCTAAGTCTCTCGGTATCGGTCGACTGTTCGTGAAAGTGATTCACAGTTAGTCGCAAGGCAGGTACAGAAAGAATACCAATGCTCCGACCCGAAGATGGCTGAATATTTAGAGAAAGTTCGAAAGCTTGAAAAGGGGTTCGATGGGCTTGAAGTGCGGCATATTCCGCGCCTGGATAATCGTGATGCTGATCATTTGGCGTGGATTGCTTCATCCCGATCACCTGTTCCAGATGATGTGTTTCTAGAGAAGATTTCGAAGCCTTCGACGGCTAAAGTGTCTCAAGAGGTGGACTTGATGGTGATAGATTCCGGGGAAGGCCGCGCAGAAGACTGGAGAACTCCAATTATTCAGTTCTTGGAGAACAATCCGATCCCAGATGATGACGCTGCTACAGAACGAATTGCTCGCAAGTCTAAGCAGTATCTGTTGATTGATGGAGTGTTGTTTCGAAGAGGTCGTAATGGCATTTTGCTGAAATGTGTGTCTTCGGAGGATGGGATCCGGCTGCTGAGGGACATACATGGTGGCATTTGCGGAGCTCACACTGCATATCGGTCTTTGGTTGGGAAGGCATTCCGGCATGGGTTTTACTGGAACACAGCTAAGCAAGATGCCAGGGAGTTGGTGAAGACATGTGCTAACTGCCAGTTTTTCAGTAGGCAGAGTACTCGGCATGCGCAGGAATTGCATACGATAACTCTTTCTTGGCCTTTTGCTATCTGGGGCATTGATATTCTGGGTCCTTTTCCAAAAGCCAAGGGAGGTTACGAGTTCTTATATGTGGCCATTGACACTTTCACGAAGTGGATTGAGGCTGAAGCTGTGGGACGTATAACTCAGGAGATGTCAGTCAAGTTTCTGAGAAGCATCGTCACAAGATTTGGGGTTCCGAAGAAGCTGATATCTGACAACGGAAGGCAATTTGTTGGGGCTAAGTTTGAAAGGTTCTGTGCTGACCATGGGATTATACATCTAATGTCTTCGGTGGCGCATGCACAGACTAATGGAGCGGTGAAAAGAGCTAATGGTGTTATCATGCAAGGCGTGAGGGCGCGAGTCTTTGATAAGCTTGCTGCAAAGGGAAAGAATTGGATCGAAGAGCTACCAACTGTGTTGTGGTCTGCAAGGACATCAACTAGCAGAGCGACCAGAGAAACACCGTTTTATTTGGTGTACGGAGCTGATGCTGTGTTACCACCAGAAATACACTTGGGGGCTCATCGGATTACTAATTTTTATGAAGATGCTCAGGAAGATGCGCGTGAAGTTGATCTGCTGTTACTAGAAGAAGAGAGAGATACAACCTTACGCCATGTTTAGAAGTACCAAGAAGTGTTGAGGAAGCAATATAGCCGAAAGGTGTTCGGTAGAAGGCTTGAAGTGGGAGATCTGGTGATCAAGAAAGACATTAACACTAAAGATAAGCATAAGCTGTCGTCCCCTTGGGAAGGGCCTTTCATTGTGGTAGAGGATGCAGGTCTGGGGGCTTATGTGTTAGCTGAAGTTAATGGTGGTTTGTTGCTTGGAACTTGGAACACCGATCAGTTGCGGAAGTTCTATGTGTAATGTGTTCAAAGAGTTTTCAATAAAGCTATGAGTTTGTCAAGATATCCTTTCTTTGCGCGTATGGAAAGGCTGACTTTCAGTCGGTCTACAAAGTTTTGCTGATGTTCTGGCCTCTCGTTTGGTTTACAGGGCTCGGTACGAACAGCCTTTTCAGGCACTAATCGGTTGTAAGACTTAGCCACAATGGTGGTTTGATAAGTTACGCGGCCACTGCTTGATGTCCTGGGAGGAGACCCTTAGCCCGGTCATGGTTGCCTACCTGATTATGGGGTTTATAAGCGGCTTTGCCCAGGCCGGTTGCACGTTCAACCAATTCTTCGCGACTTATGCTACAGATACTACATGAAATAGTTATCTGTAGTTGATAAGTGTCGTGTTATCTCTTTTTGTGTAAAGAGATTGTGTAAAATTGCAGAAATCCATATGCCTTGTTGATCGACTACTTTTCTGCACATAATTGTCATTATGTACATAAAAGCAGGGGGCTAGTCATACAGGCATATATGTGGGTTAAGATATAACAAATGAAAGTTTCTTTCGGCCACACGGCAAGAGAGAACAGTGTTATTACAAAACTACTCCTGGTTTTCACCAGTTTGCTCCTCAACAGGAGATGATACAGATGCAGTAAGATTAAAGCTGTGATGAAGTCTTCGGCATCTGAAGTCACCTCATCCATTAACGCATCCCGATCAGTTGGAAAGCATGTGAAGCCTGTCTTCAAGATGGAGAGATCCAAAGTGGGGAAGTGATGTTTGAACAGAGCAATGGTATAGGCACTGCCAGCAACACTTCGGGCTGAGATGTCTTCGGCCAGTTCTTCATTGGTTGCTACCAGCTTTTTGTTTTCCTTCTGTATTGCATCTGTTTTCTTTTCAAGGCTTTCAATGACTTGGCCCGAACTCTCTTGTTCAGATCTAAAAATGTGAATGTAGTGAAATATGATGAAGACATGAAGAAGAAGATAACGAGCAAATTGTGAAGAAATGTTTACCTGTCAGAGATGTTTGAAGAGCAGCATTGGAGGCTTCCAGGGTCTTCAACGCAGCAGCATGGTTCTCCTTCAGCTCATCAATGGTTTTGTTGGCTGCCAGCAGATCTGCTTCCAAGTGAACAATCCTCTTATCCCTCTCAGACAAAGCTTGAGTGAAGTCAGCATGTGATAGCTTGTTTTGCAGTTCAGTGTTTTTGCCCTGCAAGTCTTTGATCTGAGACTGGAAGGATTGACAAGTCTTGAGGTGCCTGGCTTCGGCAGATTGCAGCTCCTGATATACTTTTTCAAAAATTGCTGACCGGGGTGGTGATGATGGAGCAGCCACAAAAGTAGTGGGTTGAACAACCAAAGCAGTTTGTGTGGCAGCAGAGGTTAGAAGGCGACGCCTCTTGTCGCCAGAGTTAGATTTTTTGCCCTAAGACATACAAGCTTGAGAGATATGCGAGAAGCCAGCAAATAGTGTCCCGAAGGCAATTTCAGTAGATACCTGATCTCCAGGTCGAGGTGCATCACGAAGGGCTTGGATTTCAGGCACATAATCAAGAATTGAAAGAGGCGGCGGATTGGGTGCTGGAACTGACGTTGCAGCTCTGTATTTCCTTTTCCTGGTGGCCTTAGAAGCAGCTCTTGTCCGGGGCTTGGAGGTCTCTGCTTCCGAAGTGATTGGAAGAGGGTTCTCTCCCAGAAGAGTTGATTTGAGGTCAGTAACCTTTTGGTCCAAGGCCTCCTTATTAACATCAGCATCCTACTTTGAAGGGATTGGCATATCAGAGATTGAATGCTAGGAGTATGAAGGTGATGTGCAAGAAAGGTGTCAGTTTATTACCTGAATGTCAAGATCAGGATGAGCTTGATCAGCAGTAGGGTGTGAAGTCTTTTCTTGTTCTTTTTCGTCACCGCTACTGTTGAGTACCACGGCGTCTTTGGGAAGACCATCCTCAGGGTCAGTGCCGAAGGGGTCCTGAGATGAAGGAAGAGATACAAATGAAGTTTTGTTGTGATGAAGAAGGTAAAATGTGTGTAATTACCTCAGGTGGAGGATTTGCAGCACTGAATGGGGCTGGGACAGTGTCGGGCATGGGCTGCAGCTCTGCATCCAGAATGTCCCGAACACGCTTGATTACCATATCCTCTGTCAGTACCTCTGCAAGTAAAAGATTCAAGATGAAGTGATTACAAGAAACTTGAGATGTTAATATGAGAAGAAGTGAGAAGATTAGTCATACCGCCCTCAGGCAGCCACTTGGGTTCTGTGGGCTCGGTGTACATCATGGCCAGCGGCTCCCGATGTTGCAGAGGAAAGATGCGACGGCGAACAAATTCTTCAACGACGTGTTCACCCCGAAGGCCTTGTCCCACCAGTTCGGTAACCTTGGCTATCATGTTCTGGAGCCGAGGCACTAAAGTGGGAACCTTCCTGATTCAGTCGGCATGGTTGGGCTTCAGCCCAGTGCCCTTGATGGAGTACTTGTTATGCATTTTCATAATGCAGTACTTCCATTTGAAACCACTTCAGGAAGATTTGTAGGAGAAGGGAAGATATGTGCATTTCTGCCTAACCACGAATCTAACAGAAAAGACCATTTGTTGATTGGCATAGTAGCGGGGCTCATGGTAAACCCGCCAAAGATCTAAGGAAGGAGCAGTTCCTAGCCAGCATTCGCAGAGTATGGCAAAGATGCTAAGAAGAGTGATCGCCTGGGGCTTCAAGTGAGCTAGCTCTATGTGGTAAAATCTGCAAATGCGCTCAAGGAATTTGGAAGGTGGAAGATTGAACCCGCACCTCAAATGAGCCTCAAACACTGGGATCTCTGTCGTGTTGGACCCATCCAGATCCAGCTTGTCGTTGGGCCTGGCTGGGAAGAACGCAGAGATCAACCCGTCCTTCAGCATTGTGTCCAGGTCTTTCTGCTTCAGGAGCCCTGCTTTCCAATACTTGGAGGAATCGGGGATTTTCCCTTTCTTGGTCATGATCTGAGCTAGGGTTGGAGAGTCGGCGTCGCTGCTGGATTCAGGCTGATCTGTGTTGAGTGGAGCTGTGTTGGTCCGCTTGGAGGATGCGGTGGCCATTGAGATTGTGGAGTTTTGAAAGGTTGCGAGAAATGGCAGATGATGGATTGAAATGAGATAAGGAAGAAAACTGTAGCGATTGGGTCTTTAAGGCTATCGCGACGGTTCAGTTCCCGAGAAAGTGGGATATTCACTCCACTAAATGCTCTTGATGATGGTATGTTTCCTATTATGCTGCTAATATTCCGATTTTGTGGGGAATAATTCCTGGGATTGCGGTGGTGGTTGTTCCGGTAAAAATGAAAGATATTGTTGGATAAGGAAGTGACGGATTATGGGGAATTTGTTGCTGTTGAGTAAGGTATTTCCGAAGTGTCATTTCTATGATGAAGCGTTCTCCGAAGAGTTGTTTGGAAAGTTCTCCGAAGTGTTTTTTTTGCGAGTTTACCGAAGAGGTTATTTTGATGGTTTCCCGAAGAGTTGGTTTCTGGTAATTGTTTTGAAGGGTTGCGTGAGTACAGGTGTTCTCCGAAGTCTCTTCCAAAACAATAAAAGACAACACATGAAGGCTACTCATGTTGGATTGAAGGCAGCTTCCCATTCATTCATTCGTTCATTCGAAGATCCTATTACAAGATCTGGATACAGCTGAAGTATGGGGAAAATGCTACTACTTGACAGAAGAATAAAAAACAAAGAAAAAAGGCCCTAATCTACATGGAGAGCTCCTCCTGAGAGCAACCCGGGGGCTGCTCGAACTCTACTCCTGCCGCTCTTCTGCATCTTCAGGGGATGCTTCTTCAGCAGCTTCAGGAGAGCTCCTCGCGTTCCCCACCATTGCGCTGGTGATGAGGGAACGGCGAGTGGAGGCAAGAGCACTCTCTGCGTTAGACTCAAGGACCTGGTTTCTTCCCAGGCTTGGATGCGGGACTAAACTACCACCCGGTAGATTTGTTGTTGCCGGTCTCCCTGCAGCAGATTGGTCTGCAAGGGGATCGTTTGGTAGGGCCTCCTCGCTTGGGGGCTCGTTGTCGTCGTCGTCGGTGTCGTCGATGCAGATGATGTTGGCATCGGCGGGGACCCCACGCGGCCCCTTGTTCAAGGCCACGTGAAGAAGGCGACCATACTCCTCGTCGCCAGCGATATCCTCCTCAAGATTTATGGCCAATGACGGATCTGGAGGAGGGCTGGGAGGAGGAAGTCCATAATCCTCTGTTGATGCAGTAGGAGGATTTGGTGGATTGGATGGCTCGGCGTGTCTTGGGGATTTTGTGGCTGGTTCTTCGTCAGGAAGCATGGAGGAAGAAGATCCGGATTCACCGGTGAATTGGGTGTCAAACCACCTGGAAAATCTACGGTTTGCGCATCTCTTTTTCCCATGGTGGATGGTGAAGGTGAGTCTGGAAGTTTTGGCAAGACCTGTATTTATAGGCGCGGAAGTGGCTTTTCGGTTGCTGGAAAGGTCAAGGAGTTGGAGTATTCTAAGCGTTTCCGTGTCAAAACGTATAGTGAAGTAATGTTGTTGCAGAGATTCCGGCAGTCCAGCCAGGTCAACAGTGGTAAAATATGACTGGTCAAGTCGCGGTCTTGTTTGGTACAGTGCCTATGGATAAGGATGAGGTTAAGTCAAAGGCTGCGAAGCGCTGTACAGAAAGATTCCTTCTGGTGAAGTGTTCGGAGTAAAGAGGTGTTGAAGGCTTCTGTAGACATTGCTGTGAAGGCTTTTGAAGATATTATTGCTGAAGGTTGAAGACTAAGGCCTCAGAATATCTGGATTTGGGTTGATTATCGAACATATCCCCTGTCCTACGTTCACTGAACGCTTTTTGAGGTGTTGATTGGGTGAATAGGCCAAGTGACATGTTCGGGGGCTTATGTCGTAACCCTAAAATTCCCGATATTCCGAAGGCTAATTATGGAAGTTTCCGAAGACTTGTCTTGCACGTCAAGGATTAGGAGATATGTTCCGATCTCTTTACAGATATAGAAAGTTGAATTGTAATCACGCTAGGACTCTATAGGCGGTTGTTAGCTTATAAATATTCTTGTACACCCCCGATGAGGAGTTAATCGACACTTTCCGCAACCCTAACTCGAAGGCTGTCAGCATAATCAAGATCTGCACTGGACGTAGGGTTATTATTCTCCAGGAGGCCCGAACCAGTATAAACCTCTGCGTATTCTTAGATTGATCTCTACTTCCCACGTTGTTCTCACAATCCAAATATCTGCCGAACGCCCCGTTCAGACGGGCCACGACAAATACTATACTAACATCTGTCGTATATGAACTACATAAGGCATGAATTTGAGAACGGCTGAACATTATCAATCACTTTTTTTTCAATGTTTGAAAGTGAACATTGTTATTTCCTATAGTCTTTTGGGACACATTTGCAAAAAAAAAAGAAATCTTTTGGGACAAAATCATTTTTCTATGGTGACATTTTAAAATGACGTCGGGCCCGCCCACGCCGTTACAAGTCGTCGGGGCAGTTTCCACGAGGCCAAAAGGTGCGCGCTTCTGGAGTTTTGGATCGGACCAACCACAGCACACAACGGCAACCACCACGGTTCCTCCCTCAGATTTGACCACACCACACCGAAATGGCCGGCGGCAACGACCTGCGCAGCCTCGCCGCCGTCGCGGCCGCGGCGACAGCGGCCATGGGCTACGCGCGCTTCGCCGCGAGCCGGCTCCGCCCGGGCCTGCCCCGCCTCGTCGCGTTCCTCCCGGTGCTCGCGGCGCTCCCCTGCCTCCCGCTCGCCTTCCGCGCGCTCCACCCGCGCCTCATCTCCGGCTTCTTCCTCGCCTGGGTCGCCGAGTTCAGGCTCCTCCTGCTCGCCTCCGGTCAGGGCCCGCTCCACCCGTCCCTCCCGCTCCTGGCCTTCGTCGGCGTCGCCACATTCCCCGTCACTCTCCGGGATCCCAAACCAAGCGCCAAGAGCGGCGGATCGGGCCTCGGCCTCGTCGCCGCCGCCGTCATGGCGGCGCTGCTCGCGGCCATCGTGTCGCTGTACCAGCACCGGGTGGGGATGAGCGAGTACCTCCTCCTCACGATCTACTCCCTGCACATGTACCTCTCGCTGGAGCTCATCCTGGCGGCCGCCGCGGCGAGCGCGCGCGCGGTGCTGGGCCTGGACCTGGAGCCGCAGTTCGACCGGCCGTACCTCTCGGCGTCGCTGCGGGACTTCTGGGGCCGGCGCTGGAACCGCTCGGTGTCGGCGCTGCTCCGGCAGTGCGTGCACCGCCCCGTCCGCGCGCGCCTCGGCGGCGGCCGCGCGGGCGCCGCGGCCGGGATGCTCGCGTCGTTCGTGGTGTCCGGCCTCATGCACGAGGCGATGTTCTCCTACGCCACGCTGCGGCCGCCCACGGGGGAGGCGACCGCCTTCTTCGCGCTGCACGGGGCGTGCGCGGTGGCGGAAGGGTGGTGGGCGGCGCACGGGAGCTGGCCACGCCCGCCGCGGGTTGTGGCCACGCCGCTCACGCTGGCGTTTGTGCTCGTCACGGCGTTCCGGCTCTTCTTCCCGCCGATCACGAGGCCCGGCGCCGACAAGCAGGTGATCGCGGAGAGCGAGGCCGTCGTCGCCTTCGTGCGGGACGCCGTGAGCTGGGCGGTCGCCTCCCCTCGGTCTTTGTTGTCCAGCCGCTGAACGTGCTTGTAGTTGTCCATTTGACACAGAAGCTGAACTTGTGGCTTCCATTTCCTTTTTTTTTTTGCGAACAGTGGCTTCCATTTCCGTTTCGGCAAAGAACTGCCATACAGCCGTGTACTACAATCTAAAGTGCAATATAGGATCCCACATGTGGGAAATTTGATGAATACCCCCGAATACGCAATGCGTTCATACGACTTTCCAAATTGTTGAATGATGCAGAGTGTAAGGCTGTCCCGTATTTACCTTCCAATTTCAACTGAGAAATAATGCTAAACTTGCTCCTTTATGCTCGATCTGGCTATCTTGTACTAAAATTATTCTTGCCACGGCATTAGTATCTTCTAAACATCGGTGAAGGTTAATACGTACATTTTTTTAGGCAATTCGGTCTTCAGTCTTTTGGAATTCTTACACACAGTTCATGCTGCTCTTGTTATTTTGCGTTCTTTGTTCTTCATTTGTTCCCATCTGTTCCTATCTAGAAGTTTCCTGGCTTCTTGCTAAGATTCCGTGGTTGGGGAAATGAGGAACTTTGTGTGATTAGGGGCTAAGGGTTCTTTACGCGTTCTGCTAACGGATTCTTTCGTTATTGGTTCAAATCCTTATTTGTTTTCTCTATAATTTTGAATTGGGAATGAATTATTTAGAGCTATTCTTTAATTACACCATTAAGTTGGGGATGGGGCAGCATAGCTTTGGTAATCCGTTCTTAGCTTCTTTGATGAATTTGCATAAATGAAATGACTTTTTATATTGTACGCATTGAAATATTATTAGAACAATAATCAGATTGCATCATTGTGTCCCTTTCCACTTTACCACCCTCGTAAGACTATACATAAGTTACTTATGTTTAAATCTTTTGTGGCAACATTTCCTACTTACTAAATTAGACCGCTCCATGTGCAACTTTTAGTGAGAAAAAAATAATTTCTTCAAATGAATCACTGCATAGAATATCTGTAATGTGGCTTTGCTAAAAAGCACTTTATGTATTGAAATAATTGAGCTGGACCGGCCTCCATTTGTAAGGAGGTTTTCCTAAAAAGCACTCTCTACATATAAACTATCAGAAAGCATTTACTCACATATAAGATGACACATAATTACTATTTGGATTCTTTTGAGCAAATTTTCGTGTTAACCCTACAGAACTCAGCACAACTCCATGTTCAATATTTATTAGAAACAGTTATGTTCTTTTGAATCGTTGCGTAGAACATCATAATGTGGGTTTGCTGAAAAGCACCTCCTATATCTAATGGAAACTTGAAAGAATTGAGAATATAGAGAGTATAAAAGGCACCTATATCTTTTCCATGGTCTCTTTTATAGATATAGAAACTCTCTTTCTATCTAAGATATTTACAAAAAGTGGATGCCCTGTTATTAAATCGTTGGATTTTTTTATGTACATTTGCGACATTGTTATGATGGCTACATCGACGAAGGTCGGGAGCGGCCTGGCTGGACGCAAGCAGGAGGAGCCTGAATTTGACGACGCAGGCGAGGAAGAACCCGGAGCTGAGGCGCGGGTGGAGCGCGCTGAAGGCAACCGGGAGGCACGAGAGGACCCGCGGTGGCCGTTGTGGGCTGTGGTTGGTCCGATCAAGAAGTGGGCAGTGCATTCTTTTTTTTGGCCTCGCGCGGAAACTGCCCGACGACTTGTAACTAGTGATGGCCAAACGGTCTGACACAACATGGCCTGGGCCTGAAAGGACACGGCTCATTTTATTTTGGGCCGGCATGGCCCGGTGTTAATTTCGTGTTGTGCCGCACGGCACAGCACGGCAGTAGAGTAATTGAGCGAGATTATTTCTGCAGCACGTAACATTTGAAGATCTTGATGTTGCGTATCATGGAGGTGTATCATGGAGGTACCCATCGATGGTACGTTTAAATATTGAGTTCATTACATTCTGTCGACTTCATTACCTTCTTTAATCAGCTTGGCGCGTCGAGCGAGCAGGGCGGAGCTCCAACCATGGCCGGCCCATTTAGTTAATTTTGCAGGAATTTTAGTGTTAAATGGTGCAAAATAAATGCAAATATGAAGGATTGAACTCAAAACTTTAGAGATAAGAAAGAATACACTTACCAACTAGGCTAAGACTACTAATTATATACATATAACTCAGAACTATATTTAATTATACTTAATCGTGCTGTGCTGTGCCGCTCGTTGGGCCGCACTCTCGGCCCGTGGCACGGCCCGACCCTCATGTCATGACGTGCTTGGGCCAGGCCAAAAATTACGTGTCGAGCCTATTTGTCCATCACTATTTGTAACGGTATGGGAGGGCCCGACGTCATTTTAAAACGTCACTACAGAAAAGGTTCCTCCGGCCGAGCCCATAGTGCTCCTGACTAAATGCGCCAACTCATGCGCCACTTTATTACACTCTCGATTTACCTGCTCAAAGCTGTCAAAGGGGATATGACAATGGACATTGCAGAGGAAAGACACATTTTTTTTTTGTTGGTGGATATACGAAAACTCTCCTAACTAGGAATTGCAATATCGATGGTTACCGGTCGGTATCGATGGTTACCGGTCGGTAACCGCGATAACCGGACTTACCGGTCCGGTTCAGTTTCATCAGACATCCGGTTATCGGTAAAAACCGAACATGTGTACTGTAGCATAATCGGTTATCGTTCGGTTTTGTCGGTAACCGGTCCGGTTTATTCGGTTCGATTTTGCCCGATTTCTCGATATTTCAATCCCTGCTCCTAACATGTAAGTGGATTTTTACGATTAGTGAGTCGGTAGATGGGCTATTGATTGCATGGCAACTCGATCGATCTTTATATATATAGTAAAGATGAAGATACATAACGAATGCAGCAAATAAAATCATAATGCGCTGCAAGTATGAATACTAGTCATCCGAGTAACACCTCTCAGGTCCTGGGTTCGACTCCCCATGGGAGCGAATTTTCAAGGATTTAACGGCATTTGTGCTTTCAGTGGTAGGCGACGCTCCCGTCGACAGCGAGGCGCTAGTGGTGACTTCGTATCTCTGGATTTGCCGGCTCAGTTTTCGAAGATGCTCATAGGGGTAGGGTTTGCGTACGTGTGTTCATAGGGGTGAGTGTGCGTGCGTTGTGAGTGTCTGAGTTGTACTGTGTAATCTCAAAAAAAAAAGTATGAATACTAGTCGATGGCAGATGACCACAACAATTCCAACGCTGCCGCAACATCATATAGCCGTCAAAAGACTGGAAAAAAAAATATAGCCGTCAAACGAAAACCCTTTATATGCTCTACTAGGGAGACAAAAACAAAGTGCTCCATGCATGGTGGTTCGACAGAGTAACTGCTAAGACACTGTCCAAAAAAAAAAAAAGGAACCCCACGCTAAACGGGCCCGCTCAGATCAAACCAGCACATGCCCAAAAGGACGAGTTTGAAGCACACGTTGTAAAGTTAGGCAAATTGGTCGCCAGGTGGCTGACGACTGGCGATTCTTGTATACCAATGCAAGAACAGCGCCGTTATCATGACGACCCGAATCAGCTCCCACATCAGGCCATGCTTCCTGTAGACCACCTCCTCTTCTTGCGTCTTGGGCGATAGCTGGGGAAGCGAGCTGGCAGCATCTTGAGCACCGCGATACTTGTTGTGGAGACGACGTGCAAGCGATTTCACGTGATCCATGGGTTCTCGCTCTATAGTCTACAACTAGAAATTCTTGTTCTCCTGGACTGGAGTACTAAAATTTGCCTTGGTGAAACGCTATGCAACGATGGAAGCTACGGCGCGGTGGATTTATTTATATATAAATAGATAGAGCCAGGGACGCAGAGGCCTAGCCCGAGACGGCAAGGGAAACAGGCAAAAACCCGACTCCTTCGTGTACCGCTCTTCCGAACCGAACTCGTTGATAATCACGGCTCCGGTGCGTTCCTTGGACTAGTCTAGTCTCCAGTCCAGTCGAATGGGAATAGGTGACGGTTGGAATGCGGCGGTGCGACCAACCGGCAACGGGCGGCCGTGGTCGCCGGCCCCACCATGACGCGTCCTTCGGAGGGAGAACCTCGCGGGTTCCGTCCCAGCCAATCGTGCCCTGTCGTGTCTTTAATCGAACGCTTCGAATGGCGAGACATGGGGGCGGTCTAACCTCCGCGTCGGCGGCAGGCAGCTCCGAGCACCTATTGCGGCGGCGGCGGCGAGATCAGTGTGCCGGCCGGAGCTCGGCCACCACGAACGAAATTTGGTTTGCTGTTAAACTGGTCCAGTCACCCCATTTCTGTTTCATTTTTGTATGGTTTCTCAAATTGGTGGATTTAGGCTTTTCCTGCATTCAATATCTGCCGATCCTATGCTTCCTACTGTCCATATAACTATTAACTTCACGGGTTTCTGATTTATCTTGGATCGTTAAAAGTTAATTGGCTGGAAAGTTAAAAGTTAGTTGGCTGGAAATGAACACTGTATTTGATTTATTTTGGAAGAGCTTAAAGTTTATGATTCTTAATTACCAAACATATTTCGTAATGCTATAACACAGTATGCACTCAATGAAACTTACTTATGAAGTTGTAATGAGGATCCTGGGCATTATGGGAAATGTTAGCTGAAGTAATTAATTTTCTATGTGATGAAACTGACACACGTTTTTTCATGTAGGGATTGCATGTCAAGCCAAGTCGTGGTGAATTTTTGTAAGGGAACACCAAAGTAATGTGAGTTTTCTTCCCACATAGGTTATCTGCTCCTTTATTTGAGGATGATACATTAAAAATGAAATTGGCTATCTGATGAAAAATGAACAATGGAGCAGTGATTTTTTCTGCTGTAAACTTATAGTACGACACACACGTACAGTTCAATTTAGTAGAGAATTTATCAATATGAATTGTGCAGTATTTTCTTTTTATAACTTCGTTTGTTATTGCTGTTGCCTTGACAGATCCAGCCGGTGGAGCATCAAATGACTAGGTTTCTAATCGGAGGAAACATCTTTCGTGTTGATAATGGAATTGCTATCGCGAGAGCAATTGGTACAGTTCTGCCTGATGCTTTGATTCGTTGTTGGTTACACAATTGATTTTGTCATTACTGACGTTGATACTTCCTTACATTTCAGGCGACCTGAGGTACAAGGATAACAAAGATTTGCCACCCCAGCAACAAGCTGTGACTGCCTTTCCTGATGTTCGCACTCTAAGTGTTACTAAATCGTACTGCTAAAGTATAGTTTGACCCAGATGGATACCTTCTTATGCAAAATTGCATTTATTTTATGCAGGAAGTGTTAACTGATGTTACTGACTTATTCTTTATGGCATGTGATGGAATCTGGTAAGTTGTCATCTAGAAAAACACACGTCCATTGTTCTGTTATGCTATGCTTCCATGCCTACTTACGGTTGCATACAGAATACATTAGCTTCAAATGACAGTATCTTCCACATATTAGTTGGCTGGAAATGAACACTGTATTTGATTTATTTTGGAAGAGTTTAAAAGGGAAGTCCAACAGGGTAACTAAACTAAACTACTTCGTCCAGGAACAAGACGAGGTCACCGGCTTGCTTGCATTGCTGACGTCTGGTGTCTCCCTTTTATTTTCTTGTGTCGGGTGATTGTAGAAGATTACCGCGAGCAGATAAATGATTGCCACACCGTGGAAGCAGTTGAAAATTGGCCCGAAGAGGCTGCCGGGTCGCTGGCGCATGTAGATTTCGATCTGTTTGCAGGGCGCACACGGTCACGACCCCAATCACCTTGTCGAGAACGACCAATTTGGAGTGATCCATGGGTTCTCGCTTCCTCTTTATCCCCCGCGCCTCTCGTCTCGCCTCCTGAATTTGTAGAGTAAAAGTTGAACGGACGTGGAGTACTCCCGCTCGAGTCCAGTTGTCTTGGTGAATCGATATGATGATGGAAGCGACGGTGCGCTGGATTTATATCGATCCATGGATGAAGAAGAGTCTTGACCCGGGACGGCAGGGAAACAGGTAGAAACCCGTGTCGGTCGTGTACCGTGCTTCCGAACCCAACTCCAACTCGTCCTGACCGATTCGGCGATGACCCTTCAAATAATGGACATGATCATGACGCCATGAACACACCTCGAACGAGTGTGTCCGAGTGACAGGCCCCTGTCCATGAGCTTGCTGCTTGCCTATTTTGTACCACAGCGCAAGCCCCATGCCGCCCATGTTGCTGAACTGGCAGGGGTACATGCAGAAGCCGGAGATCCAAGACTGCACCGTGCTGTCCTTCCTGGGACCCCATGCGCGGCCTCGTACAGCCGTACAGGCGAAGCAACCGAGCGCAGTTTGACCCACGGGGATGCTCTCGTCGTTCTTCGCGTCCACCAGCCTCATGCTGTCTGAGTGTCTGTCGACATGCAGGAGGAGGTACGCCACGACAGCCCGCGAGGGAGGCGACCGCGTTCTTCGCGCTGCACGGAGCGTACGCGGTGGCAGAGTGGCCGTGCCTGCCCGCCGCGGGTTGTGGCGACGCCGCCACTGACGCGCGCTGGCTTTCATGGTTTACAATGAGCAGACACAAAAAGCACATCATACTCAACTTTCACATGGCACGGGCAAAATAAACTGCATTTAACTTGTATCGACCACGAGCAAGGCTCTCAATTTCCAACGCCTTAGGTGATTTTTTTTTTTGAGATTACACAGTACAACTCAGACACTCACAACACAACTGAAGCGTCCCGGTTATCCCAGGAGCTTAAACACTTTATTATACCAGTCCCTGGATCAGTCGCTGGTACAATCAAGTCTTACAACAGATGATATTACAAGTCGCGACCTGGCAGGGGTCGATTAAGAAGCAACAAGAACACTAATAGATAGGCAACAGTAAACACAAAGCTAAACCAGAAGATGACTTCTAGGTCATCAAACGGCATAGCGGAAGCAACTAAGCGGTAGACTAATGCCACAGGCAGCTCGGGTGCGGACGAGACCAAGCTTAATCGTCTTCCTCACCGTCGGCGTCGACGAAGTCTGGATCTTCCTCTGTAATCAGCAAGCAAGAATGAGTACAAAAGTACTCAGCAAGTCGCAACCCTTACCCTACCATCAATGGATAAAGGTATGCATTTGGCAGTAGCAAGGTAAAGGCCATCAGGTTTAATATTGCAATAAAGCAAGTTTTACACATGCAGGGGTTCAGTTTATAAAGCATTTTAGCAAAAGCATCAAATTAAGATATTAAGGGTTGGTCAAGTTTTACGTTGCCGGACACCCCGTCCACGACAACCTTCGGCGGAAGGCCGGACCTATTCTCAAAACAACTCACACATCAAGGAGATAAGCACCCACCCCATGCTAGTTCTTGGACCGAACCAAAGCCATGTCCGTGACCGTGGACTCGGCTATTCGAATAGATTTAACACTCTGCTGAGGTTGTACGCTGTACCCACAATCTGAGTGCATCACAAGCCACCGCGCTCGTGGGTGTGAAGACTCACAAAGCCATTACCCATCACAGCATCGTCCCGACTAATCGCCATGGGAGTTATCCAGGGGTCTAGCCTCTAATCTAGGTCTTCGACCGGGTCGCACACGTCTGCATCACGTCCACCTGCTCCATGGGCTCCCATTGCATCTCCAGCCTCCAGGCGATTAACAGACTAGCTGGCGGGGTTTAGACTAAGCCGTGCCGCATACACGGTAGTGTGGTCGCACTGGATAAACGGCTAGGTAGGATGTCACAAGCAACTCGGTCCTTATACGAGCCAAGGCAATCATCTCCACATATATGAACCCACCACAGAGGCGGCATTCATCTCCCAAATCACTTGTCATAAGCACACCACAGAGGCGACACTTAATCTTCCATAAATATCATCAGGATCACCTCAGCTCTAACCCAAGTTCATTCATTCATCTTTCTTAAGTTATCACACAACCTTACTACTACCACGCAACACCAATCACGGTTTTCACATTTTGCAAAAGCTAAGTATAAGTAGAGCACTTAGTGATACACAGTCCTAAGCATTTCTATAACAAGGAAATCATCCATGCGTAAATAATATTCATACATGGATATCCTAAGTTTCATAGGGAATAAATTAGGACAGGTAATATGAGGCTCAGTGGTCTTGGTCATACTACATAGAGGTTTTGCAAACATCAGGGCAATCATTTCATGCAATAAAATGGCTTCTACGGGTTGTGTTTATAAAACATAGGAGCAATATGATCAAAGGGAAAACGGATTGTGACTTGCCTTCGTTGACGTCCTCGGGAAGCTCCTGCTCGAAGTCTTCGGCTCCTGGTTCCTGCTCCTCCTCCTCCTCGTACTCGTACTCTCCGTTAGCTAAACGTGCGACCGGCAAACAACAAACAAGCAAACAAACACAAATAAATACAAAAGAAATAGAGGATGAGCTCTATACAAGATGAAACTGGTAGAAATGGATAGAGCTCGATTTTAGATGAATTTAGGAGGAAGAATCAGGTGAATCGGAGTCCGGACGGTGGAGATATAAGTTTTACAGCGAGGACTATTGGTTTATTCCGAAAATGAATTCGGGGAAAAGAATAACGGGTCATGTTGCGTCGACTGGTTGCTGCTTTGTTTGGTTGGAGGGGAGGGAGAGGATGTGATGAGCAAGCTTGGAATGTGTCTAGGAGCACGGGCAAGTTTCTTTAGGTGGCTCGACCATGGCGATATGGCTCCGGAGGGAAAGATCGATGGAAGGTGTATTGTTGGTGGTGAAACAGAGAGGAAAAAGAAGCGGAGCTCACCTGCAGCTGGGCTGGGCACCGCGCCGGTGAGGGAGCTCGCGGGGAGGGCTATTTATAGCCGGGACAAGCTTGAGTAGGGAGAGAGAGGAGCATCACCGTGGATGGCATGACAGCGACATCGAGGTGACGGCGACGTGACAGGAGCAGCAGCGGTGCATGCAGGGCAGCATGCGCGTGCGGAGAACGGCAGTCGAAGCGTGCAGCTTTGGGGTGATGTGACTGGGGCAGCAGTGGGAAAGTGGCCAGCTGGTATGCGTGCGGGAAAATGGTAGATGAAACGCGCAGCTTTGGCGGTGATGTGATTGTGACGCGATGAGACAGAGTAAAGAGACGACTTGATGCGACGGGACAGCTCAAGAATAGTGTCATCACGTGGTTCGAGATGACATGACATGACGCGTTGGCATCGTTATGCGCAGGTCGCTGCTGCTGCTGCTGCTGTTTGTGAATGCGGAGCGAGGCATGGGCAGGGGCAGCATGCGAGGCGTGCGGCTTTGGAGCGATGGGACGCGAGCACATTTGGCCAATAGTGGATGCGCAGGGGCCGTGGGACATGGCATGCATGCGGAGGCGACGAGCTGCAGCGGCAGCGCTGTGCGCGGTGGCCCCGGTGGCAGGGCATGGCGCTTGCGTGCAACTTTAGATGAGAGGACATGTGTGCAGAGATAGGAGAGGGGCCGTGGCGGTGCGTCGCTGCGTGGTATGCGCAAATAGTGGCGACGGGATGGCGGGGCCGATGGCGTGGCGTGTGGTTTTGGTTTGACGAGACGACTCGACGCGACGAGACGACTCAGAGATGGAGTTGGCGTATGGTTTTGGGTAACTTCGGCGTGTGGTTTTGGGTTGACGAGACGACTCGACGCGACGAGACGGCTCGACGCGACAAGGTAGGCAGAGAAGTAAAAGCATGGTAAATGGTAAATGGTAGTCAGCACGCATACGTGCTGCGCCAAGGAGGAGAAAGAATGAGAAGGAGTGAAAAATTTTGAAAAGATTTTGAAAACTTCCGATTTTAGTTTCGATTTTAATTTGTGAATTTTTATGGCAAATTTCCAGGGCGTTACAACAACGCACGCACACTCACCCCTATGAACACACATACGCAAACCCTACCCCTATGAGCATCTTCGAAGACTGAGCCGGCAAATCTAGAGATACGAAGTCACCGCTGGCGCCTCGCTGTCGACGGGAGCGTCGCCTACCGAAAGCACAAATGCCGTTAAATCCTTGAAAATTCGCTCCCACAGGGAGTCGAACTCAGGACCTGAGAGGTGTTACTCGGATGTCTTAACCATTAGGCCATGACCCCTTTCACAACGCCTTAGGTGATGGCAATAGCTAGAACAGACATGGGCTCTTAGGGCTTGTATAGATCAACTACTTTGAAAGCTCCTATGTATTGTTAAAGGCTGGTGACCTCTTTAGATCCCTGGATCATGGAGTGGATTGTAGGGACAAATTGAGCTGGCAAAATCTCATGGAGAACAGCTTGCTGGAATTTAACAATCCAGCTCGTGGATCGTTAAAAGTCGGACCAAATGCTCGTTCGTTTGGATCCACTCCTATAAAAGCTGAGTGAACATGAACATGACCAACATGAATGTACTTTGCCGACATGGCATCATAGACTGGTTGGAATGCTTTATGACGTTTTTTCTTTTTTCACTCTCACAAGTTCTCTGACCCAACCAATTACTTCTTCATTTAATCCTTTTTTTTTCTAATTGGGGAGCATCTACATTTCAGAATAAATAATAAGGAAAGGTGGTGTGGGTTCCAGCCAAGCATGACTCGCAATGGATACGGCGTACGCAAGGATGCAAAGTAACACATTTCACATTTAAAATACATTTTGAACAAGTTGATTGGTGGTGAATTTGGTTTCCTTTTAATCTTGTTTATTATCCTCTCAAGCATTGTAGAACTCCACCTGCCCCCGCCCGACACGCCCATCACGGCGGGCTGCAGCGCCAGGAGGAACGCGGACAGGGCCGTACGTCCATACGGCCGCAAAGGACGATTTTCGCGGGCGGCATGTAGACGTACACCCCTGGGCCGGCGAGGAACACGGCGAAGGCGACGAGCATGAGCGCCGTGGGGATCGATGGCGAAGCTGAGGCCCCAGCTCACCTTCACCCTGTGTGTACACCACGACTGTGAGCGCCAGGAACGTGGCCATCATGGCGATGGCGTAGTATGCTAGTAGCCGTTCCGCTCGCTGCTCTCGTCGAACTGGTCGGCACCGAAGGGCAGGCTGGTCGGGTTCATGCCGCCCGCAGCCACCACGAGCAGCGCCATGCCGACGTACAGCACGGAGCGGTGGAGCGTCAACGGCCCGACGCACGTGCCAGCTTGCCGGTCCAGCGGGCTGAACGGCGGCGGTTTCTGGTGGTGGATCGTTGTATCACGCCAAAATAAAGGATCGTCAGCCAAAGCATATATGCTAAGATTGTGGTCCACTTTGTGTAAATATCTTAGGGTACAAGGAGAATTTAGTTATCTATAAAAGAGGTCATGGAAAAAGAATGAAGGTCTCTTCATTAGCAGCATAGTCTCTATACTCTCTGATGTCTTTCAAGTTTGACGATAACCTTATGGTTGTTCTACGAAATCCATACGAAGCACCTTGAAAAATCTTGACAAAATAATTTGTTGGCTGAAGAATCACAATTTTTCTTCGGCGTTACATTTCAATAGCAGAAAACGAATACATAGTTTAATCGACAATCAAAAGAATTAGTTAGCATTCACCATTTTTTTAACTCAAACACCTGTAAGAGACACGAACCAAGGTCAATTACCCAAAAATACCTAGTAATAGTAGTTGAAGAATCAAATTCAATGCTAAAGCACACAATTTGGGGAAACTTGCCCAATTTTCAGCCTAGAAAAGTAAGCCCGGTTCCCACGCAATGCAACAAACAAAACTAAAATATAAGCTAAAAATCAGTGCATTCGATTGAGGCATCATCACTATGTTTCAAGATCTAGAAATATCTAAGAATGTCGGTTCCTAAATAACACAAGAACTCTACTAATAATTTGAGAATCCAAGCTAATCCAAGTATTTCAGTTAGACGGAGTTTCTCTATTTTGACTAAAAAACACCCAAAAACACCCGTTACTAGCGAGTTGAAAAATCAAGCAAGATTTTGTCTGTCTTACCAATAAAATCCTTAAGCAAGTCAAGGTTCTAAACTCATCCGTGTATAGAAATAAATTCCCAAATCTTTACCCACCGGGACGACGTGAAATCTTCCGCAAGGTTGAAAGTGCCGCGTCCGACGCTCGCCTCCTCCGCGCCATTGGATAATGTAAAATCTGATGGCCACGACAGCACACGACGCCGAGGAGCGGGCGACGAAAGGGAGCGTGATGGTGCCACACGTACCCGCATCCTATCAGTGCTATGCTGACGAGTGCTGGGAAGGGCGCTAGCAGTCGTCCGATTTTGCGGAGGGCCGCCATGTACGCCGCCCGAAGATCCCATCTTATGATAGGTGGGCCGTAGCGTGCGACAATGACTAGACATCCAACACAACCTAGGATGAAGGGATCATGGCTGTCTCATTGTATTTATACAGGGGTATTTTATGGCTGTTATAAGAAAATCTAAGTTGGAGAGCAACTAAGGAAGTGGCAGGGCTCAATGTGTCGTCATGTTCTCACGATTATCCAATGTGCTAACTCACGTCATATTGAATTTAAATGATTTTTTTATGTAACATTTGAGTAACGATGGTGTCATAATTCAGTTGTCACAACCATAAAAATGCTTAATCGTTTTTTGATATACAATTATATCAAATCATAGCCATTGATTTCAAAGTTGCATGACTGAAAAATCGAAGGTTGGGAGCTCTAGTTCCCATTCATTCTTTTTTGTTACATAGGACTAAGGCATGGTGATCTGCCATGTTGCAGCTTGATCAGGTTGTAGTACATCCCTCCACGCCCTGCGGCGATGAGCTCGCTATGCCGCCCTCTCTCCACTACCTTGCCGTTCTTCACCACAGCGATCAAGTCGCACTTCTGCACCGTGGAGAGGCGGTGCGCCACGACCACGCATGTCCTCCCCTGCAACATCCTGTCGATGGCGTCCTGCACCAGCCTCTCCGACACGGTGTCGAGGGCGCTCGTCGCCTCGTCCAGCAGCAGGATCCTTGCGTTCTTTAGTATCGCCCGCGCCAGCACGATCCGCTGCCGCTGCCCGCCCGACAGCTGCGCGCCTCGCTCCCCGACGCGCGCGTCGTAGCCGCCGTCCATCGCGCTATTGCACGGAATCAAAAGAGTTCAGTTGGAGAACAAATTACTCAACGGAAGCCTGGCAGAATCAACAGCAACACGTGTGTACCTGATGAACTCGTGGGCGTTGGCGAGCATGGCGGCGTTGGTCACCTCGTCCTCGGTGGCGTGCTCGTCGCCGTACATTATGTTGTCGCGTATGGTGCCGGAGAAGAGCGTGGGCTCCTGGCTGACGAGCGCGATGTGCGACCGGAGGTGCGCCAGAGCGAAGCTCTTGATGTCCCTGCCGTCGATCAGGACCGAGCCTTTCTGCACGTCGTAGAAGCGCTCGATGAGGCCGATGACCGTGGACTTGCCCGACCCGCTCGGCCCGACGAGCGCCACCGTCTTGCCCGCGCCGATCTCGAGGCTAAACCCGTTGAGCACGGTCACCTCCGGCCGCGTCGGGTAGCAGAAGCTCACGTTCTTGAACTCGATGCCGCCACTGATCTCCTTCTTCTGTTTCCCCGTCTTCTTCTTCGGCTCCCAGCCTGCTTCGACGCCGTCTTCGTCCTGGATCAGCGGTTCGCGGTCCAGCGTGTCGAGGACGGACCGCACGGCGTCGCCGCCCTGCGCCAGGTCGGACGTCAAGCTGCCGGCGTCGGCGATGACCCGTCCCATGGTCATGAGCATGAAGAACACCTGGAACAGGTGCGTGGGGGTGATGAGCCCCCTGGCCATGAGCTTGCCACCGTACCACAGCGCGAGCGCCATGCTTCCCGTGTTGCTGAACTGGCACAGGGACAGGCAGAAGCCGGAGACCCACGACTGCACCCTGCCGTCCTTCCGGGGCCCCTTCTGCGCGGCCGCGTACAGGCGGAGCATCCGCCGCTGCGACGAGAAGGCGGTGATGGTCCGGTGGTTGACCACGGCCTCGCCGGCGAGCTGGCTCCCCTGCGCTTGCGCCTTCTTGGCCTTCCTCGACATGGCCGTCATCAGCACCTTCTTGAAGTAGAAGCTGGCGATGATCACGGGATGCATCGCCATCATCACCACCGCGAGCCGCCACGACACGGCGAGCGCCAGGGAGAAGCCCAGCGACGCGTTGGCGCCCGCCTGCACCAGGAGGGACATGCGGTCGCCGACGAGGGACCGGACCTTGGTCGCCTGCGTCGCCAGGCGCGCCGACACCGCCGCGCTCGAGTTCTCGTCCGCGTCGAACCACCCCACCTCGAAGGACAGGATCTTGGCCAGCATCTGGCTCCGGATGCGCTCCGTCAGGCGCTCGCCCATCACGGCGAAGTTGTAGTGCTGCACGATGTTCGCCGTGATGCAGATGATGGCGATTCCGAAGAAGACCAGCGAGTACAGCCTGCTCAGAATTCAGACGAAACGTTAGCGAAGTCATCCTATTCCGCATCAACAAACACCTGGACACGTGAATGAACCTTAATGTTGTACAGACCAGCTAGTTGTATTGTGTTACCTGGTCTTTGAACGGATGAGGCCGTCGTCGCCGAGGAAGTAAACCTCCGGCAATGCGCCGAGGCTGTAAGAATACAATGGCATCACCGCTCCAAATATGACCGCAGCAGTGCACCCGAGCAGGGCCTGCTTCCACTCCGGCCGGTTCATCATGAGCAAGCGGAGCTGCGACGGCTTGCGTCCGCGCGCCGCATCATCGTACCCGTCGATGTCACCATCTTCCACGGAGTGTTGGACAGACCGGAACGACGGCACCGGGCTCGGCTGGACGCTGCTGGCCATGGACGCGATCTCGACGCTTCGGAACGACAACCTGTTGCTCTCAACAGCCTCCACTTCCAACACGCGGTCGCGTTGCTCCCTCGGCGGCGCTACCGACGACGCCTTCTGCTGCAGGTGCACCATGCTGGCGTACACGCCGCCCTCGCCGCCGTCCATGGCGAGGAGGTCTTCGTGCGTGCCGTGCTCCACGACGCGTCCGGCCTCGAGGACCGCGATCATGTCGGCCTTGCGGAGCGTCGAGAGCCGGTGCGCCACGATGACGGTCGTCCGCCCCACGGACGCCCGGTCCAGCGCGTCCTGCACCGCGCGCTCCGACTCCGAGTCCAGCGCGCTCGTCGCCTCGTCCAGGAGCAGGATCCTCGGGTCACGGATCAGAGCGCGGGCGATGGCGACGCGCTGCTTCTGCCCGCCGGACAGCTGCGTCCCGAACTGCCCCACCTGCGCCGAACACGAAGCGTGAACAATGTTGTCGCTAAAGGCGGTGCATTCTGTGGCCGGAGTTTCTATAAAAATTGTCGCTTACATTGGTTTCGTATCCATGGGGCAATTTGGTGATGAACTCGTGCGCGTTGGCCATCTTCGCCGCCGCGACGACTTGCTTCAGCGACGCGGTCTCGTTTCCGAACAGTATGTTCTCCCTGATGGACGTGGCGAACAGCACAGGCTCCTGGCTCACGAGTCCAATCTGGCTCCTGAACCACTCCACGTTGAGCGTGTCGATGTCATGGCCATCCAGCAATATCTTGCCGTTGTCCGGGCTGTAGAACCTCTGCAGCAGGGAGATGACGGTGGACTTCCCGGACCCGCTCCCGCCGACGAGGCCGACGGTGGCGCCCTCGGATATGGTCAGGCCGAAGCCGTTGAGGACCTTGGTGTCCGGCCTCGACGGGTACGAGAAGTGCACGTCCTTGAACACGATCTGTCCCCTGACGCTCTCCTTGGTGGCGCCCTTCTTCCCGGCCGCTTCGAGCGGGGAGAGCCTGTCGATCATCTCGCGCATCCGCGCCGCCGCCGTCGCGGCGTCGACGAAGTACCGCAGGTTGGGGAGCGCCATCATTATGGACCTGCAACGACCGCACAAAAACAAGGCCATCAGCTCCGGTTCTTTTCTTTTCTTCTCTTTGCGCGCCATCATCATGGACCTGAAAGGACAGGTGACTCGGCGTGGGGTGGTGCGTACATGCCGGCCAAGACGATGCAGACGGAGGCGACGAAGACGTGGCCGCCCTGCGCGTGGAGGTGGATGACGAGGAGGCTGCCGAGCCAGGACATGAAGGACCAGACGGCGTACATGACGCCCATGCTCCCGATGACGGCGCCCTTGATGAGCCCCTGCTTGATGCCCAGCGCCGTGCTCCGCGCCAGCGCGAGCCCGAACAGCTCCAGCGTCTGCCGCTCCCCGCCGTAGGACGCCACCGTCCGGATGGCCGACACGGCCTGCTCCGCGACGCCGCCGGCCTCCTCGTACGCCGCCCGCGCCGCGCCCACGGCCGCGGCCATGCGCTTGCCCAGCACCACGCTCGGCACGATGAAGAGCAACGTGAACGGGAGGCCCGCCAGCGCCAGCTGCCACGCGAAGACGAACGACACCGCCAGTGCGCCGAAGAAGAGCGTCAGGTTGGCCAGGACGTTCGGCAGCTGGAACATGGAAATTAAAGATGACCACGCTGAGAGACAGACAATTTTAACTGCTTTGTTTCTCTGTTCCGCAAAGATAAGAGTGTGCTGCGTGCGCGCAAGGAGGAGGGAGAGAGAGAGAGAGACACCTTCTCGGCGAGGAAGTCTTGGATGGTGTCGGCGTCGTCGGAGATGGTGGAGATGACGCGGAACGTGGTGGCCTGCGAGGACGGCGCCGCGGCGTCGAAGAACTCCACCTGCTGCCGCAGGACGGCCTCCAGGTACAGCCGCCGCATCCTCGACGCCTGCCGCTCGGCGGTCCGCGTCCAGCACAGCCCCTCTGCAGCGCAACATTTTAATTTCCCCACGAGAATCAACAGGTAAAACTTGCATCGGCAAAATGCTCTGGCACGTCGAAACAAACATAGACGGCCATTCAGCTGTGGCTCACCTAGGAAACAGCAGACACCTACTCCAACCGCAACGTACAGCAGCCGAAGCGCGAACTGCAAGCATGCTCGTGCGAGATTAGAGCCGCCCGGGCTGGAAACGTGACAGACTACACGTGGTTCAGTTTACCTTATCGACGGAGCTGGAGCTGAACACGCTGCCTTCGGTCCCGGCGCCGCCGTAGCTGTTGACGACGTCGCCGAGCACGACCATGGACATCGGCTGCATCATGCCGTCGCCGAAGCTCCCCAGCACGCCGAGCGCCATGAGGCACCGGTCATGGAAATCGGCGTAGCGCACCAGCTCCAGGAACGACGCCTTCTCCTTCCCCCCGGCCATCGGAACCGACCCAAACGACGCCGACGCACACGGCTCGCTGTGTGCTCCAGCTCTCGATCGGCGTGAGTAAAATTGATCAAGATATCATCGGACCTTGGTAGACCTGGGCCTTAGAGCGGAACACAGCTGGTGATCGACTGACTGCCACTTCTGGCCGTACGCTCCAATTAGATGGCTTGATCCGAGTAGGTTCTTGTCACGTAGCCTGGTGCAGCGCGGAGCTTTTGAAGTGAGGAATATGCTTCGGCCGATCGAAGAAGACGTCGTTCGATCAGCCGCGCGGCTTATATTCCTCAGGTCGGGAGAGGATAGCTTCTGTTTGCTCGGGTTTTGTCCCCAACGATACGGCCAAGTCGAGTTGAAGAATCGATGAGAGTATAATGGCCCGTAATCACGTCACGTAATTCGATCGTTTCGTCGAACGTACTAAGCTAGTTAGACTAGATTATTTATTTCCTGAGATCATGGGATTAAAAAATCCGCCCTTTTCTTGCACCCCAGATTGCAAAGTTGTATAACTAGTAGGACTAGATATAACACCACTTGCTTTGCTCACCAAGTACTTCTTGACATGATCGATATGCCATATAATGATGAAAGAATTATCTTTTGGAACCTCTTTATTCATTGCTGTGTGTCCACCGCAAAAAAACAAAAACAAAAAACAAAAAAAAAACAAAACAAAAACGCTGTGTGTAAGAGCCGGAACACTGATATATGGAGCTTCGGTTTTTGAAGGAACACTCATAAGTCAGCGAGCTCCCATCTCGGTGACAGGCAGTGTCTGCATGATTTTGAAGGAGTACTTTTGTATTCTGCCGGCCATGTTTGGCATGTTGTTCCTTCGTATCCGTCCCTCCGATTCCCTTCCAACGATCCCATGCAATAGCACGAAGATATATTGTAGTATAATAATACTTTCTTCAATATCAAAATTGTTGTCTTTTTGGACATTGACACGGCCTTCAAATAAACATAACTTTGAATAATACTTTTTTCTATAAAATATTTATAAATCAACTTTTAAGAAATCATAATTCATTACGAGTCTACTCATGTCATTTTTACATTTCTCTCAACACATAAAAAATTATTTACAGACAAAATTTAAAAAATTTGACTTATGACAACCTCAAAACGGCAACAATTTTAATACTGGAGGGAGTACTTGTATCTATGTCAATTAAAGGGAAAAGAAAGTATTCTAAATTGGACTTAGTAAATTTCAGGATAATGACATCATGGATTGTTGATGACTTGTTGCTTATACTTAAATTGGAGAGAAAAGAGGTTACTTTTTTTTTTGAGGGAAAGAAAAGAGGTTACTTGCCTATACTTAAATTATGTGGATAGCTTCGTTTCGCTAGAATGATGGGCTCCAGTTCTGTGGCACCGTGTGACAATGTTCAATATAGCGAAGCACAATATGGGAGCGGGCTTGGGCTTAAAGTGAGAAGTGAGGAACTGGCCGTCTGGACCTAAATTGTTGCATGGAAGCATCGAGCGCGCACACACTGGGTTGCGATCTTATCGGCGCCGGCGAGCAGAACGGCAGGCAAAAGCCGAGGACCGCGGCGCACCGGTCTCCATATCACGCATTCAGGCGGCCGTCATGACCACTCCCGCCGATACATACGTACGGCGACCGAGTGCTGCCGCGAGTAACACACAGCGTCATGTGATGACTGATGTGCCGGATTGACGGGCATGCACGAGCGAATATTACGTGGTCGTCGTCCACGCGCGTCGTGGGCGCGCACTGCCGCACCTGCCCGTACGTGTCGAACGAACAAAAAACGTAGCCTTTTAACCTTCCCTTCCCTCGCTCAGTTGACCCGGTGTCCGTCGCGGTCGTCCTCCCCCTCTGGATCTCTCCGATCCATGCCCACGCTAGCTTCGCCAAACTCCTTTGCCCCCATCATGGATGGGCAGAAAGCTCATGCGCTGATGCGCGTAGTGCTCGCCCCGTCATCCGTCTCGGCTGCACTGCCCTGCCCCAGCTGGCCGGCTTTCCATCCGCGGAACGCCTTCTCGGGGACGCCGGTCACTCGATCGCCGAACGTACGCCATGGATGTGCCTTAATTACAACGCCGTGTGTAATGTGTGGTCACTGAGATGCTCGATCGGTGGCTGTCCCAGCTGAGAGCAGAGGCTTAGACGTCAGAATCGTGGAGGCCCATGCATTATTCACACCCATCACGTCGCTTTGCCTTTTGCACCGACCACCGTCCCCCGGGTCGGTCGGTCGTCTCCCGCGCGTTTCTGGGCACCAAGCGCGGAGATCTGAAAAGCGCTGCCTACACTTGCCGGGGAAACCAGCCAAGAACACGAGCGCGCACACGAGCGCGGCCGGGCGACACCTCACGCACCCTGGAGCTAGCTAGCGTTTCCTTTATCGTAGACGACTGACAGCCTCGCCAATCGCCGCTCGTCACGTACCGCCATATGGATGACAGAGTCTCCCGGCTCTTTTCTACCTTCAGGCGCGTGTCAAACGGATGGGGTCATCTTTGAGAGCATAGCGTGCATTGGGAAACCGGATTCCGGTTTCATCTGCCGCGCGCCAGCGTCAAATCCCATCCACGCGGCTAATCAACGTACACCGATGGAGCGACACGATAGATAACCACCACCAGTAATCCTGTTGGACCAAGAACGTCGACGATGCAGTCTCACTCTCACTCCGACAAAAAAGCAGTGCAGAATAACGCGGCCCTTCCCATTTCCGGATCGACATTTCCTGGACAGCCCGCGAGACCAAACACTACTACACTCATGCGCATCATGACGGAGACTACTCTGATCATCGATCGCAGCCACGAACACGGCATATGGCGACGACGACGCGCGAAAGCGACGCGTAATCTCGGACCATTTGCGGCGTCCTCCAACGAGGTCGGGGCAGGTGTTCTCTGCCGTGGTCCCTACCTGATCTGAGCAAAGGCGCGCACATGTGCCATGGTCGGATACCCCCGTGGCGCGCCATGAGCGGCCTCTTCCACCACCATTGGCGAGTGGCGACGGTACCTTTGTTCCTTTCTCGTACTGGTTGATTGGTTTCAGGCCCCTACTTGATGCAGCTCCTGACCAAACGGCTTGGAAGCTCGACACCTGGAGCAGGGTGCCCAGCATGGATGGATGGACATCGGCCAAGGCAAAATCACCACACCAATCACAATGATGTTGACACCCGTACGAGAAACCCGCAATTTGGGGTTTGGTGTTCGAAACCGAGCCGAGGATGTTCCGTCCGCTGAATGCTTCAGTGCTTTGCGCCTGTACTTACGAAGAGTGCATTCGAAAAGAAAAAGGTTAAGGGGCAAAACTGCTCCCAAAGCACTCTATTATTTGCACCATAGGCATAGGCATTCATACAATGCCCACACTTCGCTAAAGTCGTGTTTCTGATTTGCCACGCCCGGAGAAAGAGCAGGTGAACCGCGATCGAACGCCATGCCGTTTCCTTTGGCAGTATGGGCCCATTCGCTTGATCCGAGCACTCGTTTGATCATCGATCACTATCGTCCGTACCCTCATCATATCAGAGAAAGCAACGCATTGTCGCGGACAATTCAGAGTGTCTTCCGATCCAACAGAAACGGAGCACGCAGGTGTTCCTTTTTTTCCCAATGGCCTACCTGAGCACCGGTGAGCATGTGCCCTAGCTTGGTAGGCCCCATGAGCATGAGCAAACATCGTTTGCAGACCCACCACCAGTAGGGCCGGGGTTTTCTTTCTTTCCGCTGGCCGATCGCACAAGTTTCTGACTTTCAGAGACTCAGGTCCCTTCTCTACTCGATGAAGTTTCTGACCTACTGGAAGTTTGCCACCTGGAGGTGCCAAAGGATGGGTGCCACCGGCGAGGCAAAATCACACCGAACTCAATGATGTCGACAGCCGTTGTTGCACGGCTCGACGATAATTAAGCCCGCATTTTGGGCCTTGCTTTTGGCGGTTTTGCATAATCACCAGATGCCGCGATTATCTTATCTATTTTGGCAGTTGTTTATGCATCCAAATCGCTTTTAAACAAGAGCTCTCGGTACAAGGTCCTTTCCTTGCTCGAACACTCTACGAATGTGGCCTTTGCATGTTCTCCTGCTCGCTTTTTACTGCTTTTGCACTTGTACTCTGATTACCCAAGGGTGCAAGCAATACAGAAACGCTTGGAAATGAAGCATCCCGGCTCCCCCACTTCTGCTGTATGCATCCCTGGCTGGGTCCGAGAAACCGCAAGAACCTTACCAAGCGAAACTTCTTTCCGAATAACCTTTTTAAGTCTGTCCCACACTCCAGCTCAGTGTGACTGCCCTGGTTGACATCGTGCGACATGTCACGCTCACGCAAGGTGCCATATATTTCGTCATCGCCATCGTTGCCAGTCAGGTGACGCTCTACGTCGTGGAACTGGACCATGATCTACTGATTGTTAGTTACCTATTTCACCAGTTTATTGGAAGCAGCAACACAAATGTAGCAAAATAGTTTTGAAATCTGTTTTCTACACACACTTTTTCAAAGGGATTTTTCTACACACACTTTGAACACCCCGAGGTGAACAAGTGAAATCTTAATTCGGTGACGTACAAATGAGAAAATGACAGCTGAAGCGCCGGAGAACATATATTCTTCACTACATCTCCACTCAACCATTGGCTCCCCAGGCCCTGCAATTCACAATACGAGGCCTTGTTTGACAAGTTTCCCTGCGAGCACCGAACATTTTGAGATCCGAGCAGGCTGAATAAGCTAATACCACTTCCGGCATAGGATCATATTCTAGGGAGGCCACAAAGCTGGCAAGGGACCAGAAGGCGGCTCAAAACCTGCTAATATTAATTTCCTTGCGTAAAGTGAAGCACTCTTGGTAGTATAGCAGTTGGGGAGCAGAGATTGGGACATGATCCTCATCTGCCTTTTTCGTGATGTGGGGATCAATCGAGAGCTTTATAGCTCCATCATATTCATATTCACTACTACACCATATTTTAGCTGAGATTTGTCCCGGCCGTTACCTTTTTCCGTCCATTTCATGTTCGACGATAATGTTTTCAATCACCCTCTTTTGGATGAACGTGTTGGATTGGATCAAAATAAATTTTGTTTTGGAACGCATGCATGTTCTGTGGTGCTGGTGGCGTTCGTTCCGGTTGTCATGGAACAGCTGAACATTGTCCTAGTGCTGTTTTCGTCTCGCTTCAGAATTCTAATTTTTGTAGGACGATGTACTTATCGTGCTACAATCTTGTCTTTCTTACGTCGTAAACACAAAGTATTTGTCCTAAAAGTTTTTGTTTATGTGAGGGAGTCTGTCGCTAACCTCCGCCATTTCGGGCAATGTCGCTTTGCTAGATTTTATTCCCCAACAATCAGCAGCTTTTCTGAACATTTCGGTGTGGCGTTACTTTATTTAGTTTTGTACTACTACCGCATCATCAGTCACCACCGAGCTATTTAGTCAGTGACAAAACCATGTTACAGTAGTACTAGAGTACTAGAGTACTACCGAGTGCTTGTTTCATGGCTGATCGAACTGGCATTGCATAGCCGTTGACCTAAACGCATTGAGCCATGCTCTGCAATTGCGAGAGTAGCTTCCAAGCCACTAGCACGAAATGTGCCACATTTCAAGTACCGAGGATTTAATCATCACTATCGCAGTCAGGAAATCGGGGATGGGCACCGGTTAGATTAACATCTGAATCAGTTACAGTGGACTACGTTGCGTTGGGGTCTTGTTTGCATGAATTTCGTCGTAAATTTGCTACGAGATCGGGGCCTTCCATATGTTCGAACTGACTGAAAGAGATACTCTGTCCCGACAGGCGACAGGGTAAAGACATCTGGGGTCACCTGATCGGGACTTCCCGGAATCGCACCCGCCCGTTCATCACATCACGAATTTGACACGGCAGCGACTCGGAGGCAGCGCCGTCGCCGTCTCCGTTGTGGCCGGTCGCCGTTCCGAGCCTCAGACAGACACCTTGGCCCGAGCTGTCAACGAGCCGAGCGCGTGCCGCCGGGTCACATCAGGTGAATCCGGCCCGTCCAAGCTCTCGTCACACACGTGCTGTGCCAGCCTGAGCCGTCGGATGCCAGGTCCTGAGGAGACCGCGCGCTGTACAAATAGACTCGCGTTGCCATCGCGACCGGACCTGACCCTCCACCAATTCCACCACTCGCGCGGCCTGTGGCGGAGTACCCTGTCACGCTCCAAATGCAGCTTCTCCCGCGGCTCTGCATGGCCGCAGGCAACGCAGCCGCCGCCGGCGTCGAGGGCGAAAGCAACGGCGATAAGAACGGCAGCAGTAACAAGCTGGCCACGGCGGTGTCGTCCTCCTCGTCGACCGTCTCCACGTCGTCCTCCGCCGCGGCGGCGGCGGTGTCGGAGGCGTCGTCGTCGACGTCCTTTCCTTCGCTCCCGTCGCTCTCGGCCGCGACGAGCGCCAGCCTCGCCGTGTCCTTGGTACACGTGACTACGCTCCTCCCTCTGCCCACCGCGGCCTCCGCGTCCGCCGCCGCCGCCGTCGCGGCGGTGGACTTCGCGCACGGCCTCGTCGTGGCGCGGCCGGCGTCCGTGTCGCTCCACGACCTGTCCACGCTCGAGGCGACGTCCACCTCCGACTCGGCGGACGCTACCGCCACCGCGGGCTCGGTCAAGTGCGTGGCGCACATCCACGGCGGCGCGGTCGCCGTGACGGGACATCAGGACGGGAGGCTGCGTCTGTGGCGGGTCTCGACGCGCGCGCCCACGCGGCTCCGCCTCGCCGCCGCGCTCCCCACGGTCTCCGACCGCCTCCGCCGGTTCCCGATCCCGTCCAACCACGTGGCCGTCCGGCGCCACCACCGCCGTCTCTGGATCGAGCACGCCGACGCCGTGTCGGGCGTCGCGGCAGCCGCCGACGGCCGGCTCCTCTTCTCCGTGTCCTGGGACAAGACGCTCAAGGTGTGGGCCCTCCCGTCGCTCCGCTGCCTGCAGTCGCTGCCGGCGCACGATGACGCCGTCAACGCCGTGGCGGTCGCGCCCGACGGCACCGTGTACACCGGCTCCGCCGACCGGCGCGTCCGCGTCTGGGCACCCCGACCGCCGCCGCCGCAGTCCGGCGGCCGGCGCGCGCGCGGCGGCAGCGGCAGCAAGAAGCCCGTCTACCACCTGGTCGCCACCCTGTCCCGGCACACGGCGGCGGTGAACGCCCTGGCCGTCGGGTGCGGCGGCGCCGCGCTCTACTCCGGCGGCAACGACCGCTCCGTCGTGGTGTGGGAGCGGGAGGACAGCGCGAGCCACATGGTCGCGGTCGGGGCGCTGCGGGGCCACCGCAAGGCGGTGCTCGCCGTCGCGTGCGCGCCCGTGGGGCTGGTGGTCAGCGGCTCGGCGGACCAGACGGTGCGGGCGTGGCGGCGCGCCGCGGGCGACGGCCGCGGGTACGCCTGCGTCGCCGTGATCGACGGCCACGGCACCGCCGTCAGGTCGGTGGCGGCGGCGCCCGCGCCGTCGATGAAGCAGCGGCGTGACGATGACGGCGGCGAGGGGGAGGAGTGGCGGGTGTGCAGCGCGAGCTTCGACGGCGAGGTGCGGGTCTGGTCGCTGCGGGTGGCGTCGGGTTTGCAGTAGCTACGATTTGGCGCGATTTTTTTGACGTAGGACGCTGTTGTATTCTATTCTTTCTACTACCCAGGTTTTCGTTTGGCATTCAGATACGGCAACCTGTCGTACGTTTGTGCGTGTACATACCATGAGAGGGAAAGGTCTAGAAGCTTGTATTTTTTCAAAAGCTGTATTGAGATTGCAAATTTGTCCAGGGAATTGCGGGGATTTTGTTTTTCCACGTTTTCCCCTGTTTTGCCAGTGCTAATTTGCTGCATGTTGTGCCGATGATTAATCGACAAAAGTGGGCAAGACAGCAAGGAAACATCCTAGTTGCTTCTTTAGATCGATGATGTTCCGCTGTCGATCGTTACTTTTCGAAAGCAAAAGCAAAAGGAAGAACTGTTCGAGCGCACTCTTGGTCAAAGGTACTGCAAACAGAGTGTCAAAATTCCATTTTTCAAAAACGTAAATTTAAAAAGATAGCGAGCAATTCCTGATATAGAACATATAAAAAACAACTAGGGAGCTTTGCTGGTCTAGCATAGAAACTGTTTAGACTTTAGAGTGCATGATGATGTCTTGCACCAACTCGCAGAAACTCATACAATCAGTTTAAATAGTAAAGGATCTCTCGTGCTAGTGCTAACAGTCCCAGTTCAAGTATTCCGAAAATGTTTTCAACTTTTTTTTTTTGCGAGGAAAATGTTTTCAACTTAAACATGTACTCGTACAAACTTCCTCACAAGTAGCGACTCGCCGACTAAAATTTGCTCATCCCTTAGCACCACGGGAACTTCATTAACAGACGCTACTACAACCTAATATCGGATGCCAGATGCCCATTCCCCATGCCGCCATGCAAGAGTGCATGATTGAAGAATGCTGAACGCACACACGAAATGCATGCAGCTGTAAAGCGGCCTTGCGCGTCGCTGCCGGGCCGGGGAGCCGGAGATGGACGGCGGCCTGGTCCTGCAGTTGCAAGTGAGGTCGTTCTCATGCATGGTAGCGTGGCGGATTGGAGCCGACGTGAGCAGATCAACTGATGAGCTATCACCTAGCAGCCGCATACTACCTTGGCAGACTATGATAAGATTCCGTGTGACCTTTGGTGGCGACGAGAGGTAATCATCCACGCATTTGCGCTGCATCGGTGAAATTTTAATCACCGGCTCAACACCTTCAATCTTGACTCCTCCCAGTGTGCTAGCTACCTGTACTTATTTTTTTTCAGATTGTGTGATTTTCAGGTTAAGCGTGTGTGACCGGTGACTGGCTTTGTATAGTTCTTTCAGATTCTTCAGGTGAAGAATATGCATCCCCCACAACTGTATTAGCACAGTGAGTATATCTTTGTTTAGTTTATCCTTAACTTTCTGTTGCCTACTGGCAGGTAACCAACAAAAAGAAACAACAGGCGTATCCGCTGCCAGATATTTTGGCAGCGGTTGGTGGTGACTCCCATGAGGTGTATGACAAATGACACATGTATAATATACGTTACCTGCTTGTTGTATACGGCAACACATAATTTAGCCCTCCACCAAGATTGCCACAATGCCGACACATCGTCAGGAGGGTCAGAACACATAAACACGCCATAATACTATGGTGATCGCATTTGGTGATCGCCGATGATCAGAGAAAACAAGCCTGGTACAAATGTACAATCTCTTTTGAGCGGTCAAATGTACAATCTCTGATTTCGAACTCGAACCAAAGGTAGCTGAAACTGCTGAAAGAAGTGTAGGCGGTGCAACCAGCCGAACTAGGTGACAAACGAAACGAGCAGGCCGAGCTGGATAGAATAAAGTAAGCGCGATAGTTGCGCTGAGTCGACGTGGACGGAGCTGGGTCGCCGCGATTGGCCGAATCCATGCACAACACAGTGTGCGCAGGAGTGGAAATAGTTTTGTCTAATAATCACCCACTAACTCACGTCTCCACGCACGCTCCATTAATCACTCGTACGACGTGATCAGTTGAATAATCCGTTTTGGACTGTTCAGCAAACTCAGGGGGACTGGTCAGTACGTTCCCCTGTGAGGATACAATTTGAAATGCACAGAGTAATCAAGTGAGCCAACTTGCATGATAAATTCAACTGCAATACTATACTACTACTAGGAACGTGAGTGAAGTTAGCGTTTGTTGCGTCCAGTGCTGAAGCTGCCACCAAAGCAAAATTTGTCTGATTCTGCTACTTGTTCTCTTAAATTGAGAGAGTTCTCGAGAGTGCATCTGCAACTTGTAACAGAGGTGTTTTAATTAAAAAGGCACGTCAATAATACTATAGAAAAGTGATTGTCAAAAAATAACGCCAACAATACTAAAGAAAAAATTATATTGACAAATTATTGCACACAGAGGCCATCGTCTATATATATATATATATCTGCAAGTACAAAAATACAGGCAGCCAAGGATGCACCTAAATATATTGGTAATCATCCGTGCATCAGAAAATAATGTACGGTTGGCGCAGAGACTGAGAAACGACATATTTAAGTCCTTCCTTTTATTTTTTGCTCTATCGCATTTTGCATATGCTCAAAAGATTGAAAAACATTCCCCAACCCAATGAAATGCACCACATTTGCAGTACTGCTACACACCATTTATATATACAAAGTTTATAAACCACTCTCTGATGCATGAACCAGTGCGTGAACAAGGATCGATACCACTGGTACCGATAGACCAGTTTTGTGAAGTTGGCGGAGCATCCCTGGCAAACTGTCTAAATAAATTTTCTTTGTTTCATTTTTCGATACTAACAAACGGAACTGCCTTGTTGATTGAAAAGATGCCATGTCAACTCGATAGTTGGCCAAGGTCAGAAACAGGAGGCCGGTGGCGGTGTTTTGTCTGGAACCTGAAAACCATCGTCCACGCTTGCGCGGTTTCAACGGGCCGGCGCTCCAGGCTCGCAACTCGCAAGGTGCATGCATGCCATGCATGAGCGCGAGCGGCAAGTCACGAGTTCTCGTAACTGGATCGTGGGCATCTATCTACATTTTGATATACTTGCCTGTTGCGGTGGCACATGGTCCCTCGGGACTTGGAATATTCGGCCACGTCGATTTGCTCATCGTCTCAACTTGATCAACTGGCCAATTAGCCGAGTCACGTCAGTTACGTTGTCAGCAGACAGATGTGTGAGTCTACGATGTGAACGAACGAAACAGGAAACACGCAGCACCTTGGATCCAGTTCGGTCATCGATGATGAGCATTCAAGGCTGCTTACTCCTACTCCAGCATGAGGGGCGGACAAGGGGACTAGGGCCGCTCGTGGATTTGCTATGCTGGTTGGGTTTCTCCGTACGAAAGTATAGCTAAAACCCCATGATGACCAGGAAGATTCGCCAAACAAATAGGGTATCTCCTTCATATTATCAGAGCATTTTTGGCAGAGTGAGAAACCAATAGGGTATAATCATCCAATGTTCATAGACGCAGCACGGCGTGTGACAAGTATTCATACCAGCCACTGTATGCAGTATGCTATGTGTACGGCTTAAATTTGAGATTTTATCCTAGATAGTACTACTGAGCCTAAAAAGGTTATTATTATCTGGCCCGGTCATCAACTCTTAGTTTTACACATATTAGATACTCGCTGTCTCAAAAAATAAAGGATTCGTAAAGATTAACAAAGTAAAACTAATATTACTAGATTTAATGTGAAACCAAGTATCATCATATGAAACTCTAAAAATATGAAACTCTTTTTAGTTGAATAACCTACTTATATATTTTCTTTTGAATAAAATTTAACAAAGTTGGAGTTTGGCCAAACATAGAATCCCTTATTCGAGGACTAAGAGAGAGTAGTTGGGCTGATTAATCAAATTTTTTGATTTATCAATAATGAATTTTATTAGCATATTTGGAATAGACCGAATTCAAAAATTTAAGCAGGGGGCATATGCCCTTCTTAAACTCAGCACTCGAGAAAAACTCCTTCTCGTAGATAAAAGTCGCCTAATATGTAGTTACTCGCATCAGTATCTTGGCATGCTTGACATTTGAATATGCTCCGTCCAAATGAACGAGAGCATATGTAAAACTTCAAATTTGAAGGGGCAATACCCCTGGTATACTTTTGGATCGATCCACGACAAAGTTCAATGCATGGTCTATTTTGGGCCCTAGGCACTAGTCGGAGGTCTAGTATGTTTCTGGTCGTGAGTTTATGTTGTAAAATTGTTGAAGATTTTAGTGTAGATCGAGGGGTGACCCAATTGGAACTTGCGGTGGCGATGGCAATAGGGTGTTCAAACATTAAAAAAAACGCCAATGGCGCGTTCAAAATGATTGGTCGGGACTAATGACTCCGAAAGCATTTGTTGAAGCAAAGTTATGATCTCGATATATTGTCTTGTGTATACTACTCCCGTTTTAAATTAGATGTCGTTTTAGATTCGATCGAAGTAAAATATCTTTAACTTCGACAAACAATTTTAAAAAAATTCATAAAGTTAAAAACATGTGAATTATATAACATGGAAGTGTTTCTTATGGCGAATCTAAATATATACTCCTTCCGTCCAAGTATAAGTGATGTTTTATCCCTTTGCACGGAGATTAAGGAAAGTTGGTAAATGTAGGTGCGCAAAAAAAAAAACTAGGAGAGAGAGATAGAGGTATATTGAAAAGAGACAAAGGTGCATCGGGAAGTGAGAATGTCTACTATTTTAAAAAAACTAAAGGAAGCTAAAATGACAATTAAATTGTGATAGAGAGAGTATATATCTTATATTGTTAAACTGCGTAAATTTTTGGAAATTGGTAGACTAAAACAACAACATCTATTTTTTTGACATGGAGGTGTAGCAAACAAGGACGGCACAATTGTAACCTTATGATCATAAAATCCTCATTCGGAGTAAGAAAAATCCCGCTCTATGAACCATTTTTTTTTAAAAAAAATCACCTAACCTAAACCAGTGTTCAGGAGCATAGTACAATAGTACTGCATACAATAATATGCGGCCATAGAGAACCCATGATTGGACTCCATATATATTCCCTTTCCAGAAGCTTCAGCGAACGTAGGCGAGAGGAAGAAACAAGTCGTTAAGAAATGAATCGTGTATCCCGTTCGGTCAACTGTCACCAGTGGTGATGCGTGGCCCCTGGGAGCAAGCCGACAAGGGGCAAGGGTGCGAGGCCCGGCCGGTTCATGGCGACTGTTGGCAAGGATATGGCTGTGATAGATGAACACATTGTGCTGCAGTGTGCTCGGATCTCGGAAGCTAGCGAGCGATCGTCGGAAGCTAGGACTAGCTGTTTTTGACCACTGATAAAGACGCGTCCGTCTCAACTGCTACAGCGGCGCACGTCAGCGACGTCGCCCCCAACTCTTGCGAACTCTTGCGACTTGCAAGTTGCGAGCGCCGTAAAACTTCCGCTTCTATCACTGTGTAGAAGGTGACGTGGTACTATTGGATCATGCGGGGCCTGCCTAGTTGCATGCCTGCCTGTGGATTTTTTTATCCGGATGACGATTGACAAGGCATGCGTTCATGGAGATAAAGCAATGGAAGGGAGTGGAAGGCGCACTCGATCAGTGTTCATGACTGAAGAAATTATTTTCCTTTCTCTACACATATATAATGATAATAATGCCTCCAATCCAAATGGTACTAGTGTTCCACTTTTTTTCCGACCACGTAGTGAGGCTACATTGCAAGAGGAGCAGAAGCAAGATGAACAGACTTGATGAGCCTGTGACTAAGGATGGGATTATATAAGAAACTGTGATTACTCCTGACCCAGTAACTGTAACTTTTGCTTCTAGTCCCTTGCCCCAAAAAAAAAACCAACACTTTTGCCTTGAGAAAAATCTTTCCTATCTGAAAATGCAAACGTTCTGGTAGTTTGGCCACATACGATGATTATAATACGTTAAAATAAACTTTCAAAAACTATTATATAAAACTACATATTTTTTCTTTGGGTCCAACAAGTCAATCAATATGAATTCACAAAAAAGTCAACCAATATGAAAATGTTGTAATTTTTTATACAGTGTCATAAATAGTTGTAGTATTGTTTTTTTTTAAAAAAAAGAACATATACTTAGATTGGATGAAGTAAGTTTCCTATAAATCGAACTAATGCTTAGAACTGATGACCTGAGTGTAAGGATCGTGTGACCGAGAGGGGGGGGGGGGGGGGGGGTTGAATCGGTGCACTCTAGAATCTATTTCCAAACACTTACACCCAAGCAACTCCTAGCAAGTAGTTCTAGTAACAAGGTAAAGCACACTAAGGAGTATCTTTAACCTATATAGCTAGTGCATATAGATAAGAGAATCACACCACACTAGCAACCTAGCACAAGATAGATAGATAGCGGAAGACTCAACCTAGGCAAGGCAAGGCAAGGTAACAAGATAACTAGAGACAAGGCAACCAAGATACTAGGCACACTAAGTAGAGTCCTTAGAGCTACTAGATAGGCTATAACAAGTAAGCACACGAGCAAAGCGATCAAGCAAACCTAGTGAAGCTAGTAGGTACTAAGGTAAACACACAAGCAAGATAAGAGCACAACTCAAGTACTACAATTAATCATATGAAGTGCGATAAGTAAATGCGAGTAGTAAAGGAGAAGGGATAGAGAATGCTCAAGATGTTTTCCCGTGGTCTCAGAAGGATGGCGCCTTCCCCTACTCCACGTTGGGTCACTCCCGCCGGAGTCTCGACCCCGTCCCTCCGCTCGATGGTGATCCCTCCTAGAGCACACTTCACCCTCCGAGTGAAGTCGCGGGCACGTCCCGCCGGGCTCGATCCCGGGTACTCTTCCGGAGGTAAGGCTCCGCACTTGATGCGTGCCAAAGGGCGCTCCACTAGTGATGCTTCTTTCGCACGGGAAGCTCCAAGACCGTGTACAAATTTGTGTCGACTTCCACAATCTCCTTGGACAGCTCAACACCGACGCCTAACCGGTCTAGGCCTTGCCATAGACCAAGAGTAACAGCCCTAGATGACTCTCTCAAGCCCACACTAGCCTAGAGATCAAAGGATGCAACTTGCTACTCTCTCAAGCACTAGGATCACTCCAAATCCTTCTCAAGTGCTTCATACTTCTTCCTCTTGGCTTCTTGGCAGCACCTCCCCTCTTTCCTGGGTCCAAGAGCACCTCAAAGAGGTAAACAACCGACTATATATAGGCCTCCAACCTCAAACTAGCCGTTGTCCAAAAGTGCCCAGTCTGCGTGATGACCGTACAGTAGACCGTACTGTCCGGTCTCCATCTGACCGTACTGTCCGGTCTTCACCAGACCGGCATCCAGGGAGTGCTGCAACTCATCTCAGACCAGACCGTACTGTCCGGTCTCCATTCTTCTTCAGCCAACAGAAACTTCTCCTTCTCTGTTGCTCTTCGCCTGTAAGACCGTACTGTCCGGTCCTCGACCGTATTGTACGGTCAAACTGTCCGGTCTTCATTCTTCGACTTCCAGAAACTTCAGCTTCTCTGTCTGGAAAACCCAATAGAGACCGTACTGTCCGGTCTCTAGGACCGTACTGTCCGGTCCACTGTCCGGTCTCTATTCTTCAACTTCCAGAAACTTGAGCTTCTCTGTCTGGATTTCCTCTGTAGACCGTATTGTACGGTCTCCATGACCGTACTGTCCGGTCTCTTCTGCCTTCGCAGTTTCGATCTTCTTCTTGATCTTCTTCTTCAACACTTGATCTTTTTGGTTCCTTCAACTCTCTTCTGCCACCCTAGCCCCTGAGAGACTCACCATGCATCCAATGATCTCTATAACTAGTGTGTACTAAGAGAACCACCTCGAACCCTCTTGATAGTCCGGTTTTTCCTATGGACTCAAGCTAACATCTAACCAAGCAACACCCGCTTGGATCTAGCATGTCCTTAGCCTTGATCCATGTCTTCTCCGCGACTCCATCAAGTCCGTTCTTGTGTAGATGAAGGCAACCAATCATCCTTGTCAATTAAGTTCATGGTGTGTTTGCGTTCACCACCAACGGACGGAGCTTTCTTCATATGTGACCTATAAGATCTCACAAAGAGTGTTAGTCACATTCATGGTTCTCATCCTATCACCAAAACATTCATACCTTGGGGTTTCCCTAGCTCCAATGGTCATGAAGCTTACAATCTCCCCCTTTTTGGTGATGGATGACAACCATGATAAAAATGATCGAGAAGATAAAGAATGTAATGACAAAAGCCAAGATAAAAACGCAACTCGATCAAGACACTAAACAACAAGTATATGGTAGAGAGATAGTTACCTTGTTGATTAGGTCGAGGCAAGTCATAGCTCAAAAAGGTCACAAGTTAGAGCAAAAACTCATATCACAAGTGAAAGAAAGCACATGGAGCTATGACAAGCAAAGGTTGCAAGGGGTTTACCTTCATACTTACTTTGTAGAATTCCGCTCCCCCTTGATAAGTGTACCAATCTCAAGATTGTGTGAAGATCGATCATCTTGATCACTTGATCTTCATTCGTACAAACTTCCCCTTGAGACGGCATTGCTTCTTCTTTATCACCTCAAGATTGTGCGAAGATCGATCGTCTTGATCCTTTGATCTTCTCTTGTACACACTCCCCCTTGAGGTGACATCTTCCACGACCCTTCATAGGCCCGAACTCTTCTTCCCAACTCTTCTTCCCCATATTCTTGCTCGATCATTAAGCCCAACTCTTCTCCCCCTTTGGCATCTATCACCCAAAAAGAAAACTTCCAAGGGAGAAAAGGTTAGTGTAAATATATGGGACAAGTGGGAAAATGAGTTACTTGATTTGGCGTGAAGCTCCCCCTCGATTCGTGATTCTCCATCTCCCAACAATTATCCCTACACACATTCTCAAAAGAATATTGTCTTGAAGTACATAGGGGTTAGTTGATGATGATGGAAATGTATGAACCCTTAGACTTTGAGCCGCGCAAGTGGATTTAACCTTGGAGCTCAAAAATCTTGGTTCAATGGGCATGAAGCTCATATAGCATTGCTATAAATTCATCATAGGAGGTCATATACTCATATTGTGAATAAGCAACTCCCCCTAGATGGGTGCTCGGCGCCGAGACACTTATGCAAGATGCATGATGCGAATGCAAGGAATGATAAGTGTACAATGCATTATGCTATAAGGGTAAAACAAGAGAAAGCTAAGAGCGAAGTTACCAACAACAAGTTTGGGTCCTCCATGAGCTTGATCACAACGAGCCATTCTTCAAAGCCTCGGGAGCCAAGTGCCACCAATCCCAAGCTTAACCCATGCTCATTGCTATCTCAAGTAGGTTAGTCGTCGGTCCTACAAAACAAGAAGAACACACAAAAACAACAACACAAACAAAAACAAGCAAAGTATATATACATATATACAAATGTAAGCTCAAGGATATCAAGTGAAGTCGGAGAGGTCGAGAACATTAAGTTCTCCCCGGAGCTTACAAAAGGTCTTCTTGTCAAGTGGCTTGGTGAAGATGTCCGCCAATTGTTCATGAGTCCGAACACCAATCAATTCAATATCCTTCTTGGCCACATGATCTCGAATGAAGTGATGCTTGACTTCAATGTGCTTGGCATGGCCGTGATCACCCTTGTTGAGAGCCATATTGATAGCACTTTCGCTATCACCATAGAGAGGTACTTGCCCATAAGATAATCCATAGTCCAATAGGGTTTGCTTCATGTATAAGAGTTGAGCACAACAAGCACCGGCCGCCAAATATTCCGCCTCTGCCGTAGAGATAGCCACACAATTTTGTTTCTTGGAACTCCATGAGATGAGTGATTGTCCAAGAAATTGGCATCCACCGGAGGTACTCTTTCTACTCACTTTGCATCCGGCGAAGTCCGAGTCCGCATAGCCAACAAGTCCAAAGTCCGAGCCTTTTGGATACCATAGGCCCATTGTAGGAGTGCTCTTGATGTACCTAAGAATTCTTTTCACGGCACTCATATGGGACTCCTTGGGGTTAGCTTGATAACGAGCACAAAGACACACACTAAACATGATATCCGGTCTAGATGCGGTAAGGTAAAGAAGTGAACCAATCATAGAACGATAGAGTTTAGGATCCACCGGTATACCTTTTACATCCACATCAAGAGGGACACTTGTAGCCATAGGTGTGTCGTAGGACTTGGAGTCTTCCATGCCGAATCTCTTAAGAAGATCCCGAGTGTACTTCTCTTGGTAGATGAACGTGCCCTCCTTCATTTGCTTGACTTGAAAACCGAGGAAGACATGAAGTTCACCTATCATAGACATCTCAAACTCTTTCTTCATAAGAGCACGGAACTCATCATTATGGATTTCGTTAGTGGAGCCATAGATGATATCATCAACATAGATTTGACAAACAAAGAGATCATCACCAATATGCTTAGTAAAGAGAGTGTTGTCGATACTACCGATCTTGTAGCCCTTGGTGATAAGATGATCTCGAAGTCGTTCATACCATGCTCTTGGTGCTTGTTTGAGTCCGTAGAGAGCCTTCTTGAGCTTGTACACATGGTCCGGATGCTCGGGGTCCTCGAAGCCGGGAGGTTGCTCTACATAAACTTCTTCATTGATTAGTCCATTGAGAAATGCACTTTTCACATCCATTTGGTGAAGTTTAAAATCAAAATGAGAAGCATAAGCAAGAAGTGTTCTTATAGCCTCAAGACGAGCGACGGGGGCGAAAGTCTCGTCAAAATCGACGCCTTCAACTTGAGAGTAGCCCTTCGCCACAAGTCTTGCCTTGTTCCTCACGATTGCTCCCTTCTCATCTTGCTTGTTCTTGAAGACCCACTTAGCGCCAATGACATTGGATCGCTTGGGACGCTTCACCAACTTCCAAACATCATTCCTCTTGAAGTTGTTGAGCTCCTCTTGCATGGATAGCACCCACTTGTGATCTTTCAAGGCTTCCTCGATCGTCTTCGGCTCTAGGGTAGAGACAAAAGAGAAATTCTCAACAATGTTAGCTTCATCAACATAATTAGGTTTATATTGACTTCTCCTAGTCTTTATCCCTTGAGAAGGACTCCCAATGATAAGATCACGTGAATGATCCCGAGCAATGGGTTTGTGCTTCCTTGAAGGTTCTTGTCGAGGAGGAGGAGGAGCCGGCGAAGTATCTTGCGCATCTCTTGCGGCTTGCTCCCTAGAGATGTGAGTGTCTTGTTGTCGAAGAGGTGAACCCGAGCCATCATCTTGAGTTGAAGTAGATTGTGCCTGTTCTTGATTGCTCGGTGAAGCTTGGCTTGTAGTTGCATGAGGTAGACTTGATGGCGCTTGTTGCGGTTCATTTGGAGTAGCTTGACTCGAAGATGCTTGTTGCGGATCACTTGAAGGTGCTTGATGTTGTTCACTTGAGGGAGAGTTTGGATTCTCTTGAGATGTGCTCGTAGAAGGTCCACTTGATGAAGTTGTTGGAGGAGGTGTCGGAGGTTCATCTTCACGAGGAATAATTTCACCAATAGGCATGTTCTCCAAAGCTTCCTCCACGGGTTCATCACCTACAATATGTGAAGAAGGAGGGTCTTCTTGAGACCCGTGAGACTCATCAAATTGCACATCATAGGTTTCTTCAACAAAGCCGGTAGAGGTGTTGTAAACCCGATAAGCTTTGGCCGAGCCCGAGTAACCGACAAGAATGCCCACGTCGGTCCTCTTCTCAAACTTGCCAAGTCTTTCCCTCTTCTTGTAGATGTAGCACTTGCAACCAAACACTCGGAAGTAGGCAACATTCGGTCTTCTCCCAACAATCACTTCATATGGAGTCTTGTTTAGCAACTTGTGAGGATAGATCCGGTTGGAGGTGTAGCATGCCGTGTTGATAGCTTCCGCCCAAAACTTCTCCGGAGTGTTGTACTCATCAAGCATAGCACGAGCAAGAGTGATAAGTGTCTTGTTCTTCCTCTCCCAACACCATTTTGTTGAGGAGTGTATGTAGCCGAGAACTCATACTTTATGCCAACCTCATCACAATAGTCTTCAATGATAGAGTTTTTGAACTCCGTCCCATTGTCACTCCGAATCTTCTTGATGTGATGCCCATACTCATTTTGTACTCTTCTAGCAAACTTCTTGAATATCCCAATTGCTTGTGCCTTGTTCTCAAGAAAGAATACCCAAGTATATCTTGAGTAGTCATCCACTACCACCAAGCAATAGAGATTTCAACCAATGCTCACATAAGTTGTAGGCCCGAAGAGATCAATGTGTAGGAGCTCAAGAGGTCTTGAAGTTGACAAGAAATTCTTGGATGGATGAGGTGAAGCCACTTGCTTTCCGGCTTGGCATGCACTACATAGCTTGTCCTTCTCAAAGGTGACATCCTTGACTCCTCTCACTAGCTTGTTCTTCATTACATGCTTGAGTTGACCCATACCAATGTGAGCAAGCCTTCGATGCCATAGCCAACCTAGAGCGGACTTAGTGAAGAGACAAGTGCTAGGGGCAACAATGTTAGTCTCAAAATCAACAACATATAGATTATTATGACGAAAGCCCTTGATAGTGAGACCCATAGCATCATTATGAAGAACCACCCCATTAGCATCAAAGTTACAAGAAAAGCCAAGATCACATATTTGAGCAACGGATAGAAGATTGAAGTTTAGGGACTCAACAAGCAATACATTAGAGATAGAGAGGTCATTTGAGATAGCCACCTTACCAAGACCTCTCACCTTGTGCTTGGAGTTGTCCCCAAATGTGACCTTGTCATGATCTTCATTTTCTTCCAAGTTGGTGAAGATGGATGAAGTACCGGTCATGTGTTGAGTGCACCCACTATCCAACACCCAATGTTTGCCACCAATCTTGTAGTTCACCTTGGAAGTAGCCATCAAGCAAAGAGGAGTGTTAGTATCATGAGAATCAATTGACATATCATTTACCTCTTGCTTGCTCTTGATGTAGGCCATAGGAACTCCATTGAGAAAGTCCAAGTCCAATGCATCCAAGGCGTCAATCATTGCCTTGGTGACTCCATTGTGTCTCCACATGGTCCGATCAACACCCATGTGTGTGACATGAGTTCCAAGTTGAAGACCTTGAAACCTTCCCACCTCTCCACTAGCATTGAAGTACTCAAGAATGTTGTAGATTTGATTCTCATAGGATAGTGCTATCAGGATCATGTCCTTGAAAGTCATACCACTAATATCATCATTGAGATCATTTAGAATGTGGACCTTCCTATTGTATGGTAGCATAGAGATCACCGTGTGAATAGCGTGTTCATCACTAATCTTGTCTTCTCCTTCAAAAGAGTTCACTCAAGCCACCAACACAAGAAGTCTCTTCCAACAATCAAGCCAAGACTCCCCATCTTTCCTATAGAACACATCATACATGTCGAAGAGGTGATAGTGAGGCCGATCGGCAAGATCTGGCTCATACAAGTTGTAGTAGTCTTCAAAGAGGGATGGCAAGACTTCTCTCTTCATGTGATATTCCTTGATAGGCTCCGGCTCATCATCACTAGCACTTGAATTGTCATCATCACAATAGAAGACGGGAACTCTATCATCTTCTTCTTCTTCCTCATCATCACTTGGGGTCTTGAATGTGTTTGAGAGCATAGAGCGAGCCCTTCTTCTTGTGATGATCTCAATGACTTGCTCAATTGAGTAGGATTTGAGCTCGAAGATTTCAAACTCAATGTGATCACCATACTTGTCCTTCGGCAAAGCATCAAGAAACCTCTTGGGTCCCTCTTCCTTGGTGACTATCCAAAGCTTGTTCTCATTTATCCTCTTGATGAGTGAATCCATCCGTAGAGCAAACTCAACAAGATCTTCATTCGGCATCATAGAGATGTGGTCCAACTCATCACATAACTTGATATATCCATCCTCTTGATCCCGAGAAGAAGAACCTTCTCCAACACGAGATGATGATTGAGCTTGAGGTAGAGGTTGAGCTTCAATGTGTTGATCTTCACTTGTATGAGGGATATCCTTGCCCTTCTTGATATCCTCCTCAAGAGAGGAGAGAATAGCAACCACCTCATCATAGGGCATGTTCACAAACTCATCCACTCGAGCAAAAACAAGAATACCAAACCGTGAGAGTGGTAGAGATCGGATAAGCTTCTTCACAACATGCTTGTGCATAATAGATGGATATCCTCTTGACATGAGTTTCCTAGCGAGAACATACAAGCGAGATGCGAAGTTAGTGATATCCTCATTATCATTCAAAACAAGCTCATCATACTCATCACGCACACCATAGTAGGAAATGTCATTAAGCACACAATCATAAGGCTCAATCAAGGTAGAAGCGATGGCAGTGTTAGAAACGTCATCATGAGTGGACTCCATTTTCCCACACACAATCCCGGTCACGACTCAAGGCGGTAAAGCCCTAATAATGAGCACTTGGCTCTGATACCACTTGTAAGGATCGTGTGACCGAGAGGGGGGGTGAATCGGTGCACTCTAGAATCTATTTCCAAACACTTACACCCAAGCAACTCCTAGCAAGTAGTTCTAGTAACAAGGTAAAGCACACTAAGGAGTATCCTTAACCTATATAGCTAGTGCATATAGATAAGACAATCACACCACACTAGCAACCTAGCACAAGATAGATAGATAGCGGAAGACTCAAGCTAGGCAAGGCAAGGTAACAAGATAACTAGAGACAAGGCAACCAAGATACTAGGCACACTAAGTAGAGTCCTTAGAGCTACTAGATAGGCTATAACAAGTAAGCACACGAGCAAAGCAATCAAGCAAACCTAGTGAAGCTAGTAGGTACCAAGGTAAACACACAAGCAAGATAAGAGCACAACTCAAGTACTACAAGTAATCATATGAAGTGCGATAAGTAAATGCGAGTAGTAAAGGAGAAGGGATAGAGAATGCTCATGATGTTTTCCCGTGGTCTCGGAAGGATGGCGCCTTCCCCTACTCCACGTTGGGTCACTCCCGCCAGAGTCTCGACCCCGTCCCTCCGCTCGATGGTGATCCCTCCTAGAGCACACTTCACCCTCCGAGTGAAGTCGCGGGCACGTCCCGCCGGGCTCGATCCCGGGTACTCTTCCGGAGGTAAGGCTCCGCACTTGATGCGTGCCAAAAGGCGCTCCACTAGTGATGCTTCTTTCGCACGGGAAGCTCCAAGACCGTGTACAAACTTGTGTCGACTTCCACAATCTCCTTGGACAGCTCAACACCGACGCCTAACCGGTCTAGGCCTTGCCATAGACCAAGAGTAACAGCCCTAGATGACTCTCTCAAGCCCACACTAGCCTAGAGATCAAAGGATGCAACTTGCTACTCTCTCAAGCACTAGGATCACTCCAAATCCTTCTCAAGTGCTTCATACTTCTTCCTCTTGGCTTCTTGGCAGCACCTCCCCTCTTTCCTGGGTCCAAGAGCACCTCAAAGAGGTAAACAACCGACTATATATAGGCCTCCAACCTCAAACTAGCCGTTGTCCAAAAGTGCCCAGTCTGCGTGATGACCGTACAGTAGACCGTACTGTCCGGTCTCCATCTGACCGTACTGTCCGGTCTTCACCAGACCGGCATCCAGGGAGTGCTGCAACTCATCTCAGACCAGACCGTATTGTACGGTCCCTAGGACCGTACTATCCGGTCTCCATTCTTCTTCAGCCAACAGAAACTTCTCCTTCTCTGTTGCTCTTCGCCTGTAAGACCGTACTGTCCGGTCCTCGACCGTATTGTACGGTCAAACTGTCCGGTCTTCATTCTTCGACTTCCAGAAACTTCAGCTTCTCTGTCTGGAAAACCCAATAGAGACCGTACTGTCCGGTCCCTAGGACCGTACTGTCCGGTCCACTGTCCGGTCTCTATTCTTCAACTTCCAGAAACTTGAGCTTCTCTGTCTGGATTTCCTCTGTAGACCGTATTGTACGGTCTCCATGACCGTACTGTCCGGTCTCTTCTGTCTTCGCAGCTTCGATCTTTGTTGGCGGTCCTTATTGAATAACTTTTACCGCCAATTGATCAATATAAAAGGGCATATAAAACACATAGAATAGGAATATTTCATAAACTAATGCCTTTCCACGAGTTTTGGCGATATTTGATTGCAGGAACAATATCCTAGAGGAATTGGACCTGTGTTGGACAAAACACAGGCCGGCCGGCCACCCCTCCAGGCCGGCCGGCCCCCCTTTGCTTCCAAAAGCCTCAGCATTCCTCCAGTGGGCGGTAAACATGCCAAACACATTGAAACTAAAGCCCAAGTTGGAGTTTTCAGCCGACGTTCTAGAAGGTGGGCCAATTGGGCCTAAACTTGGCCCTTACTCTAGTTCTGCCGCCTCCAGACAACAACCGACTGTACAACCGTCATGGGGAAGCAATCTGGGACGTACACGCAGAAGACGGTGGCAAACCGCCGCATCGGAGGGCCGGCCGGCCACCCCCCTAGGCCGGCCGGCCAAGCTTGGCGGCCAAATCACTCCAACCGCCTCTCACTCGCTCTACATAAACCCCCCTTCTCATATTTGGGTATAAATAGGGGGTAGCGCCTACGGTTCAAGACACACAAGAAGGAGAAGTGAGTAGTTCCATTCCAAAGGCGAAGCGCTGCCTCTATAGTGCTTAGAAAATAGGGAGAGAGTGAGAGTAGTGCGGGGAAGCGTCGGTCTTGTCGGCGCTCTTCCCCAGCTTGTACCTCGATGGAGTCCTGCCTTTTTTTTTAAGTAAGACTTCGTGATTCTTTTATGGTAATTTAGTTTCCTTTTTGAGTAAGTTATTTCCTTTACTTGCTTACGGGATCATCGCTCTGTTTAGAGTACCTTAGTCTTTGTTGGATCCGAGATTAAGGTAGTAATCGATAGTGTAGACGTGGTGTCTAGACTAGAGGTTGCCTTTGTTTGCCGCGTGCCCCACGGATAGTAGAGGTAGGTGGTAGATGGTGACAGCCCTTTCCGCCCTCGGTAGCCCTCCACGTTCAGGTACGTCGTAGAGCTGTAGACCGGAGTCGCCTGGCAGACCAGGGGTAAGACGGTGCCCGAAGTAAGGAAGTAAAAGCGAAACTTATCTTACTCGATCTAGGAGCTTTATCCATAGGAATCCTCTCTACCCAAGCCTATCATATACTTCTTGTTGTCCTTGGACTAGCCTGTTAGAAGATAAACACACATGTTCCCTGTGGATTTTCGATACCTTGGAATACTCCTGGGTGAAATGCGACATCGGTATTCTCCGTGCGCTTGCGGATTTATCTGTGGTCGTAAGAAATACCAACAAGCATTTCTGGCGCCGTTGCCGGGGAACGGTTGCTGTTTTATCTCCGAACCTTGTTCGTCCTCGTATCTTTTTATTTTTATTTTATTCCTTTCCTTTTTCTATCATGGAGCAACCCACCATACAACAGTTATCTGCTCTGAAGGGCGAATTCCTTGAGCCACCATCATCTTCACATCCTATCCATACAACTAGCTATCAAATTCGCCCTGGCTTTATAGCCACGGTTCGGGATCGATCTTTCTCTGGTTTTGACCACGAAAATCCCTACCACCATCTGCGAGAATTCGAGCAATTGTGTTCCTGCCTCCTAATTGAAGGCATGACACAAGAAACTCTAAAATGGAAATTGTTTCCCTTCTCTCTTCAAGAGAGGGCAAAACAATGGTACGATCGCACGATTGGGAGCGTGAACGGTGATTGGCAAGAACTACGAGATAAATTTTGTCTTGCATTCTTCCCTCTGCATCGTGTTGCCGCTGTTCGAAGGGAAATTTTCAATTTCTCGCAGAATGAGAAGGAATCCATAGGTGCAGCCTGGACGAGATTTTCTTTGTTAACTCAATCAGGCCCAGACTTGTCTATCCCAAATCACGTGTTGCTACAGCACTTTTGTTTGGGTTTAAACAAGGAATCTGCCCTGTATCTTGACATTTCTGCTGGAGGTTCTTTCACGCATAAAACTCCGACAGAAGGAAAGCAACTCTTAGATCGCATCCTAGATAGCACTTCCTATGTCGCCGATGCTGCTGAACCCCACACAGAGGAAGTCAAGTCCAGCCAAGAGAAACTCTCAACATCCGAATCTAACCCTTCATCTTCCACAATCAAAGATTCACCTGTTGAGCCATCTCCCGAACCAAGAACAGTGATGGAGGAGGAAGAAATTCAACCTCTTGAGTTCTCATCTAAATTCGAGGAAGATCTTTTTGAAGACTACGGGAATACCTCGAATTATCACTGCCAAAAGAAACCACCATTTTCAACTTCTCTTCCTGATCCTCTTGAAGAGGCTTTCCTCCTAAAGACGGTTAAGGAATTAAGCTCAATCATGAGCAACGAATGGTCAAGGGAGGGCGAGTTTTCTTCAGAAGTCATTCGAATCAACGCTCCGTCCTCAACCATTCAATGTTGTATTAGAGGAGTCATGGTGGATGTTCTTTACAATCCCACTGTCGGTGCTAACATAGTCTCTGATTCTTTCGCTTTTGACATCTTGGGCGATGTACCTTTAGCACCGACTAATAAATCCTTCAAGAGCCCCTCAGGACCCATTCTAGGAGGGTATGGGATTTTGCAAAACGTGACCGTAAGGCACGAAAATGTCGAGGTTCTCCTAGATTTTCATGTTTTCGAAGTCCAAGACTTTGATATTCTGATCGGACATCCCATAGAGATGTTACTCATGGATGCCCCGACACTAGGAAATCTCGACATAAAACTTGGGGAAGACACATTTTCTGTTCCAATCTCTCGATCACGGAATTCCCTGACTGAAAGTCTCCCCAAGGATGAGCCAATCGAGGAAGTGATGTCTGTCTTTCCATTCGAGCCTCCCGAATCAATCCTCGACAAAGATGCCGAACAATACATCCAAGAGGAGGATGATTTAGGAGAGACTATCGAGCTACCTGAATCCGAGCAAGCACCACGACCACCGATTGAGCTAAAACCCCTTCCTTCAGGCCTTCGCTATGCTTTTCTACACGGTGATAAGGAAGCCCCTGTCATCATAAGTGACAAGCTTTCCGAGGAAGAAACTGACGTCCCGCCTTCAAGCACGGGAGTTCTTTCGAGCTTCCTTGCAACTGTTAGCTTATCAATAAGCACGCTGCTTTCGAGATGAGCTTCCGGAAAAGAAGTTGCAACCTTAGAGGATCAGAAACTGCTAAACTCTTAGCCGTTCTAGAAAAGCATCGCTCAGCCCTAGGCTACTCACTCCAAGATCTCAAAGGGATTAGCCCCGCTCTTTGCACCCATCGCATTCCTATCGACTTTGATAGTGCACCCTCCATGGAGCCTCAAAGGAGGCTAAATAATGCGATGAGAGAAGTCGTTAAGAAAGAGGTCTTAAAGCTTCTACAGGCCGGGATAATTTATCCCGTACCACATAGTGAGTGGGTTAGCCCTGTCCAAGTGTGCCTAAAAAGGGAGGTATGACGGTCGTTAAGACCGATAAAAACGAGTTGATCCCACAACGAACCGTCACGGGGTGGAGGATGTGCATCGACTACCGGAAGCTTAACAAGGCGACAAAGAAGGACCATTTCCCGCTGCCCTTCATTGATGGAATGTTGGAACGGCTAGCGAAACACTCTTACTTTTGTTTCCTTGATGGGTATTCTGGTTACCATCAAATCCCCATCCATCCCGATGATCAAAGCAAGACCACCTTCACATGTCCATATGGAACCTTTGCCTACCGTAGGATGTCCTTCGGTTTGTGCAATGCACCTGCCTCATTCCAAAGGTGTATGATGTCCATCTTCTCCGACATGATCGAGGAAATCATGGAAGTTTTCATGGATGATTTTTCTGTCTATGGAAAAACCTTTGATCATTGTCTTGAGAACTTGGACAAGGTCTTGCAAAGATGTCAAGAGAAGGACCTGGTACTTAATTGGGAAAAGTGCCACTTCATGGTCCGAGAAGGGATAGTCCTAGGACACTTAGTGTCCGAAAGAGGGATAGAGGTGGATAGAGCAAAAATAGAAGTTATAGAACAGCTTCCACCTCCGATCAATGTGAAAGGAGTCCGTAGCTTCCTAGGCCACGCGGGGTTCTATCGGCGATTTATAAAAGATTTCTCGACGATCGCTAGACCCCTCACAAACCTTTTAGCTAAGGATGCACCTTTCGTTTTTAGTGATGAGTGTTTAAATGCTTTTAATTTCCTTAAGAAAGCACTCGTCTCAGCCCCAATCATACAACCACCTGATTGGACGCTGCCCCTTGAGATAATGTGTGATGCTAGTAACTTTGCTGTTGGTGCCGTTCTCGGCCAAACTAAAGATAAAAAGCACCATGCAATCTCTTATGCTAGTAAAACTTTGACAGGAGCTGAACTTAACTATGCAACAACTGAAAAAGAACTCCTAGCCGTTGTTTTTGCTATCAATAAGTTTAGATCTTACTTAGTAGGAGCCAAGGTTGTTGTTTATACCGATCATGCTGCTTTGAAATACCTGCTCTCTAAGAAAGATGCTAAACCCCGTCTCATAAGATGGATCCTTCTACTCCAAGAGTTTGATCTTGAGATTAAAGATAAGAAAGGAGTAGAAAATTCCGTAGCAGATCATTTGTCGCGTTTGCAAGTAACTAACATGCAGGAACTACCGATAAATGACTTCCTACGGGATGACATGCTGCTGAAGGTGACAGACTCCAACCCCTGGTATGCAGATATTGTGAATTTTATGGTTGCAGGTTATGTGCCACCGGGGGAGAACAAAAGGAAGCTCATTCAGGAGAGTCGTCGTCACCTATGGGATGAGCCATACCTTTACAGAGTCTGTGCTGACGGGTTACTAAGAAGATGTGTGCCGACAGTTGAAGGTACCAAGATTATTGAGAAATGCCATGCAGGTCCATATGGAGGGCATTATGGTGCATACCGCACACATGCCAAGATATGGCAGAGTGGATTCTTCTGGCCAACAATGTATGAAGACCCCAAAGAATTCATTCGAAGATGCTCAAGGTGCCAAAGAGTTGGAGGTATCACTTCTCGTGACGCAATGCCCTTGACATACAATCTTCAAGTGGAATTATTTGATGTTTGGGGCATCGACTTCATGGGACCATTCCCCAAGTCCTATGATTGTAAGTACATCTTGGTTGCCGTCGACTATGTGTCCAAGTGGGTAGAAGCAATGCCATGCCGAGCTGCAGATGCCAAACATGCCCGCAGGATGTTTCACGAGATCATCTTTCCTCGTTTTGGAACGCCTAGAATGGTAATAAGTGACGGAGGGTCTCATTTCATTGATAAGACCTTCCGAAATTTCTTAAAGGAGCTTGGAGCAGAACACAACATTGCAACTCCCTACCATCCCCAGACTAGTGGACAAGCGGAAACTTCAAACAAGCAAATAAAGAATATCTTGCAGAAAACCGTGGATGAAATGGGGAAGGGATGGAAACTAAAACTACCCGATGCACTTTGGGCATACAGGACTGCATACAAGACACCCATCGGCATGTCACCCTACCAACTCGTCTATGGAAAAACATGTCACCTACCTGTCGAGTTGGAACATAAGGCACACTGGGCCATTCGGAAATGGAACATGGATTCCAAGATGGCAGGAGAACATCGGAAAATGCAATTATCCGAGCTGGAGGAATGGAGAGAAAAAGCCTATCATAGTGCCAGGATCTACAAGGAAAGAACTAAGAGATGGCATGATAAACGGATCAATGTAAAAGAGTTCAAACCTGGGGATAAGGTGTTACTCTTCAACTCCAAAGTCAAGCTTTTCGGACGTGGAAAACTTCGGAGTAAATGGGATGGACCATTCACCGTCGTTGAAACTTCGTCACACGGAGCAATCACACTTCAAGACGAGGGAGGTAACCTTTTTAAGGTAAATGGCCAATGTTTAAAAGTTTTCCTAGAACCCGATAAAAATCTAGATGAAGAGGTAGATGTGATAGAATTAATTGATTTTAATCTTTCATAGCCTCTTATCGTGATTTTAGTGCTCCTGCTAAATAAAATAAAAAGTTATTAAAATTTTTTTAATTTAGGCTCTTTTGTTTGATTGAATAAAATTTGCAGCTCACCGATCGTTACCCCGGTCGAGTCTCTTTTGTTTCCACCTTGTTGTTTGTTTTGAATAAAAATGCAGGTACAAAATAAGTGTGGGGGGAGGTCCTTCGAGATTCTCATCGCACAAACAAATGGGACTCCTCACCAACACAATGCGCAACACTTCAGGCATCGTCAGTCTCTGCGTCGTCAACTGGTTTGCGCATCTCATCTCTCAACCTCCCCTATTTGTGAGTTAAAACTGATCAAAGTTGAAAATAATTGCTAAAGTTTAACTCATGAGTAAAATAAACCTTAATACTTTCCATTGCTTGGCTTGCATACTCTTTATTCCTAGCCTTTATACCTCGTTGCTTGTGAACACATTTCTGTTAGGAAAACATGTTCATCTAAGTAATTGATGAGTGTGATATGGTTAGATAAAAGAAATCTTTGCTTCAACTGTTTTAAGTACTCGGGAAATTTTTATCTTAAAAAAAAAATAATAGCAATGCTCCTCGATGATTCAAATCCTACAAGAGCCATATGTTGAACATAATGCAAAACTCTACACATATGCTGCTTGCTACTACTTTGAGCTTTGTCAAATTGTTGTGACCCTAGTAAGAATACCTTTCATATTGTTTTGATCAAGAATCACGTACACACATCACCTCCTTATGCTAAATTTCTACACTGGAAGTTAGCAACATCATCTTCATCATTCCATAAAAATAAATACTCCATCATGTGGTTGTTGATCTCTCTCAAATATCTCTCTTGCAAAAGAGACATGGCTATGCAAAAAAAAAAAAATTATGAGCCTAAAGAAAAAAAAAGAAAAAGAAAAAGAAAAAGAGAAGAGATAGCCATGTTCTCAATTTCAATTAAAAAAAACGAGAGATCTTTTCAACAAGGAGTTTCCATTTCTTTAGTCACATTTCCACACACATGCACATTCTTGATCATGATGATATGATTTGTTTTCTTCATGGATCCGGTTTTTGACTTTGCAACATAAGTCGTACAAGTTTGCTCCTTGTTCATCCCTACCTGAGCTCCACATCAGCCAATTTAGATGTAGGATGAAAAGAGGCAAATTCAATGCCTTTGTGAGGATTCATACACCCTGAGTGATTCGAGAGACAAATCATTTGAGGAGCACAACTATGTTTTTACTTTTGAAATTATATCAAAAACCCGAGTTACTCAACAGAAGAAGTGAAGGTGACTTGAATCAAGACCGTTCCACTCATCAATCACCCAAGATGACATGGTAGACACCATAAAGTTCACAGCTGCTGGTATGGCATGGAATGACTTGTATGCTCGCATCATGCCAAGGGAAGGTGTTGTTCCACACTGGTTCTTAACCTTTGCTCGGGACGAGCAAAGAGCTAAGTGTGGGGGGTTTGTTGGCGGTCCTTATTGAATAACTTTTACCGCCAATTGATCAATATAAAAGGGCATATAAAACACATAGAATAGGAATATTTTATAAACTAATGCCTTTCCACGAGTTTTGGCGATATTTGATTGCAGGAACAATATCCTGGAGGAATTGGACCTGTGTTGGACAAAACACAGGCCGGCCGGCCACCCCTCCAGGCCGGCCGGCCCCCCATTGCTTCCAAAAGCCTCAGCATTCCTCCAGTGGGCGGTAAACAGGCCAAACACATTGAAACTAAAGCCCAAGTTGGAGTTTTCAGCCGACGTTCTAGAAGGTGGGCCAATTGGGCCTAAACTTGGCCCTTACTCTAGTTCTGCCGCCTCCAGACAACAACCGACTGTACAACTGTCATGGGGAAGCAATCTGGGACGTACACGCAGAAGACGGTGGCAAACCGCCGCATCGGAGGGCCGGCCGGCCACGCCCCTAGGCCGGCCGGCCAAGCTTGGCGGCCAAATCACTCCAACCGCCTCTCACTCGCTCTACATAAACCCCCCTTCTCATATTTGGGTATAAATAGGGGGTAGCGCCTACGGTTCAAGACACACAAGAAGGAGAAGTGAGTAGTTCCATTCCAAAGGCGAAGCGCTGCCTCTATAGTGCTTAGAAAATAGGGAGAGAGTGAGAGTAGTGCGGGGAAGCGTCGGGCTTGTCGGCGCTCTTCCCCAGCTTGTACCTCGATGGAGTCCTGCCTTTTTTTTTAAGTAAGACTTCGTGATTCTTTTATGGTAATTTAGTTTCCTTTTTGAGTAAGTTATTTCCTTTACTTGCTTACGGGATCATCGCTCTGTTTAGAGTACCTTAGTCTTTGTTGGATCCGAGATTAAGGTAGTAATCGATAGTGTAGACGTGGTGTCTAGACTAGAGGTTGCCTTTGTTTGCCGCGTGCCCCACGGATAGTAGAGGTAGGTGGTAGGTGGTGACAGCCCTATCCGCCCTCGGTAGCCCTCCACGTTCGGGTACGTCGTAGAGCTGTAGACCGGAGTCGCCTGGCAGACCAGGGGTAAGCCGGTGCCCGAAGTAAGGAAGTAAAAGCGAAACTTATCTTACTCGATCTAGGAGCTTTATCCATAGGAATCCTCTCTACCCAAGCCTATCATATACTTCTTGTTGTCCTTGGACTAGCCTGTTAGAAGATAAACACACACGTTCCCTGTGGATTTTCGATACCTTGGAATACTCCTGGGTGAAGTGCTACATCGGTATTCTCCGTGCGCTTGCGGATTTATCTGTGGTCGTAAGAAATACCAACAATCTTCTTCTTGATCTTCTTCTTCAACACTTGATCTTTTTGGTTCCTTCAACTCTCTTCTGCCACCCTAGCCCCTGAGAGACTCACCATGCATCCAATGATCTCTATAACTAGTGTGTACTAAGAGAACCACCTCGAACCCTCTTGATAGTCCGGTTTTTCCTATGGACTCAAGCTAACATCTAACCAAGCAACACCCGCTTGGATCTAGCATGTCCTTAGCCTTGACCATGTCTTCTCCGCGACTCCATCAAGTCCGTTCTTGTGTAGATGAAGGCAACCAATCATCCTTGTCAATTAAGTTCATGGTGTGTTTGCGTTCACCACCAACGGACGGAACTTTCTTCATATGTGACCTATAAGATCTCACAAAGAGTGTTAGTCACATTCATGGTTCTCATCCTATCACCAAAACATTCATACCTTGGGGTTTCCCTAGCTCCAATGGTCATGAAGCTTACACTGAGTTCAGAAAAATGATGGGTCAAGCTTCTCAAAAAATATTGAACGAAATTCCTTGTTTGGCTGTGCTATAGGAGCAGCTCATCGTAGGGAAAAAAAATCCTTTCTTTTCATTTTTTTAGCACAATTCCATTTTTTGTTTCTATCTATATATAGGAAAATCGCATGGGTGTTGCTACAAAATTACGGCCCAATTGTGTTAAACTGCCCCAAACAAGCTAGAACGTTCCCTTGTATGTGGAGGATGGAGCTCAACCACAATAACCTCATCAAGAATTTTTTCGGTTGTAATTGTACCAAATTCCGTATACAAAATAAAACAAAGTTTATTTTCCAAACAAAAGGACATTATGAAATCTATGTTTAACTGGTAATCTGCCGGCAACAATGCCGCCTTTAAACGCCATTTTCTTCCGAACTAAACCGTTTAAAATTCCCTCATCGGTATCTTGATGAAAATCGTTCCATGCAGAACTGAAACGATTGGTGCACTCGTCTTGCAATGTAGTCTCAAAAAGATTCTTTCTATTTGAAATTACAAAAAATTTAACTAACTATTAGAAAAACAGCGCGCAATTTGCGCGTCACATTTCCTTCTCCTGTTGTGAACCCGTTGTGGAGTGAGAAGAATAAGAAACTTTTTTGTTTCTTACTTGGATGAGCACAAATTTTTTAGAGCACAATGGGTTAAATACCTAAAATAATTTTTTTAGACTACAATGAGTCAAATACTTGAAATAAATTTTTAAGAGCACAATGGGTCAAAATGAAATAATCATTTTGTTGTGAGTTAATAATTTTAGTTGAGAAGCTGTTTTTTATCAAAAAAAAAAAGAAAGTTCACTAACTGACTCAATTTATAGATTAGTGGTTTAGTAATCAACAAAGATAGAAATAGGTATATTAAACTAAACAAAAAGGGAGTTTGTTTTTTTACATTCAGCTGATTAAGGCATGTTACTGTGGAGTCCATGTTCAATATATAAAGTGAAAAAAAAATGAAACTTGATTCTAATGGAATTGAGATAACTTTGTAAGTTTGCAACACGCCTGATAGTAGTAAAGGCACAACAACTATGTAAATATTAGATCCTCCCATGAACATATTTAGATCCACATGTATGTTTTACATGTATGCGGTTTATATTTACATATGTATGCACTGTGAACTTATTTAAATACTTAAAATAATTCCTTAAGTCACATGCATATAATATCACGTTCATATATACAAAAGATGTAACATATGCAGTAGATATGAACCTGTAGACCTTGTCATATTTACGTACTTTAGTTTAAATGAAACATATTGTTGGCTATGTCATATGTATGCATAAACAAAATATTTATAGGAAATAAATTAGTATCTTAATACATAGGAATGTGTTCATATGCATTGACCACATATAGCCTTATTTTACATTCGGATCACCTTATGATTAATTATATGGAAATGTAGTTTATTTGCGCATGTCACCTTAAACAACTTCATGTTGTTTAGTAGAAATAATTTGTAGTTTACATAATAGATATGCACGCAATCACTATTAATAAAACATATGCGTCACACCGTTTTCACCATAGACCTCATACCTTAATTTCGATAACAAAAAATAAATTATAAATAACTTTGTCTAGGTGAATATGGCCCTTAAGCACACATTTTATCATTTCTTTTAGTTTCTTATACATGATATGCATGATTTCATATGAAGTTACACAGTGAATATAAATAAATTGGAGGTTTAAATAGTAAAAACTGCAAGTTATTATGTTGATGGCATAAATTCTCTTAATTTGGAGGTGTTATTTGCGAAATAATATTAACATAAAATTTCCAGAGACTTTAAGGTCATATTTACAAAAAAAATTGGGTGAATTTGAAATTTCACAAAAATCTGTGCTGTATTGTTAAAATTTTGGACCGCGGGTTCAATTATGGAAAACTTAGGGTGTACATTCAAAGTTATAGGGTCAAAACCACAATTTGTAGCTCTTTAGGTTTTTTTTTGCAAAATATTTCAAATATTACTGATTTTTTCCATTTAATTTTTCTTCTATTTATTTTAAAATCAGGCTGGCCTTTTGGGCTGGATGCGGCCCATCCCAGCCTGGCCCAACGACGAAACATGCTGAGTAAAAAAAAACTAGTTGCGCATGTGGGCCGCAAAGGTGGACGCAAATGGGCCGGCCCGGCCCAGCGACGGGTTTCCTCATGCCCGCCTCGATCTTGGCCGTCCGCCGCGATGGACGGCTGAGGTTTGTCGACCATCAGTATAAAAATGGGAAAAAATCGTGCCGATCCCAAAACCCTAACTCATTCTTTTCTCTTTCTTCTCCTTTCTCGACTGCGAGAGAGAGCGAGGCGGCGAGTCGCGGTGACGGAGCCGTCGTGGGCCCCTCGCCGAAGGGTGAGCGCGCCGTCATCGAGCGGTTTCGCTGCGTCTCCTTTAGCGCCGCTACGAGGTCCGGCAGCGCGGAGGGACACTCTTCGGCGTATAGAGGTGACTACTTAGGGTTAGGAGTTGCCTTTTTTTTTTTCCCTGAAGAAATCTAGATTTTTTGATGTTCTCCTTACTATAGTAGCTCTTTATTATCCGGTACTGTAGCACATGATATGACCGTGTTGTAACTGATTTGTGACTTCTTCTCTCTTTACAGCAGTCGCATCTTCGTTTCAGACTGCAGAGCTAAGCTACCAGTAAAGCCAAGAACCGTGGCATCAGCAAGCCAAGAAACATACTTGAGAAGCAATAGAGAGATTAATTTGTACTTTATCATCTCCGATTGTCTCTTAACAAACATCATCACAAGCAGCCATGAGCACCATGAAGTTCTGCCGTGAATGGTAAGTTGATGGCTGATTGGTACGCTTATAGGTGATTGATTCATTCATGAACAAGCTCTTTTTCTTTTTTGGGGCATGCATGCAGCAACAACATTCTGTATCCAAAGGAAGATAGGGCGAACAAGATTCTTCTCTATGCCTGCAGGAACTGTGACCATCAGGTTCGCCCTCCTCATCCACTTATTTGTCCACATAATTTAAATTGTCCTTTGGAAATATGCTGAGAATCTTCAAACTGTTTGTACTTCGTCCTCATACGAGGACGGGGCGTCGCATGCGGGTATATATGTGAATGTTTGAAACTGAAACTCTGCACCGTGCAGGAGGTTGCGGACACAAACTTGGTGTACCGGAACGTGGTGGACCACGCCGCCGGCGAGTTAACGCAGGTGCTCTACGAGAACGTGGCCTCCGACCCGACCCTGCCCCGAACCAAGTCAGTCCGCTGCGCCGCCTGCGGCCACGGCGAGGCTGTCTTCTTCCAGGTCAGGGCCGTGGCCATCGCTACCATTCACAACCGAACACATTTCTTCAGTTTGGTTCAGACTTCAGAGTTCAGCTCTGACAAAAACCACTGATTCTGATTCATGAATGATGCAGGCGACGGTGCGGGGCGAGGAAGGCATGACACTCTTCTTCGTGTGCTGCAACCCCAGCTGCGGCCACCGTTGGCGAGACTGACGCGTCGTGATGCAGCCTGCTGGTTGCTACATTGTCATGGAGCAGAATATTGTTGGAATTATGTGGGCTAGGCCCATCTATATTCCCAATAATTCCTAGAACATTGTTGGAATTATGTGGAGCAGAACATGTTCATGGAGCAGAACATATGTTAGCTTCCAGAATTTCTCTTGTCTCTGTTTGTTCCTCCTTACTTTCAGTGTGAATGAAAGTTAAATTACACTGGTAATGACTGATGTTGAGGCCGGGAGGGACGGCTGGGAAGAGGCAGCGCTCCGGCGGGCCATGGCGTGATGAGATGAGACCATGACTGGGGAGCTGGCCAGGCCGCCAGGGCCTTCAGCTGGGGAACTCCGGCGCGGATGTGCACGCGAGTGGACGGCGTTCTGCGCGGAAGCGTTCCGTCGGGGATAGCGCAGGTCGCCGGCGGCGTCTCTGGGGTATCGGCGCCGGACGGGACGGCCAGGAGTATTTGCAAAGAAACCCCGATTTGGATGTCGAGCGGGATATTTACAAAATGACCCTTAGATTGGATCGCAACTAATAGTCGCAATCCAAGTATTTTCAAACACCCTCCCTATTTTGAATTGTGATTAATAGTAGCGATCCAAATATTTACATTAAACCCTCTATTTTGATCAGAAATATATAAATAGATCCCTGCTTGGATCGGCTCCTTCCCACTGCCGGCCGTTGGTTGCTGCCGCCTCCGCAGTCCATCCTCCGCCCTACCACATCGCCGGAAGCGCGATCCCGATCCCTACCACTAGTCCAACCCTACCGATATCCAGCACCAGCTGACTAACAATCCCTCTGATCACCCGCTCCCCCAATCTACGACCGGACGCCGGAGGTGCGCGGCCTTTTCCGCGGCGGAGCCGAGCGAGCATATGCCGCGACTCGGCTCTCACGCCCAAGCATGGCAGCGTGGTCCGTGCCTCGCCATTGTCACCTCTCGAACAGCTGAACTACCGCACCGCTGAGTTTGTTTGTTCTTCACTGCTTCTGTTTCAGATCTTTTGACCGATTGAAGACAAACGAAATTTCTGCTCACTCGTTCAACTCTGCTTATCTGTAATCACCTTCAGTTAATTATTATCTCTAATACTATGATTCTATTCTGGCTGTGGAGTCTGATGAGGAACACCCGGCCAAAATGCCTGAATGTTCATTTCAGTCAGACATCTCAAGCGAATACAGAATACTAATGACATGGATGAGCTGCAACTATAGAGCAGCAGCATGTGTAAATGTTCACAAACATCATAGAAACTGATAAATACTGCAGATATAGAGAGTGAAAGACTAAAATAGAGCGGGAGAAAATTACAGACTGACAGCAACACATTGTGTTGTCACTTGTCAGGCCAAGTGAAAGTGATACATTTTCACCGAAATGTATGCTGGTCTCTTTTAAACTGAAGGACTGTGACCTTGCCACCCTGGTCCTTTGTAGTCCCGATGAACCAAATTTTAAGCTTTGATGCAAACAGAATACCCGCAAACTCGAACGACGACGATAAGCAGCCGGAAGTTTTGTCAGGTAATTACTCTGATTCGATCTGTCATGTGGAAAGGGAAATTCGGCATACCTCTTTTGCACAGTTGAGTAGACTGCTTAATTCATCTGTGGAACCATGAATTGAAAACAATTGCATGGCCAAACGAAGCTTTCTGCGTAGCACGACCATGGCCCGTTTCATCCGTCAACCGAGGAACTGGAGGGGCAGCTTTTTTCTGTATGAGCAATCAAACAGAGCTTGCAGTTTCAGCAATGCAGCGTGTGTATATAGGCCGGCGACCACCGTGGGAGACGGAGACGTCCGGAACGCGCCAGGGGGCAGAGGTGACGGCCGGTACAGGATAAGGACGGCTTTGTCATGCCTGCACAGCCGCACGCCGCCGCGTCGACTACCTACACCACGGCTGGACATTGCAGCAACCGTTCCTTCCTTCCTGGCCATCATCCACTATTCCGGGCATGTGGCCTGTGGTGACGGTGAGCCGTTCGATCACACGCACCTGGCGCGGTGCGGCGGATGGGGCAGGAGATTCCTAACCGGTCCACGAGGCCCACTGGGGCACCATTTCTTCCCTTCTTTGCCCAAACATCTCCCCCGCATCCCGCCCTGCTGCCAAGCCTGCCATGGACGAAGACGCGACCATGGGCGACGCGCGCGAAGCCGAGACCTTCGATCCGGTGAGTGAGTTCTCCTGCCCCAGCTGTGCAGGCGACGGCGCGCGCGCGAAGCTGACTGAGTTCAGCTCTGACAAAGACCACCGATTCTGATTAATAATGCAGGCGACGGCTCCGGGCGAGGAAGGAAGGCATGGCAGTCTTGTTCGTGTTCCGCAACCCCAGCTGCGGTTTGAAATAGACGATAAATGCGTCACTCCGAGAGGAATTAGGCAATTAGCCATTGTGACTGTGGTTTGGGCGCGCGCTACAGCACCTCATGTTCCACCGCGAGCGCCAAGCGCTGCTCGCTCGCCTCTTCGACGTCGGCGCGCACACAGGAGTGCGAGCGCATGCGCCGTCCAAGGCTCGCTGATTGGAGGCAGCAGGCCATCCATGGAGGATGACGTGGCGGGCACGCACGCTCCAGGTCAGGAAGATGGCAATGGCAGGTACAAGAGGAAGGAAGCAAGAGGCGGCCGGCGCGTTGGTGCTCTGACGAGCCACGGCGGGCAGCGGCGGAGGCAGTTCACGCGACTCAGTTGGGCTCGCTATTTCCAACAGCGACCAGTCGGCCCGCCGAAATTGGAAAAGCAGATGACGGCTGCTCCCAAGGTCGCTAGAGTTCAACGGCGGTGGCACGACCGAGTTTCAGGAGATGGCTCCTCACGACGCTGCCAGAGGCGAGCAGAAGCAGTGCCATGGCCATTGAATTGTTCCATGCTATATTTTCGCTTGTTTCAGTTCCAAGATTTGGGTGTAGAATATAACTTTAAATTAAGATCAGCAAAAAGATCAACTCCTGCTCCCGCTCAGTTCCTGCGCGAAAGACATAAATTCTGCAGTTTGTCCTTAAACTGCCGGTGCACTGTCACTTCTCCGGATCCTGACTTCAACGTCCCCTTCACAGATGCGAAACTGTGTCGATGATCAGTGGCGGAGCTAGACTTGAAGCATGAGAGGGGCCAAACAAACTATAGTACTCAGATTCCAAAGATGACAAAGGCCAAATATTAAGATTATTAGCAAAATCTAATGCAAATATTAAAATTTAGTGTATTTTTTTGGATCATAGGGGGGCCCATGGCCCCTGCCTGCCCTTCCTACGCTCCGCACTGTCGATGATATTCCACCAGCTCCCACGCCACCTTTGTTTTTCCACGCATACCTGACCTGTACCTGCAACAGATATGTCCTAGGAATCACATATACTCATTATTTGCAATCCTCCTGCTCTGCAACGAACTATCAGACTGCAAGCAACTACATCTCTCCACAACAGAACCTTGGGCAACTTCCCAGCACCATTTTTCAGACATCATCATCCAGATCCACAACCATAGGACACTAATCATAAGCCACTTCTTACCCTCTGCGAACCCAAATCCACGAGCTATCCTGTTACATTCTTTAAACCATTTATACACTGAATTCCTGCCACTAGCTTCTGTGTTGCGCCTTTCCATGAAGCCCTTCATCATGGTAGATTTCTGCTCAACGCATGCTTTATCACCTGCAGGTAAGAGAATGCACCAAAGTTTCATATATGGTAATAAAAACTTTTTCACGGAATGTAATATTGTTCCTCCATTTCCAAACTGCCCACATCAGTTAATGGACAATCAAATCAGAGATCTTTTACCGTGTTTGTGATTAATATGGACCGTTCGTTGCCTCTAATCTAACCCTCTATAATTAAATATACCAACCAAAAGGTACCTAAATATGGAGGAAGGTACTTAAGTACTGAGGGTAAGGAGGTAACTTTATTCGCTGGCTAATTTGGAAGGTTAGAGACAAGAAAATTGATTGATGCGTGATTATCTCCTTCCTTACGTTGTTTTGTTGAAACTTACTCGGTACGACTCCTTTCTTCTCTAAAACTACACGGTGTGAGTTTATGCATGGATAGGAGGAAAATGTCTAGTTTAACCGGTAGAGATGAACACATCTCTTAGGCCTTGTTCTGAGTAATCATCAACATATGAAATCAGTAACCAAGTGAAAAATGGAATAAATAACTTAAATGTTCACTGAATGCGCAAATGTCCAGTTTTGATCTCAAAGCCCATGGATTTCCTGCCTTCTCAAGTCTTTCTTAAATGCGATCTCAAAATGTTATAGTCAACCTTTCGACTCTAATTTTTCACACCACATATATTATAAATCATTGAGGCATGAGATCGGTTTATCAAACGAGTAAATCATTAGATTTTTACCGAATGTGTAAATGCGATTGTGTTGTCCATGACTTGCCTACTTGGAATTGTAACTGAGAGATGGTTGGTGAATAGAGAAGGCGATAGTAACTCACAAAAGGTAAGGTTTTTAGTTACCATATTAGTATCTATTTGTTGCCATTTATGATAAATTTTATTCCATACCTTGCCCCTCTCTAATCAACGGTCCAGATTGTAGCACCTCTTGATGCCTCTATGTACCTCGCAAACACCATAAAAAATCTCATTAAGTATATGTTCAGCTTAGGTACTACAACTACCATAGCAAAGAGGAGATCATAGATGACAAGAGGCTTAATTATAAACGCGAATGGTCTAATGACAATATTGCAAACGACTGAAACATTGGATTGGGGGCTACAGACCCATTGCAGACTGCATAACTACCGTTGAACAACAACCTAATCAGACGTTGTTGCAGATCGAATTCAACAATTTAAGCAGGGGGCATATGCCCTTATTCTTAAAAGCAGCGCTGGAGAAGAACTCCTACTCGTAGATAAAAGTCGCCTAACAGTTACACGCATCAGTCAGTAGCTGATAAATGCTGACATATAGAGAGTGGACGACTAAAATAAAGCCTGAGAAAATTAGTCTAACAGTAACAAATTGTGTTGTAACGTATCAGGCAAAGTGATAAATTTCCAGTTCTCTATAGTCTCTTTTAAACTGAATGATTGAAGCAATCACAAGGGTAAACCCGACATTTCTTCCTCGAGGCTGTGACCTTGCCACCCTGGTACTTTGTAGTCCCCTGATGAACCGAACTTTGAGCTTTGATGCAAACAGAATATCTGCAAACTGCACCCAGAAGTTGTGTCAGGTAGTTACTCTGATTTGTTTTGAAAATTCAACATACCTATTTTGCACACATGACTCTGATTTGATCTGTCATGATGACTGATTCTCTTGCCACCGTTAATCGACCTAACCTGAATTTGACAAGTACTCTGACCAAAGAGAAACAACTAGTAATGTGACAGAGGATCTGCACACTCGTAGACCTTTTTAAACATGATGTGTGGACTGAAACCATGAACTGAAAAAAACACAAAATTGCTTTGCCAAATGAAGCTATCTTCGTAGGTTCATCCGTTGACAGATGATTCAGACAGAGCTTACAGCGTGTGTCTAGGCGAGCGAGCACCGTGAGACGCCGGAGCGTCCAGAACGCGCCAGGACAGCATTGCACGGCATGGGATTCTGAACGACCAGCCATGTTTTGCCTGCACAGCCGCCCGCAGCCGCGTCGATCGCCGACACGGACGCCTGGACGTCGCAGTAGCCTGCAGCCGTTCCCGACCACCGTCAACTGTTCCGGGCATGTGGCCGGTGGTCGACACGCAGGCGCGTGAAGGCAGTGTCAAATCCTCCGAGAGGAGAGAAGCTATGGTCAGACAAATGGAACCCGGCATTGCTCCGGGAGGAGTCAGCCGTTGCGTACGAGATTTGGGCGCGCCCTGCCACGGGGTGTCCACCACCACGTGTTCGACCGCCGCGAGCGCCAACTGCTGCTCGCTTGCCTCCTCAACGTCGGCGCAAACGCAGGCTGATTGGAGGCAGCAAGGTCATCCATGGAGGATGACGCTGCGGACACGCACTGCGGCTCGTCGAACGGAACCCCATTCTTCTTCCGGGATCAAGAGGATGCAAGAAAGAGGAACCCGGCGCCCGGCGGTGCTCCGACGAGTCACAGTCACAGCGGGGACCGCGACCCGGGGTGGTCGCTATTTCAAATAGCGACCGGGTGGTCGTTATTTCAAATAGCGTCCACCCCTTGGTGACGATGAGCCGTTCGATCTCGCACCTGGGCCTGGCGCGGTGCGGCGGAGATTCCTAACCGGCCCACGAGGCCCACTGGAGCACCACTTCTTCCCGCCTTCTTTGCCCAAACATCTCCCCCGCATTCCCGCCCTGCCGCCGGCAAGCCGCGATGGACGAAGACGTGACGATGGGCGACGCGCGAGAAGCCGAGACCTTCGATCCGGTGAGTGAGTTCTCCTGCCCCCAAATCATCTCCCAATGTCCTTCTTCAAATTCGCCTTATGGCTTTTGGTCTCCGAGATGTTGGGTCAGTTCGGACGAAACGCTGTTATGAGCTGTGACCTTTTTGGGGGGATTTGAGCAGGAACTGGTCCACGCGATCTTCAAGCTGGTGTGGCGACGTCGTGCCGAGAGGAGCGGCAGTGGAGGCGTCGAGGAGGCCGTCGATGTCGAGGTGATCTACCTGTCCATTCGAAACCCTAGATGTCCAGATTTTGTTTTTTTTTTATTTTGGGCCGCCTATTTTTCCCCTTTTACTAATTGGGAAATGTTCGTGCTGCTGTGCCTGCGTATCTCTGAATTGGTTGTTCTATTTTCCAATTTGCAGCTGGCTCCAGAGACGTCAAGAAGAAATCGGAGTACAACTGGTGAGAGTTCTTTCTTTCCCCTTCTGGGGGGCATTTGGTACATGCTTACATATCAGCACACTTTTGTAAACCATACTATGAAACAGCTTCTAGTGAGTGCAATATCGGTCTTTGTTCAATCGAACGGCATCAACTTGCAAATGTCCCTTTAGCCGACGTTTCTCTGCTCTAGTCAGTTGTATTCTAGGAAGCTTTGTGTAACAATAACATTTTGACAAAGACAATTGGTTCCTACACTTTTATCGCTACATAGGCATATGCTTACCTAGTATGGCATCACAGTCCACAACCGGTAACATATGTCCACCAGACAAAAAAAAAATTTTTAAAAAAAAAGGTTTAATGTTGCTGTACTTATTATATTTGTAGCAGGTTTCAGTGTTGAAAGCCTTGCACTTAACTGAAACTAAAAGTGAAACTGACCAGATATTCTATCAGTCAGTCTTTCATCTACTCTGATTATTAGTTATGACAGAAAACACTAGTATTTGTCGCTTGGCTAATTGGCTTCAAGAATTCTTTCAGCTTGGCACCTATTTTCAGGGAAATTAGATGACTTCTAGTTTTTTGGAGTCAGTTTTATTCTTACAGCTGGCATAATATCACCTAATTTGGCACTTGGTATAATACCAAAGCCTAAAAAAATTGATAGAAATGAGCTTTGTACCGCCCCAAGCAAATATATAAGTAGTGTTTTTGTGTTCAAGCCTGTCTGGGCTGAACTCGACTCTTAGGTTTCGTACTGATGCAAATACGAGTAGTGTTTTTTTGTATCTTCTAGAATTTTGTTAAAGGTTCCTGGATCCTTTGTTAACAAAACTGGCCTTTTACCTTGGGTCTTCATTATGACTTGCTTATTTCTGGTAGAGACTTGAAGTAAAGAGTGTTTGTGTATCACTGATGGATGTAGCAAACTTTGGTGAACAGAGGGTTTTTCTTTACTGCAAAACTGGGGAACTGGATTCCGTTTTCAACTAAAAAAAGTCGATGGAAAAATGTCAAGCATCGAGGCTTGAAAGAACTAGAAAGCTGTCTCATTCTGTCACCCTTAGGTCTCTATTGGACAGTATTCAGTTAAACATTACTTTTCTCAGATACTTATTGTGTTTTGTTCATGATATGCTGACATGCCGTTCCCTTGGCAGCCAACGCAAGCGCTCTGAAAGTTAGCTGTGAACTTCTACGGATATTTGTCACAGGTTTGCAACTCTGAAAAAATGCTGCATAACCTCATGCTAACAAGTAACAGCAGTTCCATTTCTGTAGTCTGACTCTACCATTACGCTTGCAGAGGCTATCCAACGTTCTGCTTTCATCGCTGAAGCGGAGGAATCTAAAGTCATTGAGCCCACCCATCTAGAGCGTGTATTGCCGCAACTGCTTTTGGACTTCTGAGGTACCCAGGGTCCATTGAACTTCCAAATACGCTTATTTGTGTTGCAGTACATTGTAGATTACATCTGTGTCATAAAGAAGATAAAGATGCCTAACGGCCTACGGTTTTGGTACGAATGCATCTGCAGAATCGTGTGACTGATTCTTGTCTTCATAAACAAACGCAGGTTCTACATCAGCTAAGGTATGCAAAAAGGAGAATGTTGGATATAGAAGGTTGACCAGTTCCGCCAGCAGATGCTGTCTTAGTTTGTGGCTTCAGAAAGACAAGTGAGTTGTGAAGTGGTGTAGCTTGAAACGACGTGAGACAAAACGCAGACCTCGTTTGCTTCCGTTGTCACAGTATCGTATTTGACAAACGTTTGTCGCTGCACTGAACATCAATCTAAAAATTATCTGAACCTGTAGCCTTACCTTGCTTGTCGTTCTGATATCTGAATTCCTGATATTGATTGTACCATGAACACAGCATGTTGTGGCAACGCAGACCTCGTTTGTTTCCGTTGTCATAGTATCGTACTACTATTTGGCAATCGTGTCACTGCACTGAACTTCAATCTACTAACTCCATTTCAAATTACTTGACGTTTTTGACTTTTGTAGATCACGTTTGACTGTTCGTCTTATCTGAAAATTTTGTGCAAATATCATTTATCTTGTTATAGTTTGTTTTATCATTAGAAATACTTTAAACATAATTTATTTGCTTTTATATTTGCACAAATTTTTTGAATAAGACGAGCGATCAAACGTGATTTCTAAAAGTCAAAAACGTCAAGTAATTTGAAATGGTGGGAGTAGAAATTATCTGAACCTGTAGCCTTACCTTGCTTTGTCGTTCTGATATCTGAATTCCTAATACTGATGGTACCATGAACACAGCATGTTGTGGCAATGTATATGCCAGACTATGGTGGCGTTCGGTTCCCCCTCTAAAATCCCTCTAAACTTTATAACCCTCTAAAGTAAAAAGAATCTTACTATTTAGGGGTACTAAATAAAATTTAATTGCAAAACCTTTCTGCAGATGGGCGTTATTTTTCGAGACGAATCTAATGAGCCTAATTAATCAATGTTTTGACACAGTGATGCTATAGTAACCATCGTCTAATCGCCGCTTAATTACCTTCATTACGTTCGTCTCGCGAAATAGATGGGAGATCCTAGACTTAGTTTTGTAATTTGACTTTGTTTAGTACACATAAATCATGCCGGTATTTTGATGTGACCCCTCTAAAGTTTTGAGAGGGATCATCGAACGGGGCCTATATAAACAGGATAAATCACTGCTGCTCAAGTCAGATCGGAAATGAAACGCGTCCGTAGAATTTAACTGGGCTGCAAGCCTGCAAGTCCAGAAGCCTGGCGCCGGCGCGCGTGCTGCGCATGCGTATCAGGTTCTTCAGGCGCGACGTGTGCGCCTCGCGCGCGAAGCCTGGCGCTGCTTTCGCACGAGAACTAGAAGGGCCTCCCCTCAAAAAGGGGGGAAAAAAAACGAGAACTAGTAGAAGGGCCGCGGCGCGCGCCCACCTGTCAAGGCGAGGCTTCTCCAAGCTGCCACCGCAGCCGACCTCTGCTCCCCTCCCACTCTCTTATAACGGGATTTTTCCACGCGCCATCCGGCGCCATGTGCCTCGCCGCCGCGTCCGCCTCCCCCGCCCGCTGCTGCCTCTCGCCCTCCTCCGCCGCGCTCCCGCGCAGCCTCCTCCACCGCCTCTTCCTCGGCCAAGACCCCGCCAGGCCGCCGTCGCTGCGGCGCTGCATCCGGTTCCACCCGATGGCGGTACGCGCGCAGCTCCCTATCCCTCCCTGACTTCGTCCCCTCTTTTTTTTTTTCGCCTGTACTTTTGCCAAAACAGCCCCAAGCCTTGAGCTGTTGCCGTGAATTGGATTGTCACGCCGTTGACGTTAAGCAGATTAAGTAGAGTTGACTGTAGAATTGCCAATTCGATTTGTGGGGACAGATGTTTCTTCAGGATGTTGTAGGCCCAAATTTGAGAATAGAATTGCCAATTTGACCTGGACCCTCGAGGTCTGCTGTAGAAGAAAGCATGCTTGGGGATACTGGGAGTACGTACTTATCTTTTAGAACTTTTTTATAACACTAAAAATCACCCCTATGTTCGAACTTGATTTTTAACACTGCCGTGGATATTGCTGTAACATAATCTCACCTCGTGCAGAAGCTGCTTTTCAATCATATAGGATCCACACAGAAATTTTTAGGGTAGTCTGCAGATGATCTCTCAACAAGGGCTGTCTGCTGCTTGCCAATGTACAGATCCTTCATGATAAATCCAAGTGCTGTCAGTCTAGGTACAAGTGGAGAGGCCTCTATTTACTAGTATGATACAAGAATTGAAATGGCCGCTGGATATACATTATATATTTGTTTAGAGTACATTTGTAGTTGAATGATTTTTTTTGTTGAATCTACCACGCTGAGCTATTCTGCAAGAGAAGCTATCAGCAGTGAAAGTTTAGCAAGGGCCATCCTCCCCTTGCTGCTTTGTGAAATAAGCATGTAACTTGTTATTATAATTGTTGTTGGACTTAATTTAAGAAAACAAATTGATGCCAAAACTGTCACTGTGACGGTATTTCAGCAATTTTGGACTCAATCATCACTGGACAAGAACAAGGCACTTGTTGACTACCTAAAGCAGTATGGTGCTGTTAGTACTGATAAAGTTGCTGAAGTGATGGAAACGATCGATAGAGCATTGTTTGTACCAGAGGGCACCCCTTACGTTGATACTCCCATGCCTATTGGTTACAATGCGACAATATCTGCTCCTCACATGCATGCAACCTGCTTAGAACTGTTGAAGGATCATTTGCAACCAGGCATGCATGCCCTGGATGTTGGATCAGGTGTGTTACTGATACTCTGTTGCTGTTTATTAGTGTCCATCAGATATTACGGTTGAATGAACAACTTCTGAATTCTAATTTTCTCTCTTAACTGCTGTCATATGACATGTATCCTGTCACCTTGTAGGTAGTGGCTACTTGACGGCTTGTTTTGCAATGATGGTTGGACCAGAAGGTCGTGCAGTAGGGATTGAACACATTCCTGAGCTTGTTGCTTCCTCTATTGAGAATGTCCAAAGAAGCGCTGCAGCGCCATTACTGAAGGATGGAGCACTTTCTTTTCATGTTGCAGGTATGCTAACTGGTATCACTGTAGTATGCTGTGCCCTTTAAGTATATTATGAATTTTTTGTGCTTCTCCTTGTAAAGTGTCTGCAAGTTTACTCTTGTTCACATCTTCCATCACTTTGGGTGATCATGTTATGAAGTGACATTAGCTATTGTTTGCTGTTGTAGACTTGCTTGGGGTGCTATTTGAGTACTTTCCAGGATGTTTTGAATTGTAGTATAGAAAGCGCTCTATCTGTTGGAGATGGAGAACATAGACAATTATCAGTCATTTTCCATCATGCAGATATAAATCTTTCCAGGACATGGTACTATTTCGTCAAATGAAGAATAATAATCAATTTTCTCTGGAAACACGTCCACTTATGATTGTAGATCTTTGCCATCCCTTCATGACTCCTAGGGGCTAGTGCGTTCTTGATGCTGCATAACTATCGGCTTCGAACACTTAAGCTTTTCATGTCAGTTACTGACCTAGGACACCTTACCTATTCATCTAAGTGAAGTTCTGAAGTTATCTGAAACAAGATGTCTGACTGTTCTCAAAACTACAGATGGCAGGCTTGGCTTTCCAGACGCAGCGCCATATGATGCAATTCATGTTGGTGCAGCAGCACCCGAGATCCCTAAGCCGCTGCTCGAGCAACTGAAGCCTGGCGGCCGAATGGTCATACCTGTGGGCAGCTACATGCAGGAGCTGCAGGTGGTGGACAAGAAGGCCGATGGTTCGATCAGCATCCGGACTGATGCGTCCGTCCGCTACGTCCCTCTTACCAGCCGCGCTTCTCAGTTGCAAGATCCGTAGGGTCGTTTCGCTTGGGACATCGAAACTATGTACATATATGATCACTATGATCACCACCTCGTGTTCTGAGTGCCTAGGTAGGTAGTTTCAGTGCGGTCATGTGTAGGTAACAACTTCAGGGGATGTGTGCTTTTCTGAAATAAAATGAGTTGCCGCCATATTTGTGATGTTCAACGCATGACATCCTTATTTCAGCTTCTGAACTTTCATGCGCGCATTCACAAACCAAATTTTCACCACTATTGATTCTCCATTGTTCATAGCACTACGTTCTACTATAAAAAATAAAAAGGTTATACACATCGCAATTTCGCCCCAAGTTTTCTGTCAATCAATGTTTCACAATGGCTTGAAGTTCCTGTACGCGATGACGGCGTAGAACGGGTCGGAGCTCGCCATCCCGAACAGCCTCACAAAGGCAGCCAGCGGCTGCTGCGCCGCTCTGACGCCGGCCGAGGGCAGCTTCCTGATCACCTCCGGCTGCGTGAAGCCCTCGACGCACTGGAAGTACTGCGTCACGAGCTGCACGCGGCTGTAGGGCGTGCCCTCTCGCCACGCCCCGATCGCCTTCTCGTAGAACATCCGGTTGCTGAAGCTCACGATGCACACGCCCCCCGGCTTCAGCACCCGGAAGATCTCCGCGAACACCTTACAAAGCCAAGATTCATAATGATCAGTTCATCGATGTGTATGCTAACTCTATTACTATCTGTCAGTTGTAGTTGAAAGCAGATACTGTAGTACCTTTTCAGGGGACTGCAGGTACTGCACGCTGACGGTGCAGAGCACGGCGTCGAAGCTGCCGCTCTCGAGCTCGAGCTGCTGCTCGCGGTTGAGGTCCTTGACGAAGAAGTAGTCGAGGCGCGGGTTCCTGGAGAGCTCCTGCGCGTTGAGCCCGTGGCCGACGACCCGCCGGAACTGGACCTCGGGCGGCAGGTGGCTGACCCAGGAGCTCATGAGGTCGAGCACGTCCCACCCGGGCCGGAGCCGCTCCCGGTACAGGTCCGTGAGCGTGGCGATGAAGCCGTCGTCGACGTGCGTCACGAGGCGCGGGAACGCGTAGAAGTCGCGGTCCGGGCGCGGGTCCAGCTTCGCGCGGCCCTCGGGCTGGAGCACCAGCCGCCGGATGCTGCCGGCGGCCGCGGGGGAGGAAGGCGACGGCGACGCGTCGTTGGAGCAGCGAGGCGCCGGAGCGAGAAGCCGCGGCCGCGGCCGCAGCGTCTGCGGCGGGGTGCAGAGCATGTTCGCTCGGGCCTCGGGGAGAATGCTGGCTCGCTCCTCGCAGCTGGTGGGGGCTCTCATACGGCACGTTATCTGGTTAGCGTGTCAAGCGGTCAGCCCCAACATTGGTTGCCTTGTCAGTCGCAAAAAAAAAAAACATTTGTTGCCTTCTTGGTCTGTTTCTGAATCTCCTTTTCCATTTTTAACTAGAAAATCTTGAACAGTAAACATGTCCGAGCAGCGCAATTAATCATCAGCAATCGTCTCATACTCATGGATTAAAATTGAAAGGCACCGTCTCCTTTTTCAGTTAACTGAAATTTTGTTTTTGTCTCGGTCACTTTTTTTCTACACTTGCAATATCAATAACTAACTATCAAAAATACTTATTGCAAGGACTTGCAACATATGAACATTCATAAGCGAAACATTTTTCGAGATTTCACGGAAGCTCTCAACGGGCGACTGGGAAGGCCTCGCTGGCCCCTTCGTCTTCGGCGGCCTCGCCAACCGTTGGCGAAGGAGGGAGACTCGGCATCCAGATGTTCATCTAGTTCTCTTCTAAATTTAGATAGTTAGACTTGGCAATGATAGCTCACATCTGGCAACATGATTTGGCCAAAGTACCTAGCTATGATATATTCATACGTCAAATGATGATTAAGCATATTGATTACAGACAACTGATTTGACCATTCAACACTAAAATCGTTAATTTGACTTTGTGCATTTAATCTTAATTAATACTAATAGTCAAACTAGGGGACATGTGCCTTATGCTCATAAGAATCACTCTTTGATATAAACATATCAACGTAAAGGCATTCAACTAGTACAAAGGGGTTGACGGTGAGAATTTGTTGCTTGCCTTTTAGCACAGACATAATAATTTGGTGTGTTGACTAGAGCTCTACGAGCTGTTGTTGCTTGCGGCTCCATCTCGTGCGCGGCCCCTCTCCCCCAGCATTGACTCCTTTAACATGGCCAAGATCTTTCCCGCTTGCTACTTGGACCGTACCAAGGTTCTCGTCGGCGTCCAAGTCCACCCATTCTAGAGGGATCGGCGTGGCTTTTTAGATTTTAGTTATTGATGTAGTCAAACCTCTCCAAATGGTTAAAGAAGTGATAGCCCTTCGACATAAATGTTGTTTGAGCAGCGGTTGCTCCTCAGTAAAATGGCACAAATGTTGTTTCCTCTTTTCAGGCTTGAGCGATAGCATCTTGCGAAGCGCCCAAACGCCTCCTCGTTGGTGCCCTCGCCGGTGACGGGCTTGTACTCCCCGGTGTCGATGTTCACCCTCGCCACAGGCTTCTTGAGCAGCTCATTGCCGATCCGATCAGCGCCTCCATGTTCTCCTTCGTCGCGACGTCTACCAACGACGTGTTCCTGTCAACGAATCGTCCCACACACGTAAATACATGTACACATGTCGCGTCATGCAAACGAATACATGCTTGAGCTAACAAAAGAATCTGATCCATGATGCTACCACAAGCGCTTTCATGGTATGAAACTAGTGATATGTCAGTAGGTTGTTAATTCTGAATCACTAGTAGTTTTGAATGCTGATGTAGTTCTTCTCGCAGCGGATGTTGACCATGAGCTGGCGTGTAAAAGATGTCGATGAGTAGGTTGAAGTTGCTGTGGTAGAGCCACCGGAGCAGACCTCACTTGGCGCGCTGTGGCACGGTGTACTCCAAAGGGCTGCTATTAAATTTGGACTAATTTAAAAAATCTTAATGTCATTTACATAAACTAGAAGGACACTTATGAAGTCAGGAGAGCGCATTGCCTTGTAGGCAGGTCGTTTTAATAGGGCAAACAGATTGAGATCATTGTATATGTACGTAGCTAGATTTTTTTTATTCCAAAATACAATTCAGACACTCACAACGCATGCACACACAAGGCACATACGTAAATCATACGTTTATAAGCATGTTCAAAGACTGAGCTGGCAAATTTCGAAATTGACAAAGTTATCACTGGAGCCTCGCTGTCGAAGATGGTAGATTTATTATTTCTTATATGAGCAGAAACATCATTCAAATACATCAAAGCATACGATGAGACGCATATGCGACGTGAAGCATGTGCAAGTATATACACATCGTTGACGAATTTTGTCGATCTATCCGTGCAATTGCTGACACCACCTGTTGGAAACGTTCTGCACGGCTACCTAACTTGCTTGCAGAAGAATCCTAGGGACCGGTAAAGCTGCAGATAATGAGATCTGGACAGTGCCCGGCTACTTTCAGCTCATATCATTTGGAAAGACAGGTGGTGATCAACAGAAATGGATAGCGTTAATTCGGGAGTGTGCCGCGGTGCAAGGGACACGGACACCGGAAGTTCGTTTTCCCTCTGCGTGGCCCATGCAGAAACAGAAAGTTAGTTGGCCCGTGAACCAAACCGGCGCTGCCCGCCCTCCCAAGCAGGCCTCAGGCCCAACCGAGCATGGCTCCGCCGTCCTGGTGACGAGCCGACAGCCCATGTGGAGTAGCAGGCCACTTGGTCCTTGGGGCTTTGGACCGCTTTGGTCAACGACGAATCCGCAAGCATTTGTTGTCCACAGCTTCCCACCACCACCGGTTGCCGCTGGCTCGTTCCCTTGGTCAGCAGAGCCGCTCCCTTCCCGCCCGCGTGCGCCGCCGCCGCGACAGCTTCGAGATCGTTCCCGGGCCAAGTGCCGCCGCCTTCGCCTTCCCCACGTCGCGCGCGCGACGTCTCTCTCTCTCTCTCTGTGCCCCACCTGACCAAATATGCTTTATTAGCTTATCCAATCACGCGGGACGGGAGTTCAACGCGTCCTACATGGCGCTGACGAGGCTGCTGGCCTTCCTCCGCTGCCCCCTCCTGCCCCGCCCACCGCGCTATAAGAGCCCGCGGTGCGGCGTCCGCCGCAGTCAACTCCGACTTGCAATGCCCGTCGCCGCCGCCGCCGGTTCGCAGAGCGTTAGCAGCGACGCCGCCGCCGCCGACGCGCCCCCGCGCTCAGCTCGCGAGACGATGGCGCGGCTGGAGCACGGGTCCCTGATGGTCGTCGGGCGGGAGCTCCTCGCCCGGGTCCCGCCCAACGTCACACTCCGCCCGGCCGGCGCCGCCTCGTTCCTCGGCGCCAGGGCGGCCGCGCCGTCCCGCCGCCACGTGTTCTCCGTCGGCACCCTGGCCAGGTAAGCTGTCGTCGTACCAGCGCGCAACCAAATGGGCGCTCGTGCCGCGTATTCGAGATGATTGGTGACCGACGGGTTATGGTTCTTTGACCGCTGCGGCGGCCGGCGCAGCGGGTGGAGGTGGTTGTCCCTGTTCAGGTTCAAGATCTGGTGGATGGTCCCGGCCACGGGCGCCGGCGCGGCGGCCGTGCCGGCGGAGACGCAGATGCTGCTTCTCGAATCCAGGAGCGAGGCAGCGGGTTCTTCGGTGGAGGAGGGGAGCGCGGTGTACGCGCTGATGCTGCCGGTTCTTGACGGCGGCTTCCGGGCCAGCCTCCAGGGGAGCCCGGACGACGAGCTCCTGTTCTGCTTCGAGAGCGGTGAGCTTCGTCTGCTGCGACGCATTGTATTTTCGAATAATCAATCGCCTCAAAACTGTACAATGCTTGTGATTATTGAGAGAGGAAATGGTGGTGTTGCCCTCTTGGTAGGTGATCCTGAGGTTCAGACGATGGAAGCAGTTGAAGCAGTATTCATCAACTCAGGGGATAACCCTTTCAAGCTTCTGAAAGAATCCATCAAGTAATGCCCATACTCAAGGCCTATTGTAAATTATAACATCAAGAACATTGTCATTGTTCTATTCAAGAAATTGGCTCACGTGTTGATTAAATTCTTCATTTAGGACGTTATCTAAGATCAAAGGAACTTTCAGTCATATAGATGAGAAGGAGGTAAACCTATGCAGCTTCCTTCATGCTTATGCCACCTAATTTGCCAATGATGATAGTCTTGTCCCGCTTCTGTTTATTTTATATTCTCTCAACTACTTTTAAATTCATCTCAAATATCAGGTCCCCGAAAACTTGGACTGGTTTGGGTGGTGCACTTGGGATGCATTTTACAAAGATGTTAACCCAACAGGGATTGAGGAGGGGCTTCAAAGGTATAGAGATAGAAAAACTGATTTTATCTGTTTGCTGTGCCAGGCACTTGTTTATATGACCTTAGAAGAGAACATAGAAGTGTAAATTTTACGTCCCATCTTTAGTTGTCACTAACCGATCAATGATGCAAATTTTGTTGTACAGTTTGCGCGAAGGTGGTGCGCCACCAAGGTTTCTGATTATAGATGACGGTTGGCAAGAAACAGTTGATGAATTCAAGGAAGTGGATGAAACCCTCCGCGAGCAGACCGTGTTAGTGTTCCATCCTTTGATAAACCATAAAATTCTGCATTGCATTAGTTCCTCATTTGCACTGCATTATTGCCAGATTTGCAGAGAGGCTGGCTGATCACAAGGAGAATCATAAGTTCAGGGGAGAAACGTATGAGAATATTGGGGACCTCGTCAAGAAAATCAAAGAAAAACATGGAGTCAAGTACCATATTCCTCTTAAATACTAGTTTTGTTATTACAAAGTTCATAATTTCGCTGACTAAAATGTATGAAACTTCAGGTATGTCTATCTATGGCATGCTTTACTTGGGTATTGGGGAGGGGTTCTTGCAACCTCTGATGCGATGAAGAAGTACAATCCAAAGCTTCTTTACCCGGTTCAATCTCCGGGTAATGTCGCAAATTTGAGGGATATAGCCATGGACAGCTTGGAGAAATTTGGAGTCGGTGTAATTGATCCTGCCAAGATATATGACTTCTACAATGACCAGCACAGCTACCTTTCTAGCATGGGTGTGGATGGTGTGAAGGTTGATGTGCAGAACGTGTTGGAAACTCTCGGGCAGGGGTTTGGTGGCCGTGTTGCAATTACTCAAAAGTATCAGCATGCTCTCGAGGAATCTATTGCTCGAAACTTCAAAGGAAACAACCTAATATGCTGCATGAGCCACAACTCAGACAGCATCTTTAGGTAACTAAGTAGCATTTCACTAGCTGCGAAAAATATTAATTATGCACATAAAACCTGACATGATTCTTGGTTCTTTCTAGTGCCTTGAAGAGTGCAGTTGCTAGAGCCTCAGAAGATTTCATGCCTCGGGAACCAACATTTCAAACTCTGCACATTGCTTCTGTGGCATTCAATAGCCTTTTGTTGGGTGAAGTCTTCATACCTGACTGGGATATGTTTCATGTGAGGCTTTTGCATCTCCAGTATTTTGTTTAGACACATTGCTATACTTTAATGCCAACTAATTTTCAAAAATGTATTCTTTTCAAGAGCAAGCATGAATCAGCAGCATTTCATGGAGCCGCGAGAGCATTGAGTGGAGGTGGCATTTATGTCAGGTGATTTACATAGAATGTTATCATATTTTTCAGTTTGGTTGTTTACTTTTAACCAAGTGCATTAATTAATGGCATACTTCTCTTTGTTTTGGTGTGCAGTGACAAACCTGGAGTGCATGATTTCAGTGTTCTCAAAAAGCTTGTTCTACCAGATGGCTCAATTCTAAGAGCAAAGCATGCTGGCCGCCCTACACGGGATTGTCTGTTCAGTGACCCAGTCATGGATGGCAAAAGGTACGAGCTCGCAATTCAGATCTCCAGGTTTCTGTTGCTACTCAGTTTTTTGGCAGAGAATACTAATTTTTTAAATTATTTTACAGTCTGCTAAAAATATGGAACTTGAACAATTTCTCTGGTATCATCGGAGTGTTCAATTGTCAGGGAGCTCGACAATGGGTTTGGCCAGTCAAAGAAACTACTTGCGTTCCTACCACCATCAACATAACTGGCCACCTCTCACCGTCAGATGTAGAGTCTCTTGAGGACATATCTGATGATAATTGGAATGGAGAGGCTGCAGTATATGCTTTTAATTCATGTAAATTTTTTATGACCTGACTGTTTCTTTTCAACTCTCCCATCTCAACACCATACTACCATCACAACCTGATTTGCCATCATTTTTTTTTATTTTCTACAGGTTCTCTTTCAAGGCTTCAGATGCATGAAACTTTAGAAGTTTCATTGTCTATGATGACATGTGAGATCTACACCATTTCGCCAATAAAGGTTAGAACTCGTCTATCTTCCCTTCTAACATGTGGCGAACACTGTAAATTTAATTCTTTTACAAATAAAAGAAACGTTTTGTTCTTTGCACCAGATTTTCAGTGGAGCTGTTCAGGTTGCACCTCTCGGACTGATCAACATGTTCAACTCCGGTGGCGCAATAGATGATGTTACAACCACTGCAGAATCTTCAGGTATTATAATTCACATCAAATGCCGAGGGCCAGGCCGCTTCGGGGCGTATTCAGCCATCAGGCCGGGGCTTTGCAGAGTTGATGGGCATGAAGTTCAGTTCAGCTATACAAAGGATGGTCTGCTAGCCCTCGATCTCCCCCATAGCTCGTCCCACGTTAACTTGAGCGACATTGAGATTCTCTACAGAGCTTGCTGAACCCATTGGTTTTTCTAATTATGACGCCCCAATGTGCAATTTCTGCCGTGCTTTTTGATAACCATTATACGTGCACAGAAGGATGTGTGGCATGCTTTTTTTTTTTTGCTGTATATTCTTTTTCCTTTTAGATTGGTGTCCCTTTCAAATCCGCCTAGCCACTATCCTACATTGGTGTTTGTATTTGTATGCCGTGTGCTTTACTGATGTACTGTCAATCTGCTTGACGGTTGAACAAGAGAAATTTAGCATGGCCAATACTGATTCCTTGTCAAGCAGTGTCTCCATTATTATTCCTTGTCAAGCAGACTGCCACGGAGCGACGTGGACGTCACTAGTGTCTGGTGCCATATGTTTTCCCCATGTAGTACATCAACCTTCTGCTCCTTGCATGTTTTTCAACCTGTAACACCTTTAACATAATGTAACTGAGACGTATTGGGCTACCATTATCAATTAATAGAATTAGGTGGGGATTTTCTCTCTCCCCCTCCCCAGTTGACAGTAAAAAAAAAAATCGTCTGCATGCTTCAGCCTCAAAGAAGAATCCTCGCCCCGCTAGCTTACTACTCCCTTCGTCCCAGTTTAATTGTTACTTTAACTTTCTTCAGTTTTTCTAAAATAATTATCATTCTGACTTTCCAATGCATTTTTCTCTATTCACAATACACATCTATCTCTCTCTCTTTCACGTTTTCTTAATCTCCGTGCCAAAAGCTAAAACGACAATTAGGCCAGTCTCAATGGCTCTTTCATTTGCAATTAATTATATGTTACATCAGGAAATATTTAATGCTCTGTCAAGCCTATAAAATTGTGGTATGAAATTGAGCACCGAGAGATGCAGTTTCATTTCACAAAACAAGACCCCAAAACTGACGTGTCACTCTTAGAAATGGTGAGATAAAAGTGTTTATTGAGACTGGCCTTAAATCGAGACGGATGGAGTATGAGCATAACAGCAAAAACAGAGGACAACTAGATGAGTAGTACTCTAGTGTAGTACAACGGCGCACTAGTAAAAACAGAGGACAACTTGATCAAACACAGCTTCACCTACCTCGAAACCTCCTTCCATCTTGTGTTTATATCCTTCACTACAGTGCTACGAGCGAACTTTCAAGCCCTCGTGCTATGCACGGTAACAAGCTCGACGACTGGCGGATCCAATTGGGGGGGGGGGGGGGGGGGGGGGGGGGGGGGGGGGGGGGGGGGGGGGGGGTGGGGGGGGGGGGGGAGCTATAAATAGCTAGCAGCCGGTAGAGGGGGATGGTAGCAGCCGGTAGGGGGGGATGCTACAAGGAGCTAGCAGCCGGTAGGGGGGCTGGAGCCCCCTCCCCCCAAGCCCCCCTTACATTTGCTTGACAAAAAAGCTTGAAACAATGGAGTTTAGAAAAGAGGATCGATGAAGAAAAATAGGGAGAGAAGGAAGAAAGAAGAAGGAAGGAGCTGTAAACAGCGTCCTCGGTCCAAGTACAAGAAGGGTGCCGCCATCACCGGGATCCCTGTGAACTCAGCCATCTTCGTGCGGTGGGGAAATGGGAGATGGACGAAGCAGTTAGCCAGGAGGCCCAGGACACGCCTCCTATGACTCCAATGCCGGCGTTATCGTGCTGGGTCGATACACTCCCTCAAAAGAGTAATACACTATCAAACTACCCACCTTTAGCCCTAATTGGAATTACTTGGTGATACACACTTGTCGGTGCTGTGCACCGGAGTCAGCACACGGCCTTTTAACCCATATAAAAGTCTTTGAGATCCTATCTTTACAAGCATGATCTTTTTGTTCAAAATTCCAAATGAACTCATAAATACAGCACCTGCTGTCGGTTCCTGGTTCCCAATGGGTCACAAACTAATGCAGTGATAGGCCTTAGCAGTGTGAAAAAAGAAAATAAAACTACTGTGTAATACGAAAATGATCGTGTGTAGCGACTATATGCTTGCTTTTGGAATCTCCGGTCGTTTGCCTATCTCGGCCACACGCACCGAGTTCTCCCACGGCTCAGTAATCCAACAAACAGCAGCACACACCCAAGTCCGTGACGTGGCAGCCTATATATCTCGCAGCACATACCAATGGTCGCCCATCTCCAAGCTAGAACCTACTGCGGAGTCTTCGATCGAGGGGGGTCGATCTGACATGGCCGACGGCGTGTTCTGCGCGTTCTCCGTTGCCGCACTCGCCGTCTTCTTCGTTGCTGAGAAGGACGAGGTCCGTGATGTGTGCAATTGGCCACTTCCAGCGCGTGTGCAACCCTGCGCCTTACTTCCGCGTGAAGCAGTTGATGAATACTCACGGGATAACGCTTTCAAGCTTCTGAAAGAATCCATCAAGTAATAATGTTCATACTCTTAAATCCTAATGTAACATCAAGAACATTTTCTTTTGTTCTACGCCAAAAATCGGCCCACGCCTGAACATGTGCAATTTCTGCCGTGCTTTTTGATAACCATTACCCGTGCACAGAAGGATGTGTGTCGTGCATTTTTCTTTTGCTGTATATTCCTTTTCTTTTTAGATTGGTGTCCCTTTCAAATCCACCTGGCCACTATCCTATATTGGTGTTTGTATGTCGTACGCTTTACTGATGTACTGTCAATCTGCTTGACGGTCGAACAAGAGAAATTTAACATGGCCAATATATACTGATTCTGTCGCATGAACTTGTCAAGCAGTGCTCTACTACCATTCATAAGAATTGTTTCGTCACTGTAGTATTTTATTCCTTGGAAACAAATAATCCCTCGTTGCACAAATGGAGCGTGCAAGTTCAAATGGATTGATTAGTCACCTCAAGGACACTGCTCTAGTTTTGGGGCAGTGCTCCTCTACTCTCAACGTTCTAGTACGCGCCACAGTTCGCGTGGTGGTGAGCTTGAGCCCACGCATTATTCTTCTCCATCTTCAGGTGGAAGCCTACGATCAAAACGACCTGATCTTCCATTTCTTGAGCTTGAGAGGCAGCTGCGCGAGCATGCTCCTGCTTGCCACGCTCCTGGTGCTGGTCACGAGCTTGAACCACTGGCTCCCCGGGTCGCAGCTGTTGTCGTCCCTCAGGCACCGGCACGGGTTGGTGACCACGCTCCGGCCGTCCGCGCCGACGTCCAGGCAGAGCAAGTCGCCGTCGCTCCCAGAGGAGGAGGAGGAGGACGAAGAGTTGACGGCGACGTGCAGCTTGGAGTCCGACACGAGGCGCCACCGCGCCATCGCGTCGCCGCACGCCACGCCGAGCCGCGCGGGCCGGCCGGCGCCCTCGGCGCGGAGGCACACGAGCGCGGCGCCGTCCCGCAGCGCCAGCTTTTCCTGCCTCGTGTCGTACGTCCACGCCTCCGTCTGGCTGCAGTCGCCGAGCTCCAGATTCGGCTGCACGAGCGACCGCCGCGTCACGCACGTCCCCGTGGCCGGGTGGAAGAGCGCCGTGTACGGCGCCGCCTCGGCGAGCCCGGGGCCCCGGAACGGGCGCTGCAGGGCCTGGACCCTGCGCAGGGCCGTCTCGTTGCGGGGCTTGCACCAGGCCCGGTCGAGGACGCCGTAGACCTCGTCGAGGTCCAGAACTCCCTCCCGGAGGTAGTAGCTCCCCTGCAGCGTCCACAGCGCCCAGTCCAGGTCCATGTCGGCCGCCACGGCGGCGACGCAGCCCCAGTAGCGGTTGTCGTTGCGGTTGCCGCCGCGGTTGTCGACGCCGAACTCGCTGAGCACGACGGGCCAGCCCTTGTCGAGCAGGTACAGCGCTTTGTGGGAGACCCCCGACGAGACGCGCGCGCACGCCTGGTTGGCGTTGCCCGACGCCCACTCGTGCGAGTTGGAGAAGCTGTACCAGTGCACCTCGAACGCCGCCTTCCCCGTGAAGCTCAGGTTCAAGGGGCGCGAGTTGATGAAGGCCAGGTCGTTGTCGAAGCTGAGGCCCGAGAGGATGACCAGCACGCGCGGGTTCGCCGCGTGCACCGCCTCCGCGCCGCGCTGCATGTACCTGCATGCCGTAGACCACGGTCGGTGGTTGTCAGCTTACCAGTAACGAAGCTGCTTTGCGTTGCTTGCCAGCCGTGGCATTGAAACCTCGTTTGCACTGTGCACAACAGATGGATGAAATGCTGGTGGTGGGACTACAGTGTGTGTCAGTCAACACATGCAGTGTGCACGGGAAATGCAGAGGTGTAAAGATCTGTACTGTTCCGGTGCACCACCCTGCAGGCTACGAACGCCAGCTGCCAACCACTGGGTTCATTTACTGGTTATGGCGATGGCAGACGACAGATCAATGTGGTTGGTAGCACAACACTGAGCACCGACCGGTATTAATACCCACTAATCACTCTGCTACTAGTACGAACTTGTAATAACATGAACACAGTTAGTGAGATTTTGACTCACTTGTACCAGTCGTTCGGGTTCTGCCTGGGTCCCCGGAGCTCGTTCCTGAGGCTCATGCCGACGACGTTGGGCACGCCGGCGAACATGGTGGCCATCTTGGTGAGCCCCTCGACCCAGACGTCCGGGTCGAAGTAGGCGTCGCCGAAGAAGCCGTTGCCGTCGGTGTTGCCGCAGCACCACCCGGGCTTGCTCAGGTGGTTGTCCAGGATCACCATCACGTTCTTCTCGCCGAGGCTGCTCACCACTACCTGCATCACACACATCATTAGCGTCACGTCTCTGCTTAATTAACGGTGCCATTGTTGCAACAAAGAGCAGAAAGACGAGAGAGATCGACTGGTACTACTTGCCTTGTACGCGTCGATGAGCTTGAGGTCCACGATGCCGGGGTTGTTCACCCGGATGCCGGCGAGCGACTCGGTGAGGTTGAGCCGCAGGAAGGACTGGGCGACGGTGAGGTCGGAGTAGGAGGCGTTGGTCACCAGGAACGTCGGCCACGTGAGCCGCACGCAGTTGAACCCCATGGCGGCGACGTCGCCGGCGATGACGCCGACGGGCTGCTTGCCCAGCCCCTCGGCCAGCATCGGCTCCAGGTGCGACGGCCAGTTCACGCACGCCAGCTTCACCCGGTTCCCGCTCTCGTCCACGATCCACCGCGACGCCGTCGACAGCGTCGTCGCGCACGCCCCAAGCTCATGGTGGCATGCCAAGGCAAGCACGAGGACAGCGGCGAACCACGCGGCGGCGAGAGAGGAGGAGGAAGGAGAGCTCATGGCGACCGCAATGCAGGCCAAGGAAGAGCGGTTGCTGTGGCTTTATAGCAAGGTTGCTTCACCATGGGGAAGGGTGAGGCTTCAAAGGATCAGTGACGCGGCGCGCCGCTGAGCCTCGACATGTGTGCGGGGAGGGGTGTCAAGTCTCAAACTTTCTCAACAGGTGACTGACTACTCTTGCCGATGATTTAAGGCAGGGTTGAACCAACTGTTTTGTACAGTGGCAACCTATGCTTCAAGGAAGCTCATTGTAGTTAATGGCTAATGAGATCAGTGCTGAGCTCCTAATTCACATCAGAGGTAGTAAGAAAAGAAATCGAAGCTAGCGGAGGCCGGTGAAGGGTTGGAGTAAAATGGCTACCTAACTCGTTCTGCTAAGTTTTCTGAGCATTTGAAATTCTTTCAGTGTTATAGTACACTGTACTAAAATGCAGTTAATAGCTGTTGAAATTCAGTGGCTGCACAAACTTTGCTTCGTATTAGGAGGAAGCAAAATCAAGGGAGTGCGATGTGGACAAGACTGCATTTGCATTCTATTTACTTCCGAATTACGGGAGGGCCCTCGTCCAAACCTCATTCTGTTGTACTGTTGTCGCACTACTACTAGTTCAGTATGACTTTTTTTTAGATAATAGTTCAGTATGACTTTCTTGGTCGAATGTATTATTCCACTAGCGCTGCCAGATAATGCTAACTTTTCGTAGTCGAAATGGACAGCCTGAGGGTGCACAGCCGAATGAAGAAGGTTGAGTTCTCCAACTAAAGAAGAGTAAGGAAATGACATGAGAATGAACAGAGAGAAAAAGTTGAGCGAAAACAAAGGATCTTCTCTTCCAAAACTGGTTCAGGTACACGCTTCACAATTCCACATCGAGATTGCTTTTTGCTCCTTTTGAATTCGAATATAAAACGTAATCCATATCTTTCCGTGGTCATTTGCAAGCTCATAAAATGCATCTTAGACCGATGATCCTGCCGTAATATGCTCCTTTTATTTCCCACAATCAAAGCATCACTGAAATTGTCGAATAAGCCCTCAAATCAAGTAGCTAAATTTTAGGTAGGCATGCCAATTACTTTGCGACTTTTCGTCCATGAAATACACCAATCCAAAGAATGACCAAAGAATAAAACAAGAGTAATCTGGATGAATCAAATGTATTATGTACATTCCATTTATTCTTTGTTGTTCTGTACAAACATGATATATTCTTAACTCTATAGCGTTAGCATAAAACAATTGATACAAACGATGATACATCACAGCAATGGCAAACAATAATTTATTTCTTCTCTTCCAACCTTTTTGGGCAAACCTGAACTGAACCTGGAGATCATTGCATATTGATATTCAAGCTGCGACGCGACAGTAACACAGGATTGAACAACTTTGTGGATTTCTATTTTACGCCCGTCCACGATCTCATGAAAACGGGCTTTTCTTAAACTGTCATGAACTAAATGATGTTGGAGTCAGGGGTTCATGTGATGGCAACTGCAAGAAGGAAGAGCCGCCAGGTATATCTCTACTGCTCAAGATAATTTTGAACCATTGACTCTCAGGATCACAGGTCGGATCCATGCTTAGGCACTTGCACTGATTTGTTGTGATGGCACCATCAGGACTGGCCTCCAAGCACAACCTGGTCCCATTTTTTGTGAGCTCAGTTGAAACATGCATTTTTGAATTTGATATTAGCTGCCACTTTGAATTGGATTTGCTGCAGTCAGTGCCAAGCCTTGCAGTCTCACCATCAGACTTTGCCTGAAGGCATTGCCCACTATTTTTCAGAACTAGCTCATACTCTGAAGTGTAATTCCAAGCATTTGACTCATCACATGGACCCAACTCAAGTGACTTCGAAGACTTCACCAAGACACAGAGCCCAGTTAAGGGATGGAATATTACATTGTATGGCTCTCGACTGTTTGGTAGGCCAGGACCTGTCATAAAAAATACAGTTTCCATAACGAACTTGTTGAAGAAAATTCTGTACACATTGCCGTGATAAAAACGACTGAAGCTCTATATGCCGTGAGGTTCAGTTTTATCATCGATTAGTTCTCTGTTGGCAACTGCATTGTATCTAAAATGTATGAGGCATTCAGAAATATCTGCTTCAGCATAATTTTATCAAATGTGTAATAAAAAAAAACAAGATTTAGCATATTTTAGCTGTGTTTCTCACAATGTTGCTAGATAAGACTAATAATGAGATTGATGAACTGTCATACCTTGAAATGGCGATTGCAGAGAATTGATCCTTTTAATGAAGCTGGGATTTCTAGCTGTACACCAGTCCCATGATAGCAACCCATATGATTCATCATAAGCTAAAATACCCTCTCTGATATAATAACTCCCTTGCAGAGCCCAAATTGCCCAGTCCAGATCCATTTCAGCTGCCACGCTTAAAAAGCAGGTAAGGTAGCGATTGTCACCAATATGAGTGCCAGACATATCAAACCCAAACTCAGAGAAAAATAATGGCCAGCCTTGTTGAAGTAGAAACAATCCATTGGTCCTTATGGAATCAACAACCATCCCACAAGCATCGTTTTGGTTCTGAAATTCCCAATCGCCGCCATCTGAGAAACCATACCAATGTTGCTCATAAATTAACTTCCCAGTAAACGATATCTCAACCTTTTTCGAGAGCAAGAAGCTTAGAGTCTTGTCATAATCCAGGCCCGACAGAATTACAAGAACGTTAGGGTTTGCTGCATGCACAGCTTCTGCACCAAGTTGCATGTACCTATGATGGAATTAAATCGTAAATAAAATTTTGCTGAGAGGCACATGAAAAAAGGCCTTTGCTGTCACAACAACGTACCTGAACCACAAACTAACATTTTGATTGGGGCCTCGAAGCTCATTTCTCAAGCTCATGCCCACAACATTTTTTGTGTTCTGGAATATTTTCGCCATTGCGCTAAGACCTTTCAACCATTCATCAGGGTTGAAATACTTGTCTCCAAAGAAGCCATTACCGTCGGTTCTGCTGCAGCACCATCCTGGAGTCGTCATCTGGTTATCAAGTATGACCATAATATCTTTGCTGGCCAAAGCTGACACCACTTCCTATGTTTATTAAATTACCATATCAGAAAGATTATAAGTATAATATACATAAACATTGATATAAATATGGTTTTTTCATTTAAGTAGATTTCTAATCTGGTGTTCTGTTCTTATCACAATCGACAAGTAAACATTACAAATGAGCTCTGTTATGTACTGCTGCTCAGAACATTACCATTTGTTTATTACAAAGTCAACTAGATAGCTGATTGGGAAAACGAGCAAGCCCACCTAATATACCAGCTGGCATCTATCATAGTCATCAAAACACCTACAAAGCAATGTCTGTTCTATTTAGAATATTGGGACTTGCAAGGCACCCTCATATTGGACCATCAATTTGGTGAGTAGTAGGTACACTGTATTTGTCCAAACCAATTGCATAAGGAAAGAAGCAAGTGCTACTAAACCCTGTTCTTGCAGTTTCCTAAAGTAGAAAAGATTACCACAGCCTCAGATTTTTTTTCTTCTTTTTTTAAGGAAAATAAGCCTCAGCTTGTAAAAGATATTTCTTAATAAAAGGAAAGATATCCTAATATTCTTTTGTTATACCCATGGTGAAAAGATGTGCTTTCAGAATCCCAAATCTGCAAAGTTTGGAATTCAAAAGCAATTAATAAACTTGTTTTAGTGAAATGAAACAACGGTAATAACTTATGCGCATTCAAGTTTCTTCTTATCAGCAAAATTTAGACTTATTAAGTGACTTGTTTTAACTATATACATAGCGTAAACTGTTGGTTTTCCTATAATTCGATTTATTTATGACATTATCTTGTTTACAACGATATGGAAGCAACTTGTCCATCGTTATGGTTAATTTTCCACAAAACCTACACTGAACTGAACCGATACTCTTCATGCTGTCTGTGGCTACAGAAGACTGTTCATTCAGGTATGTTAGTGGCAAACGGTAAGACATTGTTGAATTCGGCACCATTTTCCTTCAAGGACAGCAGTAGTGCACTTAACAACTGAAAGACAAGTGTAAGCAGCCATTTCGGATGTCTATTCTTGTACACAATGGGGCCAATCACATTAATAATGCTTGATAATGGTACCAAGTCCGACAAAATCAATAACCCTGGAATAAATTTAGTAATCCACTGAGCAAGGACGACCTACCCGGAACACGTCGATGAGGGGCAGCTCGAGGAGGGCGGGATTGTTGACCCGCACGCCGGCAACGGACTCCAGCATGCCGAGGCGCTCCAGCGACCACCGCAGCGGCAGCGACGCGAGCGTGGCGTTGATGGCGAGGTAGGTCGGCCAGGTGAGCCTGACGCAGTTGAACCCCATCGCCGCCACGCGCGCCGCGATGTCCCCGACGCCGCGCCGCGCCAGGCCCTCCGCCGCCGCGGGCTCCAGGTGCGCCGCCCAGTTCGCGCACGCCAGCTTCACGCGCCGCCCGTCCTCACCCACCACCCATCGCGACGACGTCGATAGCGGCAGCGCGGGAAGCGAGGGCGAGGCGGTGCGCACGGGCGCGGCGGCAGGTAGGAAGAGGAGCAGGGCGAGGAGCAGCGGAAGGGCAGAGGAGGCCGCCATGGTAATTACTTGCGTGCAGACTGAGAGCCCGATCTGGAGTTTAAAACGTAGGGCACGTTCCTGTGAGGCGCGGGCCCGGGTAGCTGAGGACCCTGATGTCAGTGACACAGATGGGCTGCTGCTTGGATAACTAACGAAAGGCAAGCGCCGGTTGGTGCGGCTAAGCACCAGGCGAGCTCGAATGGCCACCGCCGTGCACACGGCGGCGGGTCTCCCCGCCCCCGCCGCGCCGCCGCCCGCCCGACTAACGCTTCGCCACGTTCCGCAGCTCCACGCGCAGCTACTCAAGTCTGGCGAGCTCACCGCCTCGCCAGCATCCTTCCACTCCCTCCTCGAGGCCACCGCTCTCGCGGCGCCCGCCGCCTCCCCGGCGCACCTCTCCTACGCGCTCCGACTGCTCCATCTCGGGCCCCGACCACCCTTATCAGCGCGATCGTACAACATCCTCATGCGCGCGTTCCTCCGCGCGGGCCACCCGGAGGACGCCGTCCACCTGTTCGTCGAAATGCTCGACGCTGCTTTGGCCTGCCCCGACCAGCACTCCGTTGCCTGCGGCCTCAAGTGCTGCTCCAGGATGTGCGCTCTGGATGTAGGGCGCGAAATCCACGCTTACTCTGTCAAGCATGGACTCACGGAGGATCAGTTCGTGCTGAGCAGCTTGATACATATGTATGCAAGCTGTGGGGATGTCGCAGCAGCACGGCTGCTGTTCGACGCTGTGGATGAGAAGAGTGTGGTCATGAGGAATGCGATCATCGCAGGTTACTTCAGGAATGGAGATTGGAAGGACGTTGTGGACATGTTTAAGGGCATGCTTGAGGTTGGGGCGCCCTTTGATCAGATCACATTGTTAAGTGTCGCCACGGCTTGTGGCCGGATAGGGGATGCCAAGATCGGGGAATGGATTGGAAGGTACGCGAAGGAGAATGGTATGATGGGGAACCGTAACTTGGTGACCGCGCTAGTCGACATGTATGCAAAGTGTGGGGAGCTTAATAAGGCGCGAAGGTTGTTCGAAAGGATGCAGTCCAGGGATGTAGTTGCTTGGAGTGCAATGATTTCGGGGTACACACAGGCCAATCAGTGCCAAGAGGCTCTCACTCTTTTCAGTCGGATGCAGGCCACTGAGTTGGAACCAAATGATGTGACTATGGTTAGTGTGCTCTCTGCTTGTGCTGTCCTGGGTGCACTTGAGACCGGGAAGTGGGTGCATTCGTATGTAAGAAGGAAGCATTTGCCTCTCACTGTTGTTCTTGGTACCGCGTTGGTGGACTTCTATGCGAAATGTGGTTGCATTGACAGCGCAGTCGAGGTATTTGAGTCTATGCCTGTCAAGAACTCATGGACATGGACAGCCTTGATAAAGGGCATGGCGAGCAATGGAAGAGGCAGAGAAGCACTGGGGCTTTTCTCATCCATGTGCGAGGCCAAATGTGAGCCCACAGATGTGACATTCGTTGGTGTTCTTCTTGCTTGTAGTCATAGCGGCTTAGTTGAAGAGGGCCGTTGGCATTTTAATAGCATGACCCGGGATTATGGAATTCAGCCAAAAGTTGAGCACTATGGCTGTATTGTGGATCTGTTGGGGCGGGCTGGTTTGATAGATGAAGCGTACAAGTTTATCAGAACCATGCCAATTGATCCTAACACAGTTGTCTGGAGGACTCTACTGTCTTCCTGCACAGTTTACAAAAATGTTGAAATTGGGGAAGAAGCACTGAAGCAGATCATATCGTTGGACCCCAGTCACAGTGGTGACTACGTACTTCTGTCAAACATCTACGCATCAGTGGGGCGATGGAATGATGCAGCAATGATTCGAAAGGAAATGAAGGATAGAGGGATTGAAAGAAGTCCAGGGTGTAGTCTTATTGAGCTGGATGGAACGATCTTTGAGTTCTTTGCTGAAGACAATGGCCACCCCCAACTGAGGGAGATATACAAGAAAACTGAGGAGATGATTGACAAGATCAAGAAGGCCGGCTATGTCCCAAATACAGCTGATGCTAGGCTAGATATTGATGAGTGCGAGAAGGAAGTGTCTGTTTCCCATCATAGTGAGAAGCTGGCCATTGCATTTGGCCTTATGAAGTTGCAACCTGGTGCAACAATTCGGTTATCAAAGAATCTGAGAGTGTGCAGTGACTGCCACTCAGCCACAAAGTTGATCTCAAAGGTATACAATAGGGAGATTGTTGTTCGAGACCGGACTATATTTCATCATTTCAAGGATGGTTATTGTTCCTGCAATGATTACTGGTGATAGCAGTTCCCTGGGATTCATTTAGATGAGAATGGACTACAGGCATTCCTGCCCCGTTTGAGGAGAAATTGAAAGATACATTGACATAGTAATCTGACCTGTAAATACAAGACAGTGTAGTGCTTACTGTTACTGGAGAGAAAAAGAGAGTAGAAAACAAAACTGCTAGCCTAGTGAATTGCTGAGATAAATCTTGTAAATGTTACGGGATAAAAAAAACGTGAACCAATGTCTAGCATGATCGTGTACAGAATACTGTATTGTGCCATATGCACGAGTTCCAATAAGAATCGTCCTATTTCATTTTACTGAATGCTGACAAAATAGACTTTGGTGCACGAGTTCCATTTTTTTTTTCAAAGTTGATAGTTGAGTCTATATATCTAGGTGCAATTGCAAAACCGATCTGTTGGTCGTACCAATATCACGGAATGACGGAAATACAAAACAATCTGGAAATGGCATATTATTAATAGTCCACACACACAATTGTAACTCCTAAATCATAACATTCGGAGGTCGGAAAGCAAGTTTTGAACAGGCTGCTCTATGATATATGCCTTTTTTTTTTTTTTTTTTTTTTTTTTTTTTTTTGCGAAAAGGAGGGGATTATATTAAAAGAGTAGCACAGTACACCCCAACTTTTTACAGGAAGACCCCTGTGGAACTTTTACAGAACAGCCCTCGAAGAAAAAGAAATTACAACTAAGTCCTTTATCTTCTCGAACTGCTCCGAACCCAAAACTACTCGTCTCCAACGCTCGCCGGCGACAGCAGCCGGCCACCTCCTCCATCCCGTCCCGCGACCACAACTCATAGTTGGAGAAGCCGATTAGATGGACACGCATGCCCATGTCACGACGAAGGTCCCGAACCGGCCATCGCAGCGACCTCGGGAAGGAGAAGACGAACCAAACCACCACCATCGAGAGCACGGCGACTCGAAGAACAAAATCGGAGATGTCGACACCAGCAGACGCCAACAACCCGAAACCAAACTCCACCATCACCAGCAGCGCCGGCAAGGGGAGACAAGAGCCCATCCTCCTTTTCGCAAAGGGAAGGAAGGCAAAAGGACTCCACACAGACTTACCGGTGAACTTGCCGCCACCGACGACGACGTCGTCGCCGGATCCGTCGTGGGAGAAGAGAAGAGCGGCCGCCATCGCCACAAGCGGACCACGGCGCCGCACCCTATCCCTAAGCAAGGGAAACTAACTAGACTACCCTATACTAGTAGCTAGAGACGACCGGACGGCAACTCCGGCGATCCCCCAGCCCTCCAGAGCCCGACGGGTCGCCGGAGGAGGGGGGGATCGGCCGGAGTCACCGCCGGAACCCGAAGCCGCCGCGAATCGCCTCCTCGCTACTGTAGCAGGGGGAGGGGTCGCGAGAGTTCGAGTCGATCTCTATGATATATGCCTGATCGGACAGTTTTATCACCACCAGCTTTTTGCCAAGTATGACGCTTTATTCAAAATATATCCAGTAGCTGCAATAGAAAGAAGTGAGCATTAGTGCGAATGGCATAATATACAGAGTAATAGTCAGGCTACCGCAGTCAACTCATCACATACTCCCTCCGTTTTTTAATATATGACGTGGTTGACTTTTTCGTTCAACTTTGACCAACAATATAGATTTAAATAATTACTTTTCGAATGTGAAATGAATATCATTGGATTCATCATCAAAAACACTTTAAGATTAACCTATATAGTGTCGAGGTGTGGAAACCACGGCAAATGGGGGCCTAGCAAGGCCTCCCTTTGAGATTCGGAGGGGAGCGAACGGTTCTAAGTGTTGGAATCGCGCACGAGAGAGAGGAAGAACACAAGCAGTTTTTACCCAGGTTCGGGCCACCAGAGGTGTAAAACCCTACGTCCTGCTTGTCTGGTATTGCTCAAGTGTTGTGTGTTGGTTTCATGTACAAGGCACTCCCTTTTATAGTTCAAGGAGAGGCCGGACCCGTTCATGGGCCGCTATGGGGGCGCCGGCTGGCGACCCCCCCTCCACCCGAGATGCCGGGCGTCTTTTCCGGTGTCAGCGGGCTTCGCTCGCCCGCCATCATTATTCGATTGACTCCCGTCGACTTGTCCCGTCGCTCGTACAGCACGCGCGCCGCACCCGGAGCGGTGAGGCGCGGAAAGGGGGCCGGATGCGCCGGATGACCCCCCGGTCCGAACGGCGCACCGTACGGTGGCAGGCGGCGCTTGTCTGCCCACGCCCCCCTGCCTGCCGAACAGTGCGCTACAGGGCTACGACCGGACGGGTCACGTCCATCGGTCGCAGCCCTGCGCGACGTGCGCGCATTGAAGTCCAGCGACCCGCCCGCGCGGCCGCGCGGGCTGTCGCTGGCAAGTGGGACCCCTCCGCGAGGAAATCCCCGCGCCCCGGATCCGCGCGTACTGTAGTCGCACGAAATCCCGGGGCGTCATGTCGAGGCGCGGCGCTGTTAAGGCGCCACGAACCACCGTCGCCACGTGCCAGGCTTCCACGGGCTCGCGGGGCCCCGCCCTCATCCGCGTCCCGCGGCGTGTCGCGGAGGTCGCAGGGCGTAGCCACGTGGCAACGCCCCATGGCTCGCGGCTGCGAGCCGCTCGGGGGCCCTGCGCCCCGCGCTCTCTTGCTGGGCCGCTTCGGCCCACTCGGCGCGTAGCTATCTTCCTCGGCCCAAGATGGACTCAGGCCGGCCTTTTGACCGGGGGAGTGGGGACCCTGGTTCCCAGTACACCGACAGGAGCCCCCGCCCCGGTGGACGCCACGCGGGACGCTGGGGTCGATCGGGGCCCATTCGTCAGCTTCGTTGGGTAGGTTTCCATGCGCGCGCCGTTTTTCCCTCGGGAGGCGAAACGCCGCGGCCCGGTCAGTTGCGCGGCGCCCGCTCGCGCAGATAGTGGCGGGGCCCACGCAGACTTCTGTCGTCTACGGGGCGTCGTTTCGCCTGCCGCGTCCTGATAAAAGGACTGGCGCAGCGTTCCGACTTCGCCACTTCCACACTCTTCCGCAGCGGTTGCATTCCTCGCGCTCTCCGTCTTCTTGCTCCCTTGCGTTCCAGGGTTTTGCGAGTTCTCGCTTTCCTTGCTCTTCTCGCCGATGGCCGGAGACAAGAAAGCTCGTCGCCGCCACCGATCGACCTCGGTGAACCCGGTTCCTCCGCCTGCGGTTGCAGCGCCGGGGGGGCCGGCTTTGCCGCGGTCGACCTTCTCGGAGGAGGGGGACCTGGAGCGGGTGCGGCTGCACCTGCCGGACCCCCAAGGGCAAGATCGCGTTGTGGTGCGCGCGGCGACGGCCGACGTCAGCCCGGACCACGATGGAGGGGAGATCGTCTCCTTCCTCTCCTTCGTTCTGGCCGGGGCGATTCCGCCGTTCTCTCTCTTTCTGATGGAGGTGCTGCTGCAGTACAAGATCAAGCTGGCGCACCTTACGCCCAACTCCATCCTGATCCTGTCCGTGTTGCGCACCTCTGCGAATCTTTCGTGGGGGTGCGCCCGTGCGTCGAGCTTTTCCGGCGCTACTACCGGCTTCGCCCGATGGGGAGGGACGACCCTGTGGGGAGCGTCCGCTTCAGCCGCCGGGCCGAGGGCGAGTCCGAGTCGTACATCGACTTCACGCCCAGGGCGCGGTTCGACCGGTGGCGCAGCGATTGGTTCTACCTCCGCAGCGGCCAGCCTTTCCGCCGTCTCTCCTTCCCGCGGTCCGCGCCGACCGAGTCCTCGGAGTATTGGGAGAGTTGCCCTCGCCTTCCTTCATGGCTCGAGCGGGTGACCAACCGCATTGCCATCCTCGCCGCTGCCGGCCTCCACGGGGGGATCGTGATCCACGACTTCCTGCGACGGCGGATCGCCCCGCTGCGGGATCGTCCCCAGCTGACGTGGAGGTATTCCGACTTCAACTTTGTCGGTCGGACCCGCCGGGGATCCGACTCCGATCTAGCGCCGTCGGAGGAGAGGGCGGCGTACAATGCGCTGACGGACACCAATCCCCCGGATACCTTGAGGTATCCGGATGATGCGCAGCCGCTGCATCTGGACCCCCGACGCCGCGACATTTTGGCAGCCATGCCCAACATCAACCACGCCGGGCTGATCGAGACTACGGCGCCGCAGCAAGCCTCCGGGTCCGTGACACCGCCGGCCCTCCGCAGGGTTCGACGGCGCGCCCGGAGCCGCAAGGGCCCGCTCCAGCCGCCGGCGACAGGGGGAAGAAGCCTGCCGCGCCGAGCCCGCCGTCCTCGACCACCACCGGCCCGGTCGCCGCCCGTGGGGACGCCGGCGACACCGGGTGTTCGAAGAGGGGCCGGAGCCCGACGCCTCCTCCCGTCGTGCTACAGGTGCCGGACGTCGGAGTTCGGCCACAGTACAAACGTCTTCGCCGGTAAGCGTTGCATGCTTGTTCCGGGTTTTTCCTTTGCCCTAGACCCAGTGTGCCTTGGGCTTGAATTTTTCCTGCTTCTGTGTCAGGGGACCGCGCCCGAACCCCGCGACTGCCGCCGGCGCGCCCCGTTCTGAGGGCGGCGGCCAGGCGGAGGCCGGCGACGGGTCGGGGGCGGCGACGCCATTATCTGCGGCCGCGGACGCCCCTCGTGTGGAGCCATCCTCTCGCGCCGAGGCGGGGCCTCAGCCCGAGGCGCGTTCCGGTGCTCCCAGGCCGTCGGAGCCGGAGGAACGTCGTGCCGCTTCGCCTGCGGCACGGCGTGAGGAGGAGAGGGTACCGTCGCCGCTCCGTCCCGCCTCGCCGCCTGCGTCAAGTTCTGGGCCGGGGGTCCAGGGCTCAGAGGCGCAGCCGTCTGCCCCGGCGCGCCCGATCCCGGCACCCATCCGCGGCTCCCGCGGGCTGCCGTCGCCCGACAGCGTTCCGGGCCCGGCGGCGCCTTCTTCCGAGGCGCGCTCTCCCGACCGAACGCCGCCGTCGTCAGCTCCTGGCGGTGGCCCGCGCCCCTCGCGCGCGGCGCATGGCGCCCGTGGCTTAGGGTTCGCCACGACCTCCGCGGCGGTCGTCGTTGAGGAGGTGGTTGCTGGTGGGGGCAGGCCGGTGCCGCCTATGACCCGCGTCGTGGCCGAGGCGCTGCGCATGGCCGAGTCCCTCCGCGACGCCGCCGAGAACGAGAGCAGGAAGCTGGCCGAGCGCGAGGCCGCCGTCGCCGCCGCCGAGGAGGACCTCCGCCGTGCCGTGCGTGCGGCCCAGTTCCAGCACCGGGAGAGCATGGAGGAGCTGTCCCGTGACCGTGCTGCCGCCGAGGAGCTGCTCCGGGAGAACAGCCGGCGGGCGACTCGCCTCGACAACCGCGAGCAAGTCTTGAAGCTCTGCGAGGACAAGGTGCGGCGCCGCGAGGACCGCGCCCGGGAGCGCGAGCAGCAACTGGACGCCCGATCCGCCGCCCTGGATGCGCGCGAGGGGACGCTGGCCGCGCGCGAGCAAGTCATCGCGCGGCGCGAGCAGGGGCTGGACATTGCCGAGGCCGGCCTCGAGAGCCGTCGGGAGGAGCTGCAGCGCGAGGATGATCGACTGCCCGCCAAGGCGCAGGACCTGGGAACCCGCGAGCACGCCCATGCTGCCGCCGTCCGAGCCCATGAGGAGTCGATGAAGGCCAGGGAGGACCGCGCGCAGGCGACGTTGGAGGAGGCCCGCGGATTGGCCAGCACGCAAGCCGTCAGGATCCGCGCGGAGATGCGGGAGGAGATGCAGGGCTCGATCGACCAGCGCGACGAGATCATCCGCCGGTCGGCCGACCGCATCAAGGAGTTGGAGGATCGCACCAAAGGCTGGGCGGAGCGGGAGAAGAAACAGCTGGAGCGGATTCGCGAACTCGAGGCGAAGGTGGGAGCGCTCTTCGACGCTCAAATCAAGATTCGTGACCTCACGGCGATGGTCCAGGACTTGAACCAGAAGCTGCGCGAGTCCGGCGCTGCCCCTAGTGAAGCCGCTCCTCCAGGGACCCTTGCCGACCCCGAGTGGGACTCGGAGCGCCGGCGGCTCTCGGCCATGGCGCACGACATCTTCCGCCGCATCAACGACGGCCTGGAGAGGGCGAACATGGCTCGGCTCCGAACCGGCAACCAGGAGCCCTCCCTCGGCCAGATCATCCTTGCGCTTATGCCGCTCGCGCAATTCTTCGAGGGGCTTGGTGATGATGTCCGCGGGCGGCTTGCGCGGCAGGGAGAGGCCGCCATTCGGGCCGTCGCCTCCGACCTCGTCACCGTCGTCCTGGAGCGCGTCCCCGACTTCCCGACTGATCTGCTCCTGGCCGGTCCCGAGCCCGCCGAGGCGTCGCGCCACCGGGAACGCGTGCAGCCCGTGGTCGAGGAGCTGGTGAGGGCGTATGTCCCGGACCAGGATGAGGGGCCTGCGAGCCCGGCATAGGGGAGGCGCCCCTTGTATTGTTCTGCTTTTGTCTGTTCCTGCAACATCAGCGCTTGTGCCCCGGCGAGTAGGGGGCGGTGATGACTTATGTATAAATTTGTGGGTTAAGTTTGGCGGTTTTCTTTCTCGCTCCCTGTGTTCTTCCTTAACTGTGATGGTCCGCTCTGCTTTCGGCTGAGGCTCGGGCATCACCATGTTTTCAATCTGTGCCGTGGTGATAGCTTAGGCCGTTTGCATCTGCGCTTTTGGTCGGGGGTTGCCCTCCCAAGTGTTTGCAGGATTGTTGGCCGAGCCGATCGACCATGACACGAGACGTTCGACATGAATGATGTCTTTGCCGTGTTGCCCAAAGAGCGCAGGTTCATCAGCGAGCAAGGGTTATGAATCAGAGAGCGAAAAATGCGTAGTAGGAGAAAACGAGACTTTATTGCTAGCTGAAAATCGTAGAAATAAAGGTACATGTTGGATACAAGTGCGATGCCCCCGGGCTCACTGGTAGAGAGGCCAAGTGTCTCTGTCTGTGAGCCGCCGAGTGAGACATGCACCCCGCTAAGGGTAGAATTTGCGCAGGTGCTGAATGTTCCAGGCGCTTTGCTCCGGGCGGCCGTCTTCCGTCGCCAATCGCACCGCGCCACCCCGCGACACCCTAGTCACCAAGAAGGGACCTTCCCACATTGGGGACAGCTTGTTCTTGCCTTTGCGGTCGAGCGCGCGGCGTAGAACTAGGTCGCCCAGTTCGAGGGATCGGGGGCGGACACGGGATTGGTGGTATCGACGTAGGCCTTGGAGGTACCGGGCATTCCGGATGTTAGCGCGATGCCTGCATTCTTCCAAGAAGTTGATGTCGTCCACGCGATGCTCTTCTTGGGTTGCTTCGTCGTATAGGGCAACTCGCGGAGCCGCGAATGCCACTTCGGCCGGTAAGACTGCTTCGGCGCCGTACACCAGGAAGAAGGATGTTTCGCCGGTGGCGCGGTTCACCGTGGTCCGGAGAGACCATAGCACTCCGGGTAGTTCAGCGGTCCACTTCGATCCACGTTTCTTCAGGGGGTCGAACGCTTTGGTTTTGAGGCCGCGTAAGATTTCGGCGTTAGCGCGCTCAGCTTGACCATTGCTTTGTGGATGTGCCGCAGAGGCGTAGCAGACTTTGATGCCGATCTCCTCACAATACGCCTCGAAGGCATGGCTTGTGAATTGGGAGCCGTTGTCAGTGATCAGTCTGTTCGGTACGCCAAAGCGCGCCACGATGCCACGCATGAACTTGACCGCGGAGTTCTTGTCGATGTGGACGACTGGTTCTGCCTCAGCCCACTTGGTGAATTTGTCCACGGCAACGTAGAGGAACTTGTGGCCTCCCACGGCCGCGGGAAATGGTCCCACGATGTCCAGGCCCCAGACCGCGAACGGCCATGAGAGGGGGATGGTGTGGAGTGCTTGCGAGGGTAGGTGCGTCTGCTTCGCGTGGAACTGGCACGCTTTGCAGCGTCGCACAAGCTCGATAGCGTCCGTGAGGGCTGTCGGCCAGTAATAACCTAGGCGGAAGGCTTTCCCGGCCAGCGTGCGGGAGGCCATGTGACTCCCGCACTCGCCCTCATGGATGGCGTGGAGGATTTCCTTGCCCTGCTCCGTCGGGATGCACTTGAGGAGGACTCCGTTCGCCGCCCGGCGGTACAGCTGCCCGTCTACAAGGGCGTAGCGCTTGGCTTGCCGGGCGAGGCGTTCGGCGGGCTCGTCGTCCTCGGGTAGGACTTCACCGCGAAGGTACCCCACAAGCTCGTTCATCCATGGGGTACCCGGGTCGTCCGTGGCGAGCACGTGAGGCTCGTCAGTTGGCGGCGGGCCCGCGTCGACCGACGCGGGCGGCTCTGCCGGTGTGGCGCTGCTGTGGTCGGCGCCGTCCGCCATGTCCGGGACTAACGCTGATGGCTGAGCGAGTTGCTCCACGAAGGTCCCGGACGGAGGGTCTTGTCGGGACGAGGCGATCCGCGACAAGGCGTCGGCTTCGGTGTTGTCGCCCCGCATGATGTGGCGTGTTTCGAAGCCGAAGAAGTTCTTTTCTAGCCGCCGGACCTCCGCCAGGTACGCCGCCATTTGGGGGTCCGAGCATTGGTACTCCTTGGAGACTTGGTTGACGACGAGCTGTGAGTCGCCCTTGGCGAGGAGCTTCTTGACGCCGAGTTCCGCGGCGATCCGCATCCCCGCGATCAACCCCTCGTACTCCGCCATGTTGTTGGTGGCCTTGAAGTGCAGCTGGATGGCGTAGCGCAGCTCCTCTTTGGTAGGAGCCACCAGCAACACTCCTGCACCGGCGCCTTGTAAGGTGAGGGACCCGTCGAAGTATACGGTCCAAATGTCGTTGCCTTCACAAGGTTCGTCTTTGGCTGGACGCGCGGTGAGCTCTTCTCGCTCAACTACAGGACCGGGCGTCCATTCTGCCACGAATTCCGCAAGGGCCTTGCTCTTGATTGCGCTGGAGGTTGTGAACTCGAGCTCGAACTCAGACATCTCCACCGCCCACTTGACGATTCGCCCAGTGGCCTCGCGGTTGCGTAACACCGTCTCCAGCGGGAAACTGGTGACCACCCGGATTGGATGGTTTTGGAAATAGTGTCGCAGCTTCCTTGACGCTATGAGGACCGCGTAGAGGAGCTTCTGCACTTGGGGGTAGCGCGTCTTGGCGTCGCGCAGGACCTCGCTGACGAAGTAGACAGGGCGTTGCACCATGCGCTTCTTCATCTCGGCGTCGCCCGTACTGACGTCGGGCGCGAGAGCTGCGTTGTCCGTTGACGTCGGAGCCGGAGCCCCCGGGTCGGCCGTGGGCGCAGCCCCCGGGCGAGCCATACTGCTTGTCGACGTCGGAGCCGGAGCCCCTGGGTCGGCCGTGGGCGCAGCCCCTGAGCTTTCGTCCGAAAGCGGCGCTGCAGCCCCCAGGCGAGCCATGTCGTTGGTCGACGTCGGAGCCGGAGCCCCCGGGTCGGCCGTGGGCGCAGCCCCCGGGCGAGCCATACTGCTTGTCGACGTCGGAGCCGGAGCCCCCGGGTCGGCCGTGGGCGCAGCCCCCGAGCTTTCGTCCGAAAGCGGTGCTGCAGCCCCCGGGCGAGCCATGTCGTGTGCTGACGTCGGAGCCGGGGCGTCGAGGACGGGCGTGGGCGCAGCCCCCGAGCCTTCGCCTTGGTTCGGCGCGGCGCCGACTCGGTTTTTCTTCCGCCGGGATTCGTCGAGGATGAACTCTTCGCGTTCGGCGACGAGTGCGGCGCTGACCACGGCCGGTGTTGCCGCGATGTAGAGCAGGAGCGGCTCCTTGTCCTGGGGCGCGACCAAAATGGGAGCTGAAGAGAGATAGGCCTTCAGCTCTTGAAATGCGGCCTCGGCCTCGGGAGTCCATTGGAAACGGTCCTTCCGCTTCATTAGCTTGAACATGGGCAGAGCGCGCTCGCCCAGTCTTGCGATGAAGCGGCCGAGCGCGGCCATGCAGCCTGTCAACTTCTGGACGTCCTTGAGGCGGGTGGGCGGGCGCATGTTCTCAATGGCCTGAATTTTTTCTGGGTTGGCCTCTATCCCCCGGTGTGAAACCAGGAAACCGAGGAGCTTCCCTGCAGGGACACCGAACACACACTTCGCCGGGTTGAGCTTGACCCGCTTGCCGCGTAAGTTGTTGAACGTTTGCTTCAGATCGGACAGCAGGGTCTCACTCTCACGCGACTTGATCACGATGTCGTCGACGTAGGCCTCTACGTTCTTCCCGAGCTGCTCATCGAGTGTCTTGCGCATTGCACGTTGGAACGTAGGGCCCGCGTTTTTCAAACCAAAGGGCATAGTCACATAACAATAACACCCTGCCGGGGTCATGAATGCGGTTTTTTCTTCGTCTCCCCTAGCCATGGGGATCTGGTGATACCCAGAATTCGCATCTAACATACAGAGTAGGTCACAACCTGCGGTTGAGTCAACTACTGTGTCTATGCGTGGCAGCGGGAACGGATCCTTGGGGCACGCCTTGTTGAGGTCGGTGTAGTCGACGCACATGCGGAGCTTGCCGTTGCTCTTGGGGACGACCACCGGGTTCGCCAACCAGGTGGGGTGTAGGACTTCTCGTATGAAGCCGGCCTCGAGAAGCCGGCGGATCTCCTCCCGGATGAACATCTCTCGTTCCGGGGCTTGGCGCCGAGCCTTCTGCTTCACCGGCCGAGCGGCCGGGTTGACCTTCAACTCGTGCTCGATCACCTCCCTTGGTATGCCGGGCATATCGGACGGCTCCCAAGCGAAGACGTCCGCATTCTCCCGAAGGAAGGCGACGAGCGCGAGTTCCTATTTGGGGTCGAGCTCGGCCCCAATGGTGACGGTCTTGGAGCCGTGCGCGTTGACGGCGACCTGCTTGGTCCTCACCGGCTCGCCGGCCGTCATCTTGGAGCGCTTGGGGGCGGACTTGACTACCTCCGGGATGCCACCAAGCTCCGGATCCGCATCCGCCGCCTTCTCGGCCGCCAAGATCAGCTCAGTGCATGCGATGGCACTCTTGTAGTCGGCACGGACGGTGATCACGCCCTTGGGCCCCGGCATCTTCATGGTGAGGTAGGCGTAGTGGTCGCACGCCATGAACTTGGTGAGGGCCGGGCGCCCGATGATGGCGTTGTACGGGAGGTCGATGTCCGCCACGTCAAACACCACCTTCTCCGTGCGGAAGTTGTCCTTGGTGCCGAACGTGACCGGGAGCGTGACCCGCCCCAGGGGTTGGGCGCGTCCCGGAAGGACCCCGTGGAAGGGCCTTGAGGGCTCCAGGTCAGTCTTGCTGCCCTGAAGCATCTCGTACACCTGCGGGGTGATGAGGTTGATGCTCGCGCCGCCGTCGACCAGCGTGCGAGCGATCCTCTTGTTGCACACCGTCGGCGCGACGATGAGCGGGAGCCGGCCGTCCGAGTTGTCAGGGCCGACCAAGTCTCTCCGGTCGAAGGTGATCGGGACCTCCGACCACTTAACGGGGCGGACGGGAGCCGTCCCCGTGCTCAGCGCGCACACCTCACGGCGTAGGAGTTTCACCTGCCGCTTGGAGGTGATGGGCGCGGAGCCGCCGCAGATGACCGCGACGGTGTCCTCGTGGTCCTGGAAGAGGAGAGCCTCCCCGTCCTCCTGGGACCCCTTCTCGTTTCCCGCGCGCTCCTCTCTGCGCTTCTTGCGCTTTTCCGCGTTGGCGAGGATATACTTGCACTCCGTTTGGTCGTGCCACGTGGAATCGTGGAACGCGCAGAACCTCCCCGTGGGGGGAGACTTCTCGCCGCCTTTTGCCGCTTTCGGAGCCGCGGGGGGTTTGCCCCCCTTGGCACCCGTCGGCGCGGTGGCCAGGACCTCGCCCGCCTTCCGCTTCTTGGCGAGCTTCTTCTTCTGTTTCCGGGACAGAGGACGGTCGTCATCCTCGTCCTCTTTCTCCGGGTCGGAGTCGTGCCAGGCCTGCGCTTCCTGCCGGCGCGCGCACCGGTCCACCAACCCGAAGAGCTCCACGACGGTTTGGGGCTCGTGGACCCCGAGCTCGCCCAACACGTCCTTGTCGCGCACGCCGTGGGCGAACGCCGATATGACCCGCGCCGGGTCAATGTTGGGGATGGTGTTGCGGACGTGGCTGAAACGCTGCACGAACTTGCGCAGCGGCTCGTCCTTCCGCTGTATGACCTTGTCCAGGTCGACTTGCGTGCCAGGGCGCTTGGCGGTGCCCTGAAAGTTGACGATGAAGTCGCGGCACAACCCCTTCCAAGACTTGACTGACTCGGGCGGCAGGTTCATGAACCAAGACCGCGCCGAGTCCTTGAGCGCGAGGTGGAAGTAGTTGGCCATCACGTCCTCCGAGCCCCCGGCCGCCCGCACCGCGGTGGAGTAGATCTGCAGGAACTCGGAGGGAGGCGCCGTCCCGTCGTACCGCTCCGGTATGTCGGGGCGGAACTTGTTGGGCCACGTCACGGCGCGCAGCCTCTTGGAGAGGGCCGCGCATCCACCGGAGTACACGACGCGGCGACTTTCGCTCTCCGCGCGCCGCCTCCTGTCCGGAGACGGTGAGGCGGACGAGCCGGACGACGGCGCGCGCGTCGAGCGGGACGACTGTGCGCGGTGCCTTTCGTGGCGCCGCTCCCGGGAGCGCTCGATGCTGATGCGAGCATCCTCCCCGTCGCGGCGGCGTCCCCCCAGCTTCCGCCGGAGGACGTCCGGGCCACGACGGGGAGTCGTCACGGAGAAAGAGTAGTCCTCCGTGCCCGTGTGCGTGCGTTCAGTAGGCACGTACGTGGGGCCCTCCGAAGAGGAGTTTGCGCGCGAGCGCGACGGACCCGACCTGGATCTCGCCTGTCGCCGCGCCGTGTCCACCATTTTGGCGACATCCCGGAGCCAGGGCCCAGCTGGCGAGCCCTCCGCCAGCTCCGGCGGTGGGTTGCGCAGCAGGTCCCTCGCCCGGTCTAGTGCCGCTGGTGGGGTCAGGCTGTCGAAGGAGAGGCGCCGCGCCGGAGCGCGGCGCTGCTCATGCTCGGGTGAAGCGGTCCGTCCGCTGGGCGGCCGCTGGGAACCCGTCTGCGAGCGAGTGCGGCGTTGGGGCTGCGCGCCCTCCGCCCCGCTCAGCCGAGCAGGTCGGGGAGGACGCGAGCCCTTGGCCGCCTTCACCGTAGGCGGCTGGTCCGCCATGATCTCCTCGTCCACCGACTCCGAGACGGAGCGGCGTCGAGGGTGCACGTCCTCGCTGCTCGAGGATCTGCGACTGACTCGCCCAGTCATGGCGAGGAAGAGCGAGCGCGAAGAAGAACACAGGAACTACGACGCCCCCCTACCTGGCGCGCCAAATGTCGAGGTGTGGAAACCACGGCAAATGGGGGCCTAGCAAGGCCTCCCTTTGAGATTCGGAGGGGAGCGAACGGTTCTAAGTGTTGGAATCGCGCACGAGAGAGAGGAAGAACACAAGCAGTTTTTACCCAGGTTCGGGCCACCAGAGGTGTAAAACCCTACGTCCTGCTTGTCTGGTATTGCTCAAGTGTTGTGTGTTGGTTTCATGTACAAGGCACTCCCTTTTATAGTGCAAGGAGAGGCCGGACCCGTTCATGGGCCGCTATGGGGGCGCCGGCTGGCGACCCCCCCTCCACCCGAGATGCCGGGCGTCTTTTCCGGTGTCAGCGGGCTTCGCTCGCCCGCCATCATTATTCGATTGACTCCCGTCGACTTGTCCCGTCGCTCGTACAGCACGCGCGCCGCACCCGGAGCGGTGAGGCGCGGAAAGGGGGCCGGATGCGCCGGATGACCCCCCGGTCCGAACGGCGCACCGTACGGTGGCAGGCGGCGCTTGTCTGCCCACGCCCCCCTGCCTGCCGAACAGTGCGCTACAGGGCTACGACCGGACGGGTCACGTCCATCGGTCGCAGCCCTGCGCGACGTGCGCGCATTGAAGTCCAGCGACCCGCCCGCGCGGCCGCGCGGGCTGTCGCTGGCAAGTGGGACCCCTCCGCGAGGAAATCCCCGCGCCCCGGATCCGCGCGTACTGTAGTCGCACGAAATCCCGGGGCGTCATGTCGAGGCGCGGCGCTGTTAAGGCGCCACGAACCACCGTCGCCACGTGCCAGGCTTCCACGGGCTCGCGGGGCCCCGCCCTCATCCGCGTCCCGCGGCGTGTCGCGGAGGTCGCAGGGCGTAGCCACGTGGCAACGCCCCATGGCTCGCGGCTGCGAGCCGCTCGGGGGCCCTGCGCCCCGCGCTCTCTTGCTGGGCCGCTTCGGCCCACTCGGCGCGTAGCTATCTTCCTCGGCCCAAGATGGACTCAGGCCGGCCTTTTGACCGGGGGAGTGGGGACCCTGGTTCCCAGTACACCGACATATAGCTATTCACACAAATATTTTGAATAAGACGAACGGTCAAACATAACAAAAAAAGTCAACGGCGTCATATAATTAAAAACGGAGGGAGTACCATTTTCAAGAAATCGATCGGAAAACTTCAACTCGGGCCCAAAGTCTTCCCGAGGAGTGGTCAGGGCCTCCTTAGTTGGTGAACAGAAGGTTGGATTCTCCATATGTAGATTAATAAAAACCATCAAATGTCTCTTGAGGTCATGCTCTTTAATGTTAGCCCACTGAAATTCATTTTTCATGAAACTCGCAGCATGAGTGACAATAAGGTTTGACACATAATCAACATGAGTTCCACCTGATATGGTTGCAACTTTGTTAACAATGCTGACCTGCAATACACAAAACGTTGCCAACTGTAAACACGTCATAATTAAGAAGCTCCTTGCACATAAAACTAACCCACATTTACCTGTTGAAACTTCCCTTCACTTACACTCACACCCACCTCCCACTGATCATTAACCTTCTCGCAGAACCTGAGAGAAAGGCATGCGGGAATAAACTAGCTCATAAGAGCTTTTCACTTGTGAATACCACATTCAAACTAATATTCGTTTGAAACTGTCACAAACCATGGGAGCTCCTTGGTGAAAGGAGGCTTGGTAGTATGCCAACAGACATAGTCAGTGAAGCCCCCAAACAGTATCTTCTCGCCATTGAACACAACTTGCACGGTAACTCCTAGAATGCCCGCCATATCAAACACTCTCTTCCTCATGAGGGCTATGATATCATCGTCAAGACAGGTCATGTTGAACTTGGAAAGGTCAGGCTTGAAGGTGACCATGGTCCAACTCCAATTAACTCCCTTTCTGTAACCAGTAATTTCAGGCTCTGACTTCTTTCCCATATTTTAGAGAAAACCTGCAAAAATATTCAACGGTGACATTATGATCTATATCTGGACAAAAGGGTGGCAGTCCCGTAACATGGGAACTGTTTAATTCATGCATATTGGGTGTGTAATCGACATGCATGGACAGTTTTAGACATGCTAATGCTAGTATCTCCATAGACCATAGTTAATTAATTAATATCCATTCAGTTTTAAATGATGCCACTAGAACAACTTTTTTAGTTAAAAAATGAACTAAAATGTTATCCTAACATCATCAGTGAAAAACGTAGGGAGTGTACGATGCTTATGACAGCTAATCTTGTTCAATCGAGTTCTAATTGAACTAGATTTGCTGTCCGAAACGTCATATATTTGAGAACACGATATATTTGTAGCACGTTTCTAAATGAACTCTTTGTGTTCTCAAGTGGATTTACTACTCCTCCCGGAAATACTACTCTTACACCTTCCGGAATGTAGATTGTCCAAGACCCCTCAAGTGGATTTGAAAGACCCAATGCACTCCTAGAATCAAAGTCTTTGCTTGGCTACTTGGAGTGGACAGGCTCAACACTAGGAACATGCTGAGAAGAAGAAATTTCCATGTAGAGCCTAACCACAATTGTATCCTGTGCAACAGAAATATGGAGGAGACTAGGAGCCATCTTTTCTTCGGTTGCCCTTTCAGCAGCAACTGCTGGAACAAGCTAGGAATTCAGTGGCCGCCATCATTATCTCTCTTTGACATGATTCTGGTGGAAAAAAACATCTACCAAGGCCCCAAGTAAATGGAAGTAATCCTCATAGCGGCATGGGCCATCTGGAAAGTTAGAAATGCCAAAATCTTCGAAGGAGTAAACCCAACTTTCGGAGCGTGGTGGCACCTGTTCAGGGAGGACATCCTTCTTCACTCTATCAGATTCTCCAATAGTGATCGTCAGGAAGTGCTTGATTGGCTTGACTCTCTGTAACCTGTAACCAGTGGCGGACCACAGACGGAATTTTAGCTGGGGCAGTTAGTTGCAGTTGCAGCCGCATCCACCGCATGAGCCAGGCTTGTGAAGGAGGAATTAGGGGCCATCCATAGACAGAAACAAGGGGGTTCATGATTCTCGCCGCCGGTAGCTGGGGCAGCCACCTCAGTCTGCCGTATAGGGCGGTCCGCCCCTGCCTGTAACCCGTAGCCTCTTTCTCAGTAGAAGAAGGCTTTAGAGGGTCTTTAGACTCTTTTAGCTAGTTTTCCTTTTTTCCTTTTTTCCTTCAGTTTTTTCCTTAAGCTGTTAGCTGCTAGGTAAGTTTTCTTTTCCTGGACTGGATGGTTTGTTGGCTGCTTTATTTATTTTAATGAAAATTCCTGTGGGGATCTCCCCCACAGTTTCCTTCAAAAAATAAAAGATAAAAAATCATAATCTCTGATCCATATATACTGTCAGATGAGGAAATTTTATGAAACGCCCAGAACATGCATGGCTTTATATGACGCTACAAGTCACGTACATGGAAGTTTACACGTCTTGATAAGAGATCAGAAACCTTTCACCTGCTTGTACTTCTTTTGGCCAGGGCCGTCGGCGGTCTCAACGATGAACTCAGTGGATAATACGTTGCCAAGCTTGACGCCGTAGCCGCTCCTCCTTCTGGCCATCTCGTCCTCCTCCACATTGCGGTCGCATTTGAGGTGGCCGAAGATCATCTCCGGCACGTAGACGCCCTCCTCCTCCCGGTGGACCTCGATCGGGATGCACCTGCCGCTGTTGAAGACGGAATGCGGCACCTGGCGGCGTCGACGTCCACGCGGAGGGTGTCCATGGCGGCGGGGTCGCGCTGCTTGTGGTCGGCGGCGTAGAGGAGGACCTCGTCGAAGATGTGGAGGAGCCCCGGCACGTAGGTGACCTCGCGTTGCGTCACGAAACTGTCGTAGATGCCCTCGCAGAGCCAGAAGTTCCGCGTGCGCTGCTCCACCGAGCCGATGTAGCTGTTCGGTTGTAGGAGGATCTGCTCCCGCAGAGTCCCGCTGCGGGCAGAGAGTGGATCCATGGCGGCGTGGTGCGCCAGGGGTCAGGGGTGGCTTCCGTGACGTGGTGTTGAGGCTAGCTGCGGCTGCGTTTTTCATTTGAGGGGGCGTAGGGGTGTAAATAGTCGTTTCTAAGGGTAACCTTCGACCATCTTTAGTTCAAACAAATCTAGTTCATTTGTTTGAATTAAAGAGGATCAGAGGTGACCTTAAGGGTCGCTAGTTTTCACCCTTAAGGGGGCGGCATCGATCCCCTATTTTTGGGCGGGTAGTTATGGAAAAGGCGGAATATTTTGATTTTCGAAAGATACCGCACCTAAACCAGTTATGTATGGCACAGTTCGTCCATTACACAGCAAGATGGGCTTGTTTATGTACGGCCATTTCGTCCAGTCGAGCTAACTGGAGCTCTGTGTCTAGCCGTAAATGCAACCAACCTCAGATATCTCTCTGACTCGGCTAGGTTTCTAGGTCCCTGCAGCAGCAGGCATGGCCAACGTCCGGCACCTTGTTTGGTTCGTTTCCTGGGGCTAAATTTTAGCCCATCATAGATTAAATAGAGCAGGGCCAACGGCTTGGCTTGGAGCCGATTTCTGTTAGGAATCTTTGATGTGGAGGAAATAGAAAGGAGGAGAGAGAAGGCGCTTTATCGCGACTATGAGCGTCCGTCTCGACTCGAACTCCCCGTGTAATCGTGGGCCCTTCGCGTGACTCCTGTGAGGGTGGAAAGTGGAGGAGGCTGGGATAGGTGAGACCCAAGAGAAGAATTTATCTCATCGCGCGTTGAACGGAACTGTCTGGGTGCCAGCTATGATGCGACCATTTTCTTATTGGGTTTGCTCTTAGGCATATGCATGGTCCTGTCCTTGTTCAATGCTGCCATGCGCCATACCAGATCTCCATATGAGAAATATCCATTTCGCTTTTTTTTAATGAACAAATATCCATTTCTAAACTAGACCACACTTACTGCCACCCCAAAAACTAAAATCCTAACGATGTGACGACAGCTAAAGCGGCAACCGAATAATCAGGCTGGAATAAAAAAAGTTAAATAGGTTAGGGTTTCCTCTGCTGACTTCGGTAAAAAAAAAAAGCCCTGATACGTAGGTGACCACGCGTTCCTCCATGTAGACGCCCTCGCGGATCCAGAGCTTCTGCGTGCGCTTCTCCATCGAGCCGATGTAGACGTACGGGTGCAGGAGGATCTGGTCCCGCGAGCCTTGCAGCCGGAGTTGAGGGCGGGGCTGCTCGGCTGCGGCTGTGGATCCATGGCGGTTTCACGTTTCATGGTTTCTAAATTTCGGATGGCGGCGTTGGGCGAGCGAGATCGAACGAAAAATAGGGCGGGATCAATACGAATTTGGGCTGGGCTACCTGGGAGGAGTGCTTATTCTGTTCGGTATGCCCCATTTCGTTTGAGAACTGAACAGAGCGTTGAGCCTCCTCAAGAAAAAAAAAAAGCGCTTTGAGCGCTCGCTCTTTGGGGCAAAGTCGATTCTCTCTTTGAGCACTTTCTTCCTCCTAGCAAGATGAAACCAGAAAACAATATGAAAATGACATTTCAAGAGAAAAAAAAAATATGAAAGTATTTTTTGAATCTCTATTATTCTCATGATATCAAAGCAGATTGTTCTAGAATTGTCAACTAGAACTCTTGCGTGCCATTAGCGCGCTTCATGTCCCGTCCATTTCGTGGCTGTGCTCTGGGCGCTTCCAATTACAAATGGACCACATAGTTTTTGTTGGTCTGAAAGTCATGTTATCCTTTGGCTTCATTGAATTAAACGTGATATGGAGTACAACCTGTCTTATCAAGATTGATAGTTGACTCTACGACCACAAATGAAATTTATTTATTTCCTTTCTTATTCCTTGCCATCCAATAGTACGTGTTGATGGAGCTTAGAAACATTAGAGGACTATACAAGTGGACAACACCCACATATTCATTTTCAGACTCCATGTCAACAATTATATATTGTACAAAATTTTGAATCTCCGATCGTCGTGCACAAACCATGCGTGGGCTCATGCATGGCCACGAAATGATCAGCATCTCGTCCTCATTCAGCATTGTACCGTACACGTACCGTCAATCTAAACATAAAGACAGATTGAAATCGGAGGGAGTGCTACACCAACCACCAAAACCACCAGCAACACCACAGTAGCAATGTCCATGGAGGCGCTCCAAGCTCATGAACTCTTTGCCGGCTTCCTCCTGGTCCTTGTTACAGCTCTCCTCCTCTGCAAGCATCTGTTGGTTACACCGTTCACGAGACGCCGCACCACCTCCCCTTCCCTCCCACGCCCACGAGGCCTGCCGCTCATCGGCAACCTCCACCAGCTCGGCGCGCTCCCGCACGCCACCCTCGCGCGGCTCGCCGCCGAGCACGCGGCGCCGCTGATGCTGCTCCGCCTCGGCTCCGACCGCACGCTCGTCGTCTCCTCCGCCGACGCGCTGCGCGCCGCGTTCCAGCGCAACGATCGCGCCATGTCCGGCCGCCCGGCGCTGTACGCCGCCGCAAGGCTCTCCTACGGCCTGCGGAACATCTCGTTCGCGCCCCCCGGCGAGTTCTGGCGCGCGGCGCGCCGCGCGTGCCTGGCGGAGCTTCTCGGCGCCCCGCGCACGCGCGGGTTCCGCGGCGTCCGGGAGGCCGAGGCCGCCGCGCTCGTCGCCGCCGTGGCGGACGAGTCCTGCAGGACGGGCTCGCCCGTGAACCTGAGCGAGAAGCTCCTCGCCGCGTCCAACAAGATCGTGCGGCGCGTGGCCTTCGGCGACGACAGCGAGCAGGCGGGCGTCGAGGCCACGGCCGTGCTCGAGGAGACGCAGAAGCTTTTGGGCGCCTTCTTTGTGGCCGATTACGTGCCGTGGCTCGGGTGGCTCGACGCGCTCCGTGGCCTGCGGAGGCGGCTGGAGAAGAACTTCCGTGAGCTCGACGCGTTCTACGAGAGGGTCATCGATGAGCACGTCAAGAAGCGTGGGTTGTCCGAGGACGAGGACTTGGTGGACGTGCTCCTCCACCTGCACGGCGACCCGGCTCACCGGAGCACGTTCGGCAGCCGTGACCAGATCAAAGGCATCCTGACGGTAAGTACGCGTACGTTCGTCACGATAGGAGTTGGTAAACGCGAAATGCGCCTGCTTTCTCGGTCGGAGCGTACATATTGATGACGAACCAATATGTATGCTTGGCATTGTGTTTGCGCTTTGCAGGACATGTTAATTGCGGGCACTGGCACGTCGGCGGCGGCGCTGGAATGGACCATGACGGAGCTGATCCGGCACCCGGACGTCCTCGCCAAGGCCCAGGACGAGGTCCGCCGCGTCGTCGGCGACGCAGACATGGTCCGGGAACCCGACCTCCCGCGGCTGCACTACCTGAAGCTGGTCATCAGGGAGTCCCTGCGGCTGCACCCGCCGGCGCCGCTGCTGGTGCCCCGGGAGACCACCGAGCCGTGCACGGTGGGCGACCACGTGATCCCGGCGGGGACGCGGGTGCTCGTCAACGCGAGCGCCATCGGCAGGGACCCCGCCGCGTGGGGCGCGGACGCATCGCGGTTCGTGCCCGAGCGGCACGACGGCGACGGCGTCGACCTCGGCGACCACAGGCCGTGGCACGACGGCTTCACGCTCGTGCCGTTCGGGCTCGGCCGGAGGAGCTGTCCCGGCGTGCACTTCGCCACGCCTGTGGTCGAGCTGCTGCTGGCCAACTTGCTGTTTGCCTTCGACTGGCGTGCGCCGCTTGGCGAGGTGGACGTGGAGGAGGAGAACGGGTTGACCGTGCACCGGAAGAACCCACTCGTGCTCGTAGCTGAACGGATATGCATACAGTGATCCTTACGTGCGATCTAACACGATAAGGACCCTTCGTCGCTTCCCGAATTGGGAAACAAAATATCCAAAATGATGTGGTGCTGCTGCGTTCTCATCAGACCACACACCCCCCCCCCCCCCCCCCAACAAATGAGTAGCGTAATGTCCTTTCCTGCCCTTTCCCAAAGTGGTAGTACATTTTTTTTTTCTCAAAATGGTGAGGTCCTCCCATTTCCTTGCAAAGCATCATGGTGGACAATCCCATGTCCCCATATCTAAATTATGAATTTAATTCAAAACTTCAACTTGTATATCTGGCAAACCAATCATGAGGCACAAGTCTAGCTAATTTTTGCCCATTGGTCGCCTCTCCTCTCTGATGAGTTGTTCGTGGTCGCCTCAAATACTGAAACACATAAGGGTAAGTTGCGATAATAAGAATTAAAGGTTTGCACTATGATAAGCACAAATAAATACATTTTATTGACATATTTGAATATTTTTCAAGTTGAGTGACTTTTTTTCTCCTACCATGTAAACTTACTCACAAAATAATCCTTTTAGACTGCTATGCAATGCTAGGATTAGGAAATAGGATAATAATCTCAAATTCTGGGTAACTAATAACCAAGGAGTAATAAGCTGATAAAGAGTGATAAATTAATTTTCTAGGAGTTATATTAGATGTAGATCTTCCATAGAATGGATTTTATTGAAACAAAATTATCCGTCCCTCCAGTCTTCCCACAGTTATTGTTTATGTAACTTAAATCTGATAACTATTTTCTAGTACAAATATGTAAATAAAAAATATTCTATTCGCCTCAAAAAATTCTTTTCTAAAAATTAATAAGTACACATAACTTACGTGTTTGCAGATACCTAAGACAAAATATTTTGAAAGTTACTGGTAGCAAAAATCTCAAAAGATTTGAACATTGTCCAAAAGGCCTAGATTTGAAGACTGAAAGGAGTATTTTTCTGGTCTAAAATTAAAATGTGTCAATTTTTTATCATATCATGTGGAATAAAAATTTGGAGTTAGTTGAGTAGCACGTAAGATCAATATGTGATCTATGTCCCACAAAGAGCCACATCAAAAAGAAAAAGGTGCAGGGATAAAATAAAATCCATGGTTAATATATTCAATAGTAGAGCACCAATCGAGTTATAAGGCCAACAAAATGACCCAATATCGAATTTTGCATATGAAATAGACAAACAAAGGTAGAAAATGGGTAGAAGACTAATAGTACCTGACAGATTAAGGGGGTGTTTGGATGCCCGCCTCAGTTTGCCACAGCCGAACCTTTGGCGGCCACCGAAAATCGCGGCAGCGTTTGCTTCTTTGCGAACTTTACGGCGGCCACACTCCCGTAGTTCATTTTCTCGCCAAGGCTGTGGCGTCCAGATTCTTCGCCACAAAGTTCGGCGGCGCCGAACGTTGGGCGTGGCGAGTGGAGGCGGGCATCCAAACAGCCCCTAAGCTTCCAAAGCCTCCAAGGCTATTGATTTTATAGCATGATGGGCCAAAATTTCTTGTAAAAAAACCAAAAAAGTCTATTGATCTAGTAAAAGATACTGCGAAAGCCGATTGGTTGTCCACTCGTCCTCTTCTTCTCAGCTACACTGGGTTGGCCTAATCAATGGCCTCCAAGGCCCATGCCTCTTCTGTCTTGTGCACTGGATTCGCTGCTCCCGGGGCAGGGAGCCAGGGAGCCTTCCCGCTGACGGTAGTGGTGGAAACAAAGGATGTGCTGGCGAGGCTGTATCCTCCTCCCATAGTCACTCGGTTTCAGTTTTTGCATTTTGTTTGAGAGGATAGTATCTGCATGATGAGATCCTCAATTATTTTCTTTTTTGAGCTTATCTCAAACCTCAATTATTTTCTTTTAGAGTTGCCATTGCGCGCCACCATGAGCAGCTGCCCTCTAAATGCTCGTGGTAGGAGGCAAACCCATGTCCAAGACAACGAACGCCACCAGGGCACACCCCACAGCAGCGAAGTCCATGGCCATGCTCCGAGCTCCTGAGCTCTTAGGATGCGCCCTTCTCGTCATAGCTGCCTTTCTCCTCTTCAAGCAATTACTCGCACGGATCAAGAGACGACGGCGCGCCATTTCGCTTCCATGCCCGAGAGGCCTCCCTCTCATCGGCAATCTCCTCCAACTCGGTGCGCTCCCGCACGCCTCCCTCGCTGCGATGGCCGAGAAGCACGCGGCGCCGCTGATGCTGCTCCGCCTGGGCTCGGTGCCGACGCTCGTCGTCTCCACCGCCGACGCGGCGCGCGGCGCGTTCCTGGCCAACGACCGCGCCATGTCCGGGCGCCCGGCGCTGCGCGCGGCCGCCAGGCTCTCCTACGGCCTACAGGACATCAGCTTCGCGTCGTCCCCGGACAGCCCGGCCTGGCGTGCCGCGCGCCGCGCGTGCGTGTCGGAGCTCCTCGGGGCCCCGCGCGTGCGCGGGTTCCGCGACGTCCGCGAGAGCGAGGCCGCGGCGCTCGTCGCCGCCGTGACGAGCGCGTCCGGAAGTGGTTCTCCGCCGGTGAACCTGAGCAACGAGCTCGTCGCGACCAGCAACAAGATCGTGCGGCGCGTCGCCTTCGGCGACGACGGCGAAGTGACCGGCGAGTCCATGGTGGCTGTCCTTGAGGAGGCGCAGAAGCTTTTTGGTGCCTTCTTCGTGGCCGATTACATCCCGTCGCTTGGGTGGCTGGACACGCTCTCTGGCACGCGGAGGCGGCTGGACCGTAACTTCCATGAGCTCGACGCATTCTACGAGCGTGTGATCGGTGATCACCTCAACAAGAGTGGGGTGGTCTCCGAGGAGGAGGACTTGGTTGATGTGCTACTCCGACTGCACGGGGATCCAGCTCACCGGAACACGTTCGGCAGCCGTAGCCGATCAAAGCCATCCTGATGGTATATGTATACAAGTATATATGGAGCCGCATTACATATGTTGCCAGATAGATAGGGTACGGATCGACTGAAGCTGCATTTGGCTTTGTGTTTGCAGGACATGTTAATAGCCGGAACAGACACGTCGGCGGCAACGGTGGAATGGACGATGACGGAGCTAATCCGTCACCCGGAAGTCCTGGCCAAGGCGCAGCTTGAGGTGCGCAGCGTGGCGGGTGACAGAGACGTGTTCCGGGAGTCTGACCTTCGGAGTCTCCACTACCTGAAGCTAGTCATCAGGGAGTCCCTGCGGCTTCACCCGCCGGCGCCGCTCCTGGTTCCCCGGGAGACCACCGAGCCGTGCACGGTGCAGGGCTGCGTGATCCCGGCCAGGACGCGGGTGCTCGTCAACGCGAAGGCCATCGGTTTGGACCCCGGAGCGTGGGGGCCGGACGCGGCGCGGTTCGTTCCAGAGCGACACGAGGGCGACGGCGCCGTGGATCTCAGCGACCACAAGCCGTGGCGCGACAACTTCGCGCTCGTACCGTTCGGAATCGGCCGGAGGAGCTGCCCTGGGGTCCATTTCGCGACGGCCGTGGTCGAGCTGCTGCTCGCCAACTTGTTGTTATGCTTTGACTGGCGCGCGCCGCTCGGCTTGGTGGTGGATGTGGAGGAGCGGAGTGGGTTGACGGTGTACAGAAAGAATCCCCTCGTGCTTGTAGCTGTGAGGAGATGCTTGCAGTGATACACCCCTTCGTGTTACGAGGTATAGTTCATTATTGCTTACTGAACTACATTATGGAAAAATACAAAAAAACATGTTGGAATATGATTCGAATTATGGGCCTCGCTGGGGACGTCTAGAAGGTGTGAGAGGTGGAGTCCTCCCACGTTACGGGTTGTATTGTTAGCCACCATATATATACATTTTGTATGCTGCACGGGAAGAGTTGACGACTCATTGTTATTCCCCTGCAATTGTAAACTCTCCTCATATAGTGAAGATCGCCGGTCGGCGCCCGTGGTTTTTTCCCGCAAGGGTTTTCCACGTAAAAATCTGTGTCTCGTTTCGATCTTGTTTACGCATTATTTCCTAACAAGTGGTATCAAGAGCCAGACACGAGATTGATTAAAAAAATATTTTAGGGTTTCGTCCCTGTTCTCCGCCGCCGCCGCTGATCTGATCTGCTTGGGTGCTTGGCGTTTTTTGTCGCTCGTCGTTCGACGCTGCCCCTGTGCGGCGATTTTCCAGGCGCGGTCTTCGTTGCCTGATTCCCCGTGCCACGCACGGTTGCTGGGCGGAATTAATTTTCCGCTTTGGAGTCAATCGTGCTCGCCGAGTCGTGCTGCCCTAGCCCGATTCGAACTCGTCGAAGTTCTCCGGTATAAAGGCTGAGGCGCTGTCTCATCGCTGCAGATCAATCGCGTTCATCACCTGACGTGTCAAGTCCCGAGGAAAACAAGGCGTTCCCTGCTCGCACAGAGGCCTTGTTGTTCCCGCCGCTCTGTTCGTGATCAAGTCCCGAGGAGAGCTCGTTGTTTCCTGTGCGTGAGTGAGCAAAATTTGATCGGAGTTGCTACGCGCACACAAAGGTTCTACCAGGTAATTGAATCTTCTGGTTTCTCTGCTGAACGTACACGCAAGTGTACCAGGAATTCTGCAGATTATTGCTACGTTCACCCAAGGCTGTACCAGAGACACTGCAGATTTGCTTATTGTTGATTTTTTTTTTCGACATGGCTTCTCTCAAGTATGATGTTCCGCTGCTGGATCGTGATACACGATTTTCTCTATGGCAAGTCAAGATGAGAGCAATATTAGCGCACACTGATTTAGATGATGCGCTTGATAGCTTCGACAAGAAGAAGCAAGATTCTTGGTCCGCTGAAGAAAAACGTAAGGATCGTAAGGCTCTATCACAAATTCATCTTCATTTATCTAATAATATTTTGCAAGAGGTTTTGGAGGAGAAAACCGCTGCTACTTTATGGCTCAGGCTGGAGTCGATCTGTATGTCAAAGGATCTCACCAGCAAGATGCATTTGAAGATGAAATTGTTCACACACAAGCTGCAAGAGAGTGGTTCTGTGTCCTCTCATTTGTCTTCAAGGAGATCGTTTCGGACCTAGTGTCTATGGAGGTAAAATATGATGATGAGGATTTAGCTCTTATGCTCTTGTGTTCGTTGCCGCCGTCTTATTCTAATTTCAGAGACACAATTTTATATAGTCATGATACTCTAACCGTCAATGAGGTTTATGATGCTTTGCATGCAAAGGAAAAGATGAAACAGATTGTGTCTGCTGAAGCTGCCAGTTCTGTTGGAGAAGGCTTGGCTGTCCGGGGTAGGACAGAGAAGAAATCAACACATGGCTCTAGAGGCAAGAGCTCGAGTGGCTACAAAGGTCGCTCAAAGTCCAGAGGCAAAGAAAAATTCTGCAGGTATTGCAAAGGTGATACTCACAACATCTCTGAATGTTATAAGTTGCAGAATAAAGAAAAGAGAAATAAGGGGAAATTTAAATATAATGATGATGGTAAAGCCTCTGTTGCTTCTGCTGATAGTAGTTCTGATGGTGATGTTCTCGTTGCTTATGCTGGATGTGCTAAAATTGATGAAGAATGGGTTCTTGATTCTGCCTGCTCATTTCATATTTGCATTAATAGAGATTGGTTCTCCACTTATGAATCTGTCCAAAGTGGAGGTTCTGTTTTGATGGGTGATAACACACCTCGGAAGGTGGTAGGCATGGGATCTGTTCAGATTAAAATGTCTGATGGTATTGTCAGAACATTGACAGATGTGAGGCATGTTCCAACTATGACGAGAAATCTCATTTCTTTAAGTACTCTTGATCGCAAAGGGTATAAATACTCCGCTGAAGGTGGAGTTATGAAGGTATCTCGAGGCTCTCTTGTTGTCATGAAAGGTGATTTATTAACTGCCAATTTATATCTTCTTCAAGGCACTACAGTTATTGGTAATGCTGCTGTTTCTTCCAAGTCATTATCTAATTCTGATGCTACTAATCTTTGGCATATGCGTCTTGGGCATATGAGTGAACTTGGTTTGGCAGTTTTGAGCAAGAGAGGACTTCTTGATGGGCATAATATCAGTAAGCTAGATTTTTGTGAGCATTGTGTGTTTGGCAAACACAAGAGGGTGAAGTTCAACACTTCGGTTCATACAACTGAAGGTATTCTTGATTATGTGCATTCTGATTTATGGGGGCCAGCTCGCAAGACTTCTATTGGTGGTCGTCGTTATATGTTGACTATTATTGATGATTATTCGAGGAAGGTTTGGCCTTATTTCTTGAAGCATAAATCAGATGCATTTTCAGCATTTAAAGAGTGGAAGACAATGGTTGAAAAACAAACCGAAAGAAAGGTGAAGGTACTTCGTACTGATAACGGGATGGAATTCTGTTCTAATGCTTTTAATTCTTATTGTAAGTCTCAAGGCATTGTGAGACACCGCACCGTTACTTATACTCCTCAACAGAATAGTGTGGCTGAGCGTATGAACAGGACTATCATCTCGAAGGCCCGTTGCATGTTGTCCAATGCAGGTTTGGATAGACGTTTTTGGGCTGAAGCCGCTTCCACTGCTTGCTATCTCATTAATCGTTCACCGTCTATTGCTATTGATAAGAAAACTCCAATTGAGGTATGGTCTGGTTCTCCAGCAAATTTTTCCGGTTTGAGAGTTTTTGGTTGCCCAGCTTATGCTCATGTTGATAATGGTAAATTGGAGCCTAGAGCTATTAAGTGCATCTTTCTTGGTTATGGTTCTGGTGTGAAAGGTTATAGATTGTGGGTTCCTGAATCTAGAAAGGCTATTACTAGCAGAAATGTTGTCTTTAATGAATCTGCTATGTTAACTAATGGTCCTGTTCAGAGTTCGCAGACCTCTAGTGTGCAGGTGGAGCATTTTATTGATTCAGAATATACACCAGATACTATTGATGCACCTATTGATGAAATTGTTGATGATGATTCATCTGCTGTCCCACATTCTTCTCCCGTTGTGCAACCTTCGCAACGTTCAATTGCCGGTGACCGATCTAGGAGGCCTCATGTTCGACCCAGGAGGTTAATTGAGGAGTGTAATATTGTTGCTTATGCATTGAGTTGTGCAGAAGATGTTGAAGTTTGTGCAGAACCTTCTAATTATGCTGAGGCTATTACTTCTGCTGATTGCAACAATTGGGTCACCGCTATGCAAGATGAGATGGAGTCACTTGATAAGAATGGTACTTGGGATTTAGTACCATTGCCTAAAGAGAAGAAGCCCGTTCGTTGCAAGTGGATATTCAAAAGGAAGGAAGCAATTTCTCCTAATGAATCTGCAAGGTATAAAGCAAGGTTGGTGGCTAAGGGCTATAGCCAGATTCCAGGTATTGATTATAATGATGTCTTTTCTCCAGTTGTTAAACATAGCTCTATTCGCACATTACTCAGGATTGTTGCTATGCAAAATTATGAGTTTGAGCAGTTAGATGTTAAAACTGCATTCTTACATGGAGAGTTACATGAAGACATTTATATGGATCAACCGGAAGGTTTTGTTATTCCTGGAAAAGAACACCTTGTTTGTAAGTTGAATAAATCTCTTTATGGCTTGAAACAATCTCCTAGACAGTGGTATAAGAGATTTGACTCATTTATGCTCTCTCATGGTTTTAAACGTTCTGATTATGATAGTGTTGACGGCCGTTAAATCATAAAATGACCGTCAACTTATCGGCGAATAAAAGGTATGCACCAATGTTTTATGTATTAAACTAATAAAGTTCCACAAGTTTTGGATGTGATCTTGTTTTGCAAGGTACATAGGAATATTGGTGCAATTGTGCTTACAATCATGGATAAAAAGCAAATATACAAAAAGCACAAGATAAACAAGGTCCTGCTCTGACATCTCGACAACATTCGACGCAAGAAATAAGAAATGACATGGACATCAAAGAATAATTATTCAAATCACAAATTTGATCCCTCCATGTCAAAGCCCTTGTCGAGATAGTCAAAATAGGCTTTTGGATCACCCAATTCGGAGTTCGGGAGCAGGAGTTATGCCTCGCGCAAGATTGGAGGAAAATCAGAAAAAAGCCGGCCGACCGGCCCAAACACCTGGCTGGCCGGCCCAACTTAATCTCCAACCACCTCAATCTTCCTCCAGTCGGTTCCAGAGTCGGTGACAAGCCACTTGACGCGCTGGCCAAGCCAGGGGACGTCGGCAAGAAGGAAATATTCCACGAAATGCTCCAAGACCTTATCCACTCTCCCAAGGCAACTCCACTATAAATAGAGGACCCCTCCCCTCACTCCAACCTGCACCATCACACTTGAGAAGAGAAGATCCAATGTAGGGTCACGCTCTTTCTCATGGAAGATCATTCCACTTGTGTAGTTTAGAGTAGGCTAGTTGGTCATGGGAGTTAGAGTAGAAGTGAGAGCTTCCCTCGGAGTTCCGGAGTTTTCTTCGGATATTGGGTAAAGCTCTCTTGTATCTTTTCTTTTTGATATTAGTTAATATAATTATTTTTCCTATTTATTTTCTTATTTATTTATTTTAGTTTTTCTTTTAGTTTACATTTATTTATTTAAATGATAATTATAGAGAAATTCTTGTGTTGGTTCCACGTCTGTGTATGATAGGTCTATCTGCATGGGTTGTTTGCACCGCAAATGCTTACACAATCCACATAGATTTGTTATGCATGGTTGGCTTGCTCTTTTACGTTGGAGTAAGTTATCTAGTATAGTTGCTTGTATGGTTGAAGGAATTATTCCTAGGCGTGAGTGTGCACCCAACCCCACGGAGGATGGTAGCCGCGAGTGTATGTGACAGCTACACCGGTCTCTGTAATCCACCACGTCCGGGTTGGACAGGTAGGGCCTAGACGCGGTCCGTTGCCTGGATACGTTGAATTTAGTTTCCGAGTTGCGTGTCTTGGCGGCGGCCGTGCCTCGATGCACTTGAATGTAACTGTAATGAAAGCTTAAGTAAATAGTTGTAACCCATAGGCAGATACTCTTCTTCTCGTTGTCCTCCCAGTTGACTAGTTCTATCTCTTTATCTTCATATAGACTCTTTGCGTTGCCACCCATCATATCTTTTATTTTTACCCATGCTTTGGTCTAGTTTGCAAGTTATAAATAATAGCTGTTTCCTTGTTAATTCATGATATTCTTAACCCTGCTTCCCTGTGGAAATATAAATACGATACCCTTGGAATACTCCTGGGTGAAATGCTACAATGGTGTTCCGTGCGCTTGCGGAGTTGATATTTATCTCTGTGCGTAAGAAACGCCAACAAGCATTTCTGGCGCCGTTGCCGGGGACGCAATGGTTTAAGATGTCTATGATTGACTTTGATTATCTGTTATGATTAATTTGCTGCTAGACTAAGCATCCACCTCATTTTGTTTGAGCATATCACCATCGCATCTGCATTGTTTTCTTTCCAATCCATCTGCATATTTAATTCCCCTCCATCCCACCCCGCTGCATTTTAAAAAAAAAAAACCCCCGAGTGCCCAATCATAGGCCTCGGGCTTTCAAAAAAAAAAAGAAGAGAACCCGAGCGCCCAATCATAGGCGTGCGGATTTTGAAAAGAAAAAAAACCCGAGTGCTCAATCATAGGCCAGGGATTTTGCAAGAAAGGCTGGATTTTTATGACAGGAAGAAGGAAACATATGTAGCGGATCCAAGACGTTCAATGCAGAAATCTGAAAGTTTAGCCTTGCATTCGATTGCAAAGGCTAAGCTTGGGGAGGTACCGCCAGGTAAACACCGTATTTAGTTTTCCTTGTCATATATCCTCTCCTTTCATTTAATAAAAAAATAAATAAAATAATAAAATAAAATAAAACAATGCTGCCTTAATGATTCTTTGCCTTATCAATGCAAAGTACATTGAGTTGCTCTTTGATAAAAATATGCTGCATCTCTTTGACCATACCTCTTGCTCTTGAAGTTTCTTTTGTACATGGGTATTGGTTGAGATGTTAGTCATAAATCATTCGCCTGCTTCTTTCTCTGTTGCTTGGGTGCGTCACTTCTTTGTGTGTGGTCTTTTTAGACTGTGCTGGTGTCTGTTTGAACAACAGAAAAACACATGCCTCTATGATGCTTTCGTGATAAAAGGAGAGTATGCCGAGTCCCTGCTCTGCTTACACAATTGATCGAATTATACATGATGTCTAGGTTGATTAATGGACCTATAGAGATATGTCCGATGTAGACGAATGGATTTGTACTAACCAATGCAGGATCTTTCTGAGAGCAAACTAAGTCCATCAGGCAACATGAAAGGCACATAATTCAAGAAGGAGAAACCAACCAGGCGCACCTAGTACCTTCAAATGAAAGATTTAATCGCTTAGCTTTGCACATGGTTGCAAGAGCTAAGCTTGGGGAGGGACCGCTAGGTAAGTACTTCTATATACGATATACCCTTCTTGATTTGTGTCCTTTCCCTTTAAAAAAAATTAAAAATACCAAAAATATTAGGTTCTCGGCAAAGCCCAATAGGAGCTAGCCACCTGTATCACCCTCGTTCTTTTTGCAGACACAAGAAGAATGGAGTAAGTGGCCAATTCAAGCTTAAGTCTTGCGAAGACTCAAGCTTGGGAAGGAACCCCAGGTAAGTATCCCTATAGATCAATAAAATACTCCCTGTTTCGAATAAAATGCTAGAATATTGGTGAATGCTGCACTTAAAAGAAATGATGATTAGTTACATGATTGCTCCCCTTGTGTGGCATTGATGCAACCTCTACTCCTGACATGTGTGTTATTTATACTCGAGCATAGTCACATCACTAGTGTTGCTACATTTTGTGGGTTGCATACATCACACCAAGTCTCAGCATTGTGGATTATGATATGGCATGATTAGGACTTGTTGCAATTTCTTAGCATGGTGAAAGTCCAGAGATGTTTTCATTTTAATTGCTGCAAGTACCTAAAAACCTTTCGTTTTGGAACACTTCGCTTGTGAGGATTTATTTACCTACCATAGCCATATCATAATAATACTCAAAATAGCCCCACTCATAGCCAATTGTTCATGCGTTGAGTTTAGTTAAGGTTTAAATGCTTTTGAGAGTAAGTACTCCTTTTTCCGGTCATAAACTCCTTCGCGTGTGTTCTTGTTTTTCTTTCCACAAAAAGAAAAAGGGAAATGTTTGGAAAATCGACCAAGCATCTTTCTACATTTGCAAAACTTTTGGTCCGTTCAAAAAGGCTCAAGAATATTTCAAAAATTTTTACGGACCATGCAAAAGTTATAGCCTCATGCACCATGAAGTATAAAAAAAAAAGAGAAAAAAAAAGAGATCCATGGTTGCATCCAAAAATAAAAGGCTACATGTTTCTTATCATAAACATCTTGAGCAGAATAAAAGGACCAAAGTTTTCAAAACCCCCTTCCATAAGTGTGAGTTCATCTTCTCCTCCTCCATCACAATTTTCCCTATGACCGGAATACAAGGCGTTGCTATGTCTCTTAAGATTTATTCTTTAGCTTTACAACATATGCATGACATTTGTGCATTCCTTACCAAGCTCCATATAAAAGCCTTATCTAGCAGAAGGTAGGAATGAGTGAAGCTTTGTAGGAATAGCCTCATAAGAGGGAGAGGGGAAGTGTGAACCAAACAAAGGAGAATTTTTTTTTACCTTGTCTTGCAGACATAAAAACTCTGGACATACACCTGTTAAAAATTGTTTGACTCGTCCAAAAGTGCTGTTCTAATCTTCAATGCTATATGACAAGGTGAAGCATACACGTGCCCACACATGTGCAACACTCGTGAATATTCCGTGCTCTTGTATACTTACCACCATTTAGGGAGTACGTTGTTGCATCCTTATTACCCATAGGGCGCTTTCTTTGTAACTACTGATCCGCCGATACTTAAGTTTTGAGTTTGCTCGAGACGAGCAAAGTTTAAGTTTGGGGAGGTGTTGACGGCCATTAAATCATAAAATGACCGTCAACTTATCGGCGAATAAAAGGTATGCACCAATGTTTTATGTATTAAACTGATAAAGTTCCACAAGTTCTGGATGTGATCTTGTTTTGCAAGGTACATAGGAATATTGATACAATTGTGCTTACAATCATGAATAAAAAGCAAATATACAAAAAGCACAAGATAAACAAGGTCCTGCTCCGACATCTCGACGACATTCGACGCAAGAAATAAGGAATGACATGGACATCAAAGAATAATTACTCAAATCACAAATTTGATCCCTCCATGTCAAAGCCCTTGTCGAGATAGTCAAAATGGGCTTTTGGATCACCCAATTCGGAGTTCGGGAGCAGGAGTTATGCCTCGCGCAAGATTGGAGGAAAATCAGAAAAAAGCTGGCCGGCCGGCCGGCCCAAACACTTGGCCGGCCGACCCAACTTAATCTCCAACCGCCTCAATCTTCCTCCAGTCGGTTCCAGAGTCGGTGACAAGCCACTTGACGCGCTGGCCAAGCCAGGGGACGTCGGCAAGAAGGGAATATTCCACGAAATGCTCCAAGACCTTCTCCACTCTACCAAGGCAACTCCACTATAAATACGGACCCCTCCCCTCACTCCAACCTGCACCATCACACTTGAGAAGAGAAGATCCAATGTAGGGTCACGCTCTTTCTCATGGAAGATCAGTCCACTTGTGTAGTTTAGAGTAGGCTAGTTGGTCATGAGAGTTAGAGTAGAAGTGAGAGCTTCCCTCGGAGTTCCGGAGTTTTCTTCGGATATTGGGTAAAGCTCTCTTGTATCTTTTCTTTTTGATATTAGTTAATATAATTATTTATTTTCTCATTTATTTATTTTAGTTTTTCTTTTAGTTTACATTTATTTATTTAAGTGATAATTATAGAGAAATTCTTGTGTTGGTTCCACGTCTGTGTATGATAGGTCTATCTGCATGGGTTGTTTGCACCGCAAATGCTTACACAATCCACATAGATTTGTTATGCATGGTTGGCTTGCTCTTTTACGTTGGAGTAAGTTATCTAGGATAGTTGCTTGTATGGTTCAAGGAATTATTCCTAAGCGTAAGTGTGCACCCAACCCCACGGAGGATGGTAGCCGCGAGTGTATGTGACAGTTACACTGGTCTCTGTAATCCACCACGTCCGGGTTGGACAGGTAGGGCCTAGACGCGGTCCGTTGCCTGGATACGTTGAACTTAGTTTCCGAGTTGCGTGTCTTGGCGGCGGCCGTGCCCCGATGCACTTGAATGTATCTGTAATGAAAGCTTAAATAAATAGTTGTAACCCCTAGGCAGATACCTTTCTTCTCGTTGTCCTCCCAGTTGACTAGTTCTATCTCTTTATCTTCATATGGACTCCTTGCGTGTATTTAGTTGCCACCATCATATCTTTTATCTTTACCCATGCTTTGGTCTAGTTTGCAAGTTATAAATAATAGATGTTTCCTTGTTAATTCATGATATTCTTAACCCTGCTTCCCTGTGGAAATATAAATACGATACCCTTGGAATACTCCTGAGTGAAATGCTACAACGGTGTTCCGTGCGCTTGCGGAGTTGATATTTATCTCTGTGCGTAAGCAACGCCAACAGATAGCTGTGTTTATTTGAAGACCGTAAATGGTTCAGCTATTTATTTGCTACTCTATGTCGATGATATGTTGATTGCTGCAAAACATATGTCAGAAATAGCCAAATTAAAATCTCAGTTGAATAGTAAATTTGAGATGAAGGATTTGGGTGCAGCAAAGAAAATTTTTGGCATGGAGATTATCAGAGAGAGGAGTTCTGGCAAGTTATATCTTAGTCAGAAAGGCTATATTGAAAAGGTCCTTCGTCGTTTCAATATGCATGATGCTAAACCAGTGAGTACTCCATTAGCTCTACATTTTAGACTATTTTCAGCTCTATGTCCTGAGTCAGATTATGATATTGAGTACATGTCTAGAGTTCCTTATACCAGCGCAGTTGGTTCTCTTATGTATGCTATGGTTTGCTCTCGTCCGGATTTATCATATGCCTTGAGTGTTGTCAGTAGATACATGGCTAATCCTGGCAGAGAGCATTGGAAAGCAGTTCAATGGATTTTGAGATATATGCGCGGTACTTCTAGTGCTTGTTTGCAGTTTGGGAAATCTGGAGATGGACTTGTTGGTTATGTTGACTCAGATTTTGCTGGTGATTTGGACAAGAGGAGATTTCTCACAGGTTATGTTTTCACCATTGGTGGTTGTGCTGTTAGTTGGAGAGCATGTTTGCAGTCTACTGTTGCTCTATCAACTACTCAAGCTGAATATATGGCTATTTCTGAAGCTGGAAAGGAAGCTCTCTGGTTGAGAGGTTGTATGCTGAGCTTTGTGGAGATGATTCTTGCACTACTATATTCTGTGATAGCCAGAGTGCTATTACCTTACTAAAGATCAGATGTTCTTTGATAAATCAAAACATATTGAGGTGAGGTATCATTTTATTCGAGAAGTGATTGCTCGAGGTGATATAAAAGTGTGCAAGATCAGCACTCATGATAATCCTGCTGATATGATGACAAAACCAGTTCCCACTACTAAGTTTGAGCTATGCTCAAGCTTGGTTGGTGTTAAAGTTTAAGTCCTAGTGACTTGTTGGCGCGCGGTGTTATTTATTATTGAAGTGAGTTGATTGATGATACTTCATTAGCTACATGATGGAATTCGTCTCAAGGTGGAATTTGTTGGAATATAATCCGAATTATGGGCCTCGCTGGAGACGCCTAGGAGGTGTGAGAGGTGGAGTCCTCCCACGTTACGGGTTGTATTGTTAGCCACCATATATATACATCTTGTATGCTGCACGGGAAGAGTTGACGACTCATTGTTATTCCCCTGCAATTGTAAACTCTGCTCATATAGTGAAGATCGCCGGTCGGCGCCCGTGATTTTTTCCCGCAAGGGTTTTCCACGTAAAAATCTGTGTCTCGTTCGATCTTGTTTACGCATTATTTCCTAACAAAACAAGAGCACACCCCTTAGCGTAACACGAAGGTAAGCAAGCAGCCCACTGCTGAAGTACAGGAAACATGAAGGTGACGAAGTGGAGGGAAATGGCTGTTTGGGCGGGAGAGTCAACCGTGCTGCGATCCACGCAGAGTTCACAGACGCAAACCGTACGTGTGTTCCTTCCCTCTCTCCGAGTGGCCCTGCTCTGGCTAATCGCGCGCCCGTAGGGCAGTCGAACATGGGCGGCACGAGCATGCCGGTGCGCGTGTGATGGCCGCCCGTAGTTGGCAGGTTTGCGCGTGCCGCCAACAAGATCCCGGATCGTACTGCGCCGGCCTGACTATCAACATTTTTCTCGAGAGCGAACGCCAAAAGTAAACTAATTTAGAACAAAGTATGTACTTGTGATTTGCGAGTGACGTTGTTTAGTTACGTATCTCGATCTTGCTCCGGATCCATCAAATGATAACATTATTTATCAAAATAAGGATATTTAAAGTACAGGTACAGGTACTTACGAGTTACGTGCGAATAAGAAATTGAACTAATGGTCCCATTAACGGCCAGCTCTACAGAGCACATCATTTTTTTTTCTTTTTCGAAAGATCCGGAATATTGCCAGCGTGTACAGAGCACATGCTTGAAGTTTATGTTTTCCTGCTTATTCCTGACCTTGTTTTCTATTTTCTTCCTTTCTATTCTGATTCATCAAGTAACCATTACAGCAGTTAACTGATCACTTTAAATTATTTAATCTGTTCGGGCCATCTGCATTCAACCAAATTACTTTTGGCCTGAAAAACATGTTGTTCAGAACAGCAACACTGTCTCACATTACGATGATTTCAAAGCAAACCTACGTTGAGCATACGATTTTAATCTTTCCAGTAGCCTGAATATTAATTCAGAGATACTCTGTTGGTATAGTCAAAAGGTTTGACTACATAATGTGTAGCCGGCGCGAGAATTGTTGCAAGAGGTAGTCGAAACAAATAGCTCTTTCCCCATGCGATAGTCTACTTAGCCGCCTCAGGAAATCGCTGGTACTAGAAACGAGCACCATTGCAGCAGCACCACCAAAAGCAGCTAGCGACCATGGAGACGCTCCAAACTAATGAGCTTCTTGCAGGCCTCCTCCTCGTCCTGGTTACAGTTCTCCTCATCAAGCAACTACGGCTCGCATCCTCCAAGAGGCGCGGCCCCTCCTCGGCGTCGTCTCTGCCATGTCCAAGAGGCCTACCGCTCATCGGCAACCTCCACCAGCTCGGCGCGCTCCCGCACAACTCCCTCGCCGAGCTGTCCGCCAGGCTGGGCGCGCCGCTGATGCTGCTCCGCCTCGGCTCCGTGCCGGCGCTGGTCGTCTCCACCGCCGACGCGCTGCGCGCCGCGTTCCAGCCCAACGACCGGGCCATGTCCGGCCGCCCGGCGACGTACGCCGCCACCAGGATCACCTACGGCCTGCAGGACATCGTCTTCTCGCACCCGGACGGCGCGTTCTGGCGCGCCGCGCGGCGGGCCTCCCTGTCGGAGCTCCTCGGAGCGCCGCGCGTGCGCGGCTTCCGCGACGTGCGGGAGGGCGAGGCCGCCGCGCTCGTCGCCGCCGTCACAGACCTGTCGAGAACCGGCACCCCCGTGAACCTGAGCGACAAGCTCATGGCGACGAGCAACGCGATCGTGCGGCGCGTCGCGTTCGGCGACGACGGCGACCAGAGCATCGACGCCGGCGCCGTCCTCGACGAGACGCAGTACCTTCTAGGCGCGTTCTTCGTGGCCGACTACATCCCCTGGCTCGGGTGGCTGGACGCGCTCCGTGGCCTGCGGAGGCGGCTGGAGCGGAACTTCCGTGAGCTCGACGCGTTCTACGAGCGCGTCATCGATGATCACATCAAGAAGGGAGAGGTCTCCCGGGAGAAGGATTTGGTTGACGTCCTTCTCCGCCTGCACCGCGATCCGGCTCAGGGCGGCACGTTCAGCAGCCGCAGCCAGATCAAAGGCATCCTAACGGTATGTACATACGTGCACGTTACGAAAAGCTTCTCAATCGGACGGAACTAACCGACGACTTAATTTGTGTTTGCAGGACATGTTCATTGCCGGGACCGACACGGCGGCGGCGACGGTGGAGTGGACGATGACGGAGCTGCTCCGGCATCCGGACGTCCTCGCCAAGGCGCAGCACGAGGTGCGCTGCGTCGCGGCCGGCAGAGACATTGTCCGGGAGGCCGACGTCCCGGGGCTCACGTACCTGAAGCAGGTCATCCGAGAGGCGATGCGGCTGCACCCGCCGGTGCCGCTCCTGGTGCCCCGCGAGACCATCGCGCCGTGCACCGTGTACGGCTGCGAGGTCCCGGCGGGGACGCGGGTGCTCGTGAACGCCAAGGCCATCGGCCTCGACCCCGCGGCATGGGGCGCCGACGCGGCGCGGTTCGTGCCGGAGCGGCACGAGGAGATCGCCGACCTCAGCGACCACAAGCCGTGGCACGACAGCTTCGCGCTCGTGCCGTTCGGCGTCGGACGGCGGAGCTGCCCCGGCGTGCACTTCGCCACGGCCGTGGTCGAGCTGCTGCTGGCCAACCTGTTGCTCTGCTTCGACTGGCGCGCGCCGCTCGGCGAGGTGGACGTCGAAGAGGAGATCGGGTTGACCGTGCACCGGAAGAACCCCCTCGTGCTTGTAGCGGAAAGAAGACGAGTGCAGTGAAGCGATACGTTACATCTTAGTGATGTTGTTGCACGATAAGGACGTTCCGTCTCATTCCGGTGTTTAATTCCATTCGGTCAAACATCATGAAAGTATCTTATTGAATTATTTATGGACCATACTGTACACGTCTACAATCCTATCCATGTCCAGCCCTGCATGAATTCGTTATCCGTGTATGAATGGCTGATACACCTGCGGACCTGCCGTTAAGTCGCACCTGTCTCCATAAAAAAAAGGGCTGGTATTGCGCACTCAGGCGGTGGGCGTCGCCGTTCGGAAGCAAACTCTTAAACGCCCCATCACCAGCGGGGATCCCGTGGCCACGGCCGAGTGGGCAACAGCCGTGAGCGGCTTGATCGGCCGTTTTGTGGATTGGCGGTGAGGCGGCTGGCATGCCACTGGTCGCTTTGCAACAGCTATAGCAGAAGCCATCTAGAGCATAGAACTTGTGAGGGTATAGGAGGAGGACACGATGGGAAAGATAAGGTCCGTTTCACTCAACACTCAGAAAATTCTACACGCAAGCCAGACAAGAGGTCGTAGGCTGCCTTTGTTAGCTCCTAGTTCAACAATTTTAAGATTCAGACTTTTCTTTTTTTCGATTCCACAATACAACTCAGACACGCACAACGCACACACACTCACCCTTATGAACGCACATACGTAAGCCCTACCTCTATGAGCATCTTCGAAGACTGAGCCGGCAAATCCTCGAGATTGACGAAGCCACCACTGACGCCTCGCTGTCGACGGCCACGTCGCCTCCCGCTGAACGCACAACGCCGTTAAATCTTACAAAATTGACCTCAGGTGCTACCGAGGCTCTTATAACCACTAGGCTACAGGTCTTTTCGCTTTAAGATTCAGACTTAGAACATAGTTTGACAGTTTCCTAAACAGAAATGCTTAGACAATTTTACAACCATTTTTTTAAAAAAATTGAGCCTTCAATATTTTTTAAAACACTTGTACAACTTTTTTAAAAATGTATTTCAACATGTATTAAACCAAACAAAACATGGCGCATCATCTTTTAAGGAACGAGTAGAGGGCATGAATGCTTTTATCTTTATGTGACAAATTATGTGGAGCGGTTTGTAGATATAATGAGTAAGGGCCAAGCAAAGCCTAGGATGAATCTATCTTCTAGTCTAGCCTCCGCTTACATTGAAGCTTCCACTCCCATATGGGCAACCCAGATCGTCTCACACTTCTTTTGTCACTGGCACGCACGCTCTCGCTATTGCTGCTACTCCCTATGTTTCCTATTTATAGCCCTCCTCAGTTGTCATATCTGATACGCATATAGATGTTGTCCTTCTTGGTGCAGGTCTACAAATAGCATGAAGCTGAGAAGGCGTTAACTTGAGCACACTCTCAAAAGCACCCATCACAAAATATTTACCTCACAATGCATTTATACAACAACTTAATCATTTCATAGCAATGGGCACCTAGCGACCACAACTTCTCATTGCAAGTTACATTTTGCAACACTTTATTCTGATTAAGCGCAAAGAAGAGAGCAAAGGAAAGGACATATGCCCCTCCCATCCCCTTCTCTTTTTGATGATGAGCAAAGTAATTTGTAGTAAGTCTATAATCCTTAATATTGACATTAATTTTTGATCACCTGGAAGCTTTGCATACATCTTGTGTAGCTTTCAAGTAGGCCTCCACATCATAATCTTGTGTTTGAGAGAGGCGTGAGAGAAGCCATACATACCAATTCCACATCATAATCTTTACATACCAATTAATCTTATGTACTTGTGTTTGAGAGATGCGTGAGAGAGAGAGATTTCGACCGCTGGCAACGTTATTCAAGAATGTGGTACGAGAGACCTTCTTAAGTATTGCAAAAGAAGAGGCTTGATAGAGCTAGATGCAGAGGCGATACTAGTTACTGGTTATCTGAGAGAGCCCTGGCCCGTAAGCTAGCCCTCTTTAAAAGCAATTCCTTCACATCTCTCCATCCCGTACAAACTACGAGATCACCCAAAGACGCATTGGGCGTTCAGGAGTGAGAGACCGACCATAGATGTTGTTCAACAAATGAAACGCATTAGCAGTAAAAGTGGGCAATCACTCGTTTTTAAAACTAGCATTCTTTAAAACAAATAGAAACTATGAGATAACAACGTCACGACAAAATCTTATATGGGCGAGGTCATATGCTGATGTCATGTTTCTTTAACTCTTGGAGTCTTGTTTCTCCCTACTTATAAAACTTAAGGGCTTGTGAACTTTTGTTGGAGTCCTCTTTTCTCGCCAGTTGCAATACTTTTTTTTAGCAAATTTCACAAACCTATAACTATGTCTATTTGTACATTTGTATCACTAAACTACAACTTTTGAAGTCTATTTCACAAAATTATAACTATTTTTGACCTTTTATAATAAGAAATTACAACTCCTCTGGCACATGTGACTGGCAGGTGGGACCAGTCTATGTGGCACTTGTGTGAATGACAGATGGGACCAGGTTTACAACAATTGTAAGTTTGTGTTACCAATGGTCAAAATAGTTGTAGGCAGACTTCAAATGTTGCAGTTTTGTGATACAAGAGCACAAATAGATTATGTGTATGTAATATACTCTCTTTTTCTTCCTTTTTTTGCAAGGAACCCTAATAGTGTCTGGGCAGGTGGGGAACACCATACTCAAATAAGAGTTGAGAGGCGAATTCCCATGTTTAACGAAATGTTGATGATGCCAAAGTATCTGTATTCTTATTGCTGTGATGTATGAAACCGTTTCAAAAAGGAAAAAAAATGAGGGGGGGGGGGGGGGGGGGGGGGGGGGGGGGAGGGGTCAACACCGTGATGGTGGTAACACATAGTAGCAAATATGAAAACTTAAATGGCAGCGGCATCCTGTACAAAATGAAATATGATGAACTCAAGATTTAACAGATCAAATAACCCAGGAGGATCCATATCATAGATGCTTTACCAGCACCCAGTTCCAGCACAAAAGCAATAAAGTACACATCCATCGCAGTGCACGATTAAATAAAATAGCGAACACTATCAAACAATGTTGGGACGATCCATCAGTATCATAGATGCTTTAGCAGTACCCAGTTCTAGCACAACAGCAACATGCAAATCCACATCCATCTAGTGCACGATTAAATAACAAGCTAACACTAAAAATATGAGATATTTATTCTATCGTCGACCAAGTCACCTTCACGGACGCATAGGCGAGTCCAAACTTCATTTGCCGACTAGCACAGCCATGTCTTTCAGCCATGAAATAGCAATGATGTTCATCATTGCTATCACCTACCTTGAACTGAATAACCATAGATGTATCAACCGGTACAGCAACCACGTACCGCCTTAAGGCACACGACTTACCAATGGTGCCTTGAAATAGTTGAATTTCTTCATATTCCTCTATAACGGCAACAAAGGAACTAAGAGATAAACTGAAACCCGTCTGCACTTCTGATATGACAATTTCTATTGTGGCCTCCACTGCATCCTCAATAACTGCTAAAGATAAGTCAACTGCACCAGAATCGCCACAAATGCGATGTTTCACTGGTTTCCATGATGGGTGATTGTTGCAAACTATTGCTCCATCAATCAGCTGCAAATCATCGTCCTCCTCCCCAACGTTCTTGACCCTCACGTCAAACTCCATTAGCACAGGGCAAACAAATGCGATGCCTCTCTTAGGGCCAGTCATTTTAATGAGAGAACCCTACAAAATTTTAGTCATTATCATTACTTGATTAAAAAAAGACACGTTTTAAGCTTAATGGCATCCTTGCTAGCCATGTGCCAATAGTTCTAGATAAATTAGATTTCCAGCTCATAGAAAAAAAGGGTTCTCTTACTAACTATCGAATGTCTTTGTGAAATTAGGATATGGACAATAGATTGGTAGTTGCAAGGGATATAACCAAAAAAAAAAAGATCCTTTGCAAGTTGTCAAAAGGAATTTCAGCTGCAATATCATCTTTATATAAGTAATGTAAAATTAGTACACACACAACGGCTGTGTACATGCTAAAGAATAACTCCATCAAAAAACAAAACCAAGGACACAATTAATACGATAATTCTAATGCACATCCCATGTACTCAAACCTCCCTTCCAGCTTCTCCAATTCACAACAAGTGGACATACCATTTATCAGAAGTGTAGGTTCAATTTCGTTTATTCTATGCATATGATAGGACAGAGCTTACGTTGGTATACTGTGAAAAAAAGAACGAATTTATTATGGTTGCAGGTAAGGAAAGGTTTGCACAGTGAATTTATAATGTTTTACCATTAAAAAAAGAAGGATAGATTTGCACCTGCTGCACAGTGATGGGATCATCCCTGCTAAAATTGAAGACATAATTAAGCATGTAATCCCTGTCATCCCGTACTGCAATGTATCCATATAATTGTACTGGGGCTTTGTTGATAGGACTTTTGACCAGCGTCAATGAGAAAATTTGCATCATTTACATGTAAAGTGGGATACACAATTTTTCGGATCAGGTATGCATCTTTTTGTGTCTTCTGATAACATCATGGGCTCCAACCGACCTTCACCGAAGATAACAAATGTTAATTAATACAGCAAATAAAATACAATGTACTGTAAAAATGTTTTCAAATCGTCTAGTCCATCCTAGTCACCACAGGACCGATCAGGTCGACTAATCGCGATTAGCCGCCTGGTCGTAATACGCTCTAGTCGACATGGGACCTATCAGGACGATTAATCTTGATTCGGACTACTCAAAAACATTGTACTGTAAAAAGAGGAAAATAATGACTGACACCACATAATTGTGCTACGTTGAAAAGAACCACAGTCTAACAAAACTATAAATTCCCTCGGTTGAGTTAACTTTCTGTAGTTTTAATTATTCATTTGGTTTTCCAAAAGTTGTACCACAATAGCTAGGTCTAGTTATTTTATACTCCCATAAACTAAAACTAAAAAAAAGGGTGGAGAGTACTACCTCCATTCTGAAATTGTTGTTCCTGTTCTAACGACAACAATTTCGAATGGAGGGAGTATTATTATTGCAGAGGCTACAGGAATTGCAAGAGTTTGATATCCTGCTCATTGTCCTTTGATGAAAGCAAGGTTCACTATATGCTGGGGAAGTGACCTATCAACTGGTCATAAGATGTGCTTCACTGTATATAGGAGGAATTGCTGCATGCTGTAGCTATCAATAGTGACTGAATTCAAGAGGATGTGCCCACATTGTTTTCCAGATAAGTACGCACTCTGATTCTTGATAGATTCAGAGCTGAATATCGATGTTTCCATCTGTTGGACAAAGGCAATACTTTCAGAAATATACTAGACTTCGCTGACATGAAGAAGTTGCTCTAGTTATCAGGTCAATCATCCAGCCATGAGACTCGTATTAATAACTTCAGATTAATCGATCCACATATCGCTTACCTGCACAGCTTATTTAGATAAGATGGCAAACAGAAAATGATCAAGGAGTATGCTCTGTAGGAAATGATGTTGCTCGAGGACAAACAAACATTCATGGGTGCGGTAGTGTAAGACAGTGGGTCAAAGTGGTAAGTTCATCTGGGAGGTACAAGTCACATATCAGATACTAGAAGGAATTGAAACAGGTTAGACCAGCCCGGTTCTTCTTCCACCCCTAAGATTCCTTGGGCGATTCCTTTTCTTCTCATGGCATTCCTCGCCACCAGCCATGGGACCTGATCTGCCTTTTTGGGTTTGCATGAATATTAAACCTATACCAAGTCTGACTTGTATAATGAGTGTGATCATTAGGGAGTACTGCCACCTGATTTGAGAAGTCCATAAGTCTAGACATATGTTTACTTGCAGAAAACAAATAATCAAGAACAATGAAATTAACGCATAGGAAAAAGAGTTTAAATTCCTTACTCTCGTTACGGTCAGTAATATCAACATCATAACTTTCCCAGTAAAGCCTGTTCTTGTATATAAGACCATCACGGTGGCTGCTATTTGCAATGATTGTTGGGAACCATATATCATCCATCGCCGTGCAATTATTGTCTGTGACCTCGTTGGTAGCAATTTTCCACATTTCTTCTTTATTTATGCACTTTGTAGCAGTATTTTGCCTCATTCTATCCACTCCTTTGGTAGCCGCAGATGCAAATTGGACGAGCAACTGCGGTTTACTCCACCTTTTCTCCCCTCTTACCCCAATACCGCGTTGCATTATGCTCCAGGGTCCATAAACAAGCCTATATCATAAAACATGACAAGCAAGTCTTAGCATCCGGTTCAGAAATAGATGTATTAATATCACAATACCCTAGTCAAGATTGAAATGTTAATAGTATTGTCCCATTTTTTTCCTTCATAGCTCAACATAAGAACTGCCTGCCTTTGCTAATAAGAACTTCAAACGGGAAACACTACATCAAAGTTCGTCCAACTAAGATCCAAATTCATTAAGGGCGCATCATGACGATACATGTTCAAAATAACGAAGGGTGGCGGGTGCAATGCAAGGATCAGACCAGGAAAGAAGATCCAGATGTCGATTTGGAAGGGCCGATGCTGCCGCCATGAGTGGAGCATCTCGTCGCGCAAGCGCGGGAGGTAACCGGAGAGGAGGAGCGCAGCTGACACCATTAGGGCGCCGACACACTCCACGAATCGCGCGTGAGAGGCTTTGCATCTCCCCGCCGCACCCGCAGGAGACGCCCTCCCAGGGCAGCCGTACTTGCGCGCTCTCGAATATGGCGAGTACGATGAGGAAGGCGGCGACGTGCTCGTTCCCAGAAACGTCGCCGGCGACCGAGACGGTTGATGCGCGGGGTCTGTTTGCATCACGGAAAGCGGACGCAAGCGAGGCGGCGGAAGATGTGCTCAGCGGTTCGTGACCGAACAACAGACTTTCGTCCTGCTCGAATCAAGCTTCCTCGGCTCCAGTGTACACTGCGCGCCGCACCCTGTTTCAGAAAGTGACTCGAGCACGTTCCGTTCGTTCGTGAAAACAAAACGTGAATTTTATCCTCGCGTTGCCACCAACTTGCATTTCGGGGAACGTGTCTGGTGGGCAATTGTACCACACGGATGTCCCTATAAACCTCAACACGGAGATCAGCTTCCGAGCTGCAGACCAACTGGGGGAATCAGGTGACGAGATTATGATGTCCAAATGCCCAAAAGCAAGAGAATCAGGTGAGACAGTAGGCAAGAAGCAAGGGCCGTAAAGTGGCAACGACGGTGGACCCCGAATGAAAGCATGCTGAAAAATACAAAACCTGATCACTCGAGGCCAAGAATACAAATAGATAAAGTTTGTTCACTAAGGAAAACGAAATGACAACTTAACAATTCCACTATAGCTCCCGGTCAGTCCTCACTGATCCTTCTTGGTTTTCTTTTTCCTTGAAGCGAAGCTACTCGGTCCTACTGCTTCTAGTGTCATTCGCTTTGCCCTGCTACAAGAGGAGAAAATCTCTTTTAGTTATGTGGGCGCAAAGCACTACTGATCGAACTGACCAAACGGTATATGAAGATACCTGGAAGCAAGGTCCCTTGACTCAGCATCATCCTTGTCAGGCATATCATCATCACAGTCATCATCACCACCACCTATGAAACGAGATGAAAAAGGTCATCATATATTTCAAAAACACAACTGTTACATCTGTGATTGAAAAAGATAAGTTATTATTATCATACACGAAGTCCAGAAGGATAAGCAACTGAACATAAGCAAGTCAAGACAACATCTATTCCTAAACTGCAGTTTTGCAAAGATATGCTGGGCATCTAGGAAGCACGGATACTTCCGCATGCCGACGTATCGGATACCGATACTCCTCCGACACGTATCGGACACCGATACTCCTCCGATACGCGTCGGACGCGTATCGCACCTATTTTCAATTTTTAAATAATTAAAATAATTCCGATACTTGATTGACACCTCACCGATTCTTTTTCGATACCTCCAGCCCTGACCCACCCCTCATTCGACTCATAAAAGCACCCTCTCCACGCATAAAACGACCCCGATCCCATCTGCCCGATCGTCTTCACGTAAGGGCGCAGAAACCCTAGCCGCCAGCCATCATCTACATCTAGCCATCGTCTCCCTCACGTCAGGCCGTCGCCGTCCCTCCTTCCCCAAGCTGCGGTCGTCCTTCTGGTCGATCTGATCCATGGCGAGTGGAGCTGGGAGTTCTGATCCATCAGCAGGCGCAGCTAGCAACGATGCCGCAAGAGGGAACAATCAGCTGAGAGCAAGTCAAATCCTTGCTGCTGCCCGTATGTTTCCTCCAAATGACAACGACAAGAAGCCTCTATGGAGGTACGTTGAGGTGCTGGAAAGGCCAGGACAACGTAACGGAGGCAACAAGACGATGAGATGCCGGCTCTGTAGTACGATCATGCATGGAAGCTACACAAGAGTGAAAGCCCATCTCCTGGATGTCTCGAATTATGGGGTGAATCCTTGTAGCGCAGTTACAAAACCTATTCGTGATCAGCTTAATGAAGAAATCGCTAAAGCCGACGTTGCATCTGCTAGAACCATGCCTCGAAACATCCCTTTGCCATCTGAAGGTGTGTCAGCTGCGAGTGCAAGGAAGAGAAAGGGGGTTTCAGCTATTGAAGCTAGCTTTGATTTACAAACTCGTAGCCAGCTTGATGCTATGATCGCAAGGATGTTCTACACAGGAGGTTAGAATATTTTTGTTTTATGTCTGATACTCAACTAATACTTGCTGATTTGCATTTTATTTACATTCGTTTGTCCTGCTCCTGCAGGCGTGCCTTTCAATCTTGCAAGGAATCCATATTACAGGCAGGCCTTCATGTTTGCTGCAAAGAATCCCTTGGGAGGCTATGTACCTCCAGGGTATAATAAGTTGAGAACAACTCTGCTTGCGCAAGAGAAGACACATGTCGAGCGAATGTTGCAGCCAATTAAGTCAACATGGAGTTCGAAAGGTGTAAGTGTTGTGTCTGATGGGTGGAGTGATGCTCAAAGACGTCCTCTCCTAAATTTCTTGGCTGTCACAGAGGATGGTCCGATGTTTTTGAAGGCAATCAATACTGAGGGTGAATCCAAAAAAAAAGAGTACATTGCTGAGAAGTTGTTATCAGTAATTGAAGAGATTGGAGCACAAAATGTTGTGCAAGTGATCACTGATAATGCATCAAACTGCAAGGGTGAACTGGAGGCGGGAATCAAAGAATTATGCTCAACCTTCTAGGTAATTGCATTTATCTTTAATAAAAAATTGTAATATTATATATTATTTATATTTATATATATATATATACAGCCGTATCGCCGTATCGGTGTTTTTGAGAAAATGCCGTATCGCCGTATCCCGTACCGGTACCGGTGTCGCCGTATCGGGGTAACGTAGCTGGGCATCCATTCGAATTCACATCCAGGAAGGAGTTAGGCTGCTAAGAACCATATCCAAGATTAAGAAAGATCTCAAGGTAGCCTTCTTCATGGAGATTATTGTCCTAACTACAATGGTGTATTTGGACAACAAAGAATGAAGGGATTTTTAATCAGGTGGCTCCAACAGTCCAAGACTGCAAAATGAAATTCCAGAGAATTATTTATCGCTGCTGTTGCACAGAGTGAAAAGAAAATACTTCCCCGAGATAGAAGAATGGCCAGATTCAGTTTCATAGTTCTTTGTACTGTTTTTGATTAATCAGCAGGGGCTTCGCCCCTCCTGTTGCGTAAAAAAAAAAGTTTCACATGAACCATATATACCAGGCCTAAGTTAAATTGCAAGACAAGTGTCTATTCAGAGAACTCGAACAAATTTGGAGCAATAGTTGAATATAGAGGTCAATAAAACATGAAGCTTTTGCTTTTATAAAGTGAAATAAATTTATAAATTCCTTCCTATAGTTTTCCTGAGAAATAATATCTTCGTGTAAAATACAGCTCCTCAGTTTTTTAAAATTAAACCTATTGTTCCATAGTGAACAATATGTGCGTATTGTTCAGTTAGCTACTTTCTGGAAGTCAATAACTAATTTCATGTATTCTGAAAAATACAAAGCACACCTGCTGTTTCTTATGTACTCCATCCACCATTAATTTACTAAATAAAGCTACTAATCACCGTAAATTACTAATTGAAATGAAGCAAAGGAGATAGCTGTAGACAATATAATAATATATTCACTTTAAATAAATTAACGATGCATAGAACAACCTTGGACAGGAATATTTGTGCTAATGCATGGAGGTTAATGTAAAAAATGCTACCGAGCAACATATAACCTCCTATGGTCTGTAATTCAAACTTTGTTGTTAATTGGTATTCCGTCGTGAGGGAGGGGAAAAAAATCATAGATCCATGTAACAACAAGATCTTGGTTGAAAAAATCCATGCAACACAACTGTAAGTACTGAATGTGCTTTGGTTTACTATTACTAGTATGGTTAAGAGACAATAGGCACCTCCATTCTCTGCTGCATCTTTTTCTCCCGGAGAGGACTCCCATCGGTCTTTCCCATCATCATCATCCCAACGACTTCCAACAGGCGGCACCCAGAAATCTGGATCATCCGAATCATCCATATCTGGTTTAGGTTCTCGTGGCAAGGTAGGGCTGACAAGGGTAGGTTTCTTCTTGTCCTTTTTTCTTGTCTTGGTTTTCTTTGCCACTTCATTTGATTTGGCAGCTTCTCCTTCAGCCATCTCACCAGAAGCCATCTTTTCTTCTAGTTTTTCTGTTACAAAGGGTTGGGCATGTTAGATGTAAATGAAACCAAATATCTTGTGCAGTCGCTTCAATGCAGTTAGTTGCGTGTGGGATCAGAACTTTATTCATTCGACTTGAAAACATTGTTATAAATATAAGATATAAAAAATAGAAGACATATATTAAAGCAAGAGCCAAAAGTCCTCACACAGCAAAGCAAACAATCCTCTCAAACAATAATTTGTCATTGATCCATTAAAAAAATGTTCAGTGAAAGGCCAACTATTCATCCAACATTTCAGTTATTTTATTAACTTTGTTCTTCATATCACTGTATGCGATATTAGAGTGATAAAATCAACACATAAAAACTCTAAAACAATGAACCAAAATAAGAAAGAAAAGGGAGAACAGCTGTATGCAAATAGCCAAGCATTTGTTGAAGATTCATAAATAAGCATGGAAATATAGGAAAACAACACCGCACTTTGAATAGGATGTCAGCGCTCCAATTTTATAACTCTATTCTCAAACTCATTCCAACAGATATTGTAGCTGAACTATCATACAAGTGGTATTCAATTGAGAACTTTTACCTAGTTTGTTCAGAAACCTCTTCCCATTGATGTGCTTCCAGATGTGTTCCTCTGACTTGTTAACCGTGTCCCCCGTTATGTTGCATACTAGCTTCGATCTAGAAAACAAGCATAAATAAATCCTAAGAAAATAGCCGATTCACAAGCATATATAAACTTCCTGTACTAATTTGTTTCATGATACAATCTGCATCTTTGGAGCATCAAAATCAAACATAATTCAATCTGAAACCCTACAAATCCTAAGAAAATAGCCGATTCAGCATCTCAAACACAAGTTAGGGTAAACCAATGGGCTCCTGATCAAATTCAGAGGAAGCGTCATTGGGTAAGACGCACCACGCGGCGATACAAAAAATAGGAGAGTTCCTAGAAGGAGCAGAGGAGGAATCAGTACGCACTTGTGCTCGGGGTGGGGCTTGAAGGCGTTAAGCGGCGGCTTCTTGCGAGCCATGGCGTTGTCGATGAGCGCGAGGCGGCAGGCGCGGGACCGCGCGTAGGCCTCCTTCTCCCGCTCCGGCAGCTCGTGCCCGGTCTCCGCGCATCGCCACCGCCCCCCGCCGGCGTCCTCCCAGGTAGGCTGCCCCAGCAGGAAGCTGCCCTCCTTCTCTCCGACGCCCTCGCTGTCGTAAGCAGAGCCCTGGGGGCTCGAGACGTCCATCTCCGCCGCCGCGGCGCCTGCAGCCTTGCTCTTCTTCGCCATTTTAGGTCGTTCGCGGAATCGAGGATGGAGGCTGGAGGGGTGGGGACAAGGGTTTTGGCTGCCGCTTTCGGTGTCCGAGTTTACTCTTCACATGGAACTCTCTCAATCCATACCGTCCAAAACAATTCTGAACGGCTCAGATTGACCGAAATATGACAAATGCCGTTTCAAAAAAAATGACAAATGCATTTTGCAACTATAGGCATGTATGATGACAATTTTTAAAAATGCATAAATGCTGTACTGCAGGCTCCAACCGGAAAATTACAGGTGCAAATCCATCCATGCAGAATTGTCGAAGCAGCAAACCAAGATAATCCGATAACCGAGATCATGATCAGGCAGCAAACGAAGATAATCTGATAACCCCAAAACAAAGCAACATTCATATCCACAACGAATGAAATCAGAGATGCAACAATTACAGGAAACCGGTAGCAACTCTTGACATCCACTCTACAGTCGGTACAACAAAGCTGCTGTGTGCAATCACACAGGATGTTACAAAGGGTGTTGCGATCCCAGACCTGGAACTCTGAGAAATCAAATGCTCAATTAGCACCTTTACAAACAGCTACAGTCAGAGGGAGATGCAAACGGGAGGAGGGCTAATCGACTCCAGCCAACTTCCTTATGTGGTGGGCTTGTTTAGGAAAAGCTTCATAAGCACCTCATCTCTCGGTAACGAGACTCCAGCTTGAAATGCTTGCCCCAGGACCTTGAGCCATTCATTGACGAGGGATCCTTTTATTTCCTGTATTGTGGTGTACTCCTGGTCCATGATTGAGTCTAACTCCTCAAAGTGTTTAATCTTGTATTGTATCTTTCGTAGCTGGCAAACATAGGAAGGCAGATGTCAGCTACGATTAAGCAAAGGCCATATTTCTGAATTGGAAATGATATCTAAAAAAGATAAAAAAGTTTACTTCTACATTCCATAGTCCAGAGCAAATATAAACAGAAAAATGTTTTCATATACCCCCTCCAATTTTTAATTGATAGCTCTATGAGACTATGACAACAATTTTTAGTTCATTTTCAGCTAAAAAAGTTGTACTAACGTCATCAATTAAAAACTGGAGAGGGTAGAAGCAATTTTTAGCAACAAGAAGTCCATAGCTTCATCAATCAGCACAAATCAAATAACTGTACTTTAATAAAACTATTACTTGTGAGTTGTGACATACAGTCACAAGGAGTCCCTAGAACTAGAAGTGGTGGAATTGCGAAAGTAAAATCTAAGTAAAAAGAGTATAAACCCAACTTCTGTCCATTATTCACATCCAAGAGGTATACATAGAGAAAGCAAATGCAGAAATGAAACAAAATAGCCTTCCTTCCCTAGACACCACTGTCGACACATAAGAACTTCCCATTGCCTCATCCGTCAACTTCGCAAACATGACACTTACGTTATAATGACACTTAAGGCAAGAAGCTGGGAAGCAAAACATATGATGACACTTAAGGGGAGTGTTGTGAATTCCAATGACTGGCAAAAACACAATGCATGTGTGAGTTTCAAAATGAAGAAACTATGGTAATAAATACAATCCAAACAAATTGCTATCATGGCAGACATCTAGGAAGACCAGGGAGTTAACGAGTCTCACCTGAGTCTCAATTATGGATGCCATTAGAAGCTCCATTTCTCGCTCTTGCTGGTCTGCAAGCATTTTAGCACGGGCTGCAGCTACACCGATAGCAGTGGCAACAGCTGCCCTGACTTGATACGCAGTAGCAATGAACTTCTTGTCCTGCCTCTTATCTGAATCATGAGTGAAACAAATAGATTTTAGATAAGCAGAGTAGAAACAAGGGCCAAGTAACATACAGTATTTATTTAGCTTTGAATGTAAAAATAAATTTTAAAAAACTCGGCCAGCGGGGGGTAAGCCACCCCCCGAGCATTTTGCTAAGAAGAAGACCTTCTCACGCAGGCCGAGAAAACCCCCGAACCCCCCTCCCCACCCTTATAAAGGGGCCACGTGTCATGTGTGAGACCAGCTCGGGCTTCGCCTGTGCTTTGGTCTGGGGAGAGGCGAGGGGATTTTTTTGGGTGAAAACTGGAAGTCGAACTCCCGCGGCAAGGGAGCCAGCCGCTCGCCTTACCGCTGCGCCAAGCGCACGTTCTCAATGTGAAAAATAAATTTGACCTACCAATAACACTCTGCCCTTGCACTCCTGCGTCCTTATCATCAATTTTGCAGTCGCTGTTAAAATGGCATGCAAAAGTTATATAAATCATCAACGCTGGCAAAATAAGAAACATTTGAACAATATTGAACTCATTTTTACATCTTCTGGGCATGATTAGAAGGCAGTGCTTTATTTTTGTATTCTTTCTCACTGAGACGGAAGGCTTTCCTTGCTTGGGGATTTTCATTACCCAACGCTTTGATTGCAGCATCAGCAGCTGCAGCAAGAACATCTGGGCTAGTTGCTGTAGTCAGCAGTGCCAACTGAAGTAGCATAGTCAAATGTTAGTATTCTCGCCATTATAAGTGTACTTAGCATATGAGTTTCTTGGTTTACTTATTCTGTAGTAATTACCTGTTCCATTAATGAAGTAGCAGCATCCACTGAAGAAAACAATCGTCTACGTTTCGTAGGATGTTCTTCAGCAGACTTATCAGCACTATCTTCCTTTACATCAATCTGCATGCCATCAACCATTTCAGTTGATTGGCTTGAAGACTCCTTCACGGCTTGTTGATTCAGTTTTCCATCAGTTGTTTGGTTCACATGGAGCCTGTTAACAGATTTACCGCTTATTGTCCCCAGCATATGTTCACCGAAAGGCAACTGAATAAGCCTTGCTATGCATTCTGATTTATTCTTTGTGCGGACATGCTGGGCAATAAGATCCCAGTCATCCCCATGCTTTAGGACTCCTTCCAAAAGGAGTAATGTCTCCGCGTCTGTCCACGCAACGGAAGCATGGCTGTCCGCGCCCTCCTTTTTGCCATCAGGACATTTAGTCACTTCTTCCTTACTGTCATTATTTGTTTTGGAACATTTCAAGCATACTTTAAAACCATCCTGAAAATTAAAACTGGAAAACATTAATGAAAACATATCGAGTATTTCTAGATTCCACAGTTTGATATCATTCAAAGCAAAAACAACTACACTCATCATGTAGCTTATTGAAGATCATTGAGCAAGTTAAATACGCAACATGCTATTAGAAGAGAGGATCCATTTTATCATCTAACATCCAAACCTAGTAGGCTAGTCCATAAAAGAGAACCGTTTCATCTCCCATGGCAATAACTATATTTACAAAACATAGTAATGAACAAAATCTCCAAAATACCAAATCAAGTTGTAGGTTAAAAAGGGCTCCAATCCTAAAACCAAGGGTTCAGAGTCAAATCAAGCATTTACGTAACTTGTCAGACTAATCGGCTACAGTGGCACCACAATTATTTTCCCCTTAATTTTATTTTTTTGAATGTACCGAATACCGACAAGGTAGCTCCCCACTATAATATATTAACAAAAATGGAAAGGTCAGTTCCAAACGTGGTTATTCCAAGTTTCGACTCTCTCTCTCTCAAGCACGGATGAGACATCCGTGAACCAACACTATAGTACAATTTTCACTTCTGCTTTAATCTTCGCTATCAGTACAATTTTCACCTCTGATTTAATCTTCGCTATCACTGCTGGCAACAATGCATATTCCACGTCATAGGATCCAGCATTTCAAAATCCAAAATCTATCGCCAAACACACAATTCCATGCAAGAAAACGCTTTGATCCTTTTGAATTATGAAATTACCGCTACCTCCAACGTTTCAAAATCGCCATCCTTGCAATCTTCACCGCAAAACCCACATATAGGCGCCTTCCCGGGCGCCCACTCCCCAAACACGTCATTGTAGGAGGTCAGCGGCGGAAGGCGGAACCCACTCTCCCCGCCCCCTCCCTTCTTCTCCTCCGCAAAGTAGGACGCTGGCGGACGTGGCATGACCTGCAGTCCCACGGGTGCTTCCACCACGACCCCTGCCTCCTGCTGCCCGCCAGGGCCGGAGGAGGTGGCCGAGAAGTTGATGAGGCCAGACGCGTCGAGGAAGGCGAAGAGCTTCCGGAGGAGCGTGACGTCGCCGACGAGCGCCCTGCGGACCTCGGTGAAGGTGAGGCGGCGGGCGGGGTCCTCCCGGTACTTGCCAATGATGAAGTCGCGGTACTCGCGGTAGATCCGCGGGTTCCGCGTGGCCGTCCCGAACCCGGCGCCACCCGCCCCGCCGAAGAACTCCGGCAGCGCCTGCCGCTCCGTCTCATGGATCGCGTCCCACCGGAACCAACCTGCGCGAGGAGCAACGAACACGCAATTCAGTCAGGCGGCTTTGGCTTCCGGTCCCCAGACCCGTAACCCTAGGAGCGAGACGGGAAGGGAGCGGCCGCGGGGAGGGAGGGAGGGAGGGAGGGGAAAGGGAGCGAACGCTTACCTGATGAGGCCGGGATGGTGTAGAGCTCACGCGGCGACGGCGGCGGCGCGTCGCCGGAGGTGGGCGCCGCCGGCGGCGACATGGGGGGAGGGCGGGAACGGGGGAATCGGGCGAGGAGAGGGGGAAACAGAGAGATCTGGACCGTCGGATCTCGTATTAAGGGGCGCGTGGGGTTTAAGGGCCCTGCGTCTGCGTGCGAGGTCTGGTCTGGTCTGGTCTGGTCGGAGAGGAGAGGCAAAGGAGACGCCGCGGTGAGGATGAGACGACGTCACGACCCACGACGACGAGGATGTCTAGGTGCGGCACGTGTCTGTTCGTTCTGGCTTCTGGGTCCCGTGACTTGGCGGGCCTTTATGTGCCGGTTTCGAATTTGTTGGGCCGGCCTCCACGCAAATTGCGAACTGAAACATTTTTGCTTCCTCGGCTTTCCCTCAAAAAAATTTTTGCCTCCTCGGCCACACCGTGTGACCCACATCGTCCGGTCATTTGCCGCCGCCGCGCGCAAATCCCTATGCCGCTCCGCCATGACCTCCATTGTGGTGGCACACACGCCGGTGACCGAGGTCATGGGACTGGGTCTTGGAGGAGAAGGGAGAGAGAGGGGAGCGACAAGGATTGGGTGGGTATAGATGAGCCGAACTCGGAGGCAGAGGAGCGGGGGACGGGCGACGGGGATTAGCGGAAGCGGAGTCGGACTCCGACGGAAGATGATCGATCGAGGCAAAACGCCCACCACCGAGAAGACATCTGAGCTATCGCCGGCCCTTATATAAAGAAAAGAAGAAGAAAAACACTGCGGCGACTTCGTCCATCCGCCGATCCAGCAAACATCGACATGGCGAGGTTCGGTGGCTATGAGGCCGTGGAGAAAGTCGCCGAGATCGAGGCCCAGACTGCTGAGGTATTGTTTCTTTGCTTACCCTACTCTTCCAGGACATGAGTACAATAGTGGCGTCTAGGACTTCATCTTTCGAATCTCTACTAGTACCATACGTGCAACCACTATTATTCAGACTCCTTTTACAATGCAGGGAGATGATCAGGAGGATAGGCTCAGCAAGCTTCCTGATGACATTCTAATGTGTATCTTGGACAGGCTTGATGTGCTTCGTGATGTTGTAAGGACTAGTGTCCTTTCAAGGCGGTGGAGGCATGTAGTAGGTTTGCTTTCTGAAATCACTTTGAGCCCTGCAGACTTTGAGCCCCCTCAAGATGGTTCCCTGTTTACAATCGACGATCTGGTGCAAAGCAATATGAACATGGTCAAAGCCATAACAAGTGTCTTGGCACATAAGAGCCAACGAACCATCAAGCTCTTGAGCTTATCATTCTACTTGAGGGACGAGTCCATTGACATTGTTCGGTCTGTTGATCACACCATGGCAATTAGGGACGTTGTCACAGCATCGTTTAAAATCTTTCCACAGAAGACAGATTTGTACTGCACGAATGATGAAGTGGTCACTTATGGTAGGCGTTTCCTATCGTTCTTTTATAACCATCCACGGGTATTTGCAGGTCTAAAGTCCCTTCATGTGGAAAGTTTGAGGCTTGGTAACACGGATATCGCAAATTTTCTTGGTACATCAAAGAAGCTGGAATATCTCTGCCTTACAAACTGTGACTGTGGGGTTGGATCTGTGTTGCAGATAGAGCACCCACAGCTTACTGAGCTAGATATTGTTTTCTGCGCCTTTGTAAAGGTGGAGCTCAATTGGCTCCCAAACCTTCAGCGGTTGACTTTTGAGGCATGGATGCCTTCACAAGATCAGTATCCATTGTCCTTTGGTTATGTCCCTCAGCTTTGGGATCTAAGTTTGATTAATACAGGCTCAACTCTGCACAAAACATTTGAGCTAAGTGAGTTCCTTGGTAATACAATCATTGTTACACTCGATTTGAATTTCCAAAGTGAGAGGGTGAGTAAATTTTATGCCTGGCTGAAAAGAGTAAAGGATGCATTAGTATTTCTTGTTGTTCGATGATTTATTATCTCTTCTTCCTCTTTCTTTCTTTCTTTGGGAAACATGGATGATTTCATGGACTTTATTGTCTGTTGCAGATTTGGATTCAGCCAGAAGCTCCAAAACTGCTACGTCCTTTGTTGCAGAATCTACGTATAGTTACTCTCCGTGGAATTCATGATGAATGCGACCTGGATTGGACAATGTTCTTCTTAGAAGCTGCTCCCCTGTTGAAGAAAATCTCTATATCGGTATGTCCTCTTTGATATCTTTCAATAAGAATGCGAACTCATTTTAGCACAATGGTAGATGTTTATTACTGCTTTCGAGTTCTCTCTTTTTTATTTCATTTACTGAATGAAGGGTGGTTTTGTTACTGTTCTGCCATTTACTGCCCCCTCTCCATGCTCATCGGCGCATTTAGCAATACTTTGATTTACTGTATAACATCTGATCTGATTTTCAGGTTTGGGGCCATACTTGTGATGGATACGAAGAGGATGAGTTCAGGGAGCACGATCAGCTGTGGCAACAAATAATACAAAAGGAGGAACATGGTACATTAAAGTGGGAAACACCTGAAGATTTCAAGCATTATAATCTGAGGGCCCTTGTCATTAGATGCTCCCAAGCCGAGGAGAGATTCTCGACATATATAAGACGTGTCATCAAAGCAGCAGTTAATTTAGAGCGCATATCACTGCTTGATAGTGGTTCCTGTGCGCGGTGCCACTTCTCTTTTCCACGGACAGACAAGAGACTGATGACTAAGCAAATTTCGAAGTGGAGATCATCTCCTTTAGAATAGGCATATGATATAATTGATGTAATTCACTGAAGAGGTCTCATGCAAGCATTTTCTGACCATTAATGTGTGTTCTGACTTCTGATTCCAGCGCGTAATCCTAATTTCACCCTCGCGTCCTACTTCGTCTACAGTGCTCTGCGCCGGTGACGGTGAGGATCCCATCACCGTGACATCTTACTACAACCTCGAAGCGACTTCGCTGACCGTCGCGGGCGCAACAGGTACAAGCCGGTGAGGCGGTGAAGGTGAGCCCGTGCTACGCGCCGGCAAGCCACAAGAACCGCAAGGGGCGCAATGCCACCAACGACGACTTGATACTTGAGCAGCAAGGACAAGGCGTCACCGGCATCCATCATGTGTCGCTCGAGGTCGCCGGCCGCCGGCCTGTTTCTGCGCGTTCCGATCGCCGCGCCCGCCGTCTTCTTATTAGTCGTTGAGAACGCGAGGGACAACACGTAATCGCATACGTTCCACAGCCGCATAGAGTCCGTGATGTGCGAAATTGGCTACGTCCAGCGCGTTTAATCCCGAGCCTTACCGACATGTATAAGATACGAAGTAGAGCGGCACCAACCGATCACCAAGATACCAATAGATGTCGTACATACGCTTTCGGTCCTTCAGATGAGAAGCACCATCTCTCCCTCCCGATCCATGTGAGCCTGTCACCTCTGCTCTGCAGAAAAAAAGGAGAATCGCGCTTTCGGCAACATTTCTGCGCCTTCCTCGCCTCACCTGCCGCGAATGTTTTTTCAGACGCTGTTGCCTAGCCGATGGCCAAACAACACCAGAAGATAATGTACTGGTTTATGCACCAGCCAGCAGCTTGTTTTCACGGCAAACAAGCAAAGGATCCTTACTTACGTGAAGGAGAACGAATGTTTTGCTCGACAAAACACTAAAGCGAATGTAAACTAGAAAAGTAGTAGATGCAAACTGGATTGATTAATTCTCGAGAGGAAGTTTCTGCCGACCCTAAACTATATATATAGGTTACACAAAATAATATCTCAACTAACTATCACCTAAACGTGATTCCTTCTATCTCTAATTACCGAATCTATCAACACTTTGCCTGATTAATCTGCTTCCGAGTCCACCAGGTCTGTGCTTCAAATACTCCGCCCACGTGTCATCTTCCAAATAGCCAGCTAACACAGCACCATGCACATTGCACGTTCGTTCCAAGCCTTCACCAAATTTTGTATCCAACAGACGCAAGGTTCATACCTTCTCTGAATCGGCACTGAACATGAGACTTCACACGAAAATCCTGATCAAAAGACAAAACATTTCGACTGAAATATCTTATCTGAATCGAGGCCTTCGGGCTTGGCGCGCGGCGCCGGCGAGGAGCGTGCGCTGACGTGGGCGACTATAACGTCGATGAGAAAGTCCGCGGCCTTGAGACCTTGCTACCGGATACCCATGGAGCATTCGCCTGCCGGCCACCATACCATCTTCTTCTTTTTTCGAAAGATCACCGTACCATCTTCTTCAGTCTTCCGCCGCGCGAAGCCCAACACCGCTCGCGGAACGCCGTTGCTTGGGAAGCGGCAGCGAAATTCTTCTGGGAAGCGGGAGGCGAGAGAATCGGAAGTACAGGAAGTTCTTTCGCGACGGGGAGGCGGCGGCGCGCGGCTCCACGCCGTCGCCGGACCGGGTGGGCGAGCCGAGAGCGCCATGGGCTAAGCGGGGGCGTGGAGGAATTCTGCTAAAAGTAAGATTAAGGGGGGTTTCTGAAAAATATTAGATCGCGATTAATAGTTACGATCCATTTTAGGGAGTTATATGGGAAATATTGATCGCGATCCAATTGAGGGGGCTATCTGTGAAATAGCAATTGACTGCAGTCCACTCTTGGGCGGCACACTTCAGCCGTTAGATCAACGGCATGCGGCAGGGATCGAGGTAAGCATCGCACGGGCCAAGAATTCCGCGCCGCCGCTGCCGCCGGAGGCTACGGCGGCGGCTCCGAGCAGCCTCCGCCGCCGCGGATGTCAGACCGCCCCCACGTACCAAGGCGAGAGCACTCGGTTTGAGGGATCCCTCGCGCCCAGAGGAGGAGAAGAAGGCAGGGCAGGAGAAAGACGGAGGTAGCGAGATTCTCCAAGGGACGCGCCATTAATTCCTGGGCTGGCGAGGCGAGTGACGCCACGGCGAGCACGGCCGACCGGTGGGTCTCTGTAGCTCCGCCGCATTCCATACGTCACTTTACACAAGTCGAACTGGAAGCCTAGTCCAGGATGCCCTCCCCGGTTCTAAGATTCAAACTGTAATTGCCCTGCAGAAGAGGGCTTGCACACGAACTCGATCGAGTCGACGGCAAGAATCAAAGCACAAGGACTAAAAACACAGGGCTCCAGATAAATGCAAACAAGCACAATCAGCTAATCCAACAAGCAGCTGCTCGAACTTAAAAACACATGAGCGACAAACAACACGGATGCTACGACTACGAGAACGCACGCTTCTTCTCACGAGTGATCACTGAGAACTCAGAACGACGTACCGCAGCTCCGGCCCTACGCGCGTGAGCCATCAGCACCTCCGCCAGGGTGCGCTCCTTCAGCACGCCGATGACGGCGAGCGCGTCGTCCTCGCCGTGGATGCCGGCGAGCTCCCTTAGCAGCTCGGTGAACGGTCCATCCCAATGGCCGGTGCGGCGAGCGCGGAGGAGCTCGTAGCAGATGGCGTCCCAGTGCTCGATCAGAGGCAGGTGCTCGCGCGCGACGCTGACGTGGGCCTCGCCGGCCTCCGACGCCCTGGACATAGCCTCCATCACCGGCCGCAGCCGCAGCTCCTCGCACGTCATCACCTTCAGCGTCGCCAGCGCCGCGCCGATGGCCGCGACGGCGGCGGCGTCCGCCGCGGACGGGTCGTAGGCGGAGAGCGCGCGGGCGGCCTGCTTCACCGCGGCCGGCCCCAGTGGCAGGTCCGGCAGGTTGGCCAGCCCGCCGATGAGGTCGCGGTAGCTGTCGCCGCCGAACGGGAGCGTCGTGGCGGCGCCCCCGAACGCGTGCTCGTGGCCCGGGAACGCGTGCCAGTGGTGGCTCCCGTTGGAGAAGCCCGCGAGGGAGATGTCGCGGGTGTCCACGGCCAGGGACACCGCCCCGTCCTGGCCCTTCCAGCGCAGCCTCACGACAACAAGGGCCCCGCCGTCGTCGCCGCGCGGCGCCGCCGCCGGAGGAACTGCTGGGTGGGTGCTGCTGATGGCGCCGAGAGCACGCGCGAAGACGAGGAGGCGCGCGACCGACGAAGAGGAACACGAGTGCTCCATGTTGGTGGTGGCCAAGCGAAGGCACGCCGATCTCACTGCGGTAGTGCCAAACCGAGGAGAGGAGGAGCTGCGCTATTTCTACTGCCGGTTGCTCAGTGCAGAGACCGTGGCTGGCATCATGGCATGGCAGCGAGTGTGAGAGGAACGTGTTGCCTGCGGTGCTCTGGCGCCCATGTTCAAGGAACGTGTTGTGCGCTCCAGCACCGGGTAGCACTGCAGCGATTGCACTGGGACTGGGGGCCGCTCAGGCCTCTAGCGTGCTCCTCTATTCCGAACGTATTGCTACTAACCTGCTTATCAGTCTTTGACTTTAGGCCTGCAGAGAGGGGAGTGCTAGCCTAGTCTAGGAAACCCTTGTTGCTTCGATCAGATATAACTCCTCTGCTTCTGGAGGCTAGTAATCAGTTTTTGAACCAGGGAAATTTGGTGCAAACCATTTAACCATGTGTTTTGCAGCTAGCTTCAGTGATCATCTGTGTGGCACCTCAAGTGCTTAGGAGTGGTGAAATTTGCAGTTATCAGGCCCTGAAATAAAACTCAAAAACTTTGGAAAATGTCCTGAATACAGCAGCGCCAGATTCAGGATGCATCAGTTCAGCCTCGTCTGGTTATGAACACTGAACACTCTATACATAACAATTTGAAGCGGGAGTTACCTGAAGACGAAAATCGTGGAGGGGAACTTAAGATATTCAGAACCATAACCGTGATCTGCTTCATAACAATTTGAACACTCTATACATAACAATTTGAAGCGGAATAGCAGAACTTAAGATATTCATTTCTTCACATAAATTTTTTTATCATCGTGGACGTGTCTGGATATCTTAAGTTCCCCTACACGTTTATGGTGTTCCGCACTTCAAATGAATATCTTAAGTTCCCCTACACGTCTACACCCTAGCGTCCTACTTCGTCGAAGTTACATTGCTGTGTACCAGTGAGAACACCATAACCGTGACATGGTACTACTACGGTACAGTACCTCAAAGCGACTACCTGGCCCAGTAGCGCACCGGTGCCGGAATTCAAACTGTAATCGGCTCAAGGAGAAGTTTTGCATACGAACTCGATCGAACTAGCCCACAGAAGCACCGGCCTCCCCTGTTTACGCAACATCCTTACATGTAGTAGCAAACAGAGATCACACCAGATGCTGTCATAACCATGCTCCTGCCGTTTTCTTCACGCAGAGGAATCGGGAAATCTCAGACAGGGTACTGACAGACGAAACAATAGTCAAGCACACGACGCGGAAATCTCTGGGTGCGTTCCGCGCACCTCCTCTAATTTTTAGCACCCATCACGTCAAAGAGAATTTTGTTATTTAAACTATTTTTATTAATTTAATGACAAAACCTATGTCACAACCTCCCCTCTAAATCGCAAGACGAATCTAATGAGCCTAATTAATCTATATTTTGCTAGAGTAATGCTACAGTAACCATCGCTTAATTACGGCTTAATTACCCTCACTAGACTCGTCTCGCGAATTCGAGCGGAGTCCTGAAATTAGTTTTGTAATTAAACTTTATTTGTAATTAGAATATTCGTTGCAAAAACCCTCTAAAATTTAGACCCCATGCGCCGAACGCACCCTCAGTCGAGCGTGTTCGGCTGCTCAATTTTGCAGCCGGCTGTTGCTACTTCCCCCTCATATGGCTACAGTGCTGCTTCCAGCAGCTACAGTGTTCTCTTCAGAAAAACAGGGCAGCGGCTACAGTCAATCTAAGCTAATGCAACGAGCAGCAAGCTTAACACGCAGTCTACGAGAACTTTAACGTCTTATTCTTCTCAGGACAGGAGCGATCACTGAGAGCTCGGAACGTACGCACGGCTCTAGCTCAGGCGTTGCGCGCGTGAGCCATCAGCACCTCCTCCATGGTCGGGTCCTTGAGCACGTCGACGACGACGAGCGCGTCCTCCTCGCCGTGGATGCCGGCGCGCTCCCTCAGCAGCTCGGTGAACGGCCCGTCCCACTGGCCGGTCCGGCGCGCGCGGAGGACCTCGTAGCAGATGGCGTCGTAGTGCTCGATGAGCGGCAGGTGCTCGCTCGCGACGCGGGCCTCGCCGCCGTCCCACGCCCTGGACACGGCCTCCTTCACGGGCCGCAGCCGCAGCGCCTCGCACGTCGTCACCTTCAGCGTCGCCAGCGCCCGGCCGAGGGCGGCGGCGTCCGCGTCCGTGGCGGAGGGGTCGTGGGCGGAGAGCGCGCGGGCGGACTCCTCCGCCGCGGCCCGGCCCAGGGGCAGGCCTGGCAGGTTGGCCAGCCCGCCGATGAGGTCGCGGTAGCTGTCGCCGCCGAACGGGAGCGTCGTGGCGGCGCCGCCCGGGAACGCGTGCTCGTGGCCCGGGAACGCGTGCCAGTGGCCGCTCCGGTTGGAGAAGCCGGCGAGGGAGAGGTCGTGGGCGAGCACGGCCAGGGACGCCGCCACGCCGGGGTCTCGCCCGCGCAGGCTCACGATGATCAGGGCCGCGCCGTCGCCGCTCTGCGACTGATGCGACGCCGCCGCGACGGCGACAGCTGGGCGGCTCGCGCCGAGGGAAACCACGAGGAAGAGGAGGAGTGCGGCCGAGGAGGAACGCGAAGAACGCTCCATGTTCGTGGGTGCCAGCGTTTCTCACTGCGGAAACTGCTGCGCGCGCAGTAGCTAGTAGCCGAGGAGCCGAGCTATTACTACTGCCGGGTTGTTGCGCAGTGCAGGATGCGTGAGTGGCAGTGGCAGAGCGGCAAGCCAAAAGGTGTGAGAAAGAGCGGTTGTTTGACCGGCGGTGCTCTGGTTGCGCTGCCATGCAGGATGCAGCCTGCAGCGCGCCGGGTACCACAGGTGACAACCGCACCGCAGCGATCCGCTGCGGATTTGGGCGATGGCTGCTCAGGCCTCTCGCATGCTGCTCCCGTTGGGATTCTGCACAAGCAGCAGCAAGTGTGCCCTCTGCCCTGTTTCCTACCTCTAGCCATAAATAACATTCATCAGATAGAGCAGTTTGTTTTGGGGCTGTGCATCTCCGTAATTCTGAAGTGAAGTTCAGTGAGCGGTTGGAGCGTCGTGATTTTTCTGTCCATAATACTGTCGCGTGCTGCTCAGACCTCTCTCGCCTGCTGCGCTGCTCCGATTAGGAACGAGCTCCTGCAGCAGCAGCACGCCAGTGTGCCCTCTTTCCTCCAGGCAAAAAGAACATTCAAATAGAGCCGGTTGTTTTTGGGCTGTGCATCGCCGTGAGTCCGAGTTTAAGTTCAATGAGCAGTTGGAGCCTCTTGATTTCCCTGTCCATAGTCCTGAAATGCTGCTACGCGTCCTAACAAAAAAGAAATGCTGCTACACATGCATTGCACCCAATGCTTCTGACTTTTCTGATAGCCTTAGCTGGAAGTGGAATTAACCTGAATGCATTGCAACTGCATGACCTTATCCCTGATTTTAGGCTTGGAGCCCAGCTGTGGATGCCTGAGATTTCGCTCTACAGGGCAAAAAGAAGTGAGGTGCAACATTCTGGCTCTAGCTACGGAGAGGGTAGTGGTAGTCTACTAGGGGGAATATTGCTATTTCAATCAGATACCACTCCTTTCGGCTGCTAATCAGTGTGTATCCTAGGAAAATTTGGTGCAAACCATGCATCTGCTGCAGCAGTGAATAGAAAACAGAAATCGGTCTCCTTTGTTAACCTGAATGGAACATCGCGTCTCCTTCAAGCAAGTCGAGGGGCCAAGCCAACTGGGAAACAGCAATGTCTTCCCAAGAAAGTACAACTAATCAGCGATCACCAACTGAGAACTTATGAAGTACGTTATATATTGCTCCCCCACGCTACCATACACGCTCCAACGAACCCCTTGCTTCTATGAGAGAAGGGACAAACATACAATCACATGCAGTAGATTACAAACGACTAAAATACAAGTGTAGACTCAACAGAATGTTCCAAACCTAGTGGTACTGGAATCTTCTTCTTTTTTTTTCCCTTTTTTTTTTGGCGAACTGTAAACACTGGAATCATTGTCTGCTTAAGCCACAGCATGGCTTCACGAGGCAGATATGTTACATGGCAAAGGCGGCAGGCTGAGAATCATCACTTATGCGCCAACATATGCAGATACTGGTAAGAAAATTGCCCAAAAAAAAAAAGATGTCCAACACATAAAAATCCAACTCAAGGTCTCCAAACTTGAGTCAAAAGCTGAACTCCAGTAAGCATGAATCATAGTTAGCATTGAAGGTTGCCAGGTCATGTTTTGACATGGAAGGAAAAAAAAAAGGAAATGAAAACATCCTACGCCATACAGAGGTGACAAATCAACAGCTTCACTTGGAGTTATCTCCATCCTCCAATCTTCTAGATCAAACAACTTGCCAAAAAAAATGACTTATTTTTGCCCATTCTTTCAAAACAAAAAGGGACCCGGAACCAGATGTTTCCTTAACATTTTAAGAGATGCCCAAGGTCCGATTTTCACCATCTATGCCTCGTCGTTGACCTGGAAATAAAACAATTGATGAAGAACTGCACGACAGCCAAGGGCAGCAGTGTTTTGTTTAATTGCTAGAACAAACAAATGAGACTTGCATCTTAAATAACAGCAACTTAAGCTATGTTGAGAGCTGAAGAAAACCACCCACACCCATCCACACAGGACTAAAGATTATGCTGATCATGATTAACTGATCCAATATGCATTTCTCAGTTTATTACAAGCAAACTGCAGACGTTATAACACAATTTAAGAGCAACCGTGTATCCTAATGACGGTCCAAACGATTCAATATCAAGCTAAACATGATGGGAAGTAACAGGACAGGCATGTAAATATTAGTGTCGTATTAAAACTATCAATGCACGATTTTTTCAAACAAAATATAAGCATCATGACTGAATTAAGCAAGCAAACTACACAAACCTGTCCGAACTGCTGCTTCCGCCAAAAGAGTCCCTTTCTCTGCTACCTTGAAATCCCCATCTTTCTTCAACTGGCTTCTGGTATGGTTCCATACCACCACGAGAATGCGGTCTGTCACGAGAACGTGGTCTGTCTATGATGGATACTGCAGCTTGTGGTTCCTCTGCCAAACTAGTTCGTGGAAATGTTGTAACCCTGCCTGCACCAGAACTAGGTCTTTGTCCAAATCGAATCTTGTCATCCAACTCCCTTGTAAGCAGCTCGAGCTGCTTCTCCATCTCAGATATCTTCTCAGAAAGATTTTTTACGTCCTCTGGGGAGGCTTGGTCAGAACCACTGCTTATCTTGTCCTCGGTTTCTTTCAGATCCACCTTCAGAAGGCTGATTTCTTCTTTCAAATTTTTTTCTTCATCCGACTCCGGCCTGACAGTACATTACATGGATAATTAACTCATGGGGATTCAGACTCAAGAAATAAACAGAAACACTTTTAAAGGAAACGACACGGCCTATGCGTTTGACAGGAATAGGTACCAAACTAGTTTTTCATTTCAAAGTTCTCAAATGGAAGACAGATTGGATTAAATAAAAGATAGATATGGTCCTTATGCTATTAAAAATAATGGCAGTTAAGATCAAAAAAAAAATGGCAGTTCATGAGATCATGTAGAGAATCAATCACCAATGTGGGAAAGGTGGTATCAGTTAAAATCATTTATGCTTACATTATTCATGTAATTTATCCTTGTTAAGTGTGCTCACATGGTTCAATAATCAGCAGATATCAAATATTTGTAACCATAAAGCAAAATAGATCACATCCAACCAACAGTAAATCTTGAGTTCAAGAAGAAACATATCATAATTGACTAACATATTGGTAATATAAAATCGTGAGGGAAGAAAACACTGCGTGTACGCTTACATGCAGTAGCACTGCTGTCTACTTAGTCAAATTAATATAGGGCTAGTAAGGGAAGAAATGCGAAATTCCATGCATAACTGGAAATGCCTATTCTTTCGTCAGACATGCGCACAAAACGACTTAACTACTGGTCAGCATTACAATGGTAGTTTTAAAGGTTATCTATGTAGTCAGATTAGTTAAATAAACTACATACAATGAAAACCAAACGAAATTGAGGCCAAGAGGTCAACAGCATATAGAATAACATGATTATATTGTGCTAGCAGATTAGCAAGATGGCCACATTCTGGTGTAATGTTGCTTCAAGAGAGAAAATACAATATAGCTAACAAGAGTATAATGCAGTCGAAAGATGCAATTTTACTATATACTACAGGAATCCCAATAACCAGTGAAACTTTAAATCATTTTGCCTCTACCTTCGACCTGATGACACATGAGCAACGATATTAAACATACAACATGTAAGCTTACAAACAAATGACATGCTGCAAAGAACATAATGAGTAGGCCCTGCATCAATCACACCAAACCCAACGCATTACAAACTTCAACCTTTGTAAACTTAACCATTAGGATCAACATTCATAGTTTAGATGCAGTGACAGTGAAAATAAATTTTCAGTTTGTAAGAGTACACAGTACATGTAACCCAACCATTGAAAAATCTATTCAACATTCGTTATAGAAGTCAACAAGCACTATTTCAAATCAATGCTGTGAACAGCAAAATAAGATTAAGGGTTACATAACTAATATGGAACCTACTAACAACCCACTGACCCAGCCTGTTAATTGTGCAGTGTATTGTGATGATGGATTGCATTTATCATATAATGCCTCTGGCCCATACATAATTGGTATCTGTGTGTTAACCCATTTACATGAAGGAAGAAAGTTAAAAGAATTAATCACTGTGCTATAGAGTAGTACTGGGTTTTGTGAAGATCTTGTGCCCATTTTGCATCCACTACATTTTGCTCGTAGAACACTAATCATCAGAGTTTAACAACCAAGATGACAGACTAACTCATGGTTGCATCAGAGTAGGAGATAAAGGTCAGTTACGGCAAAGGCGGCTTGCCAAACAATGTAGTTACTGCTTCAATAAAAAGATAAATGCTTTGTGCAAAGTTGCATCTTTTTTCTAATATATGTCAGTAACAGCAGTGCATTGCTATGACCATGAAAAATGCTATGCGAAATCAACAGCAAGTTCCCACACAACATACCTATTTACGGCACGGTGCTCAAGCTCAAAGTCGATCTTCCTCCAGTCTTTCCCTTTCTCCTGCAATACCACTTCCCTTGGCTTGGCATCACCAAATGGATTTACCTTCGGCCGTATCCTCGGTGCTCCCTCGCTCCCAACTGCTGAAACCTGTGACCCAGGACTCCCAGGGCGGGACGAATGTGCACTATCCGGCCTGCTGGAGTGCGAACTGGTAGGACGGCTGGTCTTCTTCTGCTCAATCTCAGTATCCACCTTCCTCCAATCGACCCCCTTCTCAGCCAGCACAGCCTCCCGGGGCCTTGCAGCCCCAAATGGGCTCGGCCGGTTCCGTGCCACCTCGGCAGGCGGTGCAGGAGCAGCCGAAGGATCACGTTTCGGTGGCTCTAGAACGAGGCGCCGCCTCTCACCACCCTCGCCGTTCTGTGGCATTGGGGTGAAGCCACCACCACGGCCCCAACGGTCAGAATCAGAGGCGCCAGGAGAGTCTCGGAAGCTGGAGGAATCACGGAAGCCACCTCCAGAACCGAGGCTGGAGGAGTCACGGAAGCCACCTCCAGAACCGAGGCTGGGGTACCGCGAGGGGAGGGGCTTCTTGTCGCGCGACCAGTTATCAATGTCATCGGAACGGCCGGCGGGGGAGGGTCCGCCGAACCTATCCCGACGTCCGGAGTCGCTGGCGGCCGGGGTGAACTTCTTGTTCGTCGCCCAGTTGTCCGCCTCGTCCGCGCGGGAGGGCATGTCGAGATCCCGCGGTCCACGGCGGTCGTCGTCGTCGAACCCGCCTCGTCGCTGCTCCCGGTCCCCGCCCGCGCCACCGCCACCGCCGCCGTAAGAGCGGAACCCGCGGGAGCGGTCGAGCTCCTCCTCCGTGCGCTCCCTGGGCCCCCTGGGGAGCATCATCATCTCCTGAGGGGTGAGTCCCTTCGGCTCCAAGGGCGCCGCGCGGCGCTGCGGGGCGCCGTAGGTGGTGAACTCGGAAAGAGAAAGCGTGGTGCCCTTGTTCTTCTTCTTCTTGCCCCCGCCGGCGGCCGCGGTGGCCGCCTCGCGGAGGCTGGGGAAGCTGACGGCACCGCCCGCGGCCGCGGGCGGCTCGGCTGCCGGGAAGGCCGCCGCCTTCTCCATCTCCTCCTCCTCCCGCTCGGCGTCCAGCGCCCAGGCGCCGACGCCGCCCCAGGGCTTCGCCATGGCCGATGCGAGATCTAGGGTTTGGTGGTTGCCGGAGGCGGGCGGAAGGCGAGAGGTGGTCGGGTGGGCGGAATCGAGGAGAGGAAGGCGCAGCTGCAGGTGGTGGGTTCACTGCTGGGTTCGGTTGGGTTGGGTTGGGTGGTAAAAACCGGTGGGGCGCACGCTGAATTGCTCGCCTCTTAGGGGCGTAACCGCAAAAGTCGCGCGCCCTCGGCCCACCGCGTCCTGTCTCTGAGCTGTGGGCTCGTCGCCGTCACGACCGTGTGCTGGCCGACCTCGCCGAAGGGCGTGCGCCATCGTGCAGCTTGCTGATCAATGATTATCTCTATTTAATCAATTGCATTTTGGAATTTCGGTAATTCGAGCTACTGATTCCTGGAATTTATAGCCTACTTTAGAACGCAAAAATTTCACAGGAATTTCACACAAAAAACACAGGAAAATCTTTTTTTTCCTCCAATCCAAACGAACCCTATATGTGCTGGTTCTTGTTCCAACAAATTGAAAAAGGGAGTTCAAAGTTGTCAGAATTTGAATTGAAACTCGATTGGTGAAACACGCTGCAGTTTGAAACTTGGCACACCTGGAAGAGCTTGGGCGCCAATGTAGCCATTGCTGGCCCACGATCATAAGAATCTCTTTCTAGCGGCTACAGGGTCCCGATTTTTCTTTCAAAATCAGGTAGCTATTCCACTTTTTTGAGCAGATAAAAAGGCACCAGAATAATTTTGTGGTTCTCCTATGCCTTCCTTTTACGTGTTATTACTCTTAAACCTTTTATTATTACAAGTGCATTCTCTGTTCGACTTCAGAGCTCATCAAGGACTCGAGCTATCTGCGTGGCGTATGATTTGGTAGGGCTTTTGAGCAATCAAAAAGTCGTTGAAATTGTTTGTATATATGTTGTTGACCTTGATAGATCTAGGAACCATGAGCATCGAAAGTCGTGAGCTTTCCACGAATGCATGGAGCTGATAAAGACAGGGAGGTCCACTGGTAGGCGGTTGGTGAAAGCGTAAAGCAGTTAGCTTTAGTTGGCCATCTGATGATTAAACAACCTGCTTAGCGTGCAATTGCAAACATGCCATCAAATTGCAATTGCAGGCAGTGGCATTGAGGCTTTGACGGTTGATTAGTCCGGAATATCCTGATCATATGATTTGATGGCGGATTATACTTACATTACGTCGCCATCAAATTTATTTTTGTTCTCTTATTTATGGACGAGACCACCATTTGAGCCTCAATACTTGGGAAGAAAGTTTGAAACACGTAAACACGTACTGACGCCGCAGCATGAAACAACCGCAACATTGGCCTCGGTAACCTGTCTGAAAAGAGGTATGAGCACTAGTGGCTAGTGCCAACCTGAATAATACTCGACTCGATGCCAATTGGCAGCGTGTGCACGAGACGAGCACTAGTGGTTCCGAGGAACTTTCACCGCGAGAGCGCACTACAGGGAGAAGTTTCTAAGCAGGAGAACGAAGCAGACAGGGCTAGTGAAACTTTGCAGGAGTCAGTGGGAAATTCTGAATGATTGATCTCGCAAGCGAAGTAAAACGTGATTTCTCACATGAACAATGGGTAGAACCTTTAAGTCTTTTGAGTTTTGCTTTGCTTATGAGATATTTTAATGCAAATTAAGTACAAAAGGGCCAAGCTAAAAAAAAAAAGTGCAAGAGGGCCAGCTGGGACTTGGAAGAGGTCTTTGGGCCAGCAATCTGAACTAAATTTTCGGTCTATATACGTCGCATGAGCCAGAATTGAACTTTCTAAACTGAAAGGGGTCTTGGCCTAGTGCTTAAGACATCCGAGTAACACCTCTCAGGTCCTGGGTTCGACTCCCTGTGGGAGCGAATTTTCAAGGATTTAACGGCATTTGTGCTTTCAGTGGTAGGCGACGCTCCCGTCGACAGCGAGGCGCCAATGGTGACTTCGTATCTCTGGATTTGCCGGCTCAGTCTTCGAAGATGCTCATAGGGGTAGGGTTTGCGTACGTGTGTTCATAGGGGTGAGTGTGCGTGCGTTGTGAGTGTCTGAGTTGTACTGTGTAATCTCAAAAAAAAAAAGAATTGAACTTTCTAAACAGGGCAGAAAGAATGAAATAATAAGGCCAGTCTCAATGGACACTTTCATCGTATCGTTTCCAAAAGTGACACGTCAGCTTTGTGGTCTTGTTCTATGAAATGAAATTGCATCTCTCAGTGCTCAGTTTCATGCCACGCTTTCATATGTTTGCCAAATCATTAAATTATTGCCAGGTGGCACTTAGTTATTGGCTAGAGATGAAAGAAAGACTCTCAATGCAGTTTCATTTGGCTTTCATCATGTTGGAAAGAGTGCCCACTTCCTTTCATGGAGATGAAAGGCATCTCCTCTCTTTCTTATTAAATTCCTTGCCATGTCACCATTTGTGCTGATGTGGCATCTAATTAATTGCAAATGAAAGGGCCATTGAGAATGGCCTAAGAGACACAAGCATGTAGTAAAATGTACTAACAGGTTAACAGAATGTGAAGATTCAGACTTTCAATGGACAAGACAAATCAGGAAATGTACATTTATCTTCTTGAGTGCTACATACAGTTAACAATGTTGTTGTGATACTGGAACAGATTGTAAACCTATCACAGTATGGAGTAGTAATATGGTTTAAACAATATGGAACTAGGAACTGTTGGAAAGATTTGAACTTTCTGACGTCTGAAAACGAAAACGAATGATGCTGATGCCATCCCGCGCCAGTCCACCGAGAGATGGAGCAGCTACTCGACCTCGTCGTCAGAGTGCCGGGCGGGCACAACGGCCAAACTTCCCGCCCGCGCCGCGCAGACGCTGCAGTCGGCCGCCGCTCTCCCCTTCCGCGCCGCCGCGCGCCGGTCGTCGAGGTGGTGCTGGTAGACGTAGGAGAGGAACCCCCACACGGCCATGAGCATGGCCACCACCTTGATGCCGGTCATCTTGTCCCCGAAGAAGACGACGGCGAAGATGGGCACGAGCGGCAGCGCCAGGGTGCTGGTCACGTTGGCGAACAGCGACGACACCCTGGTGATGAGCCGCACCGCCCCGAGCGTCGCCGCCTGCCACCCCACGGCGATCCCCACCAGCGTCGCCACGTATCTCGCCTTCCCGTTCTTGAACCCGGCCATCTCGCCGCGGATCGTCCTCCACTCGCCGGAGGCGAACAGCGCCACCACCGACACCATGGACGCCACCACGTTGGTGCAGACCTGCATCGTGAGCACCCACCGCAGCGTCCTCGCCCGGATCACCTTCTCGAAGGTGACCTCGAAGAGCGACAGGATGAGCGCGTAGCCCGCCGACGCGGCCAGGGTGAGCGCGAAGCCGGCCGCGTACTTGCCCGGCGGGATCTTGCTGGTGGTCGACCCGTCGGAGGCGGAGCCGACGCCGAGCAGCGCGGCCGAGAAGGTGAGCACGACGACGGAGTTGAGGATCAGCGCCGTGAAGCGCTGCGCGTTGATGAGGCGCGACGTGACGGCGTTGAAGGCCAGCTGCGTCGCGGCCACCAGCGAGAAGGTGGACACCGGCAGGTACAGCAGCGCGTACGAGTACATGAGGTTGTCGCAGCCGATGACGAGACCAAGGCCCACGCAGATGGCCGCGATCTTGCCCGCGGCCGGACGGGGCTCGCCGCCGGCGGCGGCGGCGCGCGGCGTGAGGAGGAGCGGGATGAGCAGGAGCGGCGCGCCGGCGGACTGCCCGAGCGTGTACATCCACATGCTGCTCCCGCCGGAGTTGTAGTAGAGGCGGCCGAGGAGGATGGCCGTGGCCTGCCCGCAGAGCAGCATCAGCATGTCCGCCAACACCAGCACCCACCATCGGAAGCTGCGTTTCTTGGGACGGGGCGCCGCGGAATCCAGCCCCTCGCGACCTTCGCCATGGTCGGATTCAGTACCTTGATGGAAAGAAAAGTTACATAAGTTCAGGACAGCAAATTCTACTCTTTCTTTTTCAGCACAATTGCACAGGTATGTCAGGCAACGCAATTTTCAGAGCTGCAGTGCAGTATGACTGTATGAGTACTACTGCAATCACTAGTCAGCTATAGCCGCTATGCCTAACAAACCAGAGAACAGAGTCCCAAGGAACCAAACACAAACTAGGAGTCCCAAGGAACCAAACACAAACCGGGAGTCGCAGGTAAATTAAAGAGACCCTAAATTAAATCATGCAGAGAAAGGGGTTGTGGAATACCTCTGATCTGAAGCTGGATTTCTTCGACATGTGCCATATCACTGCTGAGACTAGGCTGCTCTAGTTCAGGAATACGAGAGACCTAGCTCTTGACACACTCCTTACAGTGAATGATGATGGATTCCTTGCTCTTTGGCATCGTTATATATACTTTGAAGGCGGAATTATCATCATATAGCATTTGGAAAAAAAAAATCATCATATAGAATGACCTCTGATGTTTAAAAATAGCCGGGGACAGCTATTTTTCAGCATAGATCTCGAGCCTCTACCGTGCAACCGCGGCATGTTTTTATTTTTCTGAGACAGACGAATCATGATCAGCGTTGTAACGAAACCACATGTTCGTTGACTCTTCATCCAGGTCGGCTTGAAGAGTACTCCCTTCGGTTTTTAATTATTGACGTGGTTGACTTTTTTAGTTACTTTTGACCATTCATTTTATTCAAAATATTGTTTCAAATATACAAAAAAGCCAGATTTCAACTTTCTCTAGAAATAAATCAAATTGTAACAAAATATTTGACAAGTTTTCAAATTTTTTGAATAAGATGAATTGTCAAACATAACCAAAAAAGTCAGCTGCGTCAACAATTTAAATCCGAAGGGAGTATCCATTTTTCCGTAAAGCCCAAACGTTTAGTAGCAGTTTTCAGACTACACAGGCATCGAAACATGAAATCTTCATTTCTGCAGCCGTTGGATAACTTGGACTTTAACTATTTGCCATCGAAACATGAAATCTTCATTTCTGTGCAGTACGAAATCATCTTTCCGATGGGTCAGAGTAGAAGTTGAGGATAATCATTGGTGGGGAGGCCGGGTTAGTTCAAGTGGAATGGGAAACGAATGTTTCAGTTAGATGCAAACAATATATAACGAATCATCCCTTAAAATCATAGGACACTTTTTAGTTTAATCTGTCGTCATATCTGTCATGCTATCATGTGCACCTTATTATACGGTATCACTGAACACAACTGGACTTAGATTCCTACTTAGATTCCTAAAAGCTGTTAGTTATGGAGTACGAATGTATGCCTTGCTGTATGCTATCCTTGTATGTCTGATGATGCAATTTGACTTAGTGTCCGGAACAGCTCGGAATGCAAACAAACAATGAGGTGTTTGACTTCCCGCCATTTCACCCGCTTTTTCACATCGCTTTCCCCGACTTGTTTAGGACCCTTTTAGGCCTCGTTTGGGAAGACAGGAGAGCACAACCCGGGTGAGCGCTCCCTCGCAGGGAAATCCCTGCACACCCGCGCCCCGGGGTGAGCGCGCCCCCGCGGGCGGTGGTGCCCCAACTGCATTCGGGATGCACGGGAAATTGTGCCAGGGGAGAATTCCAAAAAATAAAAAAAAAAATACTCAAAAAAATCAGAAAAAGAAAAAAATGCTCTAGAACACCTGTTACACTGACAAATGTGATCTAAAAATTCAGAATAATACCGGAAAAATCAGCAAAATTCTGTAAGACAACAATACTAGTAACATATATTATCCATAAACACAAGAATGTCAAAGAAATCTGAGTTTTGTAGTACATATATCCAATGCTGATAAGCAAGGTTTAAATTTTATTAAAGAAAAAAACTGAAGTGAATCTCTGACTTTATGCCACCAGGATTCTAATATGTTGCTACTAACATATGATTCTTAAATTGCCGGTCATAAGTACCTCAAATCCAACTCATAGCATATATGTACATGTTCAAAGATTCAAAGTAAACTTGAAACATGATTACAATCATGTGAACAATAATCCATAACTTATCATAGAATGCCTCTGGTCATGAACATCGAATGCGCTGTCCACAATAGCATATTCTTGTGCTTGTCACGGCCTCCTATAACCCTTGCTTCCTGCTGTTTTATCAAGATTTGGGGAACCAGTTAAAAGATCATGGATAAAGATGTCTGTTCAGAGTTGAATCCACTGAAATCAAACCAGAAATGTTTGCTTAACCTATATCTAGTGAAAAACATGAAGACATACTTGAACTTTCAATTACTAAGTTTCCCATCTCTCAAGTATCTGCAAGCCTCCAGATGCTCTTCTTCGAGATTTTCAAAAGATTGATGAACTGGATCAGTGGATGTAAAGCTCAAATAAACATTTCTCATCTAGAGCAGAGCAGTAAGATGTAACATATATATGCTCATTATTATGCATCAGAAATCTGCGATAACCCAACATATATTGAATTAAAAGAACAGTAGTTATCACATTTTATTGATGTCAACTGACAAGGAAAAATGGATAAATTAGGCATAGATAAATGCAACACTGTGCAACAAATACGATGATGTCAACTTGAGAATAGGCAGATCATCATTATGTAAATTTTTGTGTTCAATAACCGATAGATGGAAGAATACATGGTAATACTATTTACTGAATATCAGAAGTATTGCACTTGAAATGCAAGACAACTTTGTTCTGAAAAGCTTTATTTTGGTTTTAGAATAATCAACCAGAAATTGAGAGAAAAAAGTATTGAATAAGCAGACCATAAAGCCTATTAATTATCTCCTAATATAAGTGTGATTGATCCTAGCTTTGGTATTTTGAGTTCAGATTGCATTTTTAAAATTACATGGCTGCAAGAAATGTAACAGTTATGTACAAAGGGTAGTGCTGCAGCAAAGGTCTTAGGCAGCTGCGCGCAAAGCATTGCAACTCAAGTAAGTTTAACATTGCAGATCATTTATCAAGTGTCAAATTGTTTGCGCAGTGGCACATTCAGTTTTGCTAGCTGTTTCCTGGCAGCACCAAAATACTCTGTCTCTCATGTTCTGAAACTCGTGTGATAGTAGCAATTCCAACAAAATAAGCGCACTAAAATGGCGAATGACAGAAAGAGAGTATGAGATCCCAACACACCTTGACGAGGCAGTACTTGCGCTCGAACTTCTGGAAGCTGAATGTCAAGATCGAACTACACAACACCGTTGAAGCACTGGCACCTGTTCCTGACACTGAAGTTCAGGGAGCAATTTGTTCAAAATACTTGCAAGGGAAACAAACGGTGCAGAAATAGTAGTATCAAAATAAAATTATTACAGTTAATTTGACTTAATATCAGATATTGTCCTTCTGTTTTAAGTTCAGCCTCCAAAAGATCACGTGATTGACAAATTTAAGTGAAGAACTGATCAATTATTCAACAATCGTTAAACAAGAACCATGATGAAGAAAAAAAAGGCTTAGCAGTGCACAACAGACATGGGTCAGACTTCATGGAGCCTGAACTAACGTCGGCAACATATGAGCCGCTGCTGGTGGGGTGCATTTTCACACGACAGCGCGGCAACGCTACGGTGCGGAGGATCAAGAATCAAGAGCAGGCTGCATTGCCGGAACCTGCGACATGCCGGCAACTCATCGATCGACAGAAGTTCACGAGTCTCTAGCTAGCGAAGCAGCTACTTGAACGCGGTTTAGAGACTTGGCCTAAAAAGCGACTGAAGATATATGCTCTGGTGTGTTGATCATGCGCTGCATATCTTGTTATAAGCATTTATCATTTTAACACATACGAGAGGAGCTATAAAAGTCACCATGATACTACAGCACGCTCAACTACATATTATACTATTTTACGATCCGTGAGAAACCAATCAAGCACACAGAAGAGCAAAACTCAGCGTGCCGGAGAAACGAGAGCAATCGAGCGTACCCTGATGAGGCGGTTCTTGGGCTCGAACTTCTTGGCAGCCTCGAGGTTGTCATAGATGAGGACGAATCCGGTGGACTTGCTGCCGTAGAGGTGCGGAACTTGAAGACGAAGATGCAGTTGGGGTCCTTCACCTCCTACAACTTCGCCATCCTCGGATCCGGCAGGAGACACCATGGATCCGGTAGGAGACGCCACGGACGAGCTCTCTCGCGCGGTGGAGGTAACAGCCCGCGGGATTGTGAGGCGGCGACGTCGCGAGGAGTGGGGAGAGAGGAGAGGCGCGTCCGGGGGCAGGCGAGGGAGAGGAGTGGCTGTGGCGGCGAGGAGAGGCAAGGCGGCGGCGAGGAGAGGAGAGACGAGGCGAGGCGACGGCGAGGAGAGGAGAGACGAGGCGAAGCGGCGGCGAGGTCGCAAGCGAGCGAGTCGGTGGCGTGGGTTTCGTTCCCCGGCTCACGATGCGATTTTTTCTGTCCCGGGGAAAATGGGCGAACCCAGGGCAGGCCTTCCCTTGTCGATGGGTTCCCAAAGGCCGCGGTGGGCTTTCCCGGGCTGGCTTTCCCGCAGGCGGCCTTCCCTGGGATTGGGCCGGGATTCCCGCGGGGAATTGGGTTCCCAAACGAGGCCTTAACGTGGCCGCACCAACGCGTTTGTTGGAAAGGCAGTCGATCGAACTGTAAGATAGGTGGTCAATTGGTACATAACTCTAGATATACTCCATGATGATCCAGGCACGTGCAACATGATGCATATATGCTGCTCGGTTTGTATATTAGTTTCCACCAGAAATCGTGTAACCACGCCATTGATCACTCCGCAACACGACAGTGGCAGAAGGCGAAGGATCAGGGAAGTGGTAAAGTGGTTCATCCTAGAGAATACGATTTCAGGTACAGGCGGGCTGGCCCGTGAGGTTTACAAGTTTCAATCGATCAGCTTGATCAGACAGTTTGGAGTGATCGTGCGTAAAGACAGGAAGGATCCAGGAAATAGTTGCACCATCCCCGATCCCTGTCTCACTATACTATTATGGCGTAATGAAGGGAACTAACTTTGAGCAAAAGCATGTGATAAGGCCTACCAGTAGGACGTTGACCTAATAAGAGGTTGATGTTGACCTAAAGGCTGCCACCCGCCAGCCTTCTGTCATCTGGATATTGGAGTTTAGACATAGCAAACTTTCTTCCCTTTTTCAGGTGAAATGCAATAATGTGCGGCAGGTATACTATCATCCATTCCTTAACCCGCCCCTGTGTACCAAAGCAGGGTCATGAGCACATTGCTGATGGATTCACATTTCGTCGTGTCGCCATCAACTTCTCTTCGTTCTCAAAGGACACGCAGTCTAAAATATGGCTAAACACATCCTTAGATGTAGGGGCTGGGGGCTGGGATATTTTGAAGTGTTGGAATTATAGGCAATATTCGACATAATTTAATCCAGAAAATAGAGGCATAAATCAAAAGCATGACTAAAGATAAATAGCGATCGTAGTAAACAAGTATAGACATCACCATGTCTATTTTATTGAAAAGAAACGGAAGAGCCACAAGAAACAACGAGAAGAGAAGGACGACATACTGAGCGGGCGCAACAATGGGAATCGCCGCGGGAATGCCACCATCACTGTTTCCTGTTTCGGCCATCTTGTAGTAGTGGAAGTAGTCGTTCAAGTGATGAAGAGGAAGTAGTCGATCACCACCACCAGCAAGCAGTCGCGCTATGCGCTCCCCAAAAACCTTATCGCCCTCCTATCCCGGTGCAGGAACGCAAGAGGGACGAGGCTCCGGAGGCCTGCTCTCCCAACGCCTGTGCACGCAGACGTCGGGACGAAGATGCTTGTCTTGCAACTACTATTGTGTTCAGAGTGAGTATGAAAAGGAGTTGTATTTGTGTGTGTTATCACAGGGACTCTTCCTCCCTTTATATAGTTGCTAGCCAAAGGGAGAAGAAGAGATTGTGCTTCTTCATGTGTCCACGGGAGGTGAAAAACCAAAAGCCATGCACGTTAAACAATTTGCAATAAATTGCATTAACCTTGCATGCATGGTTATGGTGAAAACGTACTAGCACAAAAGACATGCAAAGGAAGCAATTAGCCACTTAATTGCATTAATCTTGCATGCACCTAATGGCCAAACGTTACCAGCCCAAACACATTCACATGTACACATAACTCCAATCAAATAAAGTGCCTTTTGGAATTTCAGACTTAATGGGACATTACCACATAAATCCAACAATCCCCACCAAATTTCAAAGGCACTTTTTGAAATAATTCTCTGAGCCACGCTAGTTTTGATATATCAGTCTTTTGGTGGAGACCGGTTAAGGTTGAACATCCACCTAGAACAGAGGCTATATCTATCCACAACTGCACAATGGACTAAGCCTTGAATTGACAGTTTTGTGCGAATAGGTTTCACCCAAGTCCTTTACTGATACTAGGTTGCCACAAGCATCCTCTCGGTTTGGAGCATATAAGTCAAACTCCTAGCCTTTTCATGAGCTTTCTAGAGATTACCCTTATCTCATAGACTGTGACTAGCAGTCTGGCTCATATAGGTGTGTTCCTTTAAGATGTCCTGTAGGACAACATCTTTGCTTACCAAGCCACACGGAACACATTAAGATAAAAATCAGCCTGCCATACAGATTAGGAGAGTATCACATCTTTCTGGAGTAGGTTTGTAATTAAATTCACTCTCCTCTCAGTTAACCAATGGCTTGTTTCGCCATCCTAATTCACGGGATCTCCGATCACATAGGATAGGTTACCACCATGGTATAACTTAAGTGGGTCTCATTCCCATCTCCCTCGATGCAATGTCTATCACATTCCGTGAAAGACCCTTTGTGAAGGGATCTGCCAGATTCTTAGCTGTTTGGATGTAATCCAAAACTATCACTTCGGTGTTTCTCATTTTTCTGACAGACTTCAGTCTCCTCTTCACATGTCTTGAGGATTTCATATTATCTTTAGAACTGTTCACTTTGATTATCACAGTTTGATTGTCACAATCGAGATAGCCGGTATGGGTTTCTCAACTACCGGTAAATCCATCAAGAATTCACGAAGCCACTCTGCTTCTACAGTAGCTGTGTCTAATGCTGTGAGTTCTACTTCCATTGTTGACCTCGTTAAGATGGTCTGCTTGCAAGACTTCCACGAAAAAGCGCCACTGTTGGCGATTTCTAGCATACCATTTTATATGCCAACTGCGCCTTATTTAGAGCATAAATGTCATCATTATAGGCCATTAACCCTTGATAATAGCACCATATTTGTATATATGTCGTTCTGGAGCTTTATTGCAGAAACAGATGAAAAGGACGACATTCTGGACATTGAGGCTGATCTGGACTTGAAGAGAAGAGAACCAGCAGAAAAGGCCCACTGTGCCGATCGGCACAGCCATGTGCCGACCGGCACATGGGACCCGAAGGCCACTGAAGCTGGCCCACCATTCAGTTTATTCTAGAAGGAAGTTATCCAAGCCAATCTTGGGAGATATCCGTCACGAAGAGATAAAAGATACTCGAAGATTTGAAAGAGCAACATAAGACTTGATCTCGAAGAAAACTGATTGGAAGGCCCACATGGAAGCTACCTAGGACTTCGGAACCGACTTAAGGAGGAACCCGAGCTGGACACGAGGTGTGCCAATCGGCACGACCCTTGTGCCGATCGGCACAAGGACTCTTTTCCCGAGAATCCTTCCCTTCCTGATGTACAGCGCTATATAAACTTGTAAAATCCGCCGCCAGAGGGACAACACAGCTAGTAAGTTCAGAGCCACCGGGGCTTTGCCCCGTTCTTCATGTTCTCTAGTTGTTAGATCAAGAACCACTGGTGTTGAAAAGGTGATCCATCAAGGTAGGCCGACTAGATGGTGATGTATCTTGCACTATGTATTATCAAAGTATGGTTGAATATGTTGATGAATGGTTTTGATTATTGATTGCCTGGATTTTATGGTCTTTACATGTGCTTGTTCCTACGCTTAGTGACGACTAAGTATTAGATGTTATCTTGATTGTGGTGGCAAAAAGAAGTGACAAGATTCGTTCTCTCACTATCTCCATTGTGGTTAAGGTAACATTGGGATCTTGTAATGCGCCATATTTGCACGTTGCCTCCGTACCTCAACAGCCGCTAATGCATACGCGATGATCCTTGAGGTGATGTGTAGAGTGGGAAGAGGTCATCGATTACGGCGAATTGGTCGTGACAGGGCTCGTCGGAAAGGGGCTTTGACCTACCGATCTTCGGTTATCAATAATTGAGTAATCCCGTTTATGATGCTATTTGATTAAGCTTTTTGGTTACGATCTCAACTAGCAGACTTGGCTAGCTTACCCCATGATCTAATCTGTTCCTAGGCTTTTCGGACAACTCTTCGGACAACTTCACCCTGGTGCCGACCGGCACATCCCCTGTGCCGATCGGCACAACACCCTGTTTTCCTGAAACCCACGCTCACGCTCACTAGAAAGCTTGGCTAACTCTTTTACGGATGACTTTGCTTAATTCCCATAGGTCCTTGTGGTTCGATTAAACCTTGGAATACTCTTCTAGGGGAAAAAGACTACAACTGTACACCGTGCTCTTGCGGTATATAAGTGGGTGCGTAGATACGACCAACAAGCTGTCTTTTTCTGGCGCCGTTGCCGGGGACCTTTGTTCGAATTAGGCATTGTTTGAAGTTTGAGAAATTGGTCACTGTGCCGATCGGCACACCTGTGTGCCGACCGGCACGGAGCTTTCTTTCTTTGATTTCTCTGTCTTTTCCAGTATATATGTCCTGTTTTATTTAACAGACAGGTATGGACGGCGCTAAGACAAATAAACCCTCTAATTACCTCGATGATCCAGAGATTCTCTTTCGCAAGCATAAGGCGGAAAAGAAAAGCAAGTCAGTGGGAGACATAGAAGACAACCGCGAGCCACTCAGCCCGAAGGCATTGTTTGCAGCTTTGGAAGAAGACAAGGTAGAAGAAGTTCCTGAAGAAGAAGACATGGGAGACGCAACACCAATTGCTAATCGTCTCAAGCCTGCCTTGGACAATGTTACCAAGACTGAATTCACTGCACAAGCTCGACCCTTTCGGCTGGAGCGCTACATGTCTGTCGTTGGTCAGCAACCGTTCACAGGTTCTGAAGATCCTAATATGCATTTGCAACATTTTCATGAAATCTGCGGTACCTTTCAATTGGAACATATGAATGACAATGAAGCTAAGGTGCGATTGTTCCCTCTATCTCTTATTAGGCGTCCTAAGCAGTGGTACCATGGGCTACCTACTGTGACCAAGATTAGTTGGGATCTACTTTCTGCAGAATTTTTGGCAAAATACTTCCCTCCAGGCAAGACTCAACCTTTGAAGAACAAGATCCTTGGATTCACTCAACTCGCTGATGAGAGCGTTGGAGAAGCATGGAATCGATTCAATGAGTACAAGGATGCTTGTCCGCACAATGGTCTCGCTGAATGGGAGCTAGTGGAGAGGTTCTACACGGGTTTGAATCTTTTGTCCCGACAACACTTAGATGCTTCGGCTGGAGGATCGTTTTTGGACAAGACACCCGCTTAAGCCACGTCTTTGATCAAGAAGATAGAGCAAAATCAATCATGGGTTGGTGAGAGAGAAAGTAGAAGCCTCCAACCTTCCACGGGAAAGATGAAGAGTGTGGTGGAAAGAGCTTATGATGAATTGCTTATGGACAAGCTTGACACCATACAAAGGAGATTGGACAAGATTGATCATATTTCCAAGGAAGAGACCGTCAAGCTAGCGGAAGCCCGCTACACATGTGAAGAATGTGGAGAACTTGGTCATGTGAGCAAGGATTGCCCCGAAGATGTAAAGATGCTCAACTATGTCAAGAGTAAAGGATGGAAGACTCCATATCAGCAACAAAGGAGTAGCTTCACCCCGTCATCATCTATGCAAAATGCCATCCCTCTTCGTATTCAATTCCAAGAGTTCTTTCAAGCTCAAGATAAGGTCAACAAGGACACTCAAGCCAAATTCAAGGAAGTTGATCGTGTGCTTGAGACAATCAATGACAAGGTCATCGAAGTGGGGAGTTCTAATCAGCAAATCCTCCAATTCATGAAGATGATGGAGAAACAAATGGCCCAATTAGCGGAGTCGGTAAAAAGCGAGAAAGGAGCTCTTCCTGGTAATACCCGCTCTGCAGAACAGCTGAAATCCATCGAGACGAGGTCTGGGAAGCAAACTGAAGATCCGAAGTTTGCAGCTGGAGCAAGACGACCACGTGCCGACCGGCACGACACTGGTGCCGATCGGCACGCTACAGTTGAAGGTGCCGACCAGCACGGAGATGGTGCCGATCGGCACACAGAAGAAATTGACCTCTCGGGTCTGAAAAAGGGAACTGAGAACAAGGAACATGGTCCTGCTACCTTTCTGGATACGCAGCTGTTGACCAAGACAGAAAGGATTCGACATCATGATGAACAATTCTCCAGGTTTGTCGATATTATGAAGAAGTTATATATCAATGTCCCGTTCCTTGATGCTCTTCAAGTGCCTACCTATGCCAAGTACATAAAGGATATTATGCAAAGCAAGAAGTCCTTAGCATCGGAAGAAGTAGTGAAAATGACAAGAGAGTGCACTGCAGCTATTAATGACATTACACCAGAAAAGAAGCCCGACCCCGGATCTCCTAGTATCCGGTGTTTGATTGGAGCTCAAATCTTTGAAGGGGCTTTATGCGATCTTGGAGCAAGTGTAAGTGTCATGCCTCGCTATGTCTTCGCAAGTTTGAATTTGCCAGAGTTGGAGCCTACGGCCATGTGTTTGGAGTTGGCCGATCAATCGGTTCGCTATCCCGATGGAATTGCTGAAGATGTGCCTGTCCAAATTGGTGATCATATAGTTCCTGTGGATTTCATTGTGCTTGATATGGATAGAAGGACAAAGACTTCATTGATTTTGGGCCGGCCATTCTTGAGGACAGCGAAGGCGAACATTGATGTGGGGAGTGGGAAGATAAGTTTCGACATAAGTGGAGCCTCCTACACATTTAATTTTCGCCCCAAGGGAGAAGAAGGCCGTACCGTTGAGAAATATAAGTCTCCGCACCATAAAGCAATCGAGGGTAATTGGAGGAAGGATATGTCCTATCATTGAAGGAGAAGAGACATGAGAACCTTGTAGTGTCGCAACTTTTTCCCGTAAAGCGACGCTAAGGAAGTGATTTATGCGGGGAGGTCAAGCTCTACGACCTTTTTAAAACTAAGAGCGCTTTTCTGGGAGGCAACCCAAAATTCGGGAGCGAGTCATAGGGTGAGTCTTTGTGTGTTAGTGCTTTCGGGAGGGCAACCCGTGAATTAGAGATTTAGTGCTAACCGGGAGGGCAACCCGGCCTCTAAATTGTTTGCTTGTAATCCACAATAATGCTCCCGGAATAAAATTTGTTAGTCCAAGTGTTTGTTTTAACTTTTGTGTGAACACCTGCGCTGTCTGTTTACTTTCTGCAGTTTTTTGTTTTTGTATTTTTGCTTGTTCGCTAACAGCGCAGGAAGAAAAGGAACAAAAAGAGGAAAATCTGGAATGTGCCGACCGGCACAGGCTGTGCCGATCGGCACAGCAGCAAGCACGCCAAATCGTGCTCTGTAAGCTACCCCAAACTCAAGGTGAAAATTAATATGGGGTAAAGTGGAGAAAATATGCGGAATATTTGATGAAGGAAAATTTGGAAAGGTAAGTGCAACAATTGTTCCGAGAATATTTCCGTGCTTTTGGTATTTTTCTGTGTCGCAGGAATATGCTGGATGATCCTTGCGAAAGAAGGAGGCACTGGCGGGAATTTGGCACAGTTGCCGACCGGCACGCGTCAGTGCCGATCGGCACAGCATGGAAACGCCACCTCCAAGAATCTCGACGCTACAGGAAGTCTGACATCCGCAAGAAGATTTGAAATTTTGGCGACACAAAGCAACGAAGTTTGAATCGAGCGCGGACTACACAGTGCCGACCGGCACCATGTTGTGCCGACCGGCACACTGACCAAGAATTTGAATCGGTTCATCAAAGTCTGCGCACATTGGAAGGAGGAAAGATCACTGACACCCATGCAGCTGCCGAGCACAGGGGAGACACCGAGCACCCAGCCTCGGGATGGAGCAAAGGTGCCGACCGGCGCTGTACTCGTGCCGATCGGCACCATCTGAAAAATTCAAATTTCGAACGTGCTCCCCTGTCTCCCGACATGCGACACTGTACAAGTCATAGGGAAGAGGGAAAGAAGGCGTGGCAGCCGAGGTACGACGGAATCCGCGAAATTTTGAACTGTGCCGATCGGCACGGCGCTGTGCCGACCGGCGCGCGCAGGGAATTTGAACCGGCGCGGGTTCCTTCCCTTGGACGCCATGGAGAGCTATAAGAGGGGGCACTACCTCCTCCATTTTCGCCACAACTCCCTGGTAACCCTCTCCACTCCTCCACTTCCTCCATTTGCGCGATTCGTTTCCATTCTTTCGTAGGAAATGAAGGGGTTTGGTTCCACGCTCAAGAGCGCCGGCAAGAAGATTCGCCGGGGCTTCGGCTCCGGCGGGTCGCACCACTCCGGTGGATCACACCACACCGGTGGATCACACCACTCCGGCGGGTCGCACCAAGCCGGCGACAACAACTCCGGCAGCGACTCCAGCTCCTTCACCTCGGCGCGAAGGGCAAGTTCGGTGGGCTATGATAGCCCCGAGCTCTCCGTCGAGATGACACCGCCACGAGGGCGGGATGACTTCTTCATCGGCCACCGCGACATCGGCATCCCTCGAGGACCGAGGCCGCGCACGAGGAGCGCGACCGCCGCCGCCGCCGCCGCCGCCGCGGCGGGCGGACCTTCAATGGAGGCCGAGCCGAGCGAGCCGGCATATGTACCGCGCGCGGTTCGGGAGGGGTTCACCCTCACGAGCCGTGAGGAAGAGTTCTACTACACCAACATCCGCGGCCGCATCTTCCCCAACATAGACATGGATGAGGAGTTCCTCTCCAAGGTCGGGGTATGGCCGGACCTCCAACAATGCCTCCTCAACCTTGGATGGGAGACCCTCCACGATCAAGCAAGCAGCTTCGACATCGAGCTCATCACCGAGTTCATCACCACCATGAGCCGCGAGGTGGACGAGCAAGGAGACGACAAGATCAAGTTCCGTGTGCGGGACGAGCCTTACTCCATCACAATTGAGGGCATCTCCGACGCTCTCGGTTTTGATTGGGAGGCCCCCGTATACGGCGCGGCGACTACGGAGATGCTCGACACATTTTGGCGCCGCATCGCCGACGCGGACGAGCGCAAGAGGGGGCACATCAAGAACCCCACGATCCAAATCCTCCACCGGTGGATGGCCGCACGCACCACCGGCCGCCTCGACACCACCAACATCTCCGACCCGGACTTGCATTGGCTCTACAACGCCATTGCGAGCCCGTGCAAGTGCAATCCCATCATGACAATGGTGGGGAGTTGGTTTAGCCAAAGGGCCAACCCTAAGGCGAGACTAGCTTTTGGAGGCTACCTCCAAACAATCATCTTCCAAGTCACCGAAGGTAACCTCATGATGAAGGATGATTGTTGGATAAGGTCCACGCTCATCGACGAGTCCATGGTGCGCGGGAAGACCATCACGGGGAGCGCCAAGCTCGGCTACTACGTGTGCGGCACCGGCATCAAGCTTCCCTGCCCCGAGCTCGCCCTCTTCCTCCCGAACAAGATCGACGGAGGGAATTGGCTTGAGGCCGACCTCCGCGAGCGACACAAGGTAACGAAGACCAAGCGCGGGAGAAAGGAGGTCGTCGGCCAGACTTCGGCGAGCGCAGCGGCGGACTGGGACAGCTGGGACGCGGCAGGAGCCGCGCAGCATCAACCAGCGCAGCAGGCACCCGTGCCGATCGGCACGGGCTATGTGCCGACCGGCACAGGCCAGGTGCCGACCGGCACCAACCCCAGGTACTTCGGTATGCCCCCTGTCTACCCTCAGCACTTCCAGGGGGCACCCTACTATGCTCCTGCAGGTCCTCCGGGGGCGAATTTTGCCCCTATGCATCAGTACATCGACAACAACGTCCAATACGTTGAACGCATCGACAACTTGGCGGGCGAGATGCGGAGCAACACCGATGCGATGATCGATGAGTTCGCAAGATTGGAGGCGGCATACTACGGCTTCGACTACACGCAGCCACCTCCATTCGATGGGTAGAGTGTTGTGTACGGCACAACTTGTATCGGATCCCCGGTTTGCGTTTTTCTTTCCCTTTCGCATTTTTTTTTATTTATTTCCTTATGTGTGTGTGAGCGGGTTGGGAAACCATGTATCGGGTGTGTTTAGTTTGTTTGTGTGCTTTTATTCATGCATGTGTGCTAGTAGTCTAGTTTTTATGCAAGTGTGCTAGTAGTATGTTTAGAATGATACATCACCATGTAGCCCATGCTTTTAAATCCAATATGATGATGATCTTTATGCTTTATTTGAAAAATGATACGAGCATGTATGTCTATCTTGAGAAGTGTTAATGATAATCGAGCGATGTTGAGCATAAATAAAATTTCGAACTTTCACTATAATGTATTCGGCAAATACTTCATATGTGGCGTAGTGCATTTCAAAATTCCCATGCAAGGTCTAATAAAAGATCGATTTTGGATGACATGACTTAGTACCTATTTCTTTATAAAATTCAAATGTTCTTATTGTGAGCTTTAGAATTACTCCATATCATTCGGTTGTGCCTACCAATGCCAAATATATGTGACTCAATTTAAGCCCTTGCTAAGTAGAGACTATGATTGATGATTGAGCTCGGTTAAGATTTAATTCTTAGGGTATGAGACTTGGAAAATTGGCCACATCTTTCGCGTATCGTGTTGATTTTCTAGCCTATTCCCACTCGAGCTATGCAAATTAACGCATTGGAATTATGCATAATTCGCCGAGTATCCGATACTTGAGAACCAAATTCTTTGATTCGAATATCAATCCTTGACCACATCCTACTGTATTCTTGGCTATACATCTGACACAGCAGTTCCAACGAAAACTCCAGAGCGAAATTGGCAGGTACAGACAGTGTGCCGATCGGCACGGGCCTTGTGCCGACCGGCACACAGAGAAAAAAAAAGAAAAACAGAAGAAAAAGAAGAAAAAGAAAAAGAAAAAAAAAGAGAAAATGAAGTCTGTACTTTGCGCTGTTTTGCTCGGGACTAGCAAAAATTTGAGTGTGGGGGGAAGAGTGAATTCCCTTGAATTCTTATCATTGATTAGTAGCCAAGAATCTCTTTTTCCAATCATGTCCACAATTCTTTGCATCCGATATCCTTCGAAAATGCCAGGAAGTTTCTGATAGATATGCAAAGAAGAAAGGACAGCTTTGTCACCTGTTTAAAAAGATTACGTTCTCTACTTGTGATTGTTCATTCACACAAGTATATGTCCACTGTTCTAAAGGTGTGAGTCTCTTTCTCAATTCAATTTCTAATGGCCTTTTGACAAGTCTCAGTAAAACCAATTAGAGTTATTTCTTAGCTTTGCAATATGTTGTTGATTTATGTCTATTTTCCTTGAATTTCCTCACCAAGCTACTCATATGGCCTTACACATACATATATCGATAAAGTAGGCTAGGCTTTTGAGTGATTTAGGTGAGAGATTGAAGTTGAGTTGTTAACTTGATCGTTTGAGAAGGATAGTTCTTTTGCTCACAATACCTTTTTGGTGATTCACATAAGTGGAAAAGTCATGCGCATCAAGTTGAATATTTTCAAGGTTTGCTTTGGGAAGTACTCTTTCATGTTCAATACCCATATTGTGAACATGTTTGCTGAATACTAAATTGATTTAATCTCACAATGACTAAATGCTCAGCTCGTGTAGATTTGAAATACTTTTATGATTAATGTGACTACATGCAAGTTGATTTCCATTCTTGACTTTCCTCGGGACGAGTAAAGGTTTAAGTGTGGGGGAGCTGTTGGCGATTTCTAGCATACCATTTTATATGCCAACTGCGCCTTATTTAGAGCATAAATGTCATCATTATAGGCCATTAACCCTTGATAATAGCACCATATTTGTATATATGTCGTTCTGGAGCTTTATTGCAGAAACAGATGAAAAGGACGACATTCTGGACATTGAGGCTGATCTGGACTTGAAGAGAAGAGAACCAGCAGAAAAGGCCCACTGTGCCGATCGGCACAGCCATGTGCTGACCGGCACATGGGACCCCAAGGCTACTGAAGCTGGCCCACCATTCAGTTTATTCTAGAAGGAAGTTATCCGAGCCAATCTTGGGAGATATCCGTCACGAAGAGATAAAAGATACTCGAAGATTTGAAAGAGCAACATAAGACTTGATCTCGAAGAAAACTGATTGGAAGGCCCACATGGAAGCTACCTAGGACTTCGGAACCGACTTAGGGAGGAACCCGAGCTGGATACGAGGTGTGCCGATCGGCACGACCCTTGTGCCGATCGGCACAAGGACTCTTTTCCCGAGAATCCTTCCCTTCCTGATGTACAGCCCTATATAAACTTGTAAAATCCGCCGCCAGAGGGACAACACAGCTAGTAAGTTCAGAGCCACCGGGGCTTTGCCCCGTTCTTCATGTTCTCTAGTTGTTAGATCAAGAACCACTGGTGTTGAAGAGGTGATCCATCAAGGTAGGCCGACTAGATGGTGATGTATCTTGCACTATGTATTATCAAAGTATGGTTGAATATGTTGATGAATGGTTTTGATTATTGATTGCCTGGATTTTATGGTCTTTACATGTGCTTGTTCCTACGCTTAGTGACGACTAAGTATTAGATGTTATCTTGATTGTGGTGGCAAAAAGAAGTGACAAGATTCGTTCTCTCACTATCTCCATTGTGGTTAAGGTAACATTGGGATCTTGTAATGCGCCATATTTGCACGTTGCCTCCGTACCTCAACAGCCGCTAATGCATACGCGATGATCCTTGAGGTGATGTGTAGAGTGGGAAGAGGTCACCGATTACGGCGAATTGGTCGTGACAGGGCTCGTCGGAAAGGGGCTTTGACCTACCGCTCTTCGGTTATCAATAATTGAGTAATCCCGTTTATGATGCTATTTGATTAAGCTTTTTGGTTACGATCTCAACTAGCAGACTTGGCTAACTTACCCCATGATCTAATCTGTTCCTAGGCTTTTCGGACAACTCTTCGGACAACTTCACCCTGGTGCCGACCGGCACATCCCCTGTGCCGATCGGCACAACACCCTGTTTTCCTGAAACCCACGCTCACGCTCACTAGAAAGCTTGGCTAACTCTTTTACTGATGACTTTGCTTAATTTCCATAGGTCCTTGTGGTTCGATTAAACCTTGGAATACTCTTCTAGGGGAAAAAGACTACAACTGTACACCGTGCTCTTGCGGTATATAAGTGGGTGCGTAGATACGACCAACAGCCACCTCCAAGAATGAATACATATCCACTGGTGGCCTTTATCTCATCAGCATCAGAAATCCAATTTGAATCACTATATCCCTCTAGTACCCTTGGATACTCGAAATAGTGAATCCCATAGCTCGCGGTTCCTTTCAAATAGCGCAATACCCTCTCAAGAGCATGCCAGTGATCATCTCCTGGATTTGAAACAAATCGACTAAGTTTGCTCACAGCAAACGAGATGTCAGGCCGAGTAGCGCTAGCCAAATACATTAGCGAGCTAATGATCTGAGAGTATCTCAATTGATCCTTTGCTATACTCTTATTCTTTCGTAGCATCACACTTGGATCATAAGGAGTTGGAGCAGGTTTGCAGTCACTATAACCAAAGCGACTCAGAACCTTTTCCACATAGTGGGACTGAACCAGCGTCACCCCACCATATTCACCCTTAAGGAGTTTGATGTTCAAAATCACATCGGCTACTCCCAGATCTTTCATCTCAAAATTTTGGGACAAAAATTCCTTAACCTCATTGATCACATTGAGATTGGTCCCAAAAATCAGGATGTCATCGACATACAAGCAAAGTATGACTCCCTCGCCCCCACCATAGCGATAGTACACACATTTGTCCGCTTCATTAACAACAAAGCCTGCAGATGTCAAAGTTCGATCGAACTTCTCGTGCCACTGCTTGGGTGCTTGCTTGAGGCCATATAAAGACTTTAACAACTTACACACTTTTCCTTCTTGACCCTTTACTACAAATCCAGCTGGCTGTTCCATGTGGATTTCCTCATCCAGTTGTCCATTAAGGAAAGCCGTCTTAACGTCCATCTGGTGAACGAGAAGACCATGTGAGGCAGCCAATGACAGTAGTACGCGAATAGTAGTCAATCGGGCGACGGGTGAATAAGTGTCAAAGAAGTCTTCACCTTCTCTCTGGGTGTAACCCTTAGCCACAAGCCTTGCCTTGTACTTCTCGATTGTACCATCAGGCCTTAGCTTCTTTTTGAACACCCACTTACATCCTACAGGCTTACACCCATAAGGACGATCAATGATTTCCCAAGTTCCATTAGACATTATGGAATCCATCTCACTCCGCACCGCTTCCTTCCAATAGTCAGCGTCAGGAGATCCATATGCCTCTTCAATGGTTTTAGGAGTATCATCTGTGAGGTACACAATGAAATCATCACCAAAGGATTTCGCAATCCTTTGTCTCTTGCTCTTACGAGTCTCGTCATTGTGTTCCTCCTCGTGATATTCCACAAGTGGTTGTTCAACAAATTCCATCAGAACGGTAGGTTCGGGAGTCAAGAGTGATTCATGACTCGATGTGCCACGTGTCTCCTTCATTGGAAAAATGTCCTTAAAGAATGTAACATCTCTGGACTCCATGATTGTACCAACATGCATGTCAGGTACTTCAGATTTCACAATCAAGAATCTGTAACCAACACTGTGGAGAGCATACCCCAGAAGCACACAATCCACTGTCTTAGGTCCAAGCTTACGCTTTTTGGCTATTGGTACACTAACCTTCGCCATGCAGCCCCAGGTTCGCAAGTAAGAGAGCATGAGCCTTTTATTCTCCCATTCCTCGAATGGAGTCTTTTCCTTGTTCTTTGTGGGAACTCGGTTTAGGACGTGACATGCAGTCAACATAGCCTCACCCCACCATTCCCAAGGAAGTCCCGAAGTCCCTAACATGGCATTAACCATCTCAGTTAGGGTGCGGTTCTTCCTTTCAGCCACACCATTTGACTCGGGAGAATAGGGAGGCGTCCTTTCATGAATGATGCCATGTTCCTCACAGAACAAGTTAAATTCATTTGAAAAATACTCACCACCTCGATCAGACCTAACTCGTTTGATCTTTCTCTCAAGTTGATTTTCAACCTCAGCTTTATAGATCTTGAAATAGTGCAAAGCCTCATCTTTAGTTTTTAGGAGATACACGTAACAAAAACGAGTAGAATCATCAATCAATGTCATAAAGTATCTTTTTTCACCTTTAGTCAATATGCCATTCATCTCGCTCAAGTCCGTATGAACAAGTTCCAATGGTGCCAAGTGCCTTGCCTCAGCAGCCTTGTGAGGCTTGCGAGGTTGCTTTGATTGCACACACACTTGACATTTTGAGCCTTTCACAATGGTAAATTTCGGGATTAAACTCAAACTTGCTAGCCGCGTCATGCATCCAAGATTGATATGACAAAGTCGTGAATGCCAAATATTAGACTCATCATCATAGCATACATGATTTATCATTTTATTACATGCATCAGATAAAGATAGGCGGAACAAGCCTCCGCACTCATAGCCTTTACCAATAAAAGTTCCATATTTCGACAATACAACTTTATTGGACTCAAATACCAACTTAAAACCATCTCTACACAATAGAGATCCACTCACAAGGTTTTTATTTATTGAGGGGACATGCTGCACGTTCTTTAGCTGCACGGTCTTTCCCGAAGTAAGCTTCAGATTGACCGTACCAACACCACGTATAGAAGCATGAGAGCCGTTCCCCATTAACACGGAGGAAGTCCTTGTGACCTGATAAGAAGAAAACAAGGAGATATCAGCACACACATGTATATTGGCTCCTGTATCAATCCACCAATCGGGAGAATGACAAACTGAAAGAACAGTTGGATTCCCATACCCGCTTGTTCCCATCTCAGTGTCGCCAATAACAACATTTGCAGTCTTCTGCTTGTGCTGCTGCTTGTCCTTGCGGTCCTTGCAATCCCGAGCCCAATGGTCAGAACCACCGCACACATAGCAGTTTCCTTTTTCCTTCTTCTTCTTGAAGTTGGTAGTTTGCGAGGCCTTGTTCTTGCCATCGAACTTACCCTTCTGAAAGTTCTTCTTCTTGTGGAATTGAAAGTTCTTCTTTTGCACCACATTTGCATTAGAAGTTCCTTCCTCATGCCCCTTCACACGTGTGTCCTTAGCTCTTGCCTTTTCCTCAACATCAAGAGTCCCAATCAAATCCACCACGGTGAATTGTTGTTTCTTATGTTTCAGAATTGTGGCAAAATTCCTCCAAGAAGGAGGGAGCTTGGCAATAATCCCACCGGCAACAAACTTGTCCGGCAACACACATGTAAAGTTCTCGAGCTCTTTTGCGAGAGACTGAATTTCATGAGCTTGCTCCACCACTGAGCGATCATCGACCATCTTGTAGTCGTGATATTGCTCCATGACGTACATCTCACTTCCCGCATCAGAGACTCCATATTGGGCATCAAGCGCATCCCACAAGTCCTTACCAGTGAAATGATGCATGTATCCATCCACAATATTTTCACCAATCGCGTTTATCACGGCACCTCTAAAAAGGTTATCGGCAGCCTCGAACGCTTTTTCCTCCTCAGGAGTAAGCGCTCCTTCAGGCTTCCCTTGTGCAACATGAAAAACGTTCATGGCGGTGAGCCAAAGCACCATCTTTGCTCTCCAACGTTTGTAGTTTGCACCATCAAACACGTTGGGTTTCAATGCGGCAGCAAAACCAGTAGTAGAAAATTGCCTATAAACATAAGGTTTTTGGATTGTTGGAATTATAGGCAATATTCGACATAATTTAATCCAGAAAATAGAGGCATAAATCAAAAGCATGACTAAAGATAAATAGCGATCGTAGTAAACAAGTATAGACATCACCATGTCTATTTTATTGAAAAGAAATGGAAGAGCCACAAGAAACAACGAGAAGAGAAGGACGACATACTGAGCGGGCGCAACAATGGGAATCGCCGCGGGAATGCCACCATCACCGTTTCCTGTTTCGGCCATCTTGTAGTAGTGGAAGTAGTCGTTCAAGTGATGAAGAGGAAGTAGTCGATCACCACCACCAGCAAGCAGTCGCGCTATGCGCTCCCCAAAAACCTTATCGCCCTCCTATCCCGGTGCAGGAACGCAAGAGGGACGAGGTTCCGGAGGCCTGCTCTCCCAACGCCTGTGCACGCAGACGTCGGGACGAAGATGCTTGTCTTGCAACTACTATTGTGTTCAGAGTGAGTATGAAAAGGAGTTGTATTTGTGTGTGTTATCACAGGGACTCTTCCTCCCTTTATATAGTTGCTAGCCAAAGGGAGAAGAAGAGATTGTGCTTCTTCATGTGTCCACGGGAGGTGAAAAACCAAAAGCCATGCACGTTAAACAATTTGCAATAAATTGCATTAACCTTGCATGCATGGTTATCGTGAAAACGTACCAGCACAAAAGACATGCAAAGGAAGCAATTAGCCACTTAATTGCATTAATCTTGCATGCACCTAATGGCCAAACGTTACCAGCCCAAACACATTCACATGTACACATAACTCCAATCAAATAAGTGCCTTTTGGAATTTCAGACTTAATGGGACATTACCACATAAATCCAACATGAAGAACTTTCCTTTGTCTAAAAGAACTAAAATATCTGCAACTTTTTTTTTTGTTAATCGTGCGGAGCACGCTTTTCATTAAGGTGGTGTTTTGCAAATGGGAAATGTGGGGTGGGATAGGGATTGGGAAATGTTCTCTGAGGGAATGAAGGGTTGAGATGTGATATGATGAAGAAATGAAAGGTGTAGATTTCTCACACCATTTCCCAATCCTAATCCCTATACCCATTTCCATAAATCCAAACACCACCTAAGAAGAAGAGAAGTTTGTTACAACGTGGTCAGGGCTAAATCCCTAAGAGACTTAGCAAAAGCCGACCAAACGAAGTAGTGATGAAACTAGCAATACAAGAGCAAAGGGTATAACAGATCCTGACAAACCGAAAGAAACAAAGAAAGACAGGAACAGGCTCCCAAACAAAGTGCAACTTTTGATCCACGATTGTGTACATGTTGCCTAGACGTGTTGCATGTAGCTGGTGCCTGCAGATTAGCACAAGGCAGGAGGCCTGAGTTTGTTAGCTGACTGGTTTCATGCGGATCATGCACGTCTGTTGAGCACAGGAGTTCGTGGCTCGTGCATGAGCTGAGGTCACGCGTGTGTGCGTGGTAAACTCGGCCAGGAAGTTGCTTAGCGGTGCGTCTGGGGCTAGTTAAGCTCATGTAATCCCTCAGTTTTTGGTTTGAGCCGAGTTAAGAGAAATACAGAGAAAAAGGCGTCCGTCGCCGGGCGGGGTTCGGCGCCCGGTGACGGGGCGTTCGTTGCCCACCAAATCGAGTGTCCGGCAATGCTCGGTTCCAACACTTCCGATACCAATGAACAATGAGCATAAGCTTTCAGTGTTAATCACATTTGAGTTTCGCTTGCATTTTGTATACTGAATCCGACGTTTATAGACTGGTGGTCATCTCGCCCGGTGGAAAATTATTAAAACCAGCAGACTGACAGTTTGAGTTCAGGGCCTAAATCCACTTCATTTAACGGCCCACTGGGCCGTCCTCACCGATAAATCTTCGAGGTCTGTCTCCCCCTCCTCTCCTCCGGCGCGGGCTAACCAGCTGACATGGCATCTCCGTGGAAGATGAACGTACGATTCAAGCCCTGAGTTACGGCTATCTCCGATTCTCATCAGTTATCACGACGTGGCGTTTCTACAACCCAGGATCCAAACCTGGGTTGACTAATGATGGAGCGAGTCTTTGTTCCTAAACGTTAGGGTCATGTGAAGAGATCAAGATTTCAGAAAAGGGAAAAAAATTGTGGAAGGAGAACTCTTGCAATAACAAATAACCCATTTGCTGCAGTCAATTGGGACATCCAAAGTCAACCGTGCATGCCCCATCTGAAGTCAATTGTACATTAATCGGCTGAGAGACCATTTAGAGTTCTTTTAAGCATCGATCTCAAGTAGAAGGTGGGATATGGTGGATGGTCCAGAAGATGGTATTTCCCTAGTTTAATTTCCGGATTTTCACATGATAACATCGAGAGGCAGTATAAAGAGAAAAATCGATGACAAATTAATAACCTGACATATCGATTTACATGCTTCGATTAGCTAGCCTCTGTTGCATCACTGTGAAGCGATGGTAAGGGGAGTGCAAATATTGCAGTTGTTAAAAGTGTTTTTCCTCGGTGAACAAAATTTGTGCAGATCTAATATCAACTACCAAACATAGAGCGGTAGTTGTCCTTATACAAATACTATGAGCAGTATGGGATGTTAATCTACTGTTCATATTATTCAACACTCCCATTGATACAATCTACAAGATCTACGGTAGATTTGACTGCGTCAGGCCATAACTTTCAAAAACAAGCATACCTGTGGTGAATTCTCAACTGATCGGGAAAACGACTTGTAAATAGCAAGATGGACTAAGATATGTTTACAAGACACAATGCAATGCCGGCTTCAAAGCACTACATATAAGTAAGCTTAAGCTAATTATGGAGCCAGGACAGGAGTGCATCATCAAGGAGTGTACAGAATACAGTGGGAGATAGAGGAGCAGCATATCATCCAGGTTTGGTATTGAGTTTCAGCCAGCGATATGGCACAAGCTCAAGAAATTCAGCTGAAGATAAGAGGTATATGTCCGTCATAAATTCAAAAATTGTTTTACTTGCTTCGTTCTGCTGTTCACGGCATCACTACTGCAGCAGTTGAAGCGAAAGCAAAATCACGCACGCGTAATGGCCGCTCACTACCTGCAGGCTGCTGCGTTACTGCTTGCGTGTGTGTTTTCTTTGTGTAAATTCGTTTTCACCTACATATTCCAGGCGAGGAGTTCGGCCACGGCGAGAGCTGCGAGGCAGGGCCGGAATCATTCACGTGTGGACCGACGAGACGCGACGTTCGACGGCGTGCGCTGGTGCTGGCGGACATGCTGATGCTGCTCTGCGGGGAAGCAATGGCGACACTCCTCGGCCGCCTCTACTACAACTCCGGCGGCAAGAGCATGTGGATGGCCACGCTCGCGCACTCCGCCGGCGCGCCCCTTCTGCTCGTCCCGCTCCTCCTCACGCCGCGCGCCGCCGCCGGGGAGCCCAGGCCGGCCGCGGGCAGGATCGCGGCCATCTGCGTCGGCCTGGGTCTCCTCGTCGGCTTCGACAACCTCATGTACTCGTACGCCATGCTGTACCTGCCGGTGTCCACCTTCTCGCTGGTGTCCGCGACGCAGCTCGCCTTCAACGCCGTCACGTCGCGCCTCATCAACGCGCAGCGCTTCACGGCGCTCGTCCTCAACTCCGTCGTCGTGCTCACCTTCTCCACGGCGCTGCTCGGCGCCGGCTCCTCCTTGACGACGTCACCAGCGATGTGCCGCGCGGCAAGCACGCGGCCGGCGTCGCCCTCACCCTGTCCGCGTCCGCCGTCTACGCGCTCGTCCTGTCGCTCCTCGAGGCCACCTTCGAGAAGGCGATCAGGGCGCGGACGCTGCGGTGGGCGCTCACGATGCAGATCTGCACCAACGTGGTGGCGTCCGTGGTGTCGGCGGCGGCGCTGTTCGCGTCGGGGGAGTGGAGGACGATCGGCGGCAAGATGGCGGCGTTCGAGAACGGGAGGGCGTCGTACGTGGCGACGCTGGTCGGGATCGCCGTTGGGTGGCAGGCGGCGGCGCTGGGGGCCGTGCGGCTCGTCGCCAGGGTGTCGTCGCTGTTCGCGAACGCGACGGGGACCCTGGCGCTGCCGCTCGTGCCGGTGCTCGCCGTCGTGCTCTTCGGGGACGAGATGACGGGCGTCAAGTTGGTGGCCATGCTCATGGCCGTGTGGGGCTTCCTGTCCTACGTGTACCAGCACCACCTCGACGACCGCCGCGCGGCGGCGCGAAAATGGAGAGGAGTAGCGCTGGCCGACTGCAGCGTCTGCGCGGCGCTGTTGGGAACGCAGGCCGTTGTGCCCAGTCGGGGCCCTGACGTGGACTGAGCGGCAGCTTTTCCGTGGCTTTTTTTGGCTCGACACTAACCGTGTTCTTGTTTTTCAAACACTGAGCTATTATTTGTTTGTGATCCCGAATTTTCCAGTTTTCCCTTTAGGCCGGAGAATTGTCATAGGATTGCAAGATTTATTTTGTTCAGAATTTTATTTCGCAATGTTGTTTGAACATTGGAATGAACTTCAATGTTTCTGTTCCATCTTTTTGTCCACAATAAGTAGAAGGAGAAAAAAAAATTCAAGACTGATTATTTTTCCGGCCTCGGTAATATTTTCAAGTCAGCAAATGACCAACACAGACGAAAATGCAAAGATCGAAGAGGCAATATGGCCCATATTATTGGCACTGTGTCCGACATTATGGGCTGGCATAATGATTTTTTTTAGGTGGGCTGGCCCAATAATTGATTTAGCTTTTAGCTGCGATGGGCAGCTTTTCTCTGTCTGCTGCTAGTAACTCTGCTTCCTTTCCAGCAGTCATCGCCAGTCCGTGCTCCCGCAAGCCCGCAATGGCCGTCGCCGCGAAGCTCTCCGTCTCCGGCGCGGCCCTCGCGGCGATCCTCGGGTGCTGCGCGACGGCCGAAGGCGACTGCGAGGGGCTCCTCTTCGGCCGCGCCGCGTACCCGCCAGCTCCGCCTCCGACGCTCTTCGACGACGACTCCGCTCCCGTCTCCTCCGTGCCCTCCCTCACCATTTCCATCGCCGGCCACGCCTCACTCGGCCGCCCCTCCTTCGTCTCCGACCCCCTCGGCCGCTTCCAGCTCCACACATCCTCCTTCCCCACCGACACCGCGGTCGGATTCTTCTCATCCCGCCGCCGCACGGCGCCCCGGCCCTCCATGCGCGAGGCGGCCCTCGCCCGCTCCCTCTCCAAAACCCTCGCCCTAACCCACCCCGTCGTCTTCCTCCTCGTATTGCCCTCATCCTCCTCCAACCTCTCCGTCCACTCTTTCGACTACCGGACCTTCCTCCTCGTGGACTCCCGCCTCGTCCCCGCTTCCCTCAAAGTCGTCAACCTGGGCCCCGGACTCAGTGACCAGTACCACGCCTTCGCGGCGGAATCACCGATGCCGTGGATTCCGCCTCAGGCGCCGGCGGGGGGCTATAGCATTGGAGAGGAGAAGACAATGGATCAGATGGTTGAGGGATTCGGGATGAGGAGGATGGGGGGGTGGTGACCTCGGCCACGGTTCAAGCGGCCAGGATGGAGGAGATGTACGCTGCGATGCTGAGGAAACTGGAGGGGCTTGCCCGGCAGGTGGAGGAGAGCAATGAACTCGTGCTCCAGCAGGTAGTGATTCAGTTATGAATTTCTGAGATCTTTGCTTTTAATGTTTATATTTGATTGATTGCTGAATTTTCCATTCGTCGACAAGTGCATTGCTTTTGTAGCGTGATGCAACATTTCTGATCTATGGAGAGGAATCTTTGCAACATAGTTAAATACGCCACTTAATGGGATTTGGTAGAAATTCTGGTTAACAAATGATTGCGTTTGAAATGGTTGCAGAAGAAGAAGAAAAAAAAATCTTGACTGGTCTCCTCTTCTTAGAATTAATATTTTGTTTTGGCATAACCGAACTAAATCCAATTTGTTCTGCATGATCTTTTATGCGTACCGAAAGTAATTACATACTCCTTTATTTTTTTGTGAGAAGTTTGTGCTTCTTATTTTGTTAATACCTGCTTATAAATTTTGTAAACAACTTGACATGAGTTAGAGTTACAATGGAGGCATGTGCTGTGTGCATCAAGGACATAAAATGGAAGTTCATTTTGTTACTTAATACGCGGCCCTTTTTGCCGTTGTAATATGCAAGGTGACATTTCTCACTGCATTAAATTTGCAAATCATGATTTGGCTGGCATATCTTAGATGAAATAACTTGTGAACAGATGGTCTGTGGGTTGGCCGATAGGCCGATACCTTTTGTGCAGGACCCAGAGAGCTAAGTTAGCTGGAAACAGTTACCTTGACTCTCATTAAATGATTTTTTAGAATTAATACTCCTGACAAGGGTACAACAATGTTCTGTGTTATGATTGTCAGATTGTGACAACTGAAAGCCCTTGAAAAAAAAGGGCAGCCCGGTCAGGTGCACGTGGCTCCCGCTTTCGCAGGGTCCGGGGAAGGGTCCGACCACTTTGGGTCTTTTGTACACAGCCTTTCCCTGCATTTCTGCAAGAGGCTGTTTCCAGGACTTGAACCCATGACCTCATGGTCACAAGGCAACAGCTTTACCGCTGCTCGGCCAGGGCTACCCTCCAACTGAAAGTTGAAGCAAATTTTTGATCTCCTTTCTCTGGATACTAGAGTGAACTAGGAAACGGAAGAGAACAAAGTGTTGAATTTTAAGATAGTTGCTAGTTTTCATCTAGCAAGATCTGTTGTTAAAGCGTGCATTACTATTGTTTTATACTTGAACAGTTAAGCTAGTAGAACTAGTGAAAATTTTGAATTGATTGTTAGACAAACAGTTAGAACTCCCGCTTGCATGTTACATAACTTCTCTTTGTAAGTATTGTTGGTTTTTGGTAGACCCTTGAGTAACTCTAGCTTTTGCACACCGAGATTCAAAGGATTTGGTTTTATGTTGCAAAGCTATGTGAGGTTAAATGCTGTTGATCTTGGCTAGTGATTGTGATCTCATTACCCGCTTAATTTGTGTGGAAGGGACTTTGGCACACGAGTTAGAAGTATTATAAATAAATGTGCTGAAGCTTAATAATACTACATTAGATTATCCATTGAAGAAATAAAAGCTTATGCATATCACATTTGTCAAAGCATCTTTTTATGCTATTTTTGTGATAGTTGCTTTTCACCAGTTTCTTTATTCGTCACAAGTTTGGCAAGAGTTCCTTTTACATGTGTTACTAGTATAAACAACAATCATCTTCTGTGCACACGTGCGCTTGTGCTCATTAGGAATTGCCTTTCTTAATTTTGATCTATTATTTTGTAGGAATGTCAGAATTCATTGCTGAGGAAAAAAATTGCTGGACTGATGTAGGGAGATTTTTGTCGAGAAAGGTACTTTTACTTGATCTGACGCTTGTGAGGTTTCGTGTGTTTGTTCGAGATCTTTCTGCTGTTTTGGTTTCTTATATATTTGCACCCTTTTGCTTGCACATTGCCTCACCATTAGTCAAAATTTCAAATCATACTGGATAATCCACCTTGCTCAATGCTAGTCTCTCCCCGTGTATATGTTTGAATGATGTAAAACTCGCATTTCTTTTCTATGCTTGTGTTATGTGCAAGAGTTTGTGAGAGGTTTAGAGGGAGAGGCTTGGCGCGAAGGGAGGAGAGCAATTGCTGATCTAGGGCAGCAGCCCTAGGATTGGTGTGAGGGGGAGACAGAGAGAGTTGAGGGAAAATTCTCCAAAAAATCACATCCTCCTGAAGTGTGTGCTTCACGATTCACTGCTGTATCCTCCATCCTTATAACTTCACGCTTCACGATTCAGAGCAATTGATTTGTCCATTTGAATTTATCTGTTAAACATCAGTAGTAACGCTAATAAGGTGTCTGTCGCCGCCGTCTGGGCCTTGATAGGTAGTACATTTCTTACATGCTGCTTATAACTTCACGCTGATCATTCTGTCCATCTTTTTTAGCAGGGTGTATAGGTGCAAAAGAGGAGCTTAAGGTTTCTCGGTAGAAGGATGTATGGGAATCATCTTTCTCTCATGCTGAAGGGTGAAGATTTAGAAGTTGCTCTTGCTCGTTGTTCGTTGTGAGGAGAAAATTCAGAGATCCAAAGGGTAGAAATTGGCATGAACGTTCTATTGTGCTAAACGCGGTTGTGTACATGTTGAGGACATGGTAGAATATACCATTTTCCAACTGCCGTGCCATCTTTCTGGCTGATACACTGTTCTTTGATGTGCACTGAGGAAGATTATTACAGGTCCTAATTTTGTTTGTTCGTTTCGTCCCAAAGAGAGCTGATTTCGTCTGACGATCGCCATCACACGAAGGGACCTTGTGTTGATTGTGATGGTTAAACCCTCGCTGCCGGAAGCCAAGTCAATTTGACCTTAGTATAGATTTATGAGAACATTATACTGTTAAGATTCTGCATCATTTTGATAGCGACGGGTCCTCATCATCCATGAACGGAATTTTGCTTTCCTTTGCTCCGCCAATATTTTTGCCAAGAAAGATTCTCTGAAAGACCTAACTGATGGGCCCATTTGTCAGAGACCCTCAACTATGCTTGGGAAATAAGCTTAAATCGACTCAATTATCAGCAATACCGATCAACCCAAGGGCTAAACCGCAAAGCAACCCACGTATCCATCTCCACCTTTCCTTTTCTTCCTCTCTCTTTCCCGGTCACCTCCCTCTCCCCTCCCACCCGGCCGCCCGCCTCCGCGATCGCAATTCCCCTCCGCCCGCGCGACCCCCCCCTTGCCTTCCCCGATGGCGCGGCGATCCGCCCCCCTCCTGCGCCGCCTCGTCTCCTCCTCCGCCCCGCCGCCGCCGCTCCCGGGCCACGGCGGCGGCGCGCGCCGCACGGTGACCTACATGCCGCGGCCCGGGGACGGCACCCCGCGCGCCATCACGCTCATCCCGGGAGACGGCATCGGGCCCCTCGTCACGGGCGCCGTGCGGCAGGTCATGGAGGCGATGCACGCGCCCGTCTACTTCGAGACCTACGACGTCCACGGCGACATGCCCGCCGTGCCCCCCGCCGTCGTCGAGTCCATCCGCCGCAACAAGGTCTGCATCAAGGGCGGGCTAGCCACCCCCGTCGGCGGCGGGGTCTCCTCCCTCAACATGCAGCTGCGCAAGGAGCTCGACCTCTACGCCTCGCTCGTCCACTGCTCCAACATGCCCGGCCTGCCCACCAGGCACCAGGACGTCGACATCGTCGTCATCAGGGAGAACACCGAGGGCGAGTACTCGGGGCTCGAGCACGAGGTCGTGCCTGGGGTCGTCGAGAGCCTTAAGGTACGGCCATTGGCGTATGCATTTGTCTCCGTGTTGGTTGGGGGATCGCAACGGTGCGTTGATTGATGTGTGTTTTTTCAGCTGTTATCATGAAATTCGTGGGTCCTATTACTTCTGTTGGTCATAGAGTCGGTAGATTGTGCAGATCATAGTTCTTTTCATGGATGGGATCATGCAGTTTTCTATTTCCTATCAAAATAATTGACATCGTTGGAGCAACAACAAGATTTATTTGCAATGGAAGTGATTTTGTTAGCTTGTTAGATCAAATACGCATACAATTGAATTAACCTGGATTTATGGCCTCTGAAAGTTTTATAGGTAAGACGATTAAGTTTACTGTTTGTTGTTCCTGAAAAGAAACTATTGTCTGTTCAGTTGTGTATATATATTGTTGTAGTAGTCAGTTCATGTCTCACATGGCTGCAGCTGCAGCTATGATATAAGTTGCTCGTATTGGCACATATAACTGCAACACTTTGCCTGCAAAATTGTGTCATTGAGGATGCGATGGTGCCAGATTATGTTTTTCATTCAATGTTTGTATTGTGTTCTTGTTGTGCCTCTTGAGATGTAGATTGCTAGGCCCCTCTGATGGAATCCGCAGCTCATGTTTAGGCTTGTAAGTATTTTTTGTAATATAACTATGCATTCGCAATCGACTCAGCTTTAAAGGTGCTATTCTAGTTCATGTAAGTACATCCTGTAGCATAGCCTATAGGGCTGGAACATGTACTTTTGTGACTGTAGTGTGACATGTTGGGAGGTTAGCTCATGGCTTCGGAATGAGATAATTGGATGATATTAACTGTGTTTATTTCTTGATTCCCTTGAATGTACCGTATTGCCAATACACAAATATATTTCGATATCAAATGGATCAAAATATGGTTAAGCCTTTTAGCAGTTTTGTAGTATTTTATTTCCTATGAGGTAATAAAAGACTTTGCTCAAGAAATTGCTACGAAATAAAATTAATTCATTATATGTTCTTCTCTTTAGTTCTTATCTGAATCTTTTCTCTTCGTACCCTCACTAATTGGGCTTCCTAGGTGATCACAAAGTTTTGCTCTGAGAGGATTGCGAAGTATGCTTTTGAGTATGCTTACCTTAACAACCGAAAGAAAGTCACTGCAGTGCATAAAGCAAACATCATGAAGCTCGCCGATGGTTTGTTCCTGGAGTCTTGTCGTGAGGTTGCTTCAAAATATCCTGGTATTCAATACAATGAAATCATTGTCGACAACTGCTGTATGCAACTTGTTGCGAAGCCTGAACAATTTGATGTTATGGTATGAATCTAAATTCTAAGCATTTTTCTCTAGATATTACTCAGTCTGGATTATCTGTATTTTTTTAAGTCTTCCTGTACTGCATTGATTTCTTTGTGTCTGCTTGTTCAGTCTAAAATGTATATATTCTTATTATCTGGTTAGCAAAGTATGTGCTCTAATTTCCAAATGATCTGGTGAATAGTATAATGGAGGCCTACTTTCTAGTATCGCTAGAAGAACAATACTTGTACCATACAAAAGTACTTATACTGAGTTTTCCTAAAGAATAGTATTTGCTACTGTTTCTCTATTGGTAAAGTCAAGTCCTCCGGGGGGGGGGGGGGGGGGGGGGGGGGGGGGGGGGGGGTTGGGGGTGTTAACAAAATTTTATACCCCCTGCATAACATGATAACAAAATGGGGAATCCCCTGGTAGAGAACCATGCTATTATAAAAACAATGCAATCCTCTTCTCAAGATATACATCAAACAGATGAAAGTTCCATTTTTGTGATAATGTAAACAAAAAAAATTCTGAGAATAATAATTCAATCAGTTTACAATATTTAAAGTAGTGCAAACACATCTTTGTTAGGCTAAAATGTGAGGATTGAAGCAAGTAGTTGCCCACTGTTGCTGACTTCATAATTTCTCTTATCTGTTGCCATTTCTTTTCTGCTTTCCTGAATTCTCTAGTGTTTCTTTTCAAGTCTTATGTCTGTGGATTACCTTCAGAATTCATTCTTATTCTCTTTGGGCTCTATTGGCAGGTTACACCTAATCTTTATGGCAATTTGGTGGCTAACACGGCTGCAGGTATTGTTGGTGGGACTGGTGTCATGCCTGGAGGTAGGGTTGCATCTCATACTTGTGTGTTTTGTCCTTCATACAAATAATTGACACTTTCAAAAACTTCTTGAAATTCTCTGAATGTTCTGAATGAATTGCTTTCGATAGATTTTATTCTGCAAACTGTCACGGAAATAATAGTTCCTGTATCCCTAGTCTCCCCTTTGTGCCTATAATTTCATTTTCGGTGGCATATATGAACAATTTTTATGCACATTAATTTCTGTTGAGCCAGTTTTGTGTTCTTGTCTACTAATACTAGGTACTGCATATTTTGTAGGTAACGTGGGTCAGGACCATGCTGTCTTCGAGCAAGGTGCTTCTGCGGGGAATGTCGGAAATGAGAATATCGTAGAGCAGCAGAAAGCCAACCCTGTCGCGCTGCTTTTATCATCTGCCATGATGTTGAGGCATTTGCAGTTCCCCTCATTTGCTGACAGGCTGGAAACAGCGGTGAAGCGTGTTATAGCGGAAGGCCAATTCAGAACAAAGGATCTCGGTGGCACAAGCACCACCCAGGAAGTCACTGATGCGGTTATTGCTAATCTGGATTAGATTCCAGGTGCACGCTGAAGAATTAATTCTTTTGGGGGACTAGTTGGCTAGTCTTGACTCCTGAATGCTATTTGTTTCGTGTAGTTTTAAATTCGTTTCACTCTTCCCCGGGGAGGTATTGCGAGGTATCCCCTCAGATTTTGTTTAGAAATAATTGAGGAACTACACGGATTATTGTTCACGTGATACTTTGTAGCAAGGTAAAGACCTTGAGTTGCAAAGCCATCCATTGGCAGTATTGAAATAACATGAATTGAGAATTTATTCTTTTGAGTAATCCATGGTTGTCGTTCCAAGCAATAGTTCTCTTCTTTGAGTTAGCTATGCACGTTTCTATCCAACAAACTCAAGATGAGTGACATTTTTGTTTTGTTGCCCTGATTTAGTTTTGCAACATAACCGTATATCAAGCTGAAATTAGACCTCGCAAAAATTTGAAAATAATAGTCTAAAGTTCTTTTGTATTATAAAATAATATAGCCTGAAAATGTTTTGCATCGAAGTGGTTCGTCGGGTAATTTCATTACGGCGGTAGGATGATCCAACCACGTCATAAGCACATCCGCCGTTAGGTATGAAGATGGTTAGCCAACTGTCCAAGCCAATGCTCGACTTATCTTACCCTGATACCCATGCCAAGTTTTATTTATTTTTACAGTATAGACACCGACCAACACGTGTTCACACAACTTCTACATCTATGAACGCCTTCGAAGAATTGAGTCATCTGATCTTCGAAACCATGAGCGACTCGCTGTTGACAGTAACGTTACTTCTCACTAAAAGAATAAATAATCGTAAATGTGCAATGTCTATGTCAAATGTGAAACTTGAATCAAACCAGCTGAGCTATGCTCACTCTGCAAATTTTTAGACGTGGCAACAGGAGAAAATTGCTCATACGTCATCCTTCCTTACTTTTTTTTTAGCAAACCTTACTTCGTTTATTTTCTGAATGAACAAAATAAGAAAAAAAAAATCTGGAAAAGTATTATACTTCGGACCCAGCCTCAACAGGCGCTCCTGGCGCTAGACCTCAGCCCATCGAGCCATCGACCCTCCTTCGCGAGCGCCCGCTTCCCCGCGCCGGCGCCGCCGAGACCGCCGCCAGCTTTCTTCCACCGAAGCACGTCGGCCACCGCGAAGGTACTCTTCCCCCTCATAGCCGTAATCCTCCTCCTCTTCTTCCTACCCGTGCTAGTACTAGTTTGCCGCGAAGAGGCGGCCTCTGGGATTGGGGTTGGTTTCCTTCGTTGGCGAGGAACCCAAATCTTTCTCTCCATTGGTTTGGTTGCGGATTTGGTTGCTGCGTGGTGCCGTGCACCTGCAAGTCCAGTTCCATCCCTCCAATCCATGGTTCGGTTCGATTGGGTTCTTCAACTAGCACCGCAGTGCAAACAGCGATATACCGTGCCCTGATCCGTCTGCCCCTGATGTGTGCTTAAAGCGTTGCTCTGTTTGCTTATCCCCTCCCATGCGATGATTCGGGTTGTCAAAACAATAATACGTGCTCCTTTCAGTTTGTCTGCTTGTTGCTGCATGGATTGTTTGATTGTTTCTGTTGGCAAACTTTCTAGGGTTTTTGTGTGATTTGATTCACCTTGAAAGGAATGTGCATGCTATATGCTTATATGATGATTGCAAGTTTGCAACCACTGGAATCGAATGCTGCATCACGTCTTGGAATGCACATGTGAAAATGTTTACAATTTAGTAGCCGGATTTGGATCAAGTAACTGATGTTCTTGCCCTTGTCATCTTTCTGCACCTTTTGCCTTTAAAATGGCTGCCGTGAAGATTTCTTAAGATAGGTTTGGCTTATTCCTTTGGCATCCACATGGCTGGAATTTAAGGGTCTAGGTCCTGTGCTAGTGCTCGTGTGTGCACTAACTCTGATGGTGTGTGATTTTACATACCTGCACTGATGCCATAGATGTAATCCCCTCTTCAGCTTGGAAGGATTTGCCTTTCTTTGGAGAGGAACCTCCTGGGAACACATGTCACACATCCATGTATATGCAAAACTTGCTGTAGAGGTAGAATTTGCTAAGCGCTTCCGTAATCGTTGGACGCCATGTCAATTGACCTGGTGTAGTGTAATACATATGTGCAATTATTACTTGCACTTGTCGATTCCATATTTTAGCCCATTTCTAAACAGTATTTGCTTTTTTAGGATATAATGGCTCGTCGTGGGCATATAGATGGACTGAGTGCCCACGCTTCAGGTCTGATGCGCCATGACCCATTTGGCACAGCCAATCTCTCTAGCCGTCCACTGGATTCTTCAGCCATGCTGGAGATGCTGGAGAACAAGCTTGCCATGCAGACTGCAGAGGTAGAGAAGCTTATCAGGGAGAATCAGCGGTTAGCATCAAGCCATGTTGTCTTGAGGCAGGACATCGTTGAGACTGAGAACGAGATGCAAAGGATCCGCACCCACCTAGGTGAAGTTCAGACAGAGACTGATATGCGAATTAGAGAATTGTTGGAGAGAATTAGATTAATGGAGGCAGACATACTAAGTGGTGATGTAGTGAAGAAGGAGCTTCATCAAGTGCATATGGAGGCAAAGAGACTTATTACTGAAAGGCAGATGCTAACCCTTGAGATAGAAAATGTGACCAAGGAACTTAAGAAACTCTCTGCCTCTGCTGACAATAAAAGCTTTCCTGAATTGCTTGCCGAGCTAGATGCGCTACGGAAAGAGCATCACAACCTACGGTTTGTGACGATGTTCCTTGCATTTCTCGTACCAACCTGAGCATTAGTGATAAATAGATCATTGTTAATGTGATGCCGTTTTCCCTTTCCTTTTGAAGATCCCAGTTTGAATATGAGAAAAATACAAACGTCAAGCAAGTTGAGCAGATGCGGGCAATTGAAATGAACTTGATAACCATGACAAAAGAGGCTGAGAAGTTACGTGCTGATGTGTCAAATGCCGAAAAGCGGGCACAGGGTAAATATCTTTATTCACTTCATGTTTACCTTTGTAATATCTCCCTATTCCCCTATTTTCTCCTCGTAGAGATGCAAATCAGAAATCAGTTCCGTGTTGACTGTTGAAGGTCAAAATCAGGATGGATCTGGATCGGGAGGGGGGGGGGGGGGGGGGGGGGGGGGTGTTGTTGGCAGTCCATTGCGCCATATTCTTTGAAAATGATTTTAATTACTGTCAGTGTCTTAGAGCAATGGCCTCTGCAATTGTATGATTGATTTCTTCTTTTTTTAACGCGAAAACAGTAGGAGAGGCTCCCACTGCGTTTATGATTGATTTCTATTTAATTTGATTGTTTTGGTGTTGGTAGTGCATATTATGTTGATTGTTATATATGCTAGTTTCCCTCTGGGAACTGAAGAACTGTGTTGTTTGCCATTTTAGAACACTAGTCTGAGTTACATATATATCATTTATAAGCTTCTCCATGATTTTAGTGTGCTTTGTCACATACCAGTCTATAATGAGCAATGCAACTTCAAAGTGGTGCTTCAGCTTCTCTAGTGAATTATGTTGGTAGATTTCTGGGGTTCAAGCTTAAGTGAGAAGCTTTTGTAGCTCATCTGGTTTATTGCTTTTCTCATATGAAGGTTTGGGTTCAGTACTATTATAGGTTATAGCTAAAAGTGTATAAGAGATTATCCGATAGCTTATTGCTTGGTGGCTCTAGGCCTCTGATGCTATTAGAAAACCTTAGCACATTTGATAAACAAGAAAGTTGGCATAATACATCATTGTGCAGTTACACATTCAGGCATACATTTACACATGTTTTGCTCCATGAGTGCTTAATGACACTCTAATGTTTCTGTTTGTTCTTAATTCTTTCAATGAGCAGCAGCTGCGGCTCAGGCGGCTGGTGCACAGGTGACAGCTTCACAGGCCGGGACAGCACAAGCTACAGCAGTGCCAGTGGCTACAAACCCATACGCAAATGCATATGCCTATCACCCCTCCGTATATCAGCAGGGAACCCAGGCTGGGGTGTATCAACAGGGAACCCAGGCTGGAGCATATCAGCAGGGAACCCAGCCTGGGGCATATCAACATGAAACCCAGCCTGGGGCATATCAGCAGGGAACCCAGCCTGGGGCATACGCCTACACGGGTTATGATGCTGCTACTGCTTACCAAATGCACGCTGCTCAAGCTAATGCATATGCAGGCTATTCTGGCTATCCAGTTGCAGGCTATGCACAAGGTGTGGCACCCAGTTATCCTGCTTCCTACGCTGCACCGCCGCAACCAATGACCAGCGGTGCAGCTACCGATGTTGCAAGCCTGTATGGCGCAACGGGTAGCACTGGATATCCTGCTGGGATGGTTCAGGCGAGCAGTGCTGCTGCAAATGCAGGGCCAGCACCCCCACCACAAGCACCGCCGCCGCCGCCGCCAGCAACACCTTATCCCGGTATATATGACCCGGCAAGAGGTGCCCAGCGGTAAATCCAGAATGCAGGACACAAAGCTGTTTGCTTCGTGCATTTTATCAAGTGGAGTAGATTCGCTCAGGGGTAGCTACATTGACATCTTTGAAGAGTGATGTATACTGAATTGTTGGATATGGTTCGATACTTAAAATGATTGGTCTCACTGTTTGTTAAGCATCAACTCGATCTGCAATGTCGCATCTAAAAAGGAAAGGATTGATGTGGCACTGATAACACTTTGTATTCTTATATTACTGTTGATAAATGTAGATTAATGCACATGTAGTTGCAGAATGCAACAGCAGCGTTAACTGTCCTTATAATCAGGTCTAAAGTGTTTTACTGCCTTGTAATAGCTTCCCAGAGAGCCTAGATGGTTGTTTGTTATGGAGCCTGTCAGGTATCGAAGGGGATCCAACGGCTTAAGATGAAGATACCCTCAAAGATGAACGGCTTATGCAAGTTTACATTATTATGTTTAAACCTCTGCTTTTTTATTTCCTACAATTCTTTTTACTTTTGGTGTTATGTGTAAAACCTCTATATAAAGAGGCTGAGATCCTAGGGAATAAGGTGTGAAAGACATTGCTTTAGATTTTAGTAAAGTAGACAGTAGCTTCTAGATTCATTATCTCTGGTTAATCGAAGTATTGGCCTGAATTTGCTGTTCGAATCCCCTGTTCCTATCTGTTCTTTGTGCTGATTCAGTCAGATCTTGTTTGGGTCCTGACAGCCGTAGAAGCCGATTGCCATAATATGAAAAGCATGCAGAAGCTGGCACGTTACACCAATCCAAAAGCGTCTGCAAACTTCTGTTTACACATATCGTGAGCGAGAAAACATGGGATATATGAGATAAACGAGATTTACCAATGCAGAAACCTCATTTAGTTCCAAGTACTACCTCTGATTTTGTTTTCTAACATTAGAACAAAGGAGTCAGTGCAAATAGGAACTAGTTCTCTTGCCTAACGTCAAGAAAACAAAATCAGAAGAAGTAGCACTGAAGGAAGCACCAGAATTCCAGTCTCTCACGGTACAGATTTTCCTACCTTGTAACAATTTACAAACGATCAACATTAATGAAACAACAGTCAGAGGCACCGCTTACAACCATCATGAACTATTCTAACCGGCTGATGAATGAATTTCTTTGCGTTTTAATACCGGACTGTTGTACATCTATTCGAACTATGCATCATATCAGGGATTCAAGGGCACGGCGGTTTGAACATACTGTTAGCATTTTGCTCCTACATAAGTCAAGGCCTCAAGGCTGACTTAGCCACGTGACTCAGAGATCTCTCTTCGCGCTGTCTGTATCAGCGTATGCATGAACGTTGAAGCATCGCAGCACGTTGCATTGGCTGCAGAAGCATGAGCCAGGAAAGGGAGTTTCCTCAATGATCGACCACTAAGGCCCTATAAAAGAGAAACAAGCAATCACCGTCTGCCAGATGGTGTGTTGGTTACAGCAAATAGCATGTCTGCAATTTTATTATTTACCTCGCACAGTTCTGCGGCTTGATGGAGTAAACTTGAGAGATGAAGAACACCATTGGGTTCTGCAGCCTCTGGACAGTGCTTCTTCTCCTTCAGGGTCGAATAGTTCAGAGTACATGGCACAGTACCACCCTAAATTTGGAGGGGAAAAGAAAATACCCTTTTAGGTTTCCCATATTGCAAGGTTGTAGAATGCAATGAAGGGATTAGCTCATATCAAGTATTGCATGCTCAAAACAAACCTAATTTCTGGGCAACTGTATTCGAGAAAAACTGTGGTAGGCGGATTTTCTAAGACGTCATGGGCACTAAATTACTGTTAAAGAATAGTATACCTGAGGATATGTAAGAATACCAACTCTTAAGAGTTCCTGTATGCACGACCTCAAAATCTCGTATCGTGCTTGAAGTGTTGGAGGTCCTACATATGCCTTGATGTCTGCCCTGTCAACAAACGCAATATCTGCCAATAGACAAGAGTTATCATTTGTTAGATATATGTCACTGACTGAGTGACTGTGCTCCTAAACGGAACCAAAGATCATGAACGTCCAGAAATAAGCACTGTAAGTTCAGGTGTAGTTGGTCCAACAGATATAAAGTCTACTAAGCACAAATAATTTGTCATTCTGCACGTAACAAAATATTTAATGTTTAGCTGTGATATTAAGCTAAATTGAAAAGGCATGATATCTTCCGTCAAGGAAATGCACACTAAAGAATATAATCTCATAGTAAAGGTATCGATTCAATGGGAGTGAGCTTTATGCTCTTCACTTGTACAGTTTCAATTTTTTTTTTTGTTTTGGCTCTATATTAATATATATCTACCACAGCAGGGGCTTCCCTTCCTGTAATCCCCTCAAAAAAAAAAGGTATTGATTCAACCAACTAATGGAATCTTTTGAGATGTAGATCATTCACAGCTGGCAGAAAATCTAATACCAATAGCTGTGGTGATGTTTGATGTTGTCAAAATGATAACGTTTGGCCAAGACTTCAGTTTGTCCATTTGTGTTAGCAGCGCATTTACAACCTGAAATTGCGCAGAAAAGTACAGTGTAAAACGTTACTGAGCAATCATATATAGCAAGAGTAAAACTGACGAAAAATTTACCCTTATGGAGTCTGAAGGTTCAGAGCCAGATATGGCCGCCTGCCTGGCAGCAGCAAGGCTTTCAACTTCATCTACAATATATGTATCATACATAAGATTGAGGTCTAACTAAAGAGCATGAGCAAATCAAATCCTCTATTTTCTCAAAGCTCAACTAGCACAGTATAGGAGAACTACTTGTGCTACATGTCAACAAAGGAGGTTTGCCAGAGTTAGGTGAAATTATATAGGGTAAATATCAGGTGCACAAGTAGTATCTGGTGCACATGTGCACAAACTTGTTGAGCCATAAGATCTAATCTTGATGGCCTGAAATATCAAAAAATTGGGAAGTCCCACCCATTTTAGCAACCATAAATCCAGAGGATGTTTCCAAAAAATATTTGCTTCATCCATGGAAATTCCAAGACATAATGTTATACATGCAAATGCAATCCGAATTTGTGCATGTTTGCTCTCAACGAGTTCGTGCACATGTGCACCGGATACTACTTGTGCACAGGATATTTCCCCCCAATAATATATCTTGCAAGAAAGACAGCTTATGAATTATTTGGCTAATTGCTCTCCATTCACAAGTGAAAAAGAAAAAATAGTAAACCAGTTGTTAGTTCACCCACATGCCTACGCAAATATAAGATGAGTAAAGGGTGGGCCATGAATACATCTAGTCATTTAAGACCAAACAGAGAAGACCTGTCACTTGTCTAGTCGTTCTTCAGCTTTGGAATATTTTTCATTAAGAGTGCTGAATTTCCATTGTCACTACTCATGAACATACCAATCAACACAAATACTAGATTGCTTTCTTCCTCCACCATCTCATGGATCTTCTGGAAAAGTTTGGCCACCTAAAGGACGATAGGATGTACAATGTAAGATATAAAGTAAGGTGAATTTTACTGTGGGACATTGTTCTTTGGTGGAATTTGCTGGTTCGCTCTTTCAGTTTTTTTTTCTCTATTAGCAAGGTGCCATTACAAAACCGTGGCTCTTTGCCGCAGGACACCGCAGCTATTAGAATAATGTTTTTTCTGATTTCAAGTCAGGGAGTGATGGTGAATAAATCAATTTTGCCCTTGGATATTCTCAAAAGCAATCCATCTGCTGTATGTGCAGTTTTTGCTAGAGGGGCCCACGTTTATGGATGTCGGCTGCTAAATGCGGCATATTATTGTTTTTCAATAATTTTATTTCCAACAAATAGAATCAAGAGACATGTGCCAACATTAAGCACGCAAGAATGAAATATAATCTGTGAGTGAAATCTTCACTAATTTGAATCAACAAATAGCTGCGGTGTCCTACAGTGAAGAACCACGTTTTTGTAATGATATACATGGCTAAGTAGAGAATGAAGAATGTGAACCAGCAATTGCCACCAAAGAGTGATGTCCCACAGTAAAATTGGGCATAAAGTAAATACAGTCCGATGCACTACAAAAGCTGAAGAATGTGCCAAAAGAATAGCTCATGCATAAAGGGCAGAAACATACTCCCTCCATTCTTAAATGTATGACGATTAGGACAAGAAATCTAGTTCAATTTGAACTAGATTAGCTGTCAAACGTCATATATTCAAGAACGGATGTAGTATGTACTAAGTTGTGAATATGAGTTCAGCATGTAAACTTGATACAGTAACAGTCTAGCACGAAAGGCATACAAGTTTTCCACTCTCTGAGAACCACTTGCTGAACAACGAATGAGCATTGACTTCAACCAATTGGCACATGGAATACCTAATAAAATATGTGACAGTTATGAGTAACACATTTTTAACGCCAAAGAAAACAGAATAGTATCTCAATCAGCACAGACCTGGACTTGAAACGTATAGAAAGTTTCTGGGCTAGTGCTTTACACAAAGAGGTTTTCCCGGTTCCAGGTGGACCGTGCAGAAGTACAATCCTGCAATTGTGGAGCAAAACATATGAACAACTGAAAGAAAAAATAATTTCATTACAGAGTATGCGCGCTTTTATTCTTTTCCTTTTCTAATAAGACATCAGATGTCTACAACTGTGTTAGAGCTTACCTGTTCCATGAAACAAGACACGGGTCCACACCTTTTTCAGTAAAAAGCAAAGCACTGGCAGCATATCTCAGCAACCTCTGCTTGAGACCAACTTCATATAGTAAGCTGCGAATACTACTTATATCATTCACAGAACAAAAAAACTATAGATTTAACTGGTTATGTAGAAGTAGTATCCAATCAGACCTTTCCCACAAGCCATCAAATTCTTTGGCCGGTAGAGCCCACTCATTGAAGCTAGATAGTGTATCATCCTCACTTGGTTCCTCACCAGGACCATCTTCACTCAACTACAGCACAACCATAGGAGCTTGAGATAAGTAAGGCTGGACCACAGTGACACATCACAAATTGTGAGTACAAGTATGGAACAATCTATCTTTTGGAAGAAAGCATTCCTAGGGACTAAAATTTGAATGAAGAATGTAATTCTGAATGCCTAAGGGAAAAAATGAGTGTTAACTTTAACTCCGAACAATTAGTATTCATCAGGATTGAGAAAATATCTTCTGATCTCCAGACAAAACAATTGTAGCATGAAACTGATTGAAGAAGCAATAAAAACCAGCATGGCTAGACAGGCACAAAAAGTAACCTTAGCTTTGGATGGAACTGTACATGATTAAGCAAACCACGAATAGATGTATACCTGGAACACATGAACAACGGGCTTGACTTGCCAAAACAACAGAACTTTGTGATTCTCAACCCACTCATCTGTGTAAATAGTAAGCAGTCAGAATAGGGGCAGCACAATGAATAGCCGAGAAACAACACTTTCACAGATAATTTGAATGATCATACCTGTATCACAGATATGGATCCTTTTAACGTTTTCAAAAAGAAAAGGGTCATCAGTAGGAATTGGCACAGGCCCATCAACATAGCTTAAGCTTCGAGCTTCTAGCATCCTGATTGAATGAGCCAATACAAAAGACTTCATTATGAACAATTACAATGAAGAAGGCAACAGTTATGTTGCAAATGTTTTATAGAGAGTGTACAAGCTACTACTAAATTCCAGAACTCTCTTGAGGAAGCATTGCCAGTTCCATGGCTTCAGCTCTAATTACTGAAGGTAGAAGAAAAGAGACTAGTTGCTTAACATTTTTTTCTTTAAACATAAGATGAAGACTTTACGACGTCCTAGGGAACTCAACAAGCTAATATGGAACTCTATACCTAAGCACTTGACTGCCTTCAAACATGTCATAATCCTAATTGCTAATTGATTCCAGAACTTAAGAAATTATTTCATATGTTTCTCTTCCAATTGTCCCCTATTCTACTATATACCTATTTGAAAATCGTAACAACTCCCAATTTGCCACCTTATTTCACACTAGTTTCATTGGACTAGTTAACTATCGTCTGCACTCATAGGCAAAGATACTCCGCCACTCGTCTTGCTAACTCACAACAGAATAGTATCTTCAATAATTCCTTCAGTCAAGCTTGAAGCCTTCCCCATATTGAGAATCCTACTATCCCCAAATGAACCCACCCAAACTGCTCATGGATCACCAACTTGTGGAACAACAACAAAAGTAAGGTCAGACCAAAGTCTAACTGGAATGAGCACGGACCTCTCGACCGCAGCTTGGATCTCGTCGTGGCGAGCCACGCTGGTGGCGTGCAGCAGCACCTCAACTGCAACAGCGTAGAAAATGACCCGAACACATCAGAATATCCACCATCAACCAAATTCCACATCCGTAGCATAAAATCCAGGAGCGGAATCGGCGGCGCTTACCCGATACTTGTACCCGCTCGTCGGCCGGGGAGGGAGCTACCGCGGCCGCCGCCGGCTGCGACTGCGGCTGCGGCGAGCAGGAGACCGCCGCGGCAGGCACCAGCGGCTGGGCGGAGTCGGGGGACGGGACGGGGGCGTGGGCGTGGGCGGCTGGCGCAGTGTCCGGGGGAGGCGGGGGCACGGAGAAGGAGATCTCCATTGGGGCGCTCATGGCGTAGAGCTGCCGGCAGGGCGAGAGATTTTTCTAGGGTTTTGGGATTTGGGGATTGGAGAGTGGTGAGCGGGCGGTGGACGAAATGGGGAGGAGAGAGGGAGGAGACTGGAGGAGATTTTGGGGTTTCCCGCGCTCGTAGCGTCGTAACGTTGGGAGATGGACTTTGGTGTGAATTGGGGCCTGGCCCCGTCCCGTCGATCAGGCTTTACGCATGATGGAGGCCCGTATGTCCAAATTTGAGACCACTAAGAAATCAGCTGGTCGCTTGACTCGCTTCGAAGGGACGAGCAAAGGAGTCGTGCCTCCCTCATTATGGGGAGCACAATGATCAAAATTTCGATTCGTTTGCACGATGGTCAAATTTTTACAGCATGGAATGGAAGGAGGAAAATTGCATTTAGTTGACGCATTTTGACAACACGATACCACTCAAGAATCACAGTCCTCTCCTTCTGGCGCGCTGGCCAGTGGCCACGCACGTCATGCTCCCCTGAAGCAGCGCCAGGTTCAGCGCGCCAGCCGCACCGGCTCGAGCTCGTACACCTCGACCTTCCACTCTCGTGTGTACCTAACGCAAGAGCTCCACTGCGCCAAAGCCGCATGGATGGAGCGGCGAGACGAAGTGTGCAGCAGATAGCCGGGGTGTTCGGTTGGAGGATGCAGTTGCAGTTGCAGTTTGAATAGTGAGAGAGAACACTGTAGCGGAGGATTCACGCACTGTAGCAATTCAGTTGACTGTAGCAGCAGAGCAGCAGCAGCCGGAGGATTTTCCTCCAGCCGAACACGCCCGCAGCATTCCAATGCGAGCAAATAGTTAAGCGTTCGTCAATGCGAGAAAACATTTAGCTGTCCACTCAACAGGAGGACGAATACACGCTTGCATATTACGTAGTAGTAGCAGCGCGAGTAACATCCATCACGATTCACACACGCATTATTCTTGACACGACCGATCCACACGACGAACGCACTAAACACTTCACAACGATCACTCTACCAGGCGAGATATCAAGAACTACTAAGAGCTTCCCCAACGGTGTCCTAAGAGCCAGCTTATATAATTGTTTATTACAAAAAGGGAAGAGAGAGGGAGGTGGTAGCGCTTGATGAAGCGCTAGCGCTTGGGCTGGTTTGTGAGGCTGACACCCTCTGCACTTGGGAGAACGGGCCGGCAAGAGCTAGCAAGCCAACGCCACCGTTGGGCACGCTACTAATGAGTACGGTATCACTGGACTGGCTAGCTGCTGGCAAGTCTGGTGCCTGCCATCCAATGCACGCAAGCGTGACTCCTAAACGCTGACCGCAACAAGTGCTCCGATGACGACGACGATCCACCGGAGGAACGCGCCGCCGCGTGCCACGGCGCCGGAGCCACTCGCCACAGGTTCGACGGTTACCTCGAAACGCAGGTAGCAGCCGTAGCTGAGCACCCGCGCGCTCTGCACCCACGTGGTCCCGACCGCCGGGCACGACAGCGCCGCCTGCCACGTCGAGCCCTGCAGGCACCGGAGGCACTCCGCCGCCGCGCGGTCCCTCGCGCACTGCGCCACCGCGCGCACCGTCACGCCGGGGTACCAGGTCCTCGAGCCCCCGGCGGCGTGCATCCGCGCCGGCTCGGCCGCGGCGAGCTCCGCCACCTCGTAGCCGAGCCGGGCGAACGTCCAGTCCTGCCACCAGTCGCCGAACAGGGGGTCGCTGCGGCTGTCCAGGACCGAGCTGGCGAAGTCGCCGCCGCACAGCGCCCTGCGGCGGTCGTCCGAGGCGTCCGCGACGTCGGCGAAGTAGGCGACGAAGCACGCGTCCGTCCACGCGCCGGCCCGGCGCGTGCCTGTGAGTCTGTCGCCGCAGGTGGCGGTGATGTTCCGCGCCGCGGCGGCGAGGCACGCGCCGCAGTCCGCCGGGGAGGCGGCGTCCTCGACGCAGACGCCGCGCACGAAGGCGCCGCCGCGGGACAGGGCGCCGTAGCCGCGGAGGGGAGGTCGCCGAGCATGTCGCGGACGTGCGTGATGCTGATGTTCTCGGACCCAAGCTGCAGGCCGGTCGGCGGTGGCGCCGCCGAGCGAGGAGGAGGAGCCGTGGTAGCGGTGCGACTGACGGAGGAGCCGGGACGACCGCAGTCGACGAGGAGGAAACCGCCGTCTGCGTCGTAGTACTCCTCAAATGCGGCGACGCTGCTCGGAGCTAAAAGGAGGAGGAGGACGGCGATCAGGACGGCCGGCGAAGCCATGGCTAACCTTTGCCTTCTTTGGCTTCCAACACTGGAGGAGGAGGAGGAGGAACCAGCTCAGTAATGCGTATATGCTGCTTCTCTTCTTTCTTGAGGAGTAGAGTGGTTCGAAGGCAACCTTATGTAGGCACAGTCGATCCAAGTGGAAAGCTCGAGTGAAGACGCAGCGGGCGAGAAATTTCGTCGAAGGTGACCACATGCAAGAGTGCCGAACCAGCCGGGCTCATCAGGCGCGTACTGCAAGTTAGAACGGCTTGAATTCACACACCGGAAAAGCCGAAAGGGCAAGCATGAGCAGTAAGATTAATGTGCCTTGCCATTTTGATCATTGGGTTGCCTTCACAATGCAGTGGCCGAAAGGGTGGGGTAGTGCTCGTCTGGTCTGCTAAGTGCTAAGCTGCTGGGTCGATCAGTTGCTCTCACTTGCTTGTTTCGTATGCGTGTTCAGTTCGTATTCCCTCAAATGGTTGAGCAACAATATGTGGAAGTTACTGCAAACTGTTGTAACATTTAGTGTTTCCTACTGCCTACTGATGTGTTCTACTGAGTTTTACTGCTCGACCAGCTCTGATAGGAAATTTATTTATAGATCGAATTATCTGTTTGATTTTTAGGACCCCGTTTCCTTCCATGGTTCACAGGAAAAACAGCGGAAACAACCACAGAACATCCTGTTGGTGAAGCTTCAAATAACTCGATCGAACGGTTTGATATCTCAGTGTAGATGTGTTTGTTACTTGGCCATGCCTGTACGGTTGTGACTGTTTATGTTTACCTTTCATGTTTTATATTTTGTGAAACTGCAATATAATCAGAAGGCGAGTGTCGTGGTTGTAAGCACGAGACCGTTCACTGACCTGTGCTTCATATGCAAAATTAGTGCTTTCGCCTAATTCACTACTATTGGATTATTGTGTATCATGTATTCATCCCACGGCAACGCGCGGTGTGTACCAGCTCCCAGTGATGCAAAATGGTCGTGGACTTTCCCATATCCTCTTCGTGCTACCGATCCATCGGCTATATTCCTGTGCATGTAGCCATGTACTTCATCTTATTAACTGCAACGGAGAACGTCAGGTGAAGAATGATAAGCTGCTAGCTAGCTTAATACGATCTCTCCATCCATCACGATTCATATACGCACACATTCTTGATGCGATCCACACGACGGATGCACTAGGCACTACACACATCAAAACAACGAACACTCTACCAGCCACACAAGACATTCAGAAATTATCGCATGACTGGACTAGCTAAGCTACCTAGCTGCTGCCACGTCCGGTGCCTGCCGTCGATCCAATGCACGCGACGTGGACCAACACGCCGCACCTTAGCTTACATGACGGAAGCAAGGCACCCCATGAGCGTGCGCGTGTTCACGAACATATATATGATGAAACTAATTAGATTTGAGAAATTATATGATGTGTCATACAACAGAAATACTACTACACTGCAAAGTAACCCCTTGCAGGACTACAAAAAAGTACACTACTCTGGCGATTCAGAACGTCAACTAATGACGACCACGACGAGCGACCGTCTTCACGCACGCGGGAACTCTACCGGCGCAGGGGACGCAAAGCCCCTGTGGTAGAGCAAGTCAGTCATGACGCGATACGCGTGCTGCGTCAGGTGCACGCCGTCCCAGCTGAGGCGCTCGTCCGGCCTCGCGCACACCGTCGCGCCGGGAGCGCCGCACATCCGGTCCATGTCCACGTTGTACGCGCCGCCGCCGGCGCCGCAGCACGCCTTCATGACGCTCCCCTCGTCGAACCCGGTCGTCTTGCCGCCGGCGTCCCTGAGCATCCACACGTACGCGTGGAAGTAGTCGGCGTAGGCGATGGTCGCGGCGGGGTACGAGGCGCGCTGCTCCCGGTCGCCCTCCTGGAGCAGCACGTTGTGCATCTGCGCGAAGAGGTTGAGGCCGGCTAGGCAGCCGTTGGCGTCGTACGCGGCGGGGTCCTTCTCGTTCGCCGCGGACAGGTAGCTCGGCACGCAACCGAGCGGGAAGTTGCCCAGGATCACCAGCCGCGTCGGGCCCATGTCGAGGAAACGCTGTACATCCGTCAAAGCTCAGGCCGCGTGCATCCGCGCCGGCTCGACCGTAGGCGAGCAGGACGATCGTCGCGTCCGGCGAACGCAGGTCCATGATGGCATCGTGGTGGCTGTCCAAGACAGGGCTGGGAATCCGCCGTGGCCGCGGACGCGTAAAGCACCGCCAGTGGCCAGCACGACGATCTTCACATCAACTTTACAAAGAGTTTTCACAACACGAAATGAACAGGGAAAATTCAATGTGGTTTTCTCGCACCTGGATACTGAGCGAACCTTATCTACACCCTCCATTCTCATCTCACCGTTCATTCTTTCCCACCGCCTGCCACCGCCTGATACAGATATTTAGGCAGAATACCTCTAGTGAGGCACCAACCAGGCATCGCTTTACCCACCGCGTTCCCTCTTTCTTCCTTCGTCGCTCCTGCACTTTCCCCTCGGCTTCGTCTTCCCCGCTCCCGTACTTTCCCCTCGGCCTTTCCCCTCGGCTTCGTCCTCCTCGCGGCGGCGGTGGAGCACTCATTTTGGTTCGATGCAAGTTCCAGTCCCCACCGCGCATGTCGAAGATCCGCCGCCGTCGTCTGGACATCCAGATCTTGCGGCGCTGCCGATCTCGGCCATGGATTCAACAAAGTTTCCATCAAAGAAAGAATCTCAGGTTTTTTCCGATTGCCAACGATTTCCCCTTAATTTGCTTCTCTATATTCTCTTTGCGATGCGTCTGCTAAAACTTGGGCACTGGTCTGATACTGAAAAGGTTATACAGATCCGAGAGACCAGCCGCCATGGATTCTGCAACTTTGGGCTACCAAATCCACTGGGTGCTTGTTCATTTACTGGACGCCGCGACCCACCATTTCCTCATTTTGGTGTGGGAACGTCATCAGTTCTTGCAATAAACCCTTCCCCAGGTTGCCTCCTTGTCCTTCCTTTTCAATTAAATACCAATTGTTTTTCACACAATATAGTACAAGTTGGCTCACAAGATCTGCCGGTTCAACATTTTAATGTTACCATTGCCTGTGTGATTTCAATATCGTGTATGGTTATCAAATCTGCCGTTCTCTCATAAATGCAGTATCTGTTCTTAACAATATTATATTATTGTTTGAAATTGCATCTATGATATTACTGTGGTTATTTACTAAACTTCATTCAACCCTCAACGTTCAATAAACATTGATGTTCAGACATGCTTGAAACTACCATTAATTAATAAATTGGTTAGGGTATGAGTGTTACGTTGCATATCTTGTCATCCAAGCATGAATTTTACACACTTATGTTACTGTAATTCAGCTACACAATTTGTTAGCTGTAATTCAGCACATATGCAATTTTTCCAATCTCATTTTTCAACGGCTTCTATTGGCATAAATTGTTCATGATGATACTGAAAATTAAGTGACCAAAACTGCTATACACTTTGTTTCATCCAGCTTCATATGTGTGTTAGTATGACCACATCAAAAAAAAAAAAAGCTATGTGCTAGTACAGATTTTTTTTTCATGCAGGTCCATGATAATTAAGTGTTCCGTGTTATACAACATCTGTTACTTTCTTTTCTTAAAGCAGCTTGTGTGCTACTATACATCATTTAGTGCCAATCCCCACCTTCTTTATGTATGCAGCATGTCGACACATCTTTATACTAACTTTGTTACAATTGCACAGCCAGTTCATACACTGATTTATCATTTTTGGGAAAGTTATTTATGTATGAATTTTGATAACATGGTAATTTAGCATTTTGATAACAACCAGTTCTTTATGTATGCAGCATGGCGACAAGCATTTATACTAATAACTTTATTTACATTATTTCTAGTTTTTAAGTAAATCTGTTCCACACATTATTGTGTCATGCTCCAAACTCCTTGATTAGGCTTCAAAAGTTTTATATAATTACCGTGAATGCTATACCAATCACGCCAGATTTGTTCATATACAATGCAAACATTATTAAAGAACCTCACATTGTTTACAAGTCACATTGTTTCATACACAACTATGTTCAAACCTACTATCTGTTTGGTGTGATTGTTTCAGTTGGATTTGTTACAACTAAGTCCAAACCTTCTATCTGTTTTCTTCTAACATCTCATTTTCTTAAATATGAACTACGCGGTTATTATACCACTTACATTTTTGTTCAATACCCTGGAAACTTAATTCTGTTTTGGGTGCTCGTTTCTTAAATAAAAATGATGCGGCTCATTTTTGTTTTCTTCACTGGAAACTTAATTACACTACACAGGAAACATGTGCTCTTTCCAAGATCTTCTATGATCAGCATCTTCAGGATTACTGATGCCCCATGCTTTATGCCGTCCCCTCCTGTATAGTAACTATTCTTTCAAGCTGATGTCTTTCCCGTCTCTGCATCAGTACTATCGAACGGCATGAACTCAATACAGCTTAGGTTATTAATCTCTTCATTTATTATCATTTGTTTCAATGATGGCCTGGATACTTCATAATAGATGGTTGCTTCAGTGTTTGGAATCGTGCTGAGCGGTGTTTAGGTTGTTCTAATTCGAATTAAAACTGCAACTTTTTATTTAGTAGAAATCGACTGAGTGGTATGTCTTTCCGTAGTGTAGGTTTGTTAATTTTTAACATAATGTATTACGAATTGTTTCAGTTATAGGTTGTTTTAAAACCAGTTACTGGGATCTGGAGCGCAAGGGAAGAATGGGGATATAGTTTTCTCAAAGTTTTTTCATCCGTGCTCGATTATCAATTGATCTAGTTCATTTGTCTCAGCTTCGTATTCTGCTGTAATAGCCAGGTAAAACTGATTACGATATTTGAACTACAACTTCCCACACAAAGGATTTGTAGGTGAATCTTTCTCAATATGCTCACTAGCAGTACTAGCCAAAAAAAAATGTAGTTGTCACCTAACGTGAATATTTTATACTGCCCTCACTCAGGTCTTTTATATTTTAGCAAATATTTGGAACTTCATTTTACCAAAATTTTCAGTTCATCCTCAGACCGTTTCTATTTTACCAATATTTGAGATAACTCAGGTATTTTCTATTTTATCAAGATAAGTTCATGGTTAAGCACTCAGCTAATGTGCGTCAATGGTTTGTCTGATGGCAAACTTACAAATTGTTAGCCGTGGTCACTCAGAAATTGTAGTGCCAAACCTTCATTTATACTAAATCCATCCACACAACTAAACCAAATACAACATTATATAAATTGTTTTGCTTTTGTCTTACTTGTAATTTACAACGATCTGGTCATTGTCCAGTCCATTCAGGCTACTAGCCAATTGTAAGCACCTCTGGTGCATTTCTCCTCTCCCTAATTTAAGCTACAATATATGTGGCTTTCAAACAAAATGAAAGACCTATTGTTATTCCACTCCAAACAATGCACAAGGCGGCTCACAAGTCAAAATTCTAGTGGGATCCTCATACAATTTATGTTCTGAATTTATCACATGCATATCATCCTTCGCAGGTCTGAAATAGGTTACTACCAAACAAGGTAACTGCTTGACTTTACAGTTTATTTTCCGTTGTTGTCTACTCAATCGACAACTTCTCAATGTTGTGAAAATGCCATGTTCTTATTCAACATAATAGTAAACTGAGAGCAGTTGTTAGGTGCTAATAGATTACAATAAACCATAACATCTTACATTTGAAGAATTTATTTATATATCATGTTTTAAGTATGCTTACACTCGTGTATGTCTCAAGGTAAACACATTTGAGGTTAGAGAACAGAAATTAAATCCATATATGTTACAGAGATTTAGGCTTTCAGTCATATACAAGATTTATTATTGTGCACAAATTCAATTTCACATTGTAAGTCCCCCTGATACGATTTGTCCCATGTCTGTCCACTGCCTTTTATCTATTCCATCATCTAGCTAGTTATCAATGTTGTGCAAAAGTTTGAGAATAGGACAGTTTATATTAGTTTATGACAACCTAAAAAAATCTTTAATTCATATGAAGGATTTCTCAGGTTTGTCAAGAGTGTGTGATAAAGAACAACTCTGATAAGCATGCAACATCTTTCTCTGGCTATGTCCACGACTCAGAAAATTTGACTTGTACAGCTAGCACACGAATCAAAATTAATGGGCAATAAGATACCAGTTTATCATAAAGTATTCACATTTGAGCTACCCAGATGAATGTATTTAAATGAGCATATATTTTCTTGATTGTACAGGAAACATGTGCTCTTTCCAAGATGATCTTCTACGATCAGCATCTTCAGGATTACTGATGCCACAAGATTTTCCGGATATGACTTAGAACAATTTAACTACTGATGCATCTGATTCTGCCTTATGCTTCAACGCTGAAACAAGTAATCACTTTTCTGTTGCATTCAAATTTCCTAGTCACATTTCTGTTGCTTAAGTAGCCTTACATTTTTGGTCGCCACGAATCACCATTTCCTCACTTTGGTATTGGTACGTCATCAGTTCTTGCAACACACCCTTACTTTTGTAAGTTTTATGTTTACCCAACCTTCAAACCGTAGTGCCTCCAACTATAAATCAATCATATGCTCCAAGCTACTGTCTAGTATGCTTATAAACATTTTCATGTGCTCTATCCACTGTAATAAATTTAGTAACACACCTACGACTTGATGTAACTTATTTACGTTTTTTGTTCAGTGAAACATGTGCTTTTTATTAAACATATTTACTTATTTGTACAACAAACATGTGCTCTTTTCAAGATCTCCGTTCAGCATCATGGGGGTTACTGACGCCCCAAATTTGATCCTTTAGTTCCGTGTGTATACATGTTTGTACAATAAACATGTATTACTGATGTATATGTTCAATGAACCAAACAGACTGCAGGATACCAATGTACTATTCTCCTTGCATATTGATTCCTACATTGCGGTGTGTAGGATTAAAATGACATTTGGTTAGTTTGACATAATAATGTTAATCCACATTTCATTTCTGGGCAAAACACCTTTCTGTGATCATAGACACCATTTCTGGCAAACACCATTTCTGTGACCATAGACATTATTTCTGGCAAACATTTGCTTATAATATTTACAATGCACTATTACCTCTTTCCACATTTGATTCTATGGTCACCAGATGAGGGTATATGTGTGAAAGAATAATGTTGTGCTTTCAGCCAAACCTCATTTCTGGCAAAGTCAGCAGTCCACTTTTCAGTGCTTTTTCTATATGAGTTGCTGATTGACATTTTTCTCCCTCTCTCTATAGCTGCTTTTTCTATATGTCTTGCTGAATAATTTGCCCAAACTAGGTTTAGTTAGTGGAAAAATGGGCATGTGGATTTGTTGTATGGCATTTTTTTATTTTATATATATATCTAGACAAAGTACTGCATCTCTTTAGAATATGAGAAGTATACGAGGTTTTCTATATGTTTAGTGTAATGTCTTTCAGATACCAATGGTGTAAATGTGGCAAACACAACCAAGGCATGAGCATATGAGGTTTTCTTTACATTTATAGTAATGTCTTCAGATATCTCGTCTTCCATGATAATATATAGCCATCTACTTTTTACTTTTCAGCAAGCTACTTTTGTAAGTGGGATAGTAACTATCATGATCAGCTACAAGACTTGAGGATCAGACATATCATTAGAAAAGTGAAGACAAAAGATCAGCGTTTGAAATGAATTTTCACATATTTCTAGAGAGCCAGTTTCGTAGCTGATGCTTCAGCTAGAAGTGCAGTTCAAATCAGAGATATTTTTCATGTACGAATAGGGATCATCAAAATGGTTGTCGTTTCCTAAGTCTGACATGTAATTGGCCTCTTTGGACAAAGTTGTGTAGAATTTCCTGTATTTAATACATAGCTTGTCATGTGCGTGTTACCTTAAAACGTGTTATTTGTCTGATGTAATATGTTTGGCTGGACATGAGCTGATATGACAACTGCATCCGAGGCAGTGTGTAGTGATAGTGCCTAGGGTGAGACCAGCAATTAAAAAGATGTTGTGATGCGATCAAAGTATCTAGAATTTTTCATATATTTGGTTTTACATTGGAAAGTATATCTAATAATGCAAAGTTTACTAAGCCAGAGCTCCTTACTAGCTGCCTGAATTGTACGTTAATTGCGGATTTTTTTTCTTTTACATACTAATAAACGAAAAATAACTGCATAGTTCTGCGAATATTACAAAATTAAAATAGTTCACCACGAAACAATTAGTGCCACATTGCATAAATAGTAGTGTGCAAGCTATATAAAGCAAGACTGTATTTCATTAATAGAATAAGAGTTACAAAACAATCCAAGAGACCGAAGGTCTCGAAACATGAAAACTAAACACAACAAATGAACAGAACGGGAAACGGCTACCACTAACTCTACGACCTACGGCAGCTGCACGACCAAAACCTCCTAGAAGAGTCTCAACAAGAAGATCCTTCGCAGCTTCATGAACCTCAAGGATACCTAGAGAACAACTTCAATTGTTGTTTTCTTATCTTCATTCAAAGAGCGCTCATTGATGTACTTGATATCATCAGAAACTTCCTCAGTATTTTTCAACAAATGATTCTGATCCATTTTTCATCAGCTTCCCATCCAAGTGCGGTGTAAGTGTCCTTGAAACCAACAAGAGCTTTATGTCTTTTCAGCCTCAACATGTCTGCCTTCCTAGCACCTGTCTGTTCAGCATCATAAGCATCCAATAAAGGATGTACCATATATAGCAGAAACCCAAATCCAAAGTGCCTACACGTAGGGAAAGAACAGGAAAATAATAAGGTACCTTTGTCGTAATAATATGGTCAATGTAGATTTCTAAAATTAAGGTTAACATAGCCTATGTACTTCACAATAATGCTGAGCCCAGTCCCTCTATTCTGACATCATATTTCAGTTGAAAACTAAAATAAAAATGTTGTTCAACATAAGAATAACATTATATTTGGAAAGGAAACTAAAAGTTCCTACTATCGTTATAATCCAGAGTAACAAACGCATTATGTGTACCTTTTTCAATATATAAACTAATATTTACTTTATTACTAACCAATAGGTTTCACATAAAGGCCAAAAGTTACTAGTCGGTCAAAAAGTTCCCTCCAAGGGCATTGATTTATACATTAAATTTCACAGAACCCACAATTTACCAAAAAATTAAATTGAGGACACTAGAATGTGCATCAGACTGCACCATTCTATAAATAGTACTGGAGCTATTGATTAGTGTGCTAGCTGTACAAGTCAATTTTTCGGAGTTGTGGACATAGCTAGAAAGCTGTTGCAAGCTTATCAGAATTGTTCTTTATCACGAAATCTTAACAAACTGAGATACTCTTGGAAATACTTCATATGAATTGAAGAGTTTAGGATGAGTCGTAAACTAATATAACTGCCCCACTCTCAAAATTTTGCACTACATTGAAAACTAGCTAGATGATGGAATAGATAAAAGGCAGAATACAAGCAACTGCCTTTTCTTTGGCAGAGGACAAACAAGGGACAAATTGTATCAGGGAAACTTAACAATGTGAAATTGAATTTGTGCACAATAATAAATCCTTTACATGACTGAAAGCCTAAATCTCTATATCTATCATATATGTACTTTATTTCTGCTCTCTAACCTCAAATTTGATTATCTTGAGACATACACGAGTGTAAGCATGCTATGGAGTTTATGGTAATCTATTAGCACCTAACAAATGCTCACAGTTTACTGTAATGTTGAATAAGAACATGACATTTTCACTACATCGAGAAGTTGTCGATTGAATAAAAAATAGCGGAAAATAAAGCTATAAAATCAAGCAGTTACCTTGTTTAGTAGTACCTGTTTCAGACATATGTTAAAAACTACACAAGGTGACTATAGAAAACAATCAAACAGTTTTACCGACTTGTACCACACAAGGTGACTATAGAAAAGAATCAAACAGGGAGAATAAACATGTGGTTGGTCACAGGATATATGGCCAGCAATCTCGTGAAGGTCATAGTTAGTGTTCCTAATTATCAGTTTTACCGACCGCAACATACTTATGCATGAAGTGTTAACAACTTAAAGGGAACTTAATTTTTTAACAGTATCATCTATGCGGCAACCATGTTCTGTATCGCCAGAAGAAAAAGATCAAGCTTCAGATTCGGTAATGAACAATAATATTACAGCAGGAGAGCTCGCTCTAACCAATCTGAGCCTAAACAGTCCATCATATAAGGAATGTCCTGCAGGCCCATGAATACTCAAAATTCCATAGTTCCGAAATAAATTCATGAAAAAGACACGTGGTGTTCCTAACTAGTCCAAAACTTTCAATAAACAGGACAGAGTGTTGAAACAGAAAGATGCATAGTTGACTCACATGAGATGGTGCAGGGGGTACATAATTCAAGACAACAGTGGTGCAGGTATGATTACTTAATTGGGAACAGTGTATATTCCTTGCAAAATATACTAAGGGGTACTATTTTAAACTGCAGATTTTACCATCAAGATGCATGAAAAAACGTGTGACCAACCTCTTCATCGTCGATTTCTACACTGAAGTAGGAATCCCACAAGCACACATCAACTCTGGTAGTTCAGATCCATCTCTGTCGCTCCTTACTGACTCAACATGATGATCAGAAGCACGCACTAGTCGGATTGAAAGTTTCCATTCTTCAACTTTGAACTGGCAGTAGATAACGCCATCTACTGAAATACTCTGGGACGTCCAATCTAAGGAAAACGAACCAAACGAATCGGAACTAATCAGATCAAAAATCGAAATAAAACAGATTGGATTGGCAACACATAAGAAGGGGATTTGACGAGGAGAAATTGCTCACCGGAAGATCTGAACTGGAGGTGTGAGATCTGGAAGGATGAAAGAAAAAAGTTGGGATCCACCAAGAGCTCAAATGGCGGCGGGCGCAAAAAAGTTGGGTGCAAACAGAAGTGGCGGCGGGGGAGATCGAGGGAAGAAGCCAGGCAACTGAGGGGACGGGAAGGGGGAGCTAGGCACGACATTGGCACAACATGATGGGGCCACTCCATTGAGGCGCGGCATCGAGGCAAAAATAGACGGCCAAGATAAGGTCCACTCAGAAGGTAGGTGCGAGAATACAATTTCGGGGAAAATTGCATTTGCTTGAGGTATTTTGACGCTACTGAAGAATCCTCTGCGTCCCGAGAGTAGTTCCTGACGAATACTCTGCTTCCGGCGCGGTGGCCATGCGCGCCGTGCCCATACCGGCTGCACAGCGTCACCACGTTCGCTCCCGCACCAGCTCGGCGCCCAACTCTCTCGCTCACACGACTCGTCGCCGTCGCTCGAGGAAGGGCAGCTCAAGCGAGTCTTCAGGTACATGTCTAACGTGGCATTCTGACCCCGATCGTAGCAGGTCGCACGGATTCGAAGTTGCCGTGCGCCGCTGCACTCCGCCTGCAGCAGTCGCGGCACGGAAATCCATTCGCACCAACGATGCAACTGTATTAGAGAACCGAAATAGGCGCCCATCACATTCGCTCCCAGCCGCCAGAACAAATCCCATGCACGAGCAGTAGAGGATGGTAAATCGCAAAGTGGAAGCAACCGAGCAATTAGGCAGGTGATTTCCGAGTCGATGGCATGGTAGGAGCCGGGAGACCCAGCGTGCAGCAGATTGCATTGCAATGCGAGCAAATAGTTAAGCATTCGTCGATGCGAGAAAAAAGTTAGCGTTCGTCGATGCGAGCAGCTGACGAACCAGGCACTCCATTCAACAGAGAAGGACGAATACGCTTGCAGTATATAGCAACGCGAGTAACATCCATCACGATTCACACACACATTATTGATGCGATCCACAGTACTGAACTACACGCATAACAACGATCACTCTACAGACAAGACATCCAGAAATACTAATGCGTAGATCACTGACTAGCTAGCTGCTCGCACACTGGTGTCCGGGCTGGCTGACACCCAATGCACGCAAACGTAAATCCTAGCTAAACGCTGACTGCAGCAAGCGCTCCGACGGCGACGACGATCCACCGGAGGAACGACGCGCCGCCGCGTGCCACGGCGGCGGCGGCGCCAACAGCCGCAGGGTCGAACGTTACCTCGAAACGCAGGTAGCAGCCGTAGCTGAGCACCCGCGCGCTCTGCACCCACCCGGTCCCGACCGCCGGGCACGACTGCGCCGCCTGCCACGTGGAGCCCCGCAGGCACTGGAGGCACTCCGCCGCCGCGCGGGGGCCCCTCGCGCACTGCGCCACCGCGCGCACCGTCGCGCCGAGGTACGAGATCCTCGCCCCCCCGGCCGCGTGCATCCGCGCCGGCTCCGCCGCGGCGAGCTCCGCCACCTCGTAGCCGAGCCGGGCGAACGTCCAGTCCTGGATCAGCGAGCCGAACACTGGGAACGGGCGGTCGTCCAGGACCGAGCTGGCGTAGTCGCCGCCGCACAGCGCCCTGCGGCGGTCGTTGCCGGAGGCGTCCGCGTCGGCGTCGGCGAAGTAGGCCACGGAGCACGCGTCCGTCCACGCGCCGGCGCGGCGAGTGCCGGCTGTGAGGGCGTCGCCGCAGGTGGCGGTGATGTTCCGCGCCGCGGCGGCGAGGCACGCGCGGCAGTCGTCCGGGGAGGCGGCGTCCCCGACGCAGACGCCGCGCACGAAGGCGCCGCCGCGGGACAGGATGCCGAAGCCCCGAGACGCCGCCGCGGAGGGGAGGTCGCCGAGCATGTCGCGGACGTCGGCGATGCTGATCTTCTCGGACCCGAGCTGCAGCCCGGTCGGCGGTGGCGCCGCCGAGAGAGGAGGAGGAGCCGTGGTGGCGGTGCGGCTGGCGGAGGAGCCGGGACGGCCGCAGTCGACGAGGAGGAAGCCGCCGTCTCCGTCGACGAACTCCCCAAAGGCAGCGACGCTGCTCGGCGCTAGGAGGAGGAGGAGGACGGTCAGGACGGCCGGCGAAGCCATGGCTAACCTTTCCTGCCTTGGTTGGAGGAGGAGGAGGAGGTGGAAGCAGTAGCAGCTCAATAATGTGTATGTAGAGTGTTTCGAGGGCAACCTTATGTAGGCACAGCCGATCCAAACAGGAACGCTCGAGTGAAGACGCAGGGGGCGAGAAATTTCGTCCAAGATCGTCACATGCAAGCAAGAGTGCCGAACCAGCCGGCCATAGCAGGACAAGCTAAGTAGTAGCTTTGGCAACCTGCTGGGGCTCGTCAGACGCGTACTGCAAGTTGGAACGGCTTCAATTCACACACCGGAAAGGCCGAAAGGGCAAGCATGAGCTGTAAGATTATAATGTGCCCTTGCCATTTTGATCATTCACAAGGCAGTGGCCGAAAGGGTGGGGTAGGGCTCGTCTGATCTGCTAAGCTGATGGGGTCGATCAGTTGCTCTCACCTGCTTGTTTCGGATGCGTGGTAGGTTTCGTATGCATGTTCAGTTCATACTCACACAAATGGTTGAGCCACAATATGTGGAAGTTACTGCAAACTGTTGTAATGTTTAGTGCCTCCTACTTCCTACTGATTCGTTTTACTGATTTTTACTGCTCTGACCAGCTCTCTGATAGGAACTTTATTTTTAGATCAAATTATTTGTTTGATTTTTAGTACCCCTTTTCCTTCCATGGTTCGCAGGAAAAACAGCGGAAACAACCAAAGCACACCCTGTTGGTGAAGCTTCAAACGACTCAATTGAACGTTTGATATCTCAGTGCAGATGTATTGTTACTTGGCCATGCCTGTACTAGTACTACGGTTGTGACTGTTTATGTTCACCTTCATGGTTTATAATTTTGCGAAACTGCAATATATAAGTAGCAAGCAAGGACCGTTCACTTACCATTGCTTCATATGAAAATTCATTGCTTCCTCTAAGCCATTGTACGTTTCACCCAACTGTTGGATTATCGTATATCATGTATTCATCCCGCGGCAACGAGGTGTACCAGCTACTAGCTAGTGATGCAGAATGTCCGCGGCCATTCCCAAATCGTCTTCGCTGCCGATCCATCGGCCGCTACTGCTATATTCATAGTACTACTGTAGAGTATGCATGTATCCATGTACTGTACTTTATCTTATTGATTGCAACGTAGAACGTCAGGTGAAGAATGATAAGCTGCTAGCTATAGCTCAATATGATCGCTCCATCCATCACGATTCACAGTTTCACACACACATTATTGATGCGATCCACACGATGGATGCACTAGACACTAACCTACACTCATCACAACGATCACTCTACCTGACAAGACATTCAGGAATTATTGGAATCACAGAATCACTAGACTAGCAACCTAGCTGCCTGCTTGCACGTCCGGTGCCTGCCATCGATCCAATGCACGCGACGTACGTGACCGACAAGCTGCACCTAGCTTACATGACGGAAACAAGTACTCCCATGGTGGCGATGACGATCCACCGGAGGAACGCGCCGCCCAACGCCACGGCGGCGGCGCCACCCTCCACAGGGTCGAGCGTCACCTGGAACCGCAGGTAGCAGCCGTAGCTGAACACGCGCGCAGTCTGCGACCACCCGGTCCCGAGCGCCGGGCACGACAGCTCCGCCTGCCACGTCGACGCCCGCAGGCACCGGAGGCACTCCCCCGCCGTGCGGTCCCTAGCGCACTGCGCCACCGCGTGCACCGCCGGGTCGCCTCGGATCCAGGCCGTCACGTTCCCCGCGGCGTACATCCGCACCGACTCGGCCGCGGCGCGCTTCGCCACCTTCACGCCGAGCCGGGAGATCACCGCCATGTTCGGCGACCGCGGGTTCGCCACGGCGAAGCGGTGGTTGTCCAGGACCGAGCTGGGGAAGTCGCCGCGGCACAGCGCGCTGCGGCGGTCGTCGCCCGGCGCGGAGGCGGCGCCCGCGACGTCGGCGTAGTAGGCCAGGAAGCACCCGTCCGACCACGCGCCGGCGCGGGGCGTGCTGGCGAGGAGGTCGCCGCAGCCGGCGGTGACGCGCCGCGCCGCGGCGGCGAGGCAGGCGCGGCAGTCGTCCGGGGAGGCGTCGCCGATGCAGACGCCGCGCACGGAGGCGGCGCCGAGGGACAGGGCGCCGAAGCCCAGCGAAGCCGCCGCGGCGGGGAGCGCGCCGAGCATCTTGCGGACGTCGGCGATGCTGACGTTCTTGGAGCCGGGGCCGCCGGCCGCCGAGTGAGGAGGAGGAGCCGTGGTAGCGGTGCGGCTGTCGGAGGAGGGATGGCCGCAGTCGAGCAGGAGGAAGCCGCCGTCCGCGTCGGCGTATTCCTCGAAGGCGGCGGCGACGCTGTTGGGCGCGAACAGGAGGAGGAGGAGGACGACGAGAACGGTCGGCGAAGCAGCCATGGCGTCGCTGGAGGAGGAGGAGGAGGAGGAGGAACCAACTCAACTACTCGTATTTGTGTGTGTGCTTTCTTGAGGACAGGAGTGGAGTGGAGGGGTTTGAACTGTGAAGGCAACATATGTATGTAGGCACAGTCGATCGACGTGGAAAGCTCGAGTGAAGACGCGACGGGCGAGTAATTTCGTCGCAGATCACCACATGCAAGAGCGCCGAACCAACCAGCCGGGCGTAGCAGGAGTACAAGCAGCGTTGGCCACCTGCTGGGACTCGTCAGGCGCGTACTGAACGCTTTCGATTCACACGCCGGAATGGGCAAGCAAGCACGAGCTGTATGATCAGTGCGCCTTGCCATTTTGATCACTGGGTTGCGTTCACAACGCAGTGGACGGACGGCAGGGTGGGGTACGTACGTAGTGCTCGTCTGATCAGCTACCTGCTGCGTCGATCGGTTGCTCTCACTTGCCTATATCACTCATCCTTTCTTTTCTTTTTTCCCATGCTTGTTTGCTTTCCCCTCACAGGTCGTACTGTTCACGTTCCTGAAATGGTACGCGGAACGTGCAGATGATCGGGAGGTCAAGTCGAGGCAACGTGGGAGCGCCTTTGGTTGTTGGTAGACTGGTCACGGTAATTTCGTTTCTGTTCGACTTCTAGGTGCCTTAATTTCATCTGTCTGCCCGAAGTGTGCATATCTTGTCTTCCGCTACATTAGTGATTTTGCTTTCAAAATGCAAAGCTTATATATAGTTATAGCCACCCTGATACTGGTAGCGGTAATTTCGTTTCTGTTCAACTTCGGAGCCTGGCGCCGTGCTCAGTTACGTTTTACGCCTGTATCTATCTGTAACATTTGTTTGGGCCGCAATTGCCGCCCAGAACTTCGGGGCCGAATCCCAGCCCGCGGTTCGTTAGCTTGGGCCTATTTTACAGTACACCGCTATACGAATATTTTGGGCCCAAATCCTCGTTGCTATACACATGGGCTGTATCGTGTCCAGAACAAAATGTCTGACGCGCGCGGTAACCGGAGAGGCGACATTCGTCGGCACATTCCGCCTGAGAAAACACCCGCCCAGCGTATGTTTGTCTTCCAGCTTGGCCGAGAGGGTTCTCCACTTCCCCTCATCCCATGTCGCCGCGTGTGGTCGATCGATTTGCCCGTTTCGCCGTCACCATCAGCTGAAAATGATGTATAGAGCATTAGTGTCGCGGGCTCTGCCTGTGGTTCCAGGTGTTAACTGGAGTTGGTTTCCGGACGCCGCAATCGATCGGCGGCCCAACGATGACCCGCGAAGCGAAACCGTTCGACGCCGCGAGCTCGAGCGCGGCATGGGCGGTGGATGATGACGACGAGCGGGTGATGGCGACGCGCGCCGAGCCCGTCCGCCTCAGCACTCGCCCCCACATCGCTGGCTCAGGCTCATCCGTGGCGCGAAAGGGATGTGGCCGGCGGGGCGCGATATCCAGCAGTGCGCGGCGACCGCTGCTGGTCTTCCCTCTCGCTATGGTCGGGCCCCCGCCCTTCCTCCCCCAGCCACGAACTGCATGACGCGTCTCCCTGGACCCTGGCCCAGACGGCGACTTCCCCGGCCTCCGCTCTCTCTCGTTTCCTCCACCTATCCTTTTTGTCACGAGGTTACGTCCAACTTTTCGGTACTTCCTTGAATGGATCGTATGGATGGACGATCGATAAAGCTTAAGTTCCGTACGAGCTTGAACATTAAAATGTCGACGACGTCTCTTTGCATCTGATTTCTGAAACGACGTCTGGAGCTCTAAGCGGCAGCCACTACATCCAAGCTGTAAGTTTTTTTTTCCCTTTTTTAGAAAAAAAAAGGAAAGAAAGGGAGAGAGGAAGGCACATCTAGCAACAAGTGGTGGATTGGAAAAGGAGACAATAATTGTAGTCATTTTTCGAAAAAACTATAACCGTAGTAGTTGAAATTATACGTATATAGCTGCCAAAAGAAACTCCAAATACGCACTCGTCCAACGAGTTTTTCAAACCTATTTGACTCCGCCAGATTCCAAATCCCGCAAATCACAGTTGGACAACACCTATGATAAACTTGGCTCTCGGATCCTGCCACGAGCCGTACATAGACAACAACCGAGATCAAGCGATCGCTGTCCGAGACGACGATCACAGAGCAGGGGCGCAAAAGCGAAGAAAAACTATCACCACAGCAAATATCTCGTCGCTACAAACAAATTACCAGCAAATTGGTCTGCACTGTCAGGCTTAGGCGCTTAGCCCCTTAGCTCCGTCGCTAGCTAATGCAACTTGGACTTCATTAACAGGCCAGCCCACGCGTGACAGGGACATGCTCCGTCGTTGCTCGCTCTACTTGATCGTGCCGAGTCCGAGCGCAGTTGAGATCGTGTGGCCTCGCCCATGGATGTCAACTAGTCGTTGGAAGAAATGCGCGGTCAATTGTTTTAGACGCTTGCGGGGACTGCATTAACTGATGCCAATTGTCCTGAAGGATAATTTTGATAACATGCTAGGGACAATCATGCGGAGTAAACAATAAGTTTGCGCCGTCAACCCTACTCTTGTTATCAATGGCGGTTGACGGACGGCGAAGACCGCGTTGTTAACTAGGCTCGACCGACCTGTACATGAAAGCTGTGTTTCCATCGAGATTTCTACGGCACTATTGTGTTCCAAATGGAGACAACTAAGTACTTCCTCTGCTAGTATTTTGTTTTTTTTTTTTTTTTGCGAAAGGGGGTGGGATTATATTAAAACTTTGAACAGTACAGCCCACAACCTTTTACAGGAAAGTCCCTGAGCACATTTACAAAAAGGACCTCAAGGAAAAAGGAAATACAAAGCCAGCCCTCTTCCTCTCGATCCTTCCCGAGACACCTTCTCCTCGCCCGCGACGACCTCCAACAGCAACCGGCGGCCTTCTCCTCCGACCGGATCGGCGACGACAACACGTTGTTGACACAGTCGATTAGATTTGAACGACGAAAGCACCAAACCGACCAACGCATCGACCCCAATCGCAAGAAGAAGAACCGCATCATCACCATCAAAGACATCACAGGCAGGAGCAAAAAACCGAAGAAATCAACGCCCGAACAAGACGCTGAACAAGACGCTGACCACTCGGACAAGCATTCCACCAACACCGACGACGCCGGCGAGGGGAAACCAAAGCCCATCCCCCCTTTTGCAAAGGAACGGAAGGCAAAAGAACTCCACACGACCTCACCGTTGATGTTGTCGCCGTAGCCGACGCCGCCATCGCAAGATCCGCCGAGGGAGAGACACAGTCCGGCCGCCGCCATAGCAACGCCGGAAACCCTAACCCTAGACTCGAAGGAAACACCTACAAACACTAAGGAAAGGGGACCGGACGGCGATTCCCCAGTCCTCCCCACCCTCCCGAGCCCTCACGGGCCGCTGGAAGAGGAGGAGGACCGTCGAATCGCCGCCGGAGACGGCGGTCGCCTCACTTTCGCCCTCTCTCTACTGTAGATGAGGATAAGTCGCGAGAGAGACCAAACCTTCTGCTAGTATTTTGTTGTCGTTGGAACAAGAAAGCTTTGTTCGAGCAATCATTTTTGGTTCATGTGTGTGTGTGTAAATGAGTTGAAGGACACTTACAAGGACGATGAATGATCGAAATCGTATATCCGTTTTGGATTAATGCGTGTTTTCTTAGGATGACTTGGCATGGCCTTTAAGCAATGCTTTCCTTGACGAGGACTGCCAGGTAAGAGCCAGGCAGGACAGCAACGTTCCCCCGGGCATATTACAGCCAAAATGCCTGATGATGCTTCGGCATAACCCGAGCACGAAACCGCAATTTGATATACCTCTTCAACAAGTCTGTCCCTTTCCTCTGATGCCGTGGTTGGAGTCCTTGATCCACCAAACAATGCAGGACAGATTAGCAAGCAGGCAACAAGCCGCATTAAACAAAAGCTACATGACTCGAATTATTTGAGCAAGCAGGGTTCATAATGGGCAGGCGCCATGTGGTGGAGTTCGTGGGGTACGTACATGCCATGTGGCTGGAACCGGAATGGCTTGTGCCCTCGTCTTAGCAGCTAGTATAGTTTTTCCTCGGTTGATGACACTCCAGAATACGTACTGCTGCGTTTTCTTCGCATAATTTGCGTAAGCACGCTGCTGATATGGAATCTTCCAATAGTGCCTCGCACTTCATCATGCGTTATCTTCGCCGAACCGTCCAGATCCATCTATCTGGCCTTCTTCGCCCGGTGTTGGCTGATGTGTTACGATTCAAAGAGAAAATTATACCAGCAATGGCAAGGTAACAAAGAAATACGGCTCATTCAAGTAAACTCGCATTCTGATCTGCAACCATCTGCTGCATTTCCAAACTCAGACCAGTTCAATTGCGGCACATTTCCTTATCGCCCGGGCTTTTCTTGTTCCTGAGGGTGGCAAGCGATGCAAGAGAGAAGCAGACGAAGCAACCACTTTTTTGTTTCGAGAAAGTTCTGGGAGATCAAGCAACAACCACCTGCGCCGTTTTGCAACGGCTGCGCACCACGAAACACACCGATCCATGTGATCACTCGTTGGCCGGCGCCCGATCGGGCGTACATGGCTGATGCCTTCACTTGGCAGCGCTGGCCGCTGGATACACACAATTGACGGGCATCGCACTGACGAACGAACCAACGACTACTTCAGAAACGAAAAAGTGTTCAAGTCATCGTGTACTACTAGCATCTCTTTTTTGTTTCTGGCATTTCCGGAATAAAAGTATGTTCACTGGAAGGTTTCAATTGGTGAAGAAGATACATAGGCATGTTGCTATTAGTATTAACTCGGCGACGGTTTGTGGATGCAGGACTTAATTAACTAGTCAACGCATGAGTGGTCTCTATCTCAGAGTATGATTTCCCAATACCACATGATTATGATGAGCTTCTGATCCACCAGCGAGTGCGCCGCGAGGGTGCGTGCCTGTCCATCTTCTGATGGACCACCGGCTTTTCCCGGCGACAACGACCGGCAACAACACGGTATGTGAGCGGGTTGCCCATTTCGACATGTATTGATTGGATGTAAGTGGTTCTTTCCACGAGTTTTCCTGGTGCTTGCACGGTGAAGGAAGGATATGCTCCAACTATTTCAGCAGCATCTCTTTTACGGAAAGAAGTGCAAGTCACTTCTCACGCGTTGTCTTCCCATATACAGATTTGAGAAACAGAGGTTGTAGCTTAGGGGCGGAAAAGAAGCTGGAGGTTAGCATGCTTCAGGGTGATGGCACAACGACCAGAAAATGCAGCAATACGTTTACTTCAGGGTCTGGTCGTCTGCTGGTCCGGAGGGCATCACCAGTCTTGTTTATACCTTATCGAGCAATCATTCAAGGACCTTTTTAGATGCGATCCGCATGACAAGTCGCGTGTTAAGTAGACTTCGAAGTCTTCTTCGGCGAGTGGGAGAGCAAACACAGAGCCAAACGCCAAGGGGATCTGACGGAAACATCCCTTTTGCCCGGATTTTGAAGCCACGCTACGGCGGCCTACGCGTCGTCCGGCGGTACGGTCGTCGTCAGCTTCTCCGGCGCCTCGTCCGGCCCTCCAGTCCCTCGCGATGTCCGGCGCTTTTTGTTGGTCCCGCACGCGCCGAGCAAATTAACACGACCGTCGCCGCCGCCCGGAAGCATGGACCCGGACGAATTGCTTTTGCATAGTTTGCATCTTTGTTGCCATCAGCCCACAAGATCGACAAAACACAAAAGGGTCGAAATCTTTTTATAGTACAGCTGCACTGAAGCTTTTTACGGTTCCAGGAAACAGCCGCTCCTCGTGCTTCTCGCTTCCGCGGCGCGATCAATTCGCAAAATTTATGACCGCTGCAGCTCAAAATCTCGGCGGAAAGCTTTGGAGAGTTGCTTGGATCACGTATACTACACATGTTGCACACACGTCCCGGCTCTTCGGGACGGGAGGCAGATGCCGCTGGGACCAAAACTTCTGGTCTGGTGTTTGCGAATACGATGCTTCAAACAGCTACTCCTACTAGGTGGGAGTCGTGCTTGCGATCGATCGATCGATCGTTTCGGTTGGTGGAGGTGGACGAGGACGGGGGATTGGAACATTGTCGCGCAATTATTCCGTCTTCTTATCCGTCGGGCCAGCGAACAAGGGAGTAATCCAATGCGTGTAGCTTGTAGCGAGCATCTCACCTGGATGCCTTCGCATCATCACGTCCGAGATTCTCCTCTTCAACCTCTCTCACGAGTCGATAATGATGGAACAATCGTAAGGTTTGGATGCCCAAGACGACCACAAATCCACAATATGACATTTACAGCTATTTAGAAATGCATATTTTTTTGTTGCCAAATCTTCAAATTATTTTCCCAAATATGACATTTACAGCTAAAAACAATATCGGGTGGAGCATTTTAATACATATACAAACTATTTATAACTTTCATATACAATATACAATTGTACAATACGTATAGTTGTTTGTCAAAACGTTATAACTTTGAGATACATATTCATTTGTAAAACATGTTTATTCATTTGAACAGATGGAGTAAGTATATAAGTAACAATTTTGAAAAAAAATTCCACCTTCATATTTCCTAAATACAAATACGCAACTTGGGTTCAATAGACGTTGGCAATCTACACAACAGGGGTTATTTGTGTATTTAAATTAAGAAGAAAATCACCCTGTACTACCAAAGTACCACCAACACATTAAAGTAGTAGCACGAGTGGCGCTATCAATGGTGGTGGTGCGGCCCTTGGCCAAAACTGTTTTTCCACCGAAGCGTGAGGACAAAATCGGCAGGCTAGTAAGAGCATCTCCAGCAAGGGCCCTTAAATCAAGGCCCCTACTTTCATTTTACAGGCCGGCATGGAAAAATAGGGGCCCAAAAACTTGCTTCAACTCCAGCAGTTGTGGTCTAAAGACCCTATTTCGTGTGGGCCCCATCAGTTAGATTAAAAAAAATAATCGATCGTCTTCCTCGCCGCACCGCTCGCCCGCCGGTCCGCCCTGCCCGTCGCCCCAACCCCGACCACCGCGCCGCTCGCCGCGATGGCGCCCGCTCGCCGCGACGCCGCCCGCCCGCGACGGCGCCCGCTCGCCGCGACGCCGCCCGCCGGCGGCCGCTGCTCGCCGTGACGCCGCCCGCTCGCCCGCGACGCCGTCTGCCGTGGGACGACGGCGACTTCAGCCTGCGGTGGACGACGCCGACTTCAGCCTGCGGCGAGCTCCAGGTCCGAATCTTCTCCTTCTCCTTCTCCTCCTTCTCCTCCATCCAAAGCTGCTGCTTTTAGGAACCAAATGAATCAATCTTTTGCTGCGCATCGTTTAACAAGTGAAGTGCATGATTGAGTGATGCATCGTTTAGCTGGCAGTGATCATGATTTCAGTTTAACAAGTGATCGAGCGATTCGTTTTGAAATGTGACAAGATTAGCCGATTCCTCTCTCTTGCGTTCTGATCGAGTTCAGATAACCTCTTCCTCGGTCACCATTCTGAAATATTTCTTGCTGCACTGGAGGCTAGTGCGAAATGGAATTTCCATGGCAGACATGGCACTGATAGAAGCTATACAACACTGAAAAATATTGGCTCATTCAGTTTGAACTTGTTTCATTTGTCTGTAGGCATCAAGCAGTTTGTACTATTGTTTAATTTGTCTGTAGGCATCAAGCAGTTTGTACTATTGTTTAATTTGTCTCTGCTTTGCCGGTTGTCCAGAAGAGAATTGCTCAGGGAGGCGTGAGGCTTGCTGCAATACTGAACAAGATATTCAGTGGGAATTGGAGGCTGCAGAGCAGTTGATTCAATAAAAGTTAAACAAGAGAAAGGGGAAAGGGAATTGTTCAGCATATTCTGAATTAGATTATCTTGTAGTCTGACAATGTAACTTCAGTAATCACGACCATGACAGATATGTATTCTATATTCAGCAATGTAACTTCAACTCATGATTTATTATTTGCCAGCATACTAGATGATGTATTGACATGTGTATCACTACATTTCTGTATATCTTTCTGATTGATAAAAATACTGTCAAATATAGAAACATGGCACAAAAGAATTTAGGGTTGGATTTCTTTGATCGCTCTGAATGACTGAATTCAGATTGCTCTCCATGGGTGAGGAGTCAATAACAGCGATTTCCTCACCTCAATGTCAGCTTGTGGGCGGCAAAATCTGGAGGGCTTCTGAAAGTTGCGCACGCCACAGATATCCAGTTCCTGAACCGGAATATCATAATATGACACTGTTCTTTCGTTCCTTCAGCTGGTAAATTCAGCGTAAGCACTGCAGGTGAAAGCTTTGATATTTACTGATAATCTCATGTAGGCGCAGCTTTCTGAATTGTCAAGAACATTATAAGTTTACCCAGTCAGGAACATTTCTATCATTTGCCAAGAACATTGAAGCTTAGCCCACACAGGCTGAGCATTTTTGAAGTTTGTATCAAAATATGCAACTTCTCTTCCCTATTAAGACTCTTAATTCCCACATTCAACAGTAGTAAATGCTAGATTTTTGTTTTTGTTTTCGCTATCTATATTACAGAAGAGGTAACTGTTCATAAGATCTCAACATCAAAAAGCATTTCAACAACTGAATTCAGAGCTCCAATTACAACCTTCAGTACAAGTAGAAAGATTGAATTCTCCTTCCAAATAAATCCTTGAACAACAGGCTTGGGTCAACGAAAGAAGCCATGGTTCATCCTTCAGCAACACATCACTGGAAGTGCAAAAGCAATGTGGACCTGCAAAATCTCCATATCGAATTTGGAACATCCAAGTTCTAGAATGCTGAGAAGGCTATGTTTACAAAAGCTTCAGACCACCAGTGACATCATCAACCATGTCAGCTGGCCCTGCTCAATTGAAACAGTAGAATCAGCAAAGATATCAGTTAGCAATATATTGCATTTCAAGGTAATATGAACTAAATGAGACTTACCAAGAATCGCCATGACTGTTCTTGAATCTACAGAAACAAAAGGTAAATGGAAATCAAACCAAATGAGAAAAGGAGAAAAAGAAAATTACAAGAACCATTATAAGTTAAAGAGAATCTCTGGAAAAACTCACTTGGAGCAATCTGTGTTCTTCCAGCGTCTATGGTTATGTGAGTTGGCAGATTCAAAGACTTTGCTCTCCCCTGCATAAAATGGAAAATTTAGACATTTCTAATCGTGTTTTAGGCCGTATCTTAATTGCTGCCGGCCGTGTCCGGCCCGCTGATGCACCGCCGCCTCGCCGCGCTCGCCGACGCGCACGGCGCGCGGCGGCTCATGTCGCTGCGCCTCGGCTCCACGCCCGTGGTGGTTAGCAGCCACCCGGAGACGGCGCGTGAGATCCTCTCCGGCGCGGCGTTCGCCGACCGCCCGCCCAAGGCCGCCGCCCGCGAGCTCATGTTCTGCCGCGCCGTCGGGTTCGCGCCGGCGGGAGCGTACTGGCGCCGCCTCCGCCGCGTCGCCGGCGCCGGCATGCTCTCGCCGCGCCGCATCGCCGCGCTGGAGGGCCTCCGCCGCCGCGTGGCGGAGCGCATGGTCGACGCCGTCCGCGGCGAGATGGAGAGGAGGGCCGGCGGGGAGATGGCCGTGAGGGCCGTGCTTCAGCGAGCCGCCATGGAGAGCATGGCCGGCAGCGTGCTCGGCGTCCGCCATGGTGGCGGCGTCCTGCAGCCCAGCCGCGGCGAGAGGGTGGGGATTCGCGGACGGGGCGCGGCGAGTCGCGGGCGAGGCGGCGCTGAGCCGGCAGCGAGGGCGCTCGGACGCGGGCGGCCCGGCGCGTCGAGGTCGTCCGACGAGATCGCCTATGGCGTGCGGGAGGAGGGAGAAGAGAGAAAAAAGGAAAAAGAAGAGAAAAAAATGAAAATGAAACAAAAAGCCGGTGGGACCCATGGATGAGAGGGGGAATTGGAGGACCCTAGGATTGAGGGCTTGGAGATGGAGTTTGAGGGGGCATGCAAAATGAGAGCCCAAATAGGGTCCTTGCTGGAGATGCTCTAAGCGCCGGACCGGGGCGATGGATATGAGGGGGCCGCGCCGCAGGCCACCCAAACGGCTATAATTAAGCGGTTCCAAACGAAACGCCCTCTCGCTTTTGCGCCGGCGACCCCGCGACCCACCGCTAATCACAGCCCCGTCCCGTCCCGACCCGAGCCCCGCCTGCAGCGAGCGGCAAAAACCGAGGAACCCGGGGGCCGGACCCGGAAAAGGGCGCCAACCGCCGGAGCGCCCCCCGCCCCCAGCGATCGCCGGGGACTTCCCGGCCACGCGCCCGTCCCCCGGCGCCTTGTCCCATCGGCGCGCCATTGGAGCTGCTCGCGCGCGGCTGGTTCTCGGTGGGGATTTTTTTTTTGCTCGTCCTCCAACCACCGCCCGTTCGCCTTCTCGTCGGATTCGTCTGCTCCGGCGTGGGGGTTGGCGGTCCGGGCGCCGCGATGCCAGAGGCCGGCAACTACGGGTACAAGAAGACCGACGGCATCTGCGACGGCGTGTGCGGCGAGGTGAGCCACCCATCCCCATCCCCTTCCCCGCCTCGCTCCCCCGTCCCTGTCAGATCTGCCCCGCGCGCCGCGGGGGTGCGTTACTCTTCGCGCCGGGACGCCTCGTTGGTCGTTGCCGCGGACGCCCGGCGCATTCGGTCCGGACGGCGCGCTCGTGTGCCCACAACCCACCATGATTCAGTCGTGCGGGCGCCGGGATGCGGCATGCGGGCGGGCGGGCGGGCGGTCTCCTGCGAAGTTTCGGTTTCTGGCTGAGGGTGGGTGCTGGTTGGATTTTGGGGGCGGTTCTGGAATCCGGATGCGGAGGCCGTTGCTGTTCCCTGCTCGCGCCTTGTCGTTGATCTGCCCGGCGTGGGCGACGCGTTGGATTAGGTGTTGTGGTCGTGGCGCTATGGAGTTCGAATTCTTCACGCCTTTTGGGTGGCAGAATCTCGCGACGTGGCCGAATTGCGTGCTTCGGCATGGCATTTGGGACGAAGGAATATATCTTTCGACGAGTTTGAGTGGTTTTCTGCTTTCTTTCTACCACCACGAGGACTTTGTGCCTAGGCTTTTGCGGATTTGCAGAACTGTGGAACTCCTTGTGGATAGTGAAAGGTGTTAGCTGTTTGGCCACCATTATTACCAGTAGTGGTGTTGAGTGTGCTCTTGTTAACAGAGATAATTTAGTTCGGTTTCAGTTGGGCATTGCGATTTCCTAATGCTCTAGGTCTGGTGATTGGTGCTTCTAGTTTATATGATTTTGCTAACCTTGCTTGGCCGGTGTTATCTTTAGCCTTTTGCGGTTGTGCATGTAGATGTGGCATTATGTTTTCCTTGTTCTTTGCTAGTTTTATGCGGCATTAATAAGTTGATCTTAGCTTTTGGTGCTTTACTGGTTATAACAAAGTGTTTGGTGTGGAAAGCTGATGTTTGAGCTTTTGCTTCAGATGTTTATATCTTTTCGGTAAGCAGGGTTTGGTTATTAGCCTTGTCTCAGAGTTCGTTGCTTTAGGGATATAAAGTGCTAATACATGTGTATACTGAGTTTAAAATGACTTTGTGGAGTAGTTGGCTTGCATATGGCTGGTGTTCATCTTTGTTTCGGAGTTCGTTTTTTTCGTCTATAATTCTGATCGAATTCTTACATGTTTATGAATTCATTTGCAGCCTGCGTCAAAGGCAGTTTTGACCATGTCAAGGCTAAAGTGTGCGCTCCGGGGATTCGATTTCAGGGCACTTTTGGCGCTGTTGATTGGTGTGCCATTCCTAATATTGATGATATATGCGCATGGTCAGAAGGTCACATACTTCCTCCGGCCAATCTGGGAATCTCCTCCCAAGCCCTTCAAGACACTCCCTCACTATTACCATGAGAATGTCACCATGGAGAACCTCTGCAAGTTACATGGGTGGAAAGTTCGGGATACCCCACGTCGTGTCTTCGATGCTGTACTCTTCAGCAATGAGCTTGATATCCTTGAGATCCGTTGGAATGAACTTAGTCCATACGTATCAGAGTTTGTGCTGCTTGAGTCGAACTCAACTTTCACTGGCCTGAAAAAGCCCCTCCACTTCAAGGAAAATCGCCATCGATTTGGGTTTGCTGAATCACGGCTGACATATGGCATGATTGGGGGAAGGTTTGTGAAGGGCGAAAACCCATTTGTTGAGGAGTCATATCAGAGGGTTGCCCTGGACCAGCTTATTAAGATTGCAAAAATAGAAGATGATGACCTGCTGATCATGTCCGATGTCGATGAAATCCCCAGCGGTCACACAATTGACCTGTTGAGGTGGTGTGATGACATTCCAGAAATACTTCACCTTCAGCTCAGGAATTACCTTTACTCATTTGAGTTTTTCCTGGATGACAAGAGTTGGAGGGCCTCAATACACAGGTACCGAGCTGGGAAGACAAGATATGCACACTTCAGGCAGACAGATGAGCTTCTTGCTGATTCAGGGTGGCATTGCAGTTTTTGCTTCCGGTACATTAGTGATTTTGCCTTCAAAATGCAAGCTTATAGCCACGTAGACCGGATTAGGTTCAAGTACTTCCTGAACCCTGAAAGGATTCAAGATGTGATATGCAGAGGGGCTGATCTCTTTGACATGCTTCCAGAGGAGTACACGTTCCAAGAAATCATCGCCAAGTTGGGTCCGATCCCAAGCACATTTTCTGCTGTTCATCTTCCTAGTTATCTGCTAAAGAACGTCGACCGGTTTAGATATCTTCTACCAGGCAACTGCAGGAGGGAGAGTGGCTAGTTAATCTTTGTGGTTTACCCTGCAATGCTGCACGGGTGCAACTGCATATGTCTTCCCCTGAGAGACCGGCTGTCTGTGGCAGTTGCATCTGATATGATTTGCTAACGTAGTTGGACAATTGCTTGGGAAGTGAGGTTCGTGGATGAGTGAGTTCATGGATCTTGTGCTGTGTAATCGAACATGGGAGGGCCTCCGGACCTGACAGCATAGCGCATGCTTGGTCCTGGCTGGCGTTCCTTCCAGATGAGCTCGACAGGGTGTGCTTACATCCGGTTGTCATTGTCATTCATTACTTCCCTGATTGATATATAAAACTTAAATCTGTTGTAGATTGCACATCAAGAGAGGTTTCAGATTTACATGCTGTAGACTTACTATGCAGATAATTGCCTTGATATTTCGCTGCTTATGACCTTGCAACATTGGAATTGCCCCACCTGTTTCAAGTTGCGGTACGATTGTGCTAGCAGCATTTCGTCATCCCTTTGTTGACTCCTTCAGGTTGCCCTACGGCTCTTTTGTTCGTGTCGTACCACATACTGTTTCTTACGAGAATTCTTGCATCGTCTTCATATTCATTGAACCATACTAGTACGTGCGTGGTCTACTGTGCAGGGCACAACGTGCTGCTCCATGTCTTGCCTGTTTTAATACTGAATTGTAGCGACGCCATGTCTTGCCTGTTTGTACTGACAACGTGCTACGCCATGCCTTGCCTGCTTGTACTGACAACGTGCTCTTCCATGCCTTGCCTGTTGAAAAACACTTGTGGCTCGAGGAACGGTACGTTCAGGTCCAAGCGGAAACATCGCTTTTCCCGTTTTCTGCTGTGACCGTGCCTGGATATTGCCTGCCGCCACTTTTTAGCCTTCGTTTGGTACTATAGCCAGCTTTGGAGCATGGACACCGCAATTGCAGGGTGGTCCATAGTCCGCGAGGCTGGTGAGAGTCAAAGCTCACAAGCATGGTCACTCGGTTCCTAGAACGAGCCCCCCGGAGCTCACAAGCATGGTCACTCGGTTCCTGAAACGAGCCCCCGGAGTCGAAACCCCCGGATTGATTGACTGCTGTAACCTCCGAATCCTCATGGGGTGATGGGGATGCCATCACCGAGTCCGAGATTGTGTCACGCATTTGCGCAATCGATTGCAAATCAGGTGAGATTTTCAGATGATGTGCAGATGCATTATTTCTCGCATTTTTTCCCCGAATGCTTGTGCTGTCCTGTTAACAGAGCCCTGGCATCTGATCTCTACCCTGCTTATTCGGAATAGAGCTGTGTCATACATCAATCCTCGCATATTCAGGAAGCATCGGCTTATCGAATTCTGTGTGATGATATAGTCACGACGTAACAAAATCAGACGTTTGATCCTCGCGATTCTTTTTCCCTTCTGCATACTCGTACGAGCTGCTTCATTTTCGAACCATTTCCTCCCAAAGTTTTCCCTTCTGCATAAAGTACTCCGACAACATGAAAATGAAACGTTCGTGTTATCTGGCCTCCGATAACATGCCCGTTCTTGCTGCTTTCATCGCTACAGTATGCACTGCTGTAGCTTCTCTGCATTGATACGCTCAGTTCACAAGATCTCGACCCGGTCCCAAGGTCACGCGGTAGCTTCTCTAGTCTGACGAGTGCACAGAGAAAGCCTGCCTCCATGTACCTGCGGGTCAAATCAGTCAAGTCCAGGCACGACCGAGTTCGGCTGTCGCTTGACCGGTGTCGGTCAACTCGCAGCGAGGAGGCGTGATGATGAGATGGGGCCCCACAGCAGCATCTCATGTCTTCCCTGTCTGCTCCCCGGGCTGGCGTGCGGTATCCTCATTGGTCGCCTCGCCGGCAGAAACTTCCGCGTCCTTGGAGTCACCCTGTTGACGAGACGCGCGCGTCGTCATCGGCGTGGGTCTTGACGGCGCGCGTTGCGATGCGAGATTCCACTGTCGCGGACGACATGCCGTAGCGGGGGGATCGCGCGATCTTTTCACATCGCGGAGACGCAGCGCGCGTGAGCCGTCCTAGCGCTGCGCCGGGTCGTAGTACTGACAAGTCTCCTCGGTCATTAACAAACGGAAGGAAGCGGTTGCATCAATGGCCAACGAGATTTTGGTTGTTTGCTATAGGGATCCGAGGTTACGGAGAGTTTGGTATGTGTACACTTTTCAAGGTTTCCGAAAGGAAAGTGCGTAGCCAGCACCCGGAAAATCTCGAGCATATGGGCTTTTCCCACGCTGTCGCGTTGGAAGCAGCAGTAGGATTTATGGAGTGGGCTTTGCTCTCAAACAAATGGTCTGGGCCTAATTAAATCAAGAATGTTGCTCGCTCACGCACAACACAGAACCCCAGGTCCCCAGCCAGCAGCGGAAATCGTTGCTCAAAAAAAAAAAAAAAGCAGCGGAAATCAGCAAGCAAAATCTAATGTCAGATTCGGCCTCCTGCACGCGGATATGTCACTGAGAGGTGGCTCCTCCCTCTTGCTTCGCCTCGAAGGAGCCATGGTTCTGGACAGCGGTCAACGAAACAAACCCAAGCAGATTTACGGCGAGGTGACGGGCGGGGGGTTGGACGAGGCGAGTTTGCCATGGCGAGATTCTCCATTTTCCCGAAAGATCGGGCGTGATATTTGCAGGAGGCGAATCTATCGCGCGTCACGCTCGCTCCCAGAAATAGAACCCGAGCAGCCAGCCAACAAACGAATCATCAGGTTCGGCTCCCCCTGCAGGCGACGTGGTCGGACATATCGCAGGTCGTGGCTTACCTACTGTATTTGCTTCGCCTCGAAGGAGTAATAGGCCAATGGCCGCGTGCACATTTACAGCAACGTTGATCGGGGAAGGATGAGGTCGGGATGGGTATGTCTTTGTTTTCTTTTTTGCTCCCCGAAAGGATGTGACATGATTTTTCAATTCTACCTATACGATCGTAAGTTCGCAGTTTCTCAATCAGGGGAGGGCACAGGCACATGCACCCGTATGTGCTAGGTAGGGGTGAAAGTGGTGTGATAATTATCCGATCCGATCCGCTCCGAATCTGGATTTTGAGGATTTGGAGAGGTATTTCACATATCCTAGAGGATCTGATCCGATCCGAATCCGATTGCATGCGGATGCGGATTAGGATATGGGAGTAGCAAAATCTGACGGATATGGATTATCCGATATATCAAAGCGGATTATCCGAAGCTCAAAATATAATTATCCGACAATATTAATCAATTTTTATTTGTTTTACATGCTTTCATAATATTTTAAACTAAGAACTTGTAGTTTTGGTGGTGGGATTTCATTGGCTAGTGTAATATTGCTACTAGCTAGTCTACATGCTTTGATGAATTGTCTATCAACATATAATTCACTACTAATAGATGTATCAAATCCGATATTTAAAAAACCGCTTCCGATCCGCTACCGATCCGAATCCGTTCCATTTCCGACATCCGAAAAAATCCGTATCCATAAGCGCATCCGCATATTATCCGCTCCGCTCCGAATCCGATGAAAAAATATGGATTAGGATACAGGAAAGGTGTTATCCGCTCCGATCCGATCCGTTTTCATCCCTAGTGCTAGGGATGTTTGCTTTGGTACACACTTAAATAAACACAAGCTTAAATAAAAGCTTGATAGAAGTTTGTTTTAAGTCAAAGGAAAAGTTAGAATAGAAATTTGAGAAAAAGTTTGATCGAGCCTAACTGCTTTATCATTTTTCTGTTTTTGTTAGAGACCGAGGCTCGTGGACGGCACCTCACACGATTCGTTGTAGTGCCTGATGTGACGTGAGATTTCTAGTTTCACCAAAATCGCACGTCCGCCTCCGGGCCGACGCAGGCAGGAAGCTGCGCGCACATGATTGGGGCGGGCATATGTGGCCTACACACAAAACCAGAGGTGGATCTGCGTGCGAAGGATGTAGGTTGGGCCAGCTGTTTTGTCAGTTTTCTATTATTGTCGGAAAGGATGTGTATGTACAACACATTAAGCAAGCATTGGCCTACTCACAAAACAAGAGATAGAAATTAGCCCGTGCATAGAAGAGGGGCAATCGTGCTCGTGTATGCGAATCAAGGACGACTCTCCCCCACCTCCCCAGCTATCTACAAATCACCAAAGCACAAAGCCTTGTGGCACTGTAGCACATGCCTGTTGCGAAGCCATGCTTATGACCATAGATAAAAAGGAGTTTTCTTGTGTGTGTGAAACACAGACGCAAACACTACACGCACATGCTAGTTAGCACCGACGTGCGTAGGAGATGTGGATTGGCCACAGCCGTTGTAGTTTTCCGTTTTTGTCAGAAACTGATGTGCGTTGACCGCACCTCACGCGTATGCTGATTAGCACCGACGTGCGCAGGAGATGTGGGTTGGCCACAACCTTTGTCGTTTTTTCGTTTCTGTTGGAAACTGGTGTGCAGGGACTGCACCTCGCGCGCACGTTGACTAGCACCGGCATGTGTAGGAGATGGGTTGGTTGCAACCGTTGTCAGTATTCTGTTTTTTGTCGAAACTGATGTGTGTGGACCACACCTCACACACACGATGGTTAGCACCGGCATGCGTATACGTAGGAGATGGTTAGGCCGCAACCGTTGTCAGTTTTTTGTTTCTGTCGAAAGCTGATGTGCGTGGACCGCACCTCACGCGCACGCTGATTAGCACCGCGTGCTTAGACTGACTCCAACAATACAATGCATTTTTGAGAGGCAAAATGACCATTGCCTCAGCTCCACAGTATTTTGCATTTCATTGTCGAGACACCATCTACAACAGCAACCGTAACTGCATCTCCATCGTGCTCTGCTTGCGCTTGATTTTTTGACGGCATGGCAATGACACCACCACATGAGGCCGTACTCGACAACCAGAGGCTAGCACCGCGGCAACAAGGCACGCCCGCGCCGTGCCGCCTCGCGCCACCGCGTTCACGCCCTGCAGCGCCTCCGCGGACAGGGTGAACGTGGCGACGGCGATGTCGCCGGCCGGCGGCTGCTTGCTGCGGACGAACTCCAGGTTCTTGCTCCTGGCGATCGGCGGCATGGCATTGAGGTACGTGTGGAGGAAGTGCGTGGAGCTCAGCCCGTCGCAGGCGCCATGGTGGATGGTCACGCGCGATGCGCCGGCGGCCCCGCCTCCTCCGCAGGTCGCCACGCGGCGCGCCACCGCAACTCGCCCCGCCCGCGCGCCGCCGCCTTGTCTGTGCTGCCCGCGTGTCGCTGCGTCTCGTCCCGTGCCGCAGCCATGTCTGTGCGCATCGTCTTCCTCTTCCTCTGCCTTATTTTCCTCAAGCACCAGCCGCCATGTCCGTCGGGATGAACTTGCGCCGCGCCGCTGCTCTGTTGATCCCCAACCCAAACCACCCACAACCGCAGCTGCGCGAGAGCTTCCTCTAGCTCACCCTCACCCTTATTTCTTCCCAACCGAAGTGAGCCGCGAGATCGAAACAACTTTTTTCCCATGGCCGGCACTTGAGGGAACCCAGCGCCGCCGCCAAATTCTCCGTCTCCGGTGAGACGCACTTCGATTCCCCACACACGAAGCTTCTCTACTACCCCGCGCACCTCCCTGACCACCTCCTTTTCCTGTTCGTCAGTCCAACTCGCTGGAACGCCGCGTTTCCCGCCCGCCGTCTGTCGTGTCGAGCCGCCTCCACGACGAGCCACGCTCCTGGGCACCGTGGTCAAGGAGGACACCGCGCTCCTCCCCGCCGCCCACGCGTTGCTCGCCCTGCGCGCCTTGCCTGGGCGCTCGCCGACGCCGCACGCGCTGCTCCCCCTGCTCGCCTTTGCCTGGGTGCTCGCCGACGCAGCCCGCAGCGCCCCGGCGTCAGCGCGCGCGCCGCCCGCCCGCTGCTCGCCCTGCGCGCTGCCGCTCGCGCGCGCGCCCTGGCGACCTCCTCCGCGTTCCGCCGCTTGCCGCGCGCAGCTCGCCTTGCCTGGGCGCTCACCGACGCAGCCCGCCGCGCCCCGCCGTCCACGCGTGCGCTGCTCGCCCTGCGCGCCGATGATCACGATGCTCCCATCCTGCGGCTTGGCTCGGCCTAGAGTGAACCAGAAGGGCGGCGTGGCTACCTCGAGCACAGCTTGGCTATGGCGGGCGGAGCAAGCGAGCAAGGAGAGAGAGAGCGGTACCGACCAAATGCATTGGAGGAGAGAGGGATGCAACTTTGGCTCGCCTCTCTCCTTCGATGCAAACTGCCTGCCCATTTGCCTAGTGTTGTTGGAGATAGATTTGGTGTTGCACAGTGTCGTGTGAGAGGCAAAAATGCATTTGCATGGTATTGTTGAAGTCAGCCTTAGGAGATGTGGGTTGGCCGCAGTAGTTATGAGTTTTCCGTTTCTGTTGAAAATTGATGTGCGTGCACCGCACCTCACGCACACGCTGATGAGCACCAACGTGCTTAGGAGATGTGGGTTGGTCGCAACCGTTGTCAGTTTTCCATTTCTATTGGAAACTGATGTGCGTGGACCGCACCTCACGCGCACGCTGATTAGCATCGGCGTGTGTAGGAGATGGGTTGGCTGCAGCCATTGTCAGTTTTCCATTTCTGTCGGAAACTGACGCGCGTGGACCGCACCTCACGCGCACGCTGATTAACACCGACGTGCTTAGGAGATGGGCTAGCTGCAGCAGTTGTCAGTTTTCCGTTTCTGTCGGAAACTGACACGCATGGACCGCACCTCATGCGCACTCTGATTAGCAGGACCCATCTGACGTGGAATTTTACCGGATGCGAATCCTTTGCGTTGGTATTTAGCCGCGACCCCTCCCCTTCAAATGTTAACGATCCGATTCCTCAAGGAAAACAAGTTACCTGTCTCTCTTCGTTGAAAAACATGGATTCCCCCCTCTGACCTTCTCCGTGCTCGTGAGAGAATCTAGCCAACCGCGCTGGGTCGGAAAACAAAATGTAACCTGCTCCCTCCGTGTTTTCTTTTCTTTTTGTTTTCTGCTCCCCCGCACTGTTGTCTCCCATGAACGGAAGCCGCTGCTGTCCGTGGCCCGCGTCCGTTTCCGGTTTCCGGGAGCCGTCGGGCCCAGCGCCGAGAAAGTTACCGGGCGCGTTTGCCTTGCGAGCCAAGAAAAGAGGGCAGTGGACTCGCCCAGTGATGTGTGGCGTCACCCCGAGGCGCGCCCGCGCGCAGGGCAGGCAAGTGGACCCCGCGGGGTCGGGTGGCCCGCCACCTACTACCTGCTGCGGGGGCGCGTGCGCCGGGCTCGTGCGCCGTGGCCTTTCCCTGCACCGCGCTCTCCACGTCGCGGCGTCAACCAACCGTGCATGCATGGGACTTGCGCACAGTCCACACCTGCAGTGATCGAGCGAGTGACGGTGGAGTGCCAGCGTGGCGGGCGCAGTCCACACCTGAACGCCCGCCGGCGAGCGTCCGTGGCCCACCGTTTGCGCGGGCCCCTGCTTCCCGCCGACCGCAGCAGCAGTCGCAAACGCGCGACCCGCGCAGCTGTGGAGTGAGGGGCGCGGGTTGGCGCGCGGGTTGCTTCTCGCGATGGATAAAGCCAAGAGCGCGGCCTCGCCTCACTCATCACACTCTTGCAAACGCGGATTCCTGGTCACCTCCACCCCTCCCTCCCTTCCCCCACCTATATAAACGCGGGCTCGGCCGCCACTCTGCGCACACACCACACTTCCCCCGAAGTTGCCGACGCGCTCCTCCCCTGCCCTGCTCGGGTGCTCGCGGCGCGCCCCTCCGCTCCGTCGCCATGGAAAAGTAAGTGGGGGAGTTCTCGGGGAATTATTTTTCTGTTATTAATCTTCTTAGCAGCTTCGGTTCGCATCGATCGGTCGTTCTGCGAAGGTGAGAACAGGCTCGCTTTGCATTTTCTTTCGCCTATTTTTTTTTCCCTTGGTCCGTGCTTCGTTTCGTGCTTGATTGGGGCTGATCGATCGATGGGAGGTGGATTCGGTGGGTTGCGTTGATGCGGAGAGTCGGAGCAGCTCGATCGATCTGACGCTCTTGAGCTTGGGTGCCGCGAGACGCTTTTTTTTTCCCCTGACGACGGGACGGCCCGCGAGATCGGCGGATGGCGGCCGGAGATGGCGTCCGTGGCTGGGCAACGCCGCAGCTGGGTCGTGGTCCGTTTCTCGCCCGGGAAATGCAGGTTTTCTGAGGTTTGAGAGGAGTCTTCCGCTGGAAGCAAGCAGGGGAAGGGTTTTGCGGTGGTGCAAGAGGTATCTTCCGCTTGAAGGAAGCAGAGCAGGGTGTTTTCCCACCCAAGACCGATCCATCCTGCAGCGTTTCCCGGTCGCAGCTGACCCGGCTTGTCAGATACCGGCCTCGATTGATCTGTAGGGGTCACCGGCCTCGATTGATCTGTAGGGTTTCAATGGTGAAATCGGATGTGGATTTTCAGATTGCTGTTCTTGTATAAGGTGATGCGGAGATTGGGGTTTGCTGGAGGTGGAAAACAGAGTATTGACCTGGTTCGTGGATAGAATCACTCGCGTAACCCATCTCGATGTGTTGTGTGTCCTGGTGACCATGATCGTGGACAGCTATCGATGTTGCGACTTTGTGATAGCTGACTGAAGGACTTGGTGACTGGTGAGGCCGGCAGTCAGGATGTTCTGTTTAGCCTCCTTGTGGGTTTTGTTTATGGCAGAGCGCAATGGAGAAGTGCAGTTAAATTGGATGAATGAGCAGTGGCAGATTACGAACTTCGTTTCTTGCCTTTTGATGTGGCAATGTTGGTGACGTTGGCCCCTTGCTTGCTCGATCCTAATGGGGACATAATCTGGCAATGATTCAGGATGAGGGCATCTCCCACTTAGCGTATCATATCACTGGGTCTGGATGTCCCTGGGTTAAATCATTGGATGTTTCAGACCAGTAGCAGTTGAACCTTACCATTTATATTCGAGTAGATGTTAACAGGCAGTAACATCCAACAGCAGTTAATTAACCACCAAATTGGCTTTTGCTTGGCCTGAAGATGTGGTTTTAAAACAGTTAGTGTCTTATGGTTGAACTAGCAGTTCAGATTCAGTTTGAAAGGTGGCAGATTATGCCCTTACAGTAGTCCCTGTGCTCTGCTCACTATTCAAGTATTAGAGATAGCTTGTTCCTCAGATCAGTACTAGTATTTTCCGTTACCAAACAAGCATTACTATTAGTGAGTTGCATTGTGCTAGGATCTGCTAACTTTTTTTTTCCATGGCAGGGCTCGGCCCAAATCTGATAACTTCTTAAATAGATTCACTCTCCAACGTGGACTAGTACTTTACCCTTTATCTCGTGATCCATAGACAATGTGTTTAGAGTAGTGATGAGATCACTGCAACCCCCTTAATTGAGAGCCTTTTCACATACAGTTCATCATCGCCTTGACTGCACACTGTTTAAATGTCTCTTTGTTATTTTGAACATGTTCCCACTAGGCATTATATTCGTTCCTACTTACCCTGATTCAACAAGTCATTGATCGAATGAATTATATGTAACGTAAATATGAGGCCATCCTAAATATTTACATGAACGGTTGTTGTGCTTTTTCTGCAGGCCCTGGATTATTAATTGGAAGGGAATTGTTGAAAAAGTAAGAGACCAAAGTCAATTATTCTATCTTCGGCTTGCTGAATTGGTTTCTGAAGCATATATCAAGTGCCCCAACTGCCAATGTTGCATTGATTGTAGTAAGGTAAGTTAACTATTTAGTTATCAAGTGCCCCAACTGCCAAAGTGCATCTCGATGAACTAGCAGTGGGTTCTTGTGTTTCTAGAAAGAGTCAGAGATAGCTCAGTGCAGAGACGTATCATAATCTAAGAACAGCCTAAACAGTAATTTAGTCATTGCCTCAACTATTTCACCCATACTTTCTTAGAGCTGTTTTACAGCGCACAGTACCATATTACCTTAATCAAATGTTACGGACCCAATTTAGTTGATACAGAAGCTGGCCTTAAAGCAAATAAGTTTTTCTTCTATAGCTTTTAGTTTGCATTGTATGAAATCTGTTTCTTTTTGCGATATTGTATGAAATCTGTTGTATTCCAGAACAGCAAACTTTTTTTTTTTCATCTTATACCATGCATTGCAGGTTCCAATAGTGTGGGCAGAACTACCTGTTGGCGTTAAATTTGTTCCATCTGATTCAGAACTGCTTCTACATTTGGAAGAGAAATCTAACCAGCCAGATTCGGTGTCCAGTGTACATAATAAAGAACTCATTCCTACTATAGAAGAGCCGGATGGAATCTGCTACACACATCCTAAAAATCTCCCAGGTGCATACGGTTCTCTCTCTCTCTTTTTTTTTTGTAATATATCATTGCATTTAAAACCGATTTACAAACTCATATCTTCTAATTTTCAAGAGTACTCGCTCCATTTTTATTTTGTTGACGTTAGGACAGCTCTTGCACTAACTAAGCTGTCCTAACGTCAATAAAAAGAAAGCAGAGGTAGTAGCTTTGAGTTGCTTAATTCATATGACGATCTGTTGTGCCGGTAGGTGTCAAGACGGATGGCAGCAGCAGTTATTTCTTCTACAGAGTAGCAAATGCATACGGTCGTGGTCACCGCAAGCGTCGCAAGATCGATGTGGATTACACTGTCTCAGACGATAAGAAACTCAGATGGCATAAGACTGGGACATCTAAAGAGGTCTATGACGAGAATGGTGTCAAGAAAGGCTGGAAAAGATACTGGTTCTTTATACAGGTTCAAAGAAAGGGCGTGACAGCAAGACAAATTGGGTGATGCATCAATACCATCTTGGTGTAGATGAAGCTGAAAATAATGGGCAGCTTGTTGTTTCTAAAATCTTTTACCAACTGGCGTTGAAGCAAGTTGTCAAGTCTGAAATGGATATCTCTGTTGTGGAACATGATACATCTATCAAAATTGATCCTAGAACCCCGAAGATCGATCCTCCCCAGCCTCAACCTCCGAATAACAGCCCGTGTGAAACCGAGCAGTATAATTCTCCCTTTCAGCTAGATCAGGTAATTCCAATCAACCACTTTGACATTTGGAAGTGACAGTGATCAAAAGGCACTGCTTCCTTTCTACCTTTAATTTACAGTTCATGTGATATTCCAGGCTGCTTCTAAATATCAAAGCAGTTGTGTTTCTGAGATCAAAACCGAGCATATTTCTTTCTGAAATTGTCCATATTATAGTTGCTTACATTATTTCATTTCTCTGTAAATGCTTTTGGTTATGCGGCGATCATTGATGTTGTTGCATTGCTTGTGGAACTGTGACAGGGGGGAGCAGAATCTAGCACATCCAATTTTCGCGTAAAGGATGAAGATAAATTCCCTGCTTGGTATGCTGGATTATCAGAAATTTCTGAGGACACGGCTCAACCTGACATGGATGAACCCAGTGTCACTGGGATGCAGACACTCGTGTCAGAATCCGCCTCAGGTTCAGGTGTCCGAACTTTCTTGGACAAGGGAAAGGCTCCTCTAGAATCGACGCAGGTACTGGAACCTGAGGCTGACCCAAGTTCCTGTTCGTCAAAAGAGGTTGCGAATCAAGCTTCCAGGCAACACTAGAACCTACCCTGAGCAAAGAGGTTACTGAAAATTGTCTTCAGGGACCGATGCATGATGGGCTTCCTTCCGTGGATAACATTTTATCGTCCCGTGGATCACCTACAGACTACTACACCCTAACCGTAAGTCCAAAGACTCGGAAATCAGAATACAGGATTTGAGTTCTTTCCAGGGTAAAATGCTCATTCGTTTTTATCATGCGCAGGGCACACGGTTCGAGTCACAGGATAACCTCGATGCCTTGCTGGAGAGCTTCTTCACGTCTGATGCAGAGACGAGTTAGAACTGGAAGTAGTGGCACTGCAGGAGACAGTTTTGTATATGACTTTGCAGTGTATGAACCCTCTCATGAGATGTTTTCCATACTGATTTTGCAGCGTGAAGCACTGCATTTACTATCTCATGAGAAATTTTGTACAGCAGTAGAACCAAGCGGTTCTCAGATGACACCCCAAATTAGGCGACTGTTTTTCAGAATCATGTTGTTGTGTAATGATGTTGACTGGCAGCAGTGTTTTCAAAGCCATGTTGTTCTGTAAGAATGTTAATGTGTAGCAGTAATGTTTGAGCCCGTGCTTCTTGTTTGTCGAAGGTTGAGGCTGACTGTTGTATGGTTGTCATCGTGCACCCAGGACGGCGCTCTGCTTCTCCCGTTCCCGAGTGACGTCATACTCTCCGTGGGCCCGCGGCGTTTTAGTCCCATTATTTTCTTAATTGAGACCAATGAAGACTGTTTAGAGAGGGTTATGAACGAGAGGTGGTGGATCGGTTTGCAGTAGGGTCGCAGAGAGGATTTAGTCACTAGTCCTCTCTGTTCGTTTTCTTCTTATTATGACTGTGTCATTGCAGTAGCACATCATATATCATACATTATTTCATTTCTCTGTAACATTCGCTTCAGCCACGCTCGTCGCTCCATGTCGCTCTAGTCGCGCTCGTAGCTCCAGCCCGCCTCCCCCCCCCCCCCCCCCCCCCCCCCCCCCCCCCCCCCCCCCTCACGGCCGGCGAGCTTGTCGTCTAAACTAAATCCAATTGTTCCGCCGTCTGAACCAAATGTTTCAAGGAAAGAAATCAATTGTTCCAGGGAGAGAGTGATTGTTCTACAGAGAGATCGATTGTTACATGGAGAGATATCGATTGTTCCAGAAAGAGCAATAGATTGTTCCAGAGGGAGCAATCGATTGTTCAAGGAGAGAAAGTGATTGTCCCAGAGATAAACATATTGTTCTAGGAGAAGACATGTTTCGGATGGACACTCTGGAACACGGGGCGGCGGAGGTGGTCGGTGACGACCAGGGCTTCGAAGCAGGGGCGGTGAAGTGGTCACGGCCGGGGGTGGCCCAGGCGGGGCGCCAAGCAAAAGAGCAGGCGCGGGCGCAGTGAGAGCGGGGGCGGCGCATCAGCCATTCTGCTAGTGGGAAGGAAGAAACTAGTGTTCTCATGTGTTGTCGCGTCATGGGCCGAGGCAATGGTGATTGGCCCACTAGCAAGAGGAAGAAAATGAGCGTTGGGGAGAAAATAAGGAGGTGGGCCGAGAGAGGCTGGGCGTTGCGGTGGGCAAAAGCGAATAATCCCGATATATATTGTCCTCTATAAGGACTATCGTCAATACAAGTCACATTTATAACATTTTTTTCCTAACAAAAGGGTCTCCTCTATCAAGTCATGAAGTAGAAAACTTGGTTTTTTTTTAAAAAAAAAAGCCATGAGCCTCGACATGGGTTGCTCTACGGCATGTGGAAGCCGGACCGCGGACGATTGTGGCAACCGGACTTGGCAAGCTCAGTTCAACTACCCAATCCGAATACACTAGTTAACCACTAGTTCCACTCTTAGGTCGCCCAGCAACAAAAGACCAAAGCAATGGTGAAAAGACATGTAGCCTAGTGATTACAAGAGCCTCAGTAACACTGGCGGAGCCCGCCAAGGCCGGCCGGGGCCCTGGCCTCTGCTTCCTCTGTGGAAATGTCTACTGTATGCATGCAAATCAGCTCAAACACACTCTAATTCCTTTCCTATGCATGCATCCATGGAGAAACAACAGCTTGAAATTACAACCGGCCCCTGCTTATCTTTGTGTCTGGCTCCGCCACTGCTCAGTAACAACCTGTATCCTCACGTCCTCCTGATATTTTGGTAAGGATATACGTATACCTTATTACGCAGTTATTGGTAAAATTCTCTACCCAATCCCTTTGGTTATCAGAACGTACATATTGTGAGCGATTAATGTCGCCTCAGGTATTATATACTCTCGTCTCGATGGTAGCATGCAGAGACACGAGAGGACTCTCGAACGCATTGTTTACTTATGCAGAGACACGAGGGGATCACATGTTGTCGGGTCCTGTCCACCAAGTTGATCAGGTCCTCGTTGACATAATATTTATGATTCTAGCTTTCAAATTTTTGCCATAATACTCTATTTGTGATTATTACTTTTCAATACATCATTATCACTACCTAATACATTTCTATCTCTATTGCTTTTCTCATTGTTTTCTGTACATTAAATATTGTTCACTTCTCTTTAGGTTCTGTACCCAAGCTAAAATTACAAGTATAGTAAAACAGAAAGAGTATCATTAACTTTTCCAAATATCGCGGTGCTAGCCCAGTTGACGGTGTTTGGATGGACAATTGTGACGGCTTGTCTTGTGAGAGCTTTCAGAGCGACATCCACGTGGACCTCCGACATTTGATGAAGGATCATTTGACACACTGACTTTACCCGCCATCTCTAGGGAAGTTTCTGGGCATGAAGAGTAGTGCTTGCGAGGACGAGGTGACCCTCGACTTGACTGGTGCCACAGGGCTAGACGATGCTAGGCCACCAGCTAGGGTCTACTGGCAACAATCGGCTTGTGACCCTGGTAAAATTCTCCTCCATACATCATCTTTCTTCCTTTCAAAGAGTTGTGACGTGGTGTTAAGCTGCTTCTATCTCACCGGCTTTTTTCTTGCCATGCACAAGGAAAAGAGTGAGCGGTATGTCCGAGCCATTGCCGTCGTGACACCTGCACGAAGGTCGGCAATAAGGTTTCTGTGCAGCGCAACTGCGTGACCGCTCGTTCGCTGCCTCTGTGACAATCTGCTTCGTCTACATTGACGGTCTGCATCGTCTACTATTGTGCTAATTTAGCACCGACCAATCCAAAGTGAGTCAATGACGTCTCCTCTCTATTTTGCTCTGTTCGCATAGTTGACTAAGAAATCTGACTCAAACTAAAATCTAGATTTGAAATAATCCGCATACTTCCAACACCCACCATGCATGCCCACTGTCGCCGGCGAGTTGCTCCCGCAGGTCGCGTCCCAGGAACTTGGGGCAGCAGACTAGTACGCCAGGCCGGACGGAAGCCGAGGCTCGAAGATGAAGAGCGAGTACCGAGGGGTCCGCCTTTGTTTAGAGGGTGTTCGTGTTTTTAGGCCTACAGGTCACATCAAAACTAATCTTGCTATTTACGCGTATTAAATAAGTCTAATTACAAAACTTTTTTACAGATGTGTGCTAATTTGCGAGACGAATCTAATAAGCCTAATTAAGCTATGTTTTGCTACAGTGATGCTACAGTAACTAATCGTCTAATCACGGCTTAGTTACCCTCATTAGATTCGTCTCGCAAATTAGTACAAAATTCTGTAGTTAGTTTGTTAATTAGACTTTATTTAATACCCTTAAATGACAAGATTCTAAGCAGCCTAAAATTAGGACTAGAGAAACGAACACCGCCTTAGTCGTTTCTCAGCTCGTGGCGGAGCTTGGCTGGTGCGTCGGTCGTCTGAGCCCCCGAGTTGGTCCACTCCGCGTTTCGGGTAGTAGCCGTGTACTTACAAGTAGGAGTAGCATGCTTGCATGCGTGCCGCGACCTCACCTGTATCTTTTGCACGCAACACGTACGCGCGCATGCTAGCTTGCCCAAGTGATATCAATGAAAAAGGCGAGGGATTAGTATAGGCCCGGTGCTTGGACATAATATTTCATCAAATATTAAATTAAGGTAGAGGAGATTTAGATTAAACTATGCGGTATATAGAGTGGTAGGTGTTCGTCCGCACGCAACAGCTCCGTTGCCGCGTTCTGCACAGCCGCCGGCTCGCGACTATTGCAAGAGAGGCGTCGTGCGGACGGACGTGGTTGGGGCTGCGACTTCGGCAGTTAGGGAGAGAGCGCGCGCGCGACGACTTCTGCCCCGGGCCTGTGAAGGCACACATCCTTCTGACCCCGTTTTACACATGCATGCATGGTCTTGTACTCTCATCCTTACTTTATGTGATGCTGTCACTTTGATGCATTGGTTCTTATGCCTTTACATCAAGCAAGTGGATAGAGAGAGAAAGCGTACCATAAATGGAGAGTCAGTATTGGTTTTTGCCTTTACATCAGGCAAGTGGATGGAGAGAGGAGGAACATATATGGTTGCCACTGTTTTGTCATTTTCCTCTTGTCATGATACTTTTTAGGGTATTCTGTACTTGAGCTTGTGGTGTTGTATACCCTGATTTGTATAACGCCGACACATATATTTTGAACACTTGTATATACACGTAAAATATTGTAGAACAGGCTTGACATAAATCATAAAGCGCATTTGCAGTTTCAGCCCATCGTAAAGGAAGAAGGCTCACATTAAAGTAGTAATGAAGTAGGTTGTCATGTATAGTATGGTCGGACTTAGATTGTTCTAACTTCGAAGTCAGCTCATATTACATAAAACTAATCAATATATTGTATTCATTTGATTTTGCTCTAAATCAATTTATTTATATAAATATAAATCTATTTTAGTTTTGCACATAGGTCAATATTTTTGAATTGCTTTCACTGACGGAGCTTGAGGCGAGATCGAGTCAGGGGGCGAGCTTCACTAATTGAACAATATTTTGAAGGAACAGTGCCTTATTTACTGTTACCACTTGCCTGAACTCGGCTCCATCAAGCTCATTAGTGACCCCTGGTCACTGGTAGTACGAGCTGCGGTGGCCACGCTGCAGAAAGAGAGTCGAGTTAACATAAGATGAAAGAGCGTCTTCTTTTTTCTCATAAATATCTTATCAAATCAGCAAAAAATACAAATGTGGCAATTTGCTTATGAAAGTCTTCATTGAGATTGGCCTTAGAAAGCTTTAGAAAATTAAAGAGACCGGGAAAAGATAATATGCACATGAAACGATGAAAGGTGGAGAAGAAGATAGCTGGAGATGCATCGGAAAGTGAGATTGGATATGAGATGTATGGGAAATTGTGAACTATAATTATTTTGACAAAAAATGAAAGGTAAAACTGCCGATAAATTGAAAAATAAGTCAAAAACTTGCAACAAACCAAAACCATCCTATTTTGTTACATCCTCATAGTAGCATGAGAGAGAGAGAGAGAGCGCACTCTTCTAAGGATACCACGGATTTAACATGACAGTCACCACATGAATAAGTTCATACTCAGACAATACTACTTCCGTCTTTAAATAAAGAGCTTTCTAGCATTTAATCACAAAAATAGTGTGAGTCAAAAGACACCATGCCTCTTGTTTTTACCTCAATTCATACCTCCACCAACTCTGCCACCAACTTCAAAGTTATCCTATCCTTACAACACTCTATGTTTAGAGAAAAATTCAAACATCCAAATTACCCGGTATAAAGGGACGGAGGGAGTACCAGACTTTCGAGTGTGTTTGCCACCGCTCCTCCTTTGCCTACTTAGGAGGGAGCGGGAGCAGGGTTTTCCAGCTTAGACTGCTCCGAGTTCATCCAGCAGAGAAATGAAATCTGCTCACGCTATAGTGCTGCAAGGGTGAATGCCAGGAGGAGCAGACGCAATGAGAACGGTACCAAAGGCATCCTTATTCTGACTGGGGCTACCTCCATAGCCCCGTAGCCTCGTCTGTTCTAGCACCAGAACTTGTGGAGTACAGCATCAGTTTTTTCCTGCTGCACAAGTGTCTGGGTATGGGCTTCAACAAGCCCAATCGCTGTCTTATCCATATGCCCGCTATAGTATACTGTTGGCATCGAGGAACAAGATTGGCCAAAGGAGGAAACAGAGATTTACCAGGGCTCTGCCAGTCTGCCACCCATGCAGCATGCATGATAGCCCAGCCCAGAAAGTGCGAAACGATGACTGTGTTCTTCTTCACAGCTTTTTGAATCCGTGTTGAGTGATGAATCAAACTTCGTTCGAAAATGATTTTTGAGTGGGACTTAACCTGCTGCAGTACCTACGTTTCCAAGCTGTTAATACGAAGTACTAGGCTTAGATATGACTGTATAATTTGTATTTAGGGTAACAAGATAGAATGCACGGGCAGACAACACTGGTAGGAGTACGTTGGTTGGCAAGCGGCAGTTCGATTTTGATTATGGAGATGGCGATCCCTGGTCTGCCTTGGCGCCCCTTTCCCTCCCCGCAACAAGTAGCGAGCTCCACGGCCTGCTCCATCGATCATGCTGGTGCCACCTTCTCCCTTATCGGCGCCGTTGCAGCTCGAGTCCGGAGCTGCATGATGAGGTTTCTGACTTGGCGGAGTTGTGTGCCGGAGTTTTATTTGATTCATTGCAGAGAGAGAGGGGAAATGATCAGCCTGTTCGGCTGGGCTGGGAGCGGCTGGGCTGGTTCCCAGCCCACTCACGAGTTACTGTAGCGGCTGGGAACCAGCCAGCCAGCCGAACAGGCTGGATGACAGGAGGAAGAGGATAGAGATAAAGAGAGAGATGCATTGGGAAATGATGACAGATGCGTAAGATGCATTGGGAAGTGAGAATGAAGAGAGAGATACATTGGGAAATGAGAACTAAAATTATATTGAAATGGAGGGAGTTCTACAACCTATGATTGATCCTTGGGATTGAAGGGCACAAGGCAACGATGATACTACTACTTCACAACTGATGAACTGAACCGTTCTTCTAAAATCTGTTTTATTTTGTTTGTGTCTTAACTAATAGCAGACGAATATAAGTATGGTTTCTAGCCAGGAAAACATCGAAACAAATTTTAATGGAGAAAAAAATGCCCTACGCGCACAGGGAAGCCACCAGTGCGGTATCAGTAACACCCAGTCTGCTACTCCTAGGTCCTAGCTCTTGCACAGGAAACTGACTGCATTATTCTCTGGCTACTTTACGCACCTTGGTGGCTTGGTGCATGCTACTATATTTGGAACTGAGCAAGAAGCGACCAAGCACAGGAGACCGAGTGGAGTGATTACATGCTGCCGCCCTCACTGCTCCACGGCACCTGCGTCCATTTAAGCAGAACGTCCTCTTCGGCTCCTCCGCTGATGAGCTCAGACACCACACACACCGTCGCGAGCTCGATGGAACCCTCCCGTCAACGGCGCCGGATCAACATTTCCGCCCAGTAAGTTTCCGCCCCGCATGCAACGGAGCTCGGCCGCAAGGAGGTTGCGGTTGACTTGTGTGGGAGTGGCGATTGGTGAGTGGTCGCCGGAGTTGGGGAAGACGACTCCGGCGAGCTCGCTTTGAGCTGGGCCGTGCAGAAGGTGGCGCCGGCGCGGTAGCAAGCCACCGTCCTTTGACAGTGGAAGCGCTCTCTCCTCTCGACTATCCTGTTTCGTGGTCCATTTTCGTGGTCCATCCCACTGTTGTGCTTTCATTTTTCTTCGAAACCTGAGCAGGAGCACTGCTCTTTCAAATAAGTTAGCGGCACTTGCTATACAGGGCTCCACGGATTGACGAATTCTGCTATCGTTTTTCCTTGCATTCTCCACAAACCCTCGTGCTGTTGTGCTTTGGTGTTTTTCTTTGGATTCCCACCTGTACTTTGGGCCTGGTCTTGGAGGATATGGAATTGATTCAGATTCTCTCACACGGGACACTAACGTCATAGTGTGACATTAGTTTAATTCAATAGCTAAGGTCTGTGTGATGTGCAGTTTATGGGAATTTCAAGTCTCTCCCGTTTTACTACAGTGTCAGCACGTAGCAGTTTTGGTAGATGATTTATTTAGGCTGTCAAACAGTGTCAGATTGCGCTGAAATTTGGTCCGTATCTAGGAAACTCATTGAAAAACTTGCCTATAAAATTTCGTGCACTTTGGTTCAGTGATTTGTGAGTTATGAACTGATAACCAAAGGGGACAAAAACTATGTTACCTCTGTACGTCTAGCGTCTTCTAGTTGGTGTGATGGTTGTTTTTGCCACCAAGCTTGTTGCTTAATTAAAGTGTTGCTGAAGTTTCAATCCTCTGTGGTTCTACATAAGACTCATTTGCACCCATTATTAATTATAGCGGAGTTTGGAGTGGACCGATTGGCCCCGTGATTATTTATCCTTACACGGATCGAGAAGGTTTTCCACGCAAACCATTGTGTCACTTGTGCATGTGTGATTGATAAGTATAATGTCACTTGTGCATGTGTGATTGATAAGTATAATGCTCGACTTATTGCTAAGGGCTATACACAGAAAGAAGACGAAGATTTCTTTGATACTTATTCACCTGTTGCTAGATTGATCACTGTTTGAGTTTGACTCTCTTTGGCTGCCTCACATGGTCTTTTTGTCCATCAGATGGACGTTAAGACAGCTTTCCTTAAGAAGAGTTGGACGAGAAAATCTATATGGATCTGCTAGATGGGTTTGTAACTAAAGGTCAAGAAGGCAAGGTGTGTAAGTTAAAATCTTTGTATGGTCTGAAACAAACTTCTAAGCAATGGTCCGTACCAAGGTTTTGTTTTGTAGAGAAACTCAACCTTTTTCGGCCTCACTTTAGGACCACACCGTGACCTCTGATTCCGCCGACCACTACCACAACACCTAAGTTGGGCCTCACCGTTACCACAGGCTGGGGTGTCCTATAATGGGGAGGCACGACAAGTGGATTTTTTATTTTTCCACAAATTGTGCAGCACCCAGGGATTAAACCCTGGGCAGGAGCTCCCTAGCCGGTGGCCTTTGCCACTGCACCGTGAACCTCTTCTCCATAATTTGTTGGCTCTCAACTCTTGTATTCTTCATCTTTGTAGTGGATTGCTTCTTGTCACCTGTGGTGTTTCCCTACAAGGGGTTTGATCTTGAGTTCTACTGTTGTGGTGCTTCCTGCCATGTGTTTCGTAATCTTACTTGCTATTGTTGTCATTTCCTCAAGTTTTCATGGTTCATGGATATATGTTGACATAATGAGGCATATATGCATTCTCTTTATATGTTGATGATTAGATGATGAGTAATAAGTTGTGGTGAGCCAATTGTCGCAAGTATATTATTGTTGAATCATTAGACGTCTTACAGTGTTGTAGTCTTGAGCATAGGTGCTGTTTTTATTCATGCATATAAGGTGTTCGGTGAAATGTTTGTGAGGAATTAGCTTTCCAATTGTTGCACTTCCAATGCCTCTCTATGTCAACAGATTGCTAGCTTAACCAATCGTTGAGACCAATGCAAGCAAATTCCCATTTTTATGATTTTAAATCCAGTCTACCCTGTGTTTGGTCCACTATTTTTTTATAGTTTTCTTTTTTAGGCTAGTGACATTTGTAAGCTATTTGGTGCCGGGAGTGATTGCTTCCAACTTGGATTGCATCATTTTTTGTTCCCTTCCCTTTTGTTTTCGATGTCATCCATCATTTAGAATATGACATGGGAAATAAACCCATACTTGTTTTCTTTCTTATTATTGTGGCTCTTCCAATGTTTTAAGACGGTGAGGCTCTGTTTTGGCACCAAAAGAGAAGCTTTGGAGTTTAAAAGACAGTTAGCTGGACAAGCCAATTATGTTTGAGGTTTGCTAGACTGATAATCCTCTTAGGTCTTAGCCTTTTATTTAGGAGTGGACGGACTGGTTGGAGGGAATGCCACGTTGTGACATTACTTTACAATCTGACCTGAGGCCTAATAGAGATGCCTGACCACAAGTGTTAATTAGCAAGCTGCTGATAGCTTCAGTTTGCATGCATCTATCGTTTCGATATTAATGGGTGTTTGCTTTTTCTTCGGCAGCTCGTGCATTGCAGCAGGAAGGGAACCTGCAGGTCGTGCAGAAGCAGAACCATCGATTGATTGCCCGGGGTGCCATAATCGCCTCCTCCTTAGCGATGAGGTGAGTCTGATTAACATTTTACTATGAACAGCTGCTAGTCTACCTACGTTAATCCACCACGTATTTATTTTTTTTCTTGCACCACAACAAAAGAGAAATGCCAACTAATAGATATACTTGCACACTGTTAGTTTTGTCATGCTCTAGCTACCTTACGGTACCTTACTGTACGTTCAGTTAAGCAATGTTCCTGATTGAAACGAAATTGATACCGTAATCTAATTCCTGAGACCTCTTCTTTTGGATCCAGGTTTTGTCAAAGCTGCTCCCCAAGGGTTTTAGATTTGCCCCCTCCGATTTGGAAGCCATCGAACATTTAGAAGCAAAAACCGGCCTAAGAAGTTCCCATCCATATCTAAATTTCCATGTCCCGACAATCCATGAGCCTATCCATCCTGAAAATCTTCCAGGTACGGGATCCCTATTAATTCTTGAAATTTCTAAGCCGTTCCGAAAGCGATCAGCTCATGTCTCGTACCAACAGTAGGTTGTTTGATCTCGTGTTCCTGTGCTATTTGATAGGCATTAGTATGGACGGGAGCACCCACTACTTCTTCAGTATATTACAGACTAAGTATGGTAGGGGTGACCGCAAGCTTCGTCAAGTCACTAAGGACGGTGATTCTTTTACCTGGCATAAGACCGGAAACCCGACCGAGATCCGTGATCATGGTGACATCCGAGGCACGAGGGACACCTTAACCTTGTACAAGGGTTCCAACAAGAAACCAAGCGGCAAAGCTGACTGGATCATGCACGAATATCATCTGAAAAAAGAAATGAGCCGTGATGATGAGATCGTGCTCGCCAAAGTATTTTACAGTGGGTCGTCGCCGCCAAAACCTGCCTTGCCTCTCGGCCCAGAGAACGATCACATTCTTCAGGATCAGGTGAGCTCGAATAGCATCTTACTTTGACTGTTGATATCTGAAACTCTCTTCCCGCCTGAAACCGTGACAGCTGCAGGAGGAAGAAGAAATGTCTGCTGCCATGCTCGTCGATCAACACGAACAGCCATTGTTCGTCGAACCTGTAAGTTATCTCGTGTTCTAGCTAGCTTCATCGTTTGACGAATCAGAACGACATGATCTTGAGTTTCTTTTTAGGGTAAAAATGATTCATTTGTTTTATCATGTGCAGTACACAGAGGTCGGGTCAGATGATAACCTGGAGGCCTTGCTGGAGAGCTTCACCAGTTATGAATCCTGATGATGCAGAGAGGAGTTACACCCAAAAGTAGTGGCCCTGCAGAAGGAGACTTTTGTATACGACTTTGCAGTGTGAATCGCCACATGAGATGTTTTGTATAGTGATTGCAGTGTGCAAGTGCAACGCTGGACGCTGGATTGACCTTCCCATGAGAAATTTTGTACAACCATAGTAGAACCAGGAGAGGTTCTTACTTCTCTGACAATACCCAACTTAGAGCAACTCCAGCAGTCTCCTAATAATTTGCTTCCCAATATCATCTATTGGGAGCCTCCCAATAGCATTTTCAAGATATTGGGAGGTGTAGCTCCGGCAGTCTCCTAATAACTCCCTCCCAATAACCCCTGACATGTGGGCTCTTTTTTCTTCTTTCTCTCCTTCCTTTCACTTACGCATGGGCCCACCTTATCCTCTCCATCCCTCTCACACGCGGCACCGCTCACCGCGCTCGCTCATGCCGACACCGCCGCGCCACACCGCGCTCGGCTCGCCCCGGCGCTGACCTCGCCCCGCTGGGCTCGCCGCGACGCCATCCGCGACGCCAAGGACAGGGCACGACGCCGGGGCGCACCGCGGAGCCGGGCCGAGGACGGAGCTCGACGTTGGGTACACGAGGCGGAGCGCAGAGCCGAGGCGAGGTCTGCGCCGGGCCGAGGACGGAGCTTGCACGGGCCGTCAACGCCGTCGACGCTGCTGCCCCCTCGCTCGGACGAGCCGCGCCGTTGCCGCCTCGCCCCCGACCGGTCGTCAGCGACTTCAGCCCACCCTCGACAAGTCGACGCGTCGCGCCGTTGCCGCCTCGCCCCCAACCAATCGTCGACGACTACGGCCGGCCATGGACGAGTCGACGCGCTGCGCCGCGCCGCTTGGGCCCCGCGGTCTCCATGGCGCCGGCGCCGCCCCGCCTCCCGCTTCCATGGCGGCTTGGCCTTCTTCCATGGCCGCACGCGGCGAGCACCGAGCAGGCGCGTCGCGCCATGCCCCCGGGACCCTCATCTTCTGGGTCGTGATCTGATGGCGGCGGGGTGGGTGAGAGGCGGAGGGGTGGCGGGTGGCGCGGCGTCGATGGTGGACCTTGACGGCGGGCAGCGACGGCAGGGCGCGACGACGCGGAGCCGGGCCGAGGACATCGGGCTCGTCCGGAGCAGTTGCGGCGCGGCGGCGGGGACGCGGGAACGGCGGCGCGGCGCGGAAGAAGAAAGGGAGAGAAGAAAATTGCGCTCGCGTCGTGGGAAGTGGTGGAGCCCTCTAGAAAATGGTATTGGGAGGGTGGGAGAGTTGGAGCAAAAGTGGGGAGGAGAGGTCTGATTATTGGGAGGTGAGAATAAATAGGGAGGTTTTTGGAAGACTGCTGGAGCAGTTTTTCCCTCCCCAAACTCCCAATATGACCACTTTTTTAGTGTTAGGAGGGGGATTGGAAGACTGCTGGAGTTGCTCTTAGACGAATGTTTTTCAGAATCATGTTGTTTTGTAATGATGTTCATCAGTTCATGTGCTTTAATATATGAGCCATGGATGCTTGTTCGTCATCTTCTTGCAACCTGAGCCATGGATGCTTGTTCTTGCGAATTTAAGCCATGGATCTATTACTGCATCAACGCTGCGCGTAATTCGTGTATTTGTCAGTTGTTGTGTCTCTGCATGTGGGCCAGCCTTCTTATATTGGAAGAAAGTTTGAAGTAGGGTCCCCCGTGTCTCTTCCATTGCTGAACTCCACCTCCCAGTCCTCCATGGCGCCGCCCACCTCCCCCGCCGCCGTGGCGGCGGCCGCCCGCTCCTCACCCACGCCGGCCGCAGTGCTCGCGCTCTTCAAGTCAGAGCTGACCGCAGACCGGGCCCTCTGCCCGCTCGCCGTGCTCCCGCACCTCGCCTCCACTCCGTCGTTGCCGCACCTCCTGCTCACCGCCTCCGCCGCGGCCCGCCCCCACGCCACCTCCCTCCGCCTCTACGCGCAGCTCAAGTCGCTCGCCTTACCCATCCCCGTCGCCTCGCTCCACCCGCTGCTCTCCTCCCTCCCCTCCGCGCCGGCCTTCGCCCTCTTCGCCGACATCACCCGCCTCCGCCTCCCGCTCTGCACCACCACCTTCAACATCATGCTCCGCCACCTCTGCGCCACTGGCAAGCCCGTGCGCGCGCTCGAGCTGCTCCGCCAGATGTCCAGCCCCAACGCCGTCACCTACAACACCGTCATCGCCGGGTTCTGCGCGCGCGGACGCGTCCAGGCGGCGCTGGAGGTCATACGCGAGATGCGGGAGCGCGGCGGTATCGCACGGACAAGTACACCTACGCCACGGTGATCTCTGGGTGGTGCAAGATCGGCCGGCTAGAAGACGCAGCCAAAGTGTTCGACGAAATGCTTACCGAGGGAGAAGTGAAACCTACTGCGGTGATGTACAACACATTGATCGGAGGCTGCTGTGATCGGGGGAAGCTGGATGTGGCGCTGCAATACCGGGACGAGATGGTGGGGAGGGGGGTCGCCATGACGATCGCGACTTACAACTCACTGGTGCATGCGTTGTTCATGGGCGGGCGGGCAGCAGAGGCGTGCGCAATGGTTGAGGAAATGAAAGGAAAGGGGATTTCCCCTGATGTGTTCACCTATAATATATTGATCAATGGATATTGCAAAGAGGGCAAGGAGATAAAAGCACTGGACGTGTTTGAAGAGATGTCTGCAAAAGGTGTGCGTGCAACTGTGGTGACCTACACATCATTGATATATGCCTTGTCGAGGAAAGGGCTTGTTGAGGAGGCAGATAAGCTGTTTAACGAGGCCATGAGGAAGGGCATCAGACCTGACGTTGTCATGTACAATGCTCTGATCGGTAGCCATTGTACAGCCGGCAATATGGCCCGGGCCTTTGAGATTGTGGCAGAGATGGAAAAGAAGAGGCTCGAACCGGATGATGTAACATACAACACACTGATGAGGGGATTTTGCTTGTTGGGACGTCTGGATGAAGCCCGTGGTATCATCGATGAGATGGCAAAGAGGGGTATCCAGCCAGATCTTGTAAGCTACAACACACTGATCAGTGGCTACAGCATGAAGGGTGACGTAAAGGATGCGTTCAAGGTTCGGGATGAGATGATGGACAAGGGGTTCAACCCAACGATTTTGACATACAATGCACTGATACAGGGCTGTGCAAGAATGGCCAGGGAGATGATGCCGAGGACCTGATGAAAGAGATGGTGGGCAAGGGTATTACACCTGATGACAGCACATATATCTCACTCATTGAAGGACTTACCACAGAAAATGAGCGGATAGCTGCTGCAAATGCTGCAGAAGCATGAGTTTGCTAGGAAGCAGATAGGCATGATCTTGACAGTATGAACTAGTCCTTTCAAGACGCACAATTTGCTTATTGTTCAACATGCTTTAGTGTGCAATAGAATTATACATCACTGTATCATTTTCTGACAGAATGCAAATTCTTCGTTTGGAGAGCTGCTGCTTTGTCAATAATGGTCAGGCGATCAGGTTCTGAAATTTTGTGCCACCAGTGGCCCTTGCTCGAGTTGTTAATCTGTGAAGACTACCTGTAATGTTTTTGCGAGGAAAAGAAAGCGCATAAGTGATGTTGGAAGACTTCCCGAAGTGAAAGCTAAACTTTTCCGCCTGGTCAGATTACCACTTCAACTTTTTTCCTTTTTTGTCTCACTGCCATAGGCTTTGTTCATATCTTTGATGAATCCGACAAAGTAAACTTAGACAGCATGTGCATTGTGACTTGTCACTGATGGTTAAGCGAAAGTGCATCTTAATGATCTGTCCTGTCCATCAAAGTGGGTACCTGGGGGATTTGATTTGTCCCGCTATTTCAGGTGTCATTGACAGCATCACAGTGCCGGCACTTAGTGTGGTCCTAAACCACATCGCTGTTGCAACTATAATATGAAGTTCTAGGGCCAAAGATTTCTACACCTATTTTCTAACGTCTGTGGGGCTTTGCTGTTTTCTATAGTCGATTGCTGTCTGAAGTACTTTTGCATGATTATTTATTTGGAAATCTCGTTGTCATAGCCTACGTTTTTATGTGATGCATGCATCATGATCTGTGCCATTCACTATTCAATAGTTGTTCCCCTGGCCTCAACGAACTGCATAGTTGAGGTGCTCATACGGCATTTGTTTTCTTTTCCTTTTATCTTTTTTACCTTTTGCCGATCTTCGATGTTTATCTAAACTCTGCTGTCATGGGCGTTTGTGTCAAGAATCACCAATGAATGAATGTATAAAATACAAACTGTGGAGCTTGGCTGTAAGTAGTCGTAAGCATAAGCTGTTGAGATGCTGGTGTCACATCATGTTTGCTCACAAACTAAGATGCATTTTCTCGTTATAATTAAACCTCCAGTCGCTACCTCAGATACTCAGATGTTTGTGCATTCTTAGCCTTGCAAAACTCGCTGGCCAATGGAGCCTCGGCTTATTGTGACGTGTCTTTCTTGGTTCTGCCGACGGTGTCGTTCATCTGCTTCTGCATTTTTGCATTTCTGTTTTAGAGTGTAGCCGGCGACGGCGTAGGTGGATCCATTATATACTGTGTCTCTTGCACGGATTTGCACGCGCAACTCCACGAACGCCATCGTGGAAATGGAAGAGAAATCAAAGGCTGAGGAGCCGGACGCCGACATGGAGAAGCAGCAGCCGTTGCTGCTGCCTCCTGCGGCGTCAGGCAAGAAGCTGTCGTCCGGTGGCAGCGGCGTCGGCTGCGAGGCGCTTCCCCGGGCATCGCCCACGGCGTCGCGGACGCTGGCGCTGGTGGTCCTGGTGGCCGGCGCCGCCTTCGCCGCGCAGCTCGCGGCGCGCGAGGAGTACGTGCTCCTTGCCGTCTTCGCGTCGCAGCTCGTCAGCTTCTGCGTCTTCACGTCGCTGCTGGCGCTGTGCGCGCTCCCGGAGGACACCGGCCAACGCCGCGCGAGGTGGGCGGCGCGGGCGGCCGGGCAGGTGCTCCAGTGGTCGCTCGCCATGGCGCTCCCGACGAGCATGGCGTGCTGGGTGGCCCAGAGCGCGCCGATCGCCGTCGGTGCCGCACTGGTCGGTCTGGCACTGGCCGTCGTCTTCGCCTGCTACGCCGAGCTCGTGCGCGCCTTGTGGCCTGTCCAGGAACCTCACTGAGTGCCTCTTGAGAGTTTTGAGTTGGCCAACAAGAGCATGAGCCTTATGAACAGGCTATGCCACACTGTCATATAGCTTGTTCAGACTTTGTTTTGGCCGATAAGCTTCTATAAGCTGAAAGAGTATGACATTGCATAAAAATTCTCTTGATGCAGTTTTGGAGAAAGATAACCTTGGCCAATAAACCCACGTATGTCATCCTGTTGCAATTGTTCAGGCAACGAGACAACGATAGCCATTAGCCAAGCTGCAACGGTATCTATGGTCATTTCATTAGTGGTGGGATCTCTCATCTGATTTGATGCAAGGATGCAGGAGGCATTTTCTGATCTCTTCAGTAGACACTGGATACCTTGGTTGTCTGCCATCAGCACAGTAACTAGAGATACCAGAACAGAGTACTTTTCCTTTGGCACGTTACCAACTTGCCCTGCCAAAAGAAGAGGGAGGAAACCACAGCCGTGCATGTCCAGGTCACTGCCATCCAGTCACCAACGTTCCACTAAAATCTCCAGTGCCAAGACATGACTAATCCTTCGGCGAAAGGGTTGGGCAGGGGCTGCTTGATTGATGCTTCATTGCTACGACGGCTGTGAAAGTGATGAGGAATAGAGCAAGAAGCCAAAACGTTCAAGTGACTTGAAAAGGTTTGCCCATGCCCAACGCTGATTTGCTGCTCGTCCGTCGTCGAGATCATGTCACTCATGACCCATGTATGCGGATACACAAGGGAGCTGTTGGTGAATAGCACTCGATCCCTCCGGATTTGTGTGCGCGTGTGCTTCGTCTGTTACACCTGTGTATCGTTTTCTAGAATCGTTTCATTTCTGCTTTCTGTAAAGTTGATACTAGCAATCATAAGCCAGCATATAGTGGGATTAGAGATCAAGAACAATGATGCAGGCGCCTCAGGAGGGGGATTAAGGTAGCTGCAAAGCCAAAGTACCACTTGATGTGTTCTTCCAATCAGAAAAGGCAGAATGATCATTGTCTAATTGTTGGCCCTTGGCAGACAGCGCGCTGCAAATTTTTCTTTTTGTTCATCTATCTATTATCTTAGTATTTGAAGAGAAAAAGAAGCCACCACGTTCGCTCTCAAGGCCACGAAATTCCCACGTTAATCAGAAAAAAGAAAAGCTATGAGTCGTTGGATTTTATGAACATCTAACGGTCTAGATTAAACAACATACTCATAACAAAATAATTCATAATAGAAATAATTCGGAATTAAAAAGTATAGAAAAGTAATATTTTGATTTGGATACAAATTTGGAGAGAGAACAACTAAAAGAGTCAATGTAAATTACAGTAAGATTTGGCAAGGTAAAGACGTGCAGCCCGTAGACACGGTCCAATTGCAGGTCACGAAAACGGTTGATCCCGAATTCCCAATCGAAAAAAAGGAAAGCGAAGAGTCGTGCGGCGCCGCCGCTCAACTGATTGAGTTTCTTGATCGAGATCGAGGTCTCCTAGCAACCGGCGACGCACGTACTGCTCCCGGCTCCCTTGAATCTTTATCCGGCGATGCCCGCATGAGAGAAGACCCCCGTCGCCCAGTGCTGGCCGTGTTGCCGCCCGGCATTGGCCTGCGGCCACCCTGCCTAGCCGGATACAAGCAATTGTTAAACTAGCGTCTAGCGGAGCAGCAGCAGTACAGCACTTTGATCAATTGTTAACGTGAGACTATTCCATGATCGGGAAAAAAATTATGAAGAGGAACCACATGCGGAGCATTTTTCAGAACCGCAAAGAAGCAAGCTGCTGATGCTTCATCTCCTCTGTCACCATCTACAACCGAGCCAGAAGAGCCACCTCAAGAGCAAGAGAGAGTAATCGAAGAGGGTAAAATTTGCTGCTGGACACCGTAGAAACCGTGGATCCTTTAAGCTGGTATAAGTTTTTTAGCATCTTTTATGCATATTAGGATTTAATATCTTTGAGCTATTTCCATTTTAAGCTTCTGCTGAACTTAATATAGTCATTTTAAATATACTAGCAACTTGCTCATGCGTTGCAACAGGAGAAAAACATAATCATGCATCAATACAAATGTCCTCGCAAATATAATCTTTTTACGAAGAACCACCACGTTCGCTCTCAAGGACACGAAATTACTACGTTAATCAAGAAAAAAACAAAATGTCAATCATTGGATTTTATGAAGAATCAACGACTAAGATTAAAGGAAGTGTCCACGTTGAAAACAACTCCTACAGATGCCAAAATTCAAACGAACCTGTGTCAAAATCAAATAAGGGGAGAAATTCGTAATAAAAAATACACAAATTATCAAATTACTTTCCTGGTACGATGTACTCAAGTTATGGAGTCCACTTCTCACAAAGTAAAAATCAAGAGTCCACACCAAAGGAATCAACCGTACCAAAAAGATGGAGTCTAAACATGACACCGATCTTTGTGGTGCCCTTTTGTATCTAGGGACGATGACCACCACGATGACGAAGGCCACGTCTCCATCTTCATCGCACTCATGTCCAAGGACGCCAACGTCAAGACGCTCTGCAACTTGAGCCTGGTGAACTTGGCGACCGGCCTCTCGACCTGGACGCGCTCCGGCAAGAAGAAGCCCAAGGTCTTCTACGGCGAGGGCTCGCTAATAGGAAAATTCCAAAGTGGGGGATATGTCACACGTGAACGCTAGCGTGCTCGGCCGGCTGGGGTTTGCCCTTGAGAACGCGACATGTGCATCTGTGGTACAGTGATATGTGAGCAAGTTTGAAGAGGAGCGAAAGAGAGGAGGAGGGAGGATGACGGGGAAAAGTTGGCTACGGCAACCAGCGGTGATCTGCGGGTCAACCTGATGAGATTATTTCAGAGCTGCATAGCCACCCAGTTTGTGCATCTGACGCACACACCGAGAAGCAGGTCAACGAACACGGCAATTGCAGTACTGCACTAACATTGAGATGTGCGTGCTTGGCTGAAATTTTGGTAACGAAGCTTGGCATGGAAGCCGATCCTTGCTGGCATCTCGAAGTGGACAACGATGGCTGCTGGATCAAACTTCTACAGCAGCCTAATGATCTGTTGTTGGACCCATGGAGATAGAAAAGAGGGAAAATTTGTGCAGGGGCAATGGAAACTGCTTAAAGATGTGGCATCTTTTCTCCCTCGAGCTCAAGCACTGCAGGTATATGGCTGATTGATGAAGCAAAGCACAAAGGGAGAAATACATTGTCTCAAAAGAAAGTCAGCACATTGATTCAGCTAAAGAGAAACAAAATATCACAGATATGTGATGTTCAGTAAGTAGCGTAGTTGAATTGAGCAACATCATGGCTCTTCTGAACTAGAGAAACATGCTATATTAACACTTAGAAACAAGCCATCCAACTTCAGAGTGACTCGCATATCAGTCAAGATTACCCAGGTATAACTGTCCATACTGTAAGATAATCACTTTATCAGTCCATATAGAATTGGAGGAAAAGATATACCTCATGCTTCAGTTCTCAAATCCTTAGTGGCTCTGTAATATGTTCAGTTTATCCATGCAATTTAATGGAGTTCTCAGACCAGCACAACATGACATGCGTGAAAGAATTAGGTGTTTTTTTTAATTTAATGGAAAGGTGATGAATATTTGCCGAAGAAATTTTTGATACATACTAATGTGTTCAAGAACAGAAGAATTCTACATGCTGCCTCTGGCTTTTGTGCAAGTCGATTTCTTTACAATAGAATTAGAAAAATCCCATTTTATGTTGTTGACCCAATAGTGTAATAAGTTATACAGAATATTATCAATATATTTTTCATGAGAGCTCAAACTAAAACAAAAAAAAAATCACAAAAAAGGTACACTATGGTAGAGGCTCTCCAAGAGTAGTACAATGTCACTAGCACGTCATATATGGCGCTGCAAAATCATTTTTGTAATAAAACATATGAAAAGCATGCCACCCTTTCCAATATTTATAAGAAATTTACAAAGACAACAGAGGCTCTAACTAAAGTTTATTCGTGTATTAAACCACATGTCTGATCAGTCTTATAAAATAGTAGTGATCTTGGTGTTTTAAGCTATTTGTCTAACTTCATTTTGCTGGAGAAGTTGTAACTCTAAATGTGTTCTAAGTAAATCAACAGTTAGAAATTTTAAAAACATGCAGAGGCTCTCCGAAGAAAAAAGAAAGTAACTAAGTACAAATATGCCTACTATCTAGAGTAACAATTTTTTTTTCATAACAAGAACAAGGTGTTCGAATAACAAGATAAGAGCCATGTGATAGTCGAATGAATAGAAGACCGGAGCATGGAACCTCACAAATTAGTGAAGTATTAAAGAGGCTTGAGCCTCAAGATTTGGTTGCCATATATTTGAGGTGACGAGAAAGACTCACCGAGGCTACTTAACGAGTTGTGGTTTCTTTAGTACACATCAGAGTTGCAACTGCTCTAACCACAAAAACAAGCTTAGAGCATCTACACCATTCTGATCATAAAAAAGGTAGCCCGGTGCATGTTGCCTCCGCTTGCGTAGGGTTCGGAGAAGGGTCCGATCACTTTGTGTCTATTGTACGCAGCCTTTCCATATATTTCTGCAAGAAATTGTTTTTGGAACTCGAACCCGTAACCTGGTCACATACTGATCATACATGTGGTTTAATATGTGGGAAAAACATTAGTTACAGCATCACATAATTCTGCAATGTAAATAATGGATAGACACATTCAAAAATAAAGTCTAATTCATATGAAACAAACTAAAATAGCATGGCTAGCCGCGCAATATGCGCGGGCAACCTTACTAGTTTACCGTATTTGCAAAGATCTTTCGGTTCATTTGACAGCGCATCTCCCGATTTTCCAATGTTTTCCAGAAAAAAATATAGAAGAGATGGCGAGCCACAAGCAACCACCGATGCATGATGGAGAATGGCATAACAAGTTACAATCCCAGGCAATCTTGTCTCTTGCTTGTACAACTACAAACACTCAGCCTCCACGACAAGGTGACCACTTACTTCCCCGGAGCTGTCACTTGTTCGCCGCCACGGTGCTCTCGTTCGACCCTCTCAATACCACCTACCAGCGATGGATCTGCTCGACGGCCACAGCCTGCTCAGCATCCGCTTCGGTTTCCCGGCCGGGATCGCGCAGAACGCCCTGACACGCGACGACGCGCTCCGGACCAGCCCCGCGCGCGCCCGGTGCACGAACGCGTCATCGTCCGCGTCGTCCTCCTCCAGCTTCATCCTCAGCGTGGCGATCCTCGACGCCGTCCGTTTCAGCCCCTCCACGCTCCAGTCGTCTCCGGCGAGGCCTCGGAGACTCTGCTCGTCCGTGATCTCCGCGTCGTTGACCTCCCGTCTCGGTCTGGTGAGCAGCGCCTTGACGCCACCTGCCAGGTCGGCGAACCGGTTGGTCCCGGTGCCAGACGCCGCCGCTGCCGATGCCGCGCGTGCGTTCTCGAAGAAGAGCACCTGCACCACGACCCGGAGCGGCAGCAGCTCGTTCTGGGCGGCGTGCATGGACGCCGTCTCGGAGAGCTTCCTGCAGTTGAGCACCCTGCACAGCTTCTTCCTCGAGCTCTTGTCCATCTCCGGATGCACCTACCACGAGAAACAACAAACTAAGAAACACTAATAACCCAAAACTAACCAGAACATTGTGAACTGAAACTATCTGTAACAGTCCACGCACTCTGAGGTAAGTGTCAACGGCTCGGTAAAGATCGTCGTGCTCCGGGCGGGCGCAGTCCGGCACGGCCTCGGCCACGGCGATCATCTTGTCCAGCGGCAAGTTGGCATCCTTGGCCGCCTCCACCAAGAACCCATCGACCAGCCTCCCGATCCGGACCATCGCGCCGTGCGACGCCGCCGCGGCGGACGTCGACCGCCGCGCTCCGTCGAACTCCGAGCTCTCGGCGGACCGCGACCTCCGGTGCCCGCGCGCGATGGCCGGGCTAGCCTCCGAGGCGCTCCCAGCCGCTGCCGCTTGCCGCAGCGCGAACTCTTCAAGGATGGCCGCCACGGCGTCCACGTCGTACGCTGTCTGGCTCGCGGACGACGCCGACGGTATCAGGAGGTCGCTCAAGTTGGCGTCTTCGAGCTGCAGCGCTGCCCTCCTCGTGAGCTCTGCCTTGGTCGCCGGGGAAGCGCCGAGGATGTTCGCCGCCTTCAGAAGTTTCAGGAGGAAGCTGCAGGAGACGGCGTTCCTCTCCGCCGGGAGCAGGCTCACAATCTTCTCGACGAGGAGGCGGTGGTTCCCGGTGATCAGCTCACCATTGCCAGCGCCGCCGTCAGATTGCTCGGGCAGGTACCCGTTGTTGGAGACGCTCGGCAGCCACCGGCGCGCGTAGGCCTTGAGCGCGTCGCCGACGGCTGGACCCCGGACGGTGCCGGCCGCCTTGACGGCCACCATGACGCGCCAGAAGAGGTCGACGTCGAGGTCGGAGACGTCACGCGCCCACCACGGCGATGAGGAGCCGGCAGCTGGCGCGGCCGCGGCGGCGGAGGTGGCGCCGCTGCTGCTGGGGTCCGTGACGAGGGCCGCGACGGCGTCGACGCAGCGGGACGTGACGCCCACCTCGTCGCACGCCGCGGCGAGGCGGCTAGTGGAGCGGAGCACGGCGAGCGCGTCCTTCCAGCGGCGGAGGAGGCAGGAGGCGAGGAACGCGTCGAGCTTGGCGGCGAGGTTGCCGCGTTCGGCGAACTCCGTCATGCCGAGTCGCTCCGCCGCGCCGCGGAGGGGCGCGAAGTTGTGCGCGCCGATGGTGACGGTGACGCCGTAGCAGAACTTGGCGCAGGCCTCGAACGCCTCCGCGCCGCCCGGGAAGTCCGGCAGCTCGACGAAGCTGCAGCCGCCGCCTGATGACGACTCCGCGCTTAGAGCTTGTAGCCGAAGGCATTTGGAGAGCAGAGGGAACTGCCGAGCTCAAAGAGCCATGAAACAAACGGACAAAGATGTGAACAGGCGCCATGAACTCTGTTCATGAACAGAGCACCTCAAGAAATGAAGAGTGCCCATGGCAATCCATGAGGAACACGATGTTTCCAAGTGAGAATCGTTTTTTGCCGCGGACAAGGAAGAAGGACAAGATGTTTCTACCTTGTGGAGACGGAACAGGACGTGTTCCACCTGGATTTCCAGGTCAATGGCCACCTCTGTGTGGACAGACCTGGAATCAACGAACCACACCAGTCAGAGAACACAGACAAGCGTCAGACGAGAAGGAACAAATCGCCAGGCAGTTCTTACGCACCTGACGGGCCCGGAGGTGAAGAAGATGTCCGGCCGGGTGCCGAGCTTCATGAGCTTCATCCTCGCGGACAAGGACTCAGACCAGATCGAAGCTGCAAGTCCTGCGCGTGTGTGCCTAACAGTGTGGAAGCAGAAAGTGATTCTTGGCGGCTATATCATGTCATGCATGCGCATGAGTAGACTAGGTGCTAAGGTTAGGGAAGGATGGGACAGAACCCAAACGCACGGATGCGACTGCTGAGAATCGCGAGGAAGCGTCCATAATTACAGCTCTAATAAGTGTCTTGATCAGGGAGGCGAGGGCGAGGACCGTCCCCGGAGACCAAATACAATAGTTCATCCAGAAAAGGACGGGGAAGCTTTGCTGTAATGCTGTTCTCTTACAATCCTTGTGTTGTGTGGAGCACTGCTGCACTGCACCATTGGCCACGAAATCGATTGGTCAGAGCTTAAATTGAACTGAATTTCATTGCTGCTTGAATGAAATTCAGTTGAATGTAAGTTCGGACCAATCGCAGCTGCAAATCGAAAGGTTATAACTATGGAACGAAGTAATCTACTGGACACTTCGGACTTCGGCTCATTGTGAAATGCTAAACTTCACAGTAGTGTTTAGATGCTTTCAACGACTGAATTTTAATGGCTCCGACTGATATTCAAATTTGTGTTACATATGATGAGTGTATACACTAAGAAAAATTCATGGGTTTAAGGCGTCCCAACACATGGATTTTTATTTAAGACATAGTTACAATTCGTTTAAATTAGAATAACAGATAGTTACACAAGGATTATAATGTTTTTTTTGGTAACTTGAGAGTAAGGATGATGAAATAAAGATTCAGACACCCATACATTTATAGAAATAAATTAATCTTGATAACAGGTATCAAAATTGCATGGTTGAAATAGCAGCTGTTCAAAGCCCAATAATACTCAGGTGTGGCATAGACACTCCCACTTTTGTGCGCGACTGGCTCGTGTGATGGATGACGCGGCATGTCGTTTGCATTGGTGAGACCCATATGTGAATACTCAAGGCTCGGTGACACGCAAAGCATGTGTGATGGATCACGCGGCATATTGTTTGCATTGGTGAATCGTGGAAGTCTAGAACATAGAACTCTACACTAGTTCAGCCTATATGGCACAACACGCATGCGAGATTCATGCTGATCAATCCGTCCATCAAACAAGTGAACAACACCCAAGGTCCAGCTTTTCTTCTTCTTTTTTTTTTTTAACCACCCAAGGTCCAGCTTGTAACAGCACACGGATGCAACGAGTGGTACTAATTCATGTCATCCTTCCAGTGGGTTTTTGGTTTTCTACTAACTCTTGATTTTATCCTCCAACGTCTTCAGTATTTAGAGGCTTTTTACACTTTTACCAAATCTAAGACTAAATAGGTTAGTTGTTTGCGTATAATATTTTACCTTGATATAAGACCGGTTTGAAGCCTCATTATGAAACCTTTAATACTTTTAGACAAAAACTGGTTACACGTGGAAGGCTTGGTGACACGCGATAGATGTATAATTGTTCACGCGACATGTTGTTTGCATTGGTGAAGTGTGAAAGGCTAGAACATGTGAACTCGTACACTAGTCTGACCTGACAAGATGCAATGCGCATGCCAGGTCCATGTTCGTCCATGGAACGACACACAAGGTCCAGCTTGCGACGACACACAAGATCCAGCTTGCAACGACTCTACCGATGCATTGAGTCGTTACTACTTCATGTCATTTTAATAGTGGGTTTTTTGGTTCTCCACTGTCTCTGGGTTGGATGCATCCTCTAGCATCTTTTGTATTTAAGAGCTTTTTATGATTTACCAAATAGGTTATTTGCATATAATACTTCATTAATCATATATACATGGATGATTAAACCAGGGACAAACTTGTCATGCAGTATAAAAGAAAATGGAGGCAAGCACAACCCATATGCCATGTCATAAGTGATGTTCTCATCAAGCATTACGAAATCTGTGGAAACCGAATCGGCTTTCGCGGAAACCGAAAACTGATCCGGTTCGGTTTGGGTTTTGGAGTTAAATTTAATTAAAATTAAAATTTTTGATGAACTTTTCCGATTTCACCGGTTTTGACCTGTTACCACCATTGGCGAAGCCACGTTGGGCTTGCCTGGTGCACAGGCACCAGGGCCCAACTCAGATTTTAGCACAAATTAGTGAATTTTGGCCATGTGTGCACCTTCTTGGCCGAAATTATGCACCATGTCAGCTCAAAAAGAGGTCCAGCCGAGCTAAATCCTTGTTTCCTGGGCTAAAATGTTGAAGTGTGCCCCATGGGCTCTTGGGCTCTAGCTTCGCCACTGGTTACCACGACCGGCTCTGATTTTTAAAACCTCGGTTCTGATCCCCACAGGAAGCAAAGCTTCGAGACGCGGTACGCTAGATACACTGACACGAAGCAATATTATAATATCCTTCGTCTAAAAAGAAGTGGTTTTAAATTCCGGTCCCTATCCGTTCCACCACACTGACGAACAGGGCCCCCAACGAAGATTCTATGTACGAACAAAACTATAGCACCCACACCCCTAAAGAACCTACTCCCTCCTTCCCAGAAAGGCTGTCGCCTTAGCAACTCAGGTGATGGAGGAAGTGTGTGAGCAAATTACCTGCATGCCCTTATTAATTGAAGTACTCATTGGGACCACAGTTGTACTTCTTACTATTATTTTTTATTTGGTGTCAAAGCTGGCTCAGAATGGCGGGCGTACTCAAAACTCAAACACAGCGCCATGCATTTGGCCTCAATTTTTAACCACCACCGGTTCACACGTGGCACCAAAAATAACCACAGGCGCCAAAAAGATTCAACTTCCACCAAGCGTTCAAGCAACACACGCCAATAAATACAGGCTGTTCCAACACTTTATCCTTGCAACAACACCCAGTGAGCCACCACACACAGACAACACATCACACATGGCCATAGATCTGAATGAGCCACCAGCAGAGGGAGATCAAGATGGCCTACTTGAGCATGAGCTTCTGGCCATAAATCTGAATGAAGCACTTGTGGATGAGCAAGATGGAATTCCTCCTGTTCAACAGCTGCATGAGTTTGATGAAATAAATGTGCATGAAGGGTTCTACCCTTTTGATCTGAACATTACAATTGGAGATGATGAAGAAGGTCTACATCCAGGTACATTTTTCAATGAAATGCTCCTAGTTTCTTACCCCTTTTCTCTAGCTGCCTAATATATCATGAAATGCACTTGCATCTAGTTGTGTTCATATTTTAATGAGACTTTGTGTGATCAATAAAGGCATCACATTTAGAACTAAATTGGTTAAGATTACTTTGTTTGATTCTCTTGCCTGCACTAGTTGGAAACATGTTTGTTCAGGACATGTGCTTATTGTATTTTACAGGTTGACCTATGGACACCTGTGTTTATTCATCTATTGAACCTATTTCCTTTCATTTATATTTACTCATTCAACAATGCACACATGACTCTGTTCAGATGAGGAGAATGCAATGGAGGAGGATGTACGTACTGAGATGAATGCTATGGAAGAGTACCTGGCTGATTATGGTGTGTACGCTGATGTTGTGAATGTTTCCTTCGACCAAGAGGAGTTGTCGGATTCGGATGACGAAGAAGAGGTCCCTGAAAATGCAAATAGACGAAGAACACACAAAGAGATGTCAAACAGAGAAAAGCAAAACATGTATGAAGCATTACTTGCGATAAGTAACTATGGGATATTGAAAAAAGACAGCACACGAATAGTTGCTAACCAGTTCAATGTCAGCCAGCGTACAGTCCAGCGCCTTTGGGAGAGAGCCCAAAAGTGTATTAGGCAAGGTTTACCAGTTGATGTATCATCGAAGAAACCCAAAAACTGTGGCAGAAAGAAGATGCAAATTGATCTATCAAGAATTGCTAGAATTCCCTTGAGCGAAAGGAGTACTCTAAAGAAGCTAGCTAAAAAACTTGGAGTGTCAAAAAGCACGCTCCATAGGTGGTTCAAAAGTGGTCTTTTAAGAAGGCATTCTAACTCACTTAAACCATGCCTGAACGAAGCAAATAAGAAAGAAAGGTTGAGATGGTGTATTTCTATGCTTGATCAGAGTACTTTGCCACATGATCCTAAGTTCATTAACATGGATAACATTATCCACATAGATGAGAAGTGGTTCAACGCCACAAAGAAGTGTAAGAAGCTTTATTTGCTAGCAGATGAGGAGGACCCACATAGGACTGTACGAAATACAAATTCAATTGACAAAGTCATGGTGTTGGCAGCAATTTCAAAACCTATACAAGATGCAAGAGGTAATCAAATTTTTGATGGGAAGATAGGCGTGTGGCCTTTCGTGAGGAAGGTAGCACAAAAATACTCTCCTAACCTATGATCTCATACAGATTTTCTTTCATTATGCAATACATTAGTTGTTCTTATTCCTATCTAATTGAACCCTGCTGTTGTCTTTGCTAGGAACCAGCAAAAAGACGCAGTCGTAATAGAGAGAGAGGAACACTAGTGACCAAGTCTATCAACGTTGATAGAGATATAATGAGATCATATTTGATTTCTAAAGTGCTGCCAGCTATCAAAGCAAAGTGGCCTAGAGAACATGCACACAGGACTATATGGATTCAACAGGATAATGCAAGAACACATGTACCTGTGGACGATCCACACTTTGCTCGTGCGGTAGCAGAAACCGGACTTGATATCCGCCTCATTAATCAGCCAGCAAACTCACCGGACATGAATTGCCTTGATTTAGGCTTCTTTGCTTCACTCCAATCACTGACATACGATACGGATTCTAGGAATATGGATGAGCTGATCAATAATATTATTGAGAAATTTGATAATTATGATCCATCACTTCTAAATAGAGTGTATCTGACCCTACAAGGTTGCATGATTGAGGTCATGAAAGCTGGTGGAGGAAACAAATATCCCATCCCTCACATGAACAAGGAAAGACTGGAGGAGCTAGGCATTCTTCCAGATAGGCTCAGTTGTGATCGTCAGTTATATGAGACTGCAGTTCAGTCTTTGGCCACATAATTCATGGCTAAATCAGTGCAAGCTTTTGTATGTAAGTAAACCAGTGCAAGCTTTGTAAGTAGCTGACCGGACAGAGGAAGCTTTTGTAAGTAGCTACAAATCAATGCATGCTTTTGTAAGTAGCTAAACTAGTGCAAGCTTATGTAAGTAGGTAAATAAGCACAAGCTTCTGTAAGTAGGCAAATCAGTGCAAGCTTTTGTAAGTGGCTAAATCAGAGGAATCTTTTGTAAGCATATAATTAAGTACTTCTGTAATGCAGCTGGGAAGCTATATTAAGTACCGCGTTTAAGTTGTAGTATGACATCTAGAAAAAAAAATGAAAGACAAGGCCTTTCTAAATGGCGCCTAAAAGTCTTCGATATGTGCTTCAAAGATAGAATGAACATGCACAAAGAACAAGATTACCTTCTTCCTTCTTCGATTTTGCCGCTGCCTACCGGAATCCTTCTTTAATTTTTGTACTTGCTAAAATATTCAACAGGGACAAAAAGGAATAAGTTGCACACCCAGTTCAGTTTCAGAACACACCTTGAACAAGAGAAAATAGGTTAAACAGGGCAAATACCTGGGCGAGAGCTAAAGTCCGAGCATGCCGTTCAGCATGAGTCTCCTGCTCTTCCTCCAGTTCACCATCACTGTTGAGCATTAGCTTAAGCCTCCCTTCTCCTAAGAGTTTCTTGGATCGGGCATGCCTCTACAATAGAATAACCGAAATGAAGGCTTGTGACAATATTTCCTTTCACTCTCCGCAACAGGCATCAATTTCCTTCCAATGTTTTCCTCTTTTTGCATGATGAGAAATATTCTTATTCTTCAGAATCAGTTACCTTTGATTTGAGATGTACCCTGACCATCTCTTCATTTAAGCACTTGATCCTAGGGCAGAGCTTGCACTTATACACAGTTTTGCACTTCAGAATGTAGTTAGCAAAATCTGCCTCAGTTGCGTCATCTGTTTCAGCAGCATCTTTCGTAGAGTCAACATTACCATAAGAAGCTTTCTTGGGAGGCAAACTTATCTCAGGATGTTCTTTAATCCTTGGGCTGATGTGTTCCTCCTCCTCATCATCATCTGAAACTGGACCAAATACCAGTCAAGAATAAAAATTGCTTTGTAATCTGTTTAAGAGTCTAAGAGACATCCAAGATATGACAGGGAAAAGGTAACTTTAGGGTGCAATCAGCTCCTTCCATACTTAAAGAAAGATTACACAAATCATATGGATACAAGTATCAATTGTGTGGCATAAGTGTGTGACAATTAAAACAGCCATCAGACACAATAGGTACCACTCATAGATATCATGTTACATTTTGGTTGATCACAGAAGGAGCAACTTCATTTGTCTTAGACCATGCAGTGAAGGTTCACAGAAAGCCTACAAGAAAACCTCATGGTACAACAAAATTGCACACCCTGAAATATCAGCTAGCCATAAGGCAGACACTCAATATCCCTTTCCCGTGACAGCTATAGACCCTCAGAAAACAACATAGTGAAGGCGGCATACTAGTACTTTTGCAGGAAGTAACAACGAAGATGCATGAGCCATATTTAGCAGACTAAGATAGTTACAAGTTCAACCCAATCGAAGGCTCTCTTAGGCTTCAGCAGCACAAATGTAACGGCAAAAGAAACTAGTACTCAAGTGTCAACCCCATCTGGACAAGGCAAACAAAGATGCCGTAGCAGACCATGGAGTCCCAACTTTTTTAACAGAAAACTCAAATTCGAGCATGAACCCCATCTCGACTAAGGAAACAAAAGATAGTGTCTATGAACTGTCAGGATTTAAGGTGACGAAAAGCCAAATGGAGATGGATCGAGATATGAAAATACCAGATCATATGTAAAGGCTAAACCATCAACCATGGGTATCTACTACCATGTCAAGGAAATCATATTGGTGAGAACATGGAAGGGAGAATAACTACCAACAAAATCTAGATTGCTTGCAGACTTCCAAAAGAAAAAAAGAAATAGCATCGACCTACCCTCACAGATCAAGGACTAATTAGCCGAAAGTGAGCACCGCAATACATCCGTACAGGCAAAACAACCAGTCTTGACTACCTATAGACATCAGTCAGTAATCAGTACTACATGACCACTACGCAATCTAAGGAGAACGCGCATCACTTACAAAAAATGTTTTGCTTTAATCAGTTCACATTCACTAATCGAACTAAATTATTCTGACAGAGAATTTTCATCTTGAAGAAAAAGAGTCCTATAGTCAACTTGAGTTCACCTACAATGCATGTCGGGGATGAGCGGGAGATTGTTGGGGAGCCGGAGCCGCGCGAGCTCCTGGAACGCAGTGGCCGCGACCGCCGAGTCGTCGTTCTCCTCGAGGCCGGCCATGTCTCCCTTCATGATGCGCACGATGACATGCAGGTCCCAGGGGAGCACGGCGCGGTACACGCCGCCGCTGCTCTCCGCGCTCCGCGACCTGCATCTCGCCCCGATCCCGGACGTGGCCGCGGCCAGGTCGACGAGCATCAGGTCCATCAAATCGGACATGGGACAGAGAGGGATGGAGAAAGGGCCGCGCTCGGATGGCCTCCACGCGGATCGCCGCGCCCTCCGCCGAGGTCACCACCTCCGTCGGGCCTGGGAAGCTCCCCGGCGCCGCCATCGTGCGACCCGCCGCGATTGCCGCTGCAGGCACCGCGCGACTCCTGTTGCCTGCCGCACCAGATGCAATTCCGCCCGCACATGTCACAACGGCCGCCGGGCAGCGCGCGGCTGCTGGTAGCCATGGAGATCAACGGAATCTGCCTGCCGGGGGAGAGTGGACGGCTCCAAGATCCGGTTTGGCTATGTGGAGGAGAGGACGAGGTGAGTTTTTTTTTTTTTCCTTTCACAGGAACAGGATAAGGTACCACGGCTGCCTCTCCTCGTTTGGCTCCCAGAACGACAACCTTTTCGGGAATTTTTTTTTCGCCAGAGCGACATGCTTTTTGGGAAGGAGGGAGTAGAAAACAAAAAACAAGCCGCCACCGACCACCGATCGCAACGGCTGCTCACATGTTTCATGGCAGGTGGGCCCAAAGCTGACGACGAGGACTCCGACTCGATTACACGGAAACTGCCGCGGAAAAACGTGAAGCGCTACTCCGCCACCGCCCTTCTCGCGTAGGAAACGGAAGCTTTCGATAAAACGGAAACCTTGGCCCTCTTCCCCTCTGCTTCGCCAGTCACCCCACCACCGCCACCGCCGCCTCCTCCCGACGATCGTCCCACGATTTCATTCGCTCTCGGCCACCGCGAGGTTCAGGCTTCCTCCTCCGGCCTCCGCCGGCCCCGCAGGGGGAGTTCGTGCCGCGATGGCTACCATCTCGCCCGCGCCGTTTTTGCGCGGGCCCGAGAAGCACGGCGACGTGAGGGATCTCGTCGTCAAGGTGAGGCTCCCGTGTCCTCGCGCCGCGGCGCGTATGATTCTGTGTCGCGACGTTTGGTGGGTGAGGGAGGAGGGGAATGCGGCGGGGTCTGCTAGTGTAGGGTTTGGCGGGTTACTCGTGTGAAGGAGGTTTCTCTTTATTTTTTTGGTCCCTGCTCGGTAGATTGTGGAGTGATCTGATCACTGATCGTAGAACATTCTGTTTCATACTGTATTGGTTGTGGCCACTCGCATGGGGATCTATCTCCCCTCGTGGGGATGACCGGATGAACTTTGTTGTGTCGTGTGCACTCGAATAGAGGAGATTTTGCATTATGTGGCCGGTTCCCACAGTTTGATCTAAGGAAAAACGGTTCCTTTGGATCGATTTTTGTTCATAAGATCGTCCAGAATTTTCGGTGTAGCGGGGCGATCTGTTTTATGTACTGCTATTTTTCACTTTGAAGTTTGATGGGGGATGAGTTCAATGTGACGGGTTGTCGGGTTGTAATACTGACTGTAGCTCATATCTTTTAATTTTTTTTACTCTGATATTGTTATATGGGATTTGATTGGGCGAACGGAGGAATCTTGCGGCTTTGGGGCCTCCCTTATTCGTAGTTGTTCTGGTGTTGTGTGACTTCCTGCATAAAGTGAAGGAAACCTTGCACCTATGGGAGTTCCACATCTTTATTGCGTCTAGACTCTAGAATGGTTGTCTGTAATTGGTTAGTGTCGTTCTGGTTCCTGCTTACAACTGATGACTAAAAGGGATATCATTTTCTTGTCTTATTTCATTTCTGGTAGTCTGGTGTTTTTATTAACTGAGCACAAGCCAGGTTGATGTTGTTGTTGTGGGGGAGTGTTAAAAAATCTGCACACTGGCGCTTATGTTTTCTATTTTTACATCAATTTACTAATTAGTGTTCTGTGATCAACCACGACCCCAGATCACATCACATGTGTTGCCTCAAAAAAGGGAGGAAAGAAGAATTGAACGTGCCATGTAGTGTTGATTTTTGTACTTCACCGTGTAATTTACTAAGTTACCTTATACTGATGTTTCAGGTTGAATACAATGGTACCCTCAAGCGTTTTAATGCTCGTGTGACTGGTTCGCACTTTGATCACAATCTGGCTGCCCTTCGGTCAAAGATTGCAAGTGCCTTTAAGTTCAGTTCTGATGCTGAACTCATCCTGACCTATACTGATGAGGATGGTGATATTGTCATGCTGGATGATGAGAATGACTTGCGTGATGCTGCTATTAATCAGAAATTGAGCCCACTTAGGATAAATGTTCAGTTGAAGAACAGTAATACCAAGGCACAGAGAACAAAACATCAGGCTTCAAATTCCAGGTCTCCGAGGTCAGCTGCTCTGGAAGATCAGCTAGCTCAGGTGAAATCAGCTATTGATGAAGCGTTGAAGTTTGTACCAGAGAAAGTTCCTGCTGTCCTTGCAAAGCTATCTCATGACTTGCGTTCAAGAGCTGCGTCATCAGCGCCATCATTGGCCGAGTTGCTGGACCGATTTGCTACATTGATGACACCAAAGGGCAACCTGCAGACTTCTAGTGGGCCTGTTTATGGTTCATCTTGCTCCTGTAGTAGTGGGCTACAAGCATCAAGAAAGACTAAGCATGAGAATGAACTTATGACAGGTTCAGCTTCAAAGCCTTTGGACATGCAAAATTCTGAATTATCTGAGGCACCTGGTCTTAAGAGTGTTCTACCTGAGGACACCAAAGCTCAAGTTAAACAAGCATCAGTATATCCTTCTGTTGCTGCGGATCCACTGATTTTTACTAGTTCAGGTGGAAAGATGTTTGATCGCAAAGGAAGCACTGTTTCTGAAAGCAAGGGGAGATGTAATTCCCAGAGCAAGGGAAAATCTTCTACATCCTCTGCTGTGCCACCTACTCCTGCTGCTGCTTATTACACTCCCACTCCATGTGTTGTTGGAAATAAGGTAAGATATCGGCCGATCTATGGATCCAATGGATTGGTCAGTCAGTCCAGATGTCTTCCTTCACCAGTGCTGCCCCCTCACATCCCACACTGGGGATCTAGTGGAAATACCAATAGTGATTGGCTCCCTCCTCCACCTGCCAATATGTTTGGCCCACACAAACTGGATATGCCATCGCCATTTGGTTATGTACCAAGCAAAGATGACACTTACCCTTTTGGGAGTTCATGCAAATATGATGTGCCCTCTTCAATTAGTGATTATCCAGAAGACAAGTTGTCATTTGGGCATTCATACAATTTTGGAAGCATTCCGCTGCATAAATGGATACAATGTGATGGCTGTGGAATGACTCCCATTATTGGGCCTCGCTACAAGTCTAATGTGTAAGTTCTCAAACTTAATGGTGGTGAAGGTATCATTATGCTCTTCTGACGCGTGCTTTGTTTATTGTTGGCAGTAAAGTTGATTACGATTTGTGTGGCGAGTGTTTTTCCCTCATGGGAAATGATTTTGAATATACCAGATTAGACAAGCCAGCTGCAGCAAACGTAAGTTTCTAATGAGGATTGAGGTAGCATTATCAGTTCTTTTATCATTATTATGTAAGAGCTGTGGAATGATAAGGCTAATAGGATTCAAACTTACATTCATGTAACCATTTTCAGAACCGAAAGCTCCTCGGACATGTGGAACTAAAACTTGAGGGTAACTTCATAAAGGATGTTACTGTCCCCGATGGTACAACAATGCCGCCGTCAACTCCATTTACCAAGATTTGGCGCATGCGTAACAGTGGGTGTACTGTATGGCCATTTGGCACCCAAGTTATCTGGGTTGGTGGAGATCATTTTGCGGTCCAGAGCTCTGTTAAATTAGGGGTATAGTACTTACTATTTGGTTGCGATTGTTTTTAAGGACATGCAGTATATTGTACTGAGGCCCATGGAAGGCTCACTATTCCGGTTTGTTTGTTTTGCAGATTTCAGTGAATGGGGCTGCTGGGGGTCAAGAGATTGATGTTGGTGTTGATTTTCTGGCACCTGCGAAGCCTGGCATGTACATATCATACTGGAGATTGGCGTCACCCTCTGGAAAGGAATTTGGTCAACAAATTTGGGTTCTGATTCAGGTAAGAACTCTGCGCCTTTGCTTGTCCTTGTTAGCATTGATACCTCCATTTCCTGATAATTTCCATGCTGAATGGTGCGCAGGTGGAGCCTATTCAAACCAATGGCAACAATAAATCTGCTGCGATAAACTTAAACCTGCCAGCAACGGCCAGCAGCACAGCATCAAAGCCTTTCATTATAAACCCGGATGCTGAATCCGAACAAGATTCACCCACAGCTCCGAACTTCCGAACCCTAGGGATCACTGGCAATGAAATGTTTGCACTTTTTCATGAGCCCATTCTACCTAAGGAACCCGAGCCTGCTTCAAGTACTTTGCAAGTCCCTGCTACTTATCATGACGCCTCATCTGCTGGCTCTGCATCGACTTCAATGGCTGCTTCTATGCCTGGACCTGAAACCATACCACTGCCAAAATATCTTAGCTTTGCTGCACCCATATCTGCTCTTAATGTTCCTGCCCCTGCCAGTGTGCTTTCGCACACTCCTACTACTGTGCCTACCGCTGCTTTGCCTGATGGAATCAACCACATGGAGGAGAAACTGCTGAGGGAGCTGGAGGATTTGGGCTTCGAGCAGGTTGACCTCAACAAGGAGATACTCCGGCAGAACAAGTACGACCTGGAGCGGTCTGTTCGTGACCTCTGCTGCATCAGCGATTGGGATCCAATCGTTGAGGAGCTGTCTGAACTGGTAAGCAACAATCACTCAATCAGATTTCTTAATATGATCCATCCTTGCTACAATCTTCTGAACCTAGACGACTCTGATGGCCTTTAGGGCTTTGATGACGCAGAGATGAACAAGGAGGCTGTCGCAGAAGATGGCGGAGGAAGCATCAAGCGACTGGTTGAGAACCTCGTGGCCAGGGTGAAGAAGGACCAGTGAGAGGCCCTCTCTGCTGCCCAGGCTTCTAGTAAATTAGGTTTAGATAATAGCACCTAGTGTGCTTCAATAAGTCGACTGCAGTATGCCTGAACATTGTGGGTGTGGCGCTGTGTTACCGGTAATGATTGCCAGTGCACCGTGGTTATCCGTTCGTCTATCTAGCTTATAACCTGAATAGGTGAACTGCGTATGCATTATATAGGTACTGAGTTCGTATCCGTGGTTGCCGTTTCTTCGTTCTGATCCTTGCTGGGCCATATTTTACCGTCTGTCCAAAAGAAACGAAGGCTTCATCTGCCGCCTTGAACCTGGCCCATTCTGGTTGACAGCTGATACAGTAAGAATGGGGCAGAAAACACCAGAAGGATACGTAAGTAAATTGCAATACAAAACAGAGATGGAAGCCTGGTGCTCTGTGGGACAGGCAGGGACAAAAGTAAACAAGTAAACACTATTTATCTGAAGAAACCGTAGAGGCCCAACTCAATCTAGTATGACATCTCAGCTAAGTGTTGCAGCCAGTGAAATGCTTATATCATTCTGATTGGATTTCACTTCGAAGATGGCCATTACTCAAAAGTTCTGACGCCGATGGCCATATTTGCCAACGCTCGGTTATAACGAGATCAGCAGCAAATCCCAAGCACAGAACCGTTGAACGAGCCGTAAAAAAGTTGATGTCAGAATTCAAAGCCAGCGAGCAAGGGTCAACCAAACACGATCAATAATAGCAGGAACGTGCAGACATAAAGAAACTGAATATAGACAACTTATAGCAACGTATCCAAAAACTGAACACGTCGATTTATCACAATTGTCATCTTGAGTACACTCTCAAGTCCTACTAGTTTCCACACTATTATTGAACGAGATAACACCAAGCATAAAAAGTGTAAGACCTGGTCTGACGTGTCAGGCACACAAAATGATTTTCCAGTGAAGATTTGGTAAAAGGCTTAGCTGTATGTACATGAGGCGCACACGCACACTTCAGGCAAATGGAGTTTCAGAAATCAAAATTGCTGGTTCAGGTATGCATCTTTCTCTGATTTCTCGTTTCCGCTAAGGTAGCCTACAAGGCTCCCGGAAACGCCTGAGACCCAGGAGACACTACGCTCCAGCCAAGCTTTGGGGGTTGATGGTGCCTGTGGGGTTTCTGCGGCGATGCGCTTCTGTTCTTCCTCAAGCAAGATGTCCAGCCACCTCTTTGACATGTATTCTTTCACTGCATCCACACCTTGGTTCACGACGTCCGCTGGCGGTACACCCAGGGGATTCTGCTCCAGGTTAAGCTTCTCCAATTTATCCAGCCGACCAAAACTGTCAGGAAGAGCATGGATTTGGTTGTTGCTCAGGTCAAGCTCACGCAGATTCAGCAGGTCCCCAAATGAGGCAGGGAGCTCTTTCAAGTCACTGAAGTTGCTGCTAAGGTTGAGGATTTCAAGACTGCTGAGCTTCCCAAAGGCAGATGGCAGACCACAGAGTTCATTGAAATGGGCATCCAGGAGGTACAGTGATGTCATCTCACAGACAGATGATGGAAGAGACCGCAATTTGTTCATGTGGACCCAGAGTTTTTGTAGATTTACCAGCTCATAGCCGATATTTGTAGGAAGATAAGTGAGACCATTGTAGCTTGCATCGAGCTCCACCAGCGACCTGCAGTTTAAGTACTCAGTCACTTGAACAGTGATAAAAATCGAAACCAGAAAAAAAGCATTAAGCTGGTGCTACCTACCTGCACTTTGCTATGCTATCTGGAAGTGCCCTCAGCCTGTTATTCGCCACATTGAGAATCTTCAGGTTGGTTAGCAGTCCAATGGAATCAGGAAGAGCAACCAAAGCATTAGCAGAGAGCCGAAGCTCCTCAAGGTGATCAAGTCCTCCTATAGCATCTGGAATAATCTGCACGCACATCAAAATTCGTAAATCAGTCAGTCAATCATGACATAAATTTCTAAATAAATTAACCACTACTGATGAAGTTTAAACGGTACTTTTTCAGGGATTAATTCCTCACAAACCATCAGAGAGTGCTGGTTAAGACTTGACAAAGATAACGAATTATGGTTAACATGTGGATTCCTTTGGTGTAAGACAATTCGTCCAAAAGCTTAAACAAAACTGTATATAATTAGATATAATGAAAAATGAGTATAGATGAGCAATATTGAGAGGTAAAGAAAAGAGACAGAATCGGAGGTAGTTCTGCTGTTTCGTGCCGAAATTTCCACACCAAACAGACATCAACAGATCTTATGCTAATCAAACAGATCCAAAATAAGGACACAATTATGTCAGCCTTCTTCAAGTCTAGGTTTTATATGCGAAAGCATGCCTATTTAGCTATGGTCACCCAACATTATCTAAGGACAGCTAATACAAGAAATACAAAATCATTCACACTTGATTCTTGAAAACAACCACATGCGAATAGCATTTCGTTCCACCCCAACATCAACAGGATTCCCTCCTTTATACACAGATAACAAAACAGTAGATGTCCAAAATAGCAGGGTACTAACTCGTTCTTCATAGTTCAATACCAGACCCCTAAAACAGTAGGGATCAAGCATATCATAGTACTACACGAAATCACGATCATTAGTTCCTCATGGAGAAACCAGTGCCCAAACAACTCCCTACGTCAACCATCATAACTTCAGTTTGTGTGCCCAAACAATAGAATATGTCCAAGCAATCGGTAAAGATGCTCATCCACAACATCAAACACCCAAAACTAGCGTTCCATACACATCGACAGATGGCAGCGCTAAGCAGATCTCAACAAGCATCACGATGACTAGTTCATTACCTCGAGCTGGTTGCGGGAGACGTCGAGCACGCGGAGCCCCTGGATCCTCCCGAATGCCTCGGGCAGTTGCCGCAGCTGCCGATCCACGAGGCGCACGCTCTCCACCGGCTTCCCTTCCTCGGCCTGCTTGAGCACCGCCACCACCTCCTCGTGCACCGCCGCGTCCCCGCCCTCAGCACCTCCCGCCGCCGGCGCGTCCTCCTTCCCTTCCCCCTCCGCCCCGTCGTCCAGGTCCGTCCCGTCCATCGCGGACCGGTACACCTTCTCGAGCCTGCCCTCAGCCTCCTGCAGCAGGGCCTCGTAGGCGTCGTGCGTCTCCTCGAGCCGCACCACCGCGCGGCACGCCTCGAGGTCGGCCTCGGGGACGCCCGCGTCCCCGGCCTTGGCGGCCGCCACGATGGCTCGGGAGGAGTCTACGAGCTCGTGGTCGGGCCGCGGGCCGAGCACCTGGAGCGCGGCGCGCGCGGCGGAGACGTCGGCGACGGCGCGGGTCATGGCGCGGAGCACGGACGGGTGGCGCAGCCCCGGCATGCGCTCCACGAGCTCGAACTCCCCCGCGGTGGACGGCGTCCGCGGGGACGGGGTGTGCACGGGCGGCTGCTCGATGTCGAAGTCGCCGCCGGTGGGGGAGGAGGCGGAGGGCTTGAGCTTGGAGAGCGTGGGGATGCGGGAGAGCACGTAGGAGAGGATCGGGTGGGTCTGCGGCGCCGGATCCATGGCCGCCGGGTCGGGGAGGTCGGAGATCGGGGCCGGAGATGGATTCGGGGGAGCGGAGGAGTGGAAGCAGTTTTATCCGCTGGGTTTGGGAAAGGGAGAAGCCGACGATGAGAAGGACTCGGATGAGCATGAGCTCATGGACGGGGCCGCCACGGCCGGCAGATTCGCGGGGCCGGTAAATATCTCGGGCCCAGCTTCCAGTGGCACAGATGCACAAGCAGAGTTTGAAGTTTGAACGAATGATCTGTTTGTAATTCAGGGTGGTCAAATCTCGTTTACCGCAGAATCCGCGGGTCTATCCATTACTGCGCAGTTAAAAGGCCTGCTGTTTCGTTGAATGGGGCTTGCCGTTTCCCCAAGTCAGCCACGGAGCCTCCGAAATTTGGATTTACTGCTTCGTTTGGTTTGTTTGGCCACCATGAACGCGATCTAGCAGGCGGAACCGAACACCACCGCAAAACAGCAGCACGAGCTTCCATTTGCCGCGCCATGTTCCACACGTGGCGTCGCCCCACAAGACCTCGCCGAGCCGTCGTGCGCTGCCGGCGCGCCGCCCGACCGCTCCACCACGCACCCAACCCGCCGGAACGTGCCGCGCCACGAGCCTACGAACAGGTCGGAGCAATGGCATGGCTTGTAACTTCTTCACATGAAACAATTCGTTTAGTTACAGTTCCTGAAGAAATGTTAATTTCGGTCCTCGTTACACGTATTTCTTCTCTTTTCGTTTACAACAGAAAAATGAAAGAGAGAAGTATTTCTATGTTCCTCCTATTTTCGTGGGGCTTGCTTGATGAGAAGTGAAGTTAGCTATGGTCTTGCCGGATGACGAACGAAAAAGCCAGCTCCTCCAGCTTGCACTTAGGAGACGCACTAGCCTGACACAGCCGGGGCGATCTCCTTCCCGGCCACTTCAAGCACCTCCTTGGCCCTGTGAGCCAGCTTCTCGCATATGTTCCTCGCGATCCTCTTCTGGAACTTGCTGCTCTTGAGCCACTCGATGCCGACCAGTATCTCGCACCGGCAGCTCGGCGGCTCAGACGCGACGCTATGCACATTGTACCTCAAATGCACCTGCGCACACCACACACATTCGTACAAGACTCAGCACTGCTGATGACTCACTGCCCAATAAACAAAGGGCATCGTGAAAATGCATCCAGAAAAAAGAAATTGTACCCGGAAGTAGTCGCCGAAGGGGACGTTGTGCAGCGTGACCACGTCGTGGATGCTCCAGCCGTTGCCGTCCTCCGCCGGGAACTTGAGCTGAGTGCTCACCACCTCGCCTCCGAAGATGGACATGTACCGGTTGAACTTGTAGCTGATGTGCCTCTCATCGACGCCAGGCCTTGCATGCTCCCAGGGGGTCGCGGTGTAGTCGAGGCACCCGACCCGGCTCATTGTTCTCGTCTCCAGAGGACCCCCGTCGAACACCCCCATCAGCAGAGCAGCCTGCGGCAAACCCAACAAAGAGATGAGATCACCCAAGGCCCAGGCTATTCAGAACCATACAAAAGATTTGCTACTGACAACTAAATTTGATTACAATTTGTCCGGTTCAGCTGGTGCAGTAACGTCAGTGAACACAACAATAGCCAACCTTTTAGGTTTTAGCCTGACGAACATGTCTCGGACTAATATACAAAGGTGCAGCAATAGCAAGCAGAATGGGATCGTATTAGAAGCAAATTAGAGTACACAGTTTATATGCCGGGACATTTTTTTTAGAACAACGTGTAAAATCAGGAATTGTGAACCTTGAACTAGAGAATCATTAACAACGTTCACATATCCTTTAGATTATTCATGCATAGACGATGAAGGTGTAATGTTACCTGAGCTATAGACTAACAGGCTAAGCCAAAAAAGCTATAAACAAAAGTAGCAAAGAAGCATAGGACTCTCACATCAATAGGATGATCCACGGTATACTCCTTTGAGAGAGGCACATCCCCAATGCTCGATACAGATTGAACATCATCGATATCAATGGAGCTCTCATCATCGTCGTGATCCTCTTCCATTTTGGCCCTCTGCTCAATAGCTGAAGATTTGGTCTTCCACAAACCAAGTATTGTCCTGTACAAAAAGTATTTTTTTTAGTAAGGGAGACCGTCCTTGTGCTAATACTAATGTCTTAGCCGTTGAAAGATGCCCACCTGCTTGACTTGCTAAAGGATGCAAACGAGTGGAACTGAAATTTCAGCCTCCCTTCCTTATCTTGGGACTTCGCGCCTCTCTTGGCATCAAGGCCCCGACCACTCTTCAAAGTAAACAGCAGCGATGGGGAGCCTACCGTTGCGAAGGATGGCTGTAACACTTCAATTTCCTCCACATCTTCCCAAAGAAAGAAGAATTTCGTTTTATGCCCAAACAAATTGGCGTAAAAACCAACTATTCTGGCTGACACAAACAGCCTTCCCTGCAGCAGCAGTTGCAGAGTGAATATCCATAAATAAATATGACTTTCAGACTCAAATAGATAAACTAGTGCAATCTCTTGATCTCATATTGTAATGGTCCACAGGGGACAGGGCAGCGGTTACAACATGATAATGCACTATCAACTGAAGATAATGTGCTGGCCATAAAATGTTATCATCAGTATAATGTTATCATTACAAGATCCTATGTGAAGCACTCCAATTGAATTTGTTACCTACTAGAAGAATTTTAGAAGTAGTAGTTACAGTCCAGCAAGAAATTTTAAACAGCTTACCTGCAAAGGCAACTTCCTTTTCAAAGAGCACGCATAATCTGCTATAAGGAATTCTTCGTTTGGCAAACCAAAAAGCTTCTGAAACGTGGAATTTCTGTGAGGCGACCGAACATGTAGCTGCAAAACACGTGACAAATTGTCAAGAGGGCTCTCAAACGAACTTGAAGGCAGAAAGGAGACAAGTTATCAAAAGTTACCTTCTTGCCCACTTTCTTTTCCATCTTTTTCAGGTAATCTCTCATAGACGTCTCAGGTCCTTTTGTGTTTTCCAGAAATACCCTCAAATGCAACCGACTTTGACATGTCTGAGCCAGTTTTCCCTCCAGAGGCACCCATATGTCTGCTAGTTCCACTGATGTGTGTTTGAGGAAATTAATTTCTGCATGTCCCAGTGATATTGCCAAGTCGAAGGGACCATCAAAGTTGAATACCTCAACATCCAACACAGCAGGTGGTTCTTCCATAGCGTCAAATTCCATTATCTCTGTAACATTGTTTCAGTTTGTCACAAATGAAAAATCAGATTAGGCATCAAGTGCAACATATGCTACAATGGTTTCAAAAAGAAACATACGCTAATATGTGACATCTACTAACCGTTCCATTGAGGTTCCTGAGTCTGAAGTTGAACAGAGCTTGTTCTTGTTATGCCATTACAGCTGAACACGACATAAGGGTCCACGGAACCACTAGAAACAGGTGGCAAGCTTGTAGCCTCTAGCAGAGCTACAGTTAACAGCCAACCATCACCATTTGCCTTAACCCCATGATCACTTCCTGCAGCAAAAGGAAGTGAGAAGTAGCATAGTCATGACATCAGTGAGTCTAATTTCATGTTTATCAAGCAAGAGGAAGAAATAAAAGGCGAAAAAGCTGGAGAAAAATGTGTACCTCGCTGTACCCTTGCCTGTACAAAATGAGAAGCCATATTCAGTAAACGCTCCATCAGAAGAACTAGAACGCCGGATGTGATCAGCTCTCCGAATGTGTCAGGTAGATCTAGACCATTAAACTCAAGGCCCATGAGTGGGCCTGGTCTCGACAGAAGGATGTGCACAATAACATATATTGCAATCAGTACTGCAGAAATGGCAGTAAAATTGCAAAAATAATTGTAGGCAAGCCTGATATCTGACTGGTGCTCTGCCTGCAGTGGTGCTAACAACTGCTCTTTATCCATTGACACAGAATCAGCCAGTTTCACATGCCGAGATAAAATTTCTCCAAAGCTTTCGAAATTTTCTTTGAGTCCATCCCGAACACTTCCCTCAATCATACTTCTCATCATGGTGCTCTGAAGGAATTCTACATTGTATGATACAGTCAGATGTGTGCTTTCTTCACCAGATGAGAGACCAGTGCTGTGAATTATTTTGTAGAGCAAAATAACTACAAAACAATTGCCAAAAGGAACTTCAGGAGTACGAACACGAGTCATAACCACAAAGTTCTTGCCATCTGCTTTAAGATATGTCTGTTCCTCAGTCGTCTTGACTTCTTTCATTAATTTTGATGCGCCTTTGGTGTATTGGCAGGTCCTAGTTAAGCTAGGAGGGTCATTGCTCTTCCAAGTCCATGGTTGCTCCTCGTAGTCCATAGTTCTTTGCTGCTCACGCAGATCTTTGGAGAACTGAGAATCAGGTCCGAATAAAAGATGGTTCAGATCTTTTGAATCGACAAGGTAAGTGTGCTCAAAGATGATGCCGCTGTCAAGATCTTCTGGCATGTCTGGTGTACTTCTAGATTTCATGACCTCCATAGCTTCTTCAAAACTAGCATCAGGAGCCATCGCTTCAGCGTCACTTGCACCATTTGCAGTTGCAGGACTAGTCTGTACTAGATCATCATCTTCAGCGATTGAATTGGAATCCGTTTGTACTGAATGGTCAGAGTTATCTAGAGAAGTCTGTTCTGAAACGCGACTCCTGAGAGAATCAGCCATCCCACGACTGCAACCTGAATGTTCCATATTATCAATTTCAGTATCGGTGTCGCTTCTGGAACTCGAACAGGGAGACTGGTGGATGACAGCATGGTCATTTCTTTCTCCGTAAAGCGAAAAGGTGAGGAGGATTTTCCCTGGTGGGCAACAATATGAATAAGATAACAACCAATAGACCATTCAAGAGATGGTGAAAACACTATAACAGAATCTATTTAAAGTAACTGGAGTTGTGTTGCAGTGAGTAAGGTGCGCAAAATTGCATCACAGTCAAATAAAGCTACAATATGCTTTCTGTAGGCTGAACTAATGCGGGATCTTCGGCTCAACAGATAGCGCAGCTTGCTAGAAACTTGCTAATAATAGTAGCTACAACGTGGTCAATCTTAAACATAGTTAATTTAATCCAGAGTTTGAGTGGGGGACTGGTCCATGACCAGATAGTCATTGCTTTTCTCTATAAAGTGAAAAGGTGAGGAGAATTATCTACAATGTGCTTCCATGTAGGCTTTACGAGATTATCTAATGTGGGATCTTCGGTTCACATGATAGCGCAGCTCACTAGAAACTTACTAATAGTAGTATGTTCCAACGTGCTCAATCCTAAGCGTAGTTAATTTAATCCAGAGTTCGTTAGACTATGATAAGTAAACTATGCTGATCGACAAAATACTCTGATGTTCGGTAAGCATCTCAGTAAATAAGTACCACACGTAAAGAGCCATCAAACTGCACCGCACCATGTGATGGGGACTCTCCGTAGTTGCTAACGACTCACGGTTACGGAAGCTAATCTGATTTTTACTCCCTGTGGTAACCACATGCTAATCCGCAAAAACACTACGAGGTTGCGTGCGGCAATTGACGACGGCAGCAATACGCGCGGTAGCTTCAGCGGAAAGCCGGAGGGAGGCAGGCGCCGACCAGCACGAATCGAGCAACCCGTAGCACGGCAAGAGGAAAAAAAAAAATGTCGAGCGCATCTAGTGCTGTAGCCTGCGGAAGCAAACGTGGGAAGCGTACGCACCGCAATCCGGCGCGGCCGCGGCGTCCTCGTCGGAGTCGGCCCCCTTTCGCCCGCGGTGCTTGGCCGGCGGCTCCAGCGTGAACCACGTCGGCGGCACGGACCGCCTCTCCCCCGGGGCAGCGGCGGCGGAGGCGGCCGGCACGGGCAGCCTCACCGCGCCCACCACCTCCCTTCCTCTCCTCCCATCCCGCCGCCGCCGCGCCACCGCGACCTCCACCTCCTCGCCGCCGGCAGCCTCCTCGGCGCCGACCGCGAACACGAACTCCTCGTTCCAAGCCGCCGCCGCACCGCTCGGCCCCGGCTCCACCGCCCGCGTCCGGTACCGCTGCTTCTTCCCCAGCGTCACCTTCGCGTAGAACAGCTCGCCGCCGCTCGCAGGAAGGCCGCGCGCCTCGAGCACGTACACGTAGAGCCGCATGGCGATCGAGCGTGTCCCCCGAGTCAGAGAATTGGTGGGGGTGGTGGTGGTGGTGGTCTTGGGCGTGGGAGTTTTTGAGGTGGCGGGTTTGGGTTCGACGCGCGGGGGCGGGGGGCGGTGACGTGGTCGGGTACGTGGCGGCCGGGCGCGCGGCGAGGGCGGCACGCGGTACTGTTTGGAGTTGGGCGCGGAGGGAACGGCGTGGGCGTCAAGCGTGAGAGGGGAGTAGTTGTCACGGCCGGGCCGGCGGAGGCGTCGGTCGAGTCGCAGCTTTGAATTCTGGGCAGCGGAGATTGCCTGCTTCTTTGGTCGCGGCACGTTGCGTCTAGACACCGAATTAACTTCGTATATCAGGACGGTAATGGCGGCTGTAACCGCGCGTGGCAATGTCTCTAGAAGCGGATATAAAAGTGGGGTTATCTGGGCTTTGTAGATGCAAAGACGGCCGGCGCACTACCCAAACGAAGCCCAGTAGCTGTCTCAAGTTTCCCTCAAAAAAAAAAAAAAAAAGAGGCTGTCTCAGGTCTGCTATTGCAAGGAAAAAGTAGTCTGTTACATTGCTCAAGCCACCTGGTATGCACATTCTTTGATTTGATGGATGAACACAGGGGAAAGCAGAAACTCATCCTGCCTATCAGAAAGGCAGAATAGCACATTCCATGTCAGCAGCACCCCTTTCTTCCTCTAGGGGAAGTTGATCATGCGACCAAACTGCATCAGAACTGGTTTTCAGATTCAGAAGACGGTTACATCCCCACCACCCACCCGAACAATAGTCAAACAGGACTAGTGTCACTAACTAAACACACTCCATATGGGGCCATGAATGTGACCACCCATATCACTGCTGTCCGAAATGCACGGCCATGCTTCAGTATCAACATCACTGCATCACAACAGATGCCAATTTAAGATATCACTATCCTCATAAGAAGAAACAACCATCACAGATGCAGAGTGAATAAAGAATTTGCAATTTGGTGGGGAACGATAGCATCCTGATTGCAAGTCATAATCCTTCAGATCAGATCCTCGCCCCACAAAGAAAAAAAGACATAAGATGGGAAACAGGTAACATTCATAAACTGCACTACATTTCGGACTACTTCCAACTCAGAGGGCATGTACAGTGTGGGTAGTCCGAATGTGCACTAATTAAGATCAGTAACAATACAGCGAGCAAGCAGTCAAACAGGCAGCTCGTCTTTGATAAGATCAAACTCTTTCTGTTTCATCAGGCAGAGCTCCTAGACCTAGGACAATAAAGTCAGGGAAGATAGGCCATCAGATAACATGAGGCAATCAAATTTTGGGATGCATCACAACAAATTACAACAGGACCAGCACTAAGGCAGCTTACTTCATCAGTATCAGAAGATTACTTGTTCCCCTTTCTTTTCTTTCGCTTCTTCGAGGAGTTTGAAGGGGCATCCACTACATTGGTTGCAGGTGCAGCAGGTGGGGCTGCGGGTGCTACTGCTGGTGGAACAGCAGGAGCAAAGGGTGGGAAGACCATGGAATGCGGGTGCATTGGTACTAGAAACATTCCTGGGGGAACAGCTGCCGACGTAGGTGCCATAGCCATCATTGTTGGCGCTGCGGCCATATGAGCAGGTGAAGCCATTGTGACTGTAGCGATTGCTGCAGGCGTAGGTGTTGAAACTGATGTTCCATTACCGTCTTCACCGGATGGCTTCGACTTGGCACCCTGTTTACTAGTCAAAACTTGACTCTCTCCAGGCCTTTTCTCCTTTCGAGATTCCTCAAACTTGCGTACTTTCTCTTTAGCTTCTTTCATCACAGATAGGACATACTCCATTGCATCAGTATCAGTAGCTCCCATTTCCACAATGTCAGCAAAGTACTGGTGGCCATGCTTGTAGAGATCATCCACTTTATCTTCACAAACATTATCTGCTTTTGTGCCCTTCCCTGTGGTTTTTGCCGCAGTTGGTGAAATAGGAGTTTCCTTAGGTTCCTCGGGGCATTTATAATCCTTCCGCCATCGATCGAGAATATACTTGGGAGGTATAAGCATCACAAGCTCTTGTTTCAGGACAGCAAGAGCATGGCTACATAAAATACCCTTAAACTGGAATGACCTGCATATGCACCATACTTCTTTCTCAGCACTGTTGTACATCACTCGGTAGTCAAACTTCCTCTCCTTTCCGATTACGGTCACAGTGTAGGTCACTATCGAGCCATTCCTAATGACTTCAGTGCAATTCACATTCATCAGTTGCTTCAACTGATCCTGAAACTTCTGGAACATATTTATTGTATAAACATTTGCGAATTGCTCCTCAAACAGAAGACCAGATAGGACTTGTGGCCTTTGCTGAAATGAACGGAAATCATCGTAGGCTTCTCGATCTGACCTGAGTTTCATAGCAGTATCAAATTGTTCAATGAATGTCTTTATTGTTGTTTCTGGTGTAATATATCCATCAAAGAAGGCCTCCAATCGTTCACTACGTCGGACAGTGGAGATACCAGCCCAGAAAGTATCCTTCACATATGCTGGAACCCATTTTGCCCTCTCTTCAAATAAGGTTGTAAGCCACTGGTTATCCTGAAGATTATACTGATTGATCATTTCAACCCACTCCCTCTCAAAATCAGCTGACGTGATGGTGTCATAGACTACCTTTTTCATTCTCAGACTAATTGCCTCCTTATCCTCAACTCTGCCGGACATTTCAGGAAGTTCTTTCATTATATGCCAAAGGTTGTATCTGTGCCGAGTATTTGGAAATACTTCACCAACTGCTTTGACTACTGGCCTTGCATGGGTTGTAATAATTGCTTCAGGTGCTTTATCATTCATACATTTTAGCCATTTTTTGAATAACCATGAAAATGTCTCTGGAGACTCATCTCCGAGTAGACCACATCCTAAAAGCACAAACTGCCCGTGATGGTTGATTCCCAGAAATGCAACCAATGGTATGGCAAATTTGTATGTAAAATAGACAGTATCAAAACAAACAACATCACAAAAATGTTGATATGCAACTCTGGATCTAGCATCAACCCAGCAAACATTTTTGAGTCGGCCTTCATCATCCATGTCCCAGTTGTAGAAGAAGTTGGAGTTTTGAGCTTGCATCTTATCAAAGAAAACTAAAAGTGCCTCAACATCACCCTCTGCAAACCTCAACTTTCCAGATTTACCTGCCCCTTCAATTGAACTATTTGACTGCGCAAAGGATCTCACCATGAAATCCTTGTTTTGGTTAGGTGGTCTGCCTCTACCGGAGTGAATCTTTGGGTTCAATCTAGTTTTGGCATTGAATGGGCGGTGCTCCCGTTGCCAGTCAGGAAGATCTTTAAAGCACATCATGAATCTGACCATCTCAGGATTGCATGGGTGGTTATGCTCCAGCTCAACGAACACCACTTCCCAGTGGTTCTCACTAGCATTAAACTTAACAACCATCATTGCTTTGCAACCAGTCTTTGCAACGAGCCTCCTTCGAGCTTTGAGGCCAGGCTTAATTCTAGCAATGCCACCTTTGTAACAAACAAATGTAGCACGGTATTTGACCCCATCAACACTGTGGGAAGTCCTCTTTGAGACCCCGAAGCCTGCACGGTAGCCATACTCTAGGTAGAACTGATATGCCAAATCAACTGTCTCAAACGTCATGCCAACTCGAGGGCTGACAATCTCATGCTTGTCCAAAACTGTGTTGTTGTTCTCGGATGACATCGACACATCCCTAAATTGTGGTTGCGAGCTGCTGCCCCTGGAATAAGGATCGCTATGAAGGTTCTCCATAAGATCAGCATTCGGTTCTGAATCCTAGGTCGACATTGAATGGGAAAAAAAAAGACTTATAAAAACAGTGCAAAATGCATAACATAAAACAAATACTTCAGTAAAGAAATATGTATTTAGATGTGACTTCCTTTTAAAGTAAAATTTGATCAGAGAAAGCAGAGAATTAATGATACGTATACGGCTGCTTAATAACATGGGCTGGGTTAAAAAAAAAAACTCAACCGGTGGGAGAAAGACCACCCCCATGGCATTTCACTAGGAACAAAGACTCGGCTAAACCAGTCAAGACAACCAATGAACCCGGCATCACCCTCTAGGGCCGCATCGTAACCTGGGCCGGCAGCCACTGCCGCTACCCCCTGGTAGGGTCACACTGTTACCACAGGCCGGTGCCCCGCCACTAACTTTTGGGCTGGGTTTCACGATCAAGATGATATGAGAAGGGCGGCCCATATGAACATTAGCCTATCAACCAAATATATATGGAGGTCAGAAGAGGAAGAAATTATTACTTGGAGAAAATTGAAAACTAATCCTATGATACCTGGTCTCATGCATTTTAGGACTCGACCTTCTTCAAGGTGTGACACATACGAGGGGCAATGCAACGTCCTGCAGGCGTCCTATCCGACAGTGTGACACGTGGCATTATTTGTCCTTCCTAGATTTACTGGCCCATGATTCCTACTAATTTTCACCCATCAGTTGCATGATTACTAACGTCACGTCATGTGTCATCCCATGAATGGCATCTAAGAGTGAAATGCATGACTAAGTTTTCATCGGACTGTTACCCAATAAAGTGACAGATTGCTATTGCGAAGATGATGCATAGATGCAATCTTCATTCCTAAACTTAACTGATTAACACCCAGTATCATCTCAGCTCACTAAGGATGTTCAACGTTTCAGTGGATAGAAGAGCATTAGAGTGAACATGAAATGGCAGCCTTCATCAAAACAAGTACGGAAACGCGGCACGGTGGTGGTCGATTGGGGTGGGGGTGTCTATTTGGTTCATAAGGGCTTCAGATGAAGAAAAAATTGCACCTTGGGTAGCAAGAACTATGGCATCACTGCAAATCAATCATGCGCGCTCACAACTTCACTACGAGCGACCAATTAACCTAATCGAACCAAGCTATAGAAGGAGGGATAGGGTTGGATTCGTATCGCACCACGGAGGGGAAGGTTTGGATTTAATTGCTCAGTCACAGCAACGAAAGCTACAGCACTCCATACACGGAAGCTAGGATCACTTACCAACGAAAGAACGAATCAATCCATGTCCGGGCGGATCTCCGCTCCACTCCAGTGGGCCGACGGAGCAGCGGAGCAGCGGAGGCGGCAGTGGATTGCGAAACGGCGGGCGGGTGGGGTGTCCCGGCAGAGAGAGTGGATGCGACCTGGGGGAGGGGCAGGGCTTGCGCGTCGTGTCCTGGTGCTCGCCACCGGCGGGTCGCCGCCGGCGCTTCCTGGCGTCTGTCTCTGCAGCGTGTAGAAGAACAGAAAGAGAGACTGTTACCAAACCCTCCAATTTCCCTTTCTTCCCTGTTATACCACGCGTGGGATTAGTCTCATCCGACTCATCGTATCCTCGTCACAAAGCTGAATACCTAAATTGGAGACAAAAAGCCAAATAGGTGTCTATGTGCTTTAAGTTAAGAGAACCAAAAGCGTATGTCTCCAACGTAGGTCCCAAACTAGATCTTCTACCTCCTCCAGTCGTAGAGGCCGGCGCGTTCACCCGCCCCGCCCCGCCCCGCCTCTGTCTCCTCTGGCCACTGCCCGCCGGCGTCCCCACTCCGCGCCGCTGAGGTTGCCCGCGAGTGCCGCACGGGGCCGGCCTTGCCCCGCCTTCGCCTCTTCCTGCCTCCTCCCGCCGACGCCCAGGCTGCCTGTGCATGGAGAGGACGGGGGAGGTCGGTGGAGAGGACGGGGACCCGGGGAGGGCGGCGGTGCTGCAGATCACCTGTGGGGGGGTGGGGGGGCAACGGATACATCGCCGAGCCAAGTGATCGATTTGTGCGTCACGAGGCTAGCAGCTCCTAAAATAGGTGTCGCCTTTAGGTCCTCTGTTGAAGAGGTGAATTCCAGGTTTGATGACTCGTTATAGATATAGATATATAAGGTGCCTAATAAGACACCTGTTGGAGTCACTCGTCATTTAGTAGAACACGCTTCGCGCTCAGGCTCACCCGTTTGGTGGAAGGAAAAAAAATAAAGGGCAATTTGGTCATTGCAGAAGCTAAGAAGAAGAGAATAATTTCACAAACCTACAACTATTTGTTCTCTTGCATAACAAACTACAACTTTTGAAGTTCATTCATAAAACTACAACTATTTCAGCTTTTTTTTTAGCATGGTCTCACCTTTCAATCACACATGTGCTACATGGTCCGGTCCTACTTGTCAATCACATAGTATAAAAGTTGCGAGAACATATCTGGTGCTACCGCGGGTTGTGGTGCTACCGTGCTACCAACCGCGGTAGCACCTCACTGGATGAGCGAAAAATTGCAACAAAAATATAAATGGATAGTGCATGCAACGATCTACGATTCATAATTTTGTTAAGATGCAACGGAAGCTCGTGCAAGAAGATACAAAAAAGAGAAATCAGACTTTAAATAGTAACGGGTTGCGGGTTCATAATGAACAGTTACAACCCGCACTGTTCACAGCCTGATTTCTCTTTTTTGTATCTTCTTGCACGAGCTTCCGTTGCACCTCAACCAAAAATATGAAACGTAGATCGTTGCATGCACTATCCATTCATATTTTTGTTGCAATTTTTCGATGCATATTTACGGTGCTACAGTGCTCGGTAGCACGGTAGCACCGTAAGGGCCGGTAGCACCGGAACTTTTCCTAAAAGTTGTAGTTTTTGCCAAACTAGTTGTAGCTTTATGATAATGTCAAATGTTGTTTTGCAATACAAGAGCACAAATAGTTGTAGTTTTCTTAAATTATTTTTAAATGAATTAAAAAATATGATAATGGCAAAATAGAGACGAGTCACTCTTCCTAACAGTACCCTCTTCGCAAGCGAACCCTGATATGGTAAATAAATGTTCATCTTCCAATCGAAGAAAGTAGCCACTATTGTTGTTGATGCTGTTTGTTAAGCTCAATGGGATAAAACTATATATGTGTGTTTCATGCGTGTAAGATATTTACCGTACGTCAAGCTTGTCATTTGGTGTAGGATCAGACCTTGGGACAGGGGAAGAAGATATGGACATTAGAACTCACCAAGGTTAATCACCCAGATATGGACATTATCTAGTACATCTGAAATTACAAGTGCGTCAAAATGCCAAAAAGTTAGCGAGTTTCATCCAGCTTTAAACATGCGAATGCTCAGGGGGAAAACAGAGCAGCTTACTCAAGTAACAGCAGCCATTTAGCTCTCAAATCGGCCAGGCAAGCAAGTGCAGCGAATTAAACTGACTGCTTCAGATACATCCCGATAGGGTAGTAAAGTACCAGGCTTGAGTGCCCCAATCATCGTTTCGATACTACAATTCTACTAATATATAGTTAGTCGTTCGGCCACATGAATTATTATGCAGCTTATAAATCCAATTATACAAAGATTTCACAGAGAGGTTTCTCTGCTAAGACCCAATAAAAGGCATGTCAGAGTATCCAATTTGGACATAATTTGGCAGCTCCAAGGGCATCAACTGCTTTCTGAGGTGTCAGACGGCAGATCAATCAGGCCCGGATTGTATGGCATCAAGATCCTGTTCCACTCCTCGTGACCCTTCGGAACATGTCTTTGATGTTCTTGGATCCTACCTCTATCTTTGGTTTCTTCGCTGGCCTCCCTTTACTTGACTTCGCACTGCCATTTGCCACCTGACCGCATGGACAGAAATCAAGAACTCAGAGCTTATAGCGGCTCAGAGTAGCTAAAACATTTTCAAGGCGCATACCTCACAGGGACGAGCAGGTGCAGGAGAACTCTCCACACAAAATGAAGCTTCGCTTGTTTTGGTAGTCGTATCAATGATTTCATTGAAATCCAATCTGCAGTATGGATTGATCAAGCTTGAGGATAGACAAACAGATCTTTGTCTACTGGACTATTAATTTGTCGACATGCAAAAGAGAAGAAACCTTACTGCAATTTCTTGCAGAGTAATGTTAACCACGGTTCATCCTTCAAGTATTCGCGGATCATTTGTACAGCCTCCTTCACTGTAATGGAAACAATATAAGCAGCTTCATCAGTGCATTGTGCAAACAATCATGGAAAACCTATCTTTCATACAGAAAGTCAGAAATTGCATTTTCTTTCTGCACTTTCCTGATATGGATGCTTGCAGTACTAGACTACCAGCATTAAGCCAGTCAAGTCCTCAAGGCCAAATGATAAAAAATAAGTTGAACAGAAATGCGGCAATAAAAATGGCAATTTTTTATTCCTTTACCCTTTTGAATAAGATACACGGGTTAACTGCTAACACCAGGTAAATGCAAATCCAAACTAACAACCTTTGTTACATAAAAACCATTTTGTTTGCTATTCATGGCACGAAAAAAATGAAGTACATTTGGTGTAGCTGAAGGCATTTTGTTTTAGATCCTAAGTGATGCACTAGAAAGCATCAATGACCTTGTCTCAACAGTTTGGTTATAAACTGAAATAAGTCCCTAAACAAGTTTGGTAGGCATACATAGTTCCTTTTCTCCTTGGGCAGCATAGTTTTTACCCAACTTGGGGAAGACCTCTTTTAGATTCTGCACCTGTGGGAAATTCGTAGTAAGGTATTAGTAGTTCTGAACAGTGAGAAAAGTGAAATAAATATGATTTGCTATAGTTTTTGACAAGAACAAGCATAGAGATAATTTAATCTTCCAAACGAGTGAGCAATGGTACAAACTGAAACAGCTACCTTACAACACAACCAAGATAAGACCTTAGAATCGTCAAGCCTGAAGAATTTCATGTTAGCTACTTCTGCAGGAAAGGTATCCATGTAAATAAATAGCATTTGCCATGACAAAAAAGAAGTCATGCCAGAAAACACGGAAGGAATGACTGACAACAAAATGCAATCAAAAGCATTAACTCAATGAAGAAACCAAGCAGCTACCAGGTCGCAAGGATATAATGGTGCTCATAACTTGGTAGCAGCTATTACAATAAAATATGTTAAACATTGACCTTTAACTTCACAAACCAATTCCATATGTTGTCCAGCTACACGCATGAGCTGCTGATATGCAGGATATCCCTCAACATACAAGATTTCATCAAGTTGTCTAAATTTTCCCAGATCTTTACCATTCTGCAGCAAAGCAAATGAAAGCATGTAAGTTGAATTTTTTTATTTTTTTTGAAAAAACAAGAACCGCTTGCCAGAATTAGTATCTTCACTTTGACATACCGACATCCGTGCAGCTTCAAAGGTCGGTAGGAAAATGAAGATTGGATCAACAGGTGTACAATAATAGAGCCCACCATCTATAAGGAAAAACAGTACAATAGTTAGGCACTAAAGTACAAAGCATTCGAGAATGTGTTCAGAAACACTTTGATTCCAAGCAGACTATAGGACTCCACATTTGGTATGTTTATGTGTCGTAGATGGTATGAAGGCACAGAAATTAGAGAATAAGAAGAATATGAACTCATTATCTTATCGCACGCCTAACAATTGACCTGGTATGTGGTATCTCAATTACTTGTTAACAAAATCAAAAGGGAAGCACATCTAGATTGTAACAATGACTATTCATTGGCAACACAACAATAACAGAAGGGAAGCATAACCCAGATGGAAAAGAAATTCAAGCTTTTGCGCAGAAATGGAAAATTGCTCGGCTAGTTTATGCTTGTACCATACCTTCACAAACATAATTTCCCAAGAACCAAGAGCCGTAGCGCTCCTTAAACCAATGATCTCATGAAGTTGACCATCAATAAACAGATACCCCGCTTCGTCTCCTGATTGACGACATTCATATTGCATTTGTTTTAATTGCTGGGAGATCAGAAACTCATACCGGCAAACACAAGCTAAGGCAGGTATACGCGCACCTGATCTTGGATGTCGAAGTGACAACACATTCCCTCGACCACTGGCATCACAGGGACCTGTAAAGGGCACGAAATGGGTGTATGATTAAAAGTGCAGAGCGCCATTTGGGAGGAACGGACTGTACGAAACATTCCCCTAATCAGTCCTCAAACAGGAGCGTTCAATCCTGGGAACAGACTCACATCCAGCTGACCAGCCCACCGGGCTACACAAACTAACAGAGTTCAGAACAGCATACAGCAACGGAGATCTAAGGGTTTCAACTCGGGAACACTAGAATCAGCGAAGGTCGCATTCATCCCACAGATCAGCAGCTGTGTAGGCAATTAAATTTCCCAGTGCGAGTTTAAGATAGCTCAGACTAGGCAGGCTGCAATCGAGAGCGGTGAAGGGTACTCACGGGGGGCCACGAGAACGCGGGGCGGCGCCGCCAAGTTGTCGCACCACGACGCCATTCGGGGGCGGCGCGCCTTGGCTCCTCCGGTTTCGCCGGTGGTGCCGCTGCCGCTGGTCTTGGGGCCTGCTTCTGCTTCGCCTGTGGCCACCTCTGAAAGGGAAGGGGACGGGACGGGAGGGGGAGGGCGCGCGCCGGGGTGTGCTCGTAGGCGTAGGGTTTTGGCGCCCGGGCGGTCGGGGGAAGGACGATTTGGGACGCCCTCCCGCGCGATGCCTCTGCTTTTTCTCCCCATTTTTCTCTGCCGCGAGCTCGTGAGTTGGATCGAGCCGACAGGACGGGGAGCCCAGTTTGGCCCACCTGCAGGCACAACTTCAAGCCCAGGCGACGAATGATCCATGGGCCCTCACTTAGGCGACTTGCAGAATTGCTAAACTTTTTTTCTCTTTAGCAGCGTTGTTTTCTTTTTCTTTCTTTCTTTCTTTCTTTCTTTCTTTCTTTTTCTTTGCGAGAAAGAACAGGAAAAGGAAAACAGAGTTTGGTTTCAACCTCCAAGAAAAGTAAACAGAGCCGCTATCACAGAGTTTGATTAATCGCGATTGTTTTGGTGCGCGAGATGATGAGGGTGTTCGGTTGGAGGATGCAGTTGCAGTTACAGTTTTTTGGGAGAGGGAACACTGTAGCGGAGGATTCGCGCACTGTAACAGACAAGTAGACTGTAGCAGCAGCAGCAGCAGCAGTCGGAAGAATTTCCTCCAGCCGAACACCCTGGATGTCACCATCAGCAGCCTTGGTCTTTTACAGCTAAGTTGGCACGACACGCTGCGAAAACGCCGTGCGCTCGTGCCTGGCGGCGGCAGCGGCGCGTTTTCGCACGCGGACGAGGCGAGAGCACAGCTGCGAGCCTGCGAGCCGCCGCACCGAGCCGAGCGCCCGCACAAGCCAAACGCCGACGGCTAGCCGGCAAGCTAGGTACAGCGCGTACGTGTGCGGTGTGCGCATGCGCAAGAACTGGCCGGAGCTGCCGACAGCCGTGACCAACGTTTTTGTTTGTGTAGGGACCACACTTGCATTGCATGGAGCGGCATGCAGCGACGAGTTGACGGTGATCAAGACTCCACTAACTAGACGGTGGGCGCCGTACGTGCGGTGGCCGGGCGCGCAGCTACCGCCAATCGCTCTGCGGGCTCGCCAACTTGTGGTGCACGTACGCCTCTAAAGCTCATCAGCAATGGCTTAACAATCTGCAGGACGATGACAGCAGCACCCCGGTGGGTACTACCTACTAAGCTATCAACAGTATGTAGAGTGTACCGCACAAGCTGAATAACAAACGGTAGTGGTCTCTGTCTTTGCGGCCCTGAGGAGTACTACTTGCATTACTTCCCACTCGGGAGCATCTGGATCGGAGCCAATAGGTTAGTTTTTAGGATGTTGCTTTGCTTGCGACTCTGGTGCATGCTCTGCTGACTGGACTGCCTCACCGGCTCGCGCGCCCAACAACGCAAAAGTACAATGCGTGCGCGCGTAAGCGTTTGTATAGTATGTCATCTTGCTGTGATCAATCATTTGCTTCCTCCGTCGCTATCTTGATGCGCATCATTTTTTCTTTAAGAAAGCAAAAAGAATAAACAAAGAAAGGTGCTACTAGTTGCTTGTAGTATATTTGTATAATGTGCATTATGAGGCGCACTACGAGCTGAGCTGAGGTGAAGGCCAGCTTAAAAGTGTTTCTTCAGGGAAAAAAAAAAACAGCTTAGAAGCTGCGGCCGTATCAGCAGCACATTAGTTGTGCAAGGAGGCCACGCGTATGGAATCCGAATCTCTTCGCATCGCCAGCCGATAACACACTACGGAAAGGGAAAAGGAATCGCGGCTTTGCCGTTGCGGGTAAGCATGCTTTGTCCACGAAACGGGGGAGTGGTGGCGGATTAGCGAAGCTCGTCACTCATCAGGCATTGGTTTCCTACGTGACGTTCGCGCGATCCAATCATGCCGCGCTCATGTGGACCGCGGTACGTGCCGTCCTCATCCTTTGCTTTCACGAGTCAGGAGTTCATTCGATGTTTGTAATTAATAAACTTTAATGTGAAATGACATGTAGTCTAGTGATTATAAGAGTTTCATTAACATCTCTGGTTTGTTGCGTAAGTCTTGTTTCAATACCCGTACTAGGCAGTAGGAACTGGAGCTTCGATTTGCACAAGAGTGAAAAATATCTCACTTACCAACAATCGCAAGGGATGGATGTCTATGGATTTTATCTCATTTGATTATTCTCTTGTCACCAGTCATCAATTGTTTAGCACAGGTCCTTCAATATTTGTACGACACCAAAGCAAAAAGCATCGATCGATCGACATTCGACAAGGACGGCTCAGCAGTCTTGGTAGCCGCATTAGCAGGTATCAGGAGTGCGGCCGATTATGGACGTCAACGTTGCCAAATTGGCAGCTGCATACGTGGCCGCATCGTTTTTATTGGTCCCGTAAACCCAGGATTCCACCATGGTAGCCTTCGTAGTGTGCACAGCACTTGTGCCACTCGCCGTCAGCGGGCCTGTCATCCCCAAGTGCTGCACCACAGTTCTTAGCAGTTCCAAATATCGAGCCTCATTTACATGAGGCCCCTTCAAACGATGAGCACAATATTTCAAGATGCAGACAAATATGCTCGACAAGTAGAAGTTTCTTTGAACTACTGATTTATGAGCCCTTCGTATTCTCATAATTTGATATTCGAAATTTTAGTAGACAAGTTTGGATCCCTTCAAACCAAATTTGATTGTGCAACGCCATGCTTCTTGTATTCTGGGTCGGTGCGTGATGCACTGCTGCAATCGGATGGTGGGCAGACAGTGATGTGGCGGCCAACGAGGTCGGGTCACTCTGCCTACTTATTTTATTTTTTTAGATTATACAGTACAATTCAAACACTCACAACGCACGCACACTCACTCATATGAACACACGTATGCAAACCCTACCCCTATGAGCATCTTCGAAGACTAGCCGGCAAATCTAGAGATACGAAGTCACCACTGGCGCCTCGCTGTCGACGGGAGCGTCGCCTACCACTGAAAGCACAAATGCCGTTAAATCCTTGAAAATTCGCTCCCACGGGAAGTCGAACCCAGGACCTGAGAGGTGTTACTCGGATGTCTTAACCACTAGGCCAAGACCCTTTTCACACTCTGCCTACTTATTAATCGCATGACTAATCCACTAATACTGACTTGTTATCCACCATATTGCGGGCCCGACCGTCATACAACAAAAAGCAGCCCAACATACAGAAAAAGGCGTTCCTTCCCAGTCTGATGAATGAGAGCTTTTTCCAGAAAGAGAGATGGGCCTTCCGCGAATCCTGTGGGCCGGGAATATTCCACTTTAAACGACCATTAATATTTCTTTATTAATTTGGGTTTATCCTCACCTAGCTGTGGTTTTGAGTGGGTAGGTGAGATGACTAGCGGGTGCTCCTATCACGCCGGCCCCTCCGATCACACCCCTCTCTTATCGTTATTCGAATTGTGAACTCATCTCACCACTAGGTGATCCTAATCCTACGGTGGAGAGGCAGTAGGGAATAGAAAATACAACCTCTTTTTCACTCTCTAAACTTTTAGACGTACTCTTGTTTTTTTTTTTTCGAAACACAGTATATATAGATGCAGACATTCACAAACATACACGGATAGAGAAAGAGCTTAGGTAAGACTAAAGTAAGCTTATCTATAAATATTTATGCAAATAGTTAATTATATAAACTAACATTTTGATATTCATTTCACGTTAAGCAACTAATTATTTTAATATATATTATTGGTCAAAGTTCAACGAAAAAATCAATTGCATCATATATTTAAAACCGGTGGAAGCACTTTTCTAATTGTTCTAAGTAAATGCGTAGTACAAAGTTTGTGGTAAGAACTTTTCGAGTTGTATTTTTCTGTTAATACGAAGGAAATGGGCTTAAATTATTTTTGTGATCTAGTTATTGCAGCTGTATCTCTTTTTCTATTGCTTGATTGCTGTTGAGCCAAAAAGCAACAACTTCGACAGTGGACCATTTGAGTTAGCTACTCTATCTTGATAGGCAGTCCACATCGAGTATGTGGAACCTTCTAGGTGCTTTTGACAAGAATTATACTATGGCTAAGATTTTTATTTGTTTTACGAAGTATGGAACAGCCAAAACTTAGAACTCGGCTGGCACTCTTCTTGCGGACAGCAACAAAAACCGGTCTGATTTCGAAAACGGAGGCGTCGTCCGGCTCCAAGGAGTAGGCATCATCCAGGGCCGTCGAACATGGAGCCACTGCCAAGTGACCGGCAAAAGGGTACAGAAAGATGTTGCAGCGTGCAAGATTATTCCGTTTTGCTTCCTGAGATGATAAGAACCTCGTCATCTCCCCTGCCGACGTCCGTGTCACGGAGCTTTGACGTGCTGCGTGCTCTCGCTCTCACTGTCGCCCATCTCGCGCGTGCACACTCACACATGCATGTACCGCCGTTAGATTTTGATTAATCCGTGAAAGTGCCTGCAGGGATTTTGGGATTAAAAAAAAGTGTGTCCCACTGTTGAGCCATGCTGCAATATTCGCCTCGCATGTATGACAAGCAGGACAGACAAGGTGCCTTCTGGTGCACATGAACGTGACCAGGACGTACTAGTTGCTTTCTGTCTTTCTTTTTCTTTTTTTTCAGAGGGAAAAAATTCAGACTGGCTAAGTGCTTATGTTCGTATGGTAAACAATAATTGTCATCTTGAGAGTCACAGGCGGTTGTGTGTTCTAGTGGGGTAAGTATGTTGGATCATCCATCGAGCTATAAGATAAAACCTTTTTTTTTTTCGAGTGATAAGATAAAACAACATGCATTCTGGTTAAGAAAAAACTTACAGACTGAGATAATAAGTGTTTTTTTTTGGGACACACTGAGACAATAATCTAGAAAAATAAAATGACATGCATTCACAAATGGTAGAAGCACCCGCCTTCTTATATATTGAATGATATTGTCAAGCATGCTCTCGAGAGCAGCATCTAAAGTATTAACTTATGGTAATATCCATGTGTGAGAAGGTATATTTCGTAAGCAATGTAGCAGTTAGTATATTACACCCCACGTCCACACCGTGTGATAATACTGCTACACTAGGTAAGTTTCTTACAAGAAAGAAAAATAGCTCAATCACAAACGGTACATACAAATTAAGTGAAGAATTTTCCTATGAGCAATACGATCATAATTTTTTAAGAGTCTTGGAGATTATCTTGCTACCGTATAATAGTAGAAGAATTTTAGAAACTTGTTATGAACAATTCTGGGAGCACATCAACTATTCATAAACGTAGAAAGCACGTTGCGATACGCTATCAAAATTTCCTGATTTTGCTGGAGAACATTTCCATCACAATCACAAGGTTCCACAAGTAAGAAAAAGTTACACAACTTTTGCTATGGGTATTGGAGGGACCGTGACCCATCTCAGATAAAGTCAAAATTGACACCTACCTATCATCAACGTGTGCATGATTTCAGGTTTCCATCACCATCAGCGTGTACCTAGAGGGGTAAAAGTATTAACAGCAGAATTGATTGTATTTATATCACATTTATGTCTTTTACAATTGTATGATATTCCCATGTTACTATTGGAGCCGACTCCATGGTATTTATCTCGTCCTGTGAAAGCTCAAAATGCAAATAGTTATTCATTGTGTTTGAAAGCAATTGACTCTTGCTGCGCGAAGTGAGCGTAGCTCAATTGGTCTCTAGTTGTGGAGCATGTCCACTCAGGTTCAAGTCCTAGACTTGGCACGGACGGTGCTTGCATTTACGATTAATTATTCTTTCAGTAGGAGGCGACGTCCTCGTCGACAGCGAGGCACATGTGGTGACTTCGTGAATATCAAAATCAACTGACCCGATGCTTCAGAGGTGTGTATGGAGGTGAGTGTGCATACGTGTATATGAGTGCCTGCCTGCATCTGTACTATGTTTTTAAAAAAATGAATCTAGTCGCTTAGGCCAATGCATTTGCTACACACCCAGCATTTTCCCCATAGGAAAAAATGGTGTTGATTCAAAATAACACAATTTTTTTGGACTAAATAACACATTTGCAAAAGCCATCGCTAACCACAATCCAAAACGATTGCGTAGGTACAAATCACGTGTAAGTCTAGCAGTTTGGAATTGCACGACCCAGAAGAGTCCACAGCTCATTCACAGAGCCAGTGCACGGCTTCGGTCACCTTTCCCCTCACCTTTCTATAAATCCACGTGAGCCCCGTCGCCGCCTGGCTCTCCAAATCACCCAGCTCCGCCCGCCACCACCACTCCAGTCTCCAGTGCGCCACCGCTTCCCCTCCTCGTCGTCTTCCGGCGGACGGAGAGAGAACCCCGCCCCCCTCCCTAGGGTTCCCGAAACCCTAGCCCGAACCCGCACTCTCGGTGGGCCCGGCGACTAGCAGGATCGGCGGCGGAGAGGGGAGGCACAAGGCGCGAGAGGCGGAGCGCCTGTGCTGTATGTCAGATCGTCTGTGCCGGCGAGGCGGAGGCGGAGGCGGAGAATACGGACACAGTCAGCTCTCGAACCCGCTCCAATGGCCGCAGCTCAGGAAAAGGCGGCGGCCTGCTGCGGCGGCGGCGCGCCCGCTCGTGGCGCCCCCGCTCCCGTGCGGGCGATCGCGGCCTCCCCTGCCGCGAAGGTCGCCATGGCCGCGGGCGATGAGCGTGTGGCCGCGTCGGCAGTTGGAGGTGGCGCCGTGATCGAGGATATCGCCCCGGTCCAGCCAACCACCGCGAAGGCGTCCTCCAAAGGTATACTGGGATCGCAACCTCTGTCTCCCTCTCTCGATTGAGTTGGATCGTAAGCAGCACGAGTTCTTAGTGAACTGGTCGAGGTTCAATGGGTCAGGAGAAGTGTTACGGTAGCGCACTGTCGTGCATGGATGGTAGATTAGTCGAGGCGTGTGACGGGGGTGTTTCAGTCGATCACGATTTCTCATGAACTCAGATGTGAATGCGGGAAACGCAACCAGGTGGTGGTAGGTGTACAGAGTGCATTGCATCGTGTGCATGCAAGCAGAGTATGCAGATTAGTTGGAAGGAACGGACAGATCCCTTGTGGGATCAGATGCGTACGATGCTCAAACATCACTGTTCTCGTATGCATGCGACCAGATTTAAGATTGGCGAATTAATTGGTCTAGAATCAGCTATTCATGAGTAGTTTATAGTTCGATCGTATGGAGGCAGCAATATACCATAATAATAATAATAAAATATTTGCTCTGCCTTATCTGGCAAATTGATGATTAAATCACGGGGGCTTGATGTGATGGCGCAGCCGTATTGTTGAGTGGTACTCACAGTCAGAACCATCCAAATAGTTTGGTTTTGAAGCTTTACTGTTTTTTGTTTTCCTATCTTTCTTTGCCTGCCTTTGATCACTAGTAGCGGTGATCATTTTGTCCTTCCATACTTTTTTATTAGGCGACACTTTTCTACAGGTAAGTAAGTGATCTGGACAATGATGTCAGATTGACAAGGGACTAAATATAATGCATGATTATTGGAATCATGGGTCAACAGAGTTTTCTGCATTTCACGGTTTTCTGCTGGGTGCGCCACTAGGCATAAAGCTGCTGCTGGAGGCTGGGTCCACACATAGGATGGACTGTGGGCACATCTTATGTGTACGTGGGGAATCTAAACTGGTGGGGTGCAAGCAAGATTAGCACTTAAGGTAGTGTTTGGTTCGCAAATGGAATCGGTATCGCAAATGGTATCGCAAAGCACCGCAATCGTAAACAATTATGCGATTGCTTTGTTTGGCTTTGCTTTCGTAATGGAATCAGACAAGCTTTTCACCGCACACCACGCCGACTAGCTCTGCCTTGGGCCCACCACCAACCGCGCTACATCTGCGCCTCGGCCTGAGGCCCCTGCCTCCATTGGAGAATCGGAGGAGCGCCTCCAATGGGATCCCGCCCCCACACTGCATCCACGGCCCGTGGAGTGCGCCTCCCACGCAGCACCAGAATCGGTCTGGGCCACCCCTCACCACGGCCAAGCTGCTTCAGACCGGGTCGTCGACGATCGCGCTTCAAATGAAGAAGACATGGACGCACGGGATGCTAGGAGATTGGGTGGGGCTGTTCGAGTTCAGGACGAAGAAGATCGTACCGCGATGTGATTACGGTGGAAAGGGGCGGAATGGAGATGAATAGGGCGGTATCGCATTACGGGGTAATGGATTACGGAGTTAATCGAACCAAGCAGCTGTAACGGTACCTCTTATCGCTAATGCGATTGCGTTACATTGCCTGAACCAAACACCTCCTAAATGTTGTCTAGTGTATCTCCTGCTGCTACATCTTAAAGTTCACGGATGCACGGAGTGATGCAGACTTGTTTTTTTTTTTCTTTTTTTTTTCGATGGAGTGATGCAGACTTCTGTTTTACTGGAACCAGAAAAGGACTTCATATCACCCTGAAGTCCTGAACTTTCGTGTCAACCAGAAATACCATAAAAGATTTGAGAGATCCTTAGTCGTTGCTCATCTCTTATTAATAGATGACACGCCTGACTTTCAGTGGAACAGTAGAATACAGAAGCGATCCTTATTATTATGATATTGGTATGGTTTCCTGGGAAACTATCTTGGGATTTGTTCATCAGATTTGGTAGAGTATATGACCTCCTAAGGGACGATGAACGATGGTTTATACTTGAAACTTGTGGCATCTGTCAAATCATAGACTTCTGTGTTATGTAAAGGGATGATGAACGGTGGTTGATACAGGGCGGCTGTCTAGTTAAATCAAATTGTTTGGTGATTTTGTCAACAACAACAACAACAACAACAAAACCTTTTTATCCCAAGCAAGTTGGGGTAGGCTAGAGATGGAACCTGCAGGAACCAACAAGAGAGGCAAAACCAACCAAAACGAGAAAGGGCAAAACAGGATAAAAGGGAAAGAAGAGAGAAAAGAGAAAAAAAAGTTTTTTTTAAAAAAGGGTTTTTTAAAAGAATTAAAAAAAGGAGAAATCAAGGTTCCGGCACGTGGATTGCTTGCTTCCACTCTCTCCTATCCATAGCTAGCTCCTCAGCGATATTCCAGTCCTTCAGGTCTCTCTTCACCGACTCTGCCCATGTCAATGGTGGTCGACCTCTGCCTCTCCTCATATTTTCGGGACGACGTATTACCCCACTACGTACAGGCGCCTCCTCCGGTCTTCGTTGCACACGTCCAAACCATCTCAAGCGATGTTGAACAATCTTCTCCTCAATTGTTCAACATCGCTTGAGATGATTTTGTCACTGTAGTAAATAATAAAATACATAGATTTTTCTTGGTAAAAATGTGATATATGTTCTTCAGTTTAGTTTAGAATTTGTTCTAACCGACAACTTGATACAAGACCTGGACCACTAGTGTTCGTCAAACAATATTTTAAGACTTGCAATTAATACTTCAAGGTTCATACGCTAGTACAGTTTTGTTTACCTTTTGCTTCAGACAGAGGTCAACATCCCATTTTGTCACTAAATTTTACCTCACCATCCCCGATAAGCAGAGGAGCATGGTTTTATTGACTGTCCAAGTTATCTGTATACAATGGGTCCTGCTTATTTCTTAATTATTTTTTTTTTGTGCTTGTTGATTGGTTCATGGTTTTTTAGGAAAGCAGTTGTGTGCTAATTAGGCACATATTATCTTTCCTATTCTATCTAAATTACTCCTCAGGATAGCATCACAACTTGCCTGACATATTCTGATGAATTTTCCATGTTTTCCATATGTATAATTTGGTCTACATGCTATATTTGGAATGAGAAATGTGCACTATGGTTTTACTGAACTAATGTCCTGATGATGGAAAACATGCAGGGATACCTATCATGACGAGAGCCCAGAGATGCCACCCTTTAGACCCATTATCTGCTGCTGAAATTGCAGTTGCTGTGGCAACTGTAAGAGCTGCTGGAAGATCTCCTGAGGTTTGCAAACAAGTCTTTCAAATACTTTTCTATACAAGCATGGGGAAAAAATGGAGTTGAGTAATCTGTGAAGTTATAATTGTAGGAGAGAGACAGCATGCGTTTTGTTGAAGTTGTGCTGTTGGAACCGGACAAGAATGTTGTGGCATTAGCTGATGCATACTTTTTCCCACCTTTTCAACCATCACTGCTTCCTAGAACCAAAGGTTCTGCTGTTATTCCAGGCAGGTTGCCTCCTAGGAGGGCCAAGCTTGTCATTTACAATAAACAATCAAATGAGACTAGCATTTGGATAGTGGAACTCTCTGAAGTGCATGCAGCTACTAGGGGTGGACATCACAGAGGCAAGGTGGTATCATCTCAAGTTATTCCAGATGTTCAGCCTGCAATGGTATGTGTACCAAATTCTTTAGAATATTGTCTACCTTGTGTATCTTTTGTCAACCTTCCTATCATTCAGTCCATGTGTAGTATGTAATAATGATATTTACTGTAGTTGTCGTTTATTAGTTTTCTAACATTTTAGGCATTAGCGGCCTAGTCATCGATCTATCGAAATTCTGGTGAGATCTTTACCATCTGTAAAGTTGACTTTGGATCTTATACATTTCACAGGATGCTATGGAGTATGCTGAGTGCGAAGCTACTGTCAAAAGCTATCCCCCATTTATCGAAGCTATGAAGCGAAGAGGTGTGGATGACATGGACCTTGTTATGGTAGATGCCTGGTAAGCTTTATGAAAAGAAATATTTTTTTTTTACGTTTCTCATTTTGGTTATCTGTCTGTCAGACTACATTACCTTTAAAGTTGGAATATGTATGTTTCTACAAAATTTTCAGGTGTGCTGGCTACTACGGTGATGCTGATGCTCCGAGTCGCAGACTTGGCAAGCCTCTAATATTTTGTAGAACTGAGAGTGATAGCCCCATGGAGAATGGTTATGCACGTCCTGTGGAAGGGATTTATATTGTTGTTGATATGCAGAATAATATTGTAATTGAGTTTGAAGATAGGAAGTTGGTTCCTCTTCCCCCACCAGATCATTTGAGAAACTACACTCCTGGGGAAACAAGAGGTGGAGTTGATCGAAGTGATGTTAAACCGCTTATTATCAATCAGCCTGAAGGCCCAAGTTTCCGCATTAATGGCTATTTTGTGGAGTGGCAGAAGGTATATGTTTGATTAAATATTTTAATTATGATGCCAGTATTAACAAATAAATAATGATGCCCTTTGAAACTAATAACACTTAATGATGTTGGTCAGTGGAACTTCCGTATTGGCTTCACCCCAAAAGAGGGTTTAGTTATCCATTCTGTCGCGTATGTTGATGGTAGCCGTGGACGTCGGCCTATAGCGCATAGGCTGAGCTTCGTTGAGATGGTTGTTCCTTATGGAGATCCAAATGAACCACATTATCGCAAGAATGCATTTGATGCTGGAGAAGATGGACTTGGGAAAAATGCTCATTCTCTTAAGAAGGTAATTTGCTTAGTTCTTGGTAATTTAGCCCTCTGGATATTTTAACTTTGGTTTATCGCATTACTTACCCTTTTTTGTACAGGGTTGTGACTGCTTGGGCTACATAAAATATTTTGATGCACATTTCACAAATTTCACTGGTGGTGTAGAAACAATTGAGAACTGCGTTTGTTTGCATGAGGAGGACCACGGAATCCTATGGAAACACCAAGACTGGAGAACTGGTTTAGCAGAAGTTAGGCGGTCAAGGAGGCTCACTGTCTCATTTATCTGCACAATTGCAAACTATGAATATGGTTTTTGCTGGCACTTTTATCAGGTATAATTATTCAGTTTTCTTTTCTCTTGAAATGTTGCAAGCCAATTAGCATTTCAATTTGCAAAAGCTAATATTTGTTGTACTCCCTCCAGTGTCAAAAAACTTGTCGTTTAGGACATTGACACGGTCTTCAAAACACAATTTTGACTAATACTTTTTGCTATAAAATATTTATAAAATATAGCTAAAGTGTACTTTTATGAAATCATATTTCAATACGAATCTACTCGTATCATTTTCACATTTCTAAACTTAATGCACAAAAAGATATTTCAAGTCAAAATTTAAAAACTTTGACTTAGGACAACATCAAAACGACAAGTTTTTTGACACTGAAGGGAGTGTGAGTTTGCTAACTTATGCGGGAAAGATTTGCAAATTGCAATTTGGTTATTGCAAAAATCAAGAGTTGTAGCTGAAGATTTAGTGATCCCAGCTTTGATGTGTTAAGCTAGAGTATGATTAATGATTCTGAAGCTACAAAGCTTTGATACAGTTCGGTTACATTTGCAGTAATAATTAACCGCTAGTATTTGTGCAGGATGGAAAAATAGAAGCAGAAGTAAAGCTTACCGGGGTTCTCAGCTTGGGAGCTCTAATGCCTGGGGAATCGAGGAAATATGGCACAACCATTGCCCCTGCTCTGTATGCACCTGTTCATCAGCATTTTTTTGTTGCCCGTATGGACATGGCTATTGATTGCAAACCTAACGAGGCTTTTAATCAGGTTGGTCAGTGGGTGGCCTTCTTTGTCTTTGTTGCATGTACACATTCTTTTCCAATCAAATTGCCCGCTGATAATTTTGGAATCTGCTTTGAAACACAAGAAATTCACTTATGTCTTTGGATCAGAGAGAATTCATAATTTTTTCGCTTATAAGTTTCACGAAAAATAATTAAAACAGGAGGCTTTGTTAAGTGTGCCCGAATGCTTCTGTGCAATCATTTTTAGTTTAATAACATATGAGGGCTAGTTCAATGCTTTTTAGTCCCAAGTATGCAAAACCATCGAATGCAGTATCTGCACACTGGCCATGGTCATTGATTATTTTTACATTTCTTTCTCCTATCACAGGTGGTGGAGGTGAATGTTAAAGTGGAAAGTGCAGGACCACATAATGTGCATAACAATGCTTTCTATGCAGAGGAGAAGTTGTTGAAGTCTGAATTGCAAGCAATGCGAGACTGTGACCCGTCATCTGCACGCCATTGGATCGTAAGATTTTTTTGTGGCATTTAATTATTCTGATCAGCATTAGAAAATGAACCCATGAGTCAGTTTTTACGGATTTTGCATGCACTACTCATTCAATCTTTCTTTCAAGAACACTGAAACAAAGTTAATCGTAGCAGTTTATTTTTACCATTCATAGTTATGATCTGAACATATTGACTGCTCTCTTGATCTTCCATGCATCATTTATCAAACATATTCGATCTTTCCTTTCTTTCTGTTCATTATTATTCATGTGATGATCAGGTAAGGAACACAAGAACGGTAAATCGCACTGGGCAGCCAACTGGTTACAAGCTTGTGCCTGGTTCAAACTGTTTGCCGTTGGCTCTGCCGGAGGCGAAATTTCTCAGGAGAGCTGGGTTCTTAAAGCACAATCTCTGGGTCACGCCATACAGGAGTGATGAGATTTTCCCGGGAGGAGACTTTCCCAATCAGAACCCACGTATTCATGAGGGTTTACCTACGTGGGTGAAGAAGGATAGATCCCTGGAGGAAACTGACATTGTTCTCTGGTATTACTTCCTTCACTATACTCAATTTTCTGGAACATCATTTATCTGACGCTAAGAACCATGTGTTCGGATTTGCAACAATTTTTACAAGAACTTTGTTCCGCATTTGCAGGTATATGTTCGGGCTCACCCATATCCCAAGGCTGGAAGACTGGCCTGTGATGCCTGTGGAGCACATCGGCTTCGTGCTCATGGTAACAGTTCTGAGTCTTAGTATTTAGGCAGCAAATCGATGGATACGGTTGTCGATTATTCAGACAAAGATTTTAGCCCTACTGTCATAGTCATCACTAATGAACATGTCTCATGCAGCCGCACGGATTCTTTAACTGCTCCCCTGCGGTGGACGTGCCTCCCAGTTCTTCTGATGCCGAGATCAAGGAAGCCGAGTCGCCCAAGGCCATTCAGAACGGCCTGATGTCGAAGCTGTGAGCTCAGCTGTTCCTCTGACGAACAATGGGCATGCTACTATTCCGTCTACCGCTATCTTATTATCCAATAAAAGCGAAACTGTTCTCCGTTTTCTTGTGGTTTGTTTGGTTCTCTGTAATGTTGCACCTTTTGCTGTTGTTGTTGATCAGAGTGCTGTGAAATGTAACACTACTGGCACACAATAAAGTTGGACTTCATTATCCGCCGTATCTGACTGCATTGATGAAATCATGTAGGGAAACATCTTTCATATGTTTTCCTTTCTTTGGTATGGCAATCCCTTTCTGGTCTGAGTGGTCTCTGCTTTCTTCTCTCCGTGGTCTCATTTTATTACTGGTACGAGCCACACCGCAAACAAGTCTGCGTCCAGTCCAGGCCTGGCGGACCTGAAGCGTCCACCGCAGGGGACAAGAGCTGGCAGACTTGATTTGATGGTGCAGGCACCGGAGGACGGAGGCGAACAAGAGCAGATGGACTGGATGGTGTAGCCACCGGAGCCTGGGAGGCCGACTGCTACGGCGCAGCCGCTGGCCGCGTCCGGTCGAATGGAACGGAGGCCAAAAGTGAGCCGTGATGAGATCATATTACAAATCTCAAACATTTTTCCTCAATTTGAGGATTCAAAAAGTATGTCCTTAAGTGCTAATAATGTTCAGTTTCAAAGCGATTTCTCCCGATTCGCATGGGGTAAAAAAATGGTGATCAGGGCCGAGCAGAGCAGAGCAGAGCAGAGGCATCGCTAGTTTTCTCATGAGCGATGTCATCTTTGCTGCTCTGCCTCACGGATGAACTGTTCCCAGTGTGTGGCCAGCAGCTCGTTGATGAGAGCAGTACGCAGGCAAGTCCACTGCTCCCGATCCCACCGTCGCTTCTTCGTGTCGACGGTGGCGTCGCCATATCTCGGCGAGCGTCGCTCCGGTTCAAGGAGGCGGCTGGGCGGACAGTTAAAAAGATGCTGGCGTCAGATGCCGCTTTCGATGCCGACTGCACCGGTGCCTGTCATGACCCCTGGTACATGGGCTGTATAGGTGGCATTACGCCGTGGGCCGTGGGCCTTGTAAGAGTCGAGTCGGGCTAAGCCTGCTTTCTTGTAAGCCCATAAGGGCACTACATATTGCCGGCTCTGTGAGAGAGCGAGGCAGACATTCGATAAGCTAAAACAGAATCCTTCTCTGCTTCCTTTCTTCCTCCTCACGACAGCCTCCGAGGCGGCGCCGCCGTTCTCCTCCGCCGTGCGCGTCGCCGGTAGTTATCAGGTTCGTGACATTCTGGTATCAGAGCCGTTCGATCCCCTGAATCTCGGAGCCTTGAGCTGTAAAATTCCTCCCTAAGGTCGGCGAATTCTGAGCGATTTTTGAATCGGGAGTTCTGCCGTAAATCCGTCAAGGAGGTTGGCTCGGCAAGGAGTGCGGGATCACGGAAGCTGGCGAGGCCTCCGAAGAAGTCCACGCTCTCGACGAGGATGACGAAGACCGAAGGGGATGTGAAGAAGATGAGCGACAAGCTTGACGAGTTGGTCAAGGCCATGGAGGCGGTCGGGAAGTGGACGCCGACGGTGGATGCTGCTCTGACGTCACTGGCGAAGGTCGTCGGTGAGCTCTCGGAGCGTGTCGATTCCCTCGAAGGGGAGTCATCTTCACCCCTGCGCGAGGAGGATCTACCGGCCAGTGGCCACCGCGTCGACTTGAAACTCCAGGGGATTGCCTTTGAGACTACCGGCGTCTCTGGTAAACCCCTGGGCAAGGGTGAGTACTCTGGATCCAAGTATGATGTAGGTCTTCATGGTCCTAGGAAGTTTGAGGATAGGGTGCATGAGAATTTTTACCAGAAGGGTGGCTATGATTATGGGGGTAGAACTGGTCACAAAAGTGGTTGCTATCAGAAGGAGTTTAGATTGCCTAAAGTAGATTTCCCACACTTTGATGGCACGCACCCAAAAATTTGGAAGGAGAAGTGTGAAAAATACTTTCACATGTTTAATGTTCCTCCTCACATGTGGGCACAGTTTGCTACAATTCATTTTCAGGGCTCTGCAGCACTTTGGTTACAGACATACGAGGCTCAGCACACTATAGCTAGTTGGGTTGAGCTGTATGTGGCAGTAGAAACAAAGTTTGGTAGAGATCTTTATAGGAATGACATGGTAGAGATGCTTAACATGAAGCAAACTTCTGATGTGCAAGAGTACTATGATAGATTTGAACAGGCTATGCATAGAGTGTTAGTGCACAATCAGTCATATGATGATGTGTTTTTTGTTAGCAAATTCTTGGAAGGGCTAAAACCTGACATCAAAAATGTAATCAAGCTACACAAACTAAGAACCGTTGATGCTGCGTTGTCCTTGGCTCTCATGCAGGCTGAAGTACTGGAGACATCTCAGAAGAGGTATTTCTCTAGAAATACAGAGAAATACAACAAGTTCACACCAAGACAATCAAGCACAGCTGATAAGGGACTTCTACCTCTTCCTGCACCTGAAGTGAAGCAAGATCAAAAGCCTAAATGGGACCAGAAATATGAAGCCCTGCGTGCCAAGAGGAAGGCCATGGGATTATGCATGAAATGTGGTAACAAGTATATCCAAGGCCATCGATGTTCTAAAAACATTTCTATCAATGTACTTGAAGAACTTCTAGAAGCTCTGCAGATTGAGTCTTCTGAGGAAGTATCTGACCACAGTGTCAAGAAAGTGATGAGGAACTGTTGACATTATCAGTTTGTGCTGCATCTGGAATTCAAGGTAAAAGACAGTGAAGTTGCAAGGTCTTATTCAGGACAAGGAAATTCTCATTTTGGTGGATTCTGGGAGCTCTAGCACTTTCATCAGTCAAGCTATGGTAGAAGCCCTACATCTCACCACTGAACCATCACCTCAAGCCAAAGTAACAGTAGCCAATGGTGGTACTATGGTGTGCAACACAACTATTCCTCAACTGAAATGGTGGACCCAAGGACACACATTCCAGGTGGCTGCCAAAGTACTGAACATGCCACATTTTGATCTCATTCTGGAAATGGACTGGTTGGAGGACTTCAGCCCAATGTGGATTGATTGGAAAAAGAAGAAAATGAGATTTAATCACCTAGGCAAACGAATTCAACTGAAGGGTGTTAGGGATTGCACAGCTTCTTGTCCAAAGATCAAGCTCCAGAAATTCAAAGGGTTACTTAAAAAGGGTGCAGTAGCTCAACTCATTCAATTAGCACCTCTCACCACAGAAGAAACTTCACAGGATGACATTCCAGCTCCAATTGCCACATTGATCAAGCAGAATGAGGAGTTATTTCAAGATCCAACTGGCCTGCCTCCAAAAAGGAAGTTTGATCATAGCATTCCCACTTTACAAGGGGTGCAACCAGTGAATGTTAGACCCTACCGCTATTCTCCAGCACAGAAGGATGAAATAGAGCGTCAAATTAATGAAATGTTACTCAATGGAGTGATCAAGCCAAGCACTAGTCCCTTTGCCTCTCCTGTGCTGTTGGTGAAAAAGAAGGATGGATCCTGGCGATTCTGTGTGGATTATCGCAGACTAAATGATATCACAGTGAAGAATAAATATCCTCTTCCTGTGGTGGATGAGCTGTTGGATGAACTCAAGGGTGCTCAGTATTTTACCAAGTTGGATATGAGATCAGGCTATCATCAAATCAGAGTTCTCGAGAAGGATGAGTCCAAAACTGCATTTAGGACACATCATGGCCACTGGGAATTCAGGGTGATGCCATTTGGGCTCACCAATGCCCCTGCAACATTTCAATCAGTAATGAATACACTGTTTGCTGCTATGTTAAGGAAATATGTGCTTGTCTTTGTAGATGACATCCTAGTGTACAGTGCTACAATGGAAGAACATGTCCAACACTTAGCAGCAGTATTTCAGATTCTGAAACAGAACCAGTTGCTTCTAAAAAGGTCCAAATGCTCTTTTGCTCAAACATCCTTGGAGTATCTGTTGGCGTTTCTTACGCAAAAAGATTAAATTCAATTTCCGCAAGCGCACGGAACACCATTGTAGCATTTCACCCGGGAGTATTCCAAGGTTATCGTATTTATATTTTTCCACAGGGAAGCAGGGCTAAGAATATCATGAATTAACAAAGAAACATCTATTATTTATAACTTGCAAACTAGACCAAAGCAGGGGGACAGATGTTTGATATGTGTGGCACTCAGGAGAACATCCATTGATATAGATAACAAGGAATTAGCATTTAGTTTGGGAGGACAACGAGAAGAAGGTATCAGTCAGCCTAGGGGTTAGCATTTAGTTTCACGATAGTCTACCATTATTTACTTAAGCTTTCATTACAGATACATTCAAGTGCATCAGGGGCACGGCCGCCGCCAAGACACGCAACCCGAGAACTAGGTTCAACGTATCCGGTCAACGGACCGCGTCTAGGCCCCTACACACTCAACCCGAACGTGGTGGACTACAGAGACCGGTGTAGCTGTCACCTACACTCGCGGCTACCACATCATCCCGTGGGGTTGAGGGCAAAACACGCTAGAACAATTCCAAGCACCTTGCTTACAACTATCCTAGTAACTTACTCTTGGCCAAAGAGCAAGCCACCCATGAACAATAAATCCAAATAAATTGTGCGGGACACGTGACAATAAGGCAATTATGTCCCTACTGCCAGTCCTCAAGCAAACAACTCATTCGTATCTACCATACACAGACGTGGATCCAACACAAGAATTTCTCTATAATAATTACTTAAATAAATAAATATAAACTAAAAGGAAAACTAAAATAATAAATAAGAAAATAATTATATTAAAGAAAGTATAAAAGAAAAGATACACGAGAACTTTACCCAAACTCCGAAGAGAACTCCGGAGCTCCGAGCGAAGCTCTCACTTCTACTCTAACTCCCATGACTAAAATACTAATCCTATTCTAAACTACACAAGTGGAATGATCTTCCATGAGATGAGCGTGACCCTACTTTGGATCTTCTCTTCTCAAGTGTGGAGGTGCAAGTTGGAATGGAGCCGTCCAGGGGTATTTATAGCTTCTCCATGGCGGTGGGAGCTATATGGCCGAAGCTGGAGTGCCGGGCCCGCCAAGCTAGGCCGGCCGGCCAAGTAGGGGGGCCGGCCGGCCGCCCATTGTGGCGGTTCGCCACCGCCTCGATCCTGGACGCTCCAGATTTGCTCCTGATGACGGTTGTCCAGTCGGTGGCTTCGTGGGGGCGGCAGAAGAGGAGTGAGGGCCAAGTTGAGGCCCAAACAGCCCATCTTCTAGAACGTCGGTGGAATTCTTCTGAACAGGCTTTTGATTCTACGTTATGGGCCTGTTTGCAGCTCACTGGAGGAAGGCCGTGGCCTGTAGCCATCTTGTGGGGCCGGCCGGCCTATGGGTGGGGCCGGCCGGCCTGTCTTTGTGCCAGCTGGGCCCACTTTCCTCCATATTTCCCTCCTGCATCCAAATATCACCAAAACTTGTGGAGTAGCATTAATCCTAACTACTATGCATAGAATCTTGGTGACGTGCCTTTATTTACCGGTATTGTGGCGATCAAAACAGGGTTTAACGACCGCCAACAACCTCCCCAAGCTTAAACTTTGCTCGTCCCGAGCAAACTCAAAACTTAGGTACCGGCGGATCAGGAGTTACAAAGAAAACGCCCCATGGGTAATGAAGATGCAACAACATACTCCCTAAATAGTGGTAAATATACAAGAGCACGGAATATTTACGAGTGTTGCACATGTGTGGGGCGTGTATGCTTCACCTTGTCATATAGCATTGAAGATTAGAACAGCACTTTTGGACGAGTCAAAGAATTTTTAGCAGGTGTACATCCAGAGTTTTTATGTGCTGCAAGACAAGGTAAAGAAAACTCTCCTTTGTTTGGTTCACACTTCCCCTCTCCCTCAATATGAGGCTATCCCTACAAAGCTTCACTCATTCCTACCTTCTACTAGATAAGGCTTTTATATGGAGCTTGGTAAGGAATGCACAAATGTCATGCATATGTTGTAAAGCTAAAGAATAAATCTTAAGAGACATAGCAACTCCTTGTATTCCGGTCATAGGGAAAATTGTGATGGAGGGGGAGAAGATGAACTCACACTTATGGAAGGGGGTTTTGAAAACTTTGGTCCTTTTATTCTGCTCAAGATGTTTATGATAAGAACCATGTAGCCATTTATTTTGGGATGCAACCATGGATTTTTTTTTTTTTGATATACTCCATGGTGCATGAGGCTACAACTTTTGCATGGTCCGTAAAAACATTTTGAAATATTCTTGAGCCTTCTTTTTTTTTTTTTTTTTTTTGAATGGACCAAAAGTTTTGCAAATGTAGGAAGATGCTTGGTCGATTTTCCAAACATTTCCCTTTTTTTTTTTTTTTGGTGGAAAGAAAAACAAGAACACACGCGAAGGAGTTTATGACCGGAAAAAGGAGTGCTTACTCTCAAAAGTATTTAAACCTTAACTAAACTCAACGCATGAGCAAATGGCTATGAGTGGGGCTTTTTCGAATATTGTCATGATATGGCTCTGGTAGGTAAATAAATCCTCACAAGGGAAGTATTCCAAAACGAAAGGGTTTTTAGGTACTTGCAGCAATTAAAATGAAAACATCTCTGGACTTTCACCATGCTAAGAAATTGCAACAAGTCCTAATCATGCCATATCATAATCCACAATGCTTAGACTTGGTATGATGTATGCAACCCACAAAAAATGTAGCAACACTAGTGATGTGACTATGCTCGAGTATAAATAACACACATGTCAGGAGTAGAGGTTGCATCAATGCGACACAAGGGGAGCTATCATGTAACTAATCATCATTTCCTTTAAGTGCAGCATTCACCAATATTCTAGCATTTTATTCAAAACAGGGAGTATTTTATTGATCGATAGGGATACTTACCAAGGGGTCCTCCCCAAGCTTGAGTCTTCGCAAGACTTAAGCTTGAATAGGCCGCTTCCTCCATTCTTCTTGTGTCTGCAAAAAGAATGAGGGTGATACAGGTGGCTAGCCCCTATTGGGCTTTGCCGAGAACCTAATTTTTTTTTTAAAGAAAGGGCACAATTCAAGAAGAATATAATATCGTATAGAAGTACTTACCTGACGGTCCCTCCCCAAGCTTAGCTCTTGCAACCATGTGCAAAGCTAAGCGATTAATCTTCATTTGAAGGAACTAGGTCCGCCTGGTTGGTTTCTCCTTCTTAAATTATGTGCCTTTCATGTTGCCTGATGTACTTGGTTTGCTCTCAAAAGGATCCTGCATTGGTTAGTACAAATCCATTCGTCTACATCGGGCATATCTCTATAGTTCCATTAATCAACCTAGACACCACGTCTAATTCGATCAATTGTGTAAGGAGAGCAAATTGAATCTCTCCTTTGTCATGACAGCATTGTGGAGACATGTGTTTTCTGTTGTTTGGATGGACACCGGGCATAATCTAAGAAGACCATAGACACAGAAGTGCCGCACCCAAGCAACAGAAAGAGAAGCAGACGATTGATTTATGACCAACATCTCAACCAATACCCGTGTATAAAAAGGAACTTTAAGAGCAAGGGTATGGTCAAAAAGCTGCAGCATATCTTCACCGAAGAGCAACTCAAAGTAATTTTTCATTCACAAAGCATTGAACGATTCAGGCAGCATTATTATTATTATTTTTATTATATATTTTTTTTTTTATGAAAGGAGAGGATATATGACAAGAAAAACAAGGAATAATTGCATATGCGTACCTGGCTGTTCCTCCCCAAGCTTAGTCTTTGCAATAAAATGCAAGACTAAGCTCTTAGATCTCTTCATTGAACGTCTTGGTTCCGCCACGTATGTTTCCTTCTTCCTGTCATATAAATCCAACCTTTCTCTTTTTTTTTTTTTGAAACAATTTCCGGGCCTATGATTGGGCACTCGGAGTTTTTTTTTTTTAAATCCCCACGCCCATGATTGGGCGCTCGGGTTCTTTTTTTAATTATATTTTTTTTATTATTTTTGAAAGCCCGAGGCCTATGATTGGGCACTCGGGTTTTTTTTTTTTTTAAATGCAGCGGGGTGGGATGGAGGGAAATTAAATATGCAGATGGATTGAAAAGAAAACAATGCAGATGCGATGGTGATATGCTCAAACAAAATGCAGATGGATGCTTAGTCTAGTAGCAAATTAACATAACAGATAGTCGATGTCAATCAAAGATATCTTAAACCATTGCCTCCCCGGCAACGGCGCCAGAAATGCTTGTTGGCGTTTCTTACGCAAAAAGATTAAATTCAATTTCCGCAAGCGCACGGAACACCATTGTAGCATTTCACCCGGGAGTATTCCAAGGTTATCGTATTTATATTTTTCCACAGGGAAGCAGGCTAAGAATATCATGAATTAACAAAGAAACATCTATTATTTATAACTTGCAAACTAGACCAAAGCAGGGGGACAGATGTTTGATATGTGTGGCACTCAGGAGAACATCCATTGATATAGATAACAAGGAATTAGCATTTAGTTTGGGAGGACAACGAGAAGAAGGTATCAGTCAGCCTAGGGGTTAGCATTTAGTTTCACGATAGTCTACCATTATTTACTTAAGCTTTCATTACAGATACATTCAAGTGCATCAGGGGCACGGCCGCCGCCAAGACACGCAACCCGAGAACTAGGTTCAACGTATCCGGTCAACGGACCGCGTCTAGGCCCCTACACACTCAACCCGAACGTGGTGGACTACAGAGACCGGTGTAGCTGTCACCTACACTCGCGGCTACCACATCATCCCGTGGGGTTGAGGGCAAAACACGCTAGAACAATTCTAAGCACCTTGCTTACAACTATCCTAGTAACTTACTCTTGGCCAAAGAGCAAGCCACCCATGAACAATAAATCCAAATAAATTGTGCGGGACACGTGACAATAAGGCAATTATGTCCCTACTGCCAGTCCTCAAGCAAACAACTCATTCGTATCTACCATACACAGACGTGGATCCAACACAAGAATTTCTCTATAATAATTACTTAAATAAATAAATATAAACTAAAAGGAAAACTAAAATAAATAAATAAGAAAATAATTATATTAAAGAAAGTATAAAAGAAAAGATACACGAGAACTTTACCCAAACTCCGAAGAGAACTCCGGAGCTCTGAGCGAAGCTCTCACTTCTACTCTAACTCCCATGACTAAAATACTAATCCTATTCTAAACTACACAAGTGGAATGATCTTCCATGAGATGAGCGTGACCCTACTTTGGATCTTCTCTTCTCAAGTGTGGAGGTGCAGGTTGGAATGGAGCCGTCCAGGGGTATTTATAGCTTCTCCATGGCGGTGGGAGCTATATGGCCGAAGCTGGAGTGCCGGGCCCGCCAAGCTAGGCCGGCCGGCCAAGTAGGGGGGCCGGCCGGCCGCCCATTGTGGCGGTTCGCCACCGCCTCGATCCTGGACGCTCCAGATTTGCTCCTGATGACGGTTGTCCAGTCGGTGGCTTCGTGGGGGCGGCAGAAGAGGAGTGAGGGCCAAGTTGAGGCCCAAACAGCCCATCTTCTAGAACGTCGGTGGAATTCTTCTGAACAGGCTTTTGATTCTACGTTATGGGCCTGTTTGCAGCCCACTGGAGGAAGGCCGTGGCCTGTAGCCATCTTGTGGGGCCGGCCGGCCTATGGGTGGGGCCGGCCGGCCTGTCTTTGTGCCAGCTGGGCCCACTTTCCTCCATATTTCCCTCCTGCATCCAAATATCACCAAAACTTGTGGAGTAGCATTAATCCTAACTACTATGCATAGAATCTTGGTGACGTGCCTTTATTTACCGGTATTGTGGCGATCAAAACAGGGTTTAACGACCGCCAACAGTATCTAGGTCACATTATCAGTGCAGCTGGGGTAGCTACAGACCCCAACAAGATTAAAGCAGTGCAGAATTGGCCAATTCCAACTGATGTTAAACAGTTAAGAGGATTTCTGGGGTTATCTGGGTACTACAGAAAATTTATCAGAAACTATGGCATCATTAATCGACCTTTAACAGATCTCCTCAAAAAGAATGTATGCTTCAAATGGAATGATCAACTACAGCATTGCTTTGAAGCACTAAAGCATGCACTGACAACTGCACCAGTTCTAGCTCTGCCTGACTTCAACAAATCATTTACTGTGGAAACAGATGCATGTGATAAGGGGATTGGAGCAGTGTTAATGCAAAACAGTCACCCAATTGCTTATCTTAGCAAAGCTCTGGGTCCTCAAGCTCAAGCCTTATCCACATATGAGAAGGAGTGTTTGGCTATCATTATGGCTATAACTAAATGGAAATCATATCTGCAGCATAAAGAGTTTACTATAGCTACTGATCAGAAAAGCCTTATACACCTAGGCGAGCAAAGGTTGCAGCATGGCATGCAGCACAAAGCATTTGTTAAGCTGTTGGGACTACAGTATAAATTTGTGTATAAAAAAGGGCTGGAAAATAAAGCAGCTGATGCTTTGTCAAGGGTTACTCATGATCAGTCATTGTTGGCAATTTCAGAAGTGAAGCCTAGATGGTTGGAAATCATCATTGAAGGATATCAACAAGATGCAGTCAGTAAGCAATTATTAGCTGAACTATGTATTGCAAGCCCCAATGCCAAGGGATACTCTCTAAATGCTGGCCTTATCAGATACAAAGGAAGAATCTGGTTAGGGAACCATAAGGAGGCACACCAGGCTGTATTACTGGCTCTGCACTCTAGTGGGATTGGTGGTCATAGTGGATTCACAGCCACATATAACAAGGTCAAGGCACTCTTTGCATGGTCTGGGATGAAAACTGATGTCAAGCACTATGTGTCTAACTGCACTGTCTACCAACAAGCCAAGCCAGAACATTGTAAACTACCTGGATTACTTCAGCCACTACCAGTTCCTTCTCAGGCTTGGACTATCATCAGCTTGGATTTTATTGAAGGCCTACCTAAATCTAACAGGTTTGACACAATCTTGATGGTCATTGACAAATTTACAAAATATGGTCATTTCATTCCATTGTCTCATCCCTACACTGCATTATCTGTTGCTCAAGTATTCATGAACCACATCTATAAGCTGCATGGGCTTCCTGAGGTGATTATCTCTGATAGGGACAGGGTATTCACAAGTAACCTCTGGCAGGAGTTATTCAAATTGTCTGATACTACATTAAACATGAGCTCATCTTATCACCCTCAAACTGATGGGCAAACTGAAAGGCTTAACCAGTGTCTGGAAACCTATTTACGTTGTATGGTACAAGCATGTCCAACAAAATGGTCTATGTGGTTACCGTTGGCTGAATACTGGTACAACACTACATATCACTCTGCTCATGGTAAAACACCTTTTGAGGTTCTTTATGGGCACACGCCAAAGCACTTTGGTATATCTTCAACTGACTGTCAGGTATCAGATTTGGCACAGTGGCTCACAGACAGGAATGCTATGACCACATTAATCCAACACAACCTCACCCGGGCACAGCAACGCATGAAGGCTCAATCTGATAAGCACCGACAGGAAAGATCTTTTGAAGTGGGTGATTGGGTTTATGTGAAGTTACAACCGTATGTGCAACATTCTGTGGTGCGTAGGGATCATCAGAAACTCAGTTTCAGATTCTTTGGCCCTTACTTAATCTTGCAAAAAGTGGGAGCTGTAGCATATAAGTTACAGTTACCAGCATCAAGTCAAATCCACCCAGTTGTTCATGTTTCCCAGCTAAAGAAGGCCCTACCTCCAAATAGCAATGTAAGTCCTGATAACACTCTACACTTTCTTGCAAGTTCTGATACTGATGAACCAGCCAAGTTGCTGGATACATGTTTGCGTAAGGTTGGCAATCGTGTTGTTCCTTTTGCTCTGGTTCAATGGAAGATGCAGCCTGACACCTGGGCAACTTGGGAGAATCTCAACTGTGTCAAGAAGTTCTTTCCAAGCGTCAAAGTGTGACTGGTGATGAAGAACTTGAGGACAAGTTTCGTCTTAAGGGGAGGAAAATATCATGACCCCTGGTACATGGGCTGTATGGGTGGCATTACGCCGTGGGCCGTGGGCCTTGTAAGAGTCGAGTCGGGCTAGGCCTGCTTCCTTGTAAGCCCATAAGGGCACTACATATTGCCGGCTCTGTGAGAGAGCGAGGGAGACATTCGATAAGCTAAAACAGAATCCTTCTCTGCTTCCTTTCTTCCTCCTCACGACAACCTCCGAGGCGGCGCCGCCGTTCTCCTCCGCCGTGCGCGTCGCCGGTAGTTATCAGGTTCGTGACAGTGCCCCACTCACTCACCCCCGCCGGGCGCTCGCCGCGTCTTCCTCCGGCGCGCGGCTCGCCTCGGCTTCTCGTCTCCGTCCTTGCGATACCGGCGCCCCCCTCCAGTTCCCTTCGCCGCTGGTGCCCTCCACGACCACCGACCTGACCTCCGAGCGATGCAGCAGCCAACAAGGACGAGCCTTGCGGCGCCGCGGACACGCGCGCGGCGCGCCGACGGCGGCCCGGCCTCGCCCCACCGCTGTTTTGCAAAACGCCCCCTCGTTTGGATCGCGACTAATAATCGCGATCCAGTATTTGTCAAAAGCCCCTATATTATATTAAATTTGATAAATAAGCCTTCTTCTATAAACTGACCGGCTAGTTCTCCCCTGCGCTCGACGATCCGCCGGCGCCGACGGCCGCCGCAGCTTCCTTCCGTGACGTCAACCGCAAGCACGGTCGAACCCATTCACCTCCCCGACTCAAACCCTAGCACCAGATTCGCTCTCCCGAGCGTAACTATAGCAGATTCGCCGCCTCCTGCGCCAAGTCTTCGCAAACCAGCCAATGCGCAGTGGGTGAGGCGTTCTTCGGGCGGCCGTTGGATAAGAAGCAAAAGCAAGGCGCTGACGATGGCTACACCGTCCTTGCATTTGCATCTGGTGCCGCCGGCCGCCGCTGTGGGTGCTGCTGTTGCCGGTGGACTTGGCGGCGTACTCGATCTAGAAGACGCGCCGTCCGGCGAGGAAGTTATCGTCGACTGGTCGTCATCTAGGAGTTGCTGTCTGCGGCTTTGCTTTTGCTTCAGCAGTTCAGCTCCATGAACCGAAGGGGAAAAAAAGTCGTTTCGTTCACTTTTTCTTTGGGAAGCGATCAGACGATCTTTCTTTCTTCGTTGTATACATTTCGCAGGCATGAAACAGGAGAAAGAAAAATACCAGCCAATGACACCTATGTAATTGCCTCAACGCAACATCACCGAGTTCCAATCTAGATCATTGGCAAACTCACCACTCCAGTGCAGGAGCTTACAAGAAGCACAGCAGATTGACACGATACAGAACATAAAAAAATTGTAGTGCTTCCAAGCACCCGCAGTTCCGTAAAGCATCGATGTTTAATGCAGTTCAGTATCATTTATAAACGCAGAAATAGTTTCTACAAACAAACTCAACAGTAAGCGTAAGTTTGTAGCTGGAAAGAATTGTAAAGTGTCCAATCAGAACTGGGATACCAAGGAGAGTGCCAAACAACACACCCAAACAAGTGGAAGCTAATTTTCTCTAACAAAACGGTCACAAGACCTTTTTGTCATTACTGTTGACATCATACACGATCGACACCCTAATCTAGGCCCCTCATCTTGACTGCACCTGCACTATCATTTCTTTGACATTACCTGCATTTCTGTTATTACAAACCACAAATGTCCATTCGCCTGACCTCAACTAGAAATCGAATAAACCAGCAGCTTGCAACTGTACAGTGTTGTATACTTGCGCCACTGCATCGCCTTCATAACTAGTGCCACTGAACAATCTTTAGAGTACAGTAAGTTCTCCTACAGTTATCTGCGATGGTCGGCTTTGTACAGAGCGAAGGTATGGCTAGCTGCATGCACTAAGGGCATGCTTGGTTGCAGCCTGGCAGGTTCATCACAGCCCCGGGCATCCAAAATCGGACGCCTGGGGTTCACGCCTGGCTCAGGCAATTTTGTGAGGGGAGCAACCAAGTAGACCCTAAGTGCGCTTCGCCCTTCAATGGCGTGCTCCAATTAATGCCCATCTCAATGAAGACATGGTGTGGTCCATTTTCTCATCTTCTGGGATGGAGTGCCTTAGGTTTCCATTTATCAGCATCTGATAGGGCACGCTGTGCATTTGCAGCAGAGAGTGATTCGACCATTACATCTCTCATATGAGCAGCTGCAGATTCTCCACGCCGAGTTGCCAACTCTAGATACATGAGAGACTTGATCTTGTCTCCTGCCTGTATAAGAGACATCATCATAAAAAAGGGTGCCAGTGAGTTACAGGGGAAGCTCCATTAACACTGAGCGTAAGTATGGGTTGTTCCCTAAACCATAGATTTATCAACAGTTTTTTATGCCAACTGTAGCCACCTTCTTTGAGTTTTAAAACATTCAACTTTCCTTCAGTACCATACAAACACCCTTAACCATCATTGTGAAGGAATTAGATACAGCTACTATCAGCTATACCTATATACTGTTTTGCACAAGTCTGAGGTGGATTTCCAACCCGAGAAACCAAGCATGAAGGTCCTAACATTATGTGAACACTAAGTACTAAATGAAATGTATAATAGCAAGAAATGAAGGACGGAAACGGAGTAGGAGGAGGTTTAACAGAAATAGTATGTATCTATTTGAAAAAAGTCTAATCTGATAGTGTGGTATTTAGGTAAAAATTTAAAGCAACTGAATCCAAATAAGCAAGTCAAGCACTTCCTTTGAGAAAGATAAGGAATGGCATACACACCGCACAATATTTAATACCACACTCAAAAAGAGCTTTCTTATGACCATAATCAGCAGCTAGTTGCAGCCATTTCTTAGCACGCATAGGATCCTGTGGAAGCCCTTCACCAAAGTTGTAGCATAATGAAAGGTTATACATGGCTCGTATGTTCCCTCCCTCTGCCGCTCGTAAGTACCATTTTGCCTGCATTAATAAGTTTCTTTCAGATTTACAACACATAGATAAATAAGCACAGTAATGATTGCAACCACAAAGGGAGGAGCCAGCTGGTCATCTTTTATCTGCTGGTTAGCATATTTTGATTTATCCTGATTACCTTAGTAGAGCAAATCAACTATAAAGTGTTAAGGCTACTTAGCTGAGCTAAAGCACATCAACAGAGTCTGGTAATCCTCGCATCCTCAGATTGCAAGATAAACAACTCTTGTTCAACAAATGAATTATACATGTTGTCTATTGTTAATCTAGTTAGCAAAAGATGTTATACCACACAGCTTTTATAAGCAGTATACGTCACAACAAATTGCCTGATCTGTTCATTTGAGTTCATCTAGAGAACTAGAATACTTTTGTCACAGGTTAAATTTGCAAAATGTAGGTGTGTGACATAGCACATAGGAGAGATATCTTACAGCCTCCTTCTGATTGCGCTTTACCCCTCTCCCATTCTGCAAGCAAAGGCCTAGATTGTACTGAGCGCGAGCATTGCCCGCGGATGCAGATGGATAAAACCATCTAATGGCTTCTTCAGCTTTGGGTGGATCAGCTGTAGAGAGGTTTGGCAGCAATATCAGTTGTAACGCAATTGATTCTTTACTATGTAAGTAGAGTTGAGAGGTGGACCTAACAAACAACCTACGCCAGTGTACAGTTTACTAAATGAATCGCAAGAGACAGAAGCAACCGAACACAGCCAAAGCTCCCCCACAATATCGAATGATTGCTAACCTTGTAAACAATGGAATCTCTACCCAACCACGTCGACCAGAACTAATAATGCGCATCGAATATAGTAGTAAGATAATTGGAAACAAGTCAAATTCGTCCTATATTCCGAATATTTCCAGAGCAAGCTGGAAAACAGGGAAAGCGAGCCAAATCCGCCAAACCTTCTAGGTAGGACACCCCAAGATTGCACATCCCGACGGGGTGCCCCAGCTCCGCGGCGCTCCGGTAGTACCCCACGGCCTCCTCCCGCCGCCCCTCCTCCCAGCACATGAGGCCGGCGTCCACCATCGCCGCCGCGGACCCCAGCCTCGCCGCCCGCCGGAACAGCCCCAGCGCGCGCTGCCTCTCCGCCTCGAGACGCCCTCCGCCGCAGCCTCCCCCGCGGGCAGCGGAGGCGTCGGCCCCCGCCACGGGGCCGTGCTTGACGCGGCGGCCGTACGCGTGCACCGCCGCGGCCTCGCGGAGCGGCCGCAGCGCGTCCCGCCACGCCCGGCACGCGCGGCTGGCCGCCGCGACGTCGGAGGCGCAGGCGGCCGCGAGCGCCCGGTGGACGAGCTCCGGCGGGAGGGCCGAGAAGTCCGCGCCCTGTGGCGGTGACGGCGGCGGGGGCGGCGTCGACGGCGGCAGAGGCGGGGGCCTGAGCTTCTTGGAGTGGCGCCGGCGACGGCGGTGCGGGGACGGCAGCGGCGGCTCGTGAGGCCGGGAGGAGAAGGGCGGCGGCGAGGGGGTTGGGGGAGGCCAGGTGCGGCTCGCGGCGTCCATGGGGAGGAGCCGGGGGCGCGAGCGCGAGGCGGTTTCCGGGGAACACGAGCGGGGCGGGGTGAGACTGATGGGAGAGGTCAATGGATGATTGTATTGGGTTTGAGGCGTTCGTTCTGTGGATGGCAGGTGGGGTCATTGATACATTTGGGCTGGCGACCGTGACTTTTATCATCGCTATCGGGTTGGGCAGCTGGGCATAGTTTTTTGTTGTCCTGATGCCAGTCCTTGTAAGCTTCTTTGTCATTAGTCATCATTTGTGTGTTTTATTATTGTCAATACAAGTCCCTTTCATTTTGCTTGTCGGACGTCAAAATGTCAGGAGGTCTGTATCGACTCTACTTTTAAGATGCGCTTAAATATTCATGTATTAAGAACCCATTCCCGATTGCTATCATCGTTGGATAACATTTCTCTATGGGGTCTGTGCACTGAAGTGTTGCTAGAATAGTCATGGGCACATGTTTTTTGATACCAACGCATTCGCGCGTGGAAAGTAGGCGGACACCAGGAAGGAAACTCGTATGATCAACGTTCCAGTGCCACAATAAGAAATCGTTCATGTTCTATCTGCTTGTTTTATTTTAAAAACTCGACCTGCTGGGGGAAGACCGCCCCCAACGACATTTTATTAAGGAGAATAACCTCTCACGCAGGTCGAGAAAACCCCCGAACCTCCTTTCCGATCGTACACAGAGACTCAGCTGGCCGTTGTGAGCTCCGGCGCGAGTCTTTACCATGTGCTTTGACCCGGGGAGGACGAGAGGATTTTTTTACTTCGCACTGCAGCGTGGCATATTTTAACCACATGTGCTACAGTGCGTGCGACACTGTAGCGAGCTACAGTGCCGCGGGTGCCTGCGCCTCGAACCCGGGTCGCGCGCTCACGGGAGCAACGCTCCCGGAGCATCTCCGCTGACCGCTCGGGCATCGAGCGCTAGGCTGCTTGTTTTATTTTGAGGGAACTCTATATGCTTCTTGTGGTTTAGCAACACTTGCAAACCAAAAAAATAAAAAAGGAAAAAAAGGGAAATCAGCAGATATCGTCTGTCGCCCGATCCAGCAAAGTTCCAGCCGAAGAACCGGACGCCCCCGAGCCGCCCCGCGCGGAGTGTTGTTCCTCGCGTCGGCTGGACCGGGGTCTCAAAGCGCCCGGCGGTAGAGGACCGAGCGCTGGCTCTCGGGCCTGGCCAGCTCGGCCGCCTTGTTCCATCAGAGCGTCACAGGTGAAGTTGTGTTGTGCCGCCGTGCCACCCGTACGCGACATGGAACGAACGAACTCTGTTACTCCGGCGATACTGTCACGGCGATATATTAGTCCAATAATATCGCCGTGGCGGAGCCGTTCGACGAGCCGGCGGTGCTCATCGTCGAGTCCCGCGTGCACCCGGGGAAGGACGAGGTCGTCTGGCGCGCCGTACTGCCGCTCACCGTCTTCGAGTAGACGCGGCAGCTGTGGCGGCCGCCCATCGGCGTGCTCGAGCTCGGCGCCCTCGGCGCGCGGGGCCTCGTTGGCGCCGCCTAAAGTTACGTGTGGCTGGCAGCGGCGGCCAACCAAGCACGCCAAGTACGGGCACAAGTGGGTGCGCGCACACGCACCGTCGTGGACTCGTGCAGCCCCCGGTGGAACGAGCAGTACACGTGGGAGGTCTACGACCTGTGCCGCTGTGCGCGGTGCTCACCCTCGCCGTGTTCGACGAAGGGAATGGACAAGTTGCACACCGACGCGCACCCGCTCGTGGGGCTGCACCCGTACGTCCGTCCTGCGCAACAAGTATTGGTGTATCCGATCCACATGTCTCCATGGTGGTGAACAAGTATTGCACTCCATAGCCTCGCTGTCGGCTAAAGAGACAAAATGTGGCCATCTCATAGGCGTGATTCTTATACTGTTATACAGTAGTACTACCTCCATTTTAAATAACTTGACGTTTTTGACTTTTGAAAATTATATTTAACCGCTCGTCTTATTTAAAAAATTTATACAAATATAAAAACAAATAAACCATGCTTAAAGTATCTCTACTGATAAAACAAACCGTAATAAGATAAATGATATTTGCACAAATTTTTCAAATAAGACGAGCGATTAAACGTGATCTCCAAAAATCAAAAACGTCAAGTAATTTGAAATGGAGGGAGTAGTAGAACATAAACATCATCAAAAGAGCAAATAATTCATAGCATCATTCCTATATCTTTTATATATATTTGTCAGGCCTAACCTTCTCTGTTTATTTCTCGCGTTCGACACCAAACCAAATAGGGACCGTTCCTAGCAATCCATACTGGCCTTGACCACAGCGTTGTTGGCGGGCATGTTTGCCATGGCTCAGTTTTTCAACATGAGCTTGGTTACACATAGTAGTTAGATGCATTGATGGGTAGGTTGTTCGACCATCATTGGGCTAATATTAGCTGCGATGGATTTTTACCATACACTGAGCTTTTTTTTTGAGATGACCATACACTGAGCTTGATTACTCTCGTACGGAGTTTCAGTTGCCTACTGCCAATCGCAATCAGTTGAAATTCACTACCTTTTGTCAACGTGTTTCAGGGGCTGTTTGTTTCTCTAGGCCTAAAGGTCACATCAAAACTAATCTTGTTATTTAGGCGTTTTAAATAAGTCAAATTAAAACTGCAGAACTTTGTACTAATTTGCGAGACGAATCTAATGAGGGTAATTAAGCAGTGATTAGACGATAGTTACTGTAGCATCACTGTAGCGAAACATAGATTAATTAGGCTCGTTAGATTCGTCTCGTAAATTAGCCCACATCTATAAAAAAAGTTTTGTAATTAAACTTATTTAAGACGTCTAAATAGCAAAATTAGTTTTGATGTGATTTTTAGGCCTAAATTGCCGGATACCCCCTGTTGCGGTGTTAAAAAAACGTGTTTCAGTTGCCTGCTTCACACTTTCCCGATAATGCTAACTGCGTGATCCAACGAACACGGGACCAAAATATGACGTGAAGACACGGTTTGTCGATCGCTTGTCTCACCAAATGGGCAAATACGGCAGCTCATTCGTCGCGTCGTCGCGTGGCGCCACCGGCTCCGGTGCCATTCACCCGACAAGCCGCATCGCCGTGCGCACCCCCTGTCCCCTGGCCCTGCGTCGTCTCGTCCGCCTCCAAATACGGCCAAAACCCACCCCCTACCTCGAGCCGAGCGAGCCCCGAGAAGGCAAGAACCCAGAGCCGCGCGCGAGCGGATCGATCGGGTCAAACCGGCGGCAGGAAAGGATGGCGGAGATCCCGGTGATCGACCTGCGCCTGGCCGGCGCGGCGCCGGGGGAGTCGGCCCTCCTGCGCGACGCGTGCGAGCGTCTGGGCTGCTTCCGCGTGTCCGGCCACGGCGTGCCCGCGCCGCTCCAGGCCGAGATGAAGGCCGCGGTCCGCGCGCTCTTCGACCTCCCCGACGACGCCAAGCGCCGCAACGCCGACATCATCGCCGGCAGCGGCTACGTCGCGCCCAGCCCCGCCAACCCGCTCTACGAGGCCTTCGGGCTCCTCGACGCCGCCGCGCCCGCCGACGTCGACGCCTTCTGCGCGCGCCTCGACGCGCCGCCCCACGTCAGGTGAGGCGGCCTCGCATCCTTTTGCACTTCCTACGGGCATCGATGGGTTCATCCCGCTTCCCGCCTTTGATTTCTACTGTCTCGCAGGGAGACCGTCAAGATCTACGCGGAACGGATGCACGCCCTGATCGTGGACGTCGCCGGTAAGGTGGCGTCGAGCCTGGGGCTGGAGCAGCACGCGTTCCAGGACTGGCCGTGCCAGTTCCGCATGAACCGGTACAACTACACGCGCGACACCGTGGGCTCCCCCGGCGTGCAGGTCCACACGGACTCGGGCTTCCTCACCGTGCTCCAGGAGGACGAGTGCGTCGGCGGCCTCGAGGTGCTGGACCCCGCCGCCGGCGAGTTCGTACCCGTCGACCCCGTCGCCGGCTCGTTCCTCGTCAACATCGGCGACGTGGGCACGGTACAACAATCTCCATACTAGTCGTTTTGACAGATTTGTATGTACGATCTCCATCTCTCCCCGTGATCAGAGCCTGACGGCCCGTGTCGGTCTGGTTTCCACTCCAGGCGTGGAGCAACGGGCGGCTGCACAACGTGAAGCACCGGGTGCAGTGCGTCGCGCCGGTGCCGCGCATCTCCATCGCCATGTTCCTGCTCGCGCCCAAGGACGACAGGGTGTCCGCGCCGGACGCGTTCGTGGACGCCGACCACCCGCGCCGGTTCAAGGAGTTCAAGTACGACGACTACCGGAGGCTCCGGCTGTCCACCGGTGAGCGCGCCGGTGAGGCGCTCGCGCGGATGGCCGCGTGATGTTGGACAGCTTAGATGTTGATAACCATACTACTACTGCCACAATGACGAGTATTGTTGAGCCGTGCTCGTAGCTCAGAACTTTTTTTTTTTTTTTGCTATGAACTCAGAACTTAATTGTCACACAAGTTGCGCATTATTGAGACGTGAAAGTTTGCTATTGATTCTGGTCAAAGAAACGTTGTGTCTGCCACCCACGAGTTGCTTGCGGGCAAGTGCCACTCTGATCTCAGGCATCAGAGCGTCCTCAATGGCTAGCTCTAAGGCTCATTTTTAAAATTGTTTATTAGAGAAAACGAAGAGAGAGAAGAGAGCTAGCTCTTCCTCAAAAGCTAGTCTCTAAGAACATCTCCAGCAAGGCTTCTACTTGAGCTCCTACTCTATTATTTAGGAGTTTAGACTAAAAAATCATCTCCAGTAGGGACCTTATTTGGGCTCTTATTTTACATGCCCTCTCAAACTCTATCTCCAAACCCCAATTTTTTGGGTCATCCTATCCTCCCTCTCATTTGTGGGTCTTACCATTTTTCTCTTCTTTTTCTTTTTTTTCTCTTTTCTACCTCCTCCTCTCGCACGCCATTGGATCTTGCCGCCCTCCACGGGCCGACGAGGCCCACTCCACCTCCTCGTCGCCGATGAGGTCTCGCCCTTCCCCTTCCCTTCCTTTTGGGCTTAGATCTGAGCGCCGTCGCCATTCGCCAACTCTATACTTAACCCGCCCTACAAAATCCTATTGATAGAACGCTTTAATATTTGTGCAAACAGACATCGAACGGCCCACGTACGCCGCTGGTTGAGAGGGAGAGCACAGATAGGCGACATGTGGCGCATTTTGATTGGAGCGGGTGGGAGGTGGAGAAAAAAAAAACGATTTGCAAACTTTAAACACATTTTTCTCTTAAACCTTAAGTTCGTTTTCGAATCCGTTTGAACCTACGTGTTTGTTACAATTAATTCTACTAAATGAGATCCAATTTGAATATTTTTTGAATTTTTAAATTTTTAAATTTTCGTCAACATTTTGATTGTACTGTGTCAACATTTTTTTTTGCACTCCTCAACATTTTAGATGTGCTATGTCAACATTTTTAGCGAAAATATTGACTCAGTTGTTTGAAAATGTGACATAGACTTACGAAAATGTTGAAACTGAAATGTTGACAGTTACTTGATAGGCTAAATTGCCTTAAAGTGAGCCGAATTTAGTGGGCTATTGGGCTGACCTACAAGTTGAATCCTGTAGGACGCTCTATGTATAGGAGGTCCCGTCGCCATTCCCGTCGGGGAGCCGAGCCTCGCCGCCATGCGCGCCTTCTGGCAGATCTCCCATGACCCAGCACGTGCCCACCTCGGATGCGCGTCCGCAATGGTTGCGCTGGCCGAGCCCACCCCGGCCGCGCTGTCCGCGCGCCCGCCAGGTCGCGCTGGCGGGCGCCCGTCCAAGCTCCGCTGCTCTGGCCGGCCCCTCCCTTTCCGCCCGCTCTGCTGCTCCGTCGCGACGTCGACGGCTGACGCCCCGACGGATCCCGCCCCGCCTAGGCGCGCGATGCCATTGCGCCTACGCGCTGCGAGCTCGGGCGCCCAACGCGCCCTCGCCCTGCTCGCCGTGAGTCTGTCGCGCACTCGCCTTGCCCGCCTCCCGTGACGCAGCAGTACACTCGCCACTACGGCCCTGTCCGCGCCCACGCCGGGGAGCCGCACGCACTGCGAGAGGCCGCGCCTGCGCCCGCGCCCGCGTCGAGGAGACGCACGCGCCGCGCGGCCGCGCCCCGCCTTCGCGCTCGCGCCTGTCGACGAGGCCGCGCGAGTTCGCGCCGCTCCGCCAGACGCCAGACGCGCGGTGGAGAGGAAGAAGATAGGATGAGAGGAGACACTGACGCGTGGGACTCATGATTCTAGGGGCTGAGAAATAGGAGGCTTTGCTGGAGTTGAAACAAAATGTAGGGCTCAAATATAGGAGCCGGCCCCTAGATAGCATGTAGGGGCTTTGATTTAAGAGCTCTCGCTGGAGATGCTCTAAGGAGAATGAGAGACTTAAATGTGAAGCCTATCTTAAATTATTTTCTATAAGAGCTAGCTATTGATTCTTAACTAACTCTACTATTAGGGACGTTTTCATGTGCGGAATCCTTCTCTGCAGACAGTAAAGGATGTTCTGCTTTTTCTTTCTTAAAAAAAATACATCGATTCTATTAAAATTCAGTTTAGGTGGGTCTGTCCATATGCTTCACCTGTTTATTACTCTCTCCGTCTTAAAATACGTGTCGTTGTTGATTTTTGATCACCATATTTGACAATTCGTTTTATTCAATTTTTTTGTACAAATATTAGTTGTTCTTTTATAACATGTTTATCATTTAAGATAGTATAATCACGACAGATTTATTTTAATATTTATGTATAAAATTTGCATAAGACGAATGGTCAAATATGGTGATAAAAATCAAAAGCGACAAGTATTTTGTGACGGAGGGAAGTATACTCCAGTTTGTACTACGTCCTAATTTCAGTCAGCCTGAGAGATGGCCACAAGCCTACTGAACCCATCCGCAGAGCAGCAGAGCCAGTCGATCAGAGCCGCAGAACCTCGAGCGCACGGCGATGCTATCCTCAGCCGCCTTCCTACCGCTCCGCCCCGCGTCGACCCGCGGCGGCGCTCGCCGGAGCGCCGCCGCCGCCGCCGCGACCATCACGATGCGGGACCGGAGCAAGAACCGGAAGCCGACGCAGCGCGGGCGGTACCTCAGCACCGAGGCCATCCAGGCCGTCCAGTCCCTCAAGCGCGCCGCCCTCCGCAGCAGCCCCGCCGCCGCCGTCGCGGTGGAACCCAAGCTACGGCGGTTGCTGAAGGCCGACCTGGTCGCCGTCTTCCGCGAGCTCGCGGCGCAGGGCGAAGCCCTCCTGGCCGTCCAGGTATGCAGCGCTTTCATGCTGTGTACTCCGCCAACTCGGTTGAGTGTGGCTTATCTCGCTGAAATCCAGTGCTGTGTGAGCCGTGGTGTGCCATGAGCAATCGGAGATCGCTTTTCTAGTGGTCTGGGCGTCGTTAGGCAAATTCCTTTGTTGATTGTGCGATACTGCGATCCAATTCCCAGGAATAATTTAGAATGATAACAACGCTTAGGATTCTACCATGACAAACTAGTATTATATGGTACGTTGGTCAATTTTCAGCACATCTTCATTATTCAGGGTGGAACTCAAGAAAATAACAAAATTTGGAAGCAATGATTCATTTGGAAGCAGTCAGCATTTGTGGACTGCAACTGCCACAGTGCTGCTCAGTCTCCACGTTATGGCTGTATACAAATCTTCCTGGGCATCTGACGGACGTGCGGTATTTTAGTCTGGTTCACCAAATTAGGCTTCCAAAAGTGTGTGTTTCAGTTTTCCCATCAGGAACAATAGTGTCAATTGTGTACAATAGTGTCAATTGTGTAAAATTGTGAATTCATGTCATGGGGATGTAGACTTCTAGAGCTACCAAACCAAACCATTTTATGAGATTGTCAGTAAAACTTCGGCATATCTCTATGTTAGAAACTTAAGCAGATAACAAAAATGTGCGGTTACACATTTGCAATTGTAATCTTTTGTGGACTACAACTACAGCAGTGATGTGTAGTTCGTACTCCTTAATGCTTTCTTACAAATTTTAGACAAATACATGCACTTTGGTTATCTGATAAACCAATTTATCACTTAGAGAAAATCAGGATATTCATGAACTGAGACTGACATTAGAAACAGCATAGTATGTAACTGAGACTGTTATGAATCATGACTGTTTTCATTCTCATCCACTTCGATCCAAGCCAGTGCTTTGTCACTGAATGGATGCAGTAGATGGGCTATGAATCCGTGAAATGTGGAACACTGGAACATGTATCTTGTTCTTTGTGATGCTCTGCAATAAGAATGTTAACAAAATTATGTGAACACGGCTAATATCTTGGATTGAGTATGATGTACTTGCATGAATGAAGGCAGAGTATTGGCAGCTGTTAAGTTTGTCAGGGTCTATTTTTTAATGCTGTTTAACTATTAGCTTTGTAAATGGCTTGACAAGGGGCGCATGTCTGCTTAGTTTCATTATACAACAGTTTTATCTCTTCTTACCGTTTGTTATTTGCATTTAGGATTACTATTTGGTGCTGACTAGCAGACATCTAGTCCATAACTGAGAAATGCAGATTGAGACGCCTCACAATGTTGTCATTGCTGCTAGGTCTTTGACGAGATTCGGAAGGAGCATTGGTACAGGCCTCGGTTGCTATGGTACATAGATCTTGTTACAGTGCTTGCTAGCAAAGGTTTGCGGGCCGAAGTTGAGAAAGCTTGTTCATATCTAAAGAGGGAACAATTGGAACCCGACACTAATGGTTTCAACCTGCTTCTGAAGGCGCTTCTAGATGCTGGGTTTACACAGTTAACAATGGATTGTTTCCGTTTGATGAAATTATGGGACAGTGATCCTGACAGAACAACATACAGAACATTGATCAGGGGTCTTGAATCTTTAGGAAAAATGGACCTATCTGCTGATATAAGGTTGGAAGCAGAAAATGAATATGGTTCCATTGACTTTCTAGATGAAGTGGAGGTCGAGAAGACTTGCATAAGTAAAGCTTTTTGATCCTACTCCAACGAGCAGAATTCACATTCGCGACGTATAAAACAAACATTGACCGCTCATAACTTGCTGATCATCCAGAAATGTTGAAGAAGGGTAGCTGTAGGTTCTTTTGTAACTTGTGTATAGGCTTCTGTTCGGAAGGTTCTCTGTATCTTATCATAGCTGATTCATAAGGTAGTCACGGTACTGTTTCTGTTCACATAATTAATTAAGTAATTTCGATGTAAATGTTTACGTGCGTCCAGCATGCAGACTTCAGAGTTGTAGCTGGATGGCAGGTTCTGGAGACACTTGCACTTCTTGTGCAAGTATGGTGGTTTAGAACATCAGAAGAAATCGTATCCTGGTTTCAGATTTATTTCCAGAAGCTGATGTGCAAATGGGACCTAATGACGTTTTCTGGTATATCTATACACATTCAGATAACTATGCCGCAAAAGAACAGAGAAATCAGAGTGGGACGCAAACTGGAAGGAAGTTTGAAATAGTAACATGAAATTTTCAGAAGCAGAACAACTCACCCTAACTATGGCAATTATTACATTTTCCTTCTGTTCTGAAAAAAATACCTACCATCTAGGAACAAAAATCGACAAGAAGACCAAAGCATTCCCAATGCTAACCTGCCCTTATCTGAACCGCAACTACACGTCCTCAGAACAAAGGCGTACCATCGATCATGCACCTGTGGCGGCGGGGCGCGCGATCGGGTCACCCCGTCTTGATCCTCTTCCTTCTCGGATTCTCGTCGCCGTCGTCGCTGCTGTAGTACTCTATCCGCGGCTCCACCTCAGGAATGCTCACCGTGCAGTACACCTTCCACACCACCAGGTTGGTGGCGCCTGGGCGGAACGCGACGCCGCGGAAGCAGGCAGCGCCCTCGTTGAGCCGGTACTCCTTCACGCGCCACGGCGTCAGCTTGCCACCGTCGTCGTAGTACGCGAACCTTGTCCGGAACGCGTAGACCTTCCCGTCGTCGCCGGCGTACCCCTTGTCGGGGTCGCAGCACCAGCGCCCGCCCGCCGCCACTTCCCGGAAGTATTTGCCGGGGCCGCCCGCCGCCGCGTCTTCGGGCCGCGTGGTAAAGAAGTAGCCCCAGACCGCATGGTCGTCCTCGCGGTTGCGGTTGCGGGTCGGGAACGGGAGCGCCTCGGGCCGCGCGGCGAGCACGTCAAAGCCGGCGGCCACGCCGTCCTGGACGGCGTTGTCCGGGACGCGGCCATGGAGCGCCTGCGGGATGAGGTAGCCGTCGAAGAGCTCGCGGGGCCTGGGACGGAAGACGTAGTATGCAGGCAACTTAGCCAAGCAGAGCCGTGGCTTGCCCGGCGCCGGGGCGTGGGTTGTGGTGGACTGCGGCGGCTGCGCCATGGATGAACCGATGGTTGGATGGATCGCCTCCTTGATCCTCGTCGGCATCTTCACTTCATTCTCGTCGCTGTCGTCGCTGTTGTAGTACCCCATCGGCGGATTGTCCTCGGCAATCTCCACCTTGTAGTACACCTGCCACACCACCAGGTTGTTGGCGCTGGGGTGGAACGCGACGCCGCGGAAGCGGGCGGCGCCCTCGTTGAGCCGGTACTCCATCATCCGCCATGGCGTCAGCTTGCCGCCGTCTTCGTAGTACGCGAACCTGGCCCGGAACGCGTAGACGTCCCCGTCGTCGCCGGCGTACCCCTTGTCGCGGCCGCAGCACCAGTACCAGCACCCGCCCCCCGCCACGTCCCGGGCGTTGCTGCGGGGACCACCCGCCACCGCTGCCCCGGGCCGCGCGGCGAAGAAGTAGCCCCAGACCGAGCCGTCGCCGTAGTACTTGCCGCGGTGGGAGGACGGGAACGGGAGCGCCTCGGGCCGCGTGGCGTAGACGTCGACGCCCTCGGCGACCGCGTCCTGGATGGCGTCGCCGGAGACGCGGCCGTGGAGCGCGCGTGGCACGAGGTAGTGGTCGACGAGGTTGCGGGACTGGGGCTGGAAGACGACGTTGGTGGGGAGATTGCCCGGCGCGGGGAGATCGGCCGCGGGGGATCCCGGCGGCTGCGCCATGGATGGATGGATGGCACGGGCCTTGCTTGGATTCGAAATTTTGGAGTGCGGATGGAGGTTTCGGTTGGTGGTTCGGAGAGGATTCTGAATCCGTTGATCTGGGCATCTGTGGGGTCGCATTTATATGCGCAGACACGTCTTCTGTATGATACCTGAGCTTGATCAGGATGACAAACAGAACAATCTGCCTTTATACGATTGGAAGCATGAAATGGGTCTGGTTCCTTCCTCGATGAAATGGAGATCGACAAGGCCTGAACCAGTAGGAGTTATACATTTCTAAAGTTCAGATGGGCAAGAAGTCATTCCCATATGACCACGTACCAGTCCATGTCTGATCGACGAGGCTTCAACCCAGACGATAAAGAAGGGATGCCTGGAGCTTTGTCAATCCACATTTTCCTTTTCTAACAATTTAACAGACTATGTTTTTTGCGTTTTCACCATGAAAACTATAAAAACCTCCTCATGAATCTTGGAACAATTATTGTGAAGCTCGAAACAATTGTTCTGGCAGCCCCAAACAATTTCCGTGAAGCTCAGAACAAATCAGTTTCATGGCGATTGGGGAGGAGTTCTCCGTGGTTGTCTGGACTAATAGTTAATTATGTCTCCAAACAGACATAAGACTAATGGTTAATCAACGGCGATAAATTAACAGTTTTAAGTTATACTCCAGCTTGTACGTATGTTCCAGTCAGCCTGAGAGATGGCGACAAGCTCACTGAACCCATCCGACTGCAGAGCAGCGGGGCCAGTCGATCAGAGCCGCAGAACCTCGAGCGCACGGCGATGCTATCCTCAGCCGCGTTCCTACCGCTCAGCCCAGCCTCAACCCGCGGCGGCGCTCGCCGGAGCGCCGCCGACCATCACGATGCGGGACCAGAGCAAGAACCGGAAGCCGACGCAGCGCGGGCGGTACCTCAGCACTGAAGCCATCCAGGCCGTCCAGTCCCTCAAGCGCGGCGCCCTCCGCAGCACCCCTGCCGCCGCCGTCGCGGTGGAACCTAACCTTCGGCGGCTGCTGAAAGCCGACCTGGTCGCCGTCTTCCGCGAGCTCGCGGCGCAGGGCGAGGCCCTCCTAGCCCTCCAGGTATGCTGCGCTTTCATGCTGTGTTGTGTACTTTGCCGAGTCGATAGAGTGTGGCTTGTCTCGCTGAAATCCATTGCTCAGTGAGCCGTGGTGTGCCACTAGCAATCGGAGATCGCTTTTCTAGTGGTGTAGGCGTCGTTAGGCAAATTCCTTTCTTGGTTTGTGCGATCCAATTCCCAGGAATAATTTGGAATGATAACAACTCTTAGGATTCTACCATGACAAACTTGTATTATATGGTACGTCGGTCAATTTTCAGCATATCTTCGTTATTCAGGCTAGAAACACAAGAAAATAACAAGATTTGAGAGCAATGATTCATTTCGAAGCAGTCAGCATTTGTGGACTACAGCTGCCACAGTGCTGCTTAGTGTCTACAGGTTATGGCGATATACAAATCTTCCTGGGCATCTGATAGACGTGCAGTATTCTAATCTGGTTCACTAAATTATAACTTCAGACTTTTAGAGAAAAAAATATGAGATTCCTGAAATGATCTTCGTTTAGAAACAACATGATGATGTGTAGTGCAACCCTGGCTCTCATTGGTTTTCAAAATTGTGTGATTCAGTTTTCCCATCAGGAACAATAATAGTAATTGTGTAAAATTTTGAATTCATGTCATGCGGATGTAGACTTTTAGAGCTACCAAGCCAAACCGTTGTATGAGATTAAGTCGGTAAAACTTCAGCATATCTCTGTGTTAGAAACTTAAGCAGATAACAAAAATGTGCAGTTACACATTTACAATTGTAATCTTTTGTGGACTACAACTACAGCAGTGATGTGTAGTTCGTACTCCTTAATGCTTTCTTACAAATTTTAGACAAATATATGCACTTTTATTATCTGATAGACCAATTTATCACTTAGAGAAAATCAGGATATTCATTTTCATGAACTGACATTAGAAACAGCATAATACTCATCCACTTCGATCCAAGCCAGTGCTTTGTCACTGAATGGATGCAGTAGATGGGCTATGAATCCGTGAAATGTGGAACACTGGTTCTTTGTGATACTCTGCAATAAGAATGTTAACAAATTATGTGAATACGGCCGATACCTTGGATTGAGTATGATGTACTTGCAGAATGAAGGCAGAGTATCGGCAGCTGATAAGAGCAACTCCAGGAGCCTAGCCAAATCTCACTCTCTATATTCCCATTTAGCTATCCATTTAGCTAAGATTCCTCCTATATTTTAGTACACTCCAACAGACTAGCTAAATCATGTAAAACCTCTCCTCTGAATCTTTCTTTTTTTTTCACCCAGCCCTTCTTTTCTCTCTCTACATGTGGGACCGTGTCAAGGCTATAAGCCAACCGGCAGCCACTCGTTCACTCTCTTCCATTCACTCATCCTCATGGCCTCATCCGCTCATTTGCATCTGCTCTCTGCTCTCAAACACGCACACACCACACACGCTTTCAATCACACGCACACACGGCAAGAGGGATTGAGGGAGATGGCAGATTGGCAGCGGCACATGGAGCGGAAGCGCGTGCTTGAGCTCGCTTGAGCTTGCGCGTGGCTGCTCTCGGACGCTCCGGCGAAGGTGGCGGCCACAGCGAGCGCGTGCGTCAGTTCGCGAGGGTGAGTCCGGCGGGCGAAGGAGCTCCGCGACGGGCGGCGGGCGGCAGGTCTCGAGGCGACGGCGCAGGACGGCGGTAGCGGAGGGACCAGCGGCGCCATGCGATGCAGAGGAGCTCCGTGACGGGCGAGGCCGGCGGGCGGACGAGCTCCGCGACGGGCGGCGAGCGGAGGAGCTCCGCGGATGGGCGGCAGGCCACCGGAGGTCATCGCGGCCGAGGTGAGGTGGAAGGGCCCAGGGCGTTGCACGCTGGAGGGCGATGGCGAGTCGAGTACGCTCGGCATTTTGCCCGAGGGAACGAGCGGGGATGACGAGCCGGATAACCAAGCGAGCGGGATGGAGAGGCTGTTGGATTGTGTTTTTTACACCGTTTTGCTATATTTGCCGATTTAATTTGTTTTACAGAGCCTGTTGGAGTTGCTCTAAGTTTGTCAGGTTCTATTTTATACTGTTTAACTATTATCTTTGTAAATGGCTTGACAAGGGACGCATGTCTGCTTAGTTTTATTATACAATAGTTTTCTCTTGTCTTACAGTATTGTTATTTGCATTTAGGATTACTATTTGGTGCTGACAAGCAGACATCTAGTCCATAACTGAGAAATGCAGACTGAAACGCCTCACAATGTTGTCATTGCTGCTAGGTCTTTGACGAGATTTGGAAGGAGCATTGGTACAGGCCTAGGTTGCTATGGTACATAGATCTTGTTACAGTGCTTGCCAGCAAAGGTTTGCGGTCCGAAGTTGAGAAAACTTGTTCATATCTAAAGAGGGAACAATTGGAACCCGACACTGATGGTTTCAACGTGCTTCTGAAGGCGCTTCTGGATGCTGGGTTTACACAGTTAACAATGGATTGTTTCCGTTTGATGAAATTATGGGACAGTGATCCTGACATAACAACGTACAGAACATTGATCAGAGGTCTTGAATCTCTAGGAAAAATGGACCTATCTGCTGATATAAGCTTGGAAGCAGAAAATGAATATGGTTCCATTGACTTTCTTGATGAAGTGGAGGTCGAGAAGACTTGCACAAGTAAAGCTTTTTGATCTTACTCCGACGAGCAGGATTCACATTCGCGACGTATAAAACGAATATTGACAGCTCATAACTTGCTGATTATCCAGAAATGTTGAAGAAGGGTAGCTGTAGGTTCTTTTGTAACCTGTGTATAGGCTTCTGTTCGGAAGGTCCTCTGTATCTTATCATACGCTGATTCATAAAGTTGTCACAGACTCACACTCTCACAGTACTGTTTCTCCACATAATTAATTAAGCAATTTCGATGTAAATGCTTACGTGCGTCTAGCATGCAGACTTCAGAGTTGTAGCTGGATGGCAGGTTCTGGAGATTGTTCTACTTCTTGTGCAAGCATGGTGGTTTAGAACATCAGAACAAATCGTATCCTGGTTTCAGATTTAGTTTTCCAGATTGCTGATGTGCAGATGGAACCCAATGATGTTTTCTGGTATGTCTATACACATTCCTACTGTTTCGTTTGACAAGTACATACAATCTTCTCCAGATAATATTCAGATAACTATGCCGCAAAAGAACAGAGAAATCAGAGGGGACGCAAACTGGAAGGAAGTTTGAGATAGTAATATGAAATTTTCAGAAGCAGAATAACTTACCCTAACTATGGCAATTATTATCATTTCCCTTCTGTTCTTGAAAAAACACCAACCATCTAAGAACAACAATCGACTACAAGACCAAAGCATTCCCAATGTTAACCTGCTCTAATCTGAACCGCAACTATACGTCCTCAGAACAAACGCGTCCCATCGAACATGCACCTGTGGCGGCGGGGCGCGCGATCGGGTCACCCCGTCTTGATCCTCTTCCTTCTCGGATTCTCCTCGCCGCCGTCGCTGCTGTAGTACTCTACCGGCGGCTCCACCTCAGGAATGCTCACCGTGCAGTACACCTTCCACACCACCAGGTTGGTGGCGCCTGGGCGGAACGCGACGCCGCGGAAGCAGGCAGCGCCCTCGTTGAGCCGGTACTCCTTCACGCGCCACGGCGTCAGCTTGCCACCGTCGTCGTAGTACGCGAACCTGGTCCGGAACGCGTAGACCTTCCCGTCGTCGCCGGCGTAACCCTTGTCGGGGTCGCAGCACCAGCACCAGCGCCCGCCCGCCGCCACTTCCCGGACGTATTTGCCGGGGCCGCCCACCGCCGCGTCTTCGGGCCACGGTGGTAAAGAAGTAGCCCCAGACCGCATGGTCGTCTGGGCGGTTGCGGTTGCGGCTTGGGAGCGGGAGCGCCTCGGGCCGCGCGGCGAGCACGTCGAAGCCGGTGGCCACGCCGTCCTGGACGGCGTTGTCCGGGACGCGGCCATGGAGCGCCTGCGGGATGAGGTAGCCGTCGAAGAGCTCGCGGGGCTTGGGACGGAAGACGTAGCCTAAAGGCAACTCAGCCAAGCAGAGCCGTGGCTCGCCCGGCGCGGGGAGATCGGCCGCGGGGTACCCCGGCGGCTGCGCCATGGATGGGTTGGATGGGGCACGGGCCTTGCTTGGATTCGAAATTTTGGAATGCGGATGGAGGTTTCGGTTGGTGGTTCGGAGAGGATTCTGAATCCGTTGATCTGGGCATCTGTGGGGTCGTATTTATATGCGCAGACACGTCTTCTGGATGATACCCGAGCTTGGTCAGGATGACAAACAGAACAATAGTATGCCTTTATATCATTGGAAGCATAAAATGGGTATGGATCCTTCCTCGATGAAATGGAGATCGACAAGGCCTGAACCAGCAGGATTTATACATTTCTAAAGTTCAGATTGGCAAGAAGTCATCCCCATATGGCCACGTACCAGTCCATGAGTCCATGTTTTCTGATCGGCGAGGAGGCTTCAACCCAGACGATGAAGAAGGAATGCCTGGAGCTTTGTCAATCCACATTTTCTTTTTCTAACAACTTAATAGACTAGATTTTTTTGCGCTTGCACCATGGAAACCTCCTCGTGAAGCTTGGAACAGTTGCTATGAAGCTCGGAACAATTGTTCTGGCAGCCCGAAACAATTTCTGTGAAGCTCGGAACAAATCTTGGGGAGGAGTTTCCATAGTTTCCATGGTGATGCGGAACAATTCTATCATTCCTCCTCCCTGTCCTGCTTTCTTTTGTCTCCTCCTCCTATTCCCCTGTCACTAGGGTTCCTCACCCAACACGTGATCGACCACCACGACGCCCCCTTGTTGCCTGCCCACCAACCATCATCCCTATCAAGCCACCAAAAAACCTCCAAAAAACCCTCCCACTAAGGCCGCCAGCCTTAGATGGACCCCAAACCCTAACCCAACCCTGACCTCTAACCTCACCAGAGTTCTTTCTAGAGCCTGGGACAAAGCTTATTGGAGACGCTGAAAGCGAATCGTGGTGCGGATCCGTCTCTACAATTTGGGTGAGCATGTTGTCTATTTTGCCTAGGTGGCATTTAGCTTTCTTAAAAAAAAAACGAGACTTGCGACACAAATAGACGATGACAAAATTGAGCGTTCGGCAAACAAGAAACACTGGAGTGTCATTTTGTTTTTTCCAAAAACAAAGCATGCTAAAAATGTGAGGCGGTTGCTTTTGTATCCGCTCTAGACAAAGGTGAACGTGAACACCACGGTACCTTGCCGCGCTAGCGGCGGGGCCAGAGATAACGTTTCCCGCAATGAATGCTCAAGAGCGGAAACGCCTCCTGCTCTTCTTTCCCGCAATGGCGGCTCTAGACCGGAAACGCCTCTGTATTTTCGGCAGGCGATGATGTGCTAAACATAGTCATCATCTTGGGGTGGGGTAGTGCTCAAATCCTAAGGTTGTTTGTCTTCGATGAGACCCAAACCACAAATAATCCTAACCCAACCTTGATCTCTAACCTCGTTCAGGAGCCGGGGACGAAGCTTATTGGAGATGATGCTTCACATGAATCTTCACGTGGACCCGGTCTTCCAAATTCAGATGAGCACAACGTCTTTTTGCCTGGGTGAAGTGAAGTAACTTTCCTAAAAGGAGAGACTTGCGACAGACCGACGATGACAAGATCGAGTGTTGGTACACAAGAACACACTGGAGTGTCATTTTGATCCTCCAAAACCTGGGGGGGAGGGGGGGGGGGGGGGGGGGGGGGTAGAGATAATGTTGGAGCACCTCAAAGATGAGGTAGTTCTCGAATCCTGAGGCCGTCAGTCTCTGACGAGGCCCAAACCCTGAATCATAACCCAACCCCGATTACTAACCTTGCCCGAGTTCATTTTGGAGCCAGGGACATAGCTTATTGGAGATGCTTAACAATTGGCACAAACCCTTCCTTCCAAATTCAGGAGAGCATAACATCTTATTGCTTGGGTGAAGTTGAACTTTCCTAAAAGGAGAGACTTGTTGTGACACAGATCGAGAAAGACATAATCGAGTGTTTGGAACACAAGAAACACTTGAGTGACTTTTTGTTTTTCTAAAACTAAAGCATGCTAAGAATGTGAGGCGATTGCTTCTGTAACCGCTCCAGTTAAAAGTATCCGTGAACTCTATCATGTCGCTCTCTAGCGGCGGGGCCAGAGCTAATGTTTCCCGCAATGGCGGCTCATGAACGGAAACACATCCTGCTTTTTGGCCAGCGATGGCGTCCTAGTCGCGGGCATCATCAGGGAGGCACCCGTACATGGAGCGTCTTGGGGACGAGGTAGTGCCAGAACCCTAAGGCCGTCAGTCTCCGATGAGGCCCAAACCACGAATCCTAACCAAGCCCCGATATCTAACCTCGTCGGAGTTCATTCGAGATTCAGGCAAGAAGCTTATTGGAGATGCTTCATAGGCGCGAACCTGTCCTTCCAAATTCAGGTCAGCATAACGTCTTTTTTGCCTAGGTGAAGTATAACTTTTCTAAAAGAAAGACTTGCGACACACATCAACAATGACAAAATTGAGTGTTTGGCACGCAAGAAACACTCGCTGAAACACCTAAATTGCAGTTTCTCTTCGCCAGGCCAAAAACTGATGCGATTCAGACCAATTCAGGGAAGAAACGTTTCGTCGTTGTTGCGCTTAATTTGGTGGCATTTCTGCGGATTCTTGCATGAAACCGAAATGTTTCGGCTTTTGCCAAACACACCTAAAAGTATGAGTCGGTTGCTTCTGTACCCGCGCCAGCAAAGATGTCCCTGAACTCCATCATGTGGCACTAGCGGCGGGGTCAGAGATGACGTTTCCCTCAATGGTGGCTCAAAAACAAAACACATCCTGCTCTTCTTCCTTGCTTAACAGGAATCATGGCGCTGACCCATCCTTTCAAATTTAGGTGAGCACGTCTTTTTGCCTGGGTGAAGTTCGACTTTCCTAAATGGAGAGACTTGCGATCACAGATTGACGATGAAAAAATCGAGTGTTTGGCACGCAAGAAACACTGGAGTGAGATTTTGTTTTTCTAAAACCAAAGCATGTTAAAATTGTGAGGCAGTTACTTTTGTAACCGCTCCAGACAAAAGGTGTCCATGAACTCCAAGGTATCATGCCGCGCTAACGGTGGGGTAGAGATAACGTTTCCCGCAATGGCGGCAAAAGAATGGAAACTCCTCGTGCTTTTCTTTCCCGCAATGGCGGCTCAAGAACGGAAACATGTCTTGCTGTTCAGCCAATGACGGCATCCTAGACGCGGTCATCATTAGGGAGGCACCCGTGGAGCGCCTATGGGATGAGGTAGTGCACGAACCCTAAGGCTGTCAGTCTTTGATTAGGCCCAATCCACGAATCCTAGCCGTATCCCGATCTCTAACCTCGCAGGAGAATTCGGTCCGAAGTCGGGGAAGAAGCTTATTGGAGATGCTTAACATGAATCAAGGCGCGGACCCGTCCTTCCAAATTCCGGACAGCACACATTGTCTTTTTGCCTGGGTGAAGTTTAGCTTTCCTAAAACAAAACTTGCGATACACATCACCGATGACAAAATCGAGTGTTTGGCACACAAGAAACACCAGAGTGACTTGTGTTTTTCCAAACCAAAGAATGCTATGGGTGGGTTTGGTATGGTTCCAGATTCTTTGAGAAACAGAAACGTTTTAGTTTCTTTCGTGAAACGTTTCTTAGCTTGAAACAGAATCACTTGTGAAACTACTTGGCTCGTAAACGAGGATTATAATTTTAGTGGCTAATGTACCCCTATATAAGAACGATTCAGTACCTCTCGTAAATTAGGTATTTTTGTAGGATTTTTATATTACTAGAAACCTACCAAAATATTTTTGTGCGTAGCCTTAGGGTGTGCCCCTATCAGCTCCATTAAGCATCACCCAGGCCAACATCTTCTGCCATCCAAGGTGACACAAAAAGCAGGTCACCGTTGAGGCTTTGGTCAAGGTTCTGTTCTACCTACGCGCAACACGCTGTGATAAATAGGAAAATTAGCTAGGGATCATAATAGGTAACAAGTTCCGATGTCGGATTTGGTTGTGCGCCGGACACATTTGAGTGGAGGTGTCATACAGATTTGGAATGGTGTTTTGGTTAGTGGCAATGCGCCATGAGCAGAGCAGAATTTCTAGGAGGAGGGCAACCGGGCGACCGTTTTCGCTCGGTGAAACACCTAAATTGTAGTTTCTCTTCGCCAGGCCAAAAACTGGAGCGATTCAGACCGATTCAAGGAAGAAACGTTTAGTCGTTGCTGCGTTTAATTTGGTGGCGTTTCTACCGATTCTTGCCTGAAACCAAAACGTTTTGGCTTGCCAAACACACCCTAAAAGTACGAGTCGGTTGCTTCTGTACTCGCGCTAGCAAAGGTGTCTGTGAAGCCCATCATGTTGCGCTAGCAGCGGGGTCAGAGATAATGTTTCTCTCATGGCTCAAGAAAAAGCATCATGCTTTTCTTCCATGCTTAACAAGAATCATGGCACTGACCCATCCTTCCAAATTCAGGTGAGCACAACGTCTTTTTTGCCTATGTGAAGTTCGACTTTCCTAAAAGGAGAGACTTGCGATCACAGATTGACGAGGAGAAAATCAAGTGTTTGGCACGCAAGAAACATTAGAGTGACATTTTGTTTTTCTGAAACCAAAGCATGCTACAATTGTGAGGCGGTAGCTTTTGTAACCACTCCAGACAAAAGGGGTGTTTGTGAACTCCAAGGTATTGTGCGTTTGCGGCAGGGCTAAGATATTGTCTCCCGCAATGGCGGCTCAAGAATGGAAACTCCTCCTGCCGTTGTTTCTCGAAGAAACTAAAACGTTTCTGTTTCTCAGAAAATTTACCATTAAACGTTTCTATTTCACAAAGAATTTGGAGGAGTTACCATTAAACGTTTCTGTTTCTCAGAGAATTTGGAGGAGTTTCCATTAAACGTTTTTGTTTCTGATCCACCCAAGCGATTCAGATCGATTCATGGAAGAAACGTTTCGTCGTTGCTACGTTCAATTCGGTGGTGTTTCTGCCGATTCTTGCTTGAAACCGAAACGTTTCGGCTTTGCCAAACACACCTAGAAGTATGAGTCGGTTGTTTCTGTACGGGCGCCAGCAAAGGATTCTGTGAACTCCGTCATGATGTACTAGCAGCGGGGTCAGAGATAACGTTTCCCTCAATGGTGGCTCAAAAACAAAATTGCCTCCGGCGTTTCAGTCGGTGATTGCGTCCTAGACGCGGTCATTGTCGAGGAGGCACCAGATGAAGTCCGAACTCTAACCCAACTCTGTTCTCCAACCATGTCGGAGTTCTTTCTGGAGCGGGGACGAATCTTATTGGAGATGCTTAACACAAAGGGAAAATAGCGTTTAGATCAAAATTTCGAACTTCACTTGTGAAACAGCTATCTTTTTTTAGATTTTTTAAGATCACAATAGATTGTTGTCAAATTTTGTAAGACAACCACATATTTTTTGAAAATCTGTGGTAGAATCGTAAAACTGTTTTGCAAGATCACCATAAATTTTTGAACATAATTATGTGGTAAAAAAGCAAAACCTAAAAATCGATGGTTGTTTCACAGTTGAACTTCAAAAGTGTGGTCGATATGAAATTACCCCTAACACAAATCATTGCGCGGACCATCTGTCCAAATTCTGGTGAGCAAAACTTCTATTTCACTAGGTGAAGTTTAACTTTTCTAAAAAAAAGAGACTTGCGATACAGATCGACAACCACAAAATCAATTGTTTGGAAGGCGAGAAACACTGGATGACATTTTGTTTTTCTGAAATCAAAGCATGCTAAAAATGTGAGGCAGTTGCTTCTGTATCCGCTCTAGACAATGGTGTCCATGAACTCCATGGTATTATGCCGCCCTAGCAGCGGGGATGGAGATAACCTGTCCTACAGTGACATTCTCTCCCTTCTCGTCATCGTCGTCGTCGGTCGAGTAGTAGTCTACGTTTGGTTCCTCCTCGGGGATGTCCGGCTCGTGGTAGACCTTCAGTATCACCAGGTCCTTGGCGCTTGGGTGGAACGTGACGTCGCGGAAGGCCGGCGCGTCCTCGTCCAAGCGGAACTCCTTCATCCTCCACGGCGTCAACTCGCCGTCGCCCTGAGCCGCCGGCTCGTGGAACGCGAACCAGTTGCGGAACGCGTAGACCGCCCCGTCCTCGCCGACGTACGCCTTCTCGCCGCCGCTCCTCCGCCAGCACCCGCCCGCCACCACGTCCCGGACGTCACCCTCGGAACCGCCTCCGCCGCCACCCGCCGCCGGCGCCGTGGGCCGCTTGGAGAAGAAGTAGCCCCAGATCACGGGCTCGAACTCGGACGCGCGGCGCTGGCGGGTCGGGAACGGGAGCGCCTCCGGCCGCACGGCGTAGACGTCGACGCCCTCGGCGATGACGTCCTGGACGCGGCCGTCGTCGGGGAGGCGGCCGTGGAGCGCCATGGGGATGAGGTAGTGCTCGATGAGGCAGCGGCCGTTCGCTTCGAAGACCATGCCGGGCGGGAGCATGTCCGCGGTGTACTCCATGGCGATGTCAAGGTCGATGATGTCCTGCCGCGGCTGCGCCATGGGGATTGATCGCGAGGGGCTCGCCGGATTTTGATCGGATAATTTGAAGTTTTCTAGAAGGATTAAGGAACTGTTGCTGGGCCCTGGATGTGGATTTGGCCATTGGATTGGGCGCGTATATATGGGCGGCAAAGGACGGCGTTCGACTCCGAGTCGGAAGGTGGAGGGCAGTTTCGGCAATTGGCGGCGGTTCGTGCCACGTCAGCAGTCCGACTCCATCTCGAGTTCAAGTCGGGACCGACTGGAGTCATTGTTTGATTCGTGGATGTGTGTACGCGTTTCCGGACAGCGCGGAATGCCGAATGGCCTGAGCTTATCCTTTCGCCGTCCGCTCCGTGCTCGGCTCTCACCTCGCCGGCGTCTCCCATGGCGGAGCCCAAATCCCGGGCCGAAGCCCGACCCGCCGCTCCACATGGCGCAGCGGACGGAGGCGCTGACGCACATCCTGACCCACCCCTCCCACTCGCCGTCGCTCCACTCGCAGCTCTTCCTCGCCTCCCGCGTCCCGTGCCCGGGCCCACCGCCTCCTACCCGCCCTTCCTCTGCCCCGGCGCCTCGCTGCTCCGCTGGGCGCTCACCGCCGTCTTCCTCCCGCGGGCGGCGCGCCTGGGCTACCCGCCCTCGTCCTGGCGGTCACGGTGCCCGTTCCAGCTCCCGCCGCCGCTCGTGCCCTCCGTCGGCATCGAGCCGGCCGAAGCGGTGGGGCGAGGCCGAGCTAAGCGGGTACGCGCGCCGGCGGCGGGCGCGGGGGGCCCCGTGAGGGTGCGGCCGCCGGTCTCCGTGGCGGGCGTGGGTGCTCATCACCGTGCCCAGCATCGTCATCGTTGGTGCCGTCATCCGCGAGCTCTTCTTGGTCCGGCCCAACCGCATCTGAGATGACATTGATCGAGGTGTGTACCTTTGATACGGGATGCTCATTGGCATTGTTTGGCAATAATTCTAGGCAGGAGAAAATTTGGATGTTTGCAATGGTTCTGGCACCAAATTGTCGCATTGTTTACAGCGATTTCATTGCAGAACCGTTAGAATAGATTACGGGCCATGAAGTCACAGTAATAAGCTATAGTTTACTGGGAACTATATGTAATTGTGAATGAAAAACTTCAGTTATAGTCGACCTATGGGATGGCATTAATTTGAAGTGTAAATTCATGAGATGTGTCGATGAGAGGCTAATGGCCATTTGGAATGTGGTTTTGCCAACTTGCAGGACAATGGACTTCTCTGATGAGAATACTTTTAATCTGGCGCATCAGTACAAATGGTTTATATAGCTCGCAGTTGCTGTACAAAGTTATCAGTTTCAGAGGAATTATGCCTGTATACCTCCCTAGCTTGTGGCAGATTAAGGTGCCACCTAGCGTACATGTATTCCTGTGGCTACTGTCTAAAAACAAAAACACTAACGAGGGACAATCTTAGTAAAAGACAGAAACTACTCTGGAGCGGTTTTTCTGAGTGTGCTGGGCCTGGGGCGATCGTTTGCTGCTGCTGGGCTCGGTGACGAGGCCGAGAATAGGGGAGTCCCTTGTTGGCCGACCCGCTGCCGCTGGACGGACGGAGAAGTTTGAGGTGGAGCCTCCCGATGCCGAGGCCGACGCCGAGCATGACGCCGAGTACTCCAGTTCCGCGTCCTGCAAAACGCAATCAGCAATCTCCGTTAGAATCAGCTAAGCAATCAGCTTTTGTGACACTATTGTTATGCAAAGTTTTCGATTGTCTTGAATTTTTGTTTAGAAAGGAAATAAATATAGAAAATACATATTTTATGGCTTAGAGAAATACTCTTGTGTGGTTTTCAAACACTACCGGTTCTGTGCAATTGGTGCACAGACAGCTCGGAAGTTAATCAGCTGAAGAAATATATTGGAGTACCACTCTGTTTGTACACTGCCCCCTATTTATCGTCCTGCGTACGAGTACTCCACGCCTCCATCATCAACAGGATGGCTGGATACGAGTACATACCGATCACAGCAAGCATTTGAAACGAAATTTGTATTGCAAATCTTTTATTGCCTGCTGTCGTACTAGCTGTCTCGGATCAGTAAGTACGGGCGAGGTAGGTGGCCACTGAACTGATCGGGATTCGGGGGGTAGAGCAGCATGCAGCGGGAAACGAAATAAAAACAAATCGAACGAAATCGCGTACCGGCCGTTGGTGCTCGTCGTCCTCGGACTGGCACGGCGTCACGGGCGCCGCCGGGTCGTCGTCGTCGTCGCCGTGCGAGGAGTGCTCGGGCTGGACGGCGACGACGACGCTGTAGAGCTCGACGATGCGGTCGCAGTTGTCGGCCCACACGCCTGCGCCGCCCACGCGTCGGGGAAGTGGTCCTCGCTGAACCGTATCCGGCGGAGGTAGTTGGCGCCGTCGCCCCGCGGCGCGAGCGTCATCAGCACCCCGGGCTCCGGCTCCGCCACCCACTCCCCGTCGCTGGCGTCCGCGGGGGCCGTGCCCGTCTCCTCCTCCTCCTCCTCGGCCAACGGGGAGCAGCACTTGTCGCAGTGCTCGTGCTTCTACCCACCGTCGTGCTCCTCCTCCTCCTGCGGCTGCGCCGGCGCGATCTTGGCGGACGAGGACGCGGACGAAGACGCGTCCAGCTGCAGCTCCTCGTCCTCCGCCGTCGGCTTCCTACACCGCCGCCGCGCCCGTGCGCGATTCCCGCCGCCGCCCTTCACCTTGAGGGTCATGGCCTTCATCTGCACACGCGACGACAGCACATTGATTTCACGCATCCGCACACGAGAGCAGAGGATTGCGAGAGGTGGAAGGAAAGGACGGCGTACGCTCTTGGTGAGGTCTCTGATGACGGCGACGGACTTGGTGATCCTGCTGCCGCTGCCCCCGCCGTGGAAGCACGCGTGCATCATCTCGACAGGGGAGGTCCTCTATCTCGACAGGGGAGGTCCTCTGCGGCGACGGCGGCGGCTATAGGGAGAGAGAGCCGTCTTGCTGAAACTCTGCTGCTGCCTTTGGAAGGGAGGAAGGAAGGGGATGAAATTGAAGAAAGCGGGGCAGGGCGGGCACGGAATCAACGGGCGAGAAAAACGCGCGTCCTCCTCCCAGGCAGAGGCTGCTGGTAATCAATGCGGGATTTGCGGTGTTTATGGTAAGCGTTCGTAGAACGGAGTACTCTGTGGATATAGATGGCCACAGGAGTAAAAGTACTTCGTGGACACGCACGCCCAAACCGCAGCTCGTCGTTACTGCGGTGCACGTACGGGATTTCGAAAAATTTCTGCAGATTCGTCCGAGGAAAGATCCAGTAAAGTAACGTTCGCCTACGAACTGGCGAACGAGAAGAGCAGGGGCGGCATCCGAACGGGATGCGTGGTGCCGTTCTGCAGCTGTAGTAGTACTCGAATGATGAGAGATGTACAGTAGCGATTAACTCACGTCGATTACTCGATTGTGCGGGCAGCTGACACGTTCCCGGCGCTGGACGTGCCGAGCCGAGCGGGTGCGCGGCGGCCACCTGCCTCAGCTCCTCCAGAGCTCCACGTGCGACGCTGGGACGGGACTGGTATACCTTCGAGATCAATTACACGTCGACCCCCGGCGTCGGGTTGAACTCAACGCCGCCTACATACACCGCTTGCAGTCGAGCGCACGCTTCGATTAGGAAGAACGTTTGATTAGAGAGTACGATATGGCGATGCGACAACTCGACCCTGCTCATACTCCTGTCGTCATTCCAGATTATATGATCACCACGTATGTGTTCCTCTTCCTTGCAGCTGCAACGAATGGCTCAGAAATCATTGACCAAACTACGGTTACCTTCAAAATCACACGTCAACTCTCGCAGCTGGTGACCTCCGCGCGCGCCTACAAGTACACATCTGCATCATTCACGTGATCACACACCTCAAACTGCAGTCTGCAGAGCACTTCAAAAGATACTAGGGCCCCGTTCGGTGACCCCTCTAAAAATTTTAGAGGGGTCACATCAAAATGCCGGCACGATTTATGTGTACTAAACAAAGTTAAATTACAAAACTAAGTCCAGGACCCCCATCTATTTCGCGAGACGAACGTAATGAGGGTAATTAAGCGGCGATTAGACGATGGTTACTGTAGCATCACTGTGTCAAAACATTGATTAATTAGGCTCATTAGATTCGTCTCGAAAAATAACGCCCATCTGCAGAAAGGTTTTGCAATTAAATTTTATTTAGTATCCCTAAATAGTAAGATTCTTTTTACTTTAGAGGGGTATAAAGTTTAGAGGGATTTTAGAGGGAACCGAACGCCACCTAGATCGCCATGGCGGCCAGGGCCAGGCTCCACTCATCAGTTCTCCTCTCCCTACTGTGTTTCCAACTGATCATCACGACGTCGCTCTGTCAGTTACCGCCATCCGACCGTGACGTCGCGGCGCTGGTCAAGATCCGGGAGTAGTTCGGCAACCCGCCGGACGTGTTCGCGGGTGAGAAAACTTCCAGTGCTCCCGGCCCTTCGGGTGCTCCCGTGCTCCCGAGTGATGTGAGCCGTCGAAAGTAAGATGTACGGGCATTATCTTTCTGGAACCAGCTCCCCATGGAAGTTTCACGTAGAAGTCCATAAAGAATGCTGAAGCATGGTACATTTATGTTTAGCCCCTTGAAAGTGTACCATTCTCATTCCAACTCCTCTACCAAGTTCTAGCAGCTTCGTTCTCTCCGACGGGCGGCGAGCTACGGGTCTGGAATCCAAAGCCGGCGGCGCCCTCATCCTTCTCTCACAACTTTGAGGACGGAGATCCATCGGGAATCACCAGTAAGCTTCCTTCTCCTTGCTTTTAGACCGCTCCTTCTTTTTGGATCTTGCATTTGGATTGTTGTGCATTCCGATTTCGGGTCCAACCATATTCTGTACTTCTCTCACTCACTCGCTCACACCGACGCGCCTGAATGCCGGCGATGTTGGGGCAGAGCTGAACAACAGCTTCAGATCTCTCTCCCTCGTCCAAATTTGGGTCAATGTATTAGCTACTGTTGCAGAGCAATATCACATCAGTCCAGGCTCATTTCTGTTGCTAGGTATTTAGCAATTTGATGGGTACATGTGCGATGTAAACCGCAATTGAATGGAATTTCAGTATGCCGTTGTTGTTCCTTCCTAATTTATCAGGAAAATAGCAGCATTGATCTGTAGTTACAAGTTGCATTTGTGTTTACGATTATGACTAAAAGATTTTAGGCTCCCATATATGCTTGGAATGAAATAACCTGTTAAAACTTATCCATCTAATAAGCTAATATCTAGAATAGATTTACAATAGTCATTCAGTAGGCAGCATATAGTTCTCGCATGAGATTTATTTTGTTCTCTTTTTTCGCTAGTCAAAGAAAAAGCAGTGTGCAAAGTGACATGTTCTTTTTTGTTGCATTCATGGTAGCAACCAGTTCACGATGGGGAGTCTGGTACAAAGTGTTGGCTCAACCACTGCACTAGAAATCGAAGATGATGCTAGCAGCAAATTCATGGTAAATTACAAATACTAATCAATTTGTTGATTCAAGTTGAAAGACATTACTTACAGTTTCATTTACAAATTTCACAAGGCTGAAACAGGGAAAAATTTCTTGCAGCATTACGTGAGTGTATCTCATGACTATTAAAAGGCATCAAAAGTTTAATGTTACTCCTGTTTGTTTGTAGGTCAAGGGACATGAAAAGTTTGAGGAGAATTGTATGGCAAAAATTATGTCTCTTGTTTTGTGCAGAACAAGGTGGCTGTAGTATAACTCTGCTACTTGCTTGTAGCCCTGTAGGCACTAATAATTTCAAATAAAGACATTGACATGTAGTGTCGAGTGGTGTAGATAATGCATATTTTGTGATATAGCAACTGCTAGTTGTAATATTCAGCTGACTTGGTTGTAAGAGGTGCAGCAAACTTCTGCAACCAAATATATATCATTTGGCCAGATGTGTAAAATTAGTTGCTGTAACTCCAAACCTTTTGTGCCTTTGTTTTGGAAAAGTGCATTTATGGAATTGGACTGATGATATATGGATTTGAGCCTGTGTAAAGCACAAACTCTCTGTTGAATATATAGCTGCACCACCTTCTTAACCCTTTTTCCTAATGAACATACAAATGCAGCAGATAAGAGCAAGAAAACAAAATTCGCTTTCACTTAAAAGAATATGTCCTTCAATCAGAGGAGCATTACATATTTACATCCGCTGGAAGTGATAACGTGCTAAGCACTTGCACCAGTGATTACACACTGGTTTTGGTGTCCAAAAAAAAAGGAACATACACTGGTTTTACAAGTAACAGGGATTCTTCTCTCGTAGCTTTGACAAAAGAAGAGAGTTTTTGCGCACTTGATCATCGGTAGTTCGCTGACAAGTCGGCCAGCACCTCATCACCATTCCAATGCACACCATAGTTCGTCCCCAGATCGTCCAGAATGTCATCGCGATAATTTGCCGGAGTCACCCATGTTCTGTGCATTACACTCGAACATCTTCTGTACTGAAACAGCCTAGTTCTAATCATACACTGGATATAATTTCATCATGAACTGGAACACCAAGTTAATTACACGCAGTTCCAAAACTGCAAATCATAATTTTTAATATTAGTGAAAAGCAACATTAATCCATATTCTAACTTCAACCGCTAGTCCATATCTAAATCTATGTTGACCATTTCATTGGATGCGTATGTGCTTGCAAATTGGAACATGTGACCATGTGAAATTGCAGAACTGATTACAGGTGACAAAAATTCGCAAAAAAGAAGAGAAGAGAAGAAGAAGAAGAAGAAGAAGAAGAAGAAAGAAGATTACAGGTGACAAAGAATGGAAGCTTTAACCAGAGTATGGCATGCGTGCTTGCCGGCGTGGACGAGCAACACTAGTGGCGATGCACTAGTCGGCGTGTGATGCAGACGTTGGTGGAGGCGAAGACGGCACCACAGAATCTTGCAAGGCGGTGACAGGCACTTGTACCGCCGCCGCAGACGGAGCCACGGATCCGGCGCCCGACGGCCAAAGTGAACCAAGGCGCTGCTGCAAGTGTACCGAGCTTGCCGGCGCGGCCCTGCCGCCGGCCACCGCATTCCTCTTGTTCGCTGGAGGAATCGCAAATCTGGCAGTCGTCCATTCACCCCATCCGCTGGATCCGGAAGAGGAAGGAGTTAAAATGAAAAGTGAAGCACTTCAAGGTCCTTAATAACAATTTGGCAAAATATCGTGAATAAATAGACTTCTTTCGGGGTTGTATTCACAAAATGTTCCAGCTGAAGCTGCTCCCGCACAGATCTTAGCCGTACATCTTACATTCGACGACGCTCATCACTCGGGAGCACGGGAGCACCCGAAGGGCCGGGAGCACTGGAAGTTTTCTCGTTCGCGGGTGGCGGCCCAGCACGACCCGCGTCGTGCAACCAGCAGGGCCGCGTCACGGCCTCTTCCTCGGCAACCTGTTCCACATCAATTCCACGCTCCCGCGAGGTTCAAAAAAAAATTCCACGCTCCCGCCGGCCATCGCGGAGCAGGGCGCGTCACAGTAGTGTTAGCTCAAGCAGGTACCTATGCGTGCAAATTTGTGCATTGAAATCAACACGACACACCGGTTGGCTTTGCCGAAGCATCGCCGCCTGCCAAGGTGTCCTATCTTCTTCAGCTTATCGTTCACACTGTTATGGTTGCTTTGAGATATAAAAAAAAAATCCCAACGATTTTCTATGAGCGGCCAACAGTTTTATGATTTCTTTTTTATTTTTTTCATGACATTGTTTTAGTGAAAATTCAACGTCTTTCCATAAAGCTCTAGCCAATTACCAACAATCTCCTTCCCTACAACTTATTTTGTAGATAGATAACTAAACCAAGCATTGTTGGCCACTATTATATATAAATTGCTAGGAAATGCCACTAGTGCTTCTCCATTTTCTTATTTTGGTTGTAGTTGTGAGCCTGGTAAAGAAACAATTTTTCCATGAAGGTGCATAGTTTGAACTTCTCATCAGTGTCGCTGACCTTAGATGGTGCCATGACATCTCTTGGTTATCTTCCTAGAGACAAAACACATCAATCATTCAGAATAGTCTGGTCCAGTACATAAAGAAGCACCAACAAAGATAGTAACATTGTAGATGAATTGTCCCTGCACATCTACACAACTAGTATCAACATTTGTAGGTACAGATTGTATCGTATTATCTTAATTGGCTCTTCTTTACTTATCACCGTTAACTTATCATCGTTTGTTTGAGGTTAAGAATGCTTGGTGCAAGCTTATTGTAGGTTATATGTGAATCATCTCTGCGAACACAATCCAAACCATCCTATGGTTTGTGTCATCCATCAAGCATGTGCAACCACATATTTATTAAGGAATAGTTCACACACAAATTGTTCATCGTTTTATTGCTATAGTACAATAAAATCTCTGTAAGCTAAGATGAATATTCTTTGTACTACTATAGTCTCTTATGACTTTGTTCCACATAATAATATGTTTCCCTATAAATGTACATGCAAAATATGTGAAGCTGAATTATTACATTGTTTTGTGCTTAAGGATCGACTATATACTATCTCCAGTTCTATATAGAAATTGAAACTTATTCAAAATTTTTAGATGAAGTGAAGTCTATTTAATTAAGCAAATGAAAGCATATTGGCTTTGTGATAAGCATCTCACCGTGAATGTAGGCTGAATATGACTATGTTATGTGATAGAGGCTCTACTATGTATTGTTTCCATGTTTTGATCATTATATGTAAACTCTGCTCAGCTATATAGAAAGCTCCAGATTTACTCAGATATTCTTTAGAGGAAATTGCAAAAACCCACTTACAACTTAGAAGGGTGTTTAGATACCTACCTCTAAGAAATATTTTTTCAGTCAACTTCTTAAATTGTTCTATAATTTTTTATTCCCCTTGATAACTTTGACTAGACGAAGCTCATGTATGTTATCTATTACGGTTCCAGACGATCTATCGCACATGACTACTCTTTAATATTTTTAAATAACATAGATGCCATGACCTATAGATTTAATTTTCTCTATTTTTTCATATTGTCGCTGCTAAATTAAACGACATTTATGATAGTATGGCAATTTTATTGGAAGAATTAACTAAAACATAAGAGAATTCATACTGAGCAAATAGCTAAATCAACACTGCTAGTTCTAGCCACAATGCATGCATAAAATGTTGCATCTACACTTCAGGAATGTCCTAATTATTCATGCACGGTTAGATATTAGTATCTCCAGTAGAATAAGTTTGGCTCAACCCATATGGAGTTCATTCGCTCTGTCAAGCCGTAATAGTCAGGATGATATTTGCGGGACTTGAAATCATAGAATGTGCCCTTGTCTGCTTCCCCAGCTCCGTTGAATCCTCCTAGTTTTGGCATGTAGATTGTGTTGTCACTGCAAGTATCCCGTGGCATTCGCATCATGACCGCATTCCAATTATCTACAAAAAGCACTTCACCCTCAAACCTCTCAACTGTGGTCCAAACCATTTGAGATTTGTCTAGTCTATACATTTCAATTGGTCCTCTGTCGTGTGATCTAAACACGGCAATCAAATCATCTTTGTACTCGATCAGGTGGCAGTACTGGTCACCTGGCAATGGATCACCATCAAGAACAGGTTTTGGTTTATCAAGAACTCTCCATGTCATGTTATCGGGGTTGAAGACGCCCAGATGCCCACGATTCCCTAGACAGTAGAACTCGTCATGGTAGAAAATAGGGTTGTTGTATGCAGTGCGGAACTGAGTATGATCCTCTATTTCCTTTCGTGTCCAGTGCTCGTCCCCCACACGCCATACCATGACATAAAGACGATCACTTGGATCTCGAGTCCGATATTTGTGGATGCAACACACCATCCAGTCTGGAGAGTTTGGTGCGGATGAGAATGATATGCCATCAAACTCGTTACCGAGATCTGGCATCTCCGGAGATCAAATCTCTCTCCGGTGAATGGGTTTGCCGCATACATGTGCTTCGCACCTTCCATCACGAGAACCCATCCATGTTTTGCATAGAGCAGCATTTGAAAGTTATCTTTACTCGTAGCTAGGCTACTGTTCATCACGGTGTATTCCTTCTCGATGACGGGATCAAAAAGTTTGAACGCACCTTTAGAATTTGAGCAAATGCTCATGAGCAATGGGTATGTCTGATATCTCTCCGCGTATTGAATGGGTTTGCTTATCAGACTCCATGCCTTGCAGACCTCCCGAACATTCAAGTAGTCAGTGAAGCATATCCTTGAGACAAGGCTCTCCACAATGTCAATGGGGAGACAAGCCCATGGTGCTACTACTTGCTCCAAGTGTTCGTCAGAGGTGAGCTCTGTTCCAGTATATTAGTTTTAGCTTACGGTGATAATTACATAAAACAAAAGGTAGCGTGGAGTTGTGGGCTGAACCTTGCTGAAGAGTTTCGTCAAATGCTCACTCGATTCCATATTGGAGCTGCACAACATTAAATGGGGGCACGACACATTAGTTTAACGATGGTTTTTATCTAAAATCTGAACCTTAAAAGTAGATTATTATACCAAAAGAAAAGACAAAAAAAGAAGAAGAAGCAGATCTTGCTTACCTTGAAAGGACAACCCAATACAAAGCTACCCGACGAATCAGGCAGCAAACTGCAGCTCATTGTCCTATCATCCAACTGGATTGTGTATAATCGAATACCATCATGACAATCTTTATGTAGGAGGTGTACACAATCAGGCCGAATCCCAGCTCTGCTTGCAGAGGACAACACAACCGAATTGCTGCCGATAAGAATTGCCCTGTCGCCGATACTTTGAACCTTGTTCCAGACATATTTCGAGGTGTCCAAGCAGTGAATGTCCATGTCAATGACCTCAGAGTTATAAAAGCCATGGATGTAAAACTGCAAGAGGAATACTTGGCCATCTGATCCCACCAAATACTCTCTACCCCCCACCGCATTCTGCTGGGGCGTGGTATGCCCCTCCTCTGAATAGTTGCTTGGTAGATGGAAGACGAGGTATCAATGGCGACGAATGTACCCATGTCTGTGTTCACATACATCGTGCCTCGAGAGCCCACGATATTGTAACGATCAATGAAAGAGTAGGTACCGTCAGTTTCATCGTGCAACTCGTACCACTGCTCGTCGTCGGGCTCGCAATATAACAGATAGGTCTCCTCCTCTTGGTCGTCGTCGTCGTCGCCGGTTGCGGGGGCTACAACGATGAACATGACGGTGCAGTCGGGGGGAGTCGGAGAAGAGAGAGCGCATCTGACGAGTTCGTCCACCGGTGTCAACAACGGAGGCAGTGAGATTTTCGAAAGAGAAGCGAGGTTCATCATGAAGCACTCCTTGCTGGTGCCCTCTAGAGGAGCAGCCATTCTCCTCCGAAACAAGCCAAGCACCGCAACTTCTTCTCCATAGGCATCTGCAAGCTTGACTCGCGGAAGCTGCTGTCGAAAGGATCCATGAGCGTGGGCGGCTCCTGGTCGCCGTCGACATTGAATTTCAACAACAGAGGTTTCGATCCGATCTTGAGTTCAGGAGGCAGGGGCGAGTTCGTGGCCATCGATGACGACACCATGGATGGATCCTCCTGTTGCTTCGATCAATCGTGATGTAGTACGATGGAAGATTGAAAGGCAGGTGTGCCCAGCTAGCTACTTGGAAGGGACGTACCAAGCCTTTGATCGACGTTGGATTTTTGTATGCGAGGAGGAAACTCGCATCGCTTCGCTTCCAATCATCAAAAGAAGAAGAATCGTACCGGTTGCGGAAGGGAAAGGAATCTACACCCCGTTCGGATGCTTGGAAGTGGCTGCGGCTAGTGTCCGATCCGGCTGGCGGCTTGTTACCGTTATGACTCATAAATACTATAGCTACAGTACCCAACAGTGTCAATCAGCCCAGCCAGCGCTGGCTGATCAGCCAACCGAACGGGCTGCTACGCCGTGGATGGAACGGCCACTGGGGAAGGTCGCCATCGAGACGATCGGACGGCTCCAAAAGACCACGGGTGGTCGCTATTTGAAACAGCGAGATTGCCGGTCGCTATTTGACACAGCGACTCACCCTTGATGCTGCGGCGAGGCGGCCCCCCATCTCCTGCACGCCATCACTGATCCGACGGTCCCTCCCTGCCACTGCTTCTTCCTTGAAGTGGCGCTGCTGGCCCTCTGATCTTGTCCTTCTACACTACCATGAACTCATGAAGGCAGCCTGATCTGTAGCGACCTGGGGATCCTGCCGGCCGGCATGGGATCTTGTTGCGGAGGAAGCTGACGAAGGCGAGGTTGGTGCGCGAGAGGAGGGACGCCGGCAGCGAGCCCAAGACGTTGGTGACCAGGATGTTGAAGATGGAGAGGTGCGGGAGGTTGCCGAAGGTGTCCGGGATGGGGCCGTACGTGCAGTCCCGGCTGTTAGATCAATTCGTGACTGATCATCTAATCTTAGGCGCAGGAACAACTAGTCAAGATAGATCACACCTAGAATCATTAATCTAACACTGAATTGATGAGATCTTAACCTACCTGGACTTAGGTTCGCCATAGATAAGTTCTTGGCGATGCAGATCAATTAGATGATCTGTAACTTGATGTAGATGTAGAAGAACAGCAGATGTCGATGTAGATCAAGGGACACCGGGCTTCCACACCTTCCAGCTCTCTTAGGGATCGGTGAAGCCAAGGTTAGGGTTAACCTGGCGGCTGAACTCGTGATTAACAAGTTGATAAGAAACCCTAGGGGTCTCCTCTTAGTTATATAGAGCTGTAGGCGTGGGGCCGGGCCCTTAAATGGACTGAGTTTTGCCTCCCGATCAAGACAACTAAATAGGGGCGAAATTAGATATGGACTGGGCCTTTCGGTCCAATTAAAATGTCCTGACCGAGGTCAACTAATTCCAACATTCTCCCCCTTGACCGAAGGTCAATTGCTAATTCTTTATAATATAGAAATTTATTGATTACGTGCAGGTGGATACACATGGATCAATAATCTCCCTCTTAATCGAACAAGCTTAATCTTAATCTTAAACTTATGTTCGTATTATATTCACACTCAATACCATAGCAAAACCCAGCGAATGGGTCGTCAGCAGCGTAACAGCATACTGGAACAACATTAACCAAAGTCAACTACAGTATCTTGATAGAACGCTCATTAACTTATTTGGGATTTTATTTATTCGGCCTCATCCAGAATCATATTTCAGGTTAATCTCCAAATCCATACTAATTTCGCGAAAAATAGGATAGGAGATAAAACCCTCAATTAGTCATGTTGCTAGCTATTTTCTTAAAGCATTATAAATGACTTGATCCTGAGACCTTTCTTTCATAACACAATGGTAGTTATCGATGGGCTTGACACCATCAACTATATGTCATTACTTGAAGGAATACTGTAATCAGATACAGCGACATTGATTATAAACAATGTAAATCTTAATAATAATACCGGAACATATTTTATATGCCTGTCTGAATTAAAACATGCCATACAAAATCAGCTTTAATAATGCTAATCTTGTTTTAGAGCTTTCTGCAGAATCGCTCATATCTGTAAGAATGAAGGACATAAAACTTAATTGTGCACATTTACATCCATACACCCTCACAGAACCTTATCTGAATAGTACTTAATTAAATAAGCATGTTATATGGTGCCTTTAACTTCAAGCACCTTTTCCAGTGGACCTCCCCTGGACTAAGACTAATAAAATTTTGTCAAGCATTCCGGCTTGTCATGCTAAGTCAATGTCTTATAGATCTCAGCATATAGCTTCTATCTGAAGCTTTAGGAACGTCTTCCTATTTATCTTATTCTTAATCTTATATTTATGATAATATTTGCTATATCACGCAAACGATACAGGCATAATTATATTTGCATTCACATAATGTCACTTCAGAGCCTTTCTCAACTTTTATGCTTGAATGACAATCCCAATACTCACTTTGGTCCCATCAAAGTGTCACACTCCCCCAGAACTTAGGAAAGCGTCACCAGATGTATCTTATGATATGATGAAATCATTTCTCTTTTCTTGGAATGCATGCTCATTTCTTTCAACTTACGGAGAAAATAATCACCTTAGAGTATCAGGATCTTAATTAATCCACCTTAACCTTATAAATAAATCACGGTTGCCCATGATACGTACAAAACTCATAGTGAATTATGAACTTAATATCTTAGTTTCCTTTGGAATCACTCCTTCAATATCTGCAGACTCATTACAGTCTACTGCTTTGACTCCATCAGAAAATTGCTATGAAATGAACTATACTTATATCCAAAAATCATAGACTATTTTATGACCTCTTTTACATAATCTTAGGATAAAAGAGATAGGAAAAAAGAGATAGGAAACTTTTACTTTTGTGCCCAAAACACTTAACTTATCATTAAACATTACATGTCTCTGTTATTGTAGTACGACTAATGCACATCCTAAACAGAGATAGGAAAAATATAACGGAGGAATACTTATGGCACGATATATATGAGAAAAAACATATATGTATGTATATACATCTCATCTTAAATCATCAATATAGGAAAAACTTATCCTATATCTCAATAAGATTTCTTTTCCCCCATTTCCTTCATTCTTTATGAGCTTCCATTGAATCTCTGAATAATCAGAATATTAAATGTGTCGGCCCATAAACTTATTTAAAATAATTTACAATGGTAACTCTTCAGCTTATCTTGGCACGACATTTACTATACCACTGATCAGCTTTCCTTGCTAAAACTAGCCCACATCAGCTGTGGCCAGAAAATGAACTAGAGCAGCAAGGCTATGATTAAATGTCCACAAAACAGCGGAGGCCAGTATCATGAACACAATCATACTTCAATCATCTCTGATTCCATTACACCAACCCACAACAGCGGAGGCCAGAAAATGGGTGACACAACACAATCTGCGACAAGTATCCTGTACCCAGCGGAGGCCAGAATAAAGAATAAAAATCACACTTATTGAGACAATTGGTCTTTATGGAGTATATACTCCCTTCACAATGGTAATCATATCTCGCATTATAAGACTGCCCTTAAACTTATTCTTAATGGAGCAGTAATAATATAGCGAGTAAATTTGTCCTTAAAACTTATGGACAAAATATCATGGAGAGAATTATTATTTAATTTTTTTTGACAAGAGCAGATCTTAACTAATTATTTAATTTGATGAGACATTCCATTCTCCCCCCGAATTTGTGGTTTAAACGTGAGTGTGCCACATATTCGACAAGGTCTCATCACTTAGCTTATAACCTCTAATTCTCACATATCTATACTTATTATAATAATAGATACTTAAAAGACTTGATGACATAAAAGATATTTCACAACTCAGAGATAACACACTTATATATATATATATATAGAAACAAAAGTTTCGCTAAATTACAATGAAATCATCAAGCTAAAATGTTGAGTTCACTAACTTAATCTAAAAGAACATTATGGTAACTCAACTCATTTCCATCAACTAATTCTAAGAGCCACTCCCCTGGTCTTATGGATCTCATAAGGAGGCATTACCAAAATGGTCCACACATGAGTCTGAAATTTGCAATCCAAAAGCCTTAAGCTCATGGCGATGTCCCACATGCGACTAATATGCAATAGTAGTCCACCTTGCCCACCTTGCCCGTCATAACGTGTGGTAGTTAGCCTTCTAATGAGGTAACTTATGCAGACTTGCTTATGACTTATCTCAATGAAATATAAGAATTCATCAGCAGTCTTGTCGTCATTTGCAGCAAATACGCCCCTTATGCCTTGTGAGATGGAGCGCATTATGATCCTTTTGGCAAGCTTATTATCCCTCTCCCATATTTCTAACTTGAAGTGATACTCAATCATCTTCTCGTCATAATCCTCAATGCCAGGAGCGGGAGGAAATGGCTTGACATTGTGTAGCACATAATCAAGCTTCAGAAACTTGAGAATGTCTTGCACCTTCAATTTCCATAGAGGAAAGTCAATGCCATTGAAGGGCTTAATGGTCTTCATGTAGCTTGCAAGGCCATTGTCTGAAAATGACAAAAGCTAAAAGCTTAGTCAACTTAATGAACGCAACTTATGCATTTCTTATTAATCTTAAGTCTTAAAGGATGGTGATGGAAATATAAATAAATTAAAATAATAAACTTAAGTCTGGATCGTTAATAGTACAAAAAGATGCGCTTAATAGCATAAAAGATAACCCTACGGTGGTCTGGTTACAATCATGCAATAAGAAACAACTTGCATCACCGGTGGGGAAAACAAGCGTAACTTATTCTAAAACTCATAATTAAAACAACGTTGGTCAGAATTAATTACAAGTGTACTCTAAATGAACTTCTCGTTGGTTCCATTCAAATAGAGGCATCTTAAAAGCACTTGATGAATAAATAAATATTCAACTTAACTTATATGGTAATATAAAACTTAATTATGGACAAAACTTAGCTTAAATTTAAACTTAAATGGCTCAGAAAATATTTAATGGCAAGGCAAATTGCACCATAAAATTGAAACGCTCATAAGAACTTAAAACTTAAAACTTTATTATGAGTGCGTGCTTATTTATCTGAGGGACGGAGTAAGCATAAAACTCCATTTAATTAAAAGGGTGCAATGTTAAAAAGAACTTAATTTTGCACTAAAATAATGAGCTGCTTAAAACTTTATAACTGAAACTAGTTGCTTAAATAATCTTAAACTTATTCCTTAAAATTATTATGCTCATGAAAATCCAAATATTGGAATATAAAAGCTAATAAAACTTAATATAGTGAATGAGCATATATTCTCAAGATGACAGCGGAATCTTAAAAAAAAAAAAATTAGCAAATAAAATATTGCTACTAAATATTCTTGAGAATTTAGGTTAACTAGTTCTCCAACTCACAATTGAAACATTGTGCTTAATAAACTTAGAAAATTAGGAGAAAAATTTGCTGCAAAAGAACTTATCACTTAAAATATGCTGCAAATTAAACTCGTAAATAATGCTTAATTAATTTCTTAATTACTGTGTGAACCCCAACCTCTGAAATTAATATCTTAACTTAAATCTGTAATTAAAACAGGGCTTAAATACTAAAGAGTTACGGAAAACTTAGCTAAAAGAAAGATGGATTTGCACCCATTTCTTAAATTTGGCCCGGGAACATGAAATGGCCCAAGAGCGCGCTCATGCGCGCGGCCCAGAGCCTGACGCGGCCCGCAGACCAGCCTAAATGGCCCACGGACTCGTGGCGAAGCGGCCCAGAACGCGCAGCACGCGGCAGCCCTGTAGCACTTGCGGCGGCCCAGCCCGACACGCGCGCGCGAGTGCAAAGCAGAGCGCGGAGCAGGCCAGCTGATAGGCCGTTGGGCAGGCCGCCGAAACGGCCTCCACGCGCGCGCGGCGCGGCAGTGGCCCAGCCCATCTTACGGCTGGAGCCCGAGCCGTCGGATTGAGGCAGAGGGGTTGGACGGCCAGGATTGCACGAGCTCAGCATAAAAGGCCGGTCGAAAACCCTAGCCTCCCCTCAGTCCTCACTTACTCTTCTCCTCTCATCTCACTCTCTCCGCCGCAGCTCACTCCTCCTTCCTCGCTTCTGCTCAGGGCGAGCTCGGTGGCGGCGACGAGCCGCCCGCGCAGCCATGCGCCGCCGGTGGCGAGATGGCGACGGCGAAACGGCTGGAGCCGCGAAGGAGAAGCTGCTCGGCGAGGCTTAGCTGAGGGCGCGCGGCGCAAGAGCCCACGCGCGCGGTCGCCGTCGGGAAGGCGAGCGAGGGCGATGCCCGTCGGCGCGGCGGCGCATGCGAGGCCCGCGACTGAAGGCGGCGCCGTCCGCGAGGTCCTTCGCCGGTGCGCGCGCCCCCGAGAGGGAGCGCGCCGCCGTCGAGGGTCCTCTCGAGCGGTGCCCTAACTGTGTGCCTCAGGAGGCGGCCCGTCGCGCCAGATCTGAGAGGCGGCGACCACTCGGCGACCCGGCGGCGGCACGACGACGGCGAGACGTCGAGCGCGTGCAGGGCTCCCGCGCGGCGGAGCTGATGCCGCGCGGGCCGGTCCTTATGCCGGCGAGGTGCGCGCGCACGGCCGTGCCGTGGGGACCTCGTCGGCGACCGAGGAGAGGAGGGCGCCGCCGTGCGCACGTGCGGGATCTGAGGGCACGGCGCGGAACGGCGGCAACTGAGAGGTGAGTCCTCTTGATCTTAGGGTTCACTTAGGGTAGCCCTTCTTCTCCTCTGAGTGAGAGAGAGAGGGTGGTGGTGTCGGCATGGTGGCCGGCGCCACCCTTAACTGATCTTAACCCCTAACCCTAGATCTAGGGTTAGGGTTAGGGTTAGGGTTAGAACTGTGCGCAGTAGATTAAAACGTAATTAAACTAACTGAAAACCCTAGCTTATTAAACTAAAACAAGACTTAATCTTAACTTAATTACATTAACTTACTTAGAAAGCTAATAAGAATTATCTTAAAAACATGACTAGTTCATCGATTATCAAACTTAACAGAAGTGCTAGATCATCGAAATTAACTGAAACTTGATGAGATCTACCACTTTAATCGAATCTAAACTTGACTGAAAACTTAACTGAACATGAAACTGTGATCTTACTTATGTCGAAACCAGAACAAAAGGTTGAAACAGATCGAATTGCATGATGAACAGAGAGATGAACGACTGAGTTCGAACACTTAATCATGCAAATAGTTCTGATCTGACGACTAGGGGATCTAAAACGACTAGTTTTAGGCAACTGATACCAATTGTTAGATCAATTCGTGACTGATCATCTAATCTTAGGCGCAGGAACAACTAGTCAAGATAGATCACACCTAGAATCATTAATCTAACACTGAATTGATGAGATCTTAACCTACCTGGACTTAGGTTCGCCATAGATAAGTTCTTGGCGATGCAGATCAATTAGATGATCTGTAACTTGATGTAGATGTAGAAGAACAGCAGATGTCGATGTAGATCGAGGGACACCGGGCTTCCACACCTTCCAGCTCTCTTAGGGATCGGTGAAGCCAAGGTTAGGGTTAACCTGGCGGCTGAACTCGTGATTAACAAGTTGATTAGAAACCCTAGGGGTCTCCTCTTAGTTATATAGAGCTGTAGGCGTGGGGCCGGGCCCTTAAATGGACTGAGTTTTGCCTCCCGATCAAGACAACTAAACAGGGGCGAAATTAGATATGGACTGGGCCTTTCGGTCCAATTAAAATGTCCTGACCGAGGTCAACTAATTCCAACACCGGCATGTTGATGATGCTCAGCATCTCCAGCATCTCGAGCTCGGCGATGCATGGCCGGTGGAAGCGTGGAGTTTAATTGATGGTGAGCAGGTTGTCGAGGAAGAGACCTGACACGCGGCCGCGCGTGCTCGTTGCAGAGCGGGCGACCACTGGCCGCTGCGACACTGCTGTCCCATCGATCTTGATAAGTGCCGAGAGGTCGTTGCCGGACTGATGCTGAGAGAGCGACGCCGTGCGTGATCAGGCGGAAAAACAGGAGGAGGACGAGGAGAAGGATCGAGTGCCTGTCCATGATGGCGATCGAATTAAGGCGCTTTCTGATTGTTCGGGCGTGTTATCAAGTGCGCGATGCTCCTGTACATCAGTACATGTATATGTAGCCATGCAGGCATTGAATGAAGTCAACTTTGGAGGGGTTTGACGAACGTGTGATCTTGAAGGTAGTAGTTTGAACTGCTCAATTAATCTTGGAGGGGTTTGGTGCAGCTGCAAGGAAGAGGAACGCAGTGCCTTGTGATGCACTCGTGCAACAGTCATCCTCGTAGCCTGTAGGTACAGGATCGATTTGCCTTGTTTCTTTTTCTTTTTTCTTTTTTTTGGTGCCTTGTTCGTAGGTTCAGCAGTTTCCCGGGGCAAGCCGCTGGGCACTGGCGGCCGGGCAGTACATGGACCATTTTTTTAGTGGACTCACAGCCGCAATTTAGATTCAGGCACTAATGGTTCCAAATTCATTTTTTTTTTAATACAAATATATTTTTCCTCTATAATATTTTTTTGCAAAAAAGGATTTTTCTCTATAATCATACTGCTTAAATTATTTTTTGAGGCAACAGGAGGAGCAAGAGCTCCTACTGATTGTATTGATTCATAAAATCTGAACAGGGTCTTTACAAGTAAAATCAGGGAAGAAGCAAATATTGAAAAGCAAACAAAAAAGAGTACTTTAAGTTTTATAGCCAATTTGGAACGACTAACTAGTAGGTTTGAGCTTAGCAATTGTCTTCCGTTCGCATTGCTTTGGCCTTGGCTTCGCTGGTTCATGGTGGTGGTTGTCTCAGCGTTTTCGTGTCTGTCCGTCCTGTTGTCAATTTGCATCGCCATATCTTTATCTCTTGATGACGCGAATAGGATGCGCCGAGCTCTGCCTTAAGTTTCCTCTGAAGACAAGTCAGAAACTGAGGCAAGCACAGGTTTCCAATCTTCCTTCAACGTGGCAGTGAGATTTGTCCAAGTGGCAATGCAATCTTGACAAGGGAGGGAGACGAGATGTCCCTGTCATAGTAGTGGTCAAAAACAAGGTTTGCATTTCGGCTATGCATTCGGCCTATATATTCGGGGACCAAGCTCCATTTTCTCCACAGTTCCACATCCATGGCTGTGAGAGTAGCTTCGATGCTTGGTCATCTTCTACTCCCGTTCCTCCTAATCACACTACTAGCAGGCGCCTCTGGCGCCTACGATGGCGGCGCCGGCCTGCCGCCGATCAGCCGAAGAAGCTTCCCTGAGGGGTTCATCTTCGGGACGGCCTCGTCGTCCTATCAGGTGAGACTTCCATCTATCATGTCCTTCACAAACCACACATGACATAGCTAGGTTGCCTTCTCATTCAATTGATTTAATTTCGAGTTGTAGAAAATTGATTCGTGATGAGATCCAAGTACTAGCTCACTGGATAGTGATATGCTTCCCATCATACCATGTTTTATTTTGCATTGAAGTACGTGCTCACATGACGTTCACATGCAGTACGAGGGCGGTGCGATGGAAGGGGGCAGAGGGCCAAGCATCTGGGACACCTTCACCCACCAGCACCCAGGCATGTACTGTACACACTTCGAGCGTCTCTTAGGTTTCCTTGCTTCACGTTGTTTAATTTGCGGATTTCTGCTGCAACTTGTATTACATCAGCGCAGTGAAAGCGGTAGGAGATGATGAGTGAGTCTGAACTACTACAAATATGGAAGTACGATGCTTGAAAGTGTTAGGAGATGTGAGTCTGAAAGCGTGGTTTTTGACAATCACGTCTATATCCATTCGTCAACGCCGTGTGCTATGGTTACCTACCAATCCACGCAGGACGAGATCATATGCGACGAATGGTCTATTCTTTGTGCATGCGCAAATCGCTGATGGTTCAGCGATTAGCTTGACTCTTAGTCTAACCTTGACTTTTCCACAAATCATAAGTTTACCGAATGCAGCGTATGAACAAGCTGCTATGATTGATCCTTACTTGTGGTAATGAAATTATAGTTAACACGCACGTTCTCTTCAAATTGATTAAAGGAAAAAATTCTTATTTGAAAAGTCTAAAGACGTGACAGAGACAGGCCTGGGATTTAGACTCGACACAGACGGTAACTAAGTAATTAGTGTTAACAAATTTTGATTTTGCAGATAAAATTGCCGATAGAAGCAACGGTGATGTGGCCGTGGATTCCTACCATCTCTACAAGGTATGAGTCTAGTATTTTTTTTTCCACAAACAGTGGCATGCACCTCTGTACGAATCTTTTTTTTACCAGATTAATCCATATTAGTACATCAACGATCCATAGAGACTTGCCGAAAAAATATGCAGGAAGATGTGCGCCTCATGAAGGATATGGGGATGGATGCATACAGGTTCTCCATCTCGTGGTCTAGAATTCTTCCGAGTAAGCCTCACCCACTTTTCAGCTACCATGTGCTGCAAAAGTGCACTGTCTTGCTGACATTTTATTTCGTGGTAAATCTGGCTTATCTTCCAAAGTCCAGTTGATTACGTCTTTTAAAACAAAATCTCATGGCAGATGGGAGCCTGAGCGGCGGAGTCAACAGCGAAGGCGTCAGGTACTACAACAATTTGATTAATGAGCTCCTATCGAAAGGTATATACAACGACCATTAGCTCCGTTCTTTACCCCTCCACATGAAACTCTGTATCACGAAGATATGAAATATACAATATTTTTTGGCAACAAGGATGAAATGTACATATTTGTAAATTTATCTGCAGGGGTGAAACCATTTGTAACCCTTTTCCACTGGGACTCGCCTCAGGCATTAGAAGATAAATACAGAGGATTTCTTAGCCCAAATATTATGTAAGTCAAAGATTATTCAGTCCCTTTCAAATTAACAAAATTAGTTCACACTGGAAAGTGACCACCAGATTGAGAAACACTAAGGGGGCGTTCGGATGACCCCTCTATTTCCCCCTCTAAAGTTCTACCCTCTAAAGTAAAAAGAATCTTCCTATTTAGGGGTACTAAATAAAATTTAATTGCAAAACCTTTCTGCAGACGGACGTTATTTTTCGAGACGAATCTAACGAGCCTAATTAATCAATGTTTTGACACAGTGATGCTACAGTAACCATCGTCTAATCGCCGCTTAATTACCCTCATTACGTTCGTCTCGCAAATAGAGGGGGGTCCTGGACTTAGTTTTGTCATTTGACTTTGTTTAGTACACATAAATCGTGCTGACATTATTGATGTGACATCTACAGTGCATAATAGGCTCTATTTTGGCATCCGAACGCAGCCTAACTCCTGCATATTACAAGATAGTAAACGCTGATTGAGCAGATGATAAGATAATTTAGTTGTGCTGAATTTGTACTCAAGGAATTATAATACAGTAGCACGGTACCATCCAATTTAGTAAAAAACTATCAACATTACCAAAGGTTAACAGTTAAATATATTTAGTTTCAAATACTAATAATATTTTTTGAGTTGTTTCGACAATATTTCTGGTGAATACAGTTTACGTTCTAATGAAAGGTACCTTTGGATAGATTAATATTAATGCACCATGCATGACCCAACTGTTATGTGCAAACAGTGTCATATCAACATCCCAATGGTACACATCAAAATACGCCCTAAAAAGGGGTATACAAATTAAAATACACTCAGTTTCAATTGCTATTAGCTTTTGAGTTGTTTTGCCTATTATCCGGGTGAATACGGTTTATTTTGTCCTAATGAAAGGTACCTTCGAACCCATTAATATTGATGCATCATGCATGACTCTACTGCTTTGTATCAAACAATGTCAAATCAACAACAAACTTATTTGAATATTTCCTCGAAACAAGTCGACTTTCAGCAAAACTGGACATGAAAACGAACACTTGTCCACGGCCAGTGCATCCTTTCTATACGCTTTAATTTGCAGTTTTGTGACATATGCATACATGCACATACTGAACTAGCCTGATGAAAACAACTTAAATTTTTGCAGCAACGACTATAAAGACTATGCCGAAGTATGTTTCAAAGAGTTTGGTGACCGGGTGAAGCACTGGATCACGTTCAATGAGCCCTGGACCTTCTGCTCCATGGGCTATGCATCTGGGGCATTGGCGCCTGGCCGGTGCTCGCCATGGGAGCAGGGGAAATGCAGCGCGGGAGATTCAGGGAGGGAGCCTTACACTGCATGCCATCATCAACTGCTTGCCCACGCGGAAACAGTTAGGTTGTATAAAGAAAAGTACCAGGTCAGTGATGAACTCTCCATGAATTCATCAACGAACCATAAAACAATCGGTGCCATGCTCAGGCATGGTCGCGAAAAAAAAAACAATCGGTTGTACGCACATTTGAGATTGATGCTCAATATTTATTACCTGAACTGAGGTTCACTTCAGTCATGGTCTACGGTGGGGAAATACTGCAATATACACATTTACTAGTTAACTAACTGAAACTGATTTTCTTCCTTCTCTGAAACCACCAGCAGAACATGCCAAATATTAGCATCCATATTTGGCTGGGGACAGGGGAGTTCACGAGAGCTAAATTTTGTTTGCTGAATAGTTGAATACTTGAATGGTAAATGCAGGCTGTCCAAAAGGGGAAGATTGGAATAACTTTAGTCTCACACTGGTTTGTTCCTTTCTCCCGTTCCAATCCAACGATGATGCAGCAAGGCGTGCCATAGACTTCATGCTTGGATGGTGCGTATCTATGGTCCTCGAAATAACTTATTGTAATGAAGTCGAGAGAATGCAAACCTTATTTGGAATGCTCTTGCAGGTTCATGGACCCCCTCATCAGAGGAGATTACCCGCTAAGCATGAGATCACTGGTCGGAAATCGTTTGCCACAGTTCACAAAGGGACAGTCTGAGTTGGTCAAGGGTTCTTTCGACTTCATTGGCCTCAACTACTACACTGCAAATTACGCAGACAGCCTTCCTCCATCGAATGGCCTCAACAATAGCTACACCACCGATTCTCGAGCTAATCTAACAGGTGATTCCAGAGCCCAATGCTGATGATCTCCTGCTCTTCTTACCATTCAAATGTCAATGAAGAGTGTTTGGATTCAGGCGAGAGTGTTATTTCAAAAAAAATTCTTGGCTTTAAAACATTCTTTGTCAATGTGAGAGGGTTATTTCAAAATTGGAACAACGAGAGTCCAAACTATATATTTCTTGATTTCAAATCTCAAACAGTACTATAGCATTTCGACAAAGAATTAATTATACTAGACTGTAATTCTGCTCCATCAAGTCATCCATTTCAAACTATTCTTAATCTGTTTGAGATTTGCCTTAAATGTACTTGTATTTCGAGCCCATTTTATGTTGATACTAACCTAATCTTGTCCAATTTGTCAGGTGTGCGTAATGGTATCCCCATAGGCCCTCAGGTAAACGGGAAATTCCCCCTTTCATATATGTTTGACGGTAGATATTGGCTGCTTCACCTTTGTTTTGCTTTTCGTTCGAGATGTAGGCTGCTTCACCTTGGCTCTACATCTACCCCCGAGGCTTCCGTGAGCTTCTGCTCTATGTTAAGGAAAACTACGACAATCCAACCATCTATATCACTGAAAATGGTAACTTCCATTCGATATATAATCTACTTCTTTAGCAATCAGTAAATCGGGTTATTTGTCTCTCCTGAAGAAGCCAGAAAAAGATTGAAGATAACTGAAACTGTTTGAAAATATATTGCTGCCTTTTTAGGTGTTGATGAGGCCAACAACAAGAGTCTGCCACTGCATGAAGCCCTGAAGGATGACACCAGGATAGATTACTACCACAAGCACCTCCTCGCCCTACAAAGTGCTGTAAGGTCAGAGCTCAGAACTCTCTAACTAGCTCATGCAACACGGTGTAATGTCAATGCAAAATCATTCAACATGCTACTAGTTGACATTGCACGCACTGCATCTGACTTGTACTAATTCACAGGGATGGGGCGAATGTGAAAGGGTATTTTGCATGGTCTTTGCTCGACAACTTCGAGTGGGGTAACGGGTACACGGTCCGGTTTGGGATAAACTTCGTCGACTACAGCGATGGACTGAAGCGGTACCCCAAGAATTCCGCCCACTGGTTCAAGGAGTTCCTCAAGAAATAAATCCATGGACATGGACGACGCAAGTAAGCGGCAGGAGCGTAGCAACAGCAGAGTATTGTTGTGCCGCGTGATTTCTGTGCTTGTATCAGGCAGTGCGCGCCGGTGTTTCGTTATATGGAAATAAGTTTGGGGTTCAGTTCATGTCTGTTTGGTTTGGTAAGCAAGTCTTGCAATTTGCTGGAATAGACGTGTGTGTTTGTTCGTCTGTAATTGTAACGGTGTAATAAAAGTCAGTGCAGTTTTGTGTTTTGTTGAATTGATCCCGGCAGGCAGCAGCTGTCGTGTCCAGGATGTCTGAATTCTCTGCAGCGGATAAGTCCTTTCGACACTTCCTTCTTCTCTAGTCGCATCTCATTTCTTCTTTTCCAGTTTTCGCTTTAATCGTTCTTTTTTTTTTGAGGGATTTCGCTTTAATCGTTAATACGCCTCCAAGTAGCAACTCACGGCAGGCGGCAGCAGAACTGACCAACTGTCGATCTACACCGTGATGACGTGAATTTTTACTGGGACAATAAAACTTTGTTTGTTGCGGAGGATTGGGAAGAAAGAGGAAGAAGAGGAAGAAGAGCAGAGATTGTTGGACCGGTGTTTCGTTATATGGAAATAAGTTTGGGGTTCAGTTCATCTCTGTCAGACCCCATTTCTGGAATCTACTGTGCATCCTGTATCAGTCCCTGGATCAGTAGCTGATACGCACAAGAACACAGATATGATAATCAAAAGCATACTTCGAATAGATAAATAAGTAAGATACCTGATATAAGACCCTTAGTGGCGGTATGACAAGGATTCAAAACTATCCAAGTCCATCCGACCCACTAGAGGTGTAGCAGACAGCGGAAGCCATGGCCCAATACCACAAGCAAACTTGAGAAGCAGAACCGAAAACCCAATCGTCGTCGTCATCTACGAAGTCTTCACCTACTAAACCAACGATTGCAAACACGTGAGTACATAAGGTACCCAGCAAGTCCTACACTACGCAAGGGTATATATACATGCATATTTGGCCTTAGCAAGGAATAGGCTGTATGGTTCATTTGCAGCAAGCAAGTTTTATGCAAGGTTCCTCTAAAGCAAGTGAAAGAACTCTTAGATAAAACAGAGAAGTAACTGTCAATATTTTAGTTGGTTGGCCCTGGGGGAGTATGAAGCATTCCCGCTAGTTCTCAAGTTTTAGTTGGGCCTCTGACCTCAATGATCATACCGACCCGGCACACTTGCCATCACTTCCAAAACACGAGCAGACTACTGCTCACTCACACTTCAAGGGATCAGAGGTGGCTAATCATATCGAACTCAACAAAGATGCGTCATATGCCGTGACAACGTCCATCCGGATGAATTTTACACTCTGCAGAGGTTGTACATCTTTTCCCACGGGCTATGCACTCTTGTACGGAGAGTAACATAACGCTCAATCCATCTTCTCCGAGTACCACACACAATGCCACCTACGAACCAACTCAGGGGCTTTTCATGTGACTATAATAGTCATCATGTGGAACCACAGCACATTTAATGTGGGGATCTCGGGCCGGAGCTCCTAAGCACTACAAACTCCGGAGTCTTCTCCTGGTTGCTCGTTTGCGCTACTGCCCTCCAGGTGGATCAAAGTGGTAGGCACCAAGAAGGTAGGGTGAGTCCTTCCCATACAGGTTCCGTGGTAGTACGAGAATCATCTTGTTAAAGGTTGAATGAACCGGTCCTTATGTGGCCGGGCAAGCGCCATGTCTCCCACACTAGGGGACTATTACACAATCCATCACAATTCACTAATGGCCTTGCCCGCAGTCCAACCATCCCATCACTGTCTCCATCATCATCACCTAACACGGTTGTGCTACTCCCAATCCCATATATTACGCACACCACCAAACTCATTTCACGCATTTGTAAAAGTACATAAGTGAGTAAGGTGTGGCAATGTAGAACATTGCGAGGGGTCCTAAGCAATCTAGCAACAAGGTGAACGTGCCATCATAGAAATGATGGAACTATCCTAAGGTTACCAAGGTGACAGGTAATCAAGGGTAAACAAGGATCCATGTATTAATGCCTAAATAGTGGCATTAATAGCAGTAAGCAAATAGGACCATAACTACACAAGCAGTAAAATAACAAGTAATGCATATACGAGAATAGGCAATATAGGTGCATTGCGAAAACAGTAGGTTCAATCATGATCAAGGAGAAGTAGAGCTTGCCTGAAGAACGCTATCCTAATCTTTCAATTCTGGATCTTCAAGCTCTTCTGTCGAAGTTGATGTCTTCAAATCCTTTCTTGAAGCTTGTATCTTCCGACTCGTCCTTGGGCTTGGATTCTTTGGCTCATCCTTGGGGCTTGATCTTCCTTGAATTCTTCTGGCTCTTCCTCGAATTTCGTGTAAGCTAGCGCACGAAACATTACGTATAAACAACTACCGCAAAAGAAATAAAGATCGAAAAGAACCAACAAGATCCAATTAACTCCAATAAGAATTGATAAAACTCCAAGAAGAATGGCTATGTTTATGCAATGCACATTTATTTATGAAAGATTATTTATTACAGTTATATTCATAGCCTTATAAGGGCCATATTCACCTAGACAAACTATTAATTACCTAATTTCTCTTAAAGAAGCAAGGGTGCAACCTTATGGTGAGGATGATGAGATGCATATGCTTTAATGACGGTGATTGCGTGCATATCTATTATGCAAACTTTAAGTTATTTTATTATAGAACATGAGTGATTTGAGGAGAGGATATGCAAATGCAAAATATTTAGTGCATGATGGTGCAAAGCTACATGCTGAAGCCATGACGTGCATTTACAAAGTAATAAATAAATGACGAGAGAATAACCTCAAATAACAGCGAATGAAATACCAATAAAATTCTCAAATAACTGACGCCAAATAAAAGGGGTGAATAAATCAATAGACTAGATAAACAGCGAGGACAACATTGGATTAGGTTTTGATTAAGTGATAACTAAGCTAGGCTAGGGTTAACGCTAGGTCGTGATGAAAAGAGGTTACTATACTTGAGGTGGGACGGTACGACAAGAAAAGGTGGAATGGTTCAACAAGAGGGGTTAGGTTCAACACTAACAGGTGGAAGAACAGTTGCGCTATGCGAGATCAGAGAAGAATGATTTGTCGAAATAGGATTTATCGGACGAGGGGAAAAACATGGGGTATTGATGGCTTGCGGATGTGGTGTGGAGCTCCAAGGACAGTACCAAAAGGTACTACGCGTCGCTACGAACGCGTGAGCGCGAGAATCGCCCAAAACGGAGCTCGGATGGAAAAGATATAGGCGTTTAAAGATTCTAGGGGCTTGTTTGTAATTACAGCAAAGTTTCTAAGGACTTATCTGTAAAAATAGCAAAGTTCAGGGACCTATATGTAATTATGGAAAAGTTGAGGGACCTTGGTGTAAAAAGGTAGGGACTAAAAGGTAATTATAGAAAAGTATAAGGTCTTTTCTGTAAAAAGTGGGGACCTAAGCATAATTATTATAAAGCTCAGGGGCTTATCTGCAAAACTGACAGATCTTGGAATTTCTAGGGAATTTAGGATTTATTTTTGTACTGGAAAAGGCATGAACCGAGTCCACGGTTATGTGAACTGGGTCCACGGGAGTGGTTCATGGAGATCTATGGTGGACTGGAGTTAGGAGTGGGCATTCGGGTTACCCGAAAACTTCGGATCGGGTTCTTCGGGTTTTTTAAAGTTCGGGTTTTCAAAATCAACACCCGAAATGAGGCTACAAAATTAAGGACCCGACATTTCGGGTACCCGAAAGTTCGGGTTCGGGTTTCGGGTAACCCAAATTTACCCGGATTGAGAGCAACCTTCAGCAAAGAGAGTTCACTGGCAGATTTATATGGCATGATTTGTTCATTGTTGCCGCAATGCTTCAAGTTCAAATGGTCTTGCGGAGTGCTCTCGATGCGCCGAGGCTCTTGACGACGACATGCGACTGCTGGGGCATTGGGGCGCTGGGTTTGGGCGGGGCACCGGGCCGCTGGTCGCTGCGTGGCCGAACGGCGGGACGCTCCGTGCCGCTGGTCGGGCGCAACGGCTTCCCATCCTGGGCGGCGCTGGCAGGGAAGGAGGCCTGAGTTGGAGCGGCGCGGGCAGGATGCGGAAGCAACGAGTAGCAGCGGCTGCATCGATACAACGCAGGGGCGGCGGCTAGGATTACTAGGGTACGATACAAGGCTCTGCTGTGCGTGACCTTGGTGGGCTGCTGTATGGGCTGGGCTGAAATTTGTTGTAGATAACATGGGCTGCTAAAATTTCGGGTTGTTCGGGAAATTCGGGTACCGGAGATACAAACCCGATTAACCCGAAATAAATTTGGGTTTCCAGACTTTAAATCCGAAAATACATATCGGGCACCGGTTTTCGGGTTTCTCGGGTTCGGGGTCGGGTTTCTCGGGTTCGGGATTCGGGTAACGGGTTTTGTGCCCAGTGCTAACTGGAGTGATCTAGACCGTTGGATCTAAGATAGATGGCTGGGATTTAATGAAAACGAAGGGGTATATCTGGGTTCTAATCTCGGCCGTTGGTGGAGGGATGGACGGTTGTCGCGTCTCCGGCGAGGTGGGTGGCGGCTGGAGACAGTGGGGGCGGCGGCGATTCGCCGGAGCTCGCCGGATCGGCGCCCCGATGACCTATTTGCGACGAGATGAGGTCCAGGAGGAAGAGGAAGAGATGGCGAGTTCACCTGAGGTGTCGGTGCGCTGCGGAGTGGCTTGACGACGGCTTGCGACGGAAGGGGGCGGCGGCAGTTCATTGGCGATGTTGGGGAAAGGGGTTGCCGAGGCGGAGAGATGGCGCTGGTCGTCTACGCCGAGGGAGGAGGTCCCGGCGAAACTAGGTGGTGACTCGGCAAAGGCGGAGGCCGCTCAAAATCGCGCGGCGTCGAGCTCTCGACGGCTCTAATGGCGACGGCGGAGCGGGCTTAGGGTTAGGGTTTTCGGGACAGCGGCGGCTTCGGGGAAAGGGAGAGAGGCTGGTGCGGCGGAGGGGAGAGAAAAGCAGGGGCTCGGGATCAATTTATAGGTGGAGAAGCTCTACGCCGTGGACCTTATCCGGCCGGTCAAGAACGGCGGTGGCGTCCTTATCTTCTAGGTCAGCACAGGGTCAAGGAAAAAAAACGGCGCCGCACTGTCGTTCACGTGGTCAAGCTGGTGCGTGTCAAGTCGGCGCCGCAAGCCCAACGGCGGCGATTAAGTTGGCCGGCAGCTGGACGGCGATGAGGAGGTCGCAGCGGCTGTGAGAGCGCGAAACGCGGGAAAAGATTGCGGCGCCGCTCTGCGCATGCTGACCACGAACCGATGCGAGCTGGCGTCACTTCGGTATGGCAACAGCGCTGGGGAAAGCGACAGGGAGAGAGAGCAGAGAGAGAGATCGAGAGAGAGCGAGAGAGGTGAGCTGGAGGTAGGGGACGATGGGCGCTGGGCCGGACCGGGCCGCAACGAGCCGAAGTGGGCCGGACCAGGAAAGGGAAAGAAAGGAAGCGGCCCACTCGGGATTTTTCGGAAAAGAAGAGAAAGGGAGAGAAGTTTGGGCCGGGTTAACTTAGAATTGGACTGGGTTTTGGCCCAAAGGAAAGAAATGTTTTTAAACATTTCCAAGATTCAAACAAACTCAAGTTTTGAATAGAATTTCAAATAACAAATTCGAACAAACACTCAAAATAAAACAAGGGAATCAGGGTAATGCAGATGGTGATATTTTATGCTGGTTTTAAATTCCAAATTTTCAAATTCAAGGTGAATTTGCTAGGGTTTAACATATAAATTTTATTTTGTTGTAAATTCCAAAGTTCAAACTTTTAGTAAATATTAAATGTAAACAAACACTTGAGCATAGTTTATATTTTGAAAATTTCAGATTCAACTAAGTTTGAATTACTTTTGGTTAGTTTTATTTCTAAAATTTGATAGGGAGGAAAGAAATAAACAAAATTCAAAATCGGAGTGATTTTTATTCCATTTTAATTTTGATTTGAAATTTGGGCTGTTACAATCTCGGTTTGGTTTGGTAAGCAAGTCTTGCAATTTGCTGGAATAGACGTGTGTGTTTCTGTTCATGTGTAATTGTAACGGTGTAATAAAAGTCGGTGCACGTTTTGTTGAATTGATCCCGGCAGGCAGCAGCTGTCGTGTCCAGGATGTCTGAATTCTCTGCAGCGGATAAGTCCTTTCGACACTTCCTTGTTCTCTAGTTGCATTTCATTTCTTCTTCTTTTTCAGTTTTCCCTTTAATCGTTAATACGCCTCCAAGTAGCAACTCACGGCAGGCGGCAGCAGACTGACCAGCTGTCTATCTACACCGTCATGACGTGAATTTATACTGGGATAATAAAACTTTGTTCCGGAGGATTGGGAAGAAGATCAGGTTTTTTTTTTTTTTTTTTTTGAGAAACAAGAGCAGAGATTGTTGGACCGGGAGGAACGAATGTTCAGAGTCACAAGCCTCACAGGTATCGAGTGTTGGGCCTTCTGGGCTGAATAGTCTTGTAAAAAGTCCATTCTGTCTCCCTCAAATCTCGTCGGAGTTTGATTTTCCTTCTTCAATTACAAAACCGGGTAAGTTGACTTCCTCAACTCATCAAACCAGATTTTTCTCCTCCATTGGTAGTTTTGGACAGTGGTTTCGCTGACGTGGCAGTGGGTCCTACATGTCATATGTCATGTCACTAATAACAATAGATGTGGGGCCCGCTAATATATATTTTTTACTCCTCAATCCCCTCCCATCTATTCTTGTTCGGCGACGGCCACCGCCACCGCCGGGTGGTCTCCCAGTTGCCGCCTACGCTCGTGGACGCAAGTCCGCCGCCACCAGCGCGTCGATGTCGCCTATCACCCAGTAGTCCGCCGCTAGGAAGCTTCACGCGCGCTTCCACACCCAGCGGCGCGCCGCACGGCAGCTCGCTTATGCCTTGGAGGCCGCCAAGCACGAGGTGGTCGGAGGCGAGGTCACCTGGCGGCCGCGGAGGCGAGGGTGGCGAGCCGGCAGGCGGAGCCGAAGCAAGGGGGAGCCCGAGGCGGGGGCTGACTTGTAGTCTCCCGGCAGCAAATGTTTTCGAGGAGCGGCACTGCGCCGTGACATGGTCAAGTGAGAGGCAGTTGAAGCTCCTCCCAAGCAAGTCAGCAGGGATAGGCCGCGTGGCCACAGCGGAGAGGAGGAAGAAGAAGGACGGGATGGACGGCCTGGCTCGCTGGAGCCCGATGCCACCGTCTCGGCGTGGAGGGGCTTTAGGAGTAAAAAAACATTAGTAGGGCCCACATCTATTGTTATTGGTGATGTGGCATATGACATGTGGGACCCTGCTGCCACGTCAGCGAAACCGCCTTCCAAAACTGTCGAGGGAGGAAAAAAATTCGGTTTCACTAGTTAAGAGAGTCAACTTACCTGATTTTGTAATTGAGGAAGGAAAATCAGACTTGGCAAAAATTAAGGGAGGCGGAAGGAACTTTTTCCAATAGTCTTCCTTAGTTTGGTCCATCCCAGAACTGTTTCTGTTGGGCCTCCCTTCCTTTACCTGATCCAGTAAGCAGCCCACAGATATCAAGTGTTGGGCCTTCTGGGCTGAATAGTCTTCCTTCTTGGAGTTTGGTCCGTCCCAGAACTGTTCTTTGCAAACGACAGAGGCAGAGCGCCTGCCTTTCCTACTGAATGCAAACAAAAACCACACCACCCGCTCTGCTCCGCTTCCAGTACAGTATCACTGATGGCTACAGCCAAGTAAATTGAAAACATCATTATCCTTGATTGAAAATATATATGATGGCTAAGCCAAAGCCTCCTTTGTTAATTGTGGATAGATCCTGCGCGCGCCCGGATCATTCCATCCCCAAACAAAAACAAACACCCCACCTCCCTTTGGGCAAATCGACGGACCGTGTCACCGTCGCGTCCGACACAAACCACACCGCCGCCGCCGGTGTCGTTCCTCGTAGGATACGCGCGCGGCTCGATGACTCACCGCACCGGGCGAGCATATTACCGGCATATCTTTCTCCTGCCCCCGACCGCCGCGCCGTGCCGCGTCGCCAGTTGCTTCTTTTTTTCTCGTCCAGCTGCATGCGCCGCCGCCCCGGCGTCGCGTCCAACCGCTAAACACAGCTTCGTCTTCCTCCGTTCCTCGCACACTTGCACGAGATGCGGAGCGGATGCCCGTAATATGCCGCGAAGCTCGCTAGTTTCTGCATGGGACTCGTCGGTTCGGACAGCGCGTGCTGGATTAGCATGATAACTTGGCCTTTTCTTCTTGAAGAAGAGTTGGCATTTCATTTCGCTGTCTCTTGTCAGCAACGGTCAATGACGTACTAGCATTTGGGCCCGCAGGTTAACTTGTTTGGGTTTTTGTACCTGCAGCGTCGCATATTGTTGTTGTTATTTGGATATACAAATACACAGTTCGGAACTTAAGTTGAAACACAGGCTAAACGGCAAATTAATTTGACAGACTACATGGTGGAAACAAACCACTAAACAACCACTATTGGTGGAAAAAAAGAAGAAGAACAAAAATAAACAACCACTATTCTGAGCATGAGATCATGTGGTTCAGCATGTCCCACAAAGAAAAAAAAAAGGAGAAGGAAGTAAAAAATAAACATCTAGGCCGGTAAGTCGTTCGTATCGGCTCATTCCCCCTCTCCCTTATCCTCTCTCCCTCGCTACAGTAAAACCAGGCGACTCAAAGGCGATCCCCGCCCCGGCGTCGATCTCTCGCTTCCCCCTCCTCCCCGGCGGCCTCGTCGGCGCCGGTGAGGGCGGGGAAGCAGGATCTTGCCGCGGGCGGGCTAGCTTTTAGCTGTAGTGTAGGTAGGTTAGGGTAGCTAGGGTTAGGGTTGACGTCGCCGTCTTCTTTCGTGGTGATGACGGTCGTCTTTCGTCTCTCCCTCGGCGGATCTGGTGGCGTCGTCGTCGGCGGCGGCGTCTTGTTCTCCGGTGAGGCCCCGTGGAGTTCCTTTGCCTTCCTTCCTTGTGCGCAAGGGTGGATGGGCCTTTTGTTCCCCTCGCTGGCGATGCGAGCGATGGTGGATGTTTGTGCCGGGTCATTGGTGTCATGCTTTGGCGGCGATGGCTTGGATCTTTTGCTTCTTGTTGTTGATTTCCACTGGGTGTTGGTAGTTTCGTTTTCCTCCTTCGATCCGGTGATGGTGCGGTTGCCGGTAAGGTGCCTTCTTCGTGTTTATCCAATCGGCGTTTCCAATGTTTGGAGTCCGACATCACCGATGGAGGAGGGGGCTGGCTGCCGGCGTCGGTGGAGGTCAGCGATGAGGAGAGCTGTCGGGAGGGTTCCGGAAGAGGAGGGACCTAGTTGTAATTTCCTTTTCTTCAGGGACTTTTCTGTAAAAGTTTGTTAGGGTGTTGCCTGTAAAAGGTGTGGGCTGTACTGTTCTCAATCTTAATATAATCCCACTTCCCTTTCGCAAAAAAAAAACATCTAGGCCGGTAACTCGTAACTGTTTTATACTAGTACAAAAAGACGTCGAGGATAGGAGCTCATCAACTGTTGTATACTAAAAAAAGGACATCGATCGAGGCGAGGAGCTCATCAACTGCTACATACTTGTCACAACCGTAGCCGGCTGACTACCTAATTAATTAAGATCGCGTATATTCTTTAATGAAACCATGCAGCAACGTACGAATCGCTAGTTCAGTAGAACCACACAGTGTAATTCTTGTTAGTAGGACAGTTCATCGTGACTGCGACGTGTCCAGTAGCGTATGGCGCGCGTACGAAACAATGTCCGGCACTAGGATATTCTTGTTGCTTCGGTTCTAAGACGTCCGGATTTTACCATGCCATTTTACTTAACTTTTGTTTACCTTTTACCCTTTTTCCGCTGTACACGTGTCCCTTTTTCTTCGTTAGTGTCGCCTGATGCTATTTTTGGTGTTTCCAATCTTCTTGCTCATGATGGAACTGACGCGACAAGAATAAACGTAGCAGCCGAACAAACTGTCCATCTAACTTTTTCTTGAGTACTGTAAAAAAGAAGTATAGCAACTTCTAATATAGTATGTTTTTGGTGACGTAAAGGTTGAGCTCTTTTTATGAAAACAGAGCGTCATAGATTAAGCATTGTCTTGTTGTTCTCAACAATTCGTTGTAGGAAGATCCAAAAAAGCTCGTCACCCAAGCGGTGGTTGGAATGTGGTAGGAAAAAACAGAACGACAATTCTTGTCCGATCCGCTATACGATATCATCAGGAGTCAGGACATTACGAGGTACAGAGACTCGGCTCCCAACAATACAATTTTGTTTCTCTTCCGAGTACATCAGCATCAATGGGCTGAAGATGTGACCAGAATTCGAGCTTAAGAATTAACCATAAGACGGACAAATATATTTTGGCGAAAAAGGTGGATAAATAAAATTTAACACACTAACGTTGCAGTTAATCTGGCAGACAATTTTCATAAATCAGGTTGAAAACTCAACAAGTTCAGTCAGACTCAGTTTTCATACAACTCCATTGCATGTCATAGACTTGGCATGAGTGTTGGACAACCTTTACAGCTATTTATTCTTTCAATCGGAGGCGACGTTTTCATCGACAGCATGGCGTTTGAGGTGATTTCGTGAATCTCAAGATCAGTCGGTCCAGTTTTTCGGAGATCTTCATAGAAGTAAGAGTTACGTCCGTGTGTTCATAGGGGTAGTATTCGTATGAGTCTGTATGTGTTTAAAAAAAAGAGGGGCAAAAAACATAGAGGAGATTTTGGATTTGGTCATCTACGGGCCTGTACCCATTTCATATGGGCTGGATCAACTTGTGCGGGCCTCTTTGGGTCCTGCGCTCAGCCAGTGATCATCCCCCCACCACCGCGCACGAGCAGCCAAGAAAGCTACGTCGCGGGCGGCGGGGGACGGCGGAGTCCACAACACAGCTCCCCAGCAGCGGCCGGTAACTTGCCGCGAATATGCCCGCGTGGCCTCCCCTCCTCCTCCTCCTCCTCCCCCTAGGCTGTAACTCCGCGGGGTCGCCGTCGCCGGGTCGCGGCGCCTCCCGTTCCCCGTTTGTCGCGATGCCCCTGGCGATGCGGGGGAATCTGCGCGGGCTTAAATACCCGCACCCCCGCCATGCCGCCACCCGGACGACTTGGATCCGGACCACGCCCTGCTCCAGGGGAAGCTGCCATTTGGCGCCGGCGCCACGGCCTGGAGAGGTGAGATCAGCCCCTTCTCGCTCCCGTCTTCTTCTATGTTGAACGGGACCACGTCCCTGCTGTATTTGCTCCCGCATTGTGTTTGCTTTGCTTGTGCTCTTGCACCAGGAAACATGATCCCAGGCGAGTTCCACTTCCACCTGGCTCCTCGTTTCCTTTCTGAATTTTGTTCGAATGATTGTTTATTCTAGACAGATCATCTTCGTTTTTTTAAACTTATTTTGGGATTCTTTTACATTTTCTTTCTGGGGTGCAATGCCATAGTAATGTCAGAAGCAAGTTCTGCTCTCTCATGTCTTATTTTTCAAGCACTGCTTGTTCGATATCTTCCTTGGTGGTCAGTTTTTATCTATTACATATGGTGAATGCACTGCTTGGCTGGTAATGGACAGAGTATGCTTGCTACCCCCTTGACACCTTTAGTTTGCTGAGATTGTCGAACTCTGTTCTTGTTTTTTTTCTTTGCCTTAATGGAAACTATGTCTTGTTGGAGCTTTCTGGTAAAGATTTCCAGTAGAACAACACCATGCTTAAACTCATACGGGGCATTACACTTAACTTACAAGGAGCCTTTTATGATACAGATTCACCATGCAATACACTTGGCACAGCCTAATTGCATCTTACTGATAAGCTAATACATTATGTAGCTTGAATATTGTTTTGACGGAACAATTTGGTGATATGCCTGCTTGAGACTGCGGGTTTGTGGCCTGCTAAATTTGGCCAAATTGGTTTCCTGCCATACTATTCATCACGTCATATTAAAGTGACGTTGCAACTGCTTCATTTTAGTTAATTAGCAATCGCTTGTAGATCAACAGGCTGGTATTATATTCCCGAAAAAGGCTGGTATTTCCAGTAGCATCTTTCCTGTTCATTGTCATAGGAGGATAGAAAAATTCATATGACAAAGCATATTTACAATTTCTTATTCGCTATTTGATATCGTTGCAATGGGAGTTGACATTTGGCACAGTAGAAATAAAAATCAAATTATGTGCTAATGTGGCACCTTTCTTTTTAACTTTGACAGATTGATTCATCAAAGACCATAATTGGTCGAACATGGACCCAGGAAAATCAATAGATGATAAATTCAGCAAGTTGCATCCAAGTTGGCCAGTAGATACTAGAATTGGCATAGTTGGAGCAGGGCCAAGTGGCTTATCAGCAGCGTATGCACTAGCTAAGCTAGGGTATCACAATGTAACCGTGTTTGAGAAGTGCCAGACTGTTTCAGGAATGTGCGAGTCCGTTGACATTGAAGGTGAGGAACCTAACCAATACTCTTATTCAGTCGTCATGTTCTCAATGTATTTAGTTTGCAATGGCATTACTATACAGGAAGGACGTATGATTTGGGAGGACAAGTAATAGCAGCAAATAGTGCCCCTGTTATAACGCATCTGGCAAAGGAATTAGATTCTGAATTTGAAGAGATGGATTCACACAAGCTTGCTCTGATTGACAGCCAAACTGGAAACATTCGAGACCTTGAAGTGGCTGAGGATTATGTATCCATGGTATCTCTAACGCTAAAACTACAGGTAAACTGTTATAGTATAATTTCTTCTAGACATAACTGGGTCAAAAGGAAAAATAAATTTCAGTGTCAAATTTAGTAATAACATGACCTACCTCACTGTTTTTTTGCTAATTCTTACAGGACGAGGCAAAAAGATCTGGTCGAGTGGGGATTCATGCTATTAGTGGATTGGCCTCTGATCCAACTCTTGAGTTTTTGAAGCAACATGGAATAAGTTCAGTGCCGAAATCTGTAGCATATGGTTACACTGCTTCCGGCTACGGTTTTGTTCAAGACATGCCCTATGCTTTTATACAGGAGTTTACTAGAACCTCTATGGCTGGCAAGATCCGACGATTCAAAGATGGTTATATGAGCTTGTGGGAGAAACTTAGTCAGTCGTTACCATTTGAAGTTCTTCGTGGCACAGAGGTTCTGAGAGTCAAACGTGACAGCTGCAGTGCAAGCGTAACTATCAAAAGGAACAATGGTGACATGGAAGTTAGGGTGTTTGACAAAGTTATATTGTCAGGTGCCCTTGCTTTCAAGAACGGCAAGACATATCGATCTTCAAATCTGACAGGTTAGGATGGTTTAAATTCATCTTTGATTTCAATTTAAGCTAATATTCAATCTGTCTGAATATATATGCCTGTTTTGTTCAGATGGAGAAAATGAAGTTGTAGAACTGAATGATCTCGAAAAAGAACTATTCAGTAAGGTGCAAACAATTGACTACTATACTACTGTTGTTAAGATCGAAGGATTTGAAAACATGCCAAAGGGATTTTACTACTTTGGAGAATATATGGAGGATCCAACAACAATTGGGCATCCAGTGGCAATGCAAAGATTCTTTGCCAACACAAATATTTTCTTATTCTGGTCATATGGGAATTCAGCAGATATCAAGGGGTCGTATGTGGCTAAATGTGTAACCGATGTTGTAACTTCTATGGGAGGAACTGTTCAGAAAGTGCTTTTGCAGAGGCGATTCAAGTATTTCCCTCACGTCAGCAGCGAAGGTATAGGTCGACAGGGTTACCTTTGATCGCCAAATAGTTTACTTTTCCTGCATTCCAACCATAGTGATTTCCTGCATTGCAGACATGAAAAATGGATTCTACGAGAGGGTGGAGTCTCAGTTGCAAGGCTTTCAGAACACTTACTATGTTGGAGGTCTGCTAGCATTTGAGCTTACTGAAAGAAATGCATTTTACTCAATGTCAGCTATCTGTAAACACTTTGCCACTGACGGTGAGTTACCAATGACTCCCTATGTTAAGGTGAGCTAGAAATACTTTCCTGATTATGCAAGTATTTTTACTGTGCTTATGTTTGGCAACTTGTTTATGCAGAGATTGTTTCCTCTATCCAGAAGCAATCCTTCACCTCCTAGAGATATTGGTGAGCTTGAAGGTGTTAAATTTCCCGACCTGCCATCCCTGGATGGATATTTGCAATACTGGGGAACTCACAAAGTCACCGAGAAGAAGGTTATCTACACTTGGATCAATGAAGAAGGAAAGATCATGAATCGTAGAACCTACCAGGAACTTCATCATAATGCATCGCACATTGCATATAAACTGTTGACAAGTACTAAGCCTGTTATCAAGCCTGGTGACAGAGTTATCCTTATTCATCTACCTGGTTTGGAGTTTGTTGATGCATTTTTTGGATGCATAAGAGCAGGAGTTATACCGGTGCCAGTTTTGCCCCCTGATCCAATGCAAAGGGGTGGGCAAGCACTTCTTAAAGTTGAGAATGTCTCTAAGGTGTGCAATGCTGTGGCAATTCTATCAACCTCTTCATACCATGCTGCCGTACGTGCAGGCTATGTCAAGAATATTGTCACCCTAGCAAAGAGTGCTCAGAAATGCTCAGCCCAGTGGCCTGATCTTCCATGGATTCACACTGACTCATGGATAAAGAACTATAGGCGAAGTCCAGGCAGTTTCAACGTAGAAGATGTTGTATCTATGATTTCCAAGCCCAGACCAAGTGATTTGTGCTTTCTACAGTTCACTTCAGGTTCCACTGGTGATGCCAAGGGCGTGATGATAACACATGGCGGACTAATCCACAACGTGAAGATGATGAAGAAGCGGTATAGAAGTACCTCAAAAACTGTCCTTATCAGTTGGCTTCCACAGTACCATGACATGGGTCTAATCGGGGGTCTTTTCACTGCTCTTGTAAGTGGAGGAACTTCCATTCTGTTTTCCCCAATGACATTTATCAGAAACCCCCTCCTTTGGCTGCAAACGATCAATGACTACCATGGAACACATAGTGCAGGCCCAAATTTTGCATTTGAGCTGGTGATAAGAAGGCTTGAGGCCGAGAAGGACAAAAGTTATGACCTTTCTTCGATGGTATTCCTCATGATTGCAGCAGAGCCAGTAAGGCAAAAAACTGTCAAAAGGTTCATAGAGTTTACTCAACCTTTGGGTCTTTCTGAAGGTGTACTTGCACCTGGATATGGCCTGGCTGAGAATTGTGTCTTTGTTAGCTGCGCCTTTGGTGAATGCAGGCCAATTTTCATAGACTGGCAAGGAAGAGTGTGTTGTGGATATGTTGATCCCAATGATACAGATGTTGTCATTAAAATTGTTGATGCGGACTCTTTGACAGAGCATCAAGAGGATGGAGCTGAGGGTGAGATATGGATCAGCAGTCCTAGTTCTGGAGTTGGCTATTGGGGTAATAAGGAAATAAGCCAGAAAACCTTTTGCAACCAGCTGAATAATTACCCTGACAAAATGTTCACAAGAACCGGTGATTTAGGACGGATCATCGATGGTAAACTTTTTATTACAGGAAGGATCAAAGATCTTATTATTGTTGCTGGTAGAAATATATATTCTGCAGATGTTGAGAAGACAGTGGAAGGTTCTTCTGAGGTGCTCCGACCGGGTTGTTGTGCTGTTGTTGGTGTCCCTGAGGAAGTGTTGGTGTCCCTGAGGAAGTTCTAACTCAGAAAGGCATCTCAGTTCCTGATTCTTCTGATCAGGTCGGGCTTGTCGTGATTGCCGAGGTTAGGGATGGTAAAAAGGTATCTGAAGAGATTGTTGAAAACATCAAAACACGTGTGGCGGAGGAGCATGGTGTAACTATTGCCTCTGTCAAGCTTATCAAGCCTAGGACCATATCCAAGACAACATCTGGGAAGATACGTCAGTTTGAATGCATGAAGCAGTTTGTTGACAATACACTTAGCTTGGCTAATAGTAATCATACAGCTAAGAAGAGGTCTCTTTTTCGGTCTCTCACGACAGGAACTGGCATGGATCGGAGGCCCTTCTTCAAGCAGACTGGTGATCCCACAGTCCTCCCTCAGCTCAGAAGCAAAGTGAAAAGCTACACGGAGATTATTGAGTTTTTAACGCAGCTAGTGTCAGATCAATCAGGTATCCCAAAGGATAAAATTTCTCCAACCGACAGCCTGCCTTCTTATGGCTTTGACTCGATTGCAGTGGTCCGAGCAGCACAGAAGCTTTCGGATTTTCTTGGTACTCCTGTTGGAGCCCTTGACATCTTTACAGCAAGCTGCATTTCTGAGCTTGCTGACTTCTTGGTGAATCTGTTGCATAAGTCACAACCACAGCAGATACCTCTGCCGAGAAGCAGAGTGAAAAAGTCTGAGATTGCTGACTTTCTAATACAGATTGTATCAGATCAAACAGGCATTCCAAAGGATAAAATTTCTCCAACTGACAGCCTACCTTCTTATGGTTTCGATTCAATTACAGTGGTCAGAGCAGCCCAGAAGCTCTCAGATTTTCTTGGTGTTCCTGTTGGAGCCATCGACATTTTTACAGCAAGCTGTATTGCTGAGCTTGCCAGTTTCTTGGAGAGTCTGGTGCTCAAGTCACAACCACAGTTGGAACTTGAGGACTCCCTGTTACCCTGAGGATGAGAGTCTAGTGAGTCCCATAGATGCCATCAGTTCAGATCTCAGCGTGTTTGCATCTGGGACCCTCCAGCTCTTGGGTCTTACTTATGTCTGTTTTATCCTGCTACTCCCAGCATATCTTGCGAGCTTGACGTACTCGAGCATGCTCTCTTCAGTTAGTCTGGTGAAATCATCACTACTGAGCTATGTTAGCTCTTTGGTCATGGCACCTATTGCATGGATCTGTTATGCCTTGTTCACCTCCTTATCACTATCTATCTTGGGGAAGTCATTGCTTCAGCCAAATTATGTTCTTACCCCTGACGTTTCGATATGGTCAGTTGACTTTGTCAAATGGTGGGCTCTAAACAAGGCGCAAGCTTTAGCAGCAAAGGTGCTAGCTGTGCATCTGAAAGGCACAATCTTCTTGAATTATTGGTTCAAGATGCAAGGATCTCGAATTGGGTCATCTGTTGTCATTGATACAATAGATATTACTGACCCATCCTTGTTAACAGTAGCCGATGGTGCGGTGATCGCAGAAGGTGTTCTCATTCAGGGGCATGAAGTCCGTAGTGAAGTGCTCAGTTTTAGGCCTGTCAGGATTGGTCGGAATGCATCCATTGGCCCTTATGCAGTGCTCCAGAAGGGCATTACTGTACACAACGGCGTTATCATTCCGCCATTGCAAAAGGCTCAGCAAGGGAAATCTTTACATCAAACTAACAATACTTCTACACACATGAAGGTAACTAGAAATATTTGACTTTTTTACACTAATTTTTTTTCCTAATAATTGAAGTATGAAACACATAACTTAATGACACCTACATTTTGAAGCTTTCTTCTGCATCATTGTTTTTAAATACTTTCCAATACTACAATTAGATGTATATCCTTTGAGACATCGGCAGTGATTGAGAAATTTTATCAATGAGGCCATAGACTAAAGGATACAAGTCAGGGTCTATATAATCATGTAGAGGTGAAATGTTATGCACCTGGATTCAAGTATTTCTGTGGTTATTTACAGCTGGATCATACTTTTTTTCTTCTTCTTGAAATTCACTTTGCATCTGCAAAACAAGTTCTGACATTTTTTCAGCACCATTCCCTCGTACTTACGTAATCCTATGATGACGAATGAATATTTTTTGTTATTATGTAACCGTCTACCTTTTGCAGGAAGAATCAAGGACAGCAAGCATGCCATTCAAACACCTTGTTAGCATCTATGCAGTTGGCTTTCTGGGTGTTCTGTCAGGCGCAATAGTCTTCATGTTGTACACCCACTTTTCTGGCACGAAGGCTTCACTTCAGCTCTTCTCATTTGCATGTGTTGCTGGTGCCTTCCACTGGTTACCAGCTGTCATAACTGCTTATGCTGTGATTGTCCGGGAGACACCAACAAGTCCAATGGAATTTTCTCTCCTCATCGCCTTAGCTTACTTGAGCTATGGGATTGTCCTCGGTCTTCTCACCGGTATCGCCAACAAAACTCTCGCAACAAGGACAGGGACACAGCAGAAGGATATGACAACAGGCTTGATCCAACGGCAGATAACAATTGCTGCGCACCTCAGATTTGCAAAGATGCTATCCGGAACAGAAGCGTTCTGCATGTACCTGAGGTTTCTTGGAGCAAGGATTGGCAGGCACTGCTCAATCCGAGCCATCAATCCGTTGGCTAATCCTGAGCTGATCAGCATTGGTGATGGGGTCCATCTAGGTGACTTCTGCAATATTGTTCCGGGATTCTACTCCAAGGGCTTTACTGGTGCAGAGATAAAGGTCCAGGACAACACCGTGGTTGGCAGTGGTAGCTTGCTTCTCCCTGGCACAGTCCTCCAAGAAAATGTCATCCTTGGAGCACTCTCTGTTGCACCACAGGGTTCCCTTCTCCAGCGAGGTGGCGTCTATGTTGGCACACAGTCTCTGACCTTGGTGAAGAACACTTTGCTCGTAGAAGATGAGCGGATCGAAGAAATGGACCCAGTGTATAAGAAGATTGTTGGGAACCTTGCGGCGAACTTGGCCATCACTACCATGAACGTCAAATCAAGGTACTTCCACCGTATTGGGGTCAGCGGGCGGGGGTTACTGAAAATGTACCAAGATATACCATCACTTCCCAAGCACAAGATATTTGGCGCCGGCAAATCTTTTCCAGTGATCGTCAGGCATAGCAACAGCCTGAGTGCAGATGATGACGCAAGGCTTGACGCACGTGGTGCAGCTATGCGCATCCTCTCAGATGATGGCGAAGTGCCCCTTCTCGACCTTACCTTGAAGAGTGGCAAGGCGTTCTATGCGCGCACAATCGCTGACTTTGCTACTTGGCTTGTCTGTGGCCTGCCGGCAAGGGAAGAACAAGTGAAGCGTGCCCCACACATCCGTGACGCCGTCTGGGGCTCCTTGCGGAACACCAACTCTTACACTGAGCTGCATTATTACTCCAACATATGCCGGCTGCTACGGTTCGAAGATGGCAGTGAGATGTATGCAAAATTCAAGCTTCGTCCTGGGGACCAAAACATATCAGAGGAATCCGGCCAAGTGGTGCCACGAGGCATCTTGCCGCCGGAGACTGGTGCAATCCCGAGGGACGAGAGTGACACACGGCCATTGCTCTTCCTCGCTGATGACTTCCATCGGAGGGTGGAGTCTCCCGAGGGGGTGCGCTATGTCTTACAATTGCAGCTCAGGGATGTCCCTGCTGACAGCGCCACCCGTGACGTCGCCCTGGACTGCACACGGCCTTGGGACGAAGCGGAGTTCCCGTATATCGAAGTTGGCGAGATAAGCATTGGCCACAATGTCCCAACAGCAGAGACAGAGAAGCTTGAGTTCAACCCCTTCCTCCGATGCCAAGAGGTGGATGTCATCTCGGCGACGTCATGCACGCAGAGCGCGTCCATCGACCACGGGCGCTCACTGGTTTATGAGATATGCCAACGCCTGAGGAACGGGGAGCCACTGCCCGCCTCATGGCGGGTGTTCCTTGAGCAGTCTGACACCAAGATTGACCTGTCGGGCTGCCCAGTCATTGCAGCGACACGCTCAAGATCCAATATCTTTGATGCCACCAAGGTGACACTGGCTAGGGCATGGTACCAGGCGCTCTGGGGTACACTGTGCCAGCCGCTGCTGCAGACGTTCGTGCCGTACTTCGCCATGGGCCTTGCCATCTTCCTTCCACTCCGGGGCCTCCTCGCCGTGTCTGCAGCCACCGACATACCACTCTACTGGCCTCTACCAATCTTCTGGGCCACATCAGGTGTCGCCGCGATGGCCACATGCGCCGCGGCAAAGTGGGCACTGGTCGGCCGCAGGGCCGACGGCGACACGGTGCACATCTGGGCGCCGGCCGTGTTCCTGGACACGGTCTGGCAGGCCATACGGACGGTGACGACGGAGTACTTCGCCGAGCTGACGTCCGGTTCCGTGCTGTTCGCGGCGTGGATGCAGCTGATGGGATCCTCCGTGGCCGTCTCCGACGGCGTGTACGTGGACTCCATGGGCGCCCTGCTGAACCCGGAGATGGTGCACCTGGAGCGCGGCGCGAGCGTGGGCCGGGACGCACTGCTGTTCGGCCACGTTTACGAGGGCGAGGCGGGGAAGGTGAAGTTCGGCAAGGTTCACGTCGGGGAGGACGGGTTCATCGGCAGCCGCGCGGTGGCGATGCCTGGCGTCAGGGTCGAGGACGGAGGCTGCCTTGGAGCCCTGGGGCTGGCCATGAAGGAAGAGGTCATCAAGCACAAGATGTAGACTGCGAGGGGGAAGGTGAGGCCTCGCCAGTAGCATCGGTGAAGCATTTCTTTCTTTCCATTTTGGGCAGAGCTGCGGTTGTGCTGCTTTTAGTTGTGCTCTTTGTTATTCCCACACGTAGAATAGTCGTGGTGGTATAATCAATAAGTGGCTGCTGGAAGAAGAAATAAATCGAGTGTAAGCTACATGTAACATGTGTAGTCCAAGACTGCCTTAATGCAATGATATATGGAGTCTAAGTATTTTCGTGGCACGTCTCATCTTGCTCATCGTGGATGTCATGCAATTTCCGGTATCTTCCCATATGATTTGCAAGGCCTTGTTGAAAACTAGTTGTTCGCTCTACTATAGTACACAAATTGCAAGATTACAGTACCTTTTGGTTGAAGCAGTCTATTGGTTCCTTGACTATGTTTCGGCAGTTTTTGTGCTCGAGTAGGTAGAACATTTTCCTCTCTTGTGGGGAGTAATCATAAAAGCAAGGTACAGTGCTTTTCCCCAGGTCCTTTTTTTGTGTGTGAAAGCTGCTTCTTTTGCTTCAGGATCTTTGTTCATGGAACTAGTACAGTGTCATGCGTGTGTTCCAGCTTGTCTGCGTTCTTGGCTGTTCAAACTTGGGAGTATCTGCCACCTGCCACACTGAAAAGCTCAACCCTCCACTCAGTCCACTGCACTCCTTGTCGGTCAAAATTTAGTTAGTGCCTGTTCTATCACTACTAGAAAGAGAGGGCTCGTTATTGATCAACATTCTTTCATCTTTCAAATAAACTTAATAATATTCGTTCGGGAAAAGAGTTCGCAATATTTTGCCGAGTTGGCGCCCGCCTCCGTCCTGGAGAAGATGTGGAAGCCAAAGAATTTTGAAATGAGCGAGGGTAAAAAAAGCTGGAGATATTTTGAACTTCACAAACCCTTTTGTCCTCTACCATTCCAAGGAAAAAGAGAAAAGGAATCCAAGCAGTGGCAAAGCTGTGAAATCGTCCAACGGCTCTGACCACCCTGCTCAACAAGAACCCAGTCCTCATCAGCTGTCCGTGACGTAGCGAGGGACGCCGCTGCGCTCGCCGCCAAGGTGAGCACGCACCCAGCTGCTATCTGTCGCTGCAAAAAGGGGCCCACATGCGGTTCTCGCCGTGACAAATCGCCTCCTCGCGTGATCGAGCGGCTCGATGCACGCCACGCGCCCGTGGTACGGAGGCGGAGCACCTGCGCGCCGCGCGCCCTCCTGGCGGCCCCCGTTTGAGAGCCCCACCAGACACGCTAAACCAACTCTGCAGCGCAGGGGCAGGGCCTTGAGGCTTCGGAGCAGAGAAAGCCTCCATTTTTTTTACCTCCTCTCCTGCGCGTGTTGCGTTCTGCCTGAGGTTCAGGGCCGGGGCTTTGCTGGATGGCTCATGCGGCCGTCGTCGCGGTGCTCGCCGTCGCCGTCCTCCTGGCCTGCTTGCCGCCGCCAGCCGCCGCCTCATCGCCCCGAGCAGGTACGTACGCCCGCGCCGGCCGCGTCTCTCTGTTCTTGCGCGCGTTGCGCCGCCCAAAAACCTGACGCTTCTTTCCCCTGCCTCGCCGGCGGTGCAGCGCTGGCAATGCGACGGCTCGAGATGGAGGCCATGGACACCGCGCCGGCCGTGCGGGAGAAGGCGGACGTGACGAAGGTAAAGAATGCCCTCGCCGTGCCGCGGCTTTGGAACGACGAAAGGCCGCTCCTTTTCTGATGTTTCGTTCTTGGCTGGGGTTTTCGCCGGCGCGCAGGGCGCGGAGGAGGACGTGAGCACGACGGGGTTCGGCGCGGAGTCCGAGAGGGAGGTGCCCACCGGCCCGGACCCCATCCACCACCACGGCCGGGGGCCAAGGCGGCAGTCCCCGTGATCGCGCGCTCACGGCGGCGGCGGCGGAGGAGGAGGAGGAGGATCCTCGCTTTCCTGGGGTTGATCTTCATCAGACGGGCGTGGACCGGATTCCATGAAGCTGTGCACTTTTTCTGTTCTTGAATCTGTGATGGATGATGAACTTCGTGTTTTGATTCTATTGTTGTTGTAGGGGAGACAGTGTCAAAACCTATCATCAAGTCTATTTTTGCATACCAATTTTAGGGAACAGAGGGAATACAATTCATAATAAGTGTGTACCATATGCATGAGTTGTTCTTCCCCTCGTAATCTTGCTACTAGGCTATGCAGCTAGTTCGTTCTCTGTCATTTTTAGGTGATTTTTGGTTGTCTTGATTTACGAATGGCCACCTTGTCCTGTTTGAAACGTCCATTGATGCCTAATTGTTCAAGTTCAGATTGGGGTTAAGGAAGCAAGAACTTCTGTTCCTTTGTACATTCCAGGAAGGACGCAGTTTTGTTCTGTTCTGTGTTGAAGCAGGGAAATAGTACATGCTCAGCGTCCCAATTGCGAGTTTCCTGGGATTTGCCAGCATTGAAAGGAGGTGATTGAAGCTTGAAAGGAGGTGATTTGCCAGCATTTTGTCTTGCAACATTCTCGGGTGTTCTTACTGCAGAAACGTATTTATGCATCTTACAATCCTCTTCAACATCTGTTTCTGTAATATACCTGAACGGGTATTGTACTCAGAAGTTTTGATGAGGGTGCATTTAAATTTGTCAAAGTGAGCACAATCGATGAGGGAAATGTTGCTTAATTTGTCAAAGTGAGCCGTGTATGGTGTTCGTGAAGTTTTCAGGTCTCCTACGGCCTTCAGTAGTAATAACCAGTCAGCAGCTATGGTTTTTTTTGCTCGAGCGGTATGGGTTTTTTTCTGACGTGCTCAAGAATCTAGAACACTTGTTAACTTGGGCTTGTTAGCAAAGATTGACATGATGCTACTATAACTTGCACTTTGCTAAACCGAAATTTGCAAGGAGCCAGTTATATTCAGGAATATATTGGAATAACTCCTTTTCTGTCAGATTTGATGCATGATACTTGATGAAAAGCACAACTTTTTACAACTGCACTGGCTGGACACGTAGCAAAAAATACATGATATTACGTTAGAGAAATATAAATCAGATATTTTAGTTGGTGGAGCAGTATGACCGCCGGGAGATCTGTATTTTAGCTCTTTTTTTTTTTTTGAGGAACATCTGTATTTTAGCTGAAAAGAAAAGGAACTGAAACCTACAGTGTGTGCAGCCCATTACCAAGCATAAAAATATGGGCCGAGCGGCCCAGTTCTCCAGCCCATCACGCTTCACACGGGAACTAGGGTTTACCACCACACAAGACGTCCGCCGCCACGAGATATAAAAGCGAGCCCTAACCCCGCCCGCTGCTCTTCCACCTCCGCTTCCACTCCACGCCGCCGCCGCTCCCGCCCCCTCCGCCGTCGCCAGCCGCTCCAATGGCGCCGACGTCGAAGCTGTCGTCTGGCATCAAGAAGGCCTCGCGGTCCCACCTGTACCACCGCCGCGGGCTGTGGGCGATCAAGGCCAAGCACGGCGGCGCCTTCCCCAAGGCTGAGAAGCCCGCCGCGGCGGCGGAGCCCAAGTTCTATCCCGCCGACGACGTCAAGCCCCGCCAGCCCAGCACCCGCAAGCCGAAGCCCACCAAGCTCAGGTCCCGCCCCCAGCGCGGCAGCATCTTTGTTCGATTTTGTTGCTGCGAGGATAGATTCCTGATGGTTTCTGATGCAGGTCGTCCATCACTCCGGGGACCGTGTTGATCCTTCTCGCCGGGAGGTTCATGGGGAAGAGAGTCGTGTTCCTCAAGCAGCTCAAATCTGGCCTGCTTCTTGTCACTGGTAAGCCCAGGTTGCTATTCATACGCAATGTGAATTCCTTGTGACTGCTTTGTGTTCTTGATTATTCTAAACAAATGTTATCGTTTGCTGAATTTGTGGAGGTGTAGAGTGTTAACATTGCAGTGTTTGAGCGAAATGGCTACATATCTGTTTTCTGTTGTGTTCCTCTAATTGTGATCATTATTGCTGCCCTGCCATTTGATGTGTGATGTATAAATCTGCGTTGCGCATGCTACCTGTTTGTGATATTTCAGTGCCTTATGATATTGCTAATCAATGAATGGGTGTGAAATTCCTGATACGATGTTGATTTCCTGATTGTCAGTGATGTTATTACAGCGGTGCTAGATTTTATAGGCTTGTTTTTTGTGCAAATAAATATATCATTGGATTTGTGGCAACCTTTCTTGCTCTGTTACACTGGTCAGGAAAGAGTTTGCCAGTCTAAAATACTGTCTATGAATGGAGGATATGAATGTTACCAAGGTGTGATATAGTGTCAAGCTCTTACCCAATAATTTGCAATAGCATCACTTTTCGACTAAAATGTTGGTGCAAGATGTGAAAATTTGGTTTGTCTGTAACATGTAGGGCAGATCAACGAGAAATTTGTTCGTTCCAATTTCACAGCTTTGTTTAACGAGTGTACAGCAACATCTGTATATTCAGCAGCTCTATTGTATATGTTGGCACATGGTCAGTTCATGCTTGATTTTACCTTTTCTTCGATGCTCTAGTACCAATTACCAAAGTACCATAATGTGTCCTGTTTGTTACTTTACACTTGTTAATGGCTTGTCGCTTAAGCCATGCTTTGGGTCTTTTTGTTGTCATATCTATGCTGTGTAAGTGTATATCTCTGTGTTTGAACTAACTTTTGATATCTTTCAGGACCCTTCAAGGTCAATGGAGTCCCAATCCGCCGTGTGAACCAGACCTATGTCATCGCAACCTCCACAAAGGTTGACATCTCTGGTGTTAACGTGGAGAAGTTTGATGACAAGTACTTTGCTAGGGAGAAGAAGAAGAAGGCAAAGAAGACCGAGGGTGAACTTTTTGACACAGAGAAGGAGGTACATTTATATATATTAACATGCACCTTGTATCCGATCTTGTTGTTCCATTACTTACGGAATTTGTATATTTCAGGCTACCAAGGACCTGCCCCAGTTCAAGAAGGATGACCAGAAGACCCTGGACGCCGAGCTCGTCAAAGCTATTGAGGCTGTTCCGGATCTGAAAACCTACCTTGGCGCACGGTTCTCTCTTAGGGACGGGGACAAGCCCCACGAGATGGTTTTCTAGATTAGTACCCTCCGAAATCTCTCTGCCTGGTCTGAGTGCCCTCTTGAATTTTGTATCTGACTGGCGAACCTTTGGTTTCCATTTGAATCAAGTGTCAAATCTTCCGTGAAGTCACACTTTGCTGGTTAATTTAGTTATGTTTTGCACAATACCATATAATAGAATCAATTGGTACGAAGGCCCTGTGATCATTTTGTGCTTTATTTCATTGCGTTCTTTTTTGTGTTGAAGTATGGCATATGGTTAATCATGAACTTCCGGGGATGTAATTTATATTCTGGTGAATGACTTCTCTGGCGCGTTGTATTTCAGTGATGGTCAGGTTGAGCATATCAACTTGCATTTTTGGCTATCATGGGTTTATATCCAATCTGCCATGTCACGAGAAGATCGATAGATAGAGGAACAATTCGTATCAAAATTCATCACTGTAAAGTGTAAACACCATATCAAAATGTTCAAAGGCATAACACAGTGCATGGAAGTGTCAGCCCTGGACGCCAAAGAGCTGCCGGCAATAGATGGCCACCGGCTGGCGGCGGCCGTTCGCGCTGCGTCTGGGTCGCCACTCGTAGTTTCAGAGGTCAGGCTTCGCCGCATGAGCCAGCATACCAAAACGCACTTCTCAATCAACCACACAGATGCTACAGCATAGTGTCAGCCCGTGACGGGAGCCTCTTGAAGAAGTTGCCGGCGGCAGAAGGCATCCGGCTGCGGAACCGCGGGTGGCGGAGCACGTACAGCCCGGCGACGAGCGCCACGACCCGTGGCGGCGTGACGTAGAGCACCACCGCAGCGACGAGGCAGAACGCCGTGAAGAGCGCCGTGGCCCTCGGGTCCCTCCACGCGAGCAGCGCCCGCACCCGCTCGCCCTGCGTCGCCACGTCCCCGACCACCGCCTGGATCCGCCCCGCCACGCTCCGCAGCCGGTCGTACCGCACCCGCACCACGGCGTTGGGCCTCGACGTCGGGAACGTGTCCAGCTCCTCGTCGAGCTCGTCCTGGTGAGCCGCCTCGGCGCACGAGAGCCGCGCGTCCACTTGCGGCGGCCGGCGCGGCCGGCGGCGGCGGTTCCAGAGGCCGGCCGCGGCCAGGCACAGGAACGCGGCCGGCGGGAGGAGGTCCGGGAAGCACGTGAGGGCTACGAAGATCACGTGCGCGAGGACCGTCGCCGCCGGGTGCTTCCAGCGGCAGACGTCGGCGAGCCACCGTGCCGTGCCGGCCGCCCCGGAGAGCAGCGCCGTGACGCGGAGGAAGTTGGCCCGGCTCCGCCGGATGCTCCACGCGTGGGAGTCCGCGTCCAGCATGTACTCCACCACCTCCCGCCGCAGCGGCGGCTCCGCCCGGCCCAGCCGCGCCGCCACGATGCTCGTCGCCTGCCGCCGGAGCGCGTCGAGCTGCGGCATGGTGAAGGGGTGGAGGTAGTGCATCTTGGGGAGGAGCGGCTGGCCGTAGAGGTGCACGACGCTGCCGAGGGAGAGGCAGGTCAGGCGCACGGTGAGGCACAGGTCGCCGTTCCTGCGCAGGCCGGTCGGGTGCAGGACCACGAGCGGGTGCGCGTCGGTGTGCACCTTGTCCATCTCCATTGTGGAGAGGCGTATCCTGACCTTGCCGATCCTCTGGTCTCTCACGGCGCCGTTGCCGTCTCCGCCGCCGATCCCGGCGGTGTGGTTGCCGAGGCGGCAGTTGTCGAACACGGCGAGAGTGAGCACCGTGCACAGGTCGTAGACCTCCCACGTGTACTGCTCGTTCCACCGGGGGCTGCACGAGTCCACCACGGTGCGCGTACGCACCCACTTCTGCCCGTACTTGGCGACGCAGTACGCGTCCGTCGTGCCCCGGCCGTCGGCGGTCTTCACCGGAGCGAGGCCCCGCGCGCCGAGCACGCCGACCTCGAGAACGCCGATGGGCGGCCTCCACAGCTGCCGCGCCGTAGGGCGCGTGTCGCTGGCGTACACGGCCGGCTCGTCCATGACGTGGTACGCGCCCTCGACGCACGAGCGGAGGTGCACGCGGCCGGCGAAGACGGCAGCCGGACGCCCGAACGGCTCCAGGCTGAACCACTGCGACGGGACCGGGCGGCCGTCCAGCCGCTTCTCGAATATGGTGAGCGGCAGCACGGCGCGTCCGACGATCTCGTCCTTCCCAGGGTGCACACGGGCCTCGACGATGAGCACCGCCGGCTCGTCGAACGGCTCCGCCACGGCGAACACCAGCTCCTCGTTCCACGTCAGGCTCGTTGGGCTCCTCGCCGCGCACGGCCTCGTCCTGAGCACCATGCCGCCGACCTGCACCTTGGCGAAGAAGACCTTGGCAGCGTGCCGGCCTTTGTCGGCGACGCTGACACCGGGCGGCACGACGTCCTGAGCCTCGAGCACGCCGATCCTGAGGTACCACAGCTTCGGCGTCACGTACACCTTGGACCGCGTGCTCTGCACGGCCGCCACGCCGTCGCCACCGTGCCAAGCGTCCGCGAACGCCTCGTCCGCCTGCGTGCCGACCCACACGGCGAGCATGACCTCGCCGCGCGCCGCCGTCGTCTTGCCGCCGCCGTCGAGGCGGTACCACTGCGGCGCGAGCGGGCTGTCCGGCGGCACGCGCACGGGCGCCTCGCCGACGTCGAACACGACCCTGCCGACGCAGTCGCCGGGCGGCGGCGCCGCCGCGTCCCTGTCCCTGACGACCACCTCGAGCGCCGCGGCCTGCACGCGCTCCCTGGAGAAGGCGAACACCTGGTTCCACTCGGGGCTCGCCGTCTTCTCGCAATGCCGCGTCGTGCCGTGGTGGTTGCCGACGCGCACCTCCACGTAGGCCGCGCCATGCGGGAGGCCGCGCGCCTTGACCACGCGCACGTACAGGTAATGCATCGTCTCCACGAGGTCGTAGGCGCTCGCCAGCCTCTCACCGGAGCCTTTGCCGAACCACCCGGCTTTGGTGCTGGGTGGGCGCTCGTTTCTGCTGCCACCGGCCGGCCATTGCTCCCTAGCCTGTGGCATAGGCATAGGTTCCTTGATCTTGTGATCCTCCACTCTCACCGGCGGCGCCTGTGCGCGGAAGACATACGGGTACACCATGGCCGGCGAGTCCGGCAAAGGCGGCGGCACAGGGCCTTCTCTCTCAGCTTGTCCGCCTGTCGATTCGGCCGTTGGCTTCCCCGTCACGGACAAGGCAAGAAACGCAAGGCGACACGATACAAATAGACTGCACAAGCACTTTCTTGCAGAAGCTTGAAGCAATTGAGAGATACGGGGAATGGAGAGAGACAAGGTGAGATCATGTGATGCAAGTCATGTCGCATCACAGCGAGTGGGTGGGGACGCAGTTTTGTTCTGATTTTGTAGGACTTTGGAACATGAGTGTTGGTGAAGGCTCCTGACATTTTATTCAGAAGCAGAATCAGTATTTCGCTCATGTCTGTCATGCATGTTTTAGAGAGAAATATGAAGATTCTGAATGCACTGGGAATGGTTATTCTGGCTGCTGCAATCTTCATACTTTTATAGTGAAGATAGAACAGAGCAGGCTTGGGAGCTGAAGAAAAACACTCGCTGGTCATGGAACACGTCATATAAATGTGAAACTGTAAGTGGACATCAGCCACCGGTCAAAAGACGATTCTTGTTCTGTAATATCGTAAAGAAAATGCAAGAAAATACTTGTTCACTGATCCAGAAACTTATTCTCGTCAACATTACATACATATTGCATGATGGAACCAAGGCCAAAGGGCAAAGTGAGTATATTTCTTCAAAGCAAAAGCCCTTAAGAGGCTTTTGTCGCCTGGTTTGCTTTAATCAAAGAAGCTCCTTTATCCTCCTCGTTTCAATTTAAGTATATGAACAGTGGCAATGGAATAGTACTGTGGGTTTAGGCATTTTACCTTTTGTCACTTCTGTGCGGCAAATCCAAGCTCAGTGTAGGGTCTACAACTCCCTTAGGAATTCAATTTTCATAAAACTAGTGTGATATCAAGGCTTTTTGAGCTTTGTTGGTCCCATGGTCTCTTGATTCTTTCTCGATATTTCAGCCAAGGCCTCCTTATCTTCTCATTTGATCATTACCTTAGTTAAATATGCCTGCTTTACCAAAGGTTGCACGCTTCCTTCCGTAAAGAAATACCCGATGGATTCATTAACTCATCGAGCAAATCATAAGGCCTGGACACTATCATCACAGTAATACCAACTGGCGACCAGCTAGGGTCTACCATGTGAATCAGCAAAATTGTAATTCAGTCTTGATGTTGGTGTCTTTTTTCTTCTTTAAGTTTTTGCAGTAGCTATTGAGAAGATAAATAAGTTGTCTAATAAGATATTATTTGGAATTCGTGGCTATTTTGCAAGCAAAAAGTGATAGCTTGTGTCGAAAGATTGGGTGTAGCCACATATCTATCCAGGGTTTCCTCTTAAGCAATTGCACAAGCAAACTGGGCTTCAGCGTTTGGATGAGCACAGCACCCGTCCCCACGAAAGACAGCACGGAGAATTGGACCTTTCCCTGCACACCAGTTTTAGTGATTTTGGTGTCACAGCTGCAGCAGGTCAGCACGCAACGAACATAATTTGAGGCACGAAACAGGGAAAGGTCAATCTGATCTAAATGCCAAGAGAACAAACATGAATAGTCTGACAGTTTAACCAATATTTTGGATTAGAATAGTGCATAGTATCCACAGAAGTGAACATTCATTCAGATAACCCAGCTCCATGTTGATGTTTATATCTCAATATAGAATATGTACTACTTCAGTTGCAGACCATAATGCCAATGCACAAGAGTAAGAAAACACTTGCATCAGAGACTTATCATGCTTCTCAAGCCACTGTCAAGCATAGGTGTTCAGCTTCTCCACATGTTATAGCATACAAGTGTTTGTGCTGCAAAAACTGAAAGCATTCAGACACCACTAGTTTACAGTAAAAATTACAGCACAAACTAAATAGTTCATTTGTTCTGCCACCCACTGGAATACACACTAGATGCCTGCATACTTTTGCTACAGTGGCACCAACAACTGTGCATGAGAGAACACCTGACACTGGCAACTGCTAATCCTAGGCCCTCAAGTAGAGAGCACAGAACCCCTTGACCATAACCATTGGTCCTCGAGAAGAGAACCATGGAGCCCCATACTAGAAACAAGCAAAACAGGCATCATGCCAGGGTTGATGGGAAGACAACAGAAGAGCAGCAGCAACTTGGTTGAGTTAGGCTGGTGACTTCGAAAGCAGCAGGAGGAGGACAAGTCTGAGATGGACTTTCTCCTCTCCCCAATGAGAAGTAGAGTAGTCAAGTCATCGCATAGACATGAGAGTGCGTCGCTGGATGGTCCTCTTGGAAGGCTGAGCGGCCTTCGGCGTTCGCTTCATGTTCTTCTTCACCATCTTCTCTATCTGATCTATTGAGCTGGACAGTTTCTTCTCGACATCATCAGCAAGGGCTGGATCCATTGGTTTGGATGGAGTCTTCTGTGAGCTTTCCGCTGGGGAGGAAAACACCTTCGGATTTTCTTCAGCCAAGATAGTTGCAGGATTTGCAACATTTTCTCTTTCAGTTGAGCCTGAACCAGAGGAAACAGCCTGGGAAGCTTCAGTGCAGTGAGGAACGTCCTGCTCTGCTCGTGCTGGTGTAGACACGTTCACAGATTGCGGAGACTGCTCAGGCCTTTGGCTCTGCTGTTGAGCTGCAGCAATCCTTAAGCGGCTTCTCTGAATAGCCTGCAAGCCATAGTCAGAATAGGATTTAAGTTAGCAAGGCAAAGAAAAAAAAATCACATAATGCTTTCAGCTTCTTGTAATGAACTAATGATGTTTGGATAAATACTGGATCCGCAATGTATGAACTGAAATATTGATTAACACAAAAGATGGTTGCATGAATAATTGAATTTTCTTGATAACAATGATAAGACATAAAAATCCATCCAACAAAGGCAAGAGTAGCAGAGGATGGCCATACTATGTACAAATGGCGCACGTACTTAAAATCCATATTCACTCGTAAACAAACTACGTATTATCTTCAAATAGAATAAGATTGTGGATGTGAACACACCTATAAAAGAATAAGCTAGTGCACCAGCAAATGGCCATTCAGAATGCAGTTAGTAGTAAATCCAGCACAAAAAATTTACCCCATTTGAGCATTACTGCAATTTAGCCAGTTTGCTGAGTCAAATGTCCAAATAGGATATATAAAATATCCTAGAACTAAAGGACCCCAGAAAGTATGTAACTGTGCTACAGTTACAGTCTACGGAATTTAACATTGTCTCACTGAATTGTTTGCTAACACCAGCAGTATATGGCTGGATGTAGAGCACAATGTATTCAAAAGATCAGTATGCCACAGCGGAAGTACGCTTGTTAGATAGGCTCTTGTAAAAATTTAAGAGAAAACCACTAATTGGTTGTGCCAGGCATAATAACTAGTAGAAACTATATACCTTACTCTAGCCTTTTACTTTAAGCCTCACATACTGGGCACTAAAAATAAGTAATGGCATTAATGATTCTGGTTATGTATTAAAATTGACAGCCGACAGGGGTGTAACTCTGATAACATTTAAGTGATGCCTACAAAGGATGAGTGCCAGAAATTTCTTTAATAAGTAGGAGTATTGTTTAAGCGAAAAAATCATTGTAAAACTATGCTAGTAATAACGCGTAACAACAGTCCAGTAAGGCCACTTGATAACTGTCTAATGGAAGGCTACTAGCCTACTTTGTTAACTATTGTTCTCCAGTTAGAATTATAACTGCAAGAGCACGGTCACAAAGAACATATCACTGCAACAACCAAATCTTCAGATAGATAAATCATTCACATCGCAGCAGTTCTATACAATACAGGCCCCGTTCGGTTCCCCCTATAAAACACCCTCTAAAGTTTATACCCCTCTAAAGTAAAAAGAATCTTACTATTTAGGGGTACTAAATAAAATTTAATTGCAAAACCTTTCTGCAGACGGGCGTTATTTTTCGAGACGAATCTAACGAGCCTAATTAATCAATGTTTTGACACAGTGATGCTACAGTAACCATCGTCTAATCGCCGCTTAATTACCCTCATTACGTTCGTCTCGCGAAATAGATGGGGGGTCCTGGACTTAGTTTTGTAATTTGACTTTGTTTAGTACACATAAATCGTACCGGTATCTTTGATGTGACTGCTACAGCACCCTCTAAAGTGATCCAAACGCACCCACAGTCCATCACCTTTGCAATCGCCGTGATGTCACGGAGCGGTGTCCTGGGATACCAGTCAGGAAGCGGGCTTCTCCTCTTTGGCGGCGTGGCCCTCACGGCCCAAACAGGTGGCCGGTTCTCCTTGTTGTTGGACGGCGATACGTACCGCCGCGCCAGCGGCTTCCTGGCGGCCCTCACCGCCAGGGCCCCCGGCGAGGCCACCCTTCTGATAAAGAAGCCTCCACCTCCGGCAAAGGGGTCGGGGAGATCCGCCCCCTTGCCGTCCCTGAACTCCGGCATCTTGGAGCCCTGCAAGCAGGACGCATCAGAAGCGAGGCAGATTCGTCAGAACCGAACAAAGGCATCGAAAGATCCCGAAATGTGTCGGCTCAACGACCCTGAAATTTCTCCAGTTCCCCTGCCTCACCTACCTGGTCCGAATCCTGCTCCGACTTCACAGAGCTGATCCTAGAGCTTCACCAGATCTGCAGGAACAGGGCCAAAAGAAACGCGTCAGGGCACCAAGAATGGGCGGGGAAACAGCAAAATGTGGCCGTAAATTCGGCAGATTACCTCACGATTTGCTCCAGCCGCCTTATAATCTGGGTGCGTCGGACCAAATCGAATCCAGTTATAAACTAGGGGCAAATCCCTAGGGTTTTGGGATTTTGGGGTCTGTGGCGTGGAGGCTCCAATGGGGAATGGATTTTGAATTTTATCCGAAGCGAAGAGGCGGACGGGAAGCAACGGGCGGGATGCTGAAAATTTGAAGCAGGGGCCGAAAATTTTCGGGGACGCGCGGGCCCAGCTGTCCGTGTAACATGATTTGAATTGCTGACATTTAGCATTTGCACGTGCATCGCGCGTGGACTTCAGAGCTCAGACGACGTGTTTATTTGCAGCCTTGCCGTGCGATGCCAAACCAGGTTTTGGATGTGGCTAGAATATTCAGGTCCATTCAGAGTTTCAGACAGACGCCGAAATTTGGCCATGTCTTGTAATTTGTTTGTAAATTTAAATTGCGTGCAATCAAAAATTATGGCGTGGACATATTTTAGGTGGCAGAGCTGGAAGCACAAATCGAAAAGACTCCTAGCACATGACACCATAGCCTTTTCTTGCCCTATTTTAGAATGTACAACATGGCCGATGCAAAAGAAGTTCCATCGGTTTTGTTATCTTGTTCTTGGTTGCCCAAAATAATTTGATGCAGTACTTTAAACTTTCAAGCATCCACATGGCCTTGTCATTCCTCCACCAGGAACCAAACACTTTTCTACACTAATGCGGTGCACATGAATTAGTTTTATAAATTTGCTTGTACTAGTATGATCCAGGAGTGCCACATCGTGGTAGATTTGGCAGTAGGTTTGATGATCTTGAGGTGGCTTTTGACTACCCGTAATCGGCAAGTCCACCAATAGGTTCACTGTGATGGGATATAATTTGAATAATTTATCATACTCCAAAGCCAAATATTTGTCATCGCCCCTCGCTTTTTTTGTTGTCATCTCATCTCAAAAATAAAACCTTTGAAATATTAAAAGGCAGGCAAACATTCAAAGAAAACCATCATGCCATCGTGCACTTGTCTTTATACTTTACAACTGAATGACTTTCTAACTTCGTGACCTATTTGACACGCGGTACCAATGCAAAACAGCCCCACCTTGTTCTCTTTATTTCAGCTTAGCTGGTAGCTGGGTTAACTAGTTTCGACTTTCAAAACTATTGAAAAGAGACACTCTAAATTACCTTTAATTTACATCCTGTAATGCACTGATCATCCTTAGTTAAGGTTCTGCTTTCTGAATATCAATAGCAAAGAAAAAGTATTTTCAGTTGAATTCTCCTCTTTGTTGTAAGGGACCGTGGTCTTCTTTAGCAATCTATTACATAATTAACCTTTGCTTCCATTTCAGTAAGATCTTTACATTTGCTCTTTCTCTCCTAATAGTATGGGGGAGGAGTAGTAGAACAAATCCAAATTGGAAGGGCTAACATTCAACTCACGCGATCCCCCGGCCGAGCTTAGACTAGATTCCACAATTTTCTCTTGAAACTCTTCTACTGCTAGCTATGATTTGTTAAGTAAAGACCAAAAGACATATATATTGAAAATTTTATTTGCCAAAGACATTTTACCGATCACAAATCACACTTCTTAATTACCAATATGGAGCAACCAACATTTTTTTGCGAATATGGAGCAACCAACATAATCAGAAGTTCAGAATGATGTAGTACGATTGTTTGATCCCTTGGCCCAGCTTCCCCTCCCCAACCAGGTTTAAACAAATCCGCTCCTCCACTGGACAGTACACCTACTGTCGCGACAATTTAAGCAAACACAGTGTAGACGCAGTTCTAGCTTAATGTGCTTTCTGATCTTTCGAGACTTGTGCACGATCACCTCCAAAACGTCGTATCCTTCCATTGAACTTGTAATCCATTTTCTAGAGTACGCAGTTCCGGCTTATGCTTTCGAGACCTGTCCAAGATCATGTCCACTTACACGTCGTTTCCTCCTCCCATTGTCCTCGACGACGCTCATAATCTTGTCATACAAGAAGTACCAGCACACTGATGATCTAAACAAAGGACTCAACACTTTGTCGGCAGAGGGATGAAGCGTTGATGCTCCGGTGGCCAAGTCGAACACCATGGGCGCGTTCATCGACCGCTCGTCGATCCAGTAGACACAGTTGGCCCTCACCCCAGGCGCATCGTCCGGCCGCAGCACCACAGGGTTGTTCGTCCCGACGAACGCCGCGCAGCCGCCCAGATCAGACGCCGCGTCCCAGCACGGTCGGCGGCCTGGGTCGTACTTGAGGACGGAGACGTCGACCTCCTCTCTGGCCATGCTTAACCGAGCACCTCCTGGTGGCGTCGTCCGGGAGAAGGCGCTGGTGGTGTTCCGCCGCCACAGCTGGTACATGCTGCCGCCGACGAAAAAGATCCTCTTGGAGCCAGCTGCGAACTTGGACGCGGTGTCTTACGGCGCGGCGTAGGCGGCGGGATCGAACGAGGGGTTGGAGTGCACGACGTGCAAGGGCTCGACGACGATCGGCTGGCGGCGTGGGATGCGGAGGACGCGCACGTCGCCGTGGACGGTGACGCAGTAGACCTTGCCGGCGTCGGCGTCGTAGGCTATATCCACGAGGCGGCGATCCCTTCTTTCCCTGGCGGCGACGTCGTCGTCGATGGTCGTCCACTCCTCGTCTCCCGCCTCGGCGTAGGCGAGCGTGCCCGGGCCGCAGATCGCCACGGCGAAGTGGTCCTCGGGCGTCGGGTTCGGCGCGAACGCGATCTTGGACACCGGCCTGCCGTCCTTTCGCAGCCGGGGGAGAGGGATCCGCTGCTTGACGCCGCCGGCGAGAGGGTTGAAGAGGAAGACCCTCCACCACAATCTGCTTTCGACGGCGACGGCCATCCAGCCGTTGCTCGAGCCGACGCACTGACTCCCTACGGGAAGCGTGGTGAGGTCGAACGGGCTCCCCGCCGGGAGGAACAAGGCGGTTACGGGATACATGTGCTCCATCAGGAGGCGAATTATGTTTGAATCGGTGGTAGGGTTAAGGGTGACGAGCATAGGGGGCGGCGGCGGGAGGGCGGAGCGCCAGGTGGTGCAGACGCAGCGGACGCGGCAGTAGGATTCCAAGGGCAGGCCGGAGACATTGCTGATGAGGAGGAGGAGCTCCGGAGGGAGGTCCGCCCAGGGGCCGAACGGCGCCATGGATGTGCTTAGGGTTCGGGAGATGGAAGGATTGTTTTGCCGGAGACGTGGTAAACCTTTGCCCTTCACATCAGGTGGTTGTTTGGATCCCAATCGAGTAGATTATTTTTTTAGCAAATCGAGATTTAGGTGAATTTTTATAGGAGGAAAATATATTGTGGGGGAACGAAAACAGTACTATTTCAACTTTTTTTAATAATAAAAAAAAAACAGAGCTGCAACTAAAAGAAATTTTTTCCATGAGATCGTGTAGCGATCTCCATTCCTCTAAGGCCCAGCAAATTCTTGACAATGTGCTTCTGATTTGATGTGCTTTTCATTCGTGAAACAAAGATTTAACGGTCAGTATTTTCAGACTTCAGCAGTGTAAAATATTCAGGTACGAAGTATGTGCTGCGCTCTGAAGCAGATGTTTTCCTACAAGATTCACCAAAAAAACCAGGAGGTGCCTTTCGACTCACATTCGCCAAAATCAGAGTTCACCTCCCATTCTTGAGCCACATGTTCATTCTGCTCCTCGTTTCATACATATTCAGCTTCCTCCAGTATAGCTTCACTAGTTTGAGTAATTGACGCGCACATCTTCATCAAGCCGACTGCCTCTAAAAGTAGATAGTGCCATTAACTTTCACGTTTCTCACTTTGATTAAACCTTAATGCCAGAGAATTGTGTGCAAAATGCCAGAGGACATCTTAATCTTGCTCGTTCACCCACAAGATATCACCATTGATCGCTGATGCCGTCAAAGTGCTCGATCCACTATCATTATTTTCAACCATATCAGTGGTCCTCGTCATCACTTTACATGCTGATTTGACACAGAAAATACCCAACAGATCAAAATAACAAGAGAAAAGTGGTAAGCTTTTATTCTAGTGTTCTGGAGATCAGCTTCGACCGGCCAGCCCTAATGAAACCTTCAAATGCAAAGAGGCATTAGCAATAAACATACAGCCCGAGCTACATTGGAGGCAGTGCAAACAAATTACACTAATGTTCCTCAAAAAAAAAAAAAAACAAATTACACTAATTCTGCTTCCATTCCAGGAATTATGCAGCATCCTACTCAAATCCACCTGACCCCCTGATCAAGTGGTTATCTTTTACTTATTTATTTATTTCTCAAATGATGATTAATTAGGTGGTAATCTGATATCGTTATACAGATGTGGGGATTCGATTGTGCCAACTTTCAGACTCCACAATTTCCATAAAACACTTCTACTACTCTAACTTGTTCCATGAAGATCAAATGGCATACTGGGAAAAATCTTTGCCAAAGGTTTTTTAGCATGCCAAACATCTTCCTTGAGACTCTGCATACTCCCCATCACCAATCAAACTCACGAATGTCAAAACATCCAACATAACAAATGGATACTTTTGACAAACATAAACAATGCATACTCAATAAGGCAAGATATATCATAGTAAGTAAGAGGAAAAAAGATTCAAAGATGTCTTATTCAAGCTGAAGGTACAGTGATTCAGAAATGCAAGTAACAAAATGCTTCACTGTACCCCTTGTTGCTTTTGAACTTTTGAATTAATTGATGTTCTACGCAATTCAGATGACACTTGGTTTCTGAATCTTCAGGGTTTGTCCACAATTCTCTTGTCTACTCACACGTCGTTTTCATCCATTGATGTTGATGCTCAAAAACTTGTCATTCAAGAAGTACCAGCAGCCTGTTCTGGATCTAGAATTTAGTACCGAGGCGGCAGCAGGGTAAGGCGTCGAGGTTCCGGTGGCCATGTCAAACACCATAGGCTCATTCCCCAGCCACTCATCAATCCAGTACACGCAGTTGGCCCTCACTCCTGGAGCATCATCGGCTTTGAGCACCTCAGGGTTGTTCTTGCCAATGAACACCGAGTAGCCGCCCAGATCCTTGACCCTGTTCCAACACGGGCGGCGCCCCGGGTCATACTTGTGGACAAAGACACTATCTTCCGCCATGCGGAACCGCCCCCCTCCAGGCATTGTCCAAGAGACGGACACGGCGCTGGTGGTGTTCCGCCACAGTTGGTAGAGGTTACCACCAATGAAGAAGATCCTCTTGAAGCCTGCGTGCTTGGACGCGGCGTCCCAGGGCGGCCCGAAGACGGCGGCCGGATCGAACGGGAGGCAGCCGCCGGTGCGCTCGGCCTGCAGCGGTTCGACGATCGGCTTTCGCCACGGCCGGTGCCTGGGTATGTGCAGGACGTGCACATCGCCGCGTCTAGTTATGCAGTACACCTTGCCGGCGTCGTAGGCCAGGTCGACGAGGCGGTCGCTCGTGTCCATGGCGGCGACGTCGATGATCATCCACTTCCTGTTCCGCGCCTTGGTGTACGCGAGCCTGCGCAGGTCGCAGATCGCCACGGCGACGTAGTCCTTGGGCGTCGGGTTCGGCGCGAACACGATCTTGGACGCCGGCGCCACGTCTTCGTACCACAGCGGGAGGAGCTGGATCTTCTTGCCGCCAAGAGGATGCAGGAGGAAGATCCCTTCCGATGGGCTTCTGATGGCCACCCAGCCGTCGCTCGAGCCGACGCACTGGCCGTCTACGCAGATCGCGGCGAGGGGTAACGCGCGCCCTGCCGGGAGGGTCAAGGCGGACACCTGCTTGCGCAGGACGACAGGAGCTTCTGGGATGGCCACGGAGATGAGCGAAGGGATTGGCGGCGGCGGCGGGAGGGTGGCGCGCCACGCGGTGCAGACGGCACGGGCGCGGCAGTAGGAGTCTAGCGGGAGGTCGAAGCCGTGGGTGATGACGACGAGGAGCTCTGGGGGGAGGTCCGCCCAAGGCCTGAACGGCGCCATGGCTCTACCTTAGGATTCTCGGAAGATGGCGCGTGTCGGCGTGTGCAATCGGTCGAATTAGGCAGAGGAGTTCTAGTCCTCTGCCGTACAATCAACAATTTTGACACGAGAAGATGATACTACATTCTTTTTGTGTAGCCATGAAGTCCCATACAAATCTGTTTGCGAAAGGAAAGGGGCCGGAGAAATCGGGATCACTGGTATAAAAAACAGGATGAAGGCTTCTCAAAAAAAAAAAAAGGATGAAGGGGAACGGAAGAAACGGGGGAAGGAAGGAAATATTCGGTTCCTTTTTATTTTATTTTATTTTTCCTTTTTCTTTCTCTCTAAAAATCAAAGATTGGGATTGATTTGTTACAAGAGTTGGAAGGAGGGACTATTGTAACACTGCCCTAAATCAAAGGTTTTAACACATTTTAGCCGTGCTAGCATTGGAGCCATGTCCTGGATCCTCTTCAATCGTCTTGGACGCTCATGGTTTTCTCATTCAAGAAGCACCAGCAGAGCGGTCTGCACACGGGACTCAGAACAGGCGCCATGCCAAACAGGCAGTTTTGCACAAACTCGAGTGATGCGTTTATTTCTGTTTCCGAAATGTTATTCTATTTGCGGTCCTTAATTTGCGCACGGCGGCAGCGGCGTCCCGCAGAGGCACTTGTTGTGGTCGTACGCCGCCGCCTTGAACTGCGCCATGTGCCCACCGGTGGGTATCTCCCCGCACAGCTCGTTGTAGCTGAGGTCCAGCACCGCCACCCTCGTCTCCCGCAGCGACGCCGGCACGCGGCCGTAGATCCGGTTGTGGCTCAGGTTCAGGAACAGCAGGTGCTGCGGCATCTCGACGCCGGTGAGGTTGAACCGCAGGTCGTTCCCTGACAGGTCGATCGTCCCGCTCACCGTCTTGTCCCGGCCGAAGAGGAACGACGCGTCGCCGGTGAGCCGGTTGTTGGCGACGCTGAACATCATCATGTTCCGCTCGAACTTGTACGTCCAGGGTATGGGCCCCGACAGCCGGTTCCCGTCCAGCGTCAGGCCGAACGGCGAGTCCGGCGTGCTGCGCGCCAGCCACGGCGGGATCGTCCCGACGAGGTCGTTGTGCGCGGCGTTGAAGTAGGACAGGTACGGCAGCCGCGCCAGCGACCTCGGGATGGCGCCCGTGAGCCGGTTCCGGAACAAGGCGACGGAGGTGAGGTTGGTGCGGGACAGCGACGCCGGGATCGGGCCGGACACGTTGGTGACCATGATGTTGAAGATGGAGAGGTGGCGCAGCTTGCCGAACGAGTCCGGGATGGGCCCGTGCAGGCCCGGCATGTTGATGATGCTCAGCGTCTCCAGCATCTCGAGCTCGGCGATGGCCGGCGGGAGCGTGGCGTTGATGGTGAGCAGGTTCTCGAGGAAGAGCTTGGTGACGCGGCCCTGCTGGTTGCACGCCGCGGGCCACAACGAGGCGCAGATCGTGCCGGGCCGCCACCCCGCGAGCACGTCCGGCGGGTTGCCGAACTGCTCCCGGATCTTGATCAGCGCCGCGAGGTCGCGGTCGGACCCCGGAAACTGCTGACAGAGCGACGTCGTGATGATCAGTTGGAAAGGCAGGAGGAAGAGGAGAACTGATGAGTAGTGGCTGGCCCTGGCCACCATTGCGAGCTAGCTCGTATATCTTTTGACTGAAGTGCTTGAGACTCAGGTGTGATGTGATCGAGCGCATGCTGCAGATGTGTACTTGTAGGCGCGCGCGCGTTGAGCTGGTCAGCTTTGAGAGTTGACGTGTGATTCTGAAGGCACCCGTAGTTTGGATTTGGTCAAGGATTTCAGAGTCATTTGTTGCAGCTGCAAGGAAGAGGATCGGCACGGCACACATGCATGTGCACTTCCTTGATGCGCACTCATGCGGCTACTTCTGAGAGCATTTGTCGTCTTCGCAATACTGGGCGAACCGGAGCAGGTCCGAGTGGCCCGAGTGTCGCCTGCCAATATCGTAATCTCTAATGAAACGTTTCTTCCGAATCGAAGCGTGTGCTCGACTGGACTGCAAGCGCGCGGTGTCAGTGTATGTAGGCGGCGTTGAGGTCAATCCGTGCCCGGGGGTCCGGGTCGACGAGTAATTGATTTCGAACTCGAAGGTATATATACCAGTTTGGTCAAGGCTCAAGGGTCTCTTAACTTTCAAGTTGCATGTCGCTGCAAGGAAGAGGAACGTGGAACTAAACAGAATTTTTATTTAAATAATATATTATTCATAGATTTGCAAAAATAATACGTAAATCTACAAAATTTCAAAATAATACTCAGTCGAACATTGGACGCACGAAAATTAGGTAATCGTACGTTGGATGCATGAAAACTTGTTTTCAAACGTTCAAAACACGAAATACAGTGTTGTCGTACATTGAGCGCACGAAATACGAATAGTCGTGCGATGAATATTCTAAAACCTGTTGTCGAACGTTGGATACCCGACTACTTCGCGAACTCCATCATTTCCTCCGGCCTGTTCGTTTCTCTGTGTCTCTCACTCTCTCATCTCACTCTACGCTGGCGCGTCGAGGCGACGGCCCAGGCGCGGCTGGTGGCGGCGTCGGGGCTAGGCGGAGCAGCGGGAGGCGTCGGTGTCGGCTGGGCAGCGCGGGAAGCGGCTTAGAGGCGGCGGGGCAGCCCTGCCTGCCCACCACCATGAATGGAGCTTGGAGAGTGAGGATTGGTTGGACTGAGAGAAGGAAGACGATGGCCGATGGGTCATGGGCCAATTAATTTTGTCCATTGTTGCTTGTTTATCTACACTTGCCTAGTTCTTGGAGTTGGAGACTTGGAGATCGCTCTGCATAGTTTGTCATCGCCCAACAAAGTAGCTGCCTTTCCTTCTTGGCTAGCGAGTTCGGGTAGGCATTGTACTTCAGCCGTTCTTTGAGCTGCGCTCTCTCTCTCTGCTCGGCAGCCCAGCAGGCCAGCCCGAAGGTAGAAGATGACTATTAATAGCCGTGTGTTGGTCGTGTGACTATTAATAGTCGTGTGACCAATGCACAAAAATACGATTTTTTTGATTTATTTCTAGATGCGTATATATATATAACATATTTTCGAACTACGAAAACTAGTAGTCTTGCGTCCAACGTACGAAAACTCTATTTTCGTGCAAGACCAACGTTCGACAGTATATTATTTTTGTAATTTCTCTGATTTTAATATTATTTTCGTAATTCTGGACAATAAAAATATTATTTTTTAAAAAAAATCGAAATAAACATGCGAGCAAACTGGATGCGGGGGCAAAAAAAAACTTTCACTTTGCAATATTGCAAGTCTAATTATTATGAGACACGTGACGTTCATATTCTACAGAATTTGGCCTTGCTGGCTCTTGGAGTCATGTCCTCAATTAAAGATGGCAACGGGCAGGAATTATCCGCGTGCCCGCGGATAAAAAACCCATTGGGCGCGGATTCGGGCACGTTTCTCTGCCCGCGGGCACGGATGCGGGCAGCAAATCAAACCCAGTGGGCATTTGTTAACGGGCAAAGAAATTCCCTGCCCGTATCCGCATATCCGTCTGCCCTCTAAGGTAACCCTGACATGTGGGACAATGTATGGTTTCCATATAAAAACAGAGTCCTCCGACTAGGTCTCCTCTTCTTCCCATCGAGCGCCGCCGCCTCCAGCCCTTTCTTCCTTCTTTCTGTCTGGATCTAGGGGGCGGTCTCCATGGCGGCGGCCAGCAAGCGCCGTGCCCCGGCGCTCCTCCATCAGTTCGTCGACCTGTCCCTCCCTTCCCCCACCTATCTCATCCCAAACCAGCAGCTGCTGCTACCCGTGCGCTGCGCGCGCCCGGCCGCGGCCCTGCGCCCCTCTCTCACGCCGAGCGTCGCGCGCCGCGGCCCTGCTTCGCCGAGCGCCGCCAGTGGACCCTCACTCTTCTGCAGCTTACTGAGATTCGCCGCCCCTCGTCCATGGCTGTTGATCCCGCCTCTTTCTCGTTTGCTCCGTGAGATCCGCCCCCGTCCATCGCGCGACGGCACCACCCGCGAGCATGCCCGCGGGCAAGCCATGCCCGCGGATAGCGGGCACGGGCAGAGGTTCTTGCCCGTGACGGATAGTGGGCACGGACACGGGCAACAGAATCAGGCAGCGGGCACGGGCAAGCGATGCTCCTATCCGCGGGCAAACTGCCCGTTGCCATCTTTATCCTCAATCCTCTTGGGGGGGGTCACACACACATGAATCTTCTTCAATCGTCTTCCACGCGCATGGTTTTCTCCTTCAAGAAGTACCAGCAGAGCGGTCTGACCGAGGGACTCAGAACAGAAGAGGGATGACGCGTCGACGTCCGGGTGGCCATGTCGAACACAATAGGCTCAGAACTCGCGTGCTCGTTGATCCAGTACACGCAGTTGGCCCTCACTCCCGGCGCGTCCTCTGGCCGCACCACCACGGGGTTGTTTTTGCCGACGAACACCGAGCAGCCACCCAGGTCGCTCACCGCGTCCCAGCACGGCCGGCGCCGGGCGTGGTATCTGAGGACGACGACGTCGTCTTTGGGCATCCTGAACATGCCGCCGCCCGGCACCGTCCAAGAGATGGCGGTGGCGGCGTTGCGCCGCCACACTTGGTACAGGCCGCCGTCGCAGATGAAGATGTTCTTGGCGCTCGTGATGGCGAACCTGGAAGCGACGTCGTAGGGCGGCCCGAAGGCGGCGGCTGGCTTGAACGCCTCCCCGGCGCGCCTGCCGGGCTGCAAGGGGTGGGCCCGCGGCCTCAACCTCCGCCGGTCGCGCGGGATCTGAAACACGTGCACGTCGCCGCACCGCGTGACGCAGTACACCTTGCCGCCGCCGGCGTCGTAGGCCAGGTCGGCGAGCCGGTCGGGCGCCTCGACGGCGACGTCGACGAGGACCCACTTCCTCGGCGCCATGTCTCGCGCCCTGGTGTAGGCGAGCGTGCCGGGCCCGCAGATCGCCACGGCGGTGCAGTCGTCGGGCGCGGGGCGCGGCGCGAACACGACCTTGAGCACCGGCTCGCCGCCGTCGACGATGTTCTTCAGCGGGGACAGGCCGATCTCCCTGCCCTCGCCGGCGAGAGGGTTCACGAGAAAGATCCCGGGCCAGACGTGTCGACGGCGACACAGCCGTGGCCCGAGCCGACGAACTCGCCGCCGACGGGGAGCGTGGAGAGCTCGTAAGCGCGCGCCGCCGCGCGGGGGAGGAGGGGCAGGGCGGACACGCGCTGGCCGGCCTCGAGGTGGCCGTGGAGCGGGGCGTCGAAGCCGGAGACGGCAAGGAGGAGCGGGTACGGTGGCGGCGGCACGGCGGCGCGCCACGCGGTGCAGACGCCGCGGATGGCGCAGTGGGATTGCAGCGGGAGGCCGGGGCTGTCGACGATGACGCGGAGGAGCTCCCGCGGGAGGTCCGCCCATGGCCCGAACGATGACGCCATGGCGCCGCGGGCGGCGACGCCTTGGATCGGTTCCGGAGATTTAGGAGCTTATTACGATTCCTCGAGGCGTCAGGGAAAATTTATAACCGAGCCGTCGTCTGGTTTGGCAATGCCTGTCGATTTCAGCGTTCTGATTTTTCGATTTAGAGCTTCGCATCGGGTCCAACACGGGTCGTGCCATAACATGTACTCCGTATCCTCTCGTGCGTCGCGCACCACCAAGCAACTCCTCACCGCCCGCAGCGTGTGCGCCGCATGCGCTTGGCGTTCCGCGCTGTCACCACTGTACGCGTTCTCCCTCAGCAGAGGCAACCTCGGCATCGATCGGCTCTAGCGACGGCTGCACCTACGTCCGTGTCGCGTATCATGGAACAGAAGTTGGCCTCTTGAACAACAACCTTACCGGCCAGTGCGGCTGTCGCCGGCGAAGTCTCGAACACCAAGAGTGACGGCCGTGCCGCGCTGGCCGCCACCAGCTCCAAGACGCTCTTGTGCGTCAGCACTTCGAGATCGACTTGGCCAGTGTGCAGGCCGACTTGATCCAACACGGCGGCAAGCTCTACTGGCCGACTTGATCATTCCAATGGCCGAAAATTAAAAAAATAAATAGGAAAATAGATTTATAAAGCCAAAATGTCAACAACAAAAAAAATACAAATACGTACTCTTATTTTGTGCCCTTTTTTGTTTTTTTTTGAAGGGCAAACCGGCAGGTGTTCTGCCATTTCATTATAGAAGGAGAAAAAACAGAGTGCAAAACAGAAAAGGTCCCAGGAACCGGCAGCTTATGCTGCCTGAACAATGTTCTAAGCGGGTCTAAAAGAAGAAAATGAAAAACTGGAACTTTATAGGTCAAACAACATTAATCCTTTGGAGCTAAGCTGTACTACTCAAAATTTCAGCAACATCCACATTATATTCGTGCTCCTGTTCTGCAGCTGCTAGCAGTGGATTTCTTCTTGCAAGATTGTATTGGTTTATTTCCTCCTTTGCTCTGAAAGCCACTTGCTCCCACTCTTCTTCTTTTCCCTGAAAAATTCTTCGGTTTCGTTCTTTCCAGATGTTCCACCAACTATAAAGAATCACCCCAGTTCGGAATCGCTTATCTACCTTTGGCATATCTCTGCAGATTTCCTCGAGCCAACTTGCCACTTCAGGTTCGCTTGGATCAGAACTTGGAGCGTAGCTCCCTGTACCTACAAAAGAGAACCAGCCACATACTTTCTCTAACACATGGTTAGAGTATGAGCATTGGGTTAGAAGATGTGATGTGGTTTCGGCTTCATTTAGGCACAAGGGACAGATGACGCCGTTGTCCCATCCTCTTATGTCCAAGTTGTCCGCTGTTAAGATTTTCTCGTGCAGTGCTAGCCACGCAAACATAGTCACCTTCGGTTCAGCTCTTGCCTGCCATAGCGTCTTGGTGTCAAAAGGCCTATACATTCCGATGAACTGGGCCCTATAAGCTGTACGCGAGTTATATTCGCCATTCGCTGACCACTTCCATCGCACTACATCCTTCGTGCCTTGTACCAGAGTCACTTGTCTTAGCAAAATCCAAAGGTCTACATATTCTCTCAGCTGTTCCGCCGTGGAGATATTCCTTACAGCTCTGATCCAATTTTTGTTTTCCATTTCATGTGCCACGGTTTTCCTCTTCCTTCTCGTCAACTTATATAGATTTGGGGCTCTGTCCTTTAGTGGTGTATCATTCAACCAATTGTCATGCCAAAACAAAGCTGTCTGGCCATCCCCGATGTGAATATTTGTAGAAGCCTTGAACAGGTCTTTTTCCTTGTCCGTGCTAGGGACTTGCATTCCTTTCCATGACTTTGGCTCCTCCGACCATGTATGCCAAATCCAACGCTGCCTCAAAGCTGTTCCAAATTTCTCCAGGTCTATCACTCCTAGGCCTCCAAGATCCTTAGGTGCAAGAACTGTTTGCCAATTAACCAAGCAGTGACCACCATTGCTTTGTCCATTGTCCTCTCCCGTCCAGATGAAAGTTCTCCTTAGTTTATCAATTTTCTTGATCACCCACTTTGGTAAAGGTATTACCATGGCATGATAGGCTACAGTTGATGTTATTACTGATTTATCTAGTGTAACTCTTCCTGCACGCTGCATCTGTTTTCCTTTCCAAGTAGGCAGCCTTCCCCCTACCTTGTCAATTAGTGGCTGATAATCCACTTTCCTTAATTTTCTAGTATGTAATGGAAGTCCGAGATAAGTACACGGAAATTTTTGAAGCTTTGCAGGGAAGATATGGAGGAGCTCTTGTACATCAATGTCATCACACCGAATGGGGTATATCATTGTCTTTTCCAAGTTTGCTGACAGGCCTGATGCCTCTCCAAAATGCATCAAGATATCTCTTAGGGCTTGGAGGTCTTCAGGAGTTGGATTGGCGAATATAGCCGCATCATCTGCATATAGCGATATTTTCACATCCTCCCTTCTTCGCCAAATTGGTTTTAGGATACCTCTTTCTACGGCTAGCTGCAGGATTCTCTGGAGTGGGTCGATCGCAAGGATAAACAACATGGGGGAGAGGGGGTCCCCTTGTCGAAGCCCTCGCTCATGCTTGATAGGTTTTCCAGGACAACCATTCAGTAAAATCCTTGTTGACGACGTCGATAAAATTAGACTGATCCAAGATCTCCATCTTGGTCCAAAACCAAGAGCTTCCAGTAGCTCCATGAGGTAGGCCCACAGCACAGAATCGAAGGCCTTTGCAATGTCTAATTTGATGAACAACGCCGGTTTCCTTTTTGCATGAAGCTCTCTGATGAGACTCTGTACATACACAAAGTTATCGTGTATACATCGTCTCTTGACAAAGGCGCTCTGATTGTAAGACACCATTTCCTGTAGCTTCGGTGCAAGCCTGTTAGCTAGCATTTTGGAGAATATTTTTGCCACGCTGTGTATCAAGCTAATGGGCCTATAATCAGTGATCTTTGTTGTTTGCTCCTTTTTCGGCAATAGAACCACATTTGCTGAGTTGAGGAGGTCGAACATATTGCCCCTGAGCTGCGACATTTGATGAAATACATGCATGAGGTCTGACTTGATGATGTTCCAACATCTTATGAAGAACATCCCTATGAATCCATCCGGCCCTGGGGCTTTCTCCTTTGGCATTTCCTTTATCACTTGCCTCAGCTCATCCTCAGTGAAGTCAGCCTCTAAATCTTGTAGTTGATGCCTGGTACATCTTAGTTCTTCCCAATTAAGTGTTTCATTCCTTATCCTTGCTGACCCAAGATGTGTTGCAAAGTGGTTGTAGATAACCTCCTCCTTATCTTTATGGCTCACTGCGAAGCCACCCTCTGTTTGCAACACTTGTATATGCTTCTTCCTACGTCGTCCATTTGCCCTCATGTGGAAGAGTCTTGTGTTTGAGTCCATGGATTTTATGTTTGTCAACCTTGCTCTCTGCCTAGCTCTTATCTTATCAATGGCGAGCAGTCCTTGGTATTTGAGTCTGATCCTTTTCCTGAATTCTATTTCCTCGCTGCTTAGGTGCCTTTGTTCTTGTGCCACATCCAATCTCCAGATCACTTCCTTAGCCACTGCAATTTGTACTTTGATATTGCCTATGTTTTTCTTCTCCCATCTCTTTAGAGCCTTTGCTGTTCTGGCCAGTTTTATGTGTAGTTTCCTCATTGCATCAACGTTTTGTACTGGTTCTGCCCAGGCGTGCATGACCACTTCATCAAAGCCTGGCATGTGTATCCAGTATGATTCAAACCGAAATTCTTTGTATTTGTACATTTCTGTATCTCCCTGCAATATCATTGGACAGTGGTCTGAGAGCGTGGATGCTAGAGCTTGCAGGTGAGATGTAGGGAATTTTTCTTCCCAAGCAACGGTGTGGAATACTCTGTCGATTCGTGTCATGATTGGCTCCTCCTGCTCATTTGTCCAAGTATATTTTCTGCCATTTAATTTGAGTTCTCTCAAGCTTAGCCGGTCAATCGCGGATCTGAAACGCCCCATCAAATTCCTATTTAGCCTGTTGTTATTCTTATCCTCAGCCTTGTAGATCAAGTTGAAATCCCCGGCTATCAGCCACATGTTTCCTACTCTTGGTTGCACTGTCTTCAGTTCCTCCAAGAACTGCACTTTCTCCTGATCTCCCTGCGGCCCATATACTCCTGTCAGGTACCACTCCCAGCCTTCATCAAGCATTTGTATACACACGGTGACAGTGTTTGCAGTGGCAAAGCTAGATATCATCCTGAAATGCTGGTCTGAGACTGCAATTAAAATTCCTCCTTTTACACCATCAGCCGGCAGGTATGTGTAATTTTCCACATATTGTATTCCTAAAGTTTGTCTGATCATATCCTCATCTATCTCCTGGAGTTTTGTCTCCTGTAAGCAAACAACTGTAGCATGTGTGGTTTTAACCATGTCTCTGACTACATCTCTTCTTATGGTTCCATTTAACCCTCTCACATTCCAATTTAGCATCATTAAATTCTTTGGGGCCATATGAGATAACACTGAACAACACATGCTTGTTGGGGCCATTCACATACAGACATGCAACCTAATACAAGGGGCTGATTATTGGGATACAGGACGGTAGGCCAAGTGCACGATTGTGCATTGGCCAAACCATCACTAGGGTGCCTGATGACAATACAGTGTGCTGCCACTGACCACCAGCAACTCTGCAGGGTGAAGCCTCTTTGAAACCTGTGAACAAGCTGTACACCCCAACTATGCACGACACTAGAGAAAATAAAAATAGACATCGGTCCCATTGTAGTGAAACAACTACTTGGACTGTGTGTCCATGCCACACTCATGCTGCCCCTTTAACCACTGATTTCTTGACTGATTTCTTGACGGCCTTGCTGGCCTTCTTGGTGTCCACACTCATTGCTTTGAGCAAGTCTTCTATGGCATCCATCACCTCCTGTGACAGGGGCCCATCGAAAATCTTCATGAGCTTCTCCTTTGCTTCCTCTGTTATTTTTTCCTTCGTCGGTGATAGAGCTCCAAGCTTCTTGGCCAATACTTCTTGTGCCAACTCCTCTGAATTCTTATCTCCTGTGACCTTCCTCCTCTCAGCCAGCCGTGCACTTCTCTTGACTTTCTTCCCGTCTCCCTCGAGATCTCCCTCTTGGCTATCCATCTTCCTAGCTGGTGTGTGAAGGATTGGTTGCGGTGCCTTTTTTGTGAGTTTGCTGATGAACAGCTGCATGTCCTCTTCGATTTGTGCCTTTAACTGTCCCTGATCAATTTGCATTTCAGCTTCGCCTCTCCCTGCTTCCCCAGCTTCTTCCCTGCTGCTCTCCTTGTCCCCCTGTACCATGACACTGCCTGTATCCATTTCTAGGATATTTGCTCGAAGCTCTCGATGACCCGCTGGTGTGCTCAAAACAGGTTGCGGCGCTATCTCGGTGATGCCATCAAAAAATTGGTTGACCATGTTCTCCTTCTGGCTCTCCTCTGAATCCTGCAGTTCTTCAGACATGTTGCCGGCCTGCTGGGCATTGTGATTGTTGTTGCTCATGTTCAGCAGTTGCTCATCTAAAAATTCCTCCTGACGGATCACCATCCTGGACTCCAAAAACTTATTTGCTGTGAGTGGCACCTCGCTGCATATGTGTCTGTTGCTTATGTCATTTCTCTTTTCCATAAGCAGCCTTGCCTCCATCACCATTGGATCATACGCTGGTTCTATCTCCCCTGCAGACAACTGTGTTTCTGCTACTGTATCCAGCAGCGCCTCCTTCTCTGTATTTTTATTCTGCACTAACCTTGGCTGGTGCATCTTCAGTTCCCCAAGCATTGGATCCTGATACTGTTCCACTTGTGCTGCTGAGGTCGAGCGTAGCATCAGCCCAGTGTCCCATTCCTCTTCAGAACTTCTACCTACCATCCTTGCTCTGCTGCTGCTGCTGCCCACCGGTGCTTTGATTTGGTTTCCTTTCATGTCTTGCTTCTGTTGAGGCCTTTGCAGAATCCGGGGCGCCTCCCGTTCTGGGGAGCGCTCTAGCGATCGCCTGGTCGCCAAGGAGAGGGATGTTTTCGTGGCGTGGCGGCGACCCCCCTGGCGGGAGGTGCCATCCCCGGTGCGGCGCCGTGGCGAGCAATCTCTCGCCTTCCCTCTATCTCCAGGCCAGCGAAGGCGCTGGAAAATGTTGCGTCGTCGCGGCGCAGGCATGTCGTCGCGGTCCTCTTCTCGATCATCGTCATCATCATCTCGGCGCCGGCGCCGCTCAGGCCAAATGTCGGCAGAGCAAGAGTTCCTGCCCGGCATGATTTGGCGCGGCTCCACCTCCTGCTCGATGTTGTTCGCGTTGTCGGGGATGCCGTACTGCCATACACGGCGTGGATATGCCATAGGGCGGCCATCCGGACCTCGGCGATGGAGGTCAACCACCATGTCAAGGTGCAGCAGCACCTCGTAGACATTCCCATCTTTTGGTTCTCTTGGTGGTACGTGATGGATGGCAATGTTGGCGTAGGGGCCGGTGAGGGGCTGCGGCGGTGCGTTGGGGTCCGGGTCAGCCACCGTGATCCAGACCCGGCATGGGATGGTTGCCGGCGCCCTTGTGAACGCCCACAAGTCATAGGATCTTGTGTCCCTCCTACTTATGTGTACTCCTCGGTGTAGTGGAAGCTGCACGATTTACTGACCACCCATGCCACAAAATCATCTGCCCACAAGTGCATTGGTAGACCATCTAAGCAGAGCTTCACATGATATCTCATACCAGTTCTATTGGCGCCTTTCGTTGTGGACCAGTTCTTCAGCCTGAAGTGCCGGCCTCCGAAGTTGAAGAAGTCGAGGCCGGCCAGCAGCTGAAAATCTCTCTGGTATGTGAATGTCACCAGGAAGTCCTCCGGCAAATGCTTCGAGACCGTGAGGTTGTTGGGGTCGATGCCAAATTTGCGGCAAAAAGCATCATGGACATGTTCAGGTTCAGTGTGAGGCCTGTTCTGTCCAATCAACACAAGCAGCGAGAGCGACTGAAAGAACTCAATACGCTGGCTGATCTCCCCTGTGAATGGCAAGTTACATAGCTCCAAGTCAGGACGGTCAGCAAGATTCAAGGTCTCCATTGCTTTTTGATGGTGGGATAGTGGTTGATTTGTGTGTCTCGTGCTGGTGGAAGATGGCCGGTGATGGCGGTGGTGGCGGTCTCTTCTCTCTGATTTCCGGCGTGAGGGGCAGCAGGAGGAAATGTGCCCCGAGCGACGGCAAGACCAGCACTTTGTGGGGTCTCGACACTGAGCTAGCTGATGGTCTGAAGCCAAGCAGTTGAAACATTTCCCCTTCATCCTTGTTAAGTAGTTCACTCGCCGCAGACGCTGCTGGTCCGATTCCTCCCGTGACTCCCTTTTCGTCAGTGTGGGTGGAGCTCTGCGCCGCGCACGCCTTCTCTGTACCAAATGCCAGCCCTCCTCAGCCGAGTCGTGCTCTGCCTGAAGCTGCCTTGAGTCGTCTCTTCGCAGTCTTGTCTCTGGTTCATTGTACCGGCGGCATGGCTCTTGCTGTCGCTTCTGCTTTGGTTGGTGGTCGAGGACCCTGTCCCGCAAAAGTGCCTCCTTGTAGGTCTGCGTCGAGCTCCTCCGTGAACCTCCCCTGCCGAAAGACTGGCCGCGGCCATTACCTGGAGGTACCACAAGCACTGACTGTATCTTGAGCTGCCTGGCACGAACCTCCTTTTCTCTCTCTTCTTCTTTCGAATCTTGGCTCTCAGGGGCGGAGAGAGTGGCCGGGGCCCCCAGATCTGACCGATGGACAAGTTCACGGCTCTCCAAAGCTCCTTCCGCCGGCGAATCTGGTACAACCTCGTCGTCCTCGTCGTCCTCGTCGTCGGACAACCAAGCTACCTTCTCTGGTGATGGGGAAAAGATGTACTGGTTGTGGGATGTGGAAGACGGAGCTGGGCTTTGCGCTGGTGGGATTGGGTTTGTGGTGGCTGTGGCGATGCGGATCTGGCTGCTGGTGGCTTCTAGGATGGCCGGCGCCGGGGTGGCGCCGGCCGGCGCGGCGGTCGCCTGACTAGTCGCCAGAGCTAGCCGTTGGCGCTGTCAAAGCTCTCTTATGTGTACGTATAATGAATCTGTGATTGATCAATGGCTACTTGCACGAGTCAAAGTGCATGGTTCCGTTCTGTTTCGATTCTCTCAAAAAACTAATCTAGAACCCGACGTCAGGTGTGGGTAGGTCCCTCCTCCTCTACTTCTATCTTCGTGGACATTTATCCGGTAGGGCGGCGCCGGGTCGAAGACGAAGAGGCTAACAAGTAGGAGTACGTAACTCTAGCATTGCTCGGAGGGAGGAAGAAGCTCTGTGCCCTTTTTTGTGAATCCCACAAAAGGTATCTTAATAAATCTTTGAAGCTAGTTGAACACAGTCCAAATATAAATCAATAATCTCCATGTTGCATGCCCCGCCCTCTTTGTTGTAATTGACAGCGATGAAGATGTCCTCACCGACCGGCACCGCCCGCTTTGGTTCTGTGAAGGCAACAGGTGAAGGTAATAAAGCAGGTTAATATATTCTTAATGTAGGCTCTAATTGTCAGTGAGACATGTCACAAAATGGGACGGGCACACTGATTCCTTTCCTAATTACGCAAATACTGCAAAAACGCAGAGGAGTTCTCTGCAAAACTGAAGTATATATCACTTAAAGCAGGCACACAACTACACAAGTGCTATTGCTCTTTTCTGTCTGGTAGCAAATTTTAACGTATCTCCATCCAGATAAGAGGACGTGCTGACGGGAGAATACTCGCATCGTTTATGTATGACTTTATATACACCCTCCATACATTTATTTTTTACGCTGCCTGGTATATTATACTAAGCAAAAGCATAAGAGGGAGTAATCATCACTCACTGTATCCATTTATAGGAAACATCTCTGAGAAAATCCAAATCGTTCAGTATTTGCAAAGGTTAATTCCACGGACAGATGCCTTAAACTGCTAAAGTTTAGGGGCGCCTGCATAAATCCATGTATCTGGTTCTCTACAGTCGCTCTCACATGTAGAGTTTCAACATGAGGTAATTTGCATGGAAGCTCAGTGAAAACATACTCAAGGTTCTGTTCAACATGAAATGCAATGCCTGCTGTCTTCAGCGACGGGTTCGTGAAGCGCGATAGGCACATGAGAATCTATCCAAACGTGGTGAGATTAGGGGCACGCAACTCAATCTTGTAGTTTCTTTGTTTTACGGAGTGCTTATAACATGAATGTACTGATCAGCTACAAATTAATATTCTTCTTCTTTTGACTAACAAAAATAATCTCAACATCTGGTGACTAACAAATGTACTGATCAGCTACAAAATAATCTCAACATGAATGTACTGGTCACCTAATTTCACTCGATCGGGGACAAAACTTCTAGAAGACCTTCATAGCGGATAGCCGAGATGCAAGATCCACCTCGTAGGCGATTCCCGTGTTGTTGTTTCCAGGGACCCTGCGTACCTCCTTCGTCTCCATGTCGAGCACCAAGAGGATGAACTCGCGACAACAAATCTTTCCCAGCTTAAAGAAACGTACGTATTCCAAGAGCACCACGCCGCTCCTGGGGTGGTCTCCGAAGTTCGTAAACGAAATACTGTCGCTCTTTCAACGGCTCAACATCTGGTAGCTGTGCCCTGACGCTCGCCTCCGTGTCTATCGTCGCCTGTCGCGCCCAGACCCTGCAGCCACCTCCCGCAGCTGGCTGCCGTTCCCAAACCAGCACTCTGAACCCGTCCGCGAACAGCAAGGTCAGCTTCGTCCCGTCCGACGACGACCTCAGCCTGGACCCCCACGCCATCCTGTCGCCGAACTCGTCGGGGAGCCCGATCAGCCCTGCTTTGCCCGTGGCGACGTCGTACGTGAGGATGTGCTCGCATTCGATCATCACCCAGTGGACGACGCCGCCGAGGACAGACCGCGGCGTCGTGGCCGTCCAGGGGCACCGACCAGGGGGGTCCCCGATAGTGGGCGTAGCTGATGGGGCTCCACTGGCAGCCCGACGAAGACGACACGGTCTGGACGCCGATCGTCGAGTTGCAGTCCTGGAGGCTGCTCATGTCCGCGGCGAGCACCATGAAGGAGCAGGCGCCAGTTATTCCGTCGGCGGCGGTGAGCACGACGTACCTGTAGACGCACGCGCGGAACGGGTTCCGGTTGATGTCCGGCGGGAAGGGGAAGAAGGCACGGTGGCTGGTCATGGTGTCGTACACGCACATGTCGGACCGGCGCTGCGACCGGCGCCGCCGGTTGATCTCGTGGCGTTCCAGGAGGACAAGCCCGCCGCGCGACGTCACGGCCTCGTACTCCTCGAGTAGGCCGCCGGCGCTGCGAGACACGAAGGGCGCCAGGTGGTTCTCGGCGAAGGACGCGGCGGCTGGCGGCGTTGTTGGGTGGACGAGGGAGAAGCTCCTGTCGAGGAGGCCCAGGAGGGGGGTGGTGGCGGAGGGCACGAGGACGCCGTTGCGGCAGATAAACGACGGGTGCAGGATCTCTCGCCGGAAGAGCTTGCTGGTGGCGGCGTCCGTGCGCGCGGCGATGTCGGCCAGGAGACGCGCCGGAAGCACCGGGGTCGTCGGTGGCGACGAGGACGCCGTCGTGGAACCGCCGCGGCGCGGCGCGCTTGTCGTTCGCCGGCGTTTGCGTGGCGGCATCGTTTCTGTACGCTGCGCTTCGATCGTCGCGCGCTGCTGCTTCGGTACATATATATCGATCGAGAAGATGATGGGATTGGCCGCCTTCATCAGTATCTATCATACTCGGATTTGCATGCTCGCATTGCCCGCAGCAGATATATACGTGTGGACCCAATCCAAAACAAGTGTCTCGGTCATTTTTTTGGTCGCTGGAGAGATCACACGGGAAGCTATAACTGTTTTCATATATGGACGCCTTAATTTGCCTTGGAACACTATCACGAACTGTTGAATGCAAAGTCAAGATTAGGATGGTAAATCCAAGCTCGCCTCAACTTGCTGCACACCGCGCTCATCCGGACAGCTTCCTTCAGTGTTAGTTCTGCCGTTATCCTTAAGGAAGAGACAGAAAACGTTAGGATCCTATTCTTTTTTGCTGCTGGAATCTACTCCGACGCATGGTTGAAGCTGAGCGCCAGTCGGCATACGGCCCATGCATCCTGCGACTGCGGTCGCCACTCGCCACGGTTGGATGGGTTGCGTTTTCCCCCTCCACCTGTAAGCAACCATGGACATATGCTCGGCTCTGCTCTGTGCATCCATGTCCGTTGGATGGGTTGCGTTTTCCCCCTCCGCCTGTGAGAAATAGAGTAGTCAATCGACCCCAAGTCCAGCTCGGATGAACATCCACTTGCTCCTCTGCCGTAAAGGATACTAATCCTTGCCGGGTTCGAAGCCGTATGTGATTACATTGATGCCGGCATCGCTAAGCCGTATACAAGTCTGAAGGAGCAGCACATCCTGTTCCTACATATAATAACCAAGTCACGTAGCATCAGGCACGTCCCCCGGGTCAGACAACAACAGTTCCATCGAGCGCCGTGTCGCACGCACGTAACCAAGCGCGACGCGAACACACCCCCATGCCACCGCCACAGGGATGGGCCGAGCTCCCCGGCGACCTCCTCGCATGCGTCGCCGGCCGCCACCGCCAGGCGCTGACATGCTACCTCGCCGCCCGCGGCGTCTGCAAGGCGTGGCGCTCGGCGCTGCCGCCGGCGTCGCCGTTCCTCCTAGTCGCCGACGGCGGCACGGTGTCCGCGGTCTCCGTCCCCTTGCGGACGGCGTTCCGCCTCGACAAGATCCGCAAACACTACCAGTACATCGGAGCCGGCCACGGCTGGCTCGCCGTCGCCTACCACAAGGAGCCGGAGGTTCGCGTCATCAACGATACTAGAGTTGGAACCCGCCGAGTCACGAGAGGTCTTCCAATAGCCCGGCCCGCCGTCGCCACCGAAACGATGGAACAGCGAATGGATCGCGAAGCAAAGGAAAAATACTACACGAGTTTCGAAGGCGCGCAGGTCCGGGTAGAACCCGACGAGTTACGAGCGATCGAGAAGCGACGCGGGAGGCCGAGATCGTACATGGCCCTCTTCAACCCCGTCACGGGGCGAAAAATCGAGCTGCCGGAGCACGCGAGGCTGGACCCCTGGACCGTGTCCAGGGTCGCCTTCGCGCCGAACCCCAGGGCGGACGACTTCACCGCGGTGGTCGCCTTCGGCCGGAACTCCCTCGCGTACGTCAGCACCAGGGTCGACGGCGGAGGAGCGTGGTCCTTCGGTGCAATCGCCGGGGACGACGTGGCCTACCGCGCCGGCGCCGGCGGGGAGGACGACGACGACAGGGTGTACTGCCTCACCCGCCCCGGCGACGTCCACGTCCTCCACGTCCCGCGCGGCGGCCCGACGAAGAATTACCCGGTCCTCGTCCCCCTCGCCGGCTGCCGTTTCAGCCCAGGCGACGTCTTCCCGTCGCCGTACGACCGGCTGTCCGAGTGCCTCAGCACCAAGAAACTGGCGTTCTGCGACGGCGACGTGTACCAGGTGTGGCGGAACAGCTCCTCCACCATGTTCGTGCTGAACAAGGAAGGCGGCGGCTATCTCCGCGTGGCCATGGACGAGGTCGTCGTCCTGAGGTACGAGGCCAGCTCGGGCAAGCCGTGCTGGAAGGCGGTCGGAGACCTGGGAGGCCACGCCGTGCTCGTCGGCCCGGCGAACAGCGCGGGCGCGGTGTCGGTGCGCGCCGAGGCCGCCGTTTCTGGGATCAAAGGTGACTGCGTGTACTGGTTGGCCAGCTTTGGGGATACGACGGCCATGGTGTTCGACATGAAGACAAGGAGATCCACGACGTGCCTTTCTCCGTACACTGATGGCGGCGGCGTGCCGATCTGCTGGTACGCGCTGGGAGATTTGGCGAACAGCAGCGACGCAGATGGAGAAGTTCTCGAGCGGGAACCGAAACGACGGAGATTACTTTAGCAAGGGCGCCTGACTTTTTTTTTTTTTGAGACATCTTCTTCCCAAGTGACCAAGATTTTGCTAATCTCTCAGTCATTTTTTTCAGTCATTGGATTTTGATCTAACCACTCAAAATTTTTAATCATTTGTGGAAAAAAATTCTTTGAAAAAACGAAATTGTTTCGGATAAGAACTAATAATTGTTCCAGCAGTGCAGTTCGGTTGTTCCAGCAGTGCAGTTCGGTTGTTCCAGCAGTCTGTTTTTATTGTTCCAAAAAAATAACTGCGAGATAAACGAAATTTCAGTCACCTGAGAACTAGCAAATTAATTTTTTTTAAGTTGTCTTGAGGTAGCCAGCCGTGATGGAAGGCGGTGTCCATGCCCGACCGGCCATGGTTGTCGACATGCGATCCAAGAGGTCTGTTGGTACTTGGTACTAACTTTTTTTTTTTTTTTTTTGCGAACTGGTACTTGGTACTAACTGGGAGGCAGTCTTAAAAAATTAGTATTATATTATGATGATCTATTTATATACACTCACTGTAATTTAGGATATGAGGTCCCAAATCTGTAATGAAGGGTATACTTCATACGGCTTCGAGTAGTAGTTTTCAAAAAAAATCTGCATTTAAATTGCAAAACTATGTACTCTAGGATGATTCCGAGTAGCATTAGGTTGTGTTTGGCAAAATATACAATATCGAAACATAAAACTCTATTATTACATGGGCTTAATTTACAGAAAAGAATCATATTCTATTGGTTTTCAGAATCTTTTGTTTAAGGGCAGTTTGGGCTACTAGTGAACCGACCAGCCAAAAAATCTATCCCGGCACATAGTATCCCTGGGTGTATATCGAGGCAACAACTAGGGTTCGTAGTCGTACCCTACCCCACTCATCCCTCCCCCACCCGTCTCCCCGCCGCCCCCATCCGTCTCCCTTGCCGCATCTTTCATCATGCCTCAATCCGTCGCCACCGAGATCCCCCTCGTCAGAGCTCTCGTGCAGCGTGTCGGCTTGCGCGAGGCTCTATGGATTGATTTTCTCAATGGTGCCCTTCGCGGGCCAGGGTCGATAACGCACAAGTGGAGGGTAGCCTCGCCGACGGTCGAGCTTTACAGTACCGGTTTGGTAATGTTCTTGTGCTGGTTTAGCGAACGGGGAGCCACACAAGAGTGACGATGACCGCATAATATATCTCTATGATTAGGGGGAGTTGTTTTAGAGATTTTTCTTTGTTTGTTACTTGATTTGAACTCGATTTTAACTCGGTAGGTAGATAAAAAGATTACGCACCGCGGTAGACAGAATAGAAATCTTAGCAGACCATTTCCAAAAAAATCATAAAAAATAAAAGAAATCACAACAATCAAATCTGACAAACCTTCGTGGTTCGTGCCTTCCTTGTCACTGAATCCTGATCCTTTTTTTTTTTTGAATGGGACTGGATCCTGAATCCTGATCCTGCCTTTCTTGTCCTACCAAACCAATTTCATTTCGTGAGGTCATCTCCCGATCAGGTATCACAAAACCACGATAACGGGCTTCCTAAAAAAAACACGATAACGGGCTGAAAGCACCGAAGGACCTTAAAAAAAAAAGCAACGGGCTAGCCCATTAGACTGACTCCAATGCATGACCAATAAGATGACCTATACCCAAAATAGGTCTTAAATGATGAAAAAACACTCTCCAATGGAAGACCCAAACAACACCCCATTTTTCGGTGCAGCGCCGCGGATGACCGATAAATGCAGCACACCGCGCCCCGACCCAATCCTTCCGCCGTCCCCCTCCCCCTTCTCTTCCCTCTCCGGGCGACCTCAGGCCACCGCGCGCCGCCGCCCCGGCGCCGGAGCGCCCATTCCCTCCCCTTCCCGGGCGACCTGAGGCCACTGCCCTCACCCCCGGCGCTGCGCCCCTCCCCCTTCCCCTCCCCTCCCCTCCCCTCCCCTCGTGTGGTCAGCACGGGCGCGATGGCCGCCGCCAGCTCCTCCTCCCACCCCACCGCCTCCTCCGCCGCTGCCTCGCTCTCCTCCTCCCTTCCCGTCGCTGGCGTGCGACGAGCTCGGTCAGCGGATCGGGATCTCCTGCGATTCTGCGAAAACCCAGCCCCCTTCCCCCACTACGATGGCGGCGTCCGACGGCGATGAGGCGGAGCGGGCCCAACCGGTGGGGCTGGTGACGGGCGGCTCCGAGGGGATCGGGCACGCGAGGGCGCGCGCATTAGCGGCGGCCGGGTGCACGGTCGTGGCCACGGCGCGGTCGCGCGCGTCCATGCGCGGCCTCGACGGCTGCCTGCTGCTGGAGCTCGACGTCAGCTCCGACGAGAGCGCGCGCGCCGCCGTCGCGGACGCACTGCGGGAGCACGGCCGCGTCGACATGCTCGTCAACAACGCTGGGATCCACCACGTCGCGCCGCTCGCCGAGGTGCCCGCGACGGGGAGGGGGCGACGGCGGCGGTCGCCCGCGAGGGAGAAAGGGGGGCCGCGAGAGAGGAGGGGCGGCGGCAGTCGCCTCGAGCGTGTGCGGTGGCGACGGAATTTAGGTTTGGGTTTAGGTACGTCTGTTGGAGATGTAGATTTTTGGATGTTGTATGTTGAACCCTATTCACATCCAGTTTGGGTTTTAGATCTCCATCAAGATTGCAGTCTTATTGTCACGTGTTTGGGCAACGCGTCGCAAGTACTCAACTCATGTTTGGGCAACGCATCGCAAAAGCCGCGATCGGTAGGTAGGCCCCCCAACACTGACGCCGGCCGGTAAATCTGGCCTCCGAAACTGAAAGCAAGACTGCAAGTCTGCAACGTCACTGGTCATCGTCGCTGTCCGGCGGGCTCGCTCGTCAGTTCATCAGTTCAGTCCCGGAAAGTTCTCTCGTCACGCGAACGGCAACTGCAGCCGTGGACCGTTTCGCAAAATCGAGAGGAAACAAGGGGCCTCGACCGTAAAACGCCCGTCCAGACAATGGATCCTAAAATTCCCCATCCGGTCAGCCGGCCGTCCACCTCCCCCTCCCCCCGGCCCCCGTTCACTCCCAACCCTAGCGGCACGCCGGATCCGCCCGCCGCAGCCGCCATGGCGCCGTTCCGGCGCTGGGCGGACCTGCCGCCCGACCTCCTCTGCCGCATCGGCGACCGCCTGGACCTCAAGTGGTACGCCAGCGCGCGGGGCGCGTGCACGGCGTGGCGCTGCGCGCTCGCGCCGCCCTCGCCTGCGCTCCTCGTCGTCGCCGACGACGCGCGCTGGTGCCCCGCCGCCGCGTCCCTGCCCACGCGGAGGTCCTTCGAGCTAACCGCCATCGTCTCCGGGAGCCGCTGCGTCGGCTCCAGCAACGGCTGGCTCGCGCTCTCCGTCGCGCTCTTCGGCGGGCAGACCGTCTTCGTCCTGCTCAACCCCATCGCGGCCGTCGAGATCGTGCTGCCGCCGCTGATCTACGAGAGCCGGTGGGTCTCCAAGGTCGTCTTCACCCCCACCCCCACCAAGGAGGACTTCGCCGCCGCGGCCATCTGCGACATCGACAGGATCGCCTACGTCACCGCCGGGGCCAGGCGGTGGGCCGTCATGGACCCCGTCCGCCTCACCTGCGGCGACCAGCTCACCGACGTCGTCTACACCGACAAAGGTAAGGTCTACTGCCTCACGAGGTGCGGGGACGTGCATCTGCTCCGCCTCCCCGAGCGCCGCCGCCGGAAACCGCCCAACGCCGATGAGGCAGGCCCCTCCTCGGAGCCTGAATTCTCAGTGCTCCAGCCGCCTGCTGAACGCACGGTTAATTTCCGTGCGATGCGGTGGAACCAGCACCGCAACTTCCGCATGATGCGCTACGAACATTCCCGACCAAGAGAGAATGATCCAAACGTGCCCCTAAGGATTACATTTTGCACGGAGACATACATCCCTTACAACAGGCCTCATCCTGGATCTCAAGGGCCGGACCTAAATGCACCGGCGACGGTGGAGCCATTGTTGCCCGAGGCCAATCTCCCGTTCAGCCCTGCCACTGCCTTTGCTCCACCGTATGACACCGTGTCTGCGTTCACTAGTGCCAAGAACTTGGTGTTCTGCGAGGGTAGTCTGTACCAAGTCTGGAGGAATGCAAGCTGCACTGTTACCCTCCAGCTGCCGGGAGGGGGTCAGCGTCGAGTGGCGGAGAATGAGATCTTGGTTCTAAGGTACTATCCCCGGCGTCAGCCTTGCTGGGATGTGGTGAAGGACTTGGGGGGTTACTCACTCTTTGTGGGAAGGAACAATGCAGTATCAATGTACGCAGAAGGTATTCATGGGCTGCGGGGCAACTGCGTATATTGGATTGGTGGCCGTGGTAGGGATCAGGGCATGGTATTTGACATGCAAACTGGGAGGTCTGCGCCGTGCCAGGCTCCTCAGGTTGGGAATCCACTCGGGTATCCACATAGCACAATCTGCTGGTACTTCCTGAGTGATTTAGTGAACAACAACAACAATAACAGCTGCAGCACCAGCAACAATGGAGGAAGAAGAGTTTATCAGACCCGAGCAAGAGCTCGGGCCGATTTGATACAAGACCTTGAAGAATGAGGCGTCGCCAAATGCTTGGCGACATAGTGGCGCCATCAACCACCATGGTGGAAGTCGAGTTTATCATCATGCTTTGCCAGACCGGTTGCGGTACTGGAAGAAGAGCCCGATCTGACATGACACAGATCTTGCAGAGTGTGAAGTGTTAAGGAACTGATCGATATAGCCGATAGTACAGTTTAGTTCCTGTTCCAAAATAATGTTCAGTCAGTTTGCTTGTTTGTAGCCTTCATATTATTTGTATTTCATGCCATGTAATCGAATAATTATTGTTATGGTTATGGTTGTATGTTAAATTTTCATCATCTGGTATTGAAACAAGGAGGATATTTAATATCTGGGTGTTCATAATATTCTGAAGTATCGTAACCAGTTTGTATGAGTCCTGAGTCCCCTTTGTGGTCTAATTCTGGTGGCAGGATTAATTCCAAGATGACACAGGTCTTATTTCTCTTTATTCTGTCTGCTACACACATCCTCCTGGTGTTACTCTATGTACAACAAGCTAGTATTACACGGTAGCAACTATTCTGAAATGTGAGCAACCATGGGCAGAAGCCAGCGTCCTCGACGAGCTTCCCCATTCAAGGCTCAAGAGCAGTTTCAGTGTCCAGCAACGTCTGCGGATGAACGCTGAAACACAACGGCTGCAGCGACCGGACGACCTCATCCATGGCCGGCCTCTGGTCGGGCATCACCGACGTGCAGCGAAGCGCGAGCTCAAGGGCCGCCTGCATCTCCTGCGGCGCCGCCCTCCTGGAGATGCTCGGATCAAGGATCTGCGACGCTCCGTCAGTCACGTTGACCCGCCGCCGCACCCACCTGACGATGTCGATGGAGTCGTCGGCCGCTGGCTGCTCTGCTGGCTTTCCGGTGATCAGCTCCAGGAGGATGACCCCAAAGCTGTAGACGTCCATGAGGTGCGTTGGCTGTTTGGTGCAGTTTTGCTCTGTTTCAGGAATACAGCAAAGCTTCAGAAACTTCAGTTGCTACAGTTTTGTGAAATCTATTGCTATCAGTTTCCTTTACTAGCATGCGATCAAAATTTATGGATCCTAAACTGCAACTCTGTAGTTTTCGTACCAAAACATCTGAAGGTAAAAAAATGTTGAAACCACACAGTGAATATGTATGATTTCCAATGTATGCTTCTGATAAACACTTGCAATCTGAGTGCGTCAAATGAACTGCAAAATGCTTACCTGGCGCAACATAACACCTGTAATTCACATTCGAAGCCGAGGAAATCTTGTACGACTTCTCTCCCACAACACGATCAATCCCAAATCCGGTTAGTCTGGGCTCAAATTCATCACTGAGTAGCACATTGCTCGACTTCAGATCTCTATGCAGCACACGAGGAGTGTGATCATGGTGAAGGTGCGCCAAACCTTGAGCTACTCCCAGCGCGATCCTTACCCGGCTGTTCCATCCCATTGTGAATTTGGGGGCGCAGATGACGTCCTGCAAGCTTCCCCTCTTCAAGAAGTCATAGATGACGCTGATCTCGTCCTCTGTGTAGCAGAATCCTAGGATCTTGGCGATATTCTTGTGCCGGATTTTCGCCAGCACCTTCATCTCATTCTTCACTGCTCTGAATGTCAGCTTACCAGAATTCACCAGTCTCTTCACTGCGACAGTTTGCCCATCCTGCAGCTCAATCAGATAAACTTTTCCAAATGCGCCCCTACCGATGACATTCTTCTCGTGAAATCCGGCGAACAATTCCTCGCCTGTGATCTTGATCGGGTGAAAGAGCACCATCTTCCATGGGCAGGACTTGCTGCCCTGTAACCTTCTACAAGCTGCATATGCTCCTATGCCGAGCAGCATCGCCGCGGTGACGAACGACGCCACGGTTGCAGCAAGTGCAAGCCCCTGACGCTTCCTCAACGGCGCGTCGCAATCGTTCGGCAACCCGGGGCCGCACAGCCCGGGGTTCCCTTGCAGGAACACGGCGGGAAGGCCGGAGATCAGAGACGTCGGCACACGGCCGGAGAGCTGGTTGTACGAGACGTTGAGCAACGCGAGCTTCAGGTTCTGAAGCTCCGCGGGGATGCCGCCGGTGAGGTTGTTGCTGGACAGGTCGATGTACGTCAGCACCGGCAAGCCGCCGAGGGACGCCGGTATCGGCCCGGTGAGGCCGTTGCCGGAGAGGCACAACGACACAAGCCTCCTACAGTTCTTGAACTCCGGGATCGCGCCGGAGAGCGAGTTGCGGGAGATGTTTATGATGCTCATCGCCGGCGAGTCGCAGAGGTTCGCCGGCAAGCTGCCGTTGAGCTCGTTCAGGGAGGCGGAGAATCGGTACATGGTGCGAACCTGCCCGATGCTCCGAGGTATCTCGCCGGAGAAGCTGTTGTTGTCGAGCTGGACCTGCTCGAGCCGAGACTGCCCGCCGGGTAACTCCGGCAGCCGGCCGGAGAACCGGTTGTTCTGCGCCCGGATCACGCGCAGGTCCGGCAGGAGCCACAGCCCGGCGGGAATCTCGCCGGTGAACGCGTTGTCGTGCACCTCGAACCTCTGCAGCATCAAGCACTTCTCCATCCCCTCCGGGAACGGCCCGGACAGCCCGTTCTGCGACAAATCCAGCGTCATCAGCTTCTGAAGCTTGAGACCGAACCCGGGAGGCACGACTCCGGTCAAGCTGTTCGCCGACAGGTCAAGAACCTCGAGCTGCTCCAGCGCGAGGAAGGATTCAGGGATGGTGCCGGTGAACCCCGACCCCTGCAGGAACAGCCACCTGAGGCTGCTCATCTTGCCGATCTCTGGCGGCAGTTCGGACTCCGTGAACTGGTTGCCGGACAGGTCGAGGAGGTGCAGGCTGGTGAGGTTGCCGAACAGCGCCGGGTGGAGCACGCCGGAGAGCTGGTTGCCGCCGAGGTCGAGCACCTGGAGGCTGCCCAGCGCGGCGAGGCCGGGCGGCACCTGCCCCTCGATGCTGTTGCCGCTGAGGTCGAGCGAGACCAGCGAGGTGAGCGCGGCGAGCTGGTCGGGGAGCGGGCCCCAGAACGCGCCGGCGCTGAGGTTGAGGGAGACGAGCGAGGCGCACCGCGCGAGGTCCAGCGGGATGGTCTGATTGAAGCGGTTGGAGGCGAGGCTGAGCGCGGCGAGGCCCGGGACGCGGCAGAGCGAGGCGGCGGACAGCTCGCCGGAGAGGCCGAGGCCCTGGAGGGAGACGGAGACCGAGACGGCGGCGTTCGCGGCGGCCGTGGTGCTGGTGCAGGTGACGTGCGCCCAGTTGCAGTAGGGGGTGGCGCGCGACCAGGATGAGAGCGCGCCGGTCGGGTCCTTCAGGGTGGACTTGAAGTCCAGCAGAAGGTCTTGCGGTGTCTGCGCTTCCGTCGCCGGCGGCGAGGTTGAGGCGGCGATCAATGGCGAGAGGAAGAAGACGACGACGAGAGGGACGGAGGCGGCTGCCATGGACAGAGCCCGTGAAGTGAAGTTGCTAGCTGCTACAAGCGGGCTGTCAAGTCTCAAGTGTTCGCGGTGCTGACTGTTTAGGCAACTGGCTGCAGAGCAAGGACTGAATGAGCAACGAGTGTGTTCTTGCCCAGGGCTTACACTGATGTCGTCGAATCATTGATCCAGCACCATTGTCTCATCTGATCAGAATATGAGCACTAGATAATTTGGTAGTTGTAGGTTAAATATTTCTGGTGCGGGATGGCAGTACATTGTGCTGGCTGAGTCATGCCGGGTGAACTTGCCTTTTGCATTATTTCGTTTGGACTTTCGTTGGGACACAGTCACTTTTGGACTTCGGAGTGGCGACTTTTGTCCTGCGGTTTGGAGGTGTACTGACAATCATGGCTTGGCAGAACACAGCAGTAGCCAGAAGGCGAGGCGACAGAAGGGTTAATGGCCTAACTACCTTTTGGATAACTGTAATTTTATCCCCTCTGTAAAATCCCAGCAAAGGAACTGTACTAGGTAGTCAGCGATTGGATGGATCATTGTTGCAATATGCACCCAGTGTGCTAATAATATCATAGGCTTCGTCAAGTAACCCAAAGTCACGGACAAATGCTGAGAGCACCATCAGTGAAAAAAGGTGCCCAGATATTTTCTAAATCCTATACTGCTAACGTCACGGGCATTGTTCCAACCACAAAATCCAGACAAAAAAAAAACAAGAAGAAATGCTAAAGTATGAAATCTGCAGGCATATCAGCAAGCTAGGGGGGACAGTAAAGATGAGGAATACGACAGAGGTGATTGTCCATATCTTCCAGTCACAGTTATATATCTTTCGTGACTCAAAATGTGAACAGTCCTTGGATTTCAGCAACCCGTGACCGTGAGTCAGCGAGTCTTGTTGATTCCAAGATATATCCTACTCCTTTCTGAAAAAAAGAAATACTCCGCAGTGGTGCACATCACCCAGATTTCACTGATGCTACAAGTACGTACGAAAAATAACATGCTGGACAGCTCAGGGGAAAACACTGTAGAAATGGGCCAAACACCTTGCAGGTCCGAGAATTTCTATTTGCAAACTGACACAAGAAAGCAGAAAGTAGGGACAAGCCGAAGTTACTGAACCTACTTACGTAGGAGTATCTGGAGTTCTGGACATTGTCAACTGAGCCGTTGAGACCGAATATATATCATAGTAAGAAAAATGTTGAAATGTTCCTATTTCGTTCGCCTTTCCTTCACATGTTTTCAAATATTTTTCTCGTCTCCGCAAGCTTCAAACAGCCAGCCAGCACAGCAAGTGTGCCGATGGGAAAAACACAGAGAGCCTCTCACAGAACATGGCTAAGTTATGAGGTCCACAAAAACCAGCCTGCTACAAACTAAAATGTGCAACTACTTAATATTTACCAAGTGAGGCTGAACTAAGAACAACCGTCAATCACGAGCTATTTCTGTGAGATCCATCAGGAGCAGTGGCATGCTGCGGCTGAGCAATCAAACCATCGCACCGTCATTGGGCTTTGGCTCAGTGCGTGTGTAGGTGAAGCTTCGTGTGGTTGGGGTTACCAACTGATTCCCAGGTGTTGCAGGTGTAGCTTGACTAGGTTTTCCGGCATCAGGGGAATCAGCAGCTTCACGCTTCCATTGTAAACTCCGGGTACCACCTCTAAGGGGTAGTCGCCCGCGCATAGCACCAGGAAATGTCGGCCTTGGGTATGCGGTTCTAATGAGCCTTGAAGCAAATGGGGATCCTCGAGAAGCACGGGGCCAGATAGGCTGCTGAGGTACTTCAACAGAGCTCCTTCTAACGACCTGCAGCACAATCTAGTTAATTGCTGGGGCTCACACATACATCAAAATAAGTACTTTTAACTTTTAAGACCTCACTGCTTAGAATGGCTTTCTGATATCACGCAAAAGTGCAATAATGGTTGCTACTGCCAGAGTATAACTTCTCTTGCCATAATTCAATAATATGGACAAACTAATAAAGCTAAAGGAATGGTTTATATATGCACATGTCGTGGAAACGAAAAGCATAATTCAGAACTGAATTTCTGTGCTACTATTGAAACCACCTCCACATAATTATAACTATCTTCTAGTATTGAAAATGCAATGCAAATCTTACTAAAGAAGTTCAATCATGCTTACCAATCCAATTCACTAGAAGACTTTAGTTCAAAATGAATATATATTAAGGTTAATGTAGTTTTACCTTCAGAATACGTGACATAAAAGATGTGCCGTTCAGGGTTAATGCCTGCTCCGCTGACTCTTTGTGCAAGAACTCGATGTACGCAGAGCTGATCAACCAAAAAGAAATGAAGAGAAAAAACAATTAAGGATACCGTCTAGCAAAGCTACAAAGCAGAATCTTTGAATTTTACGTAAGACTTGAAAATTTCGTACCCAGTTGGCTGACCAGTTAGACCATCAGTCACAATAAGGGTCTTCAGAACAACCCCAAATTTATTGAAATGACGAGAAAGGGCATCTTTAGATGCACCAAAATGTACCTAAAATGCCAACAGAACAATTATTAAAAACACATGAAAGTATTCAGCTTCATGAAGACAAGGGGAAAAAATGGAACTCGGAACCACATACATTGCTAATAAATACAGTTCTAGAATCATTGCCACCTTCAGGTTGACCTGTAGAGCCCGATCCAGCAGCTAAAAGGGAAAAGGAAACAGAAACATTTTGTTGAATGGATCAAAAATATACAAAAAACATGTAATGTAAGTTAACAGGGCTGAAAAGTCAATAGCAAATGACAGTTTTTTTTGTGATAATTATAGCAAATGACAGGTTGATACAAGGTCATGCTATAAGAGTTTTAACGGAACACCATGCTATAAGCTATTCAACAGACACCAGACTCTCCAAACTTTATTATAATCTAGTCTCACAAGCAAATATCATTTATGAAAAAGCATGTGCCTCCCAAAAAGAATTGCAGGTAAATATGCAAAGGTATTACTATAACTTTATAAGTCGCACGTAGCGCTTCTAAGTATCCATTGGAAAATTCCTTTCTACTTTCTAAAATGATATTTAAGCACCACAAGAAGCCCCAATTCAAAGATATCTAATAGGCTAAAAACGTTTCCCAAACAGCGAGCAGCTCTACATACCAACTGATGAAGCCTTCTGTGCCTCCACCATAGAACTCGAATGCATCAAATCCTAGAATATATGTTTTTAAAAGTTAGAACTGGCACATTCACAGATAAGCAAACAAGAAACAATTAGACAAACAATACAAAGGAAATCATTAAAGAACGCACAAACAAGAAAACCAGCAATGTGAAAACTGCTGAACTTCTTGACAGTAATACTAAAAAAAATCTGCGCGCATTGTGTTCCAACAGACTTACGAGAATTGCAATCCGGAGATTGGTTTCAAGATATAGAAATGTCATGATGTATTTTATGCATGAGGCTATGTATTCAACAGTATAGTTACTATTTGTATGTTTTCTTTATATCATGCATCTTAAATCTATTGATTTTTATGGTGGATTTCTGTACATATATCGACTTTTGGACATCGCCATAGCGTTAACACGGGCACTATACTAGTATTAAGAAAACCCCAGCTCCAAGAGCACCATAAATTGTATAGCTGCATTGGACTTAATTTCCTCTTCCAGAAGTGTTTTTAGTGTCCTTTGTAATAAATACCAATTAGCATGGCCTAATAATGAATCTACAGATATGAAGTGGCATGCTGGATGCTTTGACTTCTAGATATTAAATTTAAAAATACTACAGTTCCAGGCACACAAGCATGTACAGAACTCAACTTAGTCAAGGTAAAGCACATATGGTGTTAGAAGAAGAAGAAATAAGCCCTCTGAACAGATATATTAAAAACTTACTTTGGACTTATCAGTCATGGTCGCATCATTAACATGTGAAAGTGCTACGTTTGGCTTCCTTGCATCAATACCTTTCTTCTCCACAGGCACTTGAGGTTTAAATGTAGCAGCATCCCTTGTTTCATGGCGTGTGCTTGTGTTAGCAGAAGCATTTAAGATCCTTTCGGATGATCTTGGTCCTGAACCAGTATGTGTACCTTGGGCCATCAACCTCCTGCTTCTTACTTCAGCAGCCCCTCGTGCATACCCCACTACTAATGATTCCCTGTCTCCACTGGGAGACACTGTACTTCGGCGAGAAACCAAACCATTGTACTTAACTGCACTTGTGTCATCATACTCATTAATATTTGGAGCAGAACCAGCAGCTTCCTCCGCCTCTCGATCAAACATATAAGCATCACCACCCCCATACTCATTTCTTTTACGAAATTCTGCTTGATTTTTTGCTCGTGTGTTATATGCATTCTCATATTCTCCATCATCTGAATCTTGTTCTCTATGAACAGGTGTTCTTTCAGTATAACTTATTGTGGACACCCCCAATCTGTTGAACACACTTCCAGAAAAGTCGTCCTTAAGAACATCTTCGGCAGCCTCAGCTGCAGCCCTTAGTGCTCTTGTCGCACCTGGTATCCTCAAATCCGAGTCAGCTCTACGTAATCTAGCATGACTATCATTGATTGCCGAATCTGTTTCCAAGGTAGATACCACAGAACGGAGTCGCTTGGAAGCTGATTCTGATCTAGAGATCATTGGCTGCATGGGTCTAACAGCATCACGAACAGCAGACTGAAGAAGTCGACGTGGTGCATCAATGACTGGGTGGGATGCCCTCTGGAATAATAGTAAAAGTGTTACCACAAAAAAAGAAAAAGAAAAAGAAAAAGAGGGTGACGTGGAGAAAGGTACTTCCAATAGAGAGCTATTACAGAAATTCCTAACTAAATGGTGAAGCATAAAACCATATTTCAAAATTTCAAACATTCCATCCAGAACATAGAACCATCCCCCCCCCCAACAAAAAAAATGTTTTACAGGTGCAGTTCCATGCATCAGGCATCAAGAGCTGAGGGAAGTGTTCTCCGTAACAACAAGGTTATGGAGACAGGTAGTTACTTGATTCATGGTTAGGGTTTCAAATGTAGGGGATGTTTAACATCTGGTTTTATAGTTCAGAGGGTCCCAAAATACACATGAGGATATGGAATGGAGGGCGCAACTATTAATAGTGCAAACTGTTATTCCACTGAAGAGTGAACATAATGAAACAACCAGAAGCTCATACAAAGGGTAAAAGTTCATCATGATGTCCAAAGAAAGGTAACACACTAACAGGTCTTTTGAAGTTCACAATACCAGCCCAGGTCCTAAAAAATTCTCAGTAGGCTTCTATGCTTGACAAATAACAAACATGAAAAAAGTGTGCAAGGTTCACATTCATTTGGGGGCACATAAGAATATGGGGAATGCAGATAATGTTAGCCCTAACAAACAAAAAAGCAGACAACTAATCTTAAGTTCGCAACATTTGTTTTTCACCCCCTTTTCGTGTTTGTATGGCTGTGTGCATGCCTATTTCAACGAGTGGTGAAGGTTAGTAATGTTCTGGTTAAAAGAACACTATAACAGACTACACGTGCTGCAAACAAGGGAAAACACTATACATAGGCAGTTATATAGAAACACATAATAAAATTACAACTCCACTAGGACTTCCATTCACCAGATACTGAAGGCAACAGAAAAGCATACATCTAGCATAGACATCTATTTTTATTAATGACACGATAATTAGTGTATGCATATGCAAGACATAAATAAAAAAGGTAATGTGAATGCTACTAAGCTATGCAAAATAACTGCATGGCTCGAAGAGGATAAAAACCTTGGTCGATCGTTCATCCGCCTCTCTGCTTCTCTTTCTCTGGTTATGCCTGTCAGGAGAGCGGGTTCGACTTACAGCATGTGATTTATGAAAACGCTTGTCCTCTGCACGTGATTCATGAGAAGCTTTTTCCTCTGCATATGACACGTTCGCTACAACACTTCTAAGAGGAACTGCTTCTGCTTGATCACGAATGATACCGCCCCACTCCCTCTGATGAGTTCTTGTTGTATTTTGGGTTTCAGCTTCGGCTTCATGATCAGTCTGTATACTGCCAGTCAAACCGGGAACAGGCAATCCTCTAGCAGCGCTACGAGTGCTCTTAGCTCCACCGTTACTAGAGACAGCTTTAGGCTGGAAATAAAGGTGCGAATTCGAGGAGAGATGATCCCATAACCTGCATGACCACAGATACAATGATAGCGCTGTTAGATAAGTGCATGGTACAGGGAAAGAGAAATGACAAAGGTAGTTCAGACGAAAGAAAATAACCAGGACACAAATGCATCATTGTCGTCGCCCAAAAAGACGTGCAGCTCCTTTGCAACCTGATCCCTGGTCCTTCCATTCTTTAGCAAAACTGTGGTATACTCCTGAAAAAAGAGAATAATAGTTAGACTGATAGCACTAACATCTTTCTGGGTTGTCCACATTGAGAGCAGAACAGAGTAGTATGAATCATATGCGCCGGTTGACGCCTTGGCAGCAGACAAAATTCAAGAACACAAGCAACTAATTTAACCTCGTCCATTAAAAAGTGCACAACAATCCAAACTACAACCCTTCCACGACACACAATACGTTCACATCCAAATGCAAGTTACGCAATCTCAGGTCCGAAAATGAAATGGGTGGGTGGGGGAAACAAAACCGTATGCGGCCAATCCTCAGAGCACATGAACCACGCTACGCCTCAAATACGGACATCTAACACTCCACACAGCGCAAGAACCGAAACGAAACCCATCCCAACTTGTCCCACTAGCCCCGCTCGCTAATAAACCGACGGCGCCGCTAGGGTTTAAGCATCGGATAGAGGGGGAGATCGCGGGGTGCGTGGGGAGCGCTCACCGCGAGTGTGTCGTCGGAGTAGTCGCCCATGAGCTCCCTGAGCTTCTCGTTGACGCGTGCCTGCAGCAGCGCCTTCCCCTCGGTGGTGAGGGTCCCCTTGAACCTCCGGTTCTCGCCGCCGTCCATGGTGGGAACCCTAGCGTTTAGCTGGATGCCGCCGCCCTCCCGTCCCTCCTGCCTCGCGGCCCACTGCGGTCCAGGCGGCGGCGACGGTCTCCGCGGATACGGCGAGCGCCCGGGGTAGCGAGCTGGCGGAGGCGGCGGGAGGGAGGGGATGGGGCGGCGGCACCCGAACGCGAGCGGCGTCGGGGGTCTGTGAACCGTCGCGGGGGACGCTTGCGTGCGTGCGGGGCGTGTGCGCGTGGGGGAGAGAGGGCGTAGCTGGGGTTCTTGCGAGTTGGGCCGTGAATGAACTGGACTCCGCACGTACGGATTGGCGGCAGTGCGTTTTGTGCCGAGCAGGCCACGGTGGAGCGAACGAGATTTTACCGGGCTGGTTCCGCATTTCCGGTTGAACGCATCCTGTTACACGTTGATTGATAGATACTGTATTTCGTGTCTAAGAGAGCCTTATAAACCTTTCTTAAATTAAAATATTAGGATTTAATAAAAAAACCATCTCCAACAGGACCTCAAAATCACCTCCAGTTTTTTCATAGCCCCTAAACTCCTCTCATTTGTAGCTACAAACAGGGGAAGAATCGGGGCTCCCATCTCTTCTTTTTCTATGAAATTAATGTTTTTGTGGCCCTAAATTTTGACGTGGCCCAATCAAAAGTGTTTTAATCCATCTTTAGAGGAGGACTGTTGGAGGAGGAGAGAAAAATTGTCCGTCATAATTTTTGGGTGCTCCTAAAAACAAGTTTATGGGGGCAATCTTATGGGAGTCTCTTGGAGATGCTCTAAGCAAGCTGATCTCAAAAAAAATGTATAAGCAAGCTAAAGAGGCACAGGGTGATCAATAATTTGCTAGAATAAAGATCGTGCAAATCAAATTAATTCCTGCTATTTTTCCAAGTCATCTATTCCAGGATTTTAGCCTATTTTTGGATAAGCAAAAAATCAATTCATTCCAAATCATGCAGTAAGATGATGACACATCAAATTAACTCCTGCTAAAAAAAAACTTCCTGCTAACCGTCGCTGTTATTTATCGCCTTGCCTCTTCTTCTATTTAAAAAAGCCCACTTGCTCTGGAGTAGTCGCTGCAGCAACACCACCTCCTTGCAAATCGAAGACAAAAGCTTTTTTTTTTTTGGGCCATAATTCCATCTGCCATGAGGACTTGAGCCTCCTCACCCTCAGCTTCGCCATCGGCTGCGATGCCTGCCATGGCCTTAGATGACAGATGGAATTCAATCGCGAACGTCAATGACCCCAACATCCAACGGCTAGGGCAGTGTGTGGTGAACGAGGAAAACATGCTTCGAGGATCTTATAAAATTCCTATTCATTTCATTAAAGTGATGCGCGCTAGCGAGCAACTAACATGTCAACTATGAGCTTATTATCAATAAAGTAGTGCGCGACGAACGTTGTTTCAAGGCTGTGGAGTTCAATTCTGATCTGAACAAGCCTGAAATTTGCAAGGTTCTGTCTTTCTATCCATGTTTTCCCAGCACGATGAGTTGATGACTCGGGCAATTTCTGCAATATAATTGAGTAAACTCAAGTTTTTTCTTATAATACAAGCTGATCCATGGCTCCATCGATATCCTTATTGATGCATCTATCTGATCTAATCTAAACCAATAAAGAACAAGTTATGAGAAAAATATTTTCTACCCTGCCAGATTGTACCCAACCTGTCTATCCTTCCTTGATTTCAATCTCACTCCATCTAAGAACCGTCGGATCCTGCTGAGGAGATCCCACCTGCCACGTGGGCGTTACAGATTGTAACGCTGGGAGAATTTTAGTTGACCGAGCGTGACATTGAGGTGCTTTTTTTTACCTGACGATTTTCCTACCCGCCAGCAGCAGCCCGCCCAGATTACATGCCTTCAGTTTCCTTCTTCCTCCATTTCTTTCCATTCATTCAATTTCTTTCAAGTCGAACGTGTGGCAGGTTCGGGCGGCAGCGTTCCTTTCTTTCTTGCGCGAGACGACGGTTCCTGCGGCGGCGTTCCTACCTTTCTCCGAAGCTATGTTGATCGAGTGGAAAGAAGGGTGCTACTTCGTCATCGAGCCCGGCGGGCTCTTATCTGGCGTCGTATTCCTCGATTTGGTGTGTTGTATTCTTCTTGTTGTACTGCATGTAATTGGCCGCATGATTGAAACTTACAATCCTTCTAATTCAATCGGCGACCATTTGAGCTGCAGAACAGGATCTCGCGGCCGCGCCCGCTTCCCGCAGTCGGACACCGCGACCTCGATCTGGCCGACGCGAGCTGCACGACGCGCTGATCCCAACCTGTCTATCCTGCCAGATTGTATCCAACCTGTCTATCCTCCTTTGATTTTGACCTCACTCCATCTGAGAACCGTCGGATCCTGCTGAGGGGATCCCACTTGCCACGTAGGCGTTACAGATTGTAACGTTAGGAGAATTTTAGTTGACCGAGCGTGACATTAAGGTGCTTTTTTTTACCTGACGATTTTCCTACCCGCCAGCAGCAGCCCGCCCGGATTACACGCCTTCAGTTTCCTTCTTTCTCCATTTCTTTCCATTCATTCAATTTCTTTCAAGTCGAACGAGTGGCAGGTTTGAGCGGCAGCGTTCCTTTCTTTCTTGCGCGAGACGACGGTTCCTGCGGCAGCGTTCCTACCTTTCTCCGAAGCTATGTCGATCGAGTGGAAAGAAGGGTGCTACTTCGTCATCGAGCCCGGCGGGCTCTTATCTGGCGTCGTATTCCTCGATTTGGTGTGTCGTATTCTTCTTGTTGTACTGCATATAATTGGCCGCATGATTGAAACTTACAATCCTTCTGATTCAATCGGCGACCATTTGAGCTACAGAACAGGATCTCGCGGCCGCGCCCGCTTCCCGCAGTCGGACACCGCGACCTCGATCTGGCCGACGCGAGCTGCACGGCGCGCTGATCCCGTCGACGGCAGCCATGCATGGCGAAAGGGAAGACACCTAGGCTGCCGGCGGCTTCTCTGCGAGTCTGCGTTGGCAAGCTAAGCATTGCGGTGGCCGGCGGCGGCTTCTCGGTGTTTGGTTCCTCCGTAGGGCGCCGGCAGCTGGTGTGCGTGATTCAGATTTCTCCCGTTTTGTTCTTTTTTATACGGTTTGGTTGATTGGCTCCTGAGGCGTTGGTTCCCTTCTATTTTTTCTTGATTTTTGCCTTCCAAGATTTGTGTGCTTGTCTTTCAATCGCTGCAGATCACGGTCTCTTCGCACCGCCGCCTCATCACTTCCAGCAGATCTCAACTGATTGAAGGAGCCGCCGATCTCTTGCATTACCGGAGAGGTAGGCCGAGCATGGTGCATGGCGTCGAGCAACGTGGCCGAACGATGCTTCCGATGCAGAAGATCTGCGAGGCGCAGGAGGCCAAGCCCAAGGGTGGCTCCAGCGGCGTCATCCGGCCGGCGACCACAGCCAGACTCGCCTAATCCCGGTGCCTGTCTGATCTGGTTGATTTAGGTGAGCTCCTTCACTTCCTTCCTTTTATTCTGGTCTGTTTTTAAGCCCAGCTTTTACGTACATTGTGTTTCTAATGGAGAATCCCCCGTTTCTGCAGATAGTACCTCGTTTTCTCAGAATAGAAACAAACTGATGATTCATTAGTTTTTTCTTCTTTAGGGCCTGTTTGGATCCCCATCAGCTTTTAAGAATCTGGATTATGGGTGTAGTTTCTAAAATCTGGTTTCTAAAAAAAAATCTGGGTGGAGGTGTTTGGACCCTGGATTCTTAAAATCTAGAATCCAGTTTTTGTGGTGGTTAATTCCTAACATGTCCTTCATAAAATTTTTGGCGCCATGACTGCATGTGTAATTATCCAAAACTTGTCAAGGGCAGTGGGTCTTTTACCAGATAAAATCTGCTAATAGCTGGGTTATGCCAGATTATGGGATTCTTAAAATCTCATAATCTGGATTCTATAATCCGGTCTATAATCTGTCCTGTTTGAATCCCTTATAGCTTTTAAAATCTGGATTCTTATAATCTGGGTGGATCCAAACAGGCCCTTATTTGAACAAAACAATATGTTGACAGCTCTTCTGCATCTTGAGGTATGGTGCTGCTTGTGGGGTCATGTTTCCAATTGATTTGCTTTATTTGGAGCTGTCAACAATTAGCTACCATGGATTCAGGCCATTGCCCCCTATAGAAATCACGATCTACGATGTATGTCTGCTTTGAAATTGATCAGCATAATGAATTCACTTTTATTCAGTATTAGGAAAAAAATTAGCTACCATGGTGTATCCTCAATTGACGACTGCTTTATTTCTTAGTGATGATGTTTGTAACAGGCATGAAACATCAAGTAACTGGCATATGCACTTTTTGTTGATTTTACAACCATGAAGTTTCAACTTTAGTCTCGAGCGGACAATCTTCATGGGGAAATGGTGGATTGAGGTCACAATTTGCGGAAGAGAAATCTATGCTCAGAACTAAAGAAATGCATTGCTGATCAAGATCCTAAAGTAGCTGCCAAGTTTACCGGTTTTGTTGAATTGATGCAATATTCATTGAGGAGGATGTCACATATTGGAACTTATATATGATTCAGAGTCATGAAGAAAGGTAAAAATGTTATTCTTTTTTTTGGAGATCTCTTAGATTTCTTGATATTGTTATTATTTTTTTAATCTTAGATTTCTTGAGATCTCTTCAGTTTCAGAAATTTATATTTTCTGAAATGTATGATAGCAGCAGATGAGATTTGGATGGTTCTTGGAAAAGGACCGATACACCATTTGCTCTGCATCTCAATCAAGAATGAGTTGAAAATTGTTTCATAATCATATTTGGAAAAAAGAAGCAGAGGTGTGCAGGTTCTCGTTAATTAATTTTGTTTATAACAGTGTAGTTTCTTGAATAGAGAAAAAGTAAGACAACATTTATTACTGAGGGTCATCTTATGCCTCTGTCATATACCTACTAGATTCATGCCCCCCTTTATATATTCATGTCTGAATGCTTTTGCTGTGCAGATTGGGACTGATACAAGTTCCTTAGCTGCTGAAAGCCAAGTAGTTTATAGCCTGCTTCATTTCTATATTATTATTATTATTATTATTATTATTATTTGCTTTTGAAGCACCTGAATCATTGATTAGAGGCTTCATTTGACAAATATGAAGAGGAGACAAAGATTTGTCCAGTTTGGTTGACTCAAAATAAAAGGACTGTCTGAATTGTGACCACAGAGCAAGCTTTCAGATGGTAGGTGATGTTATGGTTCAACAAAAATGGTTTTCAGCTTGTGTATTAGATGGGGGATTTCCATCCAGGGTCGGACCAGTTTCTTTTTTCATTGATGAAATAGTAAGTGATAAAAAGTAAGTGATAAAAAAATGCAGGACTTGGCAGGTAAAAAATTTGCATATATCCATATATCTACAGTATTTTTGTAATAGATGATTTGGTGACTGCAGATGGTTTGATGTTGTTGTAGTCATATCTATTACACATGATAATTTGCACATATCCATTTGTTTTCTGTTCTCTTGTACGATACATTCTTATTGCTGTAGTAAGTAGAACATCAGTCTTTGTGCATTTCAGTTTAATAATATGCATAAAAATGAAAATTATGTGACAGGACTAAGCTTCATGTGCTCCACTTATTTTCTTTCAGGTTATAGCTTGACACCTCACTATTTTATATAGCCATTTCGTATTTTAGTTGTTTCATTTGGCTGTTTGGAAGAATGCTGGGTGCCCAACCTATTGGTATAGGAAAACTACTTCAATCAGTTTTCCTGTTATCGTTTTGAGCCCTAAGGCCACAAAAGTTTAGTTTTTGCTGTCTCAAATTGATTCTTTGTGTTTTTTTCTGATGGTTTTTTGGATTTCCAGGTTACTGCAGGGAGTACGAGAGATCGGATATCATCTCAGGAGAGGTTGACTGTTAGAAAAGAGAGATCAAAACAGTTGTAGACGCTTCCTTCCAAAAAAAGAAAATAACAGTTGTAGACGCCACAACTATCTGCATTGGAGCTATCCGTCTCTTGTCGTGAAAGAGTGCTGGAGATTTATCCTTGTTTTTTTTTTTGAGTTGCCAACCCGTGATTCTTATAGATCACTGATTTCATGTTTCCTAACCATGTTAACTATATTAATGGATAGAGCGCATAATCTATACCTATAAGCTGATATAACTATTATGGTTATTATCATCTCATATACTATATTGATACGGTGAATGAATAATATGTGTCTTGTATCTTATACCTAAAGATAATGAGTCAAAATGTGAATGAATAATTCTTTTGTCTTGCATCTTATTGTTTTAACTAACAAATGTGTCACTGTATATAAATTTTATTGGTTTAATTAAGATATTTTGTTATTTCTTGAGAATATGTTGTCAGCTCTATCATAAATATCATTTTCACCAATTTAGACACGTACGTGCATTTGTACTAGTACTAGTAGATTGTAAGTTTCAACATCTGTGATCCATGCGCCGTACCTCTCTACGCCTTGCCTAGCAACATGTTACTATCACTACGCAATTTCCGATATTTCTCGACGGTTTTGCATTAAGTGGTGGATAGTTCAACACCTTCTGGTATTTTTCTCAAGTGGTCGTACAATTTTTCTAGTATAAATTGTATCTTTCCAGAAAATTTTAATAAATTGTCAACAAAATCATCCCCAAAAAACTCATCACAGCTTTAGTAAACACTTAACGAAATTATTATAAACCATGTCGACTTATAAGAAACCATTGGGAAACTCAAAATATATAAACAATCTAAATTTGACTAACAGACTCGAAGAAATATTATTCTTGACAAACTCCATCCAAATTGAAACTCTATTTCTTCCAAGCACCTCCTGGCGCAAAGACTTGCTGTTCTAGTTGCCATCAAGATCGATACTTATCAAGGTGTGGCTACCATCAAGCCTCATGTAGGCTCTGATTTGGAGAACGGTATCATCCGAACCGCTTACAATTGATCCAGAACCTAGAGAACTGGACAACAGTCCCAGTCTCACAGATATATATCTACTGAAACGTCACTATGGACAAACCACAGCCAAGTGCCATATGTAACCCGAACACCCAACGGTGGCAAAATATTAGAAGGAATTTCCGCTACGGTAGGGAAAGAATTGGATTAGTAGATTGGTGAGTACTGAGTAGGCCCTGATATAGCGCTGCATTGCAAGCTGGATCAAAGCAGGAGACAGAAGGCACTGAGCATTGCCAGTGTGACAAGGATTGAGATATGAGTAGTAGAAGCGTGCGTCCTGCTTGCTCGCGACTGGGTTGGAGTTGTGCCATTGCTTGATCTGGCAGCAGGCAGGGGAGGCTCTACCACGTCCGAGCCTGTCAGGAGCGGCATGGGAGCCATTGCTGGCGGCAGCGCAGCTTTGGCAATGAGAGTCATGAGACCACCAGGTTGAGCAGGGTCCATGAAGATTGGTGTGTTCTTCCCCATGTTCATGCAATTGTTCACTGCAAAACAGAACGCATGATGTTTCAAAGAACGGATTGGAACTGCAGGTGTTTTAGGTGCCAAGTAAAACGAAATGATAACTAGGATGAACGGAGAGACATAGTTTTAACTAAACTCACATTTGTATCTCCGAGCTGTCGCGGGGAAATCAGTGATCAGTCCATCTACTCCGGCACCCTGAACATATGCAATGATCTGCGCAGTCGCATCTGAGAAGAAGTCGTAAGGCTGGGAAGCAAACTCATTCATGAGAGGGTAAACATAGACCGAGAGACCAGCTGTCTGCAGGGTCTGAACAATATTGGTCCGGTAGGTTGTGATATGGTGGTTTGAGGGGAATATGGAGCTGCTATCGACAGAGACAGCACTGGCAAACTTTTTAAGGTCCGCAAGGGAGGAAGGTGAAGCATCCCTTACTTCTTCAGTGACCATGTACACAAGATCGTACTTAGTTTGCTCCTTGAATTTCACCAGAACCGAGCTGTTGGTTGACTGAATCAGAACTTTTTGGCTGGTATGGTTGTTGTAACCGGCATCATCAAGGGCTTTGAGAACTGCACCTACCATGTCGAATCCAAGTTCCGCTGCCATAAAAGCAGCATGCTGCAAATACAAGTAGTAAGTTAATTAAGACCATGAAGGTATTCACGGGAATCATGAATACTTTTATTTACTACTTGGTGGTTTATGTATATGATGAAGCATTCAAGTATGGAATAAATGTTGAATGCTTGAGAGAGCAAACTAACGATTCCACAGAAGTAAAAAATACAACCTGAATCATCATAAAAAAGCAGTAAAAGATGCGCAAATTTGTTCAGCGCCGAAAGATTAGCTAAAAACATAAAATTCCCACCTCTACACTGATCATGATTCCAGATAAATCCTTATCTTTTGCGAAGTCCAGAAAGTCTGTCAACCTCATGAATTTACCAGCGTTCCTGTATCTTGGATTTCTGTCCAAACTGAAGGAAGTAAATGGTGTAGATATTTTGGCTGTAACAATGGAAGGGAGGAAAAAGTCTCAGCAAACAAACTTGATGGCAACAAAGTAAAAAAAAAAAAGGGCAAGATGAAACGCGCGCGGGCGCGCGCACATACAAGAAATCTAAATATCTAACGTCGCAGCTTGAATTCAACTTACGTTTCAGGTTTGTTACAATATCATCCCAAGTCAGGTTAAAAGTGAATACTCCTGGTTCACTCTGAATATCTTTTACCACTGAGATCTGAGAGGCGAATTGTGATGTTGCAACAGTAGTATCGTCCATCAGGTTACTGGAACTCATGCAGATTGGTATTCCATCTTTGGTCACTTGAACAGAGCAATCAATAACATCTGCACCGTCGTCAACTGCTTTTTGATAAGCAAGATCAGTGCAGTCTGGGTAGTCGCCACTAGCACCATTGTGGGAAATGATCAGAGGCTTTCCTGCACTCCAAGTGTAAAATTTCAAACAATATAAACTGAAGCCTGAAACATTATGAATAAGGTTCTATGCATACCATGATCTGTGCTGCTTTTGTTTAAATTGGTGAAACAACCTGCAGAGACAAACATAAAACCATGTGGGATGAGAATCTTTGATCCATACTGCATCCATATCCATAATATAAACTGACTACAGAAACACATGGAAGTTTGGAATATGCTGCTTTCCTTTCTTATTAACGGAAATGAAACAGAAAAGGAGGTTTGGCTCTTATTTCTATGAAAAGAGTAACTCCCAACAACAGCAACTCCTTTCAATAGCAAGCAAGTTGGGGTAGGCTCCTTAATATTTGTCCAGTCAGCATACCTAGGTGGCACAATGCTTTAGTAGTATTTAACTGAGTTATATATCACACTTGTGCTTGATAGATGGCATCTACATCTATCTAATAAAATCAAGAACGATCCAATTCCTCATACCTGCCCATATGCTCAGCGGAGTCATTCTGATTCCATACAAAAAATACATAGCCTCCTAGGTATGCAGAGCGGACAAAACATTATGGAATAGAGGTCATATTACTCTGCTATGCATGCCTATTAGTCAGTGTTTCACTCAAATACTCGTTTCTATCCTGTTAGAATTAGGGGGTACTTGTTCGTATTCTATTATTAGAATAGGGGTGCTAGTATTAGGTTGAGAAACTCTCTTAACTTTTATAAGGTGACTGAATGAACAGAGAACATTCTTTCTTTCAATGTTGTGGCCATTGCAACATACTTTTTTTTCACAAACTTTACAAGCTGAATGAAGGATCACAATGGAACTGAATTTACAAACGCAGTTGTACCAGTGCTTCAGAGACAAATGACTTATATTCTGCGGGAACAATCCTCTATTAACAACATTTAAATTAATTTATTACGTGTTCATTAATCATAGACGCATTTAAATTAATTTATTAAGACTGCCAATAATGAAAAAAGGACCACATGGACTATGGATATAATTCGGATATTTAGAGTTGTTATCAACAAATAATTTACAAATATGCTCTCAGAAAGATAAATAGGAAAATGTCTATTTTCTAAAAATAAACTTTCTAAAAGAAGAAGCATGGAATCTTTTGAACCAGATCATATATTCTGAACATGGGTACTCTCTAGTTGCATTTCGTGTTCTGTATTATGAACATGGTGAAACTACGTGGTTTGGGCCTTTCTTAAAATGAGGTTGCTTGCTTCAGAAAATAGAAGAGCAATGTTTTATACACTAACAAATGGTTTATAGAAATCATTTGTTCTGTCATCAACACTCTTTCTGTTTTAACCCGCATCATTTTTTTGCAAAAGACATTGATAGATGATACCATTTGAGTGCAACTGTGCAATAAAAAGTGAAGAACAAAAGCATACTGCGGCAAAATAAAATGTAGATAGAATAAGGACTCACCAATTGCTGCTGAAGATGTAACAGGGAAATCAGTCAGTACACCATCAACAGTGAAGGCATCATTATCAATGAATGACAGATATTCTGCTATCGGGTCATAACTATGGTTATAACTGAACGGAAAGTCATTTCCGAAATCGGCAGCATAAACTTCCAGCCCTGCTTTATAAGCATCATCGACGACTGAAGTATGTGGTTGCAGATAATTATCTGGTGAGACAGGCCATATATAATGCTTCGGGACAAGTATCCCAGATGCAAACGTCTTCACAAATGTAAGATTTTTCAACATGGAACCATATGTCTGATTCGTAGATGGTTCAGGAGTGGTCTCATCAAGAAAGCGGAACACAAGCTTTGTTTTGTTGCTAACCCTTCCAAGTATACTAGTTAGGAAGTTGACTTCAGGTGATGAGATATAGGTAACAACAACTCGTTTTGATTCAGAAAGGATGTAGCTCCTCATGCTCAGATTGAACTGGTTGTAGAAACTGTCGTGCTGCAGACGGCACAATGCAAAGGTTACAGTGACAGCAGAATCATGTACTTCAAGGAAACGAGATTAATACTTGTACCTGAATATTCAGCCAAATTGCAGGAGGCTTAAATTTGGACTGCACATCTTCAACAGCAAGTATCGGAAGGAAGCTGGCATCAAACCGAGGTGTTCGAGACAAGATTGACCGCACAACTGCTCAACATATATACAGCATTGAGTTAGCGTAAATGAACCATACAGTTCCAGTCATAGAAAGTTGATTGAGGACAAGAGGCATTGCCAATTCTATAACATAGGCATGAAAACTGGCATTAAGGCTCAATCCAATCTAGCTTCGAATTGTATGATAGTGGCACTTACGAGAAACTTGTGCAAGCTCGGTGCTGTTGTAATCCACAGGGAACCATCCTGCTGTAGGCACACCGTTAACTTGGTAGCTCTTCTTACCCTGCGGATATAGATCCTGAACATTGGTGCAGTTATCCAGCCTTATGTCGGGCAGACAGATGCCCATCCCATCACTGGTCAGGCGAACATCACAGTATAGGATCGTGTCCGGTGAGCTCGTATACTTCACAAAATCGTAAGCTAATTCGCTCGAATCTGGGAATAAGCCTGAAAATCCACCCTTCGCTATGACGGCTGGAGCGTTGCCTGAAACAGAGAGCTTATCGTTGTTAGTCGTGTGGCTTCCTGTATGGCAGGATCCGAACTCCAAAATGCATCATAGAAAAAAAATCCTAACAGAAAAAAATGTAGTAATCGACATGCAGCCTGAGTGTTCCCCATACTTCCCAACTGCAGAATGCATCGCAGAAACAAAATCCTAATACAAAAAAAAAAGTAGTAATCGACATGCAGCCTGAGTGTTCCCTAAACTGTAGTACTGTACATCGGAGCACCACGAAAAGGGAGGCATGCAGATACATTACAATACACAACCAAAAAAAATCAGGAAAGGGGAAAGGGCTACTGGAGAATGTACCGCTCAACGTCTTCCAAGCAGGGGCTTTCTGCGCCGCGGCGGCGCCCAGCCACAGCAGCACGAGGGCGAGCGATGCGAGGACGGAGCAGGCATGGCTGCCGCTCCTCATTGCTGCGCGCCGCTGGAGACCACCACCGCCCCCAGCGCAAGCATGCACCGGCCCCGAACCCGCGCTCAGACGACGAATGCCGGCCACCCCTCAACTCAACAAGAGGCCAAGAAGGCAGCAAGGACCAAGAAATCGCTGCGCGGCGATGGCGGTGTTGGATTCGGTTTTGAGCCCCGAGGGAGGCGAAGAAACGGAACTGGGGGGAGGTGGCGCCGAGCTGCGCCTGTTGGGGAGAAGAGAGGAGACCAGGCGCAGGACTGACTGCAGGCGGGGCGAGGTGGTGGTGGTGGGAGGAAGTGTAGTAGTGGCGGTCAAATAATGAGACACCTGCCTCGAGACACCGGAGTCCAGCTTCCATTGATGTCTGCAGGGCAGGACAGTGGTGCGAGTACCATTCTCTCTTTTTTTCGGGGGCACGATCTATTCTCGGCGTCGACTACTACAGTTGGGACCGCTGGGTGGTTACATTTTCAGTAATGACAGTTGTTTACCGCTGGCTAAAGGAAGACGTCGCAAAGTGTAAAGTGGCACTTTACTACTACACGTTTGTTGGGTGGCAAGAATTTATTTGTTCGGGAATCATCGAGCTCCCATCCCTATCGAGTTGCATGCAAATCACACTTATTTCAGCTTGCAAGTTGTTTTACTGTCACCATTTTTTCCCTAAAAATAGAGAAAATGTTTTCGCTCAGAGACGTTGGCAATGGCAGCCAGCTGAGATTACCGGTAGCAGCAACGGAAAATGAATGTGGTACCCGGCAACCGGGGTTGCCGGATCCTGGGCTGTTCATTCGCGTGGGGATCCGCGTTGCCCCCACGTATTTCCACGGTCGATGTTAGTTTTTTGCTTGTATTGCTGTCCGGGCACTGTGTTTGCTGTGCAACTTTTCAGGTGCATTCAATGAGTGAGGACAAGCCGGAGTAGATTATTAATGTCGGTTCGGATGGTGGTGGTATGGGCCGGACGAGCGTTTTTTTTTCAAACTATTTGAACTCTTTTTCAGTTAAGAGTCATATTTGTTTTAGCACAATACTATAACTTTTTAAAAAAAATGCTTCAAGCTGTACCGCCTTTAAAATTATGCTGTACCACAGTGAGGATGAAATTGTCCACACAAATTTGAACACATAATGTTATTACACACAAATTTGAACACATAATGTTGGTCCATCATCACTCCTTGTCCTGGAACCAAAATTGCTGCAATCTGGTACTTCATCACCTTGTTCTGGAACAATTTTGTTCATGGTTCTATAAAAACTAAAGAAAAGGAAAACAAGCATGGAGGGCCAAACCATCGCTGTTCCACTCTCTAGGGAGACTTTTTGTTCAACTTTTGTATACTTAGTCCTAAATTTTATACAGTTCACACAAGGATAACCCACTGTATTCATGGAATTAGTCAGTAAACAGGAGCAATGTTCAATTGTTGGGACCAATATACTTCGCAAGCCATATTTTACTAGTAACAAGCTCCAACTATCACTCACAGAGGGTAATACTAGATTAAACTACCTTGAAGCATTCCAATCCAACAGTTGATATCTTCAGGCTGCCGAGAGTGAACAAGCGCCCAGGACAGCCTCATGAGGCTATCATTCTTCTGTTCTTCATTTGCAGCCTCAGCAATCTCTCTCAAAACCCTGGTTAAAATAAAAAGAGCATAAGCATGAACCACACGGATTAGGATGGACGACCAAATGATCATACATGACGGAATCAGGCATGGTAATACAATCAGGTAACTGGTTTTTTTTCACTAACGTCGCAGATGCGAATTCGTCAATCCAACAGGCATATTTGGTTACAATTAAAAACCAGAATAGTGTACTCAATTCAGATAATCAGAGGTCAGACGCTCGATCAGTACCATGAATTCCTAAAAAGCTTGTTGTGCATCATGATCCAGCAAAGTGTAAAATTCCAAAATGTGAACAAAACTTTGTCTAACAGCTCATGCATGAACAGATTCTCATATGCTTCCAGAAACAATAGTCATTTAAGAGCACTTTATGTACCACAAATATATGGACACCAACAGGTTCAAAATTTATTCAGTGTAATTCTCATGTATATTTGAAGCACCATACATGTTCTTCATATTTCAAGTGCGAAAGAAAATTAATTAACCAACCACATATGATTTAGTGACAAGTACCTCAGATGTACCAGCTAAAAAGCTTGTTGTGCATCATGATCCAGCAAAGTGATATGATTTCTAAACATATAAGATGGATTCTATACAATATTGTTGCATCATTTCCTGAAAAAAAACCAACATGCGACTCATGCGGTACAACAGAAAATTTCACTCATGTGGTACAACAGAAAATTTACCACAATAGCTGAACCAACATTGTTCTTGCACAATGCAGATGCATGATGTAAGCTTCATGACCATTGGAGCTAGGGAAACCCCAAGGTATGAATGTTTTGGTGATAGGATGAGAACCATGAATGTGACTAACACTCTTTGTGAGATCTTATAGGTCATATATGAAGAAAGCTCCGTCCGTTGGTGGTGAACGCCAACACACCATGAACTTAATTGACAAGGATGATTGGTTGCCTTCATCTACACAAGAACGGACTTGATGGAGTCGCGGAGAAGATATGGATCAAGGCTAAGGACATGCTAGATCCAAGCGGGTGTTGCTTGGTTAGATGTTAGCTTGAGTCCATAGGAAAAACCGGACTATCAAGAGGGTTCGAGGTGGTTCTCTTAGTACACACTAGTTATAGAGATCATTGGATGCATGGTGAGTCTCTCAGGGGCTAGGGTGGCAGAAGAGAGTTGAAGGAACCAAAAAGATCAAATGTTGAAGAAGAAGATCAAGAAGAAGATCGAAACTGCGAAGGCAGAAGGGACCGGACAGTACGGTCAAGGGGACCGTACAATACGGTCTACAGAGGAAATCCAGACAGAGAAGCTCAAGTTTCTGGAAGTTGAAGAATAGAGACCGGACAGTGGACCGGACAGTACGGTCCTAGGGACCGGACAGTACGGTCTCTATTGGGTTTTCCAGACAGAGAAGCTGAAGTTTCTGGAAGTCGAAGAATGAAGACCGGACAGTTTGACCGTACAATACGGTCGAGGACCGGACAGTACGGTCTTACAGGCGAAAGAGCAACAGAGAAGGAGAAGTTTCTGTTGGCTGAAGAAGAATGGAGACCGGACAATACGGTCCTAGGGACCGTACAATACGATCTGGTCTGAGATGAGTTGCAGCACTCCCTGGATGCCGGTCTGGTGAAGACCGGACAGTACGGTCAGATGGAGACCGGACAGTACGGTCTACTGTACGGTCATCACGCAGACTGGGCACTTTTGGACAACGGCTAGTTTGAGGTTGGAGGCCTATATATAGTCGGTTGCTTACCTCTTTGAGGTGCTCTTGGACCCAGGAAAGAGGGGAGGTGCTGCCAAGAAGCCAAGAGGAAGAAGTGTGAAGCACTTGAGAAGGATTTGGAGTGATCCTAGTGCTTGAGAGAGTAGCAAGTTGCATCCTTTGATCTCTAGGCTAGTGTGGGCTTGAGAGAGTCATCTAGGGCTGTTACTCTTGGTCTATGGCAAGGCCTAGACCGGTTAGGCGTCGGTGTTGAGCTGTCCAAGGAGATTGTGGAAGTCGACACAAGTTTGTACACGGTCTTGGAGCTTCCCGTGCGAAAGAAGCATCACTAGTGGAGCGCCCTTTGGCACGCATCAAGTGCGGAGCCTTACCTCCGGAAGAGTACCCGGGATCGAGCCCGGCGGGACGTGCCCGCGACTTCACTCGGAGGGTGAAGTGTGCTCTAGGAGGGATCGCCATCGAGCGGAGGGACGGGGTCGAGACTCCGGCGGGAGTGACCCAACGTGGAGTAGGGGAAGGCGCCATCCTTCCGAGACCACGGGAAAACATCATGAGCATTCTCTATCCCTTCTCCTTTACTACTCGCATTTACTTATCGCACTTCATATGATTGCTTGTAGTACTTGAGTTGTGCTCTTATCTTGCTTGTGTGTTTACCTTGGTGCCTACTAGCTTCACTAGGTTTGCTTGATTGCCTTGCTCGTGTGCTTACTTGTTATAGACTTTCTAGTAGCTCTAAGGACTCTACTTAGTGTGCCTAGTATCTTGGTTGCCTTGTCTCTAGTTATCTTATTACCTTGCCTTGCCTAGCTTAAGTCTTCCGTTGTCTATCTATCTTGTGCTAGGTTGCTAGTGTGGTGTGTTTGTGGTATCTATATGCACTAGCTAAATAGGTTAAGGATACTCCTTAGCGTGCTTTACCTTGTTACTAGAACTACTCGCTAGGAGTTGCTTGGGTGTAAGTGTTTGGAAATAGATTCTAGAGTGCACCGATTCACCCCCCCCCCCTCTCGGTCACACGATCCTTACAAGTGGTATCAGAGCCAAGTGCTCATTATTAGGGCTTTACCGCCTTGAGTCGTGACCGGGATTGCGTGTGGGAAAATGGAGTCCACTCATGATGACGTTTCTAACACTTCCATCGCCTCTACCTTGATTGAGCCTTATGATTGTGTGCTTAATGACATTTCTTACTATGGTGTGCGTGATGAGTATGATGAGCTTGTTTTGAATGATAATGAGGATATCACTAACTTCGCATCTCGCTTGTATGTTCTTGCTAGGAAACTCATGTCACGAGGCTATCCATCTATTATGCACAAGCATGTTGTGAAGAAGCTTATCCGATCTCTACCACTCTCGCGGTTTGGTATTCTGCTTTTGCTCGAGTGGATGAGTTGTGAACATGCCCTATGATGAGGTGGTTGCTATTCTCTCCTCTCTTGAGGAGGATATCAAGAAGGGCAAGGATATCTCTCATGCAAGTGAAGATCAACACATTGAAGCTCAACCTCTACCTCAAGCTCAATCATCATCTCGTGTTGGTGAAGGCTCTTCTTCTCGGGATCAAGAGGATGGATATATGAAGCTATGTGATGAGTTGGACCACATCTCAATGAAGCCGAATGAAGATCTTGTTGAGTTTGCTCTTCGGATGGATTCACTCATCAAGAGGATAAATGAGAACAAGCTTTGGATAGTCACTAAGGGTCAAGGTCTTAGAAGGTTTCTTGATGCTCTTCCAAAGGACAAGTATGGTGATCACATTGAGTTTGAGAGCTTTGAGCTTGAGTCATATTCAATTGAGCAAGTCATCGAGATTGTCACAAGAAGAAGGGCTCGCTCTATGCTCTCTAACACATTCAAGACCCCAAGTGATGATGAGGAAGAAGAAGAAGATGATAAGGTTCCCGTCTTCTATTGTGATGATGACTATTCAAGTGCTAGTGATGATGAGCCGGAGCCTATCAAGGAATATCACATGAAGAGTGAAGTCTTGCCATCCCTTTTTGAAGACTACTACAACTTGTATGAGCCGGATCTTGCCGATCGGCCTCACTATCACCTCTTCGACATGTATGATGTGTTCTATAGGGAAGATGGGGAGACTTGGCTTGATTGTTGGAAGAGGCTTCTTGTTTTGGTGGCTAGAGTGAACTCTTTTGAAGGAGAAGACAAAATTAGTGATGAACACGCTATTCACACGGTGATCTCTATGCTACCATACAATAGGAAGGTCCACATTCTAAATGATCTCAATGATGATATTAGTGGTATGACTCTCAAGGACATGATCTTGATGGCACTATCCTATGAGAATCAAATCTACAACATTCTTGAGTACTTCAATGCTAGTGGAGAAGTGGGAAGGTTTCAAGGTCTTCAACTTGGAACTCATGTCACACACATGGGTGTTGATCGGACCATGTGGAGACACAATGGAGTCACCAAGGCAATGATTGACGCCTTGGATGCATTGGACTTGGACTTTCTCAATGGAGTTCCTATGGCCTACATCAAGAGCAAGCAAGAGGTAAATGATATGTCAATTGATTCTCATGATACTAACACTCCTCTTTGCTTGATGGCTACTTCCAAGGTGAACTACAAGATTGGTGGCAAACATTGGGTGTTGGATAGTGGGTGCACTCAACACATGACCGGTACTTCATCCATCTTCACCAACTTGGAAGAAAATGAAGATCATGACAAGGTCACATTTGGGGACAACTCCAAGCACAAGGTGAGAGGTCTTGGTAAGGTGGCTATCTCAAATGACCTCTCTATCTCTAATGTATTGCTTGTTGAGTCCCTAAACTTCAATCTTCTATCCGTTGCTCAAATATGTGATCTTGGCTTTTCTTGTAACTTTGATGCTAATGGGGTGGTTCTTCATAATGATGCTATGGGTCTCACTATCAAGGGCTTTCGTCATAATAATCTATATGTTGTTGATTTTGAGACTAACATTGTTGCCCCTAGCACTTGTCTCTTCACTAAGTCCGCTCTAGGTTGGCTATGGCATCGAAGGCTTGCTCACATTGGTATGGGTCAACTCAAGCATGTGATGAAGAACAAGCTAGTGAGAGGAGTCAAGGATGTCACCTTTGAGAAGGACAAGCTATGTAGTGCATGCCAAGCCGGAAAGCAAGTGGCTTCACCTCACCCGTCCAAGAATTTCTTGTCAACTTCAAGACCTCTTGAGCTCCTACAAATTGATCTCTTCGGGCCTACAACTTATGTGAGCATTGGTGGGAATCTCTATTGCTTGGTGGTAGTGGACGACTACTCAAGATATACTTGGGTATTCTTTCTTGAGAACAAGGCACAAGCAATTGGGATATTCAAGAAGTTTGCTAGAAGAGTGCAAGTTGAGTATGGGCATCATATCAAGAAGATTCGGAGTGACAATGGGACGGAGTTCAAAAACTCTATCATTGAAGACTATTGTGATGAGGTTGGCATCAAGCATGAGTTCTCGGCTACATACACTCCTCAACAAAATGGTGTTGTTGAGAGGAAGAACAAGACACTTATCACTCTTGCTCGTGCTATGCTTGATGAGTACAACACTCCGGAGAAGTTTTGGGCGGAAGCTATCAACGGCATGCTACACCTCCAACCGGATTTATCCTCACAAGTTGCTAAACAAGACTCCATATGAAGTGATTGTTGGGAGAAGACCGAATGTTGCCTACTTCCGAGTGTTTGGTTGCAAGTGCTACATCTACAAGAAGAGGGAAAGACTTGGCAAGTTCGAGAAGAGGACCGACGTGGGCATTCTTGTCGGTTACTCGGGATCGGCCAAAGCTTATCGGGTTTACAACACCTCTACCAGCTTTGTTGAAGAAACCTATGATGTGCAATTTGATGAGTCTCACGGGTCTCAAGAAGACCCCCGTAGGTGATGAACCCGTGGAGGAAGCTTTGGAGAACATGCCTATTGGTGAAGTTATTCCTCGTGAAGATGAACCTCCGACACCTCCTCCAACTACTTCATCAAGCGGACCTTCTACGAGCACATCTCAAGAGAATCCAAGCTCTCCCTCAAGTGAACAACATCAAGCACCTTCAAGTGATCCGCAACAAGCATCTTCGAGTCAAGCTACTCCAAATGAACCGCAACAAGCGCCATCAAGTCTACCTCATGCAACTACGAACCAAGCTTCATCGAGCAATCAAGAACAAGCACAATCTACTTCAACTCAAGATGATGGCTCGGGTTCACCTCTTCGACAACAAGACACTCACATCTCTAGGGAGCAAGCCGCAAGAGATGCGCAAGATACTTCGCCGGCTCCTCCTCCTCCTCGACAAGAACCTTCAAGGAAGCACAAACCCATTGCTCGGGATCATTCACGTGATCTCATCATTGGGAGTCCTTCTCAAGGGTTAAAGACTAGGAGAAGTCAATATAAACCTAATTATGTTGATGAAGCTAACATTGTTGAGAATTTCTCTTTTGTCTCTACCCTAGAGCCAAAGACGATCGAGGAAGCCTTGAAAGATCACAAGTGGGTGCTATCCATGCAAGAGGAGCTCAACAACTTCAAGAGGAATGATGTTTGGAAGTTGGTGAAGCGTCCCAAGCGATCCAATGTCATTGGCGCTAAGTGGGTCTTCAAGAACAAGCAAGATGAGAAGGGAGCAATCGTGAGGAACAAGGCAAGACTTGTGGCGAAGGGCTACTCTCAAGTTGAAGGCGTCGATTTTGACGAGACTTTCGCCCCCGTCGCTCGTCTTGAGGCTATAAGAACACTTCTTGCTTATGCTTCTCATTTTGATTTTAAACTTCACCAAATGGATGTGAAAAGTGCATTTCTCAATGGACTAATCAATGAAGAAGTTTGTGTAGAGCAACCTCCCGGCTTCGAGGACCCCGAGCATCCGGACCATGTGTACAAGCTCAAGAAGGCTCTCTACGGACTCAAACAAGCACCAAGAGCATGGTATGAACGACTTCGAGATCATCTCATCACCAAGGCTACAAGATCGGTAGTATCGACAACACTCTCTTTACTAAGCATATTGGTGATGATCTCTTTGTTTGTCAAATCTATGTTGATGATATCATCTATGGCTCCACTAACGAAATCTATAATGATGAGTTCCGTGCTCTTATGAAAAAAGAGTTTGAGATGTCCATGATAGGTGAACTTCATGTCTTCCTCGGTTTTCAAGTCAAGCAAATGAAGGAGGGCACGTTCATCTACCAAGAGAAGTACACTCGGGATCTTCTTAAGAGATTCGGCATGGAAGACTCCAAGTCCTACGACACACCTATGGCTACAAGTGTCCCTCTTGATGTAGATGTAAAAGGTATACCGGTGGATCCTAAACTCTATCGTTCTATGATTGGCTCACTTCTTTACCTTACCGCATCTAGACCGGATATCATGTTTAGTGTGTGCTTTGTGCTCGTTATCAAGCTAACCCCAAGGAGTCCCATATGAGTGCCGTGAAAAGAATTCTTAGGTACATCAAGAGTACTCCTACAATGGGCCTATGGTATCCAAAAGGCTCGGACTTTGGACTTGTTGGCTATGCGGACTCGGATTTCGCCGGATGCAAAGTGAGTAGAAAGAGTACCTCCGGTGGATGCCAATTTCTTGGACAATCACTCATCTCATAGAGTTCCAAGAAACAAAATTGTGTGGCTATCTCTACGGCGGAGGCGGAATATTTGGCGGCCGGTGCTTGTTGTGCTCAACTCCTATACATGAAGCAAACCCTATTGGACTATGGATTATCTTATGGGCAAGTACCTCTCTATTGTGATAGCGAAAGTGCTATCAATATGGCTCTCAACAAGGGTGATCACGGCCATGCCAAGCACATTGAAGTCAAGCATCACTTCATTCGAGATCATGTGGCCAAGAAGGATATTGAATTGATTGGTGTGCGGACTCATGAACAATTGGCGGACATCTTCACCAAGCCACTTGACAAGAAGACCTTTTGTAAGCTCCGGGGAGAACTTAATGTTCTCGACCTCTCCGACTTCACTTGATATCCTTGAGCTTACTTTTGTATATATGTATATATACTTTGCTTGTTTTTGTTTGTGTTGTTGTTTTTGTGTGTTCTTCTTGTTTTGTAGGACCAACGACTAACCTACTTGAGATAGCAATGAGCATGGGTTAAGCTTGGGATTGGTGGCACTTGGCTCCCGAGGCTTTGAAGAATGGCTCGTTGTGATCAAGCTCATGGAGGGTTCAAACTTGTTGTTGGTAACTTCGCTCTTAGCTTTCTCTTGTTTTACCCTTATAGCATCATGCATTGTACACTTATCATTCCTTGCATTCGCATCATGCATCTTGCATAAGTGTCTCGGCGCCGAGCACCCATCTAGGGGGAGTTGCTTATTCACAATATGAGTATATGACCTCCTATGATGAATTTATAGCAATGCTATATGAGCTTCATGTCCATTGAACCAAGATTTTTGAGCTCCAAGGTTAAATCCACTTGCGCGGCTCAAAGTCTAAGGGTTCATACATTTCCATCATCATCAACTAACCCCTATGTACTTCAAGACAATATTCTTTTGAGAATGTGTGTAGGGATAATTGTTGGGAGATGGAGAATCACGGATCAAGGGGGAGCTTCACGCCAAATCAAGTAACTCATTTTCCCACTTGTCCCATATATATTTACACTAACCTTTTCTCCCTTGGAAGATTTCTTTTTGGTGATAGATGCCAAAGGGGGAGAAGAGTTGGGCTTAATGATCGAGCAAGAATATGGGGGAGAAGAGTTCGAGCGGAGAAGAGGAAGAGTTGGGAAGAAGAGTTCGAGCCTATGAAGGGTCGTGGAAGATGTCACCTCAAGGGGGAGTGTGTACAAGAGAAGATCAAAGGATCAAGATGATCGATCTTCGCACAATCTTGAGGTGATAAAGAAGAAGCAATGCCGTCTCAAGGGGGAGTTTGTACGAATGAAGATCAAGTGATCAAGATGATCGATCTTCACACAATCTTGAGATTGGTACACTTATCAAGGGGGAGCGGAATTCTACAAAGTAAGTATGAAGGTAAAACCCTTTACAACTTTTGCTTGTCATAGCTCCATGTGCTTTCTTTCACTTGTGATATGAGTTTTTGCTCTAACTTGTGACTTCTTTTGAGCTATGACTTGCTTCGACCTAATCAACAAGGTAACTATCTCTCTATCATATACTTGTTGTTTAGTGTCTTGATCGAGTTGCGTTTTTATCTTGGCTTTTGTCATTACATTCTTTTATCTTCTCGATCATTTTTATCATGGTTGTCATCCATCACCAAAAAGGGGGAGATTGTAAGCTTCATGACCATTGGAGCTTGGGAAACCCCAAGGTATGAATGTTTTGGTGATAGGATGAGAACCATGAATGTGACTAACACTCTTTGTGAGATCTTATAGGTCATATATGAAGAAAGCTCCGTCCGTTGGTGGTGAACGCCAACACACCATGAACTTAATTGACAAGGATGATTGGTTGCCTTCATCTACACAAGAATGGACTTGATGGAGTCGCGGAGAAGATATGGATCAAGGCTAAGGACATGCTAGATCCAAGCGGGTGTTGCTTGGTTAGATGTTAGCTTGAGTCCATAGGAAAAACCGGACTATCAAGAGGGTTCGAGGTGGTTCTCTTAGTACACACTAGTTATAGAGATCATTGGATGCATGGTGAGTCTCTCAGGGGCTAGGGTGGCAGAAGAGAGTTGAAGGAACCAAAAAGATCAAATGTTGAAGAAGAAGATCAAGAAGAAGATCGAAGCTGCGAAGGCAGAAGGGACCGGACAGTACGGTCAAGGGGACCGTACAATACGGTCTACAGAGGAAATCCAGACAGAGAAGCTCAAGTTTCTGGAAGTTGAAGAATAGAGACCGGACAGTGGACCGGACAGTACGGTCCTAGGGACCGGACAGTACGGTCTCTATTGGGTTTTCCAGACAGAGAAGCTGAAGTTTCTGGAAGTCGAAGAATGAAGACCGGACAGTTTGACCGTACAATACGGTCGAGGACCGGACAGTACGGTCTTACAGGCGAAAGAGCAACAGAGAAGGAGAAGTTTCTGTTGGCTGAAGAAGAATGGAGACCGGACAATACGGTCCTAGGGACCGTACAATACGATCTGGTCTGAGATGAGTTGCAGCACTCCCTGGATGCCGGTCTGGTGAAGACCGGACAGTACGGTCAGATGGAGACTGGACAGTACGGTCTACTGTACGGTCATCACGCAGACTGGGCACTTTTGGACAACGGCTAGTTTGAGGTTGGAGGCCTATATATAGTCGGTTGCTTACCTCTTTGAGGTGCTCTTGGACCCAGGAAAGAGGGGAGGTGCTGCCAAGAAGCCAAGAGGAAGAAGTGTGAAGCACTTGAGAAGGATTTGGAGTGATCCTAGTGCTTGAGAGAGTAGCAAGTTGCATCCTTTGATCTCTAGGCTAGTGTGGGCTTGAGAGAGTCATCTAGGGCTGTTACTCTTGGTCTATGGCAAGGCCTAGACCGGTTAGGCGTCGGTGTTGAGCTGTCCAAGGAGATTGTGGAAGTCGACACAAGTTTGTACACGGTCTTGGAGCTTCCCGTGCGAAAGAAGCATCACTAGTGGAGCGCCCTTTGGCACGCATCAAGTGCGGAGCCTTACCTCCGGAAGAGTACCCGGGATCGAGCCCGGCGGGACGTGCCCGCGACTTCACTCGGAGGGTGAAGTGTGCTCTAGGAGGTATCGCCATCGAGCGGAGGGACGGGGTCGAGACTCCGGCGGGAGTGACCCAACGTGGAGTAGGGGAAGGCGCCATCCTTCCGAGACCACGGGAAAACATCATGAGCATTCTCTATCCCTTCTCCTTTACTACTCGCATTTACTTATCGCACTTCATATGATTGCTTGTAGTACTTGAGTTGTGCTCTTATCTTGCTTGTGTGTTTACCTTGGTGCCTACTAGCTTCACTAGGTTTGCTTGATTGCCTTGCTCGTGTGCTTACTTGTTATAGACTTTCTAGTAGCTCTAAGGACTCTACTTAGTGTGCCTAGTATCTTGGTTGCCTTGTCTCTAGTTATCTTATTACCTTGCCTTGCCTAGCTTAAGTCTTCCGTTGTCTATCTATCTTGTGCTAGGTTGCTAGTGTGGTGTGTTTGTGGTATCTATATGCACTAGCTAAATAGGTTAAGGATACTCCTTAGCGTGCTTTACCTTGTTACTAGAACTACTCGCTAGGAGTTGCTTGGGTGTAAGTGTTTGGAAATAGATTCTAAAGTGCACCGATTCACCCCCCCCTCTCGGTCACACGATCCTTACACATGAGTGCATCATCAAAGAACATCTGAAATTGGAGATGAAGAGTTCATATATTGCATTCATTCTGTGATTCAGCAGAAAAAAAAAAGAAGCCAAATGTTAATTTGCATTTCTGAACTAGTAAGCCTGAGATTTGGAGGGCAGGACAGCAGCAATCAGATGCACATGCGAGTAGACTAGCAAAGAAATCCCATCCACAAGCACTTTGCCACCGTGCGCTAGCTGGAGCACTGGATAAGGTTCAAATGAGATGTAAGCACTGGTTACAGGCGCATCTCATCTTCGATGCAGATAGTTGTGCATCGAGCAGGAGAGATCGACGATCTGAACAAGGCGTCGTACCTGCACTACAGCACCGCCTCTAGCGTTGTCGACGTGAGCCCCGTCGTGATTGACGAAGCTGCTCTCGCCGGCATCCTCGTCCGGCATCACCTTGGAAAATCTGGACGACGTACCGGCGCACTCGCTAATGTACCTCGGCCGCTGGGCTGCCGGAGTCGTCGACGGCGAGGGGCGCTCCCGATCTGCCTTCAGCGGCCTGTGAAGCGCCGGCCATGAGCTTGAGGCCGTCGAGGTGTACGGTGTACCTCGCGGATGCCACCCGGGCCACATCTTGGTGAACTCGTCGACGCCCGGCAAGAGCAACACGGAAGCGTGGCGAAGGGGATCTCGGCGGCGCGAGGAACAGGTTTCGCTGGTGCCGGAGAAGGAGAGCTGGAGCAGCATGAGGACCAGGTTGCAGCCGCCGCGCTGGCGTGCTCTCCTTGAGGTACATCTCGTCCGGATCAGCTGCGTCTCCTCCACGAGCTCCAGGTTGGATCTAGCGGGCAGATCTAGCGGGGAAGGTCACTGCCACCACCAACTCGAGGTCGCCGCCGTCGATTCGAGTATTCGAGTCGCCCCCACCACCAGCTCGAGGTCGACGCCGTCGATTCGAGTCACCGTCACCACCAACTCGACGTCGCCGCCGTCGATTCGAGTCACCGTCACCACCGGGTCAGATCCGGACCCGGACGGGCCACATCTGGAGCTGCACGGCCGGGTGCCCCGAGCTCGCCGCATGGGGAACTTGGAGACGATGAGGCCGCCGAGTACCCGGAGCTGCAGCCTAGAGGCGCCGCCGCCCGATTCGCCCCGGGGCCGGAGCCGCCTCATGGATGCCGCCGACTGGAGCTGTCGCCTTTTGGATCTCGTGGGCCAGATCCGTCAAGGACGGTACAGCTCCGGTGAGTCGCGTCCAGCTTCTGCATCAGATCTGGCCGGGGGAGCCCATCTCCGACGAGAACCGCGTCGCCGGGGAGGAGGGGGCTCGGGCTTCGGGAGCTGAGAGAGAGAGGCAGACGTGGGGAACGACTGAGGTGAGAGAGAGGGTCGGTTTCTTTATTTCGTATCGCACGTGGGTCCCACCGTACATACTTTTCGTATATCTGCAATCTCAGGTACCACGACAGACCACGTGGCGCGTCCAGAATCAGGGAACCGGGGTTGCCGGGTACTACCTCCGTCCCAGAATATAAGCATTCCTAGGTTTGTTGAAAGTCAATCAGGTTCAACTTTGACTAGCAATAGCTATGAAAATAAAATATTTTAAATACGAAGAGTTGCATATTAGGATAGTAGATTTCACGATGAATCTAACAACATCAACTATGTATAATAAAGAGTGCTATAAATATTTTGTTATTGATGGTTAAAGTTAAGAAAGTTTGACTTTGACCAAACTCTAAAATGTTTATATTCTGGGACGGAGGAGTACCAGAATTTCGCGTCCGTAGCAGCAAGCACATCTCGCAAGCGCCCGGAGCGCTGACCCTGGGGGCTGCTGAACCTGACACCCTGACGACAGGGTCCCCGCAGAATAAAGGCTGTACGTGCAGCGCGGCCAGACCCACGCGCCCGTGGTAGGTTCGCCCGACCGCACCGGTCACCCGGGCGGTGCGCAGCGCTCGCGTGCGCCGCATAGCTACAAGGAAAAAGGACGGCGCGCGCGCACGCACGTCAGAATCTACCGCCGTGCCGAGCCGCGCGGAACCAGGCGTTTTCGGATGAAAATCACGGGCTCCACTCGAGGGAAAGGAGGTCACGGAATCAACCCGCCGAGCGAGGCGTGGCATGCCATCGTTTACAGCTATTATCTACCCCAGATCACGCGGCGGGGCTCAGCAAAACCTCATTCGCTTTGCTTTGCTTTCCTGGACCGGTCGTTCTCGCTGGGCGCGGGGGATCGGAAGAAGATGAGGGCGGCACGGCGCGACCGGTGGTGGTTCATCGTAGGCACGTTTACGGACGGGACCAACCCAAAACGCGCTGTCCCCTCGCCCGCGGCGACGGAACAGGGGAATGCGCTGGTGCCCACGAATCCAATGATGAACGGAGCAAACTTCCAAGCGCCAACTCCCAACTGTACTGTCCCCGAAGTCTGCTCTGCTGCTGCAACTGTTTGATTCAGGTTTTAATTTCCCTGCAACTTCTGGTTAATTCGCGATCAGCGGCCGCGGCACGTTGGGCCCGTGAGCTTCTCCAGAAGAAGTGAACGATGGCTAGTCGATCTGACCGTCCTGTTACCACGTCTCTCTCTCTCTCTCTCTCTCTCTCTATTAGAGATTCTGACTATTACGCGCACAAAAGGTCACTGGCATAACTGATGAAAGCAAACAATACTGCGTAAATGTCAGTCGTCGTAGAACAAAGATAGGAGGTTTTGCGTACAAAACCAAATGACTCAGGCGCTCCTGTGTGTGTCGATCTGATCATGGGCCGCTGTAGTACGTCCGTTTCCATCGAAGCGGACGCCACGTGACGTGCTGGGAGCTGTCTCCCCGTATTTGATCATCAGCCGTTAATGACCCTATCTTCGAGCAGGTGATTCGTCTTAAGATTGTTCAACACGGCAAATAAACAGAGTGCGCTGCGGACCACAGCTGTACAGCACCACAGGGTCCGCCGGTGCATTCCATGAATCTGGCGGTGGTTTAGCACGCGACGGAACGGAAGCCTTGCCGTTTGGAGCTGCTCGCCTTTTTTCGTCGACGTGTTTTCTTCTGGATTCATGGAAGGACCGGTGTGGGTGCTGGGTGGTGGTACTAGTAGCTCCTGAGAGAAACAAAAGCCGGGCTGCAGAATCACAGGGACCGTCTTGTCCCTGCGTGCGTGCAAGGGATGAGGAGGAGGAGAAGATTCGCTGGCACGTGCTGCCCTGGGGCCGCACGCCCGGTCCCGGTTCGCCCCTCGATGATCCTGTTTCGGATGCAGGTGGTGCCAATCAGCCGATGGTTCCGTTTGGAGCGACAGAAAGAAATCTCAAGCACATGGAGAGATCCATGCCGTTGTTGCCTGGAGGCCCTGGACTTGAAAATTATTTTTCTGCCGACTCGGATTTTTCTGTTATGCCAATACAGCCCCACTGCTGATGTGGGTCCATACGCTTGAGTGCTTGACCTCGATGAAATGAAAGGGGCGATACGGAAATGCAAATGCTGCTAGGCTGCTAGCTGCTGAGAAGAAGATTACTACTCCACAAGCCACTGCGAAGTGGGCTGCGTTGATTTCTGGAACGGGCCGGATCCTATCATACGCCGCCACACTGGATGGGAGCCCACTTTACTTTCCAGAGGCGGGCCGAAATCCGTGTCGATCCAGGAGGAGACTACGACGACGACGGATGATGTACCGCAGAAATGGCTGGCAAGGCAAGCAGGGAATGCATGTATGCTGCCGCGCACGTCGTCGTCGTCGAGAGAGACGCGGTGGAGTCGCGCGCACCACGGCGAGCAAGCGCTAGCTGATAGGCAGCACGATTCGGTTTTCATCCGCCGTGATGTGGCGCGCACGAATCACCAGCACTCTCCTCTGAGTCCTCTCCGTGTCCATATGTGTGTCGTCAGAAGCCGGACACCGAACGCGGCAGGCATGATTTTTCGGGCGCGCACGTTGGTCTGCCCGGGCGAAGAAAGAAGCATAAGCTAGCGCACGTTTGCCGGCGGAGTTGGACCGCTGCGGCTGCGTCAGGGAGGCTCCATCACGATTCACGAGTTTGTTCTAAATCAGCAGCAGTTCCGTATCATAAATCAGCACGATGCAAAGTTGGGGTTTCTTGTGATGGTCCGAAGGCTGGCTACGTTCTTCCTTCCTTCTTCTGTCCCGTTGCTCATGCTTTGGACAAATGCTTGCATCAGCAGAGCCGCAGAGGGAGGGGCATGCTCCGCAAGCCATTAACCAAAGCGTAATAATATCGTGCTCGGTTAATCTTTTGAACCTGTCTTTGATTCGTCAACGGCGCCTTGTTTAATCAGTTTCTGCTCTCATTTCCCGCGCTCTCTCAAAAAGAGTCAGCGCTTTTCTGTCGGTGCGCACGAATTTTGCTCTTTTTTATCTATCCTGGAGAGTATTGTACTAGTAGAACTGTACTACGCAAATATTCTAACTGGTGTCTTGTTTGAAGTGTTCCGCACGATTCAATAATTCTTTTTTTTTTTTTTGCGATGCAAAAGGGGATTATATTAAAAGACAAACAGTACAACCCAGGATATTACAAAAAACACCCTAGAGAAACTGGAAATTACAAACAGCCCCCTGCAACGAAACAGACACCGGCGAACGACGCCGGACTCCAAGACGATCTCCCTTCCTCCGCCACCGACGACTCCAATCACTGGATCTGCCGCAAGAATCGGCGCCCGGATCCTCCAGCACGCCTCTGCCAAAGCTGAAAGCCCATCGGCCGCCGTCGCACAGAGGAGAAAAGGAAAGCTCACCGGCACGACCACCCGGCGATGTGGACTCCTATACACGAGCCTGACGAAGCAGACTCGACCTTCACACGCTCGCCGACGACGCCGGAGCACCGCATCGCCGAGACGAGGAAGAGCGAGAAAGGACTTTATTCCGAAGCGAAGCCGCCACCTCCGTCTTGACGCCATCGCCGGACACCAAACTCTAGAAGAACTAGAACCTATCCTACAAGCCTTTGAGAGACCGGAGATCTCCACCGGCCGCCGACAGCCCGAAGGCCATCGCGGACGAAGGAGATCACCAGCCCTCGCCGGCGGAGGAACTGAAACACCGAGCCTCTCCCTTATCGCCTCTCAATACTGTAGCAACGAGAGGTTTCGAGAGCGGCCTCTCACGATTCAATAATTCTGCTCAAACCACATTGCAAAACTCGCAGTAAAACATCAAAAAAAAAAGGAAACGATCACCAACCAGACTGTCAGAAAAAAACATTCCGAAATCGTACGCTCTTGTTTAGAATCTCCGGTGCGGAGCACTGCTAATGTATTCATGTATTGTTCTATATATTGTAGTAGTACTGTACTGTGCAAATAATCTAGACTAGTGTCTTGTTTGAAGTGTTCTGCACGACTCAATATTTGTGCTTTAAACCACATAGCAAAACTCGCAATACATCATCAAAAAAAAAAAACAATCAAGGATCACCAGACTGTCAGAAAAACATTCCAAAATGGTACGATCATGTTCAGAATCTTCGGTGTGGAGCACTGCTAATGGAAGCCAACCACACCTACCGACAGCCAGCCAAACGACACCCAATGTACTTTTCACCATTTTCTTATACCCATCTATGCACTATAAATTCTCCCGCGATCAGTTCACAGCATCACCACGGCCTGAACTTCACCTGCATTTCAGCAAGTCTCCTCGTGCAGTTGCAGCTGCAGTGTTACCTGTTACGCAGAAATGGAGCTTAAGCCAGCCGTCCTTGCCATTGCCGTGCTGTGCCTCGCACTGCCCCGAGCTGCATTGTCTCAGAAGCAGGGAGCACCGGTCGTCGAGACGCCGGCGCCGGCGCCGGCTCCGCACTTCGTCAACCTCACCGACCTGCTCTCCCTGGCCGGCCCCTACGGCACGTTCCTGAGCTACCTGATCAAGACCGACGTGATCAAGACGTTCCAGAGCCAGGCCAACAACACGGAGCAGGGCGTCACCATCTTCGCGCCGGAGGACTCGGCGTTCGCCGCCGTCGACCGCGCCGCGCTCGGCAACCTCACCGCCGACCAGCTCCGGACGCTGATGCTCTGCCACGCGCTGCCGGCGTACCGCCCGCTGTCGTCGTTCCCGGAGCTGGCTCGGTCGAGCCCCGTGCCCACGTTCGCCGGCGGCGGGTGCGCCGTGAACGTCACCTACGACGCCGGGAGGATCCGCGTGGTGTCCAGCTGGGGGAAGGCGGCCAGGCTCGTCAGCAGCGTGTACTCCACCCCGCCGGCCGCCGTGTACGCGCTCGACGCGGTGCTGCTGCCGGCGCAGGTGTTCCCGACCGAGCCGGCCGTGGCGGCGGCGCCTGCGCCCGCGCCCGCGCCTGCGGCGTCGGCGCGCGGGGGCAACGCGACGGACGACGCCGCGCCGGCCTCGGCGAAGGATGGCGGCAAGAGCTCGTCGAACAGAGTCGGCGCAGGGCGCGGCGTTCTCGTTGGCTGCTTGGCTCTCGTGGGTTTCGGGTTTCTGATGGTGTAGACGGCGAAGAGATTCTTTGCGTTGGGTTCGTTATGTTGTTGCCGGAACGGCACACGTCACGTTGTACGTAAGCGGTTGTTGCTTGTACTGTTGGCACGTCAATTCGTTTTACCGTGGCATTTTTTTCTCACAGTTGAATAAACATGATACTACTGGCGTCTCAGCAGCTCTCTAAGACCTTTCGAAGTTGACACAGTCCCTGCATCCTCTGAACCACTGAAAAAATAGGAAACGACGGGAGCTCACTGCTCGCGCCAAAATCGCATCTCCGTGTGTGTGTCTCTCAGTGGAGTCGAGTCACAAATCAACACTTCAACAGCTCGCAGTGCAAGCCACGTTCTCTCGCCTTTGTGTCTCGCCAACACCGAGATCTTGGTCGAGTCCTGCAACATGAAGTGCGGCGCCGTCGCGTTGTTTGCCGCCGTAATGATGTCCGTATCGGTGATGCACACCGGCGCGCGCCGAGCTGCGCTCGGCAAGCTGCCGCTGGTGGCGCCGGACCCGCGGCCCATGCGCGCCAACCTCACCGAGATACTCACCCTCGACGGGCCGTTCGGCACGTTCCTGACGTACCTGCAGCAGACGGACCTGGTCGAGGTGTTGCAGAGGCAGGCCTGCCGCACCGACCACGGCATCACCATCCTCGTCCCCGTCGACAGAGCCTTCGCCGCCGTCGAGCCGTCGGTAATCTCAACAACCGTCTCATCACGGCCAGAGTAACAACGTTGTTCCAGAGACATAAGCATTACGTTTTGTATGTGACGAAAACAAAATTGCAGGTGCTGCCGGGTCTTTCGAGGCACCACCTGAGGGACCTGATGCTGTACCACTCGCTGGACAGGCTGTACGAGCTGGCGGAGTTCGAGGGGCTGAGCCAGAGCAACCCGGTGACGACGCTGGCCGGGCGGCCGTACACGGTGAACGTGACGTACAGCGCGGGCACCGTCCGCGTGAGCTCGAGGTGGGCCGAGGCCAAGATCGTGGGCAGCGTGTCCGTGGCCGCGCCCATGGCGGTGTACGAGCTCGACCGGGTGCTGCTCCCGGACTCGCTCTTCCCCGCCCAGCCGCCCGTCGTCGCGGCCGCGCCGGCGCCGGCGCCGGGCAACGGCGGCGCGCCACCGCTGGGGTCGGCGGATCCCGTCATGCCGTGGCACTACGCTTCTGCGGGGATGGCGGACGCGCAAGGCTCGGCGTGCAGGCCCGGCGCTCGTAATCAGTACGCGAGATACGCCGTCGCAGCGGCATTCGGTGCATTGACACTGGTGGCGTTGTGAGGTTGTGGTGCTGATGTGGTGATGCCAGAATAGATAGGTTCTAGAAACGATGGATAAGACTGATTGAATTTTGCGTCAGCATACAGAAACTTGGATATAGAATTTTTAGGAGTTCTGACTGGCGGCTTTGATCAAATACTGGTAACTTTGGCCCCTCAATCAATGTTCTACCGTACTGACTATTATGGTCTCTTGTGTAGAGGAACAACATAAGGATCGGCAGCCAAGCAATTTTGGCTACGCAGAAATAAATTCATTCCAAATCATACAGAAAGATAGAATGCACATAAAATTACTTCCTGATATTCTTACGGCGCGATTCAAATGCGTAAATTAACTGCTGCCTACGATTCAATCGCTATCTCCCTATTTAAATGGCACTATCTCCACTTGTTCCTCGCCATCCCTATAGCTAGTCACCACAACCAATCCAGCATCTTGGCAGTCCAATTCAACAAGCACTTTGACGCCATATTTCCTTTTGCAATGAGGACGTGCAGATCCATCATGCTCGTTCTTGCCATCGTTTATCTAGCTGCCATGCCTGACATTGTGACCTCCCAGGGTGGATGCCCATGGGAACCAACCCCAACCGACCAATACGTACAACTATTAGGCCTGTGTGCTGTGAATGAGGAAGACAGGCGCGGAGCCGAGATCACTAGGTTCATTTATGTGGTGAGTGCTAGACAGCGAGGGATGACTTTTGAACTTACTATGCATACAATGGTGCGCAACGAACCACGTTGTTTCAAAGCTGTGGTTTTCAACCTAGAGCAGGGCAAGCCAGAAAACTGTAGGCTCCTGTCTTTCAATACATGTTGATTGCTAATGTTGGGTTATTACTTATTAGCGAGTTAGCGTGTACAACATTTGAGGGGCCGAAATTATGAATACTACTGTAATGATCAAAGCTGCCAGTCAGAACAATAAGATCCTACTATGCCGATTCTGTTTGCGGTATGCTTTCATAAATTCACGACATTTGGGGTCGTCAGATCCTGTCGGTGTCGGACGCACAAGGGGTGGGAAAAAAACGATATAAGATGATGGATTTATTTCAGTCCAGTTCGGGTTTCAGTCTCGGAGTACCTCAAATACCCAAATTATTGAGTCACCTCTTACGTCGACTTCAGCTACGATTGAGTCGGCATCACGCAACTCTGCCTGCAAGCCGCGCAATACTTCCTCCGTCCACACATATAAAGATTTGTTAACTTCCAACTCGTTTGACCATTCATCTTATTAAAAAAGTTCTGAGTGAGTAGCAAGTTTGACGAGTAGTACTTATAATTTTGTCGGTGTTGTCGTTTTGTAGGTTCTTTAGTACAGGAACAAAATAAAGATAAGCCGTCAAGCAAGATGTCTTTTACGATTAGCCTGTTTTTGGATATGCAGAAATTAACTCATTCCAAATCATGCAGTTGTCTCTTTAAAAGGCTACTAGCTCTTCATCAGCCCTTCTAGTCACTGCAGCCAAACCACCTTTTTTTTTTCTCTGGATAGCTTTTTAATTTTTTTTTCGTTTTTGCTCCGTCTATGTGTAGTAGAAGGGAGCTTTTTTCTTATTGTAATAAGCATAGATGCATATTTTTAATGCAGAGGTCGAAATATTTAATGTTTCCTTTTTTAAAAAAAAGGTTGAACTGGGTGTAGAAACTGCCATGTTTGAAAAGAGGAAAAAACTTTAAAGACAGTCTAATATATGTTGCAGTAAGATCTTTAGTTACCTAAGTGTTTGATCGAACCCCACTATGAGGTTGAAATTTGTATTGACAGCGTTTTGGTAACGTTCCATCGAACAAGTTCGAGGATGACTGTTTGATTGTACAAATGTATATATTATGGTAACAAAATATATATGTCACCGAATTAAGCACATGGGTACCACTAAATGGCTTTGTTGTTTTGTTCCTAACGTACTAAAAGTCGAATTAAGGGGGCATGTGCCCAATACTCATTAAAAAAACACTCTAAAGGCATGTACTATCTATGTCAAAATACATAAGGTATAAACTACAAGCATCTTTCGTTATGGCTACGTATTTATACGCATCCATGGCGGTGTATGAGCTCGACCGGTGCTGCTTCCGGACTCGCTCTTCCCCGCCCAGCCGCCCGTCTCGGATCCCGTCGTGATACGCTTTTGCGGGAATGGCGGACGCACGAAGCTCGTCGTGCAGGGCAGGCGCTCAGTACAGTACGCGAGCTATGACACTGCTGGCGTTGTGAGCAGGGCCGGCCCTGGAGGGGGGCCAGCGGAGCAGCCGCCCTGGGCCCCCGAATCCAAGGGGCCCCTCCCCATAGCATGTCTCTGTAGAGTATAAACAGAAATAGGCCCATTCTCTCAAGCCTTCGTCCAGCTACTCCACTCCAATTGGCCTGTAGGAGGCTGTAGTACTACATGTCGTAGTAGGTCCTGAAAAGAGGCCCTAGAGCCTTATCTCCCTGGTTCCAATACAAGCCCAATATTAGCAAGCAGCAGAAATTAAAGCAATCCACTACTCCTTCCTGGCATCGCTGATTCTTGTGCGGTGGACACGCCGCAACTCGCCGCCACTGCCAACTGCTGATAGGTGATCGTTGCGCCCACTGCAGCTCCAAGCGAATCGTCTTGCATTCTAGACGAACCACGGGGCATTCACGTTCAACCATGAACCATTGCGTCGAGTCGCGCCATTGTTAAATAATTCTCCCTGTTGGCTATGGCATCATGCCATCATCTGGTACAAGCTTTTCAAAGTTAATTGTTGAAGAATTATTTAAGGTCCTTCAAGACCGGTTAAACAATTTTTCCACTTTATGCATTGATGCATTGAGAAGAAATTGTTAGATGAGGTTAACAATGAATGACTTCACGTATAGACATGTTGAAAAACTTTAAAGGAGTATACACTTTAAAGGAGTTCAAACCATTTTATACTAACAATTTGTTAAATATGCTGTTGGTTTTACATAGTATAGTAGCAAAAAATATATATAAATACATTTTAATTTTTATATAGAGGGCCCCCGACTTTTTAGTTCGCCCCGGGCCACCAAAATCCCAGGACCGGCCCTGGTTGTGAGGTGGTGGTGTCGCTGATGTGGTAAACTGGTAATGCCACAATAGACTGCAGTGCTAGCTTAGAGTTCTAGATGGGATGGATAAGTCTGGATTGAATGTTATGATAGCATAAGAAACTTGGATAGAGTTTTTAGATTTCTGATGGCTGGCAGCTTTGATCGATACTTTAACTTCGGCCCCTCAATCAATGATGTATCTTATTGACTACTGTAGTTTCTTCTCTAGAGAAAAGAAATAAAGATTAGTCCGCCAAGCAATTTCGACTATGCAGAAATAAAATCATTCCAAATCATGCAGTAAGATGAAATGCACGTCAAGTTACTTCCTGTCATTCTTTCAAAAAGAAAAAAAATAGTTTGTGCTAAACGATGTTACTACATATCATTAGCGTTGGGTCTCTATTTAAAAGCCCACTAGCTCTGGCAGTTCCTCTTGGTTATCCCTTCTAGTTGCCGCAGCAACACCACCGCCTTTTTTTTTCCTTTGGAGAGTTATTTGGCTCTTTTTTCATAGCAATATGTATCTTTTTTATGCAAAGGCTGAAAAGTTAATATATTTTCTTTAGAATATTTTTTTTGAACTGGGTGTAGAAATTGTCGTTTTTTTGAAATGTAGAAATTTTTCATGTTGAAAAATAGCGCAAAGAGGAGGTTAGAGCGATAGCAAAGATCTTCAAAGAGAATCTACTATACGTTGCAGTAAGATATTTAGTTACCTCAATGTTGATCCAAACACCAGCATGAGAGGTTGGAATTTGTATTGAACATCTTCAACTGAGAGTATTGGTAACGATTCATCAAACATTGATATGTTCGATGAAATTTTTATTGTTTGACCGCACAAATATATATATTACAAAATTATGGTAACAAAATAATTAATCACGTTGTGTAATTTATCTAAAATATAGTAGGCACTTGTTAAAAAGTAACTAGAAGTCCTCAGATATAATTACCGTTATCCTAAGAATGATTCTTTCTTCCACACTCATAGCTACGCAATTATCACCATGGTGAGAAAACTTTTCAAGGATGTTTTTCCTTAGGAACATTAGAAAACACTAGTCAGCGGCCTCAGAAAAGATCATGCTGGAAAGAAATTTCATGCTGTACCAACCGACTAGTAGTCCTAACGTGTGTACGAATTCAGAGAGACTTCGTTTTCACCGAAGAAGTTTCAGAAGATAACATGGAACAGACCACGGAGGTCAATGGTGTTCCACTGCCGCCTCCTAGCATTTCAGACCAAGCTAGTTTAGAACAAAAAATGAAACAGGACCTGTTCTAATTATAAGGTGGTGTTCGGTTCACTTTAGAGGGGTATAAAGGGGTCACATCAAAGATGCCGGCCGCATTTTTGTGTACTAAACAAAGTTAAATTACAAAACTAAGTTCAGGACCCCCATCTATTTCGCGAGACGAACGTAATGAGGGTAATTAAGCGGCGATTAGACGATGGTTACTGTAGCATCACTGTGTCAAAACATTGATTAATTAGGCTCATTAGATTCGTCTCGAAAAATAGCGCTCATCTGCAGAAAGGTTTTGTAATTAAATTTTATTTAGTACCCCTAAATAGTAAGATTCTTTTTACTTTAGAGGGCTATAAACTTTAGAGGGGTTTTAGAGGGGGATCCGAACGCGCCCTAAATCCAACAAACCGCTGCTTCTAGAAACCCAAGAAGTCTTATCTTGTCTGAACAAGTTTCTGAAACTGAGTTCAGAGAGGCAACTTTGCAGTTCAGACCTGAGGAAAACACCTTCAGTTCAGACTCTATTCTCCGTGCAAAAGCTGCAGCCTGCACGGGATACTCCAATCCAGTAGGATGCGTTTCTCATTTCCAAACATCTAGCACCAGGTCTCTGGTGACGCTAACGGTAGACGCCTTGGACGCATAACTGGGCATGACGTTTCTATGGAGAACGTGCGACCTACAAGGCTAACGGAGAGAGGGGGGCAAGAAACTGGCTCGTTTGCACGTCCGTACCAGTTCGACATGTATTACTATTATCCTTTGGAAATTTGCAGCATGCGATGCAACCTTGACCTTGAGAAGGAATTTCCTACGTGATCAAAGCAAGCACGCATACATGTTAACTTTGGACGAACTGGAAGAAGCCTGTCACCAAAATATTATTACTGAGAAAAAGGCCAGCCCAAGCCCAACAAAGATCAGGCCGATCTCGAGTGTTTTCCGGTTTTCCAACTGAAGCCGGAGATCCTCACATAGCGGTCCCAACTGATTGCCCTCGCCGTCGCCGCCGCCGTCGCCGAAAATGGCAGCCGCCTCCCTTCTTCTCCTCCGCGGCCGCCGCACCCACGCCCTCCTCAGCCGAGCGCTCTCTACTACCGCCACTACCACCGCTGGTGACGCCTCGCCCACATCTTCGCGCATCAGGACGCGCCTCAGCCGGGAGCACGACCCGGACCGCGCCGTCTCCATCATCGAGGCCCTCGACACGGCCTCCCTCCCCGCCAACGCCACCCGCAACGCGCTCTCCCTCGCCGCGCGCCGCCTCTCCCGCTCCGGCCGCATCGACGACGCCAAGGCGCTCCTCTCCTCCCATCTCCGCGCGGCCACCACGGAGCCCCGCCTCGTCGCCGTCCTCAAAGCCTACGCCGCCGACTCCCTCCCTGAGAAGGCCCTCTCCGCCTTCCGGTCTGCTGCGCCGTCCCTCCCCTTCCCCATCACGGCGCTCTCCTTCAACGCCCTCCTCTCCGTCTTCCTCCGATGCCACCTCGACAACCGCATCCCGGAAATATTTGCTGAGCTCTCCAAGGAGTTCTCCATCACCCCCGACGCCGTATCATACAGCATCCTGGCCAAGGCTTACTGCAGGATCGGCGATGATGCCAAGGCGCAGCAAGTGTTGGTTCAAATGCGTGAACAAGGCATCCCGCCCAACACCAGGTTGTACACCTCATTGATTGATTCCATGTATAAGCAGCAGAAGACCGAGGAGGCAGAACGCTTGTGGAAGGAGATGTTGGAGAGTGGATGCCAGCCCGACGTGCAAGCCTATAGTGGGAAGGCCATGTATTACGGATTCCATGGGAGACCGGAAGAGATCTTTGAGGTGATCGCCGAGATGAAGGCTTCTGGACTAAAGCCAGACACCGCTACCTACAACTTCCTCATGATTAGCTATTGCCGGAATGGACAGGTGGACGATGCCAAGCTGCTGTACCATTCACTGAGTGAGAAGGGGTGCACTGCAAATGCTTCCACGTACAAGCATATGATGGTAGAGCTGTGTGCCCTTGGAGACTTTGACGCTGCTATGGGCATCTTCAAGGAAAGCTGGAAGAAGAACAAGGTCCCACATTTTAAGGCAATGAAAGGGTTCGTTGAGGGATTGACAAAAGGAGGCAGGGTATCTGGTGCAAAATGGGTTATTGCGAAGGTTAAGAAGCGGTACCCGGAGAATTTGTTGTCGGGGTGGAAGGAGCTCGAGAAGGAGCTTGGGCTTGACTCCAATAGTGCAGACACTCCTCAAGCAAAAAGTACATCTGAAGAACCTCTTTCTGAAGCAACGTCTGATATTGCAGAGGCGCTTGAGCTGGAACAATCTGTTGTCAAGGGACTCCTCAAGCAAAAAGTACATCTGAAGAACCTCTTCTGATGATGAAGCCCCTGAGCCTGAAGCATCCACTGCTGAGGAAGCGCTGCGGGGTCCTGCTTAGTTGGATGTTATAATCTTAGTGAGTTTAATTTGGTTTGGGTACTTGCATTATGCGCATTCTCTACATTGATGTTTCCCTGCAGAGATAAACAATAGGTTTGGATAGATTCCTAAGCTGCTAACATGAATAATTAGTTATAGCAAAAGTGCCTGTGCGTTGCCACGGGCTGACCAGAAAAAAGAGTACACATCTTAGTTTTAAAACAAATTGAATATGAACCACCGAAGTAAATGTCCGAAAGAGAATCATGCAAAAACTTCCAATTTCTCAACAAAAACATACCCTCGGGAAATCCATCCCCAGAATCTAATTTGGTAATTTATTCAGATTACATGTATATATTATTACATTGCCAGTGCGTTGTTACGGGAGTCACATTAAAATTTGCATGAGATAATATATGTTTAGTGAATTGCTACAAAGTATCCGAGGATAAATTTACGTGATATGTATTTCTTAAGGGTCTGAAATATAAACGTTTATAACATAACGTATCAAGCAATGAGAATTACTAATGGGATTGATGGAAATTGGAATAGGAAGGTCACTGAAATCTTCCCCATGTGGCATTTTTGACGCTTGATATTTCTCCATTCGAGTTGCATTCTTTTCAAGCTAGCATAAAAGAGTCTCAAATCCTTTGCGTACACTTACGTTACTCTTTGATGGGTATCAAGTTAATCGTTCAAAGTTTGTTATAGCTCACTGTTTCCTTTCCATTACTGAATATACGGCGAATGTTCTTGTTCTTTCAACTGCAGGGACATTATCCACACGCAAATTTCACCTGCTGTCGGTGTGGTTGAACAATTTTTGCGTGGCATAGTTTCGTGAGTCTCCAATTTTCGAATCTCCATTTGCTCGGCATCTTCATCATAGTGTCACTTCGGTTTCCTACTAATTTGGACTGAGTTGAGCGCTGGCTATGCCTTCTTCTCAAACGGATGGCAAGACTTTTGGCCTGGTGTTGCGTCCCTGCTGTGCCGGGCACAATGCACTGTAATTATGGAACAAGGACGCCCAACGTCGTGTTAAGCTTCACGTCCCTTCCATCGAAGAGTAGGGTAGGTTTCCAGGATCGATCCCACATCGCATCTGACTGCCGCCATGGGCGTGCATGGCAGGTCGAAACGACCACCAGGGGTAGCTGCCGGCGGCGCCGACCTGATCAGCGGATTCAGTGACGACGTCCTCGTCTGCGTCCTCGAGTTTTTGCCGGCCACCAGGGACACGGTCCGCACGGGCGCGCTCTTGCGGCGCTGGTGAGGCCTCTGGACGCGTCTCCCTGCGCGCCCTCCGCTTCGAATCAAGCCGCATGCCGTCGTTCAAGGGAGCCATCTGCCGCTAGTGTTATATCGCCTTCGTGAATGACGCTCTCGCCCACCGTGTCCAGGACATCGCCACCCTCGAGCACATGGCGATCTCGTTCGCCGTGGACTCGCCTGCGCTTGGCAGCCTAATAGAAGCAGGCACCACGACGTTCATCCGACGGCCATTGAAGCCGTGCGGGGGTGGATTTGGCGCGCGGTGAAGTCGTTCGTCCTCCTCTGTCTCCCTGCCGCCACGGTGTTCACGTCCAGGAAAACTGGACGGGGACGGACTTATTCACGTAACAAACTCGGCAGGTGGAAACGTTTTTTACGGTAGGACTCCTGATAATTTACGAGAAGTGGGCGGACGGCGGACGGTAGACCCACAAGACAAATAATAAGGAGTAAAGATCTTACATTTGAATATTTTAAATATTTTATATAGATAAATACTTATGCGAGTAATGAGCACCTGCCACAAGATAACATGGCTTTGTGGATTTAACCCTAATTAAAAATCAAACTAAAGGGGCATGTGCCCCTACACGGAAACAGTGGACGCACCAAGCTTTCGGTTCACTGACATTGTCCGTCAACAGAGAACATCGCATTGTCAAGGTAGGAAAGTAGTTCTGATAACACGAGCTTCGTTTGTCCACGAACTCTTCCTTGTACACTTCTGATGAAGCTTACTTCAGGAGATGAAATATAGTTGATCACAATATATTGATATATAGGTAATACGTAATTATTCATGCTTAGATTGAACTGGTTAGAAACTATCATGCTGTAAAACAGGGCAAACACGATGTTACGATGATAGCAGAAAACTTCAAAGGCATAATATAATATACTATATGTTGATCTTTCGGGGAAAAAAGGTACTCCGTCTGTTTGGAATGTGTTGACGTTGGTTAGGTCACAATTGAACTATTAACGCCAACAAAAGAAAAATAGAGGAGTAATCTACTCTATGTTTCTGTAAGATCTTTAGGTACCTCAATATTAATCCAAACACCACCAACAGGTTGGAAGTTGTCTTGAATATCTTCAATGGATAGGATTGAGTATGGTTTGTCAAACAGTGAAGTTCGAGCAAACTTGTAGTGTTTGAGTGCACAATATATACATCACATGATTATTCCAACTAAGTAATTAACTACATTGTGTGATTTATCTAAACGAAACTCTGCACTCGGTAAAAGAAGGTATTCATGAACGCTTTGACAGAACTTACAATACACATGTTGCCAGCGGCGAACATAGACAAAATATCAATCGGGGCTGAGCCTCCGTCTTCTTCCTCCTCCCCTCCTTTGTCCCTATTTCTCTTCTTCTTCTCTTGCAAACTTTATTGTTCCAAGCTTTTGTTATCAAAAAAGATTAGGGGGGGGGGGGGGGGGGGGCATGCTCCCCCTCCCCCTGGCTGGATCCGCCCCTGCATGTCGCAGCAGAGCAGTAGTATAATCTACCGAGAACCACACCCCACGTAGGCTCCCCATTTACCAAATAACTTTTCTTTTCGTGGGGATAAAGAGTTGAGATGGTAGTGCCGTTCCCCATATCCAGATACGGTAGACAGATGCCCTTCCCGTCCTTTGTGAGCCGAAGGTCGTAGTACAAAACGCTATGTGGAGTCCACTTTGCGGCAAATTTTTAGGCCAGGTGACTAGAATCCGAGAAAAGCCCAGAAAAGCCTCTTTGTGCTATTATAATTGAAGAATTGCCTAGAAGAAAAAAAAATAGAACCTTAGAACACTTGCAACACGAAAAGTACGAGAATGAAATCCCACATAGGGAAAAAAAACAAAATTTACCGTGTAGGGTGTTCCAGCATAGCAGCGTGCCGCCGGTGATGACGGCGTCCTTATGTTCATTGGCGGAGGCAAGGGGGCGGCAGGGTGTTCCAGCACGGCAGCGTGCCGCCGGTTATGACGGCGTCCTTATATGTTCAATGGCGGAGGCAAGGGGGGTGCCCCCGCCCCCAAATGCTTGATGCACATCACCATAGAACACAAATTTTCACCATGTATTTTGATCTAAATTTTCGATCTGGCCCTCTCAAGACCTATATACTACATCTTGGTCCCTCTCATGTTTATTTTCTGACTCCGCTCCTGCTCCCCTCGAGCGACGGCGGCGGCGGCGGAGGCTGCAGCTGCACGGCGCAGACCAAGGGACGGAGACGATGAAGCAGGCGACGACATAGACCAAGGACGGAGACGCGACGACCGAAGAGGATAGCGACAGCCGCACGTGGACGCCACGTGCCCCCGCTGCCGCTCGCACGTGGTCTTCCTCATCAGCTTCTCGTACGTGAACTCCCTGATCGGCGTCCCGGGGAGGTTGCTTAGGAAGAAGGCGGCAACGACGATCGCGATGATGAACATACAAGTCTTGCTCGTCTTGTCAGGGATGTTCTCAGACCGACCGGGTCCGTTCTAGGATGCAGTCGAGCTCGAAGTTGGTGCCGGTGGACGCCGAGAAGCCGAGGTGCCATTCCTCGGTCGGAACGTGCTCGTTGAGGCCCAACAGCTGGGCACCCAAGCACATGTATGGCTTCCGTCGACGCGATCCACGTGACGTTCAAGTCGGCGAGGTTCGACGTCTTGTTGGACATGACGGATCGGCTGATGTCGAGGCCGACGGGCAGGTCGTCGGTCTGGTTGACCGTGTCGACTTGATCAGGACGAACGGCCGGTTCGAGGCCTCGGGCGTCTCGGTGGTGAGGCCGGGGAAGCTGCCGGGAGGCGGGCCGTCGAAGGAGGGCGCGACGAGGCCCTCGCCGTGACGCAGCCTGTTGCGGTCGTAGTTGAAGACGTTGCTGGAGACGGTGCTGTCGAACGACACGACGCCGACGCGCTGAGCATGCATGCAGCTGGCAGCAGCAGACTGCGGCGCCGTTGCGGGCGGACGCCCGCGTCGTCGTCGAGACGCCTGGGTTCGAAGCGGTGGCGGAGGAGAGCTCGGAGCCGGCCTTGTTCACCGGGAACGTCGTCCGGTGGTGAAATGTGACGTACTTGTAATATACTCCTACTAGTGTACTAGGTTAAAAAAACAGACAGTACGATAACGAGCTATACGCAGCCAACGGAGTGGACATGCATCGAAAACGAGCAGAGCAGGAGCAGACCCAGTGGGCCAAATCACGTCGTAATGCATCGATCCCTGACGTCACAAACCGTACCGGCATTGTCCCAACAATTCGATTCGACGATGTCTGCGTTTACTGGCACGTCGCTATCCTCATGCGGTACGGCACGACGGGGTTTGTTACGGGAGAATCAGGCAAATAACGCTAATCGCTCACGAACTCCAAATGATCACACCGGTCCGACAGTGACATTCCCTGCGGCCCATCAATCGCCCTTACTCCCGAGTTGTGGGCCGGCAGTGGCCCACCATCTCTCGCTGCCGATAACACACGACGGCGGCCAGCGCCATCCGGTTTGGCATTGTTTCGCCGTACGGGGCGGGCCACAGTCACCTATGTACTACCTTTTATGGCAAGCAGTACGTTCGGTGTTTGAGGCTTCCAATGCTCTGCGAAATATGCCACATATACGTATGTTTGAGGACGAGGCAGGGAGCACATGCAGTTAGGAATGAATCCTAATCACCATTACAGTCGCATCCCGTGCTCGCCAAATGACAGAATTAGGACTTAGGAGTAGCAGCACTAGCAAACACTAACCGAGAGTTCCACGAAGAACGGAACTTTAATCATTGCCAGGGTCCAACATAGGACGAAGGGCATGGATCAAGAAGAATCCAAGCAAGTCGGCCCCAGCCTTTCCCAATTCACAAAGCAGTGGCTGGTCCGTCTTTACCCGGCACCGCGTCGTTGTTTAATCTGCCGTCAGATCCTGCGCACGCTCCTCCAAAACATAATCGAGTCGCAGCAGTGGGAAGCAAAGCGCAAAGCTCTAAACCCATATATGGCCATGCATGCTGGTGTGCCCGCCCGATCCGTAGCCGAGACCGGAGCCAGGTGATGGAGGTTAATTAGCGTGGCGACATTGTGGAGTATCATAATTTAGGCTTCTTTCGGCACTCCAGTTGCGTAAGACACGCATGACGCGGGCCCTCCCTTGCCTGGATCTGAGGCCATACTCAGTGCATGTTTTATTGCACATTTACCAAAATTTAAATTTTGGTAATAGAATTAGATGGGTTTTATGGGGATGAAACTTCTCTTTAGTCTAATGAAACTTTCTCTCCTCTCTTCTTATAAAATTGTTGACATAGCACGAATTTAATGCTTATGAAACTCTCTATAAAATTTCCATTGAGATTGGCCTGAAAACGTCGACGAACCAAAAACGTCGACGAACCAACAAGGCCAGCAGGAACATGTCGGAGTTGAGAGTCCCGTACTACCGTCGGATCCCTCGGCGGCAGCAAACCGGCCACCTGCCTGCAACGCCTGTCGACGACCCCAAAAGTGGCATGTAACCTCCACCAATCCTATTTTTGCGTCTTGCAACGGGCATCCCCGAATTCGACCGCAGAGAAGCGCATTTGGGTTCGGAGGCCGCCGCTGCCGATCGCGAGACGCGCCGATCACCCGAGACGGGCCGACGCAGCTGCTGCAAAACGCGGCACGCATGAGCGGATGGGTGAGCACGACGAATTCTCAGCTGATGCTGCCTTCTGCGACGGCTACGGACATCACAGCGTGCATCCTCGTGGACTGGACCCCGCCGCGGATATCTCACTTGCAGTTGCTGCCTGGCCTGCCGCCGCTGGCCGGGGAAAAGCAAGCAGCAGGGCATGGTCCAGCGCAGTGCACCTGTCTGTCTCGGCACGTGAGATTCTGATTGGCGGACGGTGGGTCGGGCGCTGCAAAAAGGCGTGATATTTCTGAGGTTGCGTCTGGAGCTTATCTAGTACGTATAGTAGTACAGGCACAGGCACAGGCACGCCCCCCTCCTCTTTTTCTACCGCAACGGGCTCGGCAGATATTTCCTCTCTTTGTTTTACAGCTGATTACTGAGCTGAGCCAAAAATTACCTGCTCCTCCTCCCCCGTCTCTGCCGGTAATCCGAGGCGGCGTTGGCGGTAGAGTACGTGCGATACGGCGTCGTAGTTGGAGAGAGCCGTTGGTTCGGTTTTATGACGGCACTGTGCCAGGTACACGTACGTACCCCCTGCATTTGGAGCATGCAATGCGGCTCGGGATCTCGATGCCATTCAATCGGCCCTGCTCTTCGAACTGACTTCCGCCACGAGTGGGCAAGCAATCCTTGCCAGGAGAGCGCGTAAATGCGTGCAGAGAGAGTACCAGATGGAAGCTTCGTTTTCAAATTTTGAAGAAGGTCGTGTGTCTTTGTTGGATTCTTGGCAACGTGGCGAGCGGCGCTGGTTAACAAACTGTCAAATGGCCCTTTATCAAACTGTTAAATTGAGCTGGCTCCAGAGACAGCGATGAGGCCGTGCGCACCGGCGCCTCTGCGTGCGTGCGCACGTCGGTTCGGCGTGGTGGCGCCACGGATCGCACAAGGTGGAACTCGCGTCGCGTTTAACCTGCGCTGTTCGTCGATCGTCTTCTCAAAACGAGGCAGGCGTTCGGCGTGTCGCTTGACCTGTAGTACCGGCATATGGACGCACGCGCCGCGCCACGGAACGGACTCGACGCTCCTCGATCGCACACGCAAACGATGGGCACGTACGGGACGGGTGCAGGCGCTTGGTTTATGACGGGCGTGCGGTACAAACAGACCATCGGCTAGCTGCCTTTACTACTCGCTCGCCGGCCGGCCGGCCGGGGACGGACACCTATATCAATTCATGTCTTTGCGTCGCATACAAATTACACGGCGGTGAGGTGAAAAGGCACGGTACGAACGAATTCGTCCATCTTTTCTTTTTACTCCTCCTCTGTTTCTGTTCCTCGATCTCCCTCCGTCTCTGATCATCTCTGCATCCGAAGGGGTCGTAATCCTCCTGTTGCTTGCTTGGTAAATTTCGACTACACCAAGAACAACCGAATTAATTCTTATTTTCGCTGAAGCTTGACAAAAGGTGCCAAAACTTCTTGTGACCCGTGGCCTTGCGCCCTGCGGTCGTCGTCTCATTCTGAAGCCGGGACTCGATCGCCAAGTGTGTCAAGGCCGTGTGTTCGTTTCGTCAATCAGAATTAGTAACTCCTCATCGAATAATTTGTTTTTTCAAAATTAGTAGTGAATCCAACCGAAACCTTCGAGCCTCGAACGTGTCAGCGGTGGTGCCTCTAATTAACATGTAGTCTCATTCCCCGTTTGTAACAACAGGCCTATAATTCCTGGACTCTGAATTTGAATCTGAACCCTACTAGTATAGAGCAACCGCGACTCAGCCTGCTACGTAGCGTTGTGACGCGCGCGTTCATATGGTGATGGTGGCACGCCGTGCAAAAGGTGAGTATTTCGTTTACTGATTAGTTTTCAGCTTAAACCTCACAATGCAAATATTTGGGCGAACGTGAGCTGGAATTTGGGCCATCTATCAAATTATCTACTGTAATTAAGCTGACCACAAGGTATCAGAAAAAGGTTTTCACAACGGGTCCTGAAATCCAAATTTAGCAAATCTTGTGTTTATTATGGCGTTTTTTTTGTTAAAAGAACAAGTGCAGCTTGCAAATGTTTCAAGTGAACATATGGGAGTACTTTTTTTTTTTTTTTGGTTTCCTCCACTTTTCCTCTGATCTCTGCATTTTCCCGCATGTTTTATGTAAAGAACATCATCATTCGTCGCTTCTAAGAGACGGTAAAAAATGTCATACTACAATTAGCACGATGTAAATTTGCATAGCGAGTCGTGAGGCGCATGATTCAATTGCTTGGGAATATGTTTCACATGAAAAATACCAGATGGAATACCTTTTCAACTCATGTTTGTCAACTGTTGATCATACCTTAAAGAATAAAATATATCATAAAAAGCTCAAACCCATAAAACAATTCAAAAACAACAAAAGCTGCATGCCAAACAAACAAATCCAAATTCCGAAAAACAAAATTCGGAACCAGAACGAAAAACCAAAACGGGTGGGACAAGGAAAGGCAGTTTGCAAGAAACAGAGAGAGAGACGCCGAGCTGCATGCCATCAATGGCTGTTTCTCTCTCATCCGTCTCGACTCCCAACGGATCCTTCCGCACATCTCTTCCCCCACCACTCCTTGGTCAAACCGCCCCTCCTCTCTCTCCTCTGCTTCCGTTTCTTCCCGTCTCTCTGTAAAAAGAACAGAGTAAAAGAATTGGCGATGAGAGAGAAAGAGAGGGGCGGCGGCGAGGGAGCCGAGTAGTAATGGCAGGGAGAACCTTCTTTTCCTGACTCCCTGCGGCTGCAGCTCATCATTTGTCCCTGATCCTTGTGCTTCGTTCCTGTTGCGCTTTTCTTGGCCATTGGTGGACTGAGCCGTCGGGAGGGAGAAGAGGAGGCCGCAAGGGCTGGAGCCTCGCCATTGGGCTCCTGCGATCTTCTTCCGTCGCCATTGCGGCTCGTCTTCCCTCCATCCCAGGTTCGCGACCCTTTCCCTGTCCTGTCCTCCTCTTCAGATATTGCTCTGCCGTCTGCGAGGAAATGCCGGCCTGGTGACTGCCGTGTGGGGATTTGGTTCTCCTCCTATCGGGTCCTCTGTGATTTCTGGCGCGTGATACGATTTTCTCTGTTCTTATTATGATGAAGATCCTGCCGTTCCACCTCAATTTACAGAAATGGGGGATTCGAATTTTGAGTTTGTGGAGACGTGGTCTGACGATTCAGTAGCCGAATTTGGCGTCGTTTGATTGGGTTTTCCTCTGCTCGATTTCTCTTCGCAATGTGTGCTGTTTCTGAATCCGCGATGCCGGCATTTCTTTTTCCAACGCGAGGGCTTGTCTTCCCCGTCGTTCCATTTCGCCATGAAGGCAGAAGCTTTGCGCTATCGGCCAGTTGGAAATGAGAATGAATGTTGGCTTTTCTCTGATCTCTTGTTTGGTCCCTTTGTCTCCTGCTCCGTGTTTCTTGCGTTATCGCTGATGCATCCATTTCCTACAGTTTTCTAAATGACTGTTCTTGAGAAGTCGGAGGCTCGGAGCTGAGCCATTCAGTTTTGCATGAAAAATATTCCTTTTTCCTTTGTGAACGATGTTTTCAGTCATCCGCACGCTTTCGAATATTTTCCAGTACCTATCCATGACTACTTTCTCTTTGAGCATATATTACCCGTTGTCATCGAAATCTGAACTTGTATTTAACTTCTACCTGAAATTACAACAGTTCATTGAACAAGTAGTAGTAGCAGAAATTTTGAGGAGCTCTTCGGGAAAATTGAACCCTGTTGTTATTCGCGTCGAGCTCCGAGCCGTAGGGTATTCCCCAGGCTAGCACGCAACATTTGGGGTCCATGGCCTTCTCTTTTCCTGTTGTTGAAGCGAATGAGATGGAACGGGCACGTTCTCTTTTTTTGTCTTTGATTTCTTTTGATTTTCTATTCGTTCGTGGAGGACTGTGCCGGTCTCATCGACCTCTAACCTTTCGTGTTACTCCTACTATTATGAGTTGTCGTTTACTGGCATGGACATGATTTCTGTTTTGTAATCAGCTTCGGAGATAAGGTTTGGAGTTTGTAAATGTATAAGTTTCAAAGTCTGATGATATGGAGAAAAAAGGACTTGTGACCCTGACTGAAAATGCAGGGGATGCTGTTCTTTCGGGGGAAGCAGTTCGTGTTTCTGTTGGAAAAGCCGTGTTTCAGATAATTATTGTGTTTATTACCTCTGTCAGTGAATATGGGTTATTTATTCAAAATCCTCGTCGCAGGCTGCCCGGTTTCACCTCTTTCGCTGCTTCAGCTCAATTCTTGATGCGTGTGGCTTGTAGTGCTTGCTCCTAAGACTTGTGTGAGACTAACAGATTCCACGAGTTGATTTCATGTTCTTGTTTCACTTGGCAATGTCTCTGTATTTGTTTACCAAAACAAAGCTCACTTCCTGAATGTCATATCTGAACATGTCCTTTCTGAAGTTGGCTAGTTATTGCTTAGCCAAAACTTGTACTGCGCTAAAGTTTATTATTTTTCAACCATCAGGTTGAGCAATCCAAGCTGAGATGGATGGCGGTCCAGAAGGTTTGATGCCGGGCGGCCTGACCGGAGCATTTCCACCAGATGCCAAAGGTGGACATGGCAATGAAGGTGCAAAGGCCGGATTTGGGGAGCATGGTTTTTCAGTCGCCACAAGCTGTCCTCAGGAGGGAGGCAGGTCGATGCCAGTGACACCGCAGTTTGGACAGAAGGCAGGTGCTGGCTGCAGCCTAGCCGAGAGGATGCAGGCGCGAGCTGGATTCAGAGTTCCGAAGCTCAACATGCCGTTCAGCACAGCAGCTGGAGCTGATACTGCAGTGTCAGGAGCTCCATCGCCCTACCTCACGATCCCTCCTGGCCTGAGCCCGGCAACGCTGTTGGAGTCACCGGTCTTCCTCTCCAATGCCATGGTATGTGTTATTCTCTAGGTTATGAATTCAGTGTGAGGGCGTATTGAGAACTGTTATTGCTTTAGATTAGGGATGCTAAATTAGCAGTTCAAGAGTGTTTTGCTTTATGAACTTTTGACCAGTTCGGAAGTTTGTGAAAGCTCTACTTTGGATACATGATCACTGCCGCTTTGTTTTCCGGTATCCATATTCTCTTCTTCATAAACAAGCTGGGGAATGTTTTCTAAAAGCGAAATACTGTATAATAATATTTAATATTATATATTCGATGTAAAATGGCAGGTGTTCTGCCTTTGTGTTGTTATAATCTTGTATTCTCATAATTCTCTTGAAAATAGAAACTATATGATGAACCTCCAAGCTCTCCATAGTAATCTAGCAATGCATACCTTACATTACGTAGCCAAATTTTATCTTCACTATTTACCTACTTGGAAGTGCAACATTATAATTGTTATTGTTGTCGAAGCTGAGATTGGAAAAGAAAATGTGGTTGTTCTGCTGTTATTCATATATAAGTAAACAAATTCTATATTGTATCTTGATGCTGAAGCTTGTACTTACAATGATGTATTGCAATATTTTAGGGCCAAACCTCGCCGACTACGGGAAAATTATTCATGCTTGGTGGCACAAATGACAGTAATCCTACTAGATTTGAAGGTCCACCACAAGGAGATGGACCTGGTGCATTTTCTTTCAAGCCTTTGGATCTGAGATCATCACACTACATAGCTGAAGAAAAGAAGGTGATTAGCTATTTGAATAGTTGTACTTGTTATGTTGATTATTTCTAATTTTATATTGACATTCCGCTTTGTGGTATGTAGTGATATTTCCGTAAGTTACTGCAAGTTTAGACCTTAGTATTTATTTGAAGGATTCGTTTATAAACTGAATTTTATTCTAGAAGTAATTTTGTAGGTTGCTTGCCTCTATATTATTTTTTTTTTGTTTTATTTCCCCTTGCGAAATGGTCAGGGCACTGCATCTTTTTTTAAAAAAGTTCTTGTCGGCATTTTTATATTTTAAAGTGAAAATTTTGTCAGCATTGTAAATCAGTTATTGTTGGAGGATTGCCTGGTAAGTTTGGTACTGTTTGCCTGCCCATTATTGTTGCTAAATATGGAGTTAGACAACCTTGGGACCAGCCTTCCTTAAAAAAAAAATAATAAAATGAACACCTTGGGACCAGTCAAATTCAGATAGAACGATAAATTACAAGTTCAATGTAAATCTGTATTCTCTACTTTCAAGTAAACGGTGAAGTCGGGCCCTCAGACACTGAGGTACAAGATGCTTTTGCTCCTTACTGTTTAACTGTTTTTAATCGTCCCTCTGTTCTATCAGGAATGTGATAATAATGAACCTTTCTTGTGCTCAGTTAAATAAATCTTCACTTTTTCCCTGAAGCTAATACGGAGTACGTCTGTGTTTCTTCAGGAATCTTCACGCAACAATCAGCATTCATCAGTACCAAGCGCTCAGGTTTCTGTCAAGACTGAAACTAAGGTTCAAACAGCACCGGAAGCTAATTTGCCGGGCCAGCTTAACCAACAGCAGCTCGACGACGGGCAGGCCACTCTGAAGAGCTCTTCCCATGGCTCCAACAAGCTCAGTCGTCTTGCTCCTGGCGCCGCTGCGGTCACTGAACGCGCATCGCCTCCGGACCACGGCCAGCCGACGGAGGAATGCGACGCGAGGGGGGACTTCACCACGGCACTGGCCACCGCTGCCGCGCCGGCAGAGGACGGTTACAGCTGGCGGAAGTACGGGCAGAAGCAGGTGAAGCACAGCGAGTACCCGCGGAGCTACTACAAGTGCACGCACCCCAACTGCCAGGTGAAGAAGAAGGTGGAGCGGTCGCACGAGGGCCACGTCACGGAGATCATCTACAAGGGCACGCACAACCACCCCAAGCCCGCGCAGAGCCGCCGGCCCGGTGTCGCGCCGGTCCACCCGTTCGGCGACGCGCCGGCGGACGCGTCCGACAACCCGTGGCATAACAGTGCGGGCGTTCAGGACCTGCGCGGCGACGGCGTGGACGCGACGTCGTCGCCCTCTGTTCCTGGCGAGCTCTGCGATTCGTCGGCGTCGATGCAGGTTCATGACGGCGCCCGGTTCGAGTCCCCGGAGGGCGTGGATGTGACTTCGGCAGTGTCTGACGAGGTGGACGGTGACAGGGGGGCTCATGGCAGTTTGTCCCAGGGTGGTGCCGACGCGGAGGGCGACGAGCTGGAATCGAAACGAAGGTCGGTATTAGGAGTACCAGCTTGTTTGTTTCTAGGAGACTTCTCCTGTCAGGGCAAGTGTGTGAATTTGCAGAGTTGTTATGCGCGTGCTGTGCTGACTCCAGAACAATTGCCCTGTCTGAATTTTTCAGGAAGCTGGAGTCATATGCCATTGACATGACCGGTGCATCGAGAGCTGTGCGCGAGCCCCGAGTCGTGATCCAGACGACGAGCGAGGTGGACATCCTGGAGGACGGCTACCGCTGGCGCAAGTACGGGCAGAAGGTCGTCAAGGGCAACCCGAACCCAAGGTTCGTCTGAAACACTATCACTTTCTTCAGAGCTCAAGAGTTTCTCGTTTGCAAATTCTGCGTGTTGCGTCTCACTCTGCATCGTGTGCTCAGGAGCTACTACAAGTGCACGCACCCGGGGTGCTCGGTGCGGAAGCACGTGGAGCGCGCATCGCACGACCTCAAGTCCGTGATCACCACGTACGAGGGCAAGCACAACCACGAGGTCCCCGCCGCCAGGAACAGCGGCCACCCGAGCTCGGCGGCGCCCGGCGCGGCGATGGCCGGCCAGCACCACGCCGGCGCGCGCAGGCCGGAGCACCACCACGGCTCGGTGCAGGACGGCCTGATGAGGCTGGGCGGCTGCTCGTTCGGCCTGCCGCCGAGGGACCCGCTGGCGCCGATGGGCAACTACCCGTACTCCGCCCTCGGCGCGTCGCTGCCCAGCCTGCCGATGCCGGCGGGGCTCGGCGCCGTGGACGGGCTGAAGCTCCCGATGCTGGCGCCGTCGCTGCACCACCCGCTCCTGCGGCACCGGCAGGCGATGGAGGCCGCCGGGCTCGTGGCGGCGCCAAAGGCGGCAGAGGTCAAGCGCGAGGCCGGCGGCGCGCCGGGCGGCGGCAACGGCGCCGGCGCTGCCGCGGCCATGTACCAGCAGCTGATGCAGCGCAGCAGGCTGCCGCTGGGCCACCAGATGTAGATAATAAACGAGGATTAGGGGAAGGACTTGAGAGGTTAACTGTTTATCAGTCAGTAGTAGGATTGTTAGTTGATGATAAGTATAGCGTGGAAACAAACACCGTTCATTAGTTTTTGCTCCCTTTTTTCCGTTTCATCTTTCTTCTTGCGATCATTACTGCTTAGTTTATGCTTCAGATTGTTTCAGCTTTTGATCAGCTTCAGCAAAAGCATTTGGATGCCTCTGTTCTGTCTATGCAATGTGCAGCTCTGCTGGGAACACCACATGTTCTTGTTCTGATCCTAAAAATCTTTTGCTTCTTCCTTGTCGGCAGTGAACGTCCGTTAAGGTTGAGCTGGCACTCACTTGCGTTATGACTCACTTGACTTTAGAGGTTCTTAGCAGCGACTCGTCATTTCGCGTGTGGAGAACTCAATCGCTGCTGATGATGATGACCTGACGATGTCGTGATTTTTCGTTCAGATTTGAGCGGGGCCTCACAATGTTGAATTGTTGATGTCGACGCTGATTTCATCATCAATGGGGGAACGAGAACAAGCATTGTTGGGCTGGCGAAGCAGCCAGGCCCATCATCAATTACAATTTTTTCAAGCAGCATTCGAGCATGGGCCAAATCCCAGACCACCAAAGCCCAAAATCAGAATATGCGCGCCTCGAGACAAAATGAGATGGACGTCGCTCTCGGTCCGGCTGGGTGACTGACGTGTACGGTGCAGCAGTGCCGGCACGGCATCTGGGTGTGTTTGATTAGTCAAAGCAGATCTCGTGCGCCCTGCTCTCCTCTAGTGCGCTCCACACGTCACGCGACAGCAAGGGCAAAACGGGGAACCCGGGATCTTCCTTGTATAAAACCGCAACAGGTGCCGCTTATTTTAACTTTTTTTTTGTTTTTTCTCTAACTTTGAGAGCGACAGGTGAGTTTGGGTTGGGAACGAGGAAGGCCTGCAGTTCGTGGTCGCGCAGGGGTGAATTGCGCCGCAACCCCAGCTCAATTCCACTTTCCCCGTCCAAAAGGATGGCCCGTCCAAAAGGATGGCTTGTTACTTGTTACTATTCCATTTTGCATTTGCGGCGTTGCTTGTGATTTTTTTTTTTGCGATTACAACTTTACAAGTATAATTAAGTATAAATTATTCATTGTTTTCTTACAACTTTCTTTTATTGAACTTGTTTTCTTAGAATTGTCTAAATTTATGGCCATACCTTCGGGAAGAAAATTTTCTAAATGGTTGCAGTCCAATTTCTCAAATTTTTTTTTTGATCGTGAATTTCCCAAATATCGGTGGGTCAGTTGTCTAAACCCCCTCCATAAAATTACTTCCTCATTGGCATCCTCCATCTTGCGCCCATATCAATCTCCATGGTCATGCTTCTTCGCATCATTAGAGATCTACATCAAGCTTTTATATATGTGTCGTTGTTTCATGTTTCACTACTGCTGCCGAATCCGCCAACTTTCCAGAACCGCTTCTAAATTCACTTTATCCTTTGTTGCTACCGAACATCAATGGTCCCTCCGAGCCACGTCGGCAATACTATCTCCAAAATTTTATTGATTATCATGTAGAGCATGTATTCTAAAACTACGGTTCTAGAAATGTCTAATCCTGCTTATGCTACAACATTATAATTGTATAAATAAATATGTCGGAGTGCTCAAACGATTCCAAGTATCCCACTGTGCAAGATAAACCTCCTCAAATTAAAGTATTTTGACTTTTAAATCCTTGGATCCAAAGTTCCCTCAGCCTAGATCACTTTTCTTTGATTTTGTGCACCAAAAAAAAAGAGCTGAGGAAGAGAACTCTATAAAGTATAGTATTCATCATAAAGAAAAGTAACGAGGTTGACGTTCCATACGGGCCTGGCACCTGCAATAGGATCGAAGCGACAACGGTGGACCATTTCGCCACAATTGCGCCCCAAGTTCTGACAACCGCGCGTCGTCCCACGAATCAACGTGACCCCTTTTGGGCGAGGACAATTTACGTGAAATTTGTCGAGTACACGCAAGAACGAGGAGATAAACTTGGAAACAGAAATAGGGAGAGCCAGCTGGTGGTGGCGCTGCTGCTAACCACCGGTCCTTGTCTTGGTGCGTCCGTTTCACCCCTTTTTGAGAAAGATAGACGAAAAGTCATCTGGATATATATGCTCGATCGCCCCTAAAGAAAGGTACTGCGCCACCATCATCCAACGCCTCAGTTTCAAAACCTATGACGTTTAGGGACGGAGAAGATCGAAGCGATCCTGGACGTCACTAGCTGGGTGGCTTTTTTAATAATCTCGTACTTACTAGCTTCTCAGTTGCTGTAATTAAGTTACTGTGCGTGGTACCATGAACGCGTGACGACGATGATGTACACGCCAGCTGTTTGATACATACATCGTGATTAGCGGTCTGATGATCAGCGTTCTCTGAACAAGTGCATGTGCTCTGATTCTCTGAATCTGCCTGCTATCAAGACTCCGGACAGCGTTCTTATTTTTATTTCCCTTCGTTGTTAAGTCCCATTTCTCTTCCTCGGAAAGAAAAAAAATGCCATCTCGATCTTATGAACAAAATTTGTGAACGGCACATTGTTTGGCTGACCATGTCCGGTAGGCCTGATCAAGGCATCAAGTTATCTGAAGCGGATCCATATGCCGAGCAGCATCTAGTAGTAGTACATTCTTAGGACTATAATTACCTCAAATATGGCATTGATCAGGCATGAACAATCGATCCCGACCTACTGGCAGGCATGAGCCATCCCATAGCTGAAGAGACAAGCCACGAGCTAGCCTTTCTTGGCGCCATCCTCCACTGATACGGAGCAGACACTCGCGCCCATACCCGAGGCCACCGCCGGCCACGAAGTACGATCGAGCGAGCTCCAGGCACCAGCAGCAACACGGCGTGCGTAGTGTAGTGGATGCAGTTACCCGTCCACATCCGGCGCCGGATCGGGGGGTCGTCTTTAACGCCGGGAACGGCACGTTCCGAGGCCGGCGCCGCTCGAAACGGGAAAGGAAACGATGTGTGTTTACCACGAGCCGGAGTAAGGCAGCGAGCGAACGAGAAAAAGGAGAGGAAAAATGGCGAGAGCTCGATCATTTCTGTGCAACGAAGGAGAGGCGTCGAGTTGCATCGGGTTGGGTGAGGACGACCTTTCGTTGTCACACTTCATTGCGACTGGACCCGGCCGTCCGTCCGTCCCCCCGACATTTATAATCTCTCGATGGGCCCAACCGAGATCAGCTATGATTAGCATTTTGGTTGATTTTTCGCTCCTAACACTTTTGGGGTTGTTATCAAACATTTTGACCACATTGGTTGGCGCTTGGGGGTTTATTCTGTTCATGATATATTCAGGACAATGAGATCACATTCTTTATGTATTTTCAAATTTTAATTTGCAAAACGATGAGGTCACCTTTTAGGGGGGAAAAGATAGTGTTGTTAGGATGAAAACTGCCGAAACCATCTGAAAATATCTTAAATCACTTTCAACTCGTATATTTTTATTATCGTAATCGGAATAAAAAAAAGTAATGCTGGAAACGATTACGGCACCAGAAAAAACAAAAACATCAAGAACGAAGTAATCTGAGCGGGGAAAGCATATCAATATCGATCGGATAATCATGTACTCCTATTTCACATCAGACAAGCACGATGCCGATGAGGTGGCCAGCTTATGTGACAGACGATGAGGAGACAAACAAGCGATATTTTTTTCTCATGTGCATAGTTTAATCTTTAAATATTATGCATGATTACATTTTCATCCAGCTATACTCTAATTGGCTGCTACATACACATATACGATCTGATAATAACAAGAAAAGCGGATAGCTTAAGGTGGAGTGAACATGACAAATGGACTCTCATCGAATATACTTGAACGAAAGTAGGAAATAGTCAAATACTTAAAAAGAGTGCTTATAACCTTAAATCACGCATGTACTCAAATGGGATGCTTCTAAATTCTAATCAATCTCACACATATATGCACCATTATCATCGGATAAATACAGAATTTTTCCTTGTGATTTTCGGTAAATATGGTAATATGACAAAATGGACGGAAGAACATCAAACCTTTTTGGAATCAGATTCTGTATGTGTCACTCCAAACACCATCCAATTTCTGTGATTTTTTAATAAAATGGAAATGATTGGGACCAATGTAAAAACAGCGTCGGTAGTTTCAGAAATTTACCGTTCGGTTTTCATCCCCAAGTGTTGTGCCCTTTTCCGTTCTTTTTGTTAGAGTTATTATTTGACTAGCAGGTGCTTTTTAAGGAAATGAAAGCTCTCCGTGTTGAGAGCATCAGCATACAGATAATTCTGCAGGTAGACCAACAGTAGTACTCCTATCTCTTTTGGAATGCACGAAAGGAAGGAACTCTAATAGGAGCTCTTAAAGAAAAAGGATAGCTTTTGTGACTTGTGAGCATTGTACCGTGCTGGGGTCTATAATTTCGTGCATCAGTTTCTTTTCTTTTCTTTTTTTGCGAAAACATCAGTTTCTTTTCTGAATGCATGTAAAAAGACACTCGAGTACCACAGGCATAAAAAAAACTGAATGCAGTAGTAGCTTCTTTAGTTTCAAATTCACTGGCGCGCGAGCACGGAGCGGCGGCGAGCGGGGCGTGGCGCGCGCGCGGCACGCGGGCGCGCGAGCACGGCGCGGGGCGCGCGGGGAGCGGCGGCGAGCGGGCGTGGCGCGGCACGCGGGGCGCAAGGCGGGCGAGCGGGTCGCAGCACGGCGCGCGGCGCTCAGGCGGGCGAGCAGGGAGCGGAGCTCACGACGGGCAAGCGCAGCACGGAGGCGCGCGGGGACGCGCAGGTTGTGCGGGGCGAGCAGGGCGTTGTGCGGCGATGGATGCCTGCAATGCGAAAGAAATGCAATCACCTGTTGGAGCTTGTGTCAAAAGAAGGGAATGCAAAACACTGTTCAGACCAGGCAATTGTCAATTTGCATGTTGAAAATGGCTTCTCTTATTGGAGTCCGTCTAAGCCTTGTCGCGTAATAGTACTGGCATGCATCTTCTCCTTCTCGAATGAACCTTCGTTTTCTTCCTACGAAATCCGGATTTTTCTTGCATGGAGAAATGCGTGCATGTAATTAAGGTTGACGGGGTGTCGGATGTTTTAATTTTAAACTGAGTAAAAAATGTTCCGGCAATTCCTCTCAAAGTCCGAGCGAAGCGACAGACGCGTCGACTGCCGCCGTTACAACCCGGTAGAGCGGCAGAAGAGGGGTAGAGGAAGGGGAGGTGGGGGACGAACCACCGGCCAATGGCCGGCGCGAAATCAGCAACTTTGCAGTCGATCTGTGCCTTCCTGCCGACCGCAGAGAGCACCTCGGTCCTCCACTCCCCTCCGCTTCGATGGCTGCCGCTCGGCGTACGACCGCCACTGTGACGGCCTGACAGACACAAAAGCCTGTGCGGCGCGTGGTGGCCCAATGGCCTCCTCGACCCACGCCCCAAGCTGCACGTAGATCAGGCTACAGTAATCTCTCGGAACGCCAATTATTGCCGCCCTGACCCGAGAGATCAACCACCTAATGGCGATCTTTCTCTCTCTCTCTCTCTCTCTCTCTCTCTGTTGCGTCGCTGTAGGCTGTAGCCCAGCATGGGTGGGTGCTGTCTGTGGTGCGAGAGGAGGAAGCATGCAGTTAATTGAGTTGAGTAATCCGATTATGCGGGGGGTCATTTCACTCTTTTGGCTGAACCGGACCGCTGCGAGTCGCTCGCATGTGGCCGGTGTCGGGGCGGCTGCCTCGTGGGTGCTGTGGCTGTGACGGCTCGCGGTGCTATTGGCGCACCGAATTAGGGGCGAAAAAAACTAAGAAAAAATAGTTTGCTTGGTGACCAAACAATTGACAAAAGAAAAGGCGAGCAATCTACCTGCTGCTAAATATCTATATAGCTGTACGTACGTGGCCTTTTCGAGATATGATTCCAACTGAAATTCCGCTTAATTTCCCCTCCTAAACATTTGTTTTTTCTTTCACCTAAGGATCATCTTACATCTAGCTAAACTAAGGAAGGTGCATGCATGAGCATGAGTGACTCTCGTAGTCTCGTTGCGTTTTTACAATAAAATAAAATAAAATTCATCGGCGGTCGAGTCCAATCCGGCTTTCACTTTCGCCGAGCTCCCTAGTTAAACCCCGATTAAAATAAAGCATGGGGGGTTTGTAGTGGGTGGGGGCGCGCGCGCGTGATTCGTAATTTTCTATGCCCCGCGCGCTTGACACGGCCAATATCTTATCGCCGTCGCGATCCATCGTTCCACCACCCATCGCCGCTTAGCTAGCTCTCAGGCACAGGCAAAAAGCTTAATGACACGGTTACCATCAGGAGTCTTAGTTTAGTTAATTAATTGCCTCCTGCTCGTCGCACGCCCGCCGGCGCGCCACTTTACCTTTGGTCGGTCATCGATCGTTTCTACTACTAGCTTTTTTCCCTTCTATATATGCCTGATGCATGTTCTCAGCCGTCCAAACTGCAGTAACAAACTATACTAAATCACACTTTTGAATTTAATCCTGCGCTGGGATATAATAATACGGCAAACAAAATCCTAATAAGCGTCAATCAAAGAAAAGAAGTCGCGAGGGTCCAACTTGCACGCAAGCGTACTCTACGTACGTACGTGTAGCAGCCTATCCGCGCGCTTTATTCCTTTCTGGTGTTGCCGACTTCCACGCGCACGCCACGTGGGGCCGACTGCCGGGGCCGTGCGTACGCACGCACGCGTACCGTCGCATACAGGGGCGTACGTACAAGTAGAGTAGACGGAGTGTATTTGTACTCACGCACGCGTACCGTCGCATGCATACAGGGGCCGGGCGTACCGTCGCAACAACAGTGGCGATTGCTTCTGGATCTAGACAACCCCCCTCTTCTGCGAAGTGAATGTGTGTCGGCGCTATCGTACGTACGTGCGGGAGTTATGGAGTGCTCGTGCAGTCGTGGCGCGGGAAAAGTTGCGGTTGCACGATAGGGAGCAGCGCGTCGACACGGACCGGTGCACTAATGGACGCGTTCTTCGTCGCTCCGTTCCGTGGAGGTCGATCGTGTGTACCGGCACGTCGCAGTAAATCCATATCCATTTCATAACTTTTTTTTTGCGAAAAATCCATTTCATAATTACATACTCCGGCCGGCCCCGCGGCCTCAACAACATGCAACATGATCGCCCACAGGATTTCCTTTCCATCGAGCATGCTCTTACGATTATGAGTATTTGGCTCAGTCCTCCTTCTGCTCGCCAACAGACGCAATTTTTTTTTAAAAAAAACTTTGTTGTACAATGTGAATTTATACACGAGAGTGTATAAGGATATCTGCCAATTACCAGGTTTCTTCAAGGATAGTTGTTTGCGACCACAACTAGGACAAAATTATGCGAAACTACTGCAGATACCATGTACTGACACTTTACACTCCTCTATGATAGTACTCCCTCCGTTCGGAATTATATGACGTTTTGGCTCTGGGCACGGAGATTAAGGAGAAGTGAAAAAGGTATGTGCACAGAAAACAAGGAGGAGAGAGATAGAGATAGAGATGTATAGGGAAGAGAGAAAGGTGCATCGGGAAGCGAGGATGTCTTATAATTTGAGAAAAGTTAATGAAGCTAAAGTGTTATAATTTGGAACCGAGGGAGTATATATTACTCCCTCTGTTCATATTTACATGTACTTTTTTCATCTCAAGTTTGACTGCTCGTCTTATTCAAAAAATTATGCAAAATATCATATTTTTTGTTGTGGCTTGCTTTATTAATATAAGTTCTTCGAGAATGACTTAAATTTAACTATGGTTGCACAAATTTTTTGAATAAGACGAGCAGTCAAACTTGAGATGAAAAAAGTCAAACGACATGTAAATATGAACAGAGGGAGTAGCATAGTAGTACCATAGAACGGGCGATAATTGCTATGAGTACTCGACTCACTGAGACATAGTCATGGTTGCCAACTTGTGACGGTACAAAAATGAAGTTAGTTAATGTGTCTTACATTCGAGCAATTTGAAAGAGAAATTTTGACCGAGATGATTTTGTTCTGGCATTATTGCCACATAAGAAAGTCAAGAAAAAGCAAGACATACCACACCCCACGTAGTTTGTCAAACTTGAATTGATTAATCATCACAAACTTGCTGGCATTGCTGCTGAGTAAGGGGTTTATGCTTGGCATAATGTCAATGTATAAAGTTTTTATGTGATCAACAAATACAGTGCACATCATAATTTTATGATGACATTTAGTCTAGGTTGTTTGTTTGAAATTGTTACGACGGGGCCGGGGGGGGGGGGGGGGGGGGGGGGTAAACATTTGTATCTGTAGCATATGAAAATAAGTTTATAAGTCAAAAATGTCATGTGGCAATACATGTGAACAACATGGTACTCGTATCAGGAAAAGTTCTAAAGCTTGCACACCTTAATGCACAATTTGTACCTTAAAGTAGTTTATTTTCTCAATCTATTTGTAGTGACATATAGTTAACATATGGCGGTAGTAAAATTGAAATATGATCATCTAATGTAGCAAAAACATGTAGCTGTTCGAATATGCATCAAAATAAAAATATGTCAACATTGATTCCTAAATAAAGAATCTACAAAAAACATCAACCCATCAATGTCAAAAGGATAAAAAAGAGCCTTGAGTATATTCATAACGTCACATGCAACATACATTCCTCCAAAAGCTACAAAGCACATCATGCGAAGAGGACCATAGGGAAGCAAAGTGTGCAAAGATGTCGCTTCTTCGTACAAACCCCATGAGATTGGATCATATTATCAATCTTGGGTTAATGATGAAAATAATTTTAAGTCTCAAACCTCCGAGTGACATATTTACGAGTATCAATCATCATAATACGAATAAGGTGCAATATCCAACACAAAATCATCTTGTTATTCACATGCATAGAGCATGAGCCCAATACAACAATAAAATAAAGTGAGAAGGAGGAAGTAAGCCTTGCCCTATCCAACACAAATCATCACCATTTGATTGCCCGAAGAATAAATGAGCACCTGTTTCCTTGAGAAGGAAAAAGTCGAGATCAGATCCTCTACACATAATTGACGCCAAATATTAAATTAAACACCGGTCTAATGCGCTAGCTATCAAGTGATGAATCAACACATCTAATCTATTGCCACAACGATAAATGTGCTTCTGTTTTCTTGAGATTTCAAAACCGGATACTCCACAAATAACTTTATGCCGACTATGAAGCATCATGATGATATGCTAGTTGTTGGATGGTGCATCATCACAGCTAATCTATTGCCGAAGTGATAAATGAGCATCAGTCTTCTTACAATTTTGAAATCAGATATTGTCTTTACGCTTGCATGCACGCTAGCAGTAGGAGGACTCAGTGCGATAATGTGCTAGCTATTGGATATGATTGATTGCCACAAAACTATATATCTTAATGAAAAACAAGCATCCTTCTCATCAAAACAATGTGCTAGTGTTGCCTAATGCGTCACCACACAACAGCTCTATTGCCGTTATGATAAATGAGCATCGGTTTCCTAGAAGACATTGAAATTGGATGCCCTACAAATAATTATATGCGAAATATTGGATGCCCTACAAATAATTATATGTGAAATATTGGATGCATCACCAAGTTTCAGTCCTAGACTCGCTTGTCAGCTTTGTTAGCCCTTTGAGCTACATGTGAGACTGAAACTAAAAATTATTATTTTTGTGCAACATATGGTACACATAATTATGGTTTTGTGAATCTGGTTTTAAAAATTGTGGTTCCTTGCAATGATGGATGAAAATACTTGTATTTTGGAAATGAACTCATAAAAATGTGCTAGCTGTTGTGCCGAGGCATCAACGCTAACATTTAGTGATAAATGGGCATTTTTTCTTGAGATATCAAAATCAGATGATCTCGTACACACAATGTCACGTCAAATATGAGATGAACATCAAAACAATGTGCTAGCTATATTGGGTAGTGCATCAATACGGCTAACATATTTCCACAATAGTAAATGAATTTTGGTTTCAATATTTTGAAGTCGGATACTCTGCAAATAACTTTGTGCCAAACAATTAGATGATGAAGCGTCACAACAAGATGCTAGTTTTTGGATGGTGCATGGGCAAATATATCTATTGCTCTAGTAATAAATGAGCATATACATATTCTTCTGATTTTTAAACCAAATATTTTCCATACATTTGTGTGCCAGTTGTAGGCCGATCCAACGTAATAATGTGCTACTGCATCAATACGGCTAATCTATTCCCACAATGGTAAATGAGTTTTGGTTTCCTTGAGATTTTGAAGTCGGATACTTTGCAAATAACTTTGTGCCAGACAATTAGATGATGAAGCGTCACTACAAGATGCTAGTTTTTGGATGGTGTATGGGCACCATAAATCTATTCCACTAGTAATAAATAAGCATCCATATTCTTATAATTTTGAAATCAGATGTTTTCTATACGTTTGTGTGCCAGTTGTAGGCTGATCCAACGCAATAATGTGCTAGCTGTTGGACGGCTTGTTGCCACAAAACTACATAATGAAAAACATATATTTTTTTGTCAAAACATTCAAATACGATATTGGATAGGTCATTGTACCAACTACTCAAAGCATCCAAATCTTAATAGAAAACGGGATACATTTGATTATTGTTTTATAAGGACGAGAGAAAATATCTATTGTGCAAGACAATTTTTGAAAAGAAGAGGTGTGTCTCTTTGTATGTCTTCATTGTACCTAAGACATTTAACACATATTTTCCTCTAGTATTGTGGAAGATAGTAACCTTTTCCAAACTATCAATTTTAGTTTCATGTATAAGAACCCTTCTCGTTTTTTATTTTGGACTTGAAATATTTTTGGCAGACGTTATGAATATTGTCTGATATATGAACCGGAGTACTAAGTACTACAGGATGTGAAAGATCTGATGTCAAAACTTTAACTACTGTAGTGTATTACTACTATAATTCAAAGTTACTAATATATACAGAAAATTTTATAGCTCATAATCATTAATATTAATAGTACACAAGAAACATATTTGACCACAGTATAATTCCTTTTATGCATTTTTTTGGGGTATAATTCCTTTTATGCATGCCATAAGTGATAAGTAAATAATAGCATATTCAGGAGAGAAAAGTAAATGCTTTTCCAAAAGAGTAGCTAGTGGCAAAAGTTTTGGTCACAAGAACAATATGACCAAATTCTGGCGCGTACTTCCACATAATCAACAGAAAAAAGAAATACTACTAGAGTTGGTGTAGGATAGGACATGCATCGTTTCCCTATCTTGGTCACGCCCTCCCTCTCTCTTTCTCTCTCTTCGTCGCTCTCTCGAGTTGCTGTTAATGGTACAGCCCCCGTCTTTGCCTTGGTGGAGAACCGGATGCCTTTGATGTGTGAGTGGTTGGTGTTTCCCTCTCTCTCCTCTCTTTTTTTTTCTAAAAAAATTTCTTCACCCGTATTGCTGTGTGGGACTAGGAGAGAGAAAGTGGGATAGTAAAGCCAAACAAAATCAGCAGCCTCTCTCCCCCGTTTCTTCCCCTTTTCCTCACCTCTCCTCCTCCCCATCCGCTTCCTGTCCTCCCCAAAAATCAAACCTCTCTCACCACCACAGAGCTCCTCACCCTCCTCTCCGTCTGCTCACTGGGTGGATCTACTAGGATGCTGGCTCCTGTGTGCGCGCGACTGGCGGAACGGACGTGAAGAAAGGTGAGAACTTTGTGTTCTTCACTTCCGAGTTCTTGCTGTGATTTCTCAGGTTGTTCTTGACTCTCTTACTCGAATCCGAGGGATTTTTCCCTGGTGTTTCTGCTCCTAGGCCCCTTCTTCTCCTCTCGCTGCAGGTAGCTAGATATCTCCGGTGTGGATCTCTCTTGTGGTTGTTCATATTTTCTCTCGCTGCTTGTGTTAGATCTCCGCTGTTCTTCTTTCTCACTTGATTCTTATGTTGTTCTTAGCTTTGTAGCACAGATTCTTGATCCAGGCGTCTTGCTTTTCCCAGATTCTGTGCAGATCAGTCCATGTCTTCCACTCTTGGGCTCCGATGGGTTATCCTTTTCCAAACCAAAATCTATATCCATCCGGCCAGTTACGAGCAGCTAGATTCTTCCTTTCCTTACTCCCCACATATTTCTAGTGAATAAATTCCCCCTTTCTTCTTTCCTTATTTTGCTACGTATTTCCCCATCAAGAAAGAAGTAGAATACAAGCTTTCCATCCAGTGCTTAGTAACTGTTCATGTCTTGTTCACCGCTGTTCCCATTGCTCAAATCCTTGCACGGGCCGTTTGATCCGTGTAAGCTTCCCCTTAATCCGCTTCGTGGTTACCCCCTACCGTATCTTCCCTTGGTATGATATTTCATGTGCTTCGAGCTAGTCCGACATGAGTTGTTCCTCATCCCTTTTTGGTACTCCGTCGATCGATCTCTCTCTTGCTGATGCTGTTTGCATAAAATGATACCATTAGTTTTCCGAAGATGACCTTGTCTGATGTGTGAACATGAAATAATATGGGTCTTGGTTTCTCTCTGCAGGGTCCTGATGAAGTAGTAGCGGTGAAGAAGCATAGTTTCTTTTGCTTTCCACCTGGTTATCTTGCCAACTTGGTATGCTGGAGTGCAAGGATAAGAGCAGGCCCAATTGCTTCAGAGCTCTTGGGTTCTTGGTGCCAACTGTAGCAGCAGCAGATCTGGGGGGAGCTGCGAAGGCGTTCATCAGATGTTATCCAGTGAGCGCTCTTCAGGCCCCTCATGCTCCTCCAAGTCTGCTGGCCCAGGTGTGAGAGCTAATCCGGCGAAGTCCGTGGCAGAAGCGCCGGTGTGCCAGGATCCCAGAGATTTGGTCCAAACCTGCCCCAAATTCTCCATAAGGTGAAAACGAGAACCTTTGATTCAGTGCCTTGCTAGATGGATTAGCTTGTGTTTAGTTCTTTGATGGTGGATCTGTCTTTCTGACGCCTTGATTAATTATTGGCTGCTGCTTTGAGGGGTCGGATTGGGCATGAATGGTTGCTTTCAGGTTTAATCCGTCTTATTGTTGGGAGAGTTTAATTAGTTTAATTTGCTGGTGATTAATAAAAAAGGTGGCCTTTTTTTCACCCCCCTAGAATCTGAAAATAAAAGGATGCTCCTTGATGAATCTTTGTCCACTGTCTTATGTTTTTCTTTTCCATACTTTGTGGTTCTGCGATGAACAGCAGCTAGACTACATATTTTTTTGATTTCAGTTTTGATATGACAGCATGTTCGGTAGGTCCATGTTTGTGTTGTTCCTCTCCTCTTTTCAACATATAGCGAAGAAGTTTGAACGTCATACAGTTTGCCAATGAGCAGTGTTCTTCATCGAGGTGGTATTAGCATATGCTAACGGGTCCATGTTTCTCTCCTTATTTTGTAGGGATTATGTTTTTGCTTCAAGAAGCAAAGGTGTCAAGAGAAGCTGGCCCTTCCATCCAAACTCACTGCAGCTTTGCTTGAAGCTTGGTGTGAAAGATCCACTGCCTCCATTTGAGCCTCCTGATTTGATCCGGTCGCCACCATTTAATACTTGTACAAACGTTGAGCAATCTGCTGCGCATTCAGAAGTCATTGCTTGTGTTGGTCTGGTGAAGACTAGAGATGCTGGTTCGTCAAACGTGGATACAAGTGATATCAACTTCCAGTCAAGCTCACCAGTAGATGAATCGTCACTTGATCCTTCACCTTGCACATCACCAGAGGAGGGCAAATCTGGTACTGACCAAGTAGGGAGTACAAATGAATCAGACCATGTTGATGAATTAATACCAGTAGATCTGCAAGATAATAGCTGTAAAAAAGCAAGTCGACGAACTGAGGTTGCTGGACCCTCATGGCGGTCGAAAAATCTTGACTCATCGTGCGAGACGTCACAAAAGAAGTGCAAGTTTGTAGTCAAGTTAGGAACCTTGACTGATATTCGGCGGAAAGAAGACATAGCATCTAACTCTAGCTCGGGTTCAGACCCAATGGCTTCAAAGACTTGTCCTGTTTGCAAGATTTTTGCTTCCACTTCGAACACCACATTGAATGCCCACATAGATCAGTGCCTTTCTGTTGAGTCTAATACTGAGCTTGTTGAAACGGTTCCTCTGAAGCCTAAAGTGAAATCAAAGAAGAACAGCACTTTAAAAGCCCATGTTGATCATTCTCTTACTATTGAGTCTAATACAGAGCTTGTTGAAATGGTTCTTGTGAAGCCTAAAGTGAAACCAAATAAGAAACGATTGATGGTGGACATATACAAGACTGCCCTTCCATATACACTTGAGGATCTTGATCGGAGGAATGGCACTAACTGGGCGATTGAGTTAGCTGCGCCCACTGTGAACAAGGAGGTGTGCACTGAGAACCGAAGCCCAAAAATGATACAATTTGATGCAAGAGATGTTGAAAGGGAAGGAGATGTCTATGTTGATTCTAATGGTATAAAAATTCGAATTTTGTCAAAGTCTAGTGATGCACCTCCGGTGCTGAGCGATGAGGTTGGTACAAAGAAAGTTCCAAAGCATGAGACTGGGAAAGGTATACCGATGAGCAGAAAGATCCTAAAGTCTAAATTTTTGAAGAATAAGAAGCTGAAAATGCATAGAAGGAAGTTCAACAAAACAAACCATGTGAATTCCCAGGTATGCACTGTATTTTAACTTAATGTATAGGTTCTTTATTGTCTAGCTTATTGTGATCGTTGACCATTATTTCATGGAGCGCATACTCATGTTTTGTCAAGCCTTTAGATTGTAGTTCAGAATGTTTTAAGTGTACGTGCGTAAAGGTTTTTTAAGAACAGAGATTTGACTTGGACATGATGCTGTTAGCTTGCAACTGTGTTCTGTAGATACAAGTACAGGCAAATGTTTTCCTTAAGACCCCATTGTTTAATTGCTACTGAATCCTTTCATCCAGAGAGATAATAATGATCATGTCATGATAGTGTAAAGAACAATTTTAGTTCCTGGCCGCAACATTCTTTAGAATCTGAATTTTGTCAACATTGTCTAACTTTGGTATGCTTGATATTAGCTTTCCAGATGCCATGGTGTTGGATGGATATGAATATATCTCTTTTTCATTTATATTGTATATTTTCATTAATTGTTTTTTTTTTTCTGTCTTGCACAGGTTCAAGCATACCCACATGTAGATATTGATGAGGACATCTCTGAGGGGGAGATGCATACACGGAATCCTACTGAAAGCACCAGCAATAATGGTTCAGGGACTATGAGACAGTGGGTGTGCTCCAAACGCTCAGATATCGGCAAGAATGTTTGCAGAAAGCTTCGTGATAAAAGATTTGAAAAACTGGCATCTGGAGCACAGAAATCGGCTAGTAGCAGCGTGATTTGCTTTGATAGTTCTCAAGTTGTAGCTAGTCATAATGTGCCGATTCATTCCGATCCACCAGAACCGATGGCCACTACTTCAGAAGCCAATGGTGTTGAGCAGAGTGATGGTTCTTTAAGATTGCTGAGATTGTCATCAAAAAGTCCTCCTCAAAGCACTGTCATGCCAAAGGTACCCAGATCAGCTGCTGCTGTTGCAAAGAGAAATATTAGGGAGATTGTAACGAGAGAAGCTAATAAGTTGGATAATTATGATACAATAAGGAACTCCAATTCAGTGAAAAGATCTGGAGATAGGAGGCGTTTCTCCATTGCAGGGCCAAGCGATGGACCACATAAATTAGCATCAACCTCTATGAACTTCCGGAAGCAAAGATCTCTACTGAGGACTGGCAAGCGTGCAACTTTACCTTCTAATAGTATGCTTGTTAGTGGTTTTGATCAAGGCAATGAACCTGATACCAGACATGCAAACAAGAAGTTCAGGGTTACTAGTAACAGCACCCTCAAGAACTTCGTGAAGTATACTGAAGAGGATCTTGCAGATAACGAGCTCTCTTTTGGAAGTGACATGCCACTATCATGGCAACAAGACAAGCAGTATGATGCGGCACAACAAACGGAGGGTATACAAACGGATTATGAAGGTGAAGAACCTGAATCTGATATGCCATATGCTTCAGGCTCCAGACATGGTCCTGCCGACTCTTGCAGTGAAATAAGCTATGGCTTGCTGAGTCCTGAAAATAACGGAACTGACCATGATGTTGTGGTTGAAGGTTATGGTGTAGCAGTGGAGGATCTAGGCTCTAGTGAGCAATTAGCACATTGTGGTCATGAATCCAACAGTGTTGTGAATAACGAGATGTATGCATCGCGGGTGGATCAAACATCAGCAAAGAAATCTAGTGCCTGTGTGACTAATAACAGGGACATGGGTCCTGGAGCTCCTCAGGATAATTCGTCGATTACGTCGAATAGAGAAGACTCTAATCAAGAGCATGGTTTTCCATTTGGACGGGACTCTCTGGAATCACCCATTTCGACTGCCTCAGCAATTTCTCCAACTGCTTTGAAGGATTCAAGGAGTAAAGAGTCAGAACCAGGTCCTTCTTCTACCGTTAATTCCATTGAAGAGCGAATCACTGGGAGCCTGAATCAAGAAACCAAGTCAATGCCTTTGGAGAGGGATGGTGAACAACTGCCTAATGAGAAGCCATGCTGCTGTTCTTGTCGGGGGAGTATTTCCAGAGAATCCCATGTACACCATCAAAGCGAGATAGCCAGACCAATGCTGAATTTTACTGGAAAGAAGGGTCCACAGCTGCACATTGGTGCGACGGCATCGTCATCTTTCAACACGTACCAAAGAAGCAGCACAAAGCCTAAACCTTTCTTAGGTTCACATGAGCAACCGTTAGCATCTAAAGTTTCAGCTGAATCATCTATGAACCTCCCATCTTATTCAACAGACTGTATGAGTCCCTCTTTACAAACTCAGCTTCCTTCACCATCAAATCCTATTTTGCGACTAATGGGTAAGAATTTGATGGTGATGAACAATGAAGAGAGTGTGCATCCACCAACACCAATTTCAGACTACATCCTGAGAGGAACTTATGTGGCACCTGTTGGTTTTCTGCCTCCAAACTACCAACATCCCAATGATTCTGCGTTTATCAACATGTCTTCTGCCACGAGCAGTCACCAAATTCCTCTACCAAGTGTTCAAGCTGGCAACTTTGTTGGGCCTCCACTGCACAGTAGTTCCATGATGCATTCTGATCATCATTCCCAGCAGAAATCATATAGAAACCTTGTGCCGGTAATGCGTCATCCAACCTACATGATGAAAGAAGTCATTGTGATTGATGACTCTCCTGAACGCAGAAGTGAGCCACAAGTTAGCATGCTGCACCCTCCTGCCCCTTCACAAGCAACAATCTCAGTGCCAAACACTGTGCCAGCCAGGCCATTTTACTACCTTCCATCACCTCCAATTTTGCCGAGGGAGAGGGCTGCTGGATCCCTGCCTGTATTTGCGAATGTTGGCTCAATAGTTGATGTTACCTCATCAAGTCAAGGAAGCCAAACGGAAGTAGCCAACCCTTACATGCCAAATCCGTTCTTCGTCCAGTCTCAAACTGGTTACATCAACCCGGCTGTGTACTACTCGTAAAATCTGCTGTGATAGTTTCTCAGCTACTCGAATGACCAGGAAAACTCCATTTAGCTTGCTGGTCATCACTGTCAAAGTGGGGGAAATGAGAGTTTTGTGATGGGTCTCCAATGCTGAGATTTGTGTTCCTGCATGAGTTGTCTGACTTTCATGAGAATTTTCACATAGGTTGCTTAGTTTTTCCTTCAAGGTAAACATGTTTGCCTACAAAGTATTTCAATCACATCCTGCAAAGTTGCAGTAAATTATAGTATGCAATGCCAAATAGTATTTCAAAGGAATATACCTCATTGTTTATCAAAGAAACCAATACCTTACATGGTTATATTCCAGCATGTTTTTTCTTTGATGTCGTCTCCTTTGTTCTGTGTAATGCAATGTTGCATGAATCTGAAATCTGCGCTGAAAAGGTGTTTTCTTTTGCTTGATGGCGCTATGCTGAGTCTGATGGGTCTCCTGTTTGATGTGCTATGCCCTTCATATGTAGCCTTAGCCAAAATGCATCCTGTGCAACTGGTTGTTTATTCACGTTTGAAATGTTCGTTGAGGCCAGATTTGATCCGTGTGGCCATTACAACAGGCGGACAGTTGATGGCTTTATGAACGTGTTCTGTTGTTTTCGCATACAGAAATGGCATGTAAAGATTTGGTTTTTTCTTGCTTGCTGAAGTGTTATACCTGTGTATGCCTGACGGCATAAACTCTAAGGAACAAGTTTGAAATTCAATTTTGTATGCAACAAACTTCGTCTTTGAGAACGGCAAAGTCCAGTATTGCATATGCCCCTGAAATTCGTTGTCAGTTTAGCCGCTGCTACTCTGATGGCGTTGCCCAGCCCAGTTGATTGAGCCTCGGATCATGCTGAACTGCCTCCTAATCTTAATCCGACCAAAACGGGTTAGAGATCTTTGGTATAAAGATGGGGAAAAGGAAAACCTGGAGATTGGATGGAACTAGTGGAAGAGCGCACCATTTGCCCAGAAAGCAATTATAAAAATGCGTACAAGGTTGATAAATACATCACAATGATCTGAAAGAAACAAATTTGTTATAAATTATAAGAGAAGCATTGGTAGTGGTAGTAGTATGAAATCTCATTTCCTTAAAAAGGAGAGTGCATGAAAATATTAACTATTTACAGCACCGATGTGACAGTTCTACTACAAGCCCACTCATGTGACAGCTTCATCGCTGTGACTGAAATCATACAGTTGGACGAGATGCTTTGGTTCCATGTGACGTGTACCTTCCCATAGGGGCATTTTGATCGATGGTATAGCTTTGCAAAGTTGCTGAAAAAACTACATTTTTTGTCAACCAAACAATTTCCAGATGCCATCGCTTGAGAAATTACAGTAACAATTGTTTGCAGCCACACTCCTTTATTTCAATTTGTAATTCGATTTGTAAATGATGGAACCCAGATTTGGTTAATGCAATTTGTATGTAGCATTAGCTGATAAAAATGCAATATAGAAAGAGGGTCCTAAATTAACATAATCTTCAGCGATACCTACACGCATCTATCAGCTACAGCTCAGGAACACGTACTCTCCTTTATTTCACCGCTCAATTGGTAGTACATTCTATTATGCGAGTGACATGTAATGATCTTGTAATTGTCACTGATAGAAACAATCATATTTCCTACACTTCAAAATCTGACAAAAGAACAGAGGAAAATGGAGGAATCACTTCTAAAGACTTTTCCCCTACAACCAAAGCAGGAAAATGCACAAAGAAAAATGCTAATCTGTGAAAACAGCGAAGACATGTATGTACCTGTTACAGAACCAACAAATGCTACTGAAACTGGAGAAAACTGAAATGATAGTCCATAAGGCTAGTCTCAATGAGGGATTTCATTTTGTTGTTTCCAAGAGTACCACATAAGCAACAAGACAATTACTTGATGATTGAAATAGCTCACACAATGCATAATTTCATTTCACTGTTTCCAAGAAACACATGCAAGAGACAAACTATGTTGGAAACAGTGTAGACATCGTTTCATCTAGATGAAACCCCTTCCATCTCTCTCTCTTTATAATTTTGTTGTCATGTCATCAAAAATGCCTATGTGCAGCTCATTTATTGAAAATGAAACTCCCATCAGGAGTAGGCTAATGTAACTGTAGCCAAAACTCAAGCATCACGGTCCTGAAGCCAGTGAGTCCCGGAATTGACGAGGAAACGCTAGAATGGACATCCTTGCCATCCAAAAACGAACCACCCATCACCAGAATCGAGGTTTCACTTTCAGCCACTTAAATCGAGATCCTCGCCATTGGAATTAAACGAGCTTCCCACGGCTGAGCTCGAGCTTTCTGTTGCTGCTGCCCATATCCTGTTTCTCACCGCCGAACTCGGCCAGATGCCAACTCGAAAAAATCTTAGAGCTCACCACCATCTGAAACACGTGGATCCCGCTGCGTTCCAAACGGAATTATTTCGACGCGACCCCTCGCTGCGTGAACCCCACTAACTAATTAAGCTAGGAGTACTACAATGCCCATCTCTCTTCCTCTCACTAATCGCCATCGAACAGAGAATCATTGTGACGAGATCCATCGACCCAGCAAGCTAGGTTAAGCGCAACCGCGTACGGAACACTTTGAAAACAGGGCAAGCGTACGGCCGCGACCAGCTGCGGCTTCACGTGACGCTGCCCGACTAGCTATGGGCGTACGGATGGCTTCCTCTAACTAGCAGCAGTGGGTTGCTAGTGTGAGGTGGTTGTTTGGTTTGGGGACCAGGGGATCATCCTCCAGTTGTTAGTGCTAGTATGTGATCCACCAAACTCGTCGTTGATGCCGAGTCGCTTCACCGATTTGCGCCCGACTGGGCTGTGATCGTGTCTGCAGACGTGGACGAGTACCCAAGACAAACGGAGTCTGCTATTACTGTCAGCTATGGCTTCAGCGTGAGGAGTCCAGTTAGACTCAGGTCTAGCTTAGCTCGGCTGCGCGAAGCTTGATTGGGTTTGCGGAGGTTTCTAATAACAGCACCAAGAGTTTGTTTATGAGCACGGCGTGCAGCTGGATCGTGTTCTTTCGGTATGTATCGAGTAGAGCGGTGCCGCAAAAGGCACCAATGTGCTTGGTATCCTAAAAGCATGGCAAACGTCTTAATGGCAGTGTGTCCACACAAAAGAGGATAAACACAAAGCACAAAAGAGTAGTGTTTATGAATTATGAGTGCGGCCAATACATCGCCAGTCGATGTAGACTTGTCGAGGTGATCAGGCGTGGCAAGGGCCGCGCCATCTTTCTAGTCATGTTCTGTACATCAGTTCCCAAACAGATGGAGGCTCAGTTATGCAATATGTATAGACTGAAGAAACCCAATTTGTAACAGAATGTCGATGTTCTGTACACAGAGAATTAAATTTTATTTTAACAAAAGGTTAGGTAAAGCTGCTGAGAGTGAGTATATGAAATAATCTGTAGTGGCGTTGAAGCAATGGCGCTCTGTAGTGAACTGGAGGTTAGTCTGGTTGTCACTCCGATTCTACCAGGAGAAGCAAAATTCCACCAATCCTGAATTACTAATCTGGCACAAAACTGATCAATGGCCAAGGCATCCTCTCGCCAGACAATACTACATGAATAATCTGTAGTGGGAAGCCAGAGACGAAATTGAATGCAACCTAGTGTCAGTTAGCAAAAAACATTACGAGAAGACATTCTTCTATATCTCACCACGAACAAACCAGAGCCTAACTTCGTATTGCCAATCACCAAACAATCTGCAAAACCATTATCCCGCGGCACCAAGGCAAAAATAAAATTCATCTCTACGGTTGAGTTGCTCAGGACTTCCTAGAATGAACCATCGGCTCCACCCAGTTCATAGAGCCAGAAGCACAACAGTCTCACCTGATCCCCACGAACCATCGACGCCGCCTGAGCTGTGGACGTCTGCCGGGCCTTGCGCTTCGCGCCAGCCATTGAGGGGTTGCGGGGTGGCCTCTTGCGGCCTGGATTCGCGGCGGTCCTCGCATCGCCTAGCCCTTGCGCCGCTCCCGTGGCATCGCCGGCCATGGCCGAGGGTGGCGGCGCCAACCCTAGGCGACGGGCGGCCGTGCGCCCAGATCCTTTGCCGCCCGCTTGCGGCTGGCGAGGAGGAGGGGGAAGGGGCGGAGTAGCGGTGGGCAGGCGACCGTCTCCGTCCATGGCGGCACGGGATGCCGGACCGGGAGGCGAGGCGGAAGGGGCGACGACGGCAGGCGAGGCGTGCCGGGACGCCGCGCAGGGTCGCAGGGAGGCGTATGGCGACGGGATTTGAGGCGGCGGTCGAAAGGGCGCGGCGGCGGGTGGCCGGATTTGAGGCGGCGGGCAAAGGGCGCGGCAATGGCGGTGAATGCCGCTGCGGCAGCGAGGTGCGGGAAATGTCCCGCGCGACCGTTTTTCCTTTCGCGCGTCGATGGATTGGTTTTAGGTTTTCAGTATATGGAATACCAAATACTATGAATTTAAGAGAGAGAATTTTGGTGTACACTAAAAAATTTAGGTTTTAGTGTCTGGTTAGTTACTCTGCTAGATCTGGGTTTTTTTTTAACCGTTTTGACAGTTTTTAGATTTTGGCCTTAACTTTATGTGTTCTACTGAAGATGCTCTCACGGCCACCGCCGCCCTGCCGAAGCGCTGAGAACCTTTTACAGTAATGCATGGACTAGCCCACACGTCAAAGGTGGAAGTGGAAGAGGCTAAGCCTCATTGGACGCGAATTTTTTT